>CM057456.1:1218382500-1219653333 GCA_016271365.2 Neoceratodus forsteri | reverse complement strand
GTTTGGGAGTGGGGGCCCCCCAAAGGAATAGGATAGGGAAGTGGTCACTTAGTGAGTCTGGGAGGACCTGGATGTTATGGATTTTTTTGGGGTGGTTGGTGATTATAACATCCAGAAGTGTACTGGTACCTCTCTTTGAGTTTACTCTAGTGGGTTGGGAAATGAGTTGTGTCAGGTCTAGGGCAGCAAAAGAATCTCGGGTAGTGGAAGCAGAGGCGCTGAGCCAGTTGACGTTTAGGTCCCCCACTTGGATTTGTTCCGCCTTGTGGTGGAGGGTGGCAAGATATTCTGTTAAAGATATCTGCGCCGGGTTCTGGTTCTTTGGGGGAATGTAGGCAGTGGTGAGATAAAGAGGGCCCCTGGAGGAGTCAGGAGCAAGTTTGAGAGTACGGGCCTGGGCCCCATTTACAAGAACTGGGGAAAGGAGTGCTTGTCCATTGATTGTGTCCCTGGTATAGATTGCATAGCCACCCCTGCGTTTGCCTACTCAGTCCTTCTGGTATAGGGTATAGCCTGGGAGGGAGACAAAGGAGTCAGGGGTGGATTTGGACAGTCAGGTTTCCACCAGTGCAATGATGTCTGGTTGATGTAGCATGGCCCAGCACTGGAGGGCATCAAATATTTTCAGTATGCTGCATATATTCATGGAGGCTATGCGGAGACCAGAGGACCCAGCTAGTGGGCTGGAGGGTGCGGGGCCTGGGTTTGGATGTATATTACCTGATAGGAGTAGTAGGAAAACCAAGGCTCTGACCAGGGGGTGGTAGTATGTAAGCTTCCAGGGAGGTATGCTGGGATGGGGAGGAGGCCATAGGGGAACAAGAAACGGGCAGTATTTGAGGGGTAGGGAGGGCGAGGATGAGTAGCAACCATGGGGAGCCAGGGTAGGCTGTGGGGAGGCATCCAGGGGGTGGGTGCTGTGGGCCAGGGTACATGGTCAGTGTAGGGTGGGATCGGACTAGGTCAGGGAGAGTTATGGATGCTGGTACAAGTGGGCCAGGGGAGATGTCTGGCGAATGGGATGTGGGTACTAGGATGTAAATGAGGGGGAGGCATTTGAGGAGGAGGTGTACAAACATAGTGCCTAAGGTAGCAGCTGGGCAGAAGGTTCAAGTATCTTGGCTGCCCTTCAGAAAGCTTAGATACCACTTTGGAGTAGTGGTAGTGTCACGGACTCAGGAGGACAGGGTACAAGGTTCGAGACCCTAGCAGGGCAGTTGAATTAAGACCTGGGTGAGAGTGGGGATCCAGGTTCTGGGGGGCTCAAAGCAGGCTGGATTTGGGCCAAAATTGGGTGGAAATAGTGACTCCTAGTGGTCACTAGGTTAGTGGCAGGCTGGGTGTGGGTCCGGTGGTAGGGCAGGGGTCAGTATATAGGGTTAGCTAGGAGGGTGAGGTGTGGGCAGAGGCAGAGATGAGAGTAGGGGAGAGAAGTAGTGTAAGTAGGTAGGGGGGTTCCAGGAAGCAGAAAGAGGAGGAAGTTGAGGTGGTGAGTTAGGGGTGAAAAGTCAGAGGTCCCTCTAGTGGCTAGCAGGTATAGTGTGTCGACAGGCTAACCCCCCCCCCTTGCAAGGGTGCTGCTGCTGCTTGAGGTAGTTTAATTACCTCTTTCGGCCCCCATGAGGTCCGCTCCTGGAGGGAGCTCTGTGTGTGTCGGCAGGGCTGGTGGCTTGGCGATTAGCTTCCTACCTAGATGTTTCCAGAGATTTCCCTATCTGGATGCTTCCAGAATTTTTTATGTTTGATTAGCTCCCTACTTGGACATTTCCAGAACTTTGTATAACCCTTTTAGCATTTTTAAAACAGGAACAGAGCTTTATCTATTCTTCTGTTGACATAAACTCCCTCTACCACTCCGTCACAGTAGGCATGTTTAAATGGCCACAATTGAAGTGTAGCAACCTGACCACTTGGGCTACTGCAGTGCAAAATGCAGCCATGTGAACACATACCGAATTATGGTAAGCTGTTCCCTGCTCCTCTCCCTGAACTGCTGCCACACTGAGGACATTCTCCAGAGTGAGTGGTAGAAGTAGCCATGTGGACAGGCTGAGCCACTCACTCCAGCACACAGTCTGTGATCCCTGACCTACTGCCCATCTCCTGCAGTTATGAACCTTCTCCAGCATGTCTTGTATTGGTGCTGAGAGGGGCCATGTAAACTTTGTGCAGATCGAAGTTGGAGGTGGGGGTAGCACAAGAGCTGCCAAAACAATCAGCATGGAACAGCTGTGTAAATATGGCTTGTGGTTCCTGAGAAGGCCTGTGGAGTTAAAGAAACAGATTTTTAAGTGCATATAGAAAGATTTGTCTTTTCATAATTCTATTTAAAATTCTTTGTTCAATATCCCAATGTTTTTATATATCTATTAGTTTACTGTATATCTTGTAAATCTAGTGTCAATATTAAATATTTTATATGGAATACTAATCTGTGACTGCTGCATTTTAATAAGCACAGGTAACCTATTTTTATTATGCCAAGTCCATGACCTGCTTCATCTGAGAACTCTGACAAACTTGGTAAGTAGACTGCCTCTGATACAGATGAGGGAGAAGTTTTTTGGAATGACTAAGGGGGTTCCTATGTCCAATGGGCATTGCAATTTGAGGTCAAGTATCTGGACTTCTGCTATGTGAGCAGGGGTCTGTGGTGGGACTCAGTGGAACAGCCTGAGAGAGTTACAACCAGGTTGGTGTCAGCATATTTAAGTATGGGAACTTGACCATCCTTGTCACACCAGCAATGGATTTTGGAAGTCTATTGTGTGTATGTAACATATGCTAATATTGTAGCTACAAAATTACTCAAGTAGCAAATTGAATTCAAACATAAATCCTTCTAGAGACTATAAAAGTGTGCCATTTGCCACAAAAAGCAGGTTTCTATAAACACACGCACACACAAATACGTAGCATAATGCTGACAAATACACTGGAATCTGATACTCTCCCCAACTGCATTCAGTAGGTAGATATAAATCATCCAGCTGCTAAGTATCCCTACCTTCATTTAAGAATAGGTCTGTCATAGACTCACCAGTTACTACTGAATTGCCTAACTCTCACTTTCTATGAAAAATACTGCAGTAAGCTCACCAGCAAAATGTACTAGATAGACTTTTTAAAATATACCTTTCCTATATTAAGGTGCAGCTCAGTAATAAATTAACACTTACAAATCAAGTAAGATTAAGAACAGCTTAATTAAAAAAAATTAAAAAATATAGATTCATAACATTTTTCATAAACTATTTAAAAGAAGGTAAACTAAAACATTATAAAACAGCATTTATTATCGAGACTCAAGTTTCCAGGAAGGCCTAATCAAACAACCAAGTGCTAAGAATTATTTTAATGCAATTTGCAGATGGGCAGACCAAATGTTCAAAGAGGGAGCATCCCAAATCTTCAGTGTTGTAATAGAAATTGCTCTGTCATCCGTTGACTTTATATGAGAGTTGGGAAAAGATAAAAGTTACTGCTTGAGAATCATAAATTCCAGACACTGATGTGGGTTGCAAAATGTTACCTGAGGTAGTAGGGGACCAGTATTAGACCATCTCCAAAGTAATAATGGACTTCATTGATCATGAGATTGTCCACTAGCCAGTGTGCTGACTATAGAATGGTTGCCCCTTCCCCAAGATTTGGATATGGTATTGACAAGTTTAGTAAAACTTTTAGTTTCATCACTACTGATTTGAAAGTTCACCATTGGGTAGTTATGATTTTTAGTCTTTAAAATGCTTTGAGGCATGCCTAATGTAAGATTATACAGAATGTGAATTCTTGTTTGGCATTGTAAATGGGGGTAATAGGTCAAAAGCTGCCCAATCTAAGTTAATGTATAGAGTCAATGTGTTGAATGTGGGTGTTGGGGTTCATTAACAGTATTTGTCTCAGTCCATCATGAAACTATTATCCTGGAGCTATCACTGAACAGAAGCAAACATTTCAAAGATAATCAGAAAAGTAAGCAGATATGCAAATTTTAAAACACACATTTTTAGCTGACCCTCTGGTGCAGTGGTAGTGCTATCTTCATGATGCCAATGTCAACTTTGGGAGTGAACTCAGGAGTCAGACGGCCCACTAGGGGGAGAAGGATTGAGCATCTGAGAAACTGCTCCCCTCCTCTGGGGAGAGGTTGGACTGAAGCTCGGCATTAGCATGGTCCCCTAGTGGCAGCAGAGGGTCAGAACACTGGGACCACATATAGGGAGGCTGAGGTGGGGCAGACATTTGGTATGCTGCATTTGCAAGTGTGCATAGCTTGGCAATTGATGTCATTACACACCACCTCCTCTTCACCAAAGGGATGGCAGAACAAGGGAAAATCATGCTGACTTGCAAGAATGATCATCACAGCCTTCGTAGACCCTGCTCTGGTGACATGGCATGGTTCCCACCAGATCCTGTCTAGCGGGTCAGTCAATGGCTCTCCACCACCCCATCATGGGGTGCAAACTGTGGGGAAAGTGGGAGCCAAGTAAGTCCAGAAGTCAGAAGAGGGGTCTGGGGGTTTGGAGGGGAGACAGAAGCCAATCAGGGAGGGAGAAGATTAACTAAGAAAAAAAGGACACATTTTTACAGGCATAATTCTGATCAAAGTAACATTGATACACAGTACATTTATTTTCAAAAAAGATTCAAAAAAATATTCAAAGGAAGACTGTAATTGGAAAAATGAGTCACTCTATAGTTAGAATAATACAATTATGTCAAAATGCTGTAGTTCTCTTGTTACATAAAAATGATAGAGAACAAAGAAGGGCATGTTTAGTATTGTAACTGACATTTAGAACTTTGTTGTTGCTAAAACAAGCAGCTCTCAAAGCTAATTGCTCTTTTTGATCTTAAAAATATATACAAAAAGTTGCCATGGAAATCAAACAATTTGGACATCACATTTGTCATGAGTTCAGCTATGTGGCAGAGAAATTATGTCACCTCCTGAGATGCATAAGCACAATGACAAAGCCCTGCTGTGAAATTGTGGCTGAATACCACCTTTCCTGTACCAAAACCTCTTGTCATTTGTATCCATTTAAGTAGTAAGAATAGAAAAGTCTAAGGCCATTGATCTGTGATACAGTATGAACTTGTCATGTTACTATAATTTAGTAAACTGTTCCCAGTTTTAACAGTTCCCAGCAACAGGAGGAGCTGTACACCTCAACAAGCGGGCATAATTCACACTGAAGACCTAGGATACAAGCCTCCTTGGGGTGGGAGACCATCAAATTACCACAGCAAAATCAACGCATTGGGGCACACAGATAAAACTATGCTGATTGACATGGTATGGGTGGTGAGATGCAATAGGCTTGAATTACACCATGCACATGTGTTGTATTCATGTGGCATGCACATTAACAGCCAGCTTCTTGAGACAACAGACAGTGGAAAAATGTCTCCTGACCTAGTAGGATGGCACTTCATCACACTTAGGCCCCATGCCAGCTGTCCACCCAGTGCAAAAGGATCACCCTGCTAATAAATTCAGTCTTTTAGATGGCAAATTATGGGGATACACTGCAATGCAGGAACGGAATCTCTTGTGCAGGACAGAACAGGTCAAGGGGCTGTGCAGTGGCCTATGGGGCATATGGCAGTTGGGGCTGGGGGCTGGGGAAGTAAAAATATAAAAAAAAACACTTACATATTTTGAGCCTTTCTTGTCCTGTTTTTATCTGACAATGTAATCATGAGTATAATAAAAGAATTTGCTCACCAGCCCTCCAAGGCTTTGGCAGTTTATTCCAGTAAATGTTTACAAGTTTGCATGATGCTACCATTTCTTTGGATGTCTCCTAACAGACTGTCTCATAAAAAATGTAAATATTTGCTGTAAATAGAAACTGCCCAGTGTGTGGAGGACAGGAAGTAAAATACTATAGTTATCGAAGACTGAGCTGTAATGCAGGCCAGAAAAATGCCTGAAATGTTCTTGTGCCTCTTAGAAAGTTTGTTTAGCCTTTACAGTATTGTATGTTAGGTGTGGGTACTGCAAATGAAGTACACATATAGTATATTATACCTGAGTTCATATTTTATACATGTTATTAATATGCTATCATTGGTAATTATGTGGTACTGGCATTTCCTGAAAATGCACCAATATTTGTAGACCATGCTGAAGCAGTGATATACTGAATACATATTGTTAAGGTTTACCATTCTTGACTCAGAGTTGCACTATTAACAACAAACTCTGGCCAGAGCCAATAGGGCTGCAGCTGAGGAATTTGGGGTAAAAATATTGAAAATGACCAAAGTAGCAAGACTGCATTTATATAAATGTGATGTTTTGTAATATTTTTACACTAAATTTTCAACATAACCTTGTTATGACCCTGCCTCATGAAGACGGGCAGACAAAATGTTCAACTCCAGGCGTAAAAGTGATTTTGCGCAGGGACTGCAAAATCAACTTTTGGGACACAAAAACAAATTTTGGGCAGAAGCTGAAAAATGATAGCTGTCACATTCATGAGGTGCTGTAAAAAAATGGCTATGTTAAAAATTTGGGTATAAATATTAAATATTACTGAACTTACGAGCCTGTGTTCACAAAAATCAGTGTAGGCTGATAACTTTGTTGTTTTTTAATATTTTTATACCAAATTCTCAACATAGCCTTCATATTACCTCACCTCATCAACGAGAGCAGAGAAAATGTTCAACTCCTGGCCAAAAGGTGATTTTGTGCAGGGATACAAAATCACCTTTTGTGATGTAAAAAAACATATTTACCAGGATTTTAAAAATGATAGCTGTCACATGCATGAGGTGCTGTAAAGATATGGTTATGTTAGAAATTTGGGTTAAAAATATTGAAAAGTACCAAAGTCACAAACCTGCATTCGTAAAATTATACATAGACTCATAAAATGGTTGTCTTTTAATATTTTTGCACCAAATCTTCCATGTGGCCTTCTTATGGCCCCACCTCATGAACAAGGGCAGAGAAAATGTTTAGCTGGTGCCTGAACGGTGATTTCTTGCAGGGACCACAAAATCACCTTTTGGGATGTAAAAAAATCATTTTGGACAGGATTTGAAAAATGATAGCTATCACATTCATGAGGTGCTATAAAGATATGGCTATGTTGTAAATTTGGCACACAAATATTGAAAAGTACCAAAGTTATGAACCTTCGTTCACAGAATTCAACGTAGGTTCCAAACCTTGTTGTTTTTTAAATATTTTTTCAACAAATTTTCAGCATAGCCTCCTTATGATCCCACTTCATGAACAAGGGCAGAGAAAATGTTCAACTCCTGGACAAAAGGTGATTTCGTGAGGGGACCATGAAATCATTTTTCAGGACAGATCTGCATAATGACAGTTACACTGTTCATGAAATAGAGTCTGTTGTTGAACATTTTGGCCCAAAATATGTAAAAATGCCCAACTTATGACACTAAGTTCAAAGCCCCATTGAAATACATTGAACTGCATACCTGTGTCTGCAGTTCGTGGTCAAGTTTTGAAGAAGAAGACATGTCTGCTGTTCAGAGAGGATTATGACATTGGACCCCAGATGGGTAAGTAAGGGCTTGGGAGGAGTGCAGGGTGGTGGGTGCTGAGTGGGAGTGTCAGGTGGGGGGTAAAGAATGGTCACAAAAGACATCACTGGACATTTTATTTTTTCTAAAGGTGGAAAAAAAGGACTAAGGATCCGCGATCATGACACTGGAGGAATGGGCACCCCCAGTGTCACAGTTATGTTTCTGGGGGCTGATCATGATACTGGGGGATTGCATGAGTAACTCGTGTGTAAGAGCTAGGGGGACGGGGGAGAATAATTGTGACCTCACTCCCACAGAGCCCCTTTGGATGTGCTGTGCCCATCTCACAGGGGGATAACAGAACTCATGGTTCTTGCTCACTCCATAAGAGCTCAAATGCTGTAAGCAAATTTGGAGTTGTGTCTGTATTAATCCAACATTAGCAAATGAATGAACTACCAAATCCCAGAATGGCACAAATCACACAAATATGCAGTCTGCTTTAAATAAAACTTGGCCATTTTATTTTCAATGTCAGGGGGGAGGAGAGAGAGAGAGAGAGACCATGCTTCTTTTTTTGCCAATTTCAGTGTCTCTCTCTTTCCCTCTCTCCTCCACTCCAATTGAAAGCATACAGAAGCTTATTAAATGTTTTTTTTTGTAGCCTGCCAGTAAGGGAAGTTTAAAAAAAAACTGTAAACCAGCGAGCATGCTAGTGAAATTTATTTGAGGAAACAGTGTAAGACCGAGACATCAGTCTCAGAGCATCAGCCTGCTAGGGATGCAAAGAGCCAGACAGCAAGCTGCTGGTGAAGCTCGGTGGGACATTTGTATTGAAGGGCTACAAAAGAGGGGTTGACAGAGTTTATTTAATAACCAAGCATGGTCCTGCTATTTAATATAATACGACTTAGGCTAGCGAGAGGCAAGACACATGGAGGAGCAGCAATCGCTTATTTAGTTTCATTTTTTGTGGGGGACAGGATGCAGCCTTAAGTTCTGGATTTAGCTCAAGGTTTTGGTTTTAACCAAAGTAAAATGAGCAGGCTAAGTTTTTAATATAAATTCAGTGCCTGGGACATTTCTTGGTTTCATTATATACTTGTCCTCAGCAGCATCATTTGTACTCTAAAAACAGAAACAAAACTAAGAATAATAAACAAAAAAACTACAAATAAATAAGTGCTGGCAGTCACGGTGGAACATGACCCACTCTGCCATGATCAAGATGGTTGCCGCTTGTTACTGCACATGTGCAACTGCTAGCACATGTGCTGTAGAGTGTGGCAGCCATCTTGGATGTGACAGAGTGTACTGTGTTCTGCCATGACCGTCAGCACAGTGAAACAGTGCAGTGCTGTTGTTGGTAGGGACAACATGGGCAGACTGCTTCACAGATGTGGAGGAGACTGTGATGCAAGTTCAACATGTTCATTCGGAAGGAATGTGGAGTCCTTTTTCTCATCGATCATAAAAATTCTGCAGGGCTCCACCCACTGCAGCCCTAAAAAGAGTGATGGCAGACTAGCAAAAGACATGTCCTTTGTAATTCATGGGGAATTTCAACAGAATAGTTAGGACTCTGTAGCATTATATTGTGTGTACTCATATACATCTTCTGTAATTTGTGTCTTTAATTTTTGAGGATTGCCAAATGACATCATATAGACATCACATATACTTAACTAGGAACTTATATACTGTACTGTATAATGCAGATAATTCTGGGCTCTATTTTCAAAGAATGGTGCAGGGCTTGCACCAAGCTCTGCATCATCACACTTAAGTTCTGGTGTTGTGCTGAACCCCTTTGCTGCAACTGTGCCTGATTTCAGAATCTCGCGTGCAATTGCGACAGTCTTCATGCTTTACGGCAGCTTGTACCCAATATCTGGTACAAGCTCTGTAAGAACAACCTCTGGGAGTGCTATAAGCTAGACCAGAAAAATGTGGTATAACGTCTGGCATCTGGCACATGGATTGAAACTCCTGATCACTGGCTGGGCGATTACCGCAAGCCCTGTGTGACATATCTTAGGCGCACTTGGGGTTTGAGCAATCAAGGGCTTTGAAAATCAAGTCCCCTGTATTTAATTCTTATGAATTACCACTGCATAATGTACAAGAAGAACAAAATACTCTAGACCTAGAAATAAACTCTGAGAAAAAATATTCACTAGAATTGCTATGTCCCTTTAAGGCGTGACTATTGATTGACAGAATTTATTTTTATCTTTATCTGTGCCACGTGATCGATTGGCATCTTTTGGTGTGTATGTGTACAACTGTTGATTACAGTAATGACAGAGTAAATCAGTGATTGTGCCTGTTGAAGATACTTTACTATTGTACCAAAAATAATAAAAATAAAATCAGATAAAGAAAATCAAGGTAGGTCCATGTGTGCTTCCAGCTCAGGTCAGCTCTGCATCTGCGGCATCAGCAGTATCAGGCATCTGGCAAAGTAGGAACAAACACAGGCATAATGTTATCTTTCTCAGAACTGGCATTTGCCTCTTCTGTTGTGTGTCTTCTGAATAAGTCCAGGATCAGTAGTGTTCTCTGCACATTGGGAAGGTTAGGTTTTTGTTTAACCTGGTTAATGTAGGGAACAAGAACAGCATCTGTGTATTGAATTATAGTTTGAGAATTAGGGTCACATTCTATTCTTCTGGAAATGTAAATGTGGAATGGCATTGATGTGTTTTTCCCTGGGTGAATTATCTGTGGGGGAGGTAGTGGCCAGACAGTGTGCAGGACAAAACAACAATAACTTGCCTGTTGTACCCAAGCTCTGAGACTTCAACTTGTTTTTTTACCAGTGGAGTCCATTGTCAATTCAGAACATGGAATGAGGTTAACCCCAGTCTCATCTAAGCTTATAACCAGCTCCAGTAGAATCAATTCATGCCTGACAGCAGTGTCAATGCACTCTAAAAATGTTAACTTTAGATCCTCAAAATCAACAGGTGTTTTTCTTACAGCCTTGGTCCCCTTACATTTGCTGAACTCCATTCAGTTCAGAAACAACCACGACCACTGCCTAGTAAAAGAAAGTGATCCATCATTCTCTACCAGGATTTGTAGATGGGAGGTTTTCACAATACAAGTGGTTATTGCTACTAAAACATTGCTGCTGACCACTGCTCCTTCAGCTCCCAGAGACAGGATAATGTTTTTCTGTCCTTTCTCCACATCTTCAAGCAAGAGGGATGGACAACCTCTGGGTTTTATGGTCAGGGATTTGTTAACATTCTCAGGGTCTGAGGTTTCTTTAAGTTTTATTCAGTAGTCCCTCTTGAAAGTGTGTATTGTACTCTCATTCATTTTGTTTTTATGTTTGGACCCATAGCATTGCACAGCATTCATCACACCTGCTAACAGGTATACTGACCAATCGTAAAACAAACCTCAGGATCATAGACAGTGTATTGCACTCCTTTCTTTTTTTGGGGGGGTGGGAAGCAGTACTGGCACAGAGTTCTTCTGTGACATTCAATCACTTTATCTGTAAGAGTGGTGATAATACCTATTCACTAGGAAACTACTGGCCAGTCTCCCTCCTTCCAGCTGTAGCCTAGAACTTATGGTCCATACTTAGCTCTTCTCTTTCTTATGTGTCCTTCTTCTTCAGTCTGTAGTAGCCTGGCTTACTGATAATTTAGTTTATAGTTACCCCTCCTATTTAGTCTTTGTGACTTCATCCTGAAAGGGAGGCACCAGCACCTTTTGATTTTAGCCATCTCTGTCATCAAAGATAAGGGGCTGTTAAAAAAAAAAGACTGCATTCTGACAGTGGGGGAGTCACTGAATTAGGACAGAAGGCAAACACTTTTATCAAGAGGCATTTTAAATTATGTGGGAGACTGACACACAAAGGAGATGCCTGGCAAGCCGTAGTACATAATGAAGTGGTACATGGGTGATAAAACAGGGTACAGATGGGGAAGAGAGGGAGGACAGTGGAACAGTGATGCTAAGAGGAAGGTAAATCAGAGGGTGACTTGAAAGGCATTCTTTGCAAATGCCAGCAACCTGGTCAACAAAATGGAGGAGCTGCATGCATTAAAGGCTGATGATTGTCTAGAAATTCTGATCATTAACAAAACCTGGATGACACAAAATCACAACTTGGACCTCACTATTCTATGATAAAATTGGCAGTGGGGGGGGAGGGGCATCACTGAAAATTGAAGTGGTCGACAGTCCACTTTGTCAGGTTGAATAGGCTGACGACTGCTTTTAAAGGAAATTATCAAAGCAACAAGCAGAGTCAGCCATGACAGTTATTATGGGAGAATTTTGCCACCATGATGTACATTGGGCAATACCAGAGACAATGAGCATAACAAGCCAGGGGTTCACTGAAGTCTTCCAGGATTGCATTCTCCAGCAGTGAGTGTGGTACACAACTAGGGGGACTGTTATCCTGGATCTTGTATTGTATAGCCAGAACAATATAAGTAGCCAAAGTTGAGAGGATCTCTGGGAACAAGGGAAAAAATACAGTGCAGTTTGATATTGCTCTGTGGACCCAAGGATCCTCTTCAAGAATGTTGGTTCTCGGTTTTAGGAGTGCAGACATTAGTAAGATGGGTGCAGTTCTCCAGAACACAATGAAAGGGCTGCGGGAGATAGAAAGGGTCTAGGTCAAATGGTTAGCAATCGATTGGGAGGCACTTTGATGTTGGTTCTGGATTTTAGGAGTGCAAACGTTGGCAAGCTAGATAACATTCTCAAGAACACACTTAAATGGATGAGGGAGGTAGAATGCGTGGAGGGAAAATGGGTAACCATCAAGAAGAAGGTACTTTGGTTAACTAAGGAATGAGTAAGACATGATAGCAAAGTCTGAAAATACAGAAGGCTTATTTTGTTCAAAAAAAGGTAAAAGAGGGCAGTCAGGCAAAGAAAAAGATCTTTTAAAAAATATAAGAATGGCCAGATGGAGGAGAACAGGGAGGAGTATGTTGGCAAGCTTAAAATAATAAAGAAATTAATCAGAGAGACAAAAGCAAACACAGAACTGAAAATAGTGGGGGGTGACAGAAAATAACACATTTTTTGAGTATGTAAAGAGAGAAAACAATGGAAGACTAAGGAGGGTATTGAAAGAATGCAGAATAATGTGGTAATTGGGTGTTGAGGATGATGTAGGAAGATTAACATGCTAAGCAATAATTTTAGTTCGGTATTATGAAGGAGATGAGGGAGGGCCACTGCCACACAGTGCAATGGAGCTCATGGGCACCCAGGGGCAGAGGTTAGAGACTGACAGTCTCACTGTTTAGAGGGTTCATTTTTTTTTAATCAAGCTTTTTCTTGCCCCCTGCTTGCCTGACAGTGGCCCCTAACCTGATCATCAACCTTCTCATAGACTTACCAGTTATCCACCACTTGCCCAGGACCATAATAGTTGTAGGTGGCCTGCGATGTTAGTCATGTGTGAGTGGGACTGTGAGGGATGTTATGTATTAATACGTATAGTGAGTGGTGTCTCTTATAATACAAGAAGGATATCTCATGCTGTTTTGGGTGGGAGGACCACAAAGCAAAGCTGAGAGGCTCTGTCAACCCAAAACAGCATGAGATTAGAAATATTGCAAGGTTGCAGTTTAGTGGTGAAGCTCCAGTGAAGTCACCCACTCTGCCTCCACAGAGCAATCTGTGAATTTTTGCTATCAGCCTAAAGTTTGCCTTTGTGACTTTGCTGGGAATTTCACTGTGAATGGCAGAATTTTGCCTGCAAATGACAGAATTTCACCCATGAATTGTGAAATTCTGCCGTTCATGGGCAAAATTCTGTTGCTCATGGGTGACATTCTGCACTTTGTGAGTGGAAATTAGTACTTCATGAACCAATCCACACTGCAAATTGCACTAAATTCATGGATTAATTCATGGAGTGAATTTTGCCAACTTCACCCATCTCTGCATGAGATAACTTTCTTATCCCATAAGAGACACCCTTCATTATTCATATTAATATATTATGAAGTAGTGGAACTGCCTCCAGCCCAAAACACCACAAATTATATGACCATCTTTGTTTTATTTGTACCCTTTTTGCTGGTCTCCCCCAGTCTTTCATATGGTATTGGTCCATTCCATAAAAAGTCATTACATTTGTGGTGGCGAGGGCTGACTGCTGATAAAACTTTTTGGTTTTATTTGAACCTGTTGCCAGTATGTTCCTGATTCTGCAGTGGATTAAACATATTTATTTCTTTCAAAGTTTTGGCAGTATGTTTTTGACTATGCATTTGGAAACAGAGCATCACTTGTACAGTGGCAGTAGGGGGTAACAGTGGATAAAACCCTCTTCATTTTTTTAAGCTTTTGCCAACACCTTTGAGGCTTGCTACTACTGTACTATTAATGGAGCAGCAATTTTGCTGCATGTCAGAAAATCTAACTGCAAGGTACACTGTAAAATGTTTTCATTTATTTTAAACTTTGGATTTATTGATTGCTTCTGTGGCTGATGGAGTGCTCATTTCAGGAGAAGTTTTTTGACTAAACATAGTGATTTGTTTAAACTGGGATTCCTCTCACAGCTGATTCTGCCATGGTGATTCTGACAGGAATAGTGTGATTAGTGAGAGTCACTGGGGTGGGAATCAGTTGTGCAGAGGAGTAAAAGGCAGCAACTGTATGCTCAGTAAGAGGTACAGTAGTGCTGGAGGCATTTCCACTGCTTAATAATAGCATAACAGCGGACCAGAGTTTCTGCTTGCTGCTCCAGGTTTGCTTCCCTGGGGGTGACAGTTAAACAGTAATGCATAACAGGCATGTATCATACTTGAACAACATCATGTCTGAGGTGGGTAGGAATGAGGCTAAAGGCTGTGTGTGTCCTGTGCCCAAAATGTGGCATTAGTCAAGCATGACACACACCCTGAAATGCATTATAGCTTTTATACAATGACTTGTATCAAGAAAAATAGAAATTTGTTTTAAGAAATGCATTTAAAAGTATTTTTAATTAATTTATTGCTTTGTAGGTGTACAAATAAATGATGGTTCTGCTGTATTCTTTCTGCCCAGTAGGTGGTGCCGCTTTCTTGGTACTGTGGGCTTGTTCCTCCCCCACATACACAACATTGTCTATGTTTGTCTCGTGTCTGGTACCACCCAAATTGAATTTACCCGGTCCTGCTGCCTGCTCTGGAATGGGCTGAAGAAGTGTTTTTTCTTTTCAGGTAAAATCACAAACTGTCAAAACCACAGCTTGAATTTTGGAAGCCGGGTGGAGACTTTTTTCTTTACAGGTAAAATCACAAGCTGTTAAAACTGCAGCTTGAATTGAGGAAACCACGTGGAGTTTTTTTTTCTTTTTGGGTAGAATCACAAACTGTCAAAACCACAGCTTAAATTGAGGAAGCCAGGTGGAGACTTCTAGTTTTGTGGTCCCAGTTATCGGGTGGTAAGTTGCCCTGACAGACTCTTGGGAGGGGAGAGGAACTGAATCTATGAATTTCACTATAACACTATTTTTTTAAAAAACAGCTGCTATGTGTAACTTTCTCAAGAAACAGCCAAGCAGTGAAGTCGATATTCCTGTGAGAATGCATTGCTTTTTTGAAAAGAATACATGCTACCAGCAAGCCACTCAAAGTGACAACTTCACTTTTCTTTTTGGTGAAATTGAAAAAGGGAAGACTGAAATGCTGGGCTATGGGAAATGGGATTTTCTATTGCCTTTGTTGTGTGGAATGTAACAGGGAGTTACATGGCGAAAGCATGTCAGAATCATGGGGGTTGCCAGTTAGTGGGTACATATAGGGGCAAAGTGATTTTTTCTTCTTTGCTGAGGTTGTGTTGGTGATGGATCATCATACAGTGATGTTAAGCTCAGATAACATCACTTGTGAAGGTGGGCACTGACCAAGGACAGAACAAGAAATGTTGTTGCCATTGTTTAATATGTAATGATGTGTATGCATGCATGCATGCCTGACATCCAGCAGCTGGCCTTCACCCCATCTATGTGCTCCTGCTGTGCTACCATCTGGTCTCCACCAGGTGGCAGTCAAGTAACAGGATTCAGCATCCTCCCTCCCAAATGAGGAGTAGAGATGGGTGAAGTTGGCAAAATTCACTCTGCGAACTAATGAACAAATTTAGAGCAATTCGTGGAGTGCAGATAGATCTGTGTAGTGTGACTCTCCAACCGCAAAGTGAAGAATTTTGCCCACAAACAGTGGTATTTTGCCCATGAATAATGGCATTTCACCCCAAAATGGCAGAATTTCACAATTTGTTGGTGAAATTCTGCTGTTCGATGGGCAAAATTCCACCATACACGAGTAAAATTCCACCGTTCACAGTGAAATTCCTGCCATAGTCAAATAGGTGCATTTTTAGGCTGATAGCAAAAATATGTGAATTGCTCCACAGAGCTGGAGTGAGTAACTTTGCTGGAACTTTGCCAGCAAATTTAAACTTCACAACAACTCTAGTGAGGAGAGCTGTCCTTGGGACACTCAGTACTCCCTCACCGAACTGTGCCCTCAGGGACTTGAGCTGCACAGCAAGGATTAATCAAGAGAACAATTCCTCCCAAATAGTTGTGGATCTTTGTCAGTCGAGAGTTCCCCCACTGGCAGTCTCTTTTTACCTCACCACATCATTTTAGATTTGGATTCCTTGTTCTTGCTCAGGACAAGGGGTGTAACCCCCATAGCAGGGTTTGGTATTTATTATGGGAGAAGATCTTTCCAGCGACAGCTTTTTTTTAATCTTTCATTAAGCTGTGTTTACAATATTATGAGCTACCACTATTAAGCTCATACTGCATCTGCCTTTGCATTCTGAGATCCCCTTACAGTATATACTGTACTCCTAGCTGTATGGAATAGACCAGTGTTTGCTCCAGAAGCCAACATATTTAGCCATTTTGCTAAACACCCTTTATATTAGTTAGCCATCAACTCCTTGGTTTTAGGCATTTAGTCATTTTAGACACTATTTTGTTAAACATACACTAATGGGGAAAAAAGCACTAAACATTAGTGGCTAAGTAAAAAAATTGTATATTTTAGCAAGCCCAGTGGCATGGAGGGATGAGGCACTCATGTCTCACCAGCCACCACACCTGTAACCTGGTTTCTGGAACAGACCAGGACTACTCTGGGGTTGGCGGGGGGAGGATAATTGAGACTTCCACAGGATGCTCTCCTCCAGGGAGGAAGGTCTACTGGCTCCACTGTGATACCACCACTTGGGTGGCCACATGTGGTAGTGTGAGTGGAGCCACAAAGGGAGGGCGGGCACCTCCTGCTTGGGATGTATGCACATACATAGATCTGCTCAGTCCTTGCCCATGGGGTTCCAAAGGGGAGAAAATCATGGAAAAAGCCATGGACAATGCTGAATAATGCTGCACTCCCTCACAGGCTCTGCACTGTCTACTGGGCGGCCCATTGCTGCATCTGGGGAGTAATCTATGGAGCACTGCAAGGGATTGGGGCTGTAAGCCCCAGAGATGATGGCTGACAGGGCTGAAGAGAGTAGCAAGGTGGAAGGGGCTGGCTGAGGAGGAAGGGGGAAATAGAAAAAATACTGTGTTTTTAGCCAAATGATGAAGAAACAGCAAATGGTTCTGTTGCTAATATCTAACGCCAACACTATTGGCATTGTATGTGGTTACAATTTTGTTTTGTTGAATTTTGTTGACCTGGTAAGTCCACTGGGCCTAGAAGTCCCTTTTTCAGGTGCGACTGGGGGAGGAGGGGGATACAGATGGTAAGCAACTGAAATTGAACCAGATTAAGCTGTTAGTGGTATTTTTTGTGAATGAGGGAAATTTGGCCAGGACACCGGAGAAATTCCCCTACTCTCTCTGACAGTAGGGGGCATTGTCCTGTAGGTGTGTGGTGGGGGTTCAGTCTGGAGCCAGACGCGGTGGGATGCAGTTCAGTCAGTGATTCTCCAGCGGGTGCAGTTGGCATCGATAGCGGGGACCGAATGAGTTGGAGCATGATAGACGTAGAACCCGAGGAGTCAGGTGTTCTGGTAGAGGAAGAGGCACTGCTAACAGTTCAGCAGAATACGATTTACGAGGATACATGAGTATTGCAAAGAGACTCCAACAGATTGCAGGAGGAACAACAAAATGAAAAAGGATGACTAGTGTTTCTCCTTCCCAAACTTCGACTGCATCGAAAGTGTTCTTGGGTTCTCAGGTGAGTGGTATGCCAGACCAGCTGCTGCTTTCCTCCAGTGACAGCATGGAGTTAACTTTGGAGCTATCATTGACGGGGGATGTGGGCTGGTTGGCAGAGTTGGCTTTACACCAATCTGGATGGATGCAAAAAGCCAAATGGCTCTTGGGTGGCAGATCCAAAATTCAAAGTGGGTCCAGGGCAGGTAGGCCTGGCGTCAGCCTTGGAAGTTATTTCACAGAACTTGGATTTGGGCCTAAGGGAGGAATAGAGGTCAGAGTTGCCAGTAATGTCTCCCTCTTTCTCTCCCCTTGTTTCAGTAAGTGGGGATGATACCCCTTGGATTTTAAACAAAAATGCTTCCTTGGAGTCATGGAGAGTAGATCTCCTTCCTGAAATTGGACAGAATGGTGGTAATAATCAAGAGTCACTAGTAGAACAGGATCCTGTGTTATTAAAAGACTCTATCCCTCAAAAATCTTCATATGCAGGATTGTTCCACAAGCCTGTGGAATTAGCTAAATGATGAAATGCCATTAGAATTCATTATTTAGGAGGTATGGCTGAATTGCCAGATAGATTCTATGTGGGCAGAATTTTATTGAAACAGTCATTGGGCTTTTCACCTAATGAAGTATATGCAGTGATTCATACCCCGGGAGAACATAGTTTTGATGTGAGTTTTAGAACCCCAGCTGTGTTACAAAGGTTCTGGACAAAATATTCACTCCTGAAAACCAATCCCCTTTGGACTCCTTTTCAGGTTATTCCCCCGACTAAACAATCTTTCCGCATTATTATGGTGTTATTTTGGAATAAAGGGGTCAATATTTCAGATATTTTGTTCTGGTTAGACAAGAGGTGTGATGTTCAAGGCACTCCAGAGCCTATTATTGATGCAGAGGGCATCTGGAATGGAGGATGGTGTATAAAAGTCAAGTTGTTTACTATTGAAAATGACTTTCAGCACTTGCAGAATTGTTTCTTTATTGGTAGAGACAAGGGATTTCTTTTTTATCCTGGACAACCCTGTAAGTGCCATAAATGTGGTTCAGTATGCCACATTAGCACTTCTTGTGATAAAATTTGATGTTTTAGATGTGGAGATATGGGGCATGTTAGTACTGAATGTGGGGAATTCTCCTACTTGCAATTTTTGTGATGAGCCTGGCCATACCTTCACTGAATGACCACTAGCTGCCCATAATACTCCTGAAGCAGATTTTACTTTACAGGATTATTATATTAACATGGCCTAAGAAGGTAGAGTGCCTCCTTACCCAAGGCAGCCTAGACCTCCCCAGGGGTCTAATAAACAAAACCCTCCCAGGGGTCCTGGGGGTTTGATTGTGGGTACAGTTTCTCTGGACATTCCCTGTGCTTTGATGGTAGTAGAAGCTGATATCCCAGAACAACCGATACCCAGGGATGAAGGGGTTATGGCACCTCCCCCCTGATTGTCTGCCATGAGAAGCCCCGATTATGAATTTAGGGCCTCCTATTACCTCAGGAATTTCTTTAGAAGTTCCTTTATCTAATTCTTATGGGATCCTGACAGCAGAAGACGATTTGGTGGACCTAGATTCAAATACAGCTTCTAAATCTTCCTCATAAATTGACCCAGCATCGGATATGGAAGTAGGAAAATCTGAAGGGGAGAAAAAAACAAAGAAAAAAAGAGGGACTCAGATGGGTTCACAGAAAAGTGCTAGGAAAAAATAATTGCCCACCAGATATTAACTTTTTTCTGAGTTTTATGATTTGACTGTGGCCTCTTTAAATGTGAATAGCATTTGTACTGAATATAAACGATTAGCAACTTTTGAAATGTTTTCACAGTTTAAAGGGGATATTGTCTTTTTTCAGGATTCAAGATTATATACCATTGTGGATTTTGATAAAGCTTCACACGCATGGCCATGGGGACCCTGATTTTGGTCAGGAGGGGGGGGGGAATGGACCTCTGTTCTGGGGTTGAAATTTGTTTTTTGACTTCAGATGTGTTAGTAACAGATATTATTGAAATTGAGGTTGGTCGAAGTCTATTGCTTGATGTCACGATACAAGATTCAGATTTTCGGCTAATAAATGTGTATGCAGCACAGGTTAAAACTGAACAAATAGCATTATTGGAGAAAATACAACCGTAGTTGTCGACTAGATGAAATGTTCTTTTTGGAGGAGATTTTAATATTAATAGAGCTATATAGGATAGGGGAGCTAAAAGTCCCAAATTATATTGTGACTCAAATTTTTTGAATTAACTTTTTAAAAATACTGGGTTGATTGATGTGTTCCAGTCAAAGTCAAAGGATATAGTTTATACTTATTTTTCAGGATCACGAACATGTCGTATTGATTATTGGTTTGTTTCTCCTACTTTACAGTTTTGCTCACAGGTGGCAGTTCCTGTGGCGACTTTGGATCATGTGCTTTTGCAAGTTACTTTTTCAGATTTCACAGAAATTTCAAAAGGCCCTGGTTATTCTAAACTAAACTTGTCTTTGGTAGATTTCCTAAAAGTTAAGGAAGGTCTTATTTCGTTATTGTTGGCAAGACAATCAGTTTGTTTTTCGTATGATTCAATACAGGCTTGGTGGGATGATACAAAGGCTGATATCCAAAATTACTTTAAAACAAATGGGAGAATATTGGGTAAAGCAAAGAGTAATTCATATAAAACAGCGAAATACAAAATAGACAAGGCATATTGTAGGTTACAACAAGGTATGCAGGTAGATATGAGTGAGGTACAGGCTTTGAAAATAGAATTGGCCAAATTATAATATGAAAAAGGAAACTTTTGTATACTGCCCAAAGATTTGGAGTTTTCCGGTGCACAGGGAGAAATTAATCCATTCAAGCAGTGTGACATGCATAGGAGACATAAAGAAATGAAGCAACTATTAATCTCTTCGGGAGATTTGGTAAGTTCCCACAATGATATTCTGGCAGAAATAGATAAACATTTATTAACCTTGTTTCAGGTAGATATTTCTTTAACTGATGAGGGAATCAAATCCTGGTTGTCAGGTGGTAGCAGTGTATTGGTCCTGAAGGATTTATGCACAAGTTTAATATAGTCTATTACATAGTTAGAATTAGAAACTATGATTAATTATTTACCTAAAGGTAAAACTCCTGGTAAAGATGGTGTGATGAATGAATTATATCCTCTAATTTTTTCTATTTTAGGTTCTGAACTGGTAAATTTATTTCAAAATTGTTTAGACACTGGAATTTATCCTTTGAGCTGTAATCAGGGCCTGGTGATTTTTTTTATTTAAATCAGGTGCTAGGGAGGATTTACATAACTGGAGACCCATAACCCTTCTTATCTCTGATTGTAAGATTATGATAAAAATTTTAAGCAATGGAGTATCAGTGGTTTTGCCTCATATTATTCATAATTCACAATTTTGTTCAGTTATGGGTGGAACTATTTCAGGTGCTTTCATTTTGTTAAGAGAGGTGTTTAATAGGAGTTCACTAAAGGAAATCTCTGGGTTTTATTGAGTTTGGATCAATTAAAAGCATTTGTTAGGGTGTCTCATAATTATTTTTGGTCTTGTTTAGCCCATTATGGTTTTCCTGTCCAATTTATTTCATGGTTGAAGGGGTACTATGGTTCGGCTGTTATGGCTGCTTATGTGAATGGCAGAATTGGGAAGTTTAGAGCTTATAGGAGATGGATAAGGCAGGGTTGCCCCCTCAGCCCCTTATTATATATTCTTACTCTGGATCCTTTATTACAGCAATTGAATGCAAATAAAAATATTAGCGGCATTTCACTTCATAGTGATATGGCTGAGCTTACACCTATTACTTATGCTGATGATTTATGTATTTTATTATCAGATCTCCCTTCTAGTGTGGTTACAGAAGCAGTATTACATAAATTTATGGTAGGTACAGGGGCTAAGATAAATTTTAATAAGAGTAAATGTGTTTTACTGGGCAATCTAGGAGAAACTTCTAAGGGAATTATGGGAATTCCTGTTCTCCGGTCTGAAATAAAGATTTTAGGTATTTCTTTTTGTACAGATCAACCAGAGATTTATAATTGGGAATGTATTATCCAAGCAGCACAACTTAGGATTCCGAATTGGAATAAATGGAGGATGGCAAAACTAAAAAGAGTGTATATGATTAAGACTTATTTATTGGGTATGTTTCGGCATTTAGCAGCTATTTATGCATTGCCTTGATGTTTGGAAAGTACTGTATTCAGTATTTTCTTTCAAGAGATATGGGGTAACCATTTAAACCCCATCAAAAGAAACATTTTATATTTGAAAAAAAAACAAGGAGGTTTAAATATGATTAATCCTATTGTTTTTTTTTTCCTTTCTGTATTTTTATATATGAATGTTGGCCTTTAATTACCTCTATGCATAAAATTTGGTCTCCATGGGTGTTGGATGATCTTACTGAGTGGATCAATGATTGGGAATGGGACAAGGCAGTGGCAAAGCAAAAACATATGTGTAATGTGTTGATCACTTATTCTTTGTATTTTGGTGAGCTGAAACAGTGGCAAGTAACGAAATCGATGGTGGGTCATTTAACTAGAAAAGAACTGTATGCTGTTATTCAAGCAAGATATTTTCAGCAATTGCCTGAATACTATCATAGATCGCAGAGGGGATATTGTTTATGTTGCACCCATGCCTCCAGGTATGTGGGATGTGACATGGACGTGTGTCCATGGCAAGTTACAAGTAAAAATTAATCTAAAACATAAGAATACAGATGATAGGTCCTGTCTGAGAAGTAACTTCAGAAAAAGTAGAATCCTTGTCCTATTTATTTTATTCTTGTCCATATATTGTACAATTTTGGTCTGTGGTGGCACACTATTGGGCTACCTCTCCTTTTCTCCCAATTGTCTACTGAAATATTATTATTTGGCATTTTGCCAGATGAATGGAGTCATTTTGATAGATCAGTTTTCCAGGGTATTTTAGGATGTTTTAAATTTCATATCTGGCAAAGCAGGGTTTGATGGCCATTGCAACATCAGTATATTACTCCAGAGCAATTGTTTTGGTCAATTGTGGATGCTGTTCTCTCCTTAAAAAGAAATGATTATGGAACCTTGCCTGTGATCATCGCTAAGAAAAAATGGAAGGACTTCCGGTGACGTCACGGAGCTGAAGCAAGCTTAACCCGCAGAGCTCCCATCCCAGCCGACTATCAAAACCTCCAAAAAAACTTGAAAATCTACTTAACGATTGTTAAAAATGTCTAAAAACACAGGAGGAGCATCTCTCATCAACAAGAGAGGTAAAAATTGACCAGATGACAAAAATAAAGAGAAGGATGCCACCAGATGGAAAAAAGGGCCTACCTAGTGGACCTTCCTCACCAACTAACTCCCAGACAACTGAGTATGACACAGATGGGGAATGTGAACAATTGCCATGCTTCAGGTTTGAAACATTAGTGCAGGAAATAAAAGAATATAGGAAAGAAAATAAACAAGAATTCTGAGCAATGCAAAATCAATTAGCTACCTTTGAAATAGAATTGGAGCAGCTGAGGAATGGATTTCGGTAATGGAGGATACCACAGTGCAACTCATAGAGATCATTCAAACCCTACTTTATCAAACCGAAGCTCTACAGGCAAAATGTTTAGACCTGGAGGGTCGGTCTCGGTGTGAGAACCTCCAACTGTATGACCTCCCAGAGAATCCTAATGGCACCGTTTATTGAGAACCTGCTACGAGATGTGTTAGATCTTCCACCTACCCTTAATTTCCATGTGGAAAGGGCACACAGATCATTTCAAAAAGCCCACGGACCCTGTGGCTCTCCCTCGGTCCATTGTATTTTAGCCGAACTCATTTAGTGCAAAAGAAGAAATATTGAGATGAGCTTGGAGCAAAAAAGAAGTAAAATATCTTACATACCAGCTGTTTCATGACCACAATTATCCACAAGAAGTGCAATCCCAGAGAATTAAATATCTCCCCATTCTGAGAGAACTACGAGAGAAGACCATTCGCTTTCATATCCCCATCCCTCCCGACTAAGAGTATTTTGGGAAGATGGAGTGAAGCTTTATTCAACTTATGAGGATGCACTAAAAGAGATGGGAATATCTATGGAGGAAAACAGGAACCAAGAGACAGAAGAGGGGACCGTTCAGACAGCGCACCATGTACAGGAAGGCGGAGGGGGAAACAAACCCATGTCACTCGTGGAAGCAATACGCAGAATCCAAAGCATCCTGAAGAAAAATATAGAACAGAACCAACCAGATACCTGAAAAGAAAAAACAATATTATGCAGTCATATTGCTGAAACAACTCAAATGGCTTTTGAGCAGCTACCGAAGAACATCCGATTTGCAATGCTACCCCTCGGATAAGTACTGATCACTTATTCAAACTCAGAGTATCTCAATAAAGGGAATGGAGTTTATATGGAAAGAGGGGGAGGAGACTGTGCCAAGAAGGCATATAAATATACCCGCTGAACAAATAAAGAAGAAAACAAAAGGGGACTTTGTTCATACAGATTTCCACAACTTTTGTGTAACTAATTGTAAGACACCCTGTTAAACCACTAAGGACCCACAAGATGAAACAAAAAATGTTAATTAAGCTACTCTTTTTTTCTTTATCCTTAGAAGATACTGACTAATGTGAGGGCTCAATTGAGGTTTTGTCCATTTTAAATACTATATAAGGAGTCCTCTTTCTCCCTCTCATGTAACTGAGGGCAGATTAAATGAGTTGCAAAGGAATCTAACGCTAGGCTAGACATCACCTAATTTGATATTCTTCAGGACATACACCTCTTTTGTCTTTATAGCAAACCTAGTTTTTCTTTTTGTGGTTGGCTGGGCATGGGGCATACTGGAGATCCATCACCCCATAACCTTCACACAACTAAATAGGGAGCCCACTGCCATTGAGGCTCTAGAGGAGGTCCTCCAGTAACGGAGGCATGTGCATTCCTCCTTGTCCTCCTTTTTATAGGAGTACACAGGGGCTAGGAAGGTATCTAGCCCCCAACCTTGGAAGCACATACTGTACTTGTATAGAAGTTTACAGACAGCCATGTTGACTTTACAGTTTTTTTTTTTAAATTTAGTAGGACAGTTGGAACTTTTAAATAAGGAATACTATCAATGGTATAAAAGTATTGGGAAAGGGAAGAGGCCATCATCAAGGAGATCAGACGTACAAAGTATGCTCTTTAACAAAACGGGAGTAATTGATTTTATTTGACATGGCACAACCTTATGTAATATGCACTTATAACATGCATGGTATCATTAATCCAGTCAAAAGGAGCAAGAAATTACAATATATGAGGAGGGAGGGAGCTAACATTTTATTACTACAAGAAACACACCTTTCCCAAAATGAGCACAAATAATTTGAGTGTCTGGGGTTTACCTGGGTGGTGGCCTCCTCATATCAAGGTGGGAGAAGGCGAGGGACCGCTGTCATGATAAAGCATGGGGAACACTTTGAACCGAAGGACCAAACTATAGACAAAGAGGGGAATTTTGTTTTGTTAAAAGGCCTGTTAGATGGTCAGATGGTAATACCTCCAGCTTCAGACCTCTCAATTTATAAAAACATTTTTAGTAAATTATGGGAATGGGCAGAGGGTAGTGTGATCTGTGGAGGAGACCTAAACATTAATATTACTGGGGAAAGCAGAGATCAAATCACTCAGGGATGAATAAATAAAACAACCAGAAGTGTTAGAAAGTTGATACAGGAAATTGGCTAGGATGATAGATGGCAATACATAAATGGACCCTCTAGGATACACACCTTTCATTCGCAGGCTCATGATTCCTATTCATGTTTAGATTTTCTTCTAGCTCCAAAACAGCAACTGAATATGGTACAAAGCATATGGCAGGGGACGTTAAATCTCTCAGATCATGCTCCCATTTTTTGTAAACTCCAAATGCAGGCCACCTGAAGGAAGACCTTCTGGTGAATAAACCTATCCCTCCTTAGAAACCCAGAGGTGCGGGAATCGATTACAGAAACGATAACCCAGGCCTTACAAGATAATGATACACAGGACACCTCAATGGCCATGATTTGGTACACCATTAAGGCAATAGTAAGGGGGAACTAATAGGGATTTTATCTTATCAAAAAAAACAAAGGGAGTCTCGTAGTCTCGCTCTAGAAACTCAAACAGAGGTACTAGAGGGCTTCCAAAGAGTGAAACACTGTAAGGCATGATCTCGTGAGCTTACCACCCTTAAAAAAGATTTAAATTATATCCTTGATTATGCTATCAAACAGAGACTCCTGTTCTTAAGGCATAAATATTACGACGGGGGACCTAGATCTGTAAGATTAGTTGCAAGTCAACTACGGGGCCATGAAAGTTAAATCTTCAATATTAAAAATTAAACACCCCATTAATGGCGATCTTAAAAATAATACTGTTGACATTTCCGAGGCTTTTCGCCAATTTTATACAAAATTATATTCAAAGAAATCATCGCCTCCAACTGAAAGTATAAGTGAGTTTCTGTCTTCCCTGGATCTCCCCACTATAACCCGGCAACAGTCCCTTAGTCTGGTAACCCCTATATCCTCTAAAGAAATCATAGCAACAATTAGAAATCTAAAAACTGGCAAATGTCTGGGCTCCGATGGACTCTCGGGAGAGTTTTATAAAACTTTCTCTAAGACTCTTGCCCTGATAATGTACAGGCTATTTACCTATGTGAATACAGAAGGAGGAAAAATCCCACCATCCTGGAATGAGGCTATAGTCTCAGTAATACCAAAACAAGGTAAAGATCTCACAGATTGCTCCTCTTTTCGACCTATATCCATACTGAACACAGACTACAAAATCTTTGCATCCATCTATGCATTGAGACTTAAACAACTTGCACTACCCACAATACACACGGACCAGTGTGGTTTTATCCCTGGGCACCAAGTCCAGGATAATGTTAGACAAACGGTTTATATAATTGATCATATTTGTGCCCCAAAAATCCCCACAGTTATATTGGAATTAGACACAGAAAAAGCATTCAATATGGTGTCTTGGGATTTTTTGAGGGGGGTATTGACTAGATTTGACTTCCCATGCCAGTTTGTAGATACCATCTTTAAATTTTATACGAACCCCACAGGATACATTAGAGCAAATGGTCATATATCAGAGAAATTCCCCTATTTAGAGGAACCAGACAAGGATGCCCCCTCTCCCCACTCCTATTTGCTTATTATATTGAACCTTTGGCCCAGTACTTACGCCAGGTTCAGGATGTTAAAGGTGTTGAGATAGAAGGCCTAGAACAGAGATTGGCCCTTTTTGCAGATGATATTCTTTTGAACCTGTCTAATCCAGACACCTCCTTGCAGGCTCTTTTTCAACATATCGGTAAATTTTCTAATATTTCTGGTTTTACCCTAAACATAAATAAATCTGAGGCCTTAACCTTTGATTATGACCCCCCACCAAGCCTTAAAAAACAATACCCAATTAAGTGGGATAAAACATCCATAAAATATTTGGGAATACAGATCTCAAAAGACCTGGACCAATTTTTTTACTTAAATTACCACCCTCTAGTGAGTACAATTAAACAGGATCTGAGAAGATGGGACTTGTTACCATCCTCCTTTTATATAAGAACTTTATCGCTAAAGATCAATGCCCTACCAAGATTCCTGTATTTATTCCAATGCGTGCCATGTGTAATATCCCCAAAAGAACTTCTCTCTTGGCAAAAAACTTTAAATGCATATCTATGGAATCAAAGGAAGCCAAGAATAAGCCTTGCCAAGCTGTATTTGCCAAAAGCTTTGGGAGGAGTAGCCCTTCCCTTCCTCCCTCCAAAATTATTGGATCTCGGCCCAGATGCGATAGACACTACTGTGGAGTGCAAAAGAATATCAAGCAGTCTGGAAGCAAATTGATCTATCCAGAATTGTCTCAACCCCACTTCCAACTTGCCTATTCTCCCCATTTCACCTTAATAAAGTTAGCCAAGAAACCCCATTAGCAACTGCCACTATACTAAAGGGCTGGCAATTGGGGATGAAACACAAAATCTTCCAACAATACTTATGGAAATATAAGTGTTTTATATTAACCCCCCCGACCCATCAATGCATAACAAATAGTCCAGGAAACAGTACTCTAAGGGATTGGAAGCCCTATGGCAGTTGTTAAAAGGTAATGGGTTTGTAGATTTCTTGGAGGCTGGGAGGCTATATTCCTGGACAGAAAAGGATAGGCTATACTATTACCAAATTAAAGACTATGTCCAAACACAAATTAGGAAATCAGAAAGGGACCCCCACTTGGGAGAGGATAGTACTCCCTTTATACAGGTTTGGACCTCTCACCTAGGGGAAAAGGCAATATCTATAATATATAAATCTCTTATACAACAACCTACACATGTCATAATGGTGGTTCAATCTAAATGGGAACAGGAACTTGCACATCCCATATCCAGTAAACAGTGGCTTAAGATTTGGGGAAACAAATGGAAAACTACCTCCTCCCCTATTTGGAGGGAATTTACATGGAAGTTAGGGCAAGGTTTTTCCTGGTTCCCTCTGTGGTATCCCTAAGAAATCCTGGGTCCGCCTCCAGATGTTGGAGGGAATGTGGAGAGGTGAGAGCTTCACATAAACATATTTTCCTGGATTGTCCGGGACTATCAGCCTTTTTGGCTCCAGGTAAAAACACATATGAAGTCAATCCTGAGCATACAGGGTGAACTTAAAGGAGTAGTCCACCCAGAATGTGTAAAAAACATATGTTATGTAGAGTGTTTTGATATGTATGTTAACTCCTAGTTTGTCCTTCCCTCTGTCTGTTATTTGGAGTTTTTCCTAAATTGCCTGCTAGCTGTGTGGTAGTTTTATGACCCCTGGGGATCTCCATAACAAATAGTTTTATTGGCTTTCTTTCTCCCAGGATGCCCCCTGTCTCATGTAACAGTGATGTAGCCATGCCCTTAGATTTAGCATGTGTCTTGCTTCAAAATTAGTTTAGCAACAGCAGAGCCTTGTAACTTCTTATCCAGGAGCACAAATGGCAACAGTTAGTTTATGAGATACATGAGAGCAAGCTAACTCAAGTTTCTATAAAGACAACAGCTAAATAGCTCTAATTCATTATTTGTGTTTTGATGTTAAAAACACTCCCTGCTAGCTAGACCTGATGCACAGAGAAACAAAATGGTGAATCAGAGCTATTTAGTAGCTGTTGTCTTACAAGAAACTCCAGTTAAGCTTACCTCAGGTATCTGCTAAACTAACTGTTGCCATTTGTGCTCCCTGGATAAGAAGTTACAAGGCTCTGCTGTTGCTAAACTAATTTTAAAGCAAATACAAGCTAAATCTAAGAGAATGGCTACATCACTGTTACATGAGACAGGGGGCATCCTGGGAGAAAGAAAGCCAATAAAACTATTTGTTATGGAGTTCCCCAGGGATCATAAAACTACCATACAGCTAGCAGGCAATTTAGGAAAAACTCCAAATAGCAGACAGAGGGAAGGACACACTAGGATTTAACATACATATCAAAACACTCTACATAATATATGTTTTTTCACATTCTGGGTGAACTACTCCTTTAAGGGTGCTAATCTAATCCCGGGGATTCCACTGGAGCAGATCAAGGACAAGGTCAGCTTATATCTATGGGCCATATTTTTGGGCTCAGCCTATAAATCCATAACTCAAAAATGGCTTATCAGCCCCAGTGATTCCTGGTGGAAGCAAACATACTAAACATCCAACACAATGAACAGATCTCTTTTAAACTCCAGGACAAGATGGAAAATTATATAACACATCGGTCATGGTGGAAACTATACAAGGGGCAGCTTTAGTTGGGGACAGGGCTTCAAACATATGTCTGTCCTTTAAGTTGTAAAGGAATGAACATAGGGCCTGGTGAATGAAGGGTATGGCTTATTGCTTGAAGGAAGGAATGTATGGTTTTGTCACATCAATTAGTTCTTTCCCTTTCTTCTCTCCCTTAGAGTCTCCATCTTAGCTGATGTTAATAATTTCACCCTAAGGAAAAAGAATGATATGTAAATGTTGGTAACTGGTTGTACCTTATGTTCCAAATTTTGTTTATTATCCTGCTAATAGTTGGATTAAGTTTGAAAATTTACTTTTTATAATGTTATGATTTACATTTTTAAGATGACAACAAGATGTAACAGTTTTAACTCAACAAAAAAAAGGAAAAGGAAAATATGTAAAATAACATTCAAATGAATGTTAATGTATTATAAATGAATGTATGAAACTAAATCCTTTAATAAAGCCAAGTATAAAAATAGAAAAAAATGGAAGAATTTACATTGACTAGATACTGGCTGATTGATTGGTGATTTGTAGTTTTGGGGGAGGTGGTGGTTCTTTTTGATATTCTGATATTCTGGTCTGATTGATATGTATGCTGTAATACTTAACTTTGTTTTACAAATTTATTTTGATTTGTTTGTATAAATACTATTATGGACAATTACAGGTCGTTTATGTTTGTAGTTTAATGTGTGCTGTAATACTTATTTACGTTTTTGATGCCAGAAGATGGCGGCCACGCTGGGCTGCCATCTGTAAGCCCTCTAGTTGCCTGCAGAAAATTTAGTAGAACTTAGAGAAATTCGCTTACTTTATTTGCCGCTTTGTTTTGTGTACTACCGTGATTTGGAGTTTGAATCAAGCGTTGTTTGTTGCGCCTCTTGGGGGATTGATGCCTGCGGAGATTGGTGTGTCGGAGCCGTGGGAGGTCGTTTTGCTGGGTGTCTAATCGTTGGCGTCTAATCACTGGCTCGATCCATTGAGGAACTTTATGCTCGGTGGTCCACTGGAGTTGTCGCCATTGTGGAAATTGAAGGAACGGTGAGGTGGAGTGGCTGTTTCCATACGGGACGGGATACAGCTGGACTGTGCGTGGAGGACGTGGCCGGATGCCTGTGAGAGAGGACTGGCTTGAGGAAGTGGAAGCCCCTGAGAGGGGTGCATTTGGAGTACAGCAAGGATTTTGGCAAGTGTGGTACAAAGGAAAGGTTGGGCTCCTCGGTCCGGATGGAGGGAAGGTGATCACTGACACTGGAGGGTGTTAGTCCGAACCTAGTTCCTTAGGGGGAGTAGGGGGACCACCGAAGGGTGATCTTGCTTGCGCCACCGAGGTGAAGGATCGGGTTGAGCCTAACCCGAAGGTGAAAGTGATATGCTGTCTACTTGTCTATCCGCTATCCACCATCGTGAAGGATTTATAAGGAAGGAAACCACAACATAGGAGGAAATTGGGACTCCTTGGACCATTTGTTTTGGTGAAGTACACTGAATTTTGTTTTGGGCCAACGTTTGTAATTTATCTTTTTAGAAAGATCAGAACTGGGTTTGATGGGGTTGTTGCCGCCTTGTGAGAGGAGGCTGGCACACTTTAAAAAAAAAAAACCTTCATAGTCTAAAGTGGTGAGAGCACACGGCTGTGGACAATAAAAGACCTGCAAACTCTTTCTTGAACTTTCAAAAAGAAACTGTGTTGTTTGATTATTGGATAAACGTTAAAGCCATTTAATCATATTTTTTAGTAGTTTTAGGTGGGGTGCTCCTCTTCCTGCAGTGGTGAGAGTACTGTGGGGGGGGGCAGAACTAGAATCATAATAGATAATTTTATAGTACTAGAATTTGAATAGATGATTTTACAGCACTAGAATTTGTTAGGTCTTATTTTATTGTGAGTGTTTTATTTTAGTGCAGAGATGTGCTGGAGTGATTGTAAGATGGTCGGGTATTATTCCCCCTCTATGCTTAGGGACCTCCACCCTTTCTCCTGTCCACCGCTGCCAGCTGACGTTTATAGGAGGTGTAGGGCTTTTGGGGATTGTGAGAAGGAGACGGAGGTCCCATGCTGGAGGGGAATGGAAAAAAATGTAGGCAGTTAGGATTGTAGGGTCAAGGAGACGCCCTGGGGCAAAATGGGCACGGAGAGAGGGCCTTCCTGTCTTGTGCCCATACCCAAGAGCCCTGGATTGGACCAGCAGGTAGGCCGGTCACTATCGGAGGTTTGTCCTACTCTGGCGTGTATGCAATGCCAGGTCCAATAAAAACAAGACAGCTATTATAGCTGATCTTGTCGAGTCATCTGACCTGGCATGCATCACCGAGACCTGGCTGGATGAAATGCTGGGCCTGCATTAGCCGCAGCAATCCGGCTGGGTACTGGTGATACACACCGAGGCAGGATCGTGGAGGCGGGGTGTTGCCATGTGCTTTAGGTCAGAACTGGGTCTGGTGGAGGTGCCAGCAGGAGTCACTAGATCCTTTGAGTACATTGTGGGCGAGGGTGTGGGGTGCAGGATACTTCTAGTATACTGTCCACCAGGTGACGAGAATGTTTTTCTGCAGGAAATCGCAGACTTCATTGTCGACCTAACATTGGGGTCCCCCAGATGGTTGGTACTGGGGGACTTCAATGCTTGGGTCGACAATGAATTCTCTCGGTTTGGTCAAGATTTCCTCCAGTTGATGATATCACTGGGCTTCACACAGGTGGTTTCCTCCGCGACCCATGTGGGTGGACACTCATTGGACCTGGTGTTCCTTCTGGGGATGGGGATATCTGACTTGGTGGTGGAACCGGTTGGATGGTCAGACCATCACTCCATTAGATTCAGTTTTGAGGCCACCCCTGTTAGGTCTGCCCCTACGGAGATGGTTCGATACCACCCTTTGAGGGGTGTATCCCCAGAGGACCTGATGGCAGTGTTGGACCTATCGAGCCTACCGATAGATTGCATGGATCCAGGTGTTCTGCTACATGCCTATAATGAGGCAGTAGCAGGGGCCCTGGATTCTATTGCACCATTTCATGTTCATCCTCTTACTCCTCGCCCCAGGTCTCCTTGGTTTGATGAGACCATGAGGGAATTGAGGAGAGTTGGGCGAAGGCTGGAGAGGCGTTGGTGAAGGTCCGGTCGTGATGATGACAAGCTTAGTTTGATGGACCATTATTTGGTCTATCAATCCGCAATCTCTCGTAAGAAGGCAGAATTCCTGTCCAGAGAGATAGTGGCTGCACAGAACAGACTGGCTCAGCTCTTTTCGGACTGTGGACAGACTGTGCAATCCAGTCTGTCTTCAGCCCAGAAGAGCCATATCTCAAGAATGGTGTGAGGAGCTCTCTTCTTGCAGATAAGGTTGCCAAAATCAGATCGGACATTTGCTCTTCCCCTTCTAATGGGAGCAGCAGTGGTCATCAGGAGATGTCAAGCACCCAGTTGGAATAGTCTGACTTCAGCCTTCCCATAATCGAGGATGTTGTGATGATCATTCGAGCACTGCGACCGACCTGCTGTAATTTGGACCCTGGTCCCACACACCTCTTAGTGGGTTACCTGGATAAGATTGGCCTAGTCCTAGCTCTGATCATATGGAAGTCTTTGGAGAGGGGGATTTTTCCAGATCCCCTCAAAGAGGCTATAATTAAGCCCCTTTTAAAGAAACCCTCCTTAGACCCATACTGTCTAGCAAATTACAGGCTAGTCTCTAACTTACCCTTTGTGGGTAAAGTTATTGAGAAAGTGGTTGCATTGCAGTTGGAGGATCATCTGGCCAACAACAATATCTACGATTCGCTCCAGTCTGGATTTAGGAAAAGGCATAGTACCGAGACAGCTCATATGGGTACTAAATGACCTCCTAATGGCTAGAGATCGTGGGACCCGATCCATCTTGTACTACTTGATCTCTCGGCAGCATTTGACACCGCTGACCATGGTGTGTTATTGAGTGCTCATGGTTAGTCTGTGGACTGTCTGGTATGGTCCTCAGATGGTTTCAATCTTACCTTGAGGTAAGACTCAGAGAGTGGTGTCGAGAATTTTTCCTCAACATCATTCTCCTGCCCTGTGGGTACCGCAGGGGCCTCCATTTTAGCACCCATGTTGTTTTCGTGCATATGCTACCATTAGGGGCGATTATTAGACGGTACGGTCTGGGTTTTCACTGCTATGCTGATGATACCCAGCTGTATATGTCTTTTGTGCCCGGTCAGGATGCTGCCTTGTTGGTATTTAATAACTGCCTTGAAGAAATCCAAGAATGGATAAATGGGAGTTGGCTGAGGTTAAATCCGGAGAAAACTGAGGTGATGGTTGTGGATTTAGGTTGCTGTGAGGCGGGTCTGCCAGAAGGATCACCTTCAGGCCTATGGCTTGGAGGTGTCCAGCTGACGACCTCAGACCAGGTGCGAAACCTTGGCATAATACTTGATGACCGTTTGACACTCAAATCCCAGGTGTCAGTGGTTGTGAAGACTTCCTTTTTCATCTGAGGAATATTGCCAGGGTGAAGCACTTGGTTCCTCCAGAGGACCTTCCAACATTAATCCCGCCTTTGTTACCTCCCGCTTGACTACTGTAACTCCCTATACCTAGGGCTATCGGGGGCTGAACTTTGCCGTCTGCAGCTGGTGCAGAATGCGGCAGCCAGGCTGTTGACTGGAGTCTCTAGATCCAGTCACATAACGCCTGTGCTCCACGGACTGCACTGGCTGCCAGTGTTTTGGTGAATCACCTTCAAGGTCGGTTTGCTGACCTATAAAGCCCTACATGATCTGGGACCTACCTACCTGAAAGAGCTCCTGTGCCCCTATAGTCCCTCTCGCCCCCTCCGATCCACTGACGAGGGATTGCTAGAGATTCCCAGGGTACGTTTGAAAACATCTGGTGCTAGATCTTTTAGTTTTATGGCACCTACCCTGTGGAATTCTCTACCTCGTCAGGTGCGAGACTACCTGACCGTCCTTAGTTTTAAAAGGGAGTTGAAGACCCACCTTTTTAATATAGCTTTTAAGGATTTCTGTTGATTTGATTTACTATATTTATTGTCATATTTATCTGTACAGGTGCTTTGATTTAAGAAAAGCGCCTTTTAAAAATAAAGTTGAAATTGAAATTGAAATTGATCTCTTTTCTTATAATTTTGTATGCTGTAATGCATTCTTGTTTATTTTGAATTAAGCTTTGAATAAAAAATTCCCCTACTCTTTTTGGGGGATGGGATTGGGGGTTGTACATATATGGCTTACTTATGTTTTATGTTCCTTTTTTGCTATACTATTTTTCTGTTTGTGATTTCTTTCATTTTGCCTTTATATGATGTAATACAATTTGGATGTTTTGAATAAAAAATTCCCTTACTCTTCTCGAGAAGTGCCATGGGATCTTTAACATCCACCTAAACTACCACCAATGCAGGCAGATGGGACCTCAGTTTAACGTCTCATCCGAAAGACAGCACCTCAGAAGTACAGCACCCCTCTCATGCTGCACTACAGTGTCAGTACTGGGATATTACCCTAAGTGCCAGATGTGGGAACTGAACCCACATCCCTCTGATTTCCTGGCCTCAGAGGTGAGTGTGCTACCTACTGAGCCACAGACACTGCACTGCACTGTATTCTGATTTATCATCTTTGTGCTTACATTTGCCTCTATATTGTTTATTCTTTTGCATGCCTTTTTAAAAGACAATTGAGAAATTACCATAATGATGCAATTCTTGTGTTTTGCTATTTTGGCTCACCTGTTTCTGTTCCTTACTCTGTCTCGGGAAGGGATGGTTACCATTCAAATCTTAGTCACATGTTTTTGATATCTGCTATGGGTGGGATATCAAAGCAGTTACATACTAACATACTAAAATGCCAGCAGAATAGGCCTAACGGTCTTTCGTGTCTGCTCGTTTGGTCAGCCCCCACCCTGGGTGCTGACCTTGCTGTCCCCTTTGCCTTCTCTGGCTTCTCCCTTCCCAGTTCCGGATATTCTTGCTGCATTGGATTTTGCTTCCTGAACCCTTCCCCTATACCTGTCCCACCCCCTCTTGAACCCCTCCACTGTCTCTGCCTCCACCAGCCCCCTAGGTAGTGAATTCCATGGCTCCACCACCCTCTCAGTGAAGTAGCACCTCCTCCTTTCTCCCCTGAATCTTCCCCTCCAGCTTCCACCCATGCCTCTAATGGCCCTTCCTCCTTCCTTCAAGCACCCTGACTGTTCCTCCCTATTTACCCTCTTCATGTACCTGAAGACCTCTATCATGTCCCCCGGTCCCTTCTCTCTCTTCCAATGTGTACATATTTAGCTCTTCGAGCCTCTCCTCATAGGTCCTGTCCCCAAGCACCAAATCATTTTGGTTGCCTCCTCTGGACCCTCTCCAGGAGGTTAATGTCCCTCTTTAGTGTGGCCTCCAAAACTGCACGCAGTACTCCAGGTGCGGCCTCACCAAGCAGTTATACAGAGGAGTATCACTTCCTCCTTCTGGAGGTGATCCTCCAGCGATGCATCCCAGCATCCTGTTGGCCTTGGCTGCTGCCTCCTACAAGTCTCAGAGTTGTTCATCTTGACATCCACCACCACCCCAGGTCCCTCTCAGCCATTGAGACTTGTAGTATCCCCACAAATATTGTTTAACCTGCATGACTTTTGGGCTCATCCGGGATATGAACCCGGGACCTCTCGCACCCTAAGCGAGAATCATACCCCTAGACCAACGAGCCAATTGAGCAATGTGCAACTGCAGAAATGTGCCAGAGAGTGATATTTAGTGGCAGCAACTGCACAGCGCAAGTAGCAATGAGTCAATGCACAATGGCAATGTATGCATGCACAAGGGCAGGGGGCGTACCCATGAATATACGGCACAGTGCGATATTCAACCCCTGACAAATGGCACAAGCTAGAAGCAAACGGCAGTTTCATGGAGCAGACTTGAGCCTATAAAAACAGGGAGCAAGAACGAGGATGGCACTTGTGCCAGATGGGAGCAGGACAGAGGGAGACAGACAGGCCATCTTTCCACAAAGAAAGGGACAGGGAGAGAGAGAGAGAAAGAGACAGAGAGGAAGAGACAGTGTGAGAGAGAGTGTGTGTGTAAGAGTGTGACAGACAGGGAGGTGACAACGGGTGTGTGTGATTGTGTGATTGTGTGGGCACGACACAGTGCCACCAGGCCCAGGTGGAGCAACACAGACACCTACAGGGGTGGGAGACAGAGGCTGCAGGCAACAGCCAGCCAGCCAGGGGCAGGGTATACAGGAGTGGGCCCTGCAGAGCAGCACACACAGCCACACACAGCCGAGTGGGCCAGTGTAGCCAGACACTCAGGGGGGACAGGACAACAGGGGCCATGGCCAGTGCAATATTCCAGATGGAGACTGTAATGAGGGGTGTGGGGAGGCAGGAGGCAGTGTGCCACAACCATAGAAGGGCCTGTTGATGGTACACCTGGAACAGGCAGTACCAACCCCACATCAGCTGTGTGACCTACGCTGACACTGAGATCGTGGGCCAGTACTGACTGAACCAGTCAATTCTGAGGCAGCTCTGTGAGCTGAGCAGTGAGGAGATGCAGGCACCCACTAGACAGAGCCATGCCCTGACAGTGGAGCCAAAGATAACAGTGGTCATGTGCCTGCTAGCCATGGACACCTTCTAGAGACAAACAGTGGACACCACAGGCATAACCCAGTCAGCCGCATCACGGCTCCTCACACAATTCCTCAATGCCCCGCTGCCACACATTGCAGAATGCATCCACTTCCCCAGCACACAGGCAGAGCGTACAGTACACATGCAGGTTCCACAGGTGCACTTATGCCTGGCACAGGGGCCATGACTGCACCCATGTGGGAAGAGCTCCACGTGCCACCTGGCCCAGAGGGGGTAGCCTACATCAACAGAAAGGACTACCCCAGTATCAGCTGCCAGGTGGTGTGCAATGCCATGGGGCACATAACTGATGTCTGTGCCACACATCCTGAAGGAGCACATGTCGCCTTCATCTGGCACAGCTCAGCACTGTGCCACAGGTTCGAGAGTGGGGACATCCCCACCAGTCATCTAGTGGGTGAGTATGTGGAGACCATGGCCAGCTGCGTACACCAGGGCATGGGAGGGGGGCAGCCAGGGCAGGGGCGCTGCAGAGTGTGGCTGGGAAGGACAAGGAGCCCAGCAACTGAGGACACCAGGCTAACCATACCTCCATCCACACAGGTGACAGTGGCTACCCACTCCGGCCTTGGCTGCTCACCCCCTACCAGTGCCTGTCATACCCTGTGGAGGAGGGGTACAATGAGGCACACGCCAGCATGTGGAACATCATTGAGCGTGTCTTTGGTCTGCTGAAGGCACGTTTCCATTGCCTGCACAGGTCTGGCGGTGCCCTACAGTACAGTGCCTTGAAGGCCTGCAGCCTATTCCTGGCCTGCTGCATGCTGCACAACATGGCAACTGACTGTGGGATAGCTTTCAAAGTCAAAGAGGGGAACAGCAGCGAGGATGATGCGGCCGACGATCCATGTGGCAGTGGGAAGCCCCCCCCGGGTGGAGGGATCCCCGGCTGATGAGAATGGCATGTCAGCACCGAGACATGATAGCAGAGGAGCACTATGGTGCATGCAGGTAGGTGGACAAACACTCATGCATGGGACAGCCACAGTGGCACGGCACACAGGCTTGTGTGGGCATGCCCTGTGGAATGCACAGACAGGCCGGGGGCAGGGGTGGATGTGGTTCCATGCCACATGCAACAACATGCAGCACAGCACACCACACCCACACACACACAGGCATCCGCAGGCATGCACCCAGGCACTGGCACCTGACATGTATCAGATGCAGGGCACCAGTGCACATGTGCATCCAGTGCTGTGGTGGCATCATCATGCACACGCCACATGGGCTTGCGGCTGGGCAGGTGCACACATGGCCAGTATGTGACACATACCACAGATGCCACATCCATGGCATGCCCATGCACACACACACACACAAAATGCCCATGTGCAAACAGGGCAGTGGCATCAGACAGGGTGGCAGGCACATCAGCACTGTCATGCTGTCACACAGCTGCCACAGACATGTGCATGGCTGTGCCGTGGCTGCCCAGCAGACCCAGACTGCGCTACGGCCACAGGAGGGTCTGTGACTGTCTCCCATGGTGGACCTGCGAGACCGTGACCATGTTCTCGTAAGGGTCTGCAGGCTCCCAAACAGGCCCACTCCAGGTGTGCCTGGGATGTCAACAGTGGAGCCCGGTGTCGACACTGAGGGGGTCACCCAACACTAAGTCTGTGGGGTGGACATTGCACTACGCGAGGTCTGCGGCACTGGGCCGCACCCAATGGCAGCCAGTGTGGCAAAGCCGACTGCGACCACAGTGGCTAAGTGATCCAGGCCCACGGCTGTGTTCTCTCACAGGTGATATATGGCATCCTGGACCTGCGAAAGCCCCTTTTGTGCTGCTCTGCTGCTTGGTATACCTCTGTGTGGAGTGCACGCACCCCTGCCATGAGCAGCACCTGTTGGTCCATGGAGGCCCACAGTAATCGGGTGTGCTCATGAATGGGGTCAGTGCCCGGGGCACATAGGCATTTTGCCAACCCACCAGTGGTGTACGACTATGCTGCACTGCTCCCCACTCAGGTGGTCACTGCACAGTGGGGTCCCCATGGGGCTGCTCACTGACAGGCACACTGGCAGCGGATGCTGCGCCCAGCCGCCCAACATCCCCAGCCGTCTGCCGCCCCTCTGGCCCCTGTGTGCTGGCCAGCGCCTGTGCAGTTATGCCACCACCACCACCATCTCCCAGTGCTGCACCACCATCACACACAGCGGTACCAGGGGCAGTGGAGGACAGCTGTCCCACCACCAACAGGACACTGGCTGCGCTGCCAGGGATGGTGGATGGTATGGGTGTCTCCCCCATGACAAGTCCCCTGCTGCCCAGTACAATGATCACATCGTCATCAGTGTCAGACCCCGCCCAGATCTGTGTCTCTGCACACTGAACACCGTGGCTGGCATCCCTCTGGAACACAGCCAGTGCCTCGTCCACCACCACACTCAGGTCATCCAGCTGAATGGCAGTGGTGTACTGCAGCCGATCGGGCCCCTGGACGTGAGTGGAGGTGGATGGCTGGTCCTCCAGGGCTGGGCATGCCCCCACGGCAGATGCAGCTGCCCTTGCCACTGCATGCTGGCATTCCAGTGCTGAAAGGAAACACAGATGTGTTAGTGCCACTGATGCATTGGCCCCCCCACACCCCCAACGCTGCTGTACCTACCATGCAGTGATGGGCTCCCACAAGTCTGGAAGCCACCACCGGCACACCCTCAACAGTGCTGCACCACATGGTGGCCACCACCAGTTCCTCCGGCAGCATGAGCTGTGGCATGTTTTCCTGGCCCCCACCTGTGGCCATCCTTGCAGCCCGTATGAATGCCACATTCTCCTTGATCTGACACTTGTCAGTGCCCACCTTCTTCTTGCACTCCTGTGCAGATCACTGGTCACTGCCCTGCTGGTTCACAGACTCTACCACCTCCTTCCAGGCTGTGGCCCTGGCCTGGGGTGTGCCAGTTGCACCACTCAGCAGAGGCTCCCTGTTGAGGTACGAATTGAACAGGGCATCCGCCTCCACCTTTGTAAAGTTGGGCCTGTGCTTGCTGGCAGGCCCATGCTCCTCACCCTCCTCTCATTCAGACATGCTGCTACCTCTGCCCCACGTGCTGTGTGGCCACTAATTTACGTCAATGCAGCATCCCTGGGATGCGCATTCAGAAGGCAGTGCATTCCAGGTGATGCATGCATCCCAAGCACGTGGAGCTTGTGTGTTACAGGGTACCATTTTGAACTGCTTCATTGTGGAGATAGCATGCCATGCTGTGCAGTGCCCCAGTCTCAGAACTGGAGCCACGTAGAGCTGGTGAACCTGGTGGCCCAGGTGGAGCCCCATGCTGCCAGCCTATTTGGACATCAGCCCCTTGACAGGCCCAGGACCGAGGTGTGGCAGGATGTGGCTGATGGCCTTGTATAGGCAACTGGTGTGCAGATCACAAGTGAGCAGTGTCACCACTGTTATGGGGACCTGATGAGGTGGGACCCAGGGAGGCTCAGGTTGCTGCAGGCATGCATCTGGAGGGGGGCTGTGCCATGGCCTGGTAACTGTGCCCCACCTACGTCTGTGCACATCCATTGTTCCATGGGGCTGGCAGGGCTGCATACCATGCTGGGGGTGTGCTGTCACTGTGTGCCCTGTGGCCTGGCATTGCACAACACTGGGTGTGGTGCTCCACTGCTCTGTGGCCATACCAGGCCAGGGTGCACTCTGTGCTTGGGGGTGTGGGCGGTGGGCTCATAGTGTTGCTGTGTACTGATGTGTGCTTGTCTTTGTTCCTGTCCTAGGCCCTGAAGACCAGAGGAGAGCCAGGGTGGCAGGAGCACCTGACAGGCTGTGGATGGCTGCCATGGGCCCTTCAGCAGTATCTGCGGGACTGAGAGGAGGAGCTGCTGGACCGGCACATGCAGCACCATCGTGGGCAGGTAGGTACAGTGCATTCATACATTATTGTGCAGGGTGGTCAGCGGGGGTTGGGGTACAGCCTCAGTCCCCTGTGTGCTGAGCTGTGTCAGCTGTCTTCAGCCCGCAGTGTGCATGGTGCCGTGGGGAGGCCATTGCAAATGTGTGCCAGCTGTTGGTGGGCTGCGGGTGCTTCCAGCTTCCTTCCACCTGTGCTACTGCAGTCCTGCCACTACACCATGCCACCTGCCTGCCGCTGTGCTGGCAGTTGGCCCTTGGGCAGTGGTGCCCAGCACTTTGCATAGCCATGGTATGCTGGGTTGGCGGCAGTTGTAGGCCCACCCACTGTGGGTGGCCAGGATGCCACCCCAGGAGCATGTGTTCCCACTGTCTGCTGCTCACAGTGGGAGGGCTGGGATGCCCTGGACACTCACTGATTACCTGTTCCTTCTTTTGCCATAAGTGTCCAGTGGGGAGGTCATCAGCCAAACTACGGCCACCTCCTGGGGCTAATCATTGCAATTACCACCTCCACCCTGGAGATTGCAAGGATGACAAGATGGCTCATGCTGCAGGGGCAGCACAGGGGTCAGCACCAGGCAGTGGTGGGATGTGGCCACCAATAGGGGCTGTTTTTACCATCCCTGTACCTGACCACCCTTCCCCGGCCTACCCCTGTAGCACTGTATAGCCCTATCCCCTGTCCCCATCCCTCCCTTTCCTACCCTGTTCTTGCTTTGTACATAGTTTCCCCCACCTTGTTCCCTGTTTTCTATTGTGAATAGTTATTTAATACAGTTTGGTTTGTTTACCCATCTGTGTCCATGTCTGCTTTATGGCTGGTTAGTGGAGCCAAGCTGCAGTGGTATGGTGGGTGACTGTGTGGTGTGCCAGTGTTGTTCTGTGGGCTGTGCATGCTGGTGTTTGCCCATCAGTCAGTGGATGTGACCTGGGGTGGCCATGGGCTGGCTGTTTGGGCTGTGTGGCATGTGTGTTGGGTGCCATGTGCCAGAGTGTGGCTGGCTGTGGACTAGGTGGGTTGGGGCATGCTGTCCAGTGGGGGGTGGCCGGTGGCAGCCCACCCTTGGCCACTGGTGCCACCTTTTCATATGTCCACTGTTCTGGTGCTCATGGATGGGGCTGGTTACAAGCCCGAGCTCCTTGGGTGGTGTTCCTTTGTGGGCCAGCTGTACCTCTCGGTCTGTCTCCACCTCCTACTCAGTGGCCACCCTCCCTTCCCTGGTGCCTTGCTCCCTTCTGTGCCTGTGGCTGATCCATTTGTGCCTTGGTGCATCTTTCTCGGCCTCTTGTGCATCCATGGTTGCGTTATTGTGAATGTTGGGTTGCTCCCTGGCACACCTCTGAATGCGCTCTGGTGTATCCATACAATATTCAGTCATGTTGCACTGGCGATCACACTCATTGTGCCATGGCACATTGGAGTTGCGCTGCGCCGGCCTTGCACCGGCATCTGGCACATTTCTGAATATCCCACCCTATGTGTTTAAAGAGGGGGTCTATATTCCCTCATCTTTCCCTCAAAAGGTCTTATCTAAAACCTGACATAAAGAAAAAGTTGTTCTGCTTAAGAATTCTTAGATTAAGGAACACTCACAGGGTGTTGTAGAGCTTCATTAAAAACTCCCCTAGATCCACCCTTGTGAAGATGATTTCGCTGTCATTGCCTGTCACAACTGGTTGATATATTATGGGCCTTTGAGGGCCAGTCTTTAGAAATGACCCAGCTATTGCTCATGAGTCTAAACTATCCAGTTGTCTCTGGCTGCTCTAGTTTTCCATTGCTCTTTAAAATATCAGCTCTCTCTCATCTAAGTCTCAGTAGTAAATGACTTGTTAGTGAACTGTGCCTTTGATTCTTTTTTTCTATAGCTTATGGAAACATGACATATTGAATTTGATTATGTTCCTCCTATTTAACTAAGCTCCCCACCCCAAATTTTCCTTTTCACATAAACCTCTAGTAACTAGTTTTGGTGGAGGGGTGATGGTCCTGTTTAAAAACAAATGCCACCTATTCATTCAAGAAAGCTGACATTATTAGCTCATCTTTGAAAAAGTATGCTTATATTTTCCAAAGATATCTCTTTTGATTGTCTTGTGCTGTCAGCCTCTTCAGTACTTTGCTTATTTTCTATCTGAAGTTGTTGATTTACTTTCAGCCATAAATCTCCATTCTGATCACTTGTTAATCTTTGGTGACAACAGTTTTCATGTGGATAACGCACTTGGGGCCAGATTCACAAAAAGTCACAAATGGCAATGCTTTACATGCAAGACTGAATGGACTTAAATATCCTATCTATGCATCATGTTACTGTATCAGAGGAGAAACTGAAAATTTACTACACATCATTTTGAGATGCCCGTGTACAAACATGCAAGGCATAAATGGCTAGAAAATATTCTTATGTCCTTACTAGGTTGTGATGAAATTACTAATCTAAATGTACTGCTGACAGCTGAAGACAACCACATAATTAAAGGGAACATAAACTAGTATTTTTAAATAATGCACATTGGCAGCAGAGCAACTAGATAAGATGCTCACCTGCAGAATTATGTCAGTATTTTGCCTCCCAAAACTAAATAAGATTATTTTTTTTTTAATTCTGTAACAGTCCTGACGAATGTAAACAATCCTCACAGCTGAATTCAAACTGAGCACTCTGTGGGACCCTAAAATTGCTGTGACATCCTGGTTCTTTGTCAGAGTTATGTTCACAGAGAGGCACTTTGGCATAGTTATGTTCAGTACTTATTTATAACTTTTTTATGTGGCCAAATATCACCTTGTAGCACTTTGTCAGGCTTATTTTCATAGAAAAGCACTGTTCCAGAGTTATTTCATCACTATTTATAAAAAATCCCTTTGCAGCCTGTATTAGTGATGAAGAGCACTCTCACTTATGTGACATCATGACGTCCAGGACGTCACAGCCATTTCAGGGTCACACAGAGTGCTCAGTTTGAATTCAGCTGTGAGGATTGTTTACATTCATCAGGACCTTTACAGAATAAAAAAATGTATCTTAACTCATTTTGGGAGGAAATATACTGGCATAATTCTGCAGGTGAACATCTTATCTAGCTGCTCTGTTGCCCTTGTGCTTTGCTTAAAAATACCAGTTTATGTTCCCTTTAAGAGAATGTCAAACTTTCTGGTTACAATCCAGAAAGTCAGAAAAAGGATTACGTGATCAGTTGTAAGCTCCTGATTGAACCCATTTATCCTTGAACAATACAGGTACTTTATTCTCCATATTTACCTTGTTTTTTTAAAACAGCACTATTTAATGTATTTTAAAATTGAAATGTTCTTTTTTCAAATGTTTTGTATTTTTATTGTGTGTTCTCATGTTGTAGTGATCTGTTTAACACTGATCGATTAGAACAGTCTACTGTGTCATTTGATGAAAACCTTCCTAAGATTTGGAATCTAGTCACCCCTATAAAAACTAGAAATTTCATAAATTAAATAGCTGTCCTTGGTTTGCTGTTGCTATTAGACCTAGCAAAGTTCAAATAAGGAAACATGAATTCCAATTTGATCATCTGGCTTAGAAGTCCATTGCAAAATGTAACTTAAATCTTGAAGGAATTGTTATACAAGGTTTTGAACTTATAAGTCCATATATGGTGTTACTATGTGCTGATTATGAAAGTGGGTGGAAACCACGACCAGTTATTTAAGGGTGTAAAAAGTCTTTTTATCCCCAAAGCTGCTTTACTGAGTCTTTTTACTCTGCTGAGAAATGTTAACTGTTTTCCAGTTTCTTTTTTTTTGTTTAGAAAAATTAAAAACATCAGTGCTAATAGAAAGTCTGGAACTTCCGTGACCTTAAAAAAAGGTTTCAAAGACCTGCTTCTCTCTACTAGTTCAGTTGGACTTTTCATATTGTACCATGTTTCAATGTTAGAGGTCAGAAGCTTCATTGCTAACACCAAACCCATTAATTGCTGAATTCATCCCTTTCCATCTGTTGAAAACTCACCCTAGCAAATTTGTTTCTATTATTTTAGCACTCATAAATTATAAAACCTGGGTCTGGATTCTCAAATCCCACTCCCCAACTCCAGTTGTGGACCAGTCTCCGCAGCTGCAGAGATGGGTATTTTCATCCATCACAACTGTGGAAGATGTTATGGTTGGCCCCACCGGCTGAAACATTATTCCACAGCTGTTGGGGGTTAAAACACCTGCAAGCTGCCGCAAATTGTGGAGTCAGTCATAAACCAGCTCCATTTTTGAGAAAACTGTAACTAAAGGAAAAACTGTGTTTCACAAGTGGCAACCCACTTGTGCAGAGTTTTTACGGCAGCTGCGGAATTCGAACAGACTTTATGAATCCGACCCCAGTCTTGACACTAATGATCAGAAAAGTTTTAGGCTGATCTCTAATTTTCCTTTTGCTTTCAAATTGCTTGAATGTGTAGTAGCAAACCAACATATCAATTATTTGCTATCTAATGTCCTACTGGACTGACCTGCAGTCAGGATTTTGTACTTGCCATAGTACTGAAACAACACTTGTCAGGGTTACAAATTGCATGTTAATTGCTCCTGATAGGGGATCAATGGCTGTTCTTTTTAAATCTGTACTTTTTACATTCACACTTGTGCTTGCCTAAAGCAAACATGTTGCTGTGAAACTGGATTTCAGAGGTGTTTCACTTTTGGGTTCAATGCAGCTCAGGCTGCAGTGGGCTCGACCATGACATCCAATGATCAGTGAGGCTGATCATGACACTGCTGTACCAGTTAATGGGGGTGGAAACTTCATGTAGCTGAAAAGAGGTAGCCATGCCACTCAGACAGTGCCTGCCTTCCTTAATCTGCATGACACCACCCACCAACTAGTTGAGTGGAGTTTCTGTAGATCATGGGAGAGAGCTAATTTCAGCCGCCTGCTGATGGTCAAACTGTTAAAAATGTTACAATGTTACATACCAGTACATTGACAGTGCTTGAGTTGCACATTCTCCACAGGGAAAAAATGAATCTAGCAGTTCACTTTCCTGCCCAGTACATGCTAATGTTTGTCGTACAAGCATTCCATCACCTATAAATGTGTCTATCAGTTTATTTATTGAATTGTCTTGGTCAGAGCAATGTAAGTCAGCACTGTTGACCACATGTAAACCGCAAATGGGAACTTTTTAATATATATTATAATATTCAGCACCATGCAACTGTTATCCTAATTAGGAAAGGCATCATTGGATAAATTGCAGAGCATAATGAAGTGCATTAACACACAGTTGCAAATTTTTTTATCTTGATTTTATCATGATCAGAAGTTCAGTTAACCCCCACCAACACTCAATTGCTTGTCAAAATGACACTGCAAGTGCAATCTAATAGCAGTTCCCGACACAGCCCTGCATTTAACTTGTGGGAGACAGTCATATTAAATAAATGCAAAATGCGAAAAAAAAGTTTACCCTGACTATGCCTGGCCTGGGACCTGATATTCAAATTCACGTAAAGTGGAACACAAATATTTGCACTGTGCCTTGCAATTGTCTGGGTGACCAAAGATTATATATTCAGTTGAATAGCATACTGGTGCTATTTGACTGAATATAAGGCCATGTCAGTGAGTGATGAGCCACTTGACACTGCCCTGACAGGGTTCAGGAAGTATGCCACCAGAAAGGATAGTGCCAGAGAGCTATTTGCAATATTCAAATGGATCCACGCGAATGAGCCAATTGGGCATGCAAGGTGCTAGGGTGCCATTTGCATGCCTTTTACAGGCTTATTTGCATGGGTAGTGAGATGGGTTAGTGCAGCACCCGCCCAATTGCCCAGTCCCAGATATGCAGATGTGTAGATATCCCTGGTGCTAGTGGTCCCACCTGCTGATCATCAGCCCATTACACAAAATGTTGGTCTCCAACTCCGGTCACCAGCCCCAGCATAAACAATATTATTCCTGCTGCCAGTGGTCCCTTTCCTTCTGACCACCAGCCTGGAAGTACAATAAAAAAACTACCTCTGCCCACTCACCTTAGCATTATCCACAGTGCAGCAGGAACATATGGCAACCAGCACACTCCTCCCCACTCCTCCTCGGCTGGCCACCATATGTAGAGGCATAGATCATGTTTCTTATTTAGAGGACAGGGCGGCATGCCTTGTCCTATAACTAAGAGGCACACTGCCTGCCTGTACACATGGCAGCCAGCAAAGGAAGTGTGAGGAGGGCTGTACCGGTCACTGTATACTCCCATGGCACCACAGATAATGATAAGGTGAGTCAGAGGCTATATGTAGAGCCAAAAGATGTCTGCACACCAAAAACAGGCACTGCACACTATGAGTAGATGCAAAAAGTTCACAATTTATTTCTGGCAATTCCAAAAAGCAACCACAGGCAAAGACCTCTACCAGATGCCCCTGCACTTCAACCATTAGGTCTTCCTCAGGGGGTGGGCTGTAGAGTACAATGAGTCTCTGTTTAAATGCATGATAGAATGTGATATCATAATTAGTAAGATAACCAGTTTTAACTGTTATAAAATCTAATCCAAGACATCCATACACTTTTATATTTTTATATACATGTACTCTTTTTTCTGTTTTCTCTTTTTGGGTTCTAAAATTGAAAGATTAGCGCGCGCAGAACCTCTTGCTGTTCATGTGATTTATATACACAACAATAGCTCACATGTTGCCTTTATGAGGAGTTTTTCATTCTCCCCCCCTTTATGTTTTCAACTTAAATTTCTATAGGTTGTAATATAAATACTCTAAAAACTTTCCTTGGGTATTAAAACATGAATATTTCAGTTTGCCTTTGTATACGTCTCTCCTTCCCCCCTTTTTTTGTATGTGTCCCTTTACTGCCCAGCATGCCTTTGTCCTTCCATGCAGGTAGCATTACTTCTCCATATATATATAGGGGATACATGATGGGCAGGAGTGGGATGTGGAAAATATTCTTACTCCTGCAGAGTGAGATATCCATGCCTCAGGATACAGGGCTCAGGATACAGGAGTGAGAATATTTGCCATATCCCACGATCTGCACATCATGTGTACAATTTTTTTCTCAATAATAATTTTTACTAAAATAGAAATATCCAATACACTTTGTCCAGTTCAGTCAAATATATACAATATCTTTCTTAACCATATCCTATTCCTTTATCTCTAATATTTAATAGTAAACATTAATAAATAACTATCTCCTAATAATAAAAATAGTATCTAAACCATTTTTTGTCCTTTTTTCCTTTTCACACTTCATATATTAATCATTGAATTTTTTCTCATATCAATAGACCAAGAGTAAAGTTATAAGACTGCTGAGACCAAGAAAACACAGAAAAGGAATAGACAAGAACGAAGAAGAAGTAAAGCGTCTGCCATACTAAATGATAAAAAGCATCAAACCCAACCACAGATTAATTGAGTGAAGGGTTTTTTATTAATTTTATATGTTGTTCTATTGCAGCAGACCTACTTGAAAATTTATGAGGCAAACCATTTAGTGCTAGTGCTAATTTCTCTGTTCTTAGGTTCTCCATAAGCTGGGATAAACACTCCTTATATGATGGGACTGTTTCCTCCACCCAATATTTTAAGAGAGAGTTTCTAACTTAGCCTCCAATTAACAAAATAGAGTATTTTTGTTCGTGAGACCAAACTTCTGCCTTCTCAAAAAGTCCTAAAATGCAAGTTTCTAAATTTAATTTGCCCTCTAAATTAGGAATCTTTTCAAAATATTATATTCTTTTTCTCAATAGGTTCTGTACTTCAGAACAAGTCCAAAACATATGAATCAAAGTTCCTTTCTCTTTCCTACATTTGTGACATATGAAATCATTTTATGTATGTGTACTGGTATAAAGTAAAGATTATGTGGAGTCTTGAAGTGCATAGTTCTTAGATTTGAATTTTTAAACACCTAGGGCAGGATTCTCAAAGAAAGGCAAAAATCCCACAGCAGCGGGAAAAAAGCCTGCAGCACTGCAGACCTGCAACTGCGGGATATTCACAAAGGCAGTGGGTGCATGTGCAGAATTCCACAAATGAGCCCACTTGCGGTGTTCCACATGTGCAGAAAATTTGCATGTGTGGGTCTGCAGCTGTGGGAGCACATAAAAAGAGCTTCAGGGAGGTACGAAGTTCACACCCGGAGGATCAAAGGAGGAGAAGCAGCAGATCATTAAGGATGAATCTGAACCAGCAGCCAGACAGAAGCCAGCAGCATGCCACACAGTAGGGAGCTGAACAGCAGCAGCATGCCTACCACTTCATGCAACAGCATGGAGTACCAGCAGAACAGCAGCACATGCAACAGCACCCAGGAATGAGGAACCTAGGGCAGCCCATAGCCCAGAGAGGGCCAGCAGCAGCAGCACTACAGGTGTGAACACCAACAGCCAGGTGTGTTCAGAGTGCAACAAGCACAGTACCAACTTCCATACATGCCACAGGTGCCAATACAGCAGCAAGCCCATGCACAACAGGCAGCATTGTACACCCAGCAGGGGCAACAACACCCAGAACCTGCCCCAGCTGCCACAACAGCACCCTCAGACACAGCAGCAACAAAGCACACTGCCACAGCTAGTGGCACCACAACAGCAGGGCCAGCAGCCAGGGACAAGCAGCAGCCAGGAACACCAAACATCAAGTGGCATAGGGAGCAGAGGCATGCGGGCAGCTAACTGGACACCACGAGAGGAGGAGGTGCTGGTGCATGAGGTCGATGCCAACTATGATGTGCTCCACAGCAGGTCAGCACCAAAAGCAGCCAAGGCAGACATATTGGACAAAATCTGCCTGAAGGTGAATGCAGTGGGCACAGCAAACAGGGATGTAAAGGCCCTGAAAAAGAAGCACAATGACATCCAATGAAAGGCCAAGGACAAGATGTCACAAATAAGATGGTCAAGCCAACAGACTGCACACCACTTGTACAGCAATGGTCATGTAGTGTTAGCCACGAGGTAATCACTGTTGAGGAGTGTGACCACTGTGTGTGAAGTGAAATGTGAAACAGTACCCACTGAAACAAAATGTGTACCAGGATAGCAGACAAGCTGGACCAATGCAACAGACATGTGTCACCCAGAAAAGCAGATATAAAGTGCAGTACCAGAACAGCACAGTCTCAGACAATTGTGTCTGACCAATGTGTGGTTAGGGGGAGGGGGTCAGGGGATGGATGAGCCCATATGAAGGTGAGCCCAAAATGTGGGCCCTGTCAGATGGGGATATAGTGAGCCCATCCAGAGGGACCTGGAGACCCTGGAGGGTTGGACAAGGAGTATGGAACTAAAGTGTAAACCCGGGGATGTGCAGGGTGCAACATGTGGGGTCAGAGACCCAGCCCATGGTCGCACCTATGGAGGAGCACACTTCAAGCCACAACAAGTGTAATGTAACTGGGGAATGATACATGGCACAATGGGCAACATGGAAATGTGTAGAGAAATAGTGCCAAAAGCACACAGGCATTTGGACCACATGGCTAGGGGGATTATGTCCAGGAGGAGGGAGGTTAACCACCCACTGTAGAAAGTCTTGGGCAAGCATCATCCCCAGTACTGTGTGCAGTGCAGGAGACCACACCACAAGAGAAAAGTAGCACTACTGGAGAGGGTCTAGGTGAGGGAAACCAGGATGATGCAAGGCATGGAATGGAGGACCCAAGAGTAGGGCTGTGCCAACAACTGTAATGGCCTCCCTGCAAAATATTCTGTGGAGCCCACCCCCGACCAATAAACCTAAAATAAGCAACATCCCATATGACATTATTATAGTGTATGATGTTTTGTATCAGTCCTGCTGAGCATAAATAGTATGTCCATGCTCCCCCAGCCCCCTTGCTGACACCATGACCCAATGTATTATGTTCCTGCACCTCCTTGGGGAAATGAGCACCAGAATTAGTAAATGTTATGTGAAATGGCTCTGTTGCACCTTTGTTCTGTACCCCCTTCCCCCAACTATGTGAAACTGGAGCTGACACAACTGCTGAAAGACTGAGATTCAAAGGATAAGCAATCTCCAAAGAGAAATGTGTAATTCTGTCTGTGAGAAATGTTGTCCTAATGCTGACCACTGAGGTATTGGGGCCCCTAACAGTGTGTGCCCTACTGAAACCACAGCTTTTGCACCCCCCTGGTCACTGTCCTGCCTAAGAGGATAGGCTGCAAGAGTGTGGGCTGATGACTCTGAAGGAGAGGAGAGACAGGGTGGACATGATGGGACAACAAATGGTACAACAGGGAACCACAGCAGTGGAGACAAAGAGATGAACAGACCACAGTAGGGGGCACAACCAGGGGGAATGAGTGGATGTTGGAAGTGGGCCAAGACAGAGTGGAGTGCAGGACACAGTACATCCCTGACAGGGTGGTGCAGCCATTCAAAGCACTGCTCATGAGTCTGGTAGAGGAGGGCACGGTGGAGGATGATGGGGGGATAGTGACAAGGGTAGACCCATGCTGAGGTTGACCTATACTGGGGGGGAGTGAGCACCCAAAAGGGGCTGCCAACCATGCAGAGATGACACACCATGAGGCCCAGTCCTCCAGCTGGCAGTACAGCAGAATGTCAGTATATCAATGTAGGGAAGGTGAAGTAGTGGCATACAACATGCAGATGATGGGTAGGATGTATGGACATGGAAAGAAATGCAGTCCAAGAAGCACAAAACATGGTGTACACAGGGCACAGCTGGCCATGGCAGGCCTCCCTAGTGTAAGTAGGACAGGTACCAGGCTGACTGACATGGGTACAGAGGTGACCCAACAGAGCAAGTGTCAAATACACAATAGCAGGTTACAGGCAGCAGACATGGGTGTAGGCAGGCACACACCACGCACACCAGGGTGAGCAAAATGATAGAAGGGGGGAAGTACACAGGATATGAACTGCTACTGTGTCCCATGAAACCTAACAAACAAGATACTGTACCCGGCTGTACTGTCAGTCATAGGAATGCAATGTAGAAGGACTGGTCATGAAAACACCCATTGCATCACAAAGACAATACAACCTGACAGGCTCTGGTATGCTATGTGGGTGTAACAGGGAACAACGCATGACAGTCATACTCACCCAATGCATGGCAACAACCACTATCATGGGGTACAGAGGTTGCATGTATTGTGCCAATGAGGTAACTAACATGGTCCTGGTGTATGGTTGGAAATAGTCTGCCCACAGTCATAGGGAGGAGGTTACCCCAACAAGGGAGGGAGCAATGAGGCCACAAAGTGTGCAGATCACAAAACACTGGCTACACCCCTGGCAGCTGAAATGGACAACACAGGCCATGCAGCCCTCCCTTGTACACAGTCAGCCACACATGCCAGCATACTACATGAATGGTACTGCACATAGCATGCCCAATAATAATGCCCCGACCCCAAGCCACTGGAAGGCACAAGATGCAGCACAGTACTGGGAGATCTGGAATAGCACAACCACCATGGCAGAGCATCACTGTGAGCAAACAGCAGAGGTGAACAACACACAATGCCACATCCAGCACTGGATCAAGAATGTGTGCCTGGCAATGGCTGTCACATACACTATACCCTCACCACGGTATGTTTGGAAGGGAAATATGCAGCAGCACAATCAAAGTGCACCATATGCACAGGTTGCACAAAATAGACTGTCCACAACATGCAGTCTGAACCCAGTAGCAACAGCCACAAACACAGATGCACAAACATGCACACATGAGTAACTCAGCACAACCCAGAACAGGTGCCAACACGATCCTGTACAAGACAGGCAAGTAAGACCTGTCCAGAACAATGTGCCCATAACTGGGAACAGACATCTGACAAATGCAATATAACCCAGTCATAGAATGTAATGCAGAACACAGTATCAGATGCAGAACAGCAGGAAGAGTGTGTGATCCTGGCCCACACACATGCACACTGCACAAGACAAGCAAACAGCAGCCAGTAGCAGGCACACAGCACAAAGTCATGTAGAGGTAGAGAGAGCTGGACAAGGCCACAGACTGGGTTAACTGGCAGCCATAGGTGCATGTGAGTAGTCAAACAATCCACACTGTAATAGACATCTGTTGTACTGAGATCAGTGACACTAAACTGTGACACACACAACAGTGATGCCTGCCAACAAGGGTACAGCCAAGGCAGTACATAAAAATGGCACTGTCCCAGACACCACAGTAACACAGCCTGGTGACACCTGTATAAAGCAACCTGAGTGATGTGTACTATACAGATAAAGGTATGATGCACGCCGCCCCAGCAAAGAACTGTGTTAATCAATACGCACCCACAAATGGTGAGGCAGTCTAGACACTGTATGACCACAAAACACACCATATCATGAATGTACTTGGAGATGGATCCTGCCACACTGTGGTATTGGGTGTCCACATATGTAAGGGTGCTGGATGGATACAGTGAACGTGCATTGGACAAGCATGTGTCAATGTAGTCAACATGTCTCAATCCCCACAGGTGGAGGAGCTCGGGATGTACCCACACTCACCAATGCTGAAAAGAGGATAGTACCATGCCTGCAGGAGGTAAATATCAGTGGAGTCAGCCAGATGGACACCCTAAGCATGCAGCTACGGGTCGGAGGTATATACACATAATCTGCTACATAAACATGACAAGCATAGCATACTATGTTGGTTCCACATGCATGTGGGTGAGATGTGCCATGCTGTGTGGTGTGCCGTGTGTGAGGGATGATGTGCATACCACACACACACACACTGTACACATGCAAGGGGATGAAAACATGGAATATACATGGATGTATGGCTACAGAATGCTGACATGAGCATGACACATGCCATATGTGACTGACTAAGTGGGAACGCATGATGAGGGGTAACAGCAATGGATAGAGAGACATGAAGGTCAGACCCAATGATGCTGCAATCCATGTACAACAATGATGGCAGAAAGCAGCATTGTGGGCATGACTATGGACCAGGGAAGGACAGGGACACAGAGGCAATAAAAAGGGAATGACACAGGAAAGCAACAGCAGCAAAACACATAGTTGGAGGGACATGTAGTATGGTGACTGGTGGGTGTCAGTGATCTGTAAGCAACATGTAACACACAGAACTGGGAGGGGGCATGTGCACATGCAGGTGACAGAAAGCAGTGGGTGTGGGCAGCATGAGAACACTGCTGCGATGGTGTCTGCAGGTACACGATCACAGAACCGAGAACACAGAATATATGACCAGTACTGTCAGAAACACAACACCAAACATTGTCAGAAATGAACACACAAGGGTGGAAACAGTGCAGATGTGAAGTGAACATGTGCCATGAACACACACAAAGGTCAGCATGGTGATGTGGGGAAAACAGTGACATACATGGCCAGTCCCTGTCCTGGGTGCAGCAAGGTGAGGCATGGATGTACATCACAGACACAGGGAGACAAGAACCTGAAACACACACTCGGCACACAAGGCACACTGGCCACACAGTGTGAGGGGCACATGACTGGACAGGATGAGAGGGTACAAAATGCAGAAGGTGTGGAGTGGCACAAGGATCAATGTAGGTGGGTATCATAAGACCCACCATACTGTCCCACATGGGAGGCCAGGCAATATGACCAGTAGGCCTGCCCCAGGAGAACAATGGTAGCACACAAGTAGGGAGCTGCTACAGGAAGGCAGTAGGGTGTGTGTGCAAATGTGCCAAAGCACGAACTTTGTAAGGTGCAAACCTTGCTGCAATAGGGGGATGGCCATGCAGCACTGGCCCTGCAGTGCCATCAGGAGCCACACTGCAGCTGTGTGGTACAGTAATGTAGGCCAGGCAACAGGCCCCAACATGCTGTCCCTGGGTGCTGGATACTGACAAGGTGGGGTACACCAGGAGGGATACACATTGGAGGTGGCATACACTGGCCAATGGCTGGCAACAGAGAAAGGATTCAGGAGGCAAGTAATGGTGGTAAGGAAAAGGAAATGTGCAATGGCTGTGGACATTGACCTATGTAAATGTTGTAGAGATGCTGGCGTGAATACACACACAGGATATGGACGACAGGGAGCAGACAGAGAGGGAAGCTATCAGTGACATGCCACTGTTCATGGGCAGGTACTGTCACCATGTCAGCCACCATGCATCCCAATGTTATGTGGAACCAGCACATACCACATACACACCACGGACACAAGGTGCACATCGGGCATGTGACCATACCAACACAAGGCATGGCAAGATACGGGGCCCTGTGTAATGCTCTGTGGCCTGAACAGGAGACAGACCTCAGCAGTGTGATGCTTGTGGGACACAGTATACATACTGGAACAGTACAGAGCCACACACACACACACACACACACACATACACACACACATATATATTCTGCAGCTGGACAGGGAGATGGACACACATGTACACTGCAAGGAAAACAACAATGCCCAACACCGACACAGTTGCCTGACTGCGAGATGTGCAGTAACAAGGGGACAGACGTGGTAGATAGGGGGGAAATGAACAGAGGTGAAAGAGCAGGTACAATGTCATGGGGATGGTGGTAGAAACATGTCATGACTGTAGTGGTGTGGGTGCTGAGACAGACACTAAGTGAAGCCAAGTATCTATGTGTGGGAACATAGGCAATGATAATGTGTGGTATGATGAACCAGACTGATGTGTCAGTAACATCTGCAACACAACCATGACCCAGGTGGTATGGTGTTGCACCCTGCTGCAAGGTGAATGCTGAAATGTAGAACAGGGAATGGCATTCTCCACTGCACATGCAGGAGGACTGCATGCAGACTGGCGAATACTGTACCTGTACAATGATGAAGGTTCAAAGCCAGATAATGAATGGCACATATGGTGCATGGACAAGTGTCCAGTGCACAACACTATGATGTTGGTCTGTGGTAAATTGTGCAAGCACATGCTATGGATGTATGTGTCACTGCCACACATGGGTCTCCACTGTGAATGCACTGTGATGCACAGTACAGTGCAGTGTGGCAGATTGAGCTGCACTGTCACATGTGACTGGAACATGACCAAAGGAGGTGGGGGCATGTGCTATTCAGTGTGTGCTGGACAAACAGCACTGCAGAACTGCACAACACACATGGCAACACTGTACACATGCATAACATTGGCTGAGGTGGAATCACTCAGGTGTGAAAACAACAGCATCCAAATGAGGGTGGACCTTGAGAAGGTGCACTGGCCTTCTATGATGGACACCTGAACCAGCAAAACATGCCTGACACAGGCATATGTTCAGCTTGAGGGCAGGATACATGGAAAGCACACACACAGGGCCCATAGGGACAGTACAAACCGGAATGAAATCAGGGCCACGATGTGCATAGCATGGGATGTGCAATGGGGCTACGCCATGGTGCCTGCATGTGCACAGGGCTGAGTGGAAAGGACTGTGAATCAAAATGGCTGCAGCCACAGAGGGTGGGGCATATAGTGACATGTGTGGCATGATCCACTGGCCCACTGAGCAAACCCAGCAAAGAGAGAATAACAGTAGCCATCCAGACACAACAGAGTGAATAATGCAATGGCAGACATGCCGTATGTATGGCATGTGGAATGTGGAGAAACAGAATGTGTGTGGTAACACATGTAGAGGTACAACATATCACAACACACAGCAACACATGTCAAGACACAATTGCATGGTGAGCACTGCAGCTACACATGTGCCTGGCACACTGATCTCAGATGTGAACAGCTGCAAGGGCATTGCCAACACAGAAGTAACACATACACCGTGGAGTTGGTATGTACATGTGTGTTGGGCAACACAGACAATGACTGGCCATGGTCTGCCATGCACACACTGCACAATGCACTGTGTACATGCAGCAACAAATAGACCACCAGCAGTGTCTGCAGCAGAGGCAGAATGGTCAGACCAGTCTGTGTGAATGCCATCAGCTGCACAGAGAGCAGATATGTCTGCACACCCCCCACATGTGGAATGATGTCCCCAGTCACAGATGCAGCAGCTACAGTGGATCATGTCAGATGTACCCATACCTGTCCTGACCACACCCAACCCAGCCACAGTACCCAACCATATCAGCACCCTCAACAAAGCAAACCATGGTACCAAGCCCCATTCCAGTGACAGAACACACCACCCATGCACCTCTGTGCCCCAGGCAAGTGATGAGTGGCTCTGCCATCCACCAGCCTCCTCATGGCACCCTGGCTGTGCCTGTAATGAACCTGCACATCCTGGAGACACTCAGCATGTTTCCCGGCCACCCCCCTCAGTGTGTGTACAGCTGAGCACCCCGCCAGCCCACCACATGGATCCATACTCTACTACCTGGACCATGTCTGTTGTTGTCCACTGAACCCTCCCTAGAATGTGACATCCATCTAGAACTGTCATAAGACTGCACACATATCCTGAGGGTGTTGCAGTACCAAAACCCGTAGTAGGGGTAGGAACAGTGCCACCCGTCTAGGGGTCGACCCCATGGTGATACAGACCAGCATCCCAGGTGCCCTTGCCATTTCCAATGTACATGTCTAGCCAGTATAGCATGATAATTACCAATACCCCCATGACCCTCACACACCCCAGCACGGATATCACATACCCACCCAGTGTACACCCATGGTGGGTAAACCGTCTCACAGGTGCAGATACTTGCAATGATCTGCATGAACCCAGGGTGCTCTGATGCTGGACAACCTGTGGAGACACAATAATCACAGCAAAGCTACCAACACACACCACCACAACACCTAGCCTGAATCATCTGCAAATGGACACCATCCACACCTGTGCACCAGTCCCATGACTGAGACATAGGTGTGCCTAGTGTTGTCACAGCACTGGCTCCTGTGCCAGCACGGTAATGACACACTCTGGGGATGAGCCCAGCCTGCCAAAACCACACCATGAGTATGCTCACAGTGCCTACACCACTTCACTGAACACCACCCGCCCCACCCCCATATCTGTCAGTGTAGCCTGCCAGCCATTGTGGTGCACAGACCGAATTGCATGCTGATGAATGGAAAGTGGTGGTCCCCCAAACTCAACCCCAGTCCTGGGCCTTTGACACACTCACACAGATGTAGGCAAGGGTAGTACAACACATACAGTCTGCGCCACAGCAATGCCGCTGATCCTCCAAACACCCACAACAGTGAAGAACACTCCAGGGCCCATCCATTCGGCAAACCACCACCATCATGCAGAGAACAAATGCCAGCCCACCAAGCCACCCTCACACATGTCCAGTGGAAAATGGCTGGAACTGTGATGCACAGTGGTCGTGATGTGTACTGGACACATGCCCCTTAGTACATGTGCAGTGCAACAACACTATACACATCACAAAGATGATGTGTAAGTGATGTGCACTGGTGCACACCACTGTGAATAGATGCCACTGAGCCATACACAGAGCCACATGCATGCAATGCGTGGACCCAGTACAGACATATGGATGTGCATGGGCATTGCTGCATGTGTGTGTGCTCCTATGTGGGCAACAGCATCTGTGATGTGCATGCCAGCAGTTTCCACATACACACCATAGCATATGTGATGATAGGATGACAGTTGTGAATGATAATGGAGTAGCTGACAGAGCACAGGCACAGATGGGCATGTGTGATGTGCTGGTGAGAGCACCGTACTGTGGCATGATGCACACTGTTCTATGTGCCACAGTAGTGTGCCATAGGGACCTTGTAGTGTACCACATGTAACTGTACAATGTCAAAATGCAGTGAATGTATGCCTTAGGAAGGGATGGATACAACCTTGGTCAGGTCACAATGTGTATGTTGTTGTACACCTACAGGTGATAGTGGGAGACCAGTGCAACAATGCCCATGACCACAACCAGGTGATAGCCGGTCACAGCAACAGGTGTACACCCAACACACCACAGCAGCTGACCTACACACTGCAGCAGGGCACTCAACAGAGCCACAGACAATGAATGGCAATGGTGTGACTGAACCAGACACACAGCTGCATGAGGAGGAGCATGCGGACAGTGTTTCCATTGAGAACATTGCCGAGGACATCCCACCATCCACCCTGCACAGGTCCCCTGGGAGTGGACACATGTCTGGACTGTCAATACGTGACCTTGGGTTGGGACACCACATCACTGCACACTCAGCAACGTTGCCGAGTGCTGATGATGCACAAGGCGACCTTGATCGCTATGGGATGCCATCCTGAATGCAGAGCAGCAGATCAGTGCCAGCCATAGAAAACCTGCAGGACACCCTGTCACAACAACATGACAGTACCTCAGGAACACCCATTAGCTGATAGATGCTGTGCAGTCAGTAGCAGCAACAGTGCAACAAAACAACCAGACACAGTGTCAATGCAGGTGCAGATATAGTGGGTGCACTACATGCAATCTCTGGTGCCACAGCCAGATGGCTTCTGTAATCAGCAGCACTGAACTGTGCAGCTTCATTCGCAGAGACAGATGTCCTTCATGGGGAGATGAGTCAGATGCTGGCGAGGGCAGCTATGCAACAGGTGAACATGTGGTGGAACTCAACAGACAAAGATGAGTTTGTGTCTTGACATGCATGTGCAGAACACAGCAACCATTCACATGGCGGAGTGCCTTAGAGGTCCATGGTAACACACCCTCAGTCCAAGCCAGCCATGTCCACTTTACCGAAGTATGTATGAGGGGCGTGCAGTGATGGCAATACTGGCTGAGACGCATTACATACCATATTACTGGTAATGTTTCTAGAAGCAGTGTCTGATGAGCCTATCCCACGCTGACATGCCAATGATGCTTGACTGACTACAAATCTTCCTGGTGATGGTGGTGATGGTGGCACTGGCATTCCATGGTCAACATCATCATCAGTGCAGGTCCTCAGGTGCTGGAGCACATGGTGGGACAGGCAATGTTGGCACAGTAGCCACAACCTGCAATGATCATCCCCTGCATGCCTTCTCTGAGTGTATACTGCAGTGCACCCGCTGAAGTTGAGAGACAGCAGAACTGCATCTTCAGCAGCCCAAAGGTACGCTCAATCACAGAATGTGCCTGTGCATGTGCAGCATTGTACCCTCTCCTCCTGCTGTGTCTGTGAGCTGTCACTGGTGTCATGAGCCATGCCCTTAGTGTATATCCCACTGTCACCTGCAAAGGAGATGGATACAAATCAACGAGACTGTAATGGGCTGTGAACACCTGCATAAGTGCACTACAAGTGATGTTTGTACATCCACACCCCACCATGACAATGGGGATGGCACACATGCAACACAACACTTATGTGGCCTCACTAATCTTATAGTGTACACATGGCAGTGCAGACACACATGTCACTGGTGCATAGGACACTGCATGACCCATCATACAACATGGGCTAGGTATGGCAGCACACACAACACCGGTCCATCATGCTGTGCTGGTTGACTGATGCACCCTAGGTGGGTGCAATGCAATGATGGCGACCCTGCTGTGCTGTCCAACCACTGACATATATGCGGGCACCAGGCTAGGGCAATGCCCCCCTGCAGTGAAGGGCAGTGTTGAATCTGATGTATCCCAGCCCTGGCCTCGGTCCTACAGCCCCTGAGCTGTCATCTCCACCCCTCTGGGAACTGTGTGGCCACCCCAAACCACGTACTGGACCACAAGCATTACACTGTGGGATGCAACTAACCCTGTGTTGTGACAGATGTGGCAGCAGCCTGATGGGTCAGGGACAGATCAACCCTGCTGCCATCCCACTCGGCGCATGTCCATATGTACAGTGGCAGATGGGTGCAACATCCACTGCCAGTGTCACACCTGCATGTCAACACACACCCAGCTGGTTGCTGCAGGCCCAGGGGATCATGCCATTGCCTGGCATGGTGTACAACATGCAGACATGCACAATGGTCATGCAGTTGCTGTGCATGTAACACCCTGGGTGTTGCATGGCACATGCCTCACTGCATGCACTTGTGTCCATGTTAGTGCGGTTGACTCCCACACGTATTGCCACAGGATGGGGTAGTGACATGGGCATGCCTGGAGGGATAATGCCCATCACAGGCCAATGCTGCTGCTGATGATGGGTTATGAAAGACCTGCAGCCATACTTTCTCAGCCTCATCACAACACAGTGAATGTTCCCAATGTACTTTACAATGACACCTGTCCACATTGTGGAGGGACATGTGCAACAGACAGTATTGATGGTGTCTGAGTGGCCATGTAAACAAACAGGTGATGCCAATGTAACATTGTTCAAAATGATAACATACTTCTGCACCCATATGCACCCATCATACCTATGGTCGTACTTCCTAGGAACAGATGAATCAGTGATGTACATCTTTCTCATCTGTGACACATTGTGAGAGGCAGTATAACACATTTGTGGGGACAAAGGGCAGTGAGGATGCTTGCATAGCCCATGCGGACAAAAACAATGGGATTACCGTGATGTGCCTGAAAACAGTGTACATGTCCACGCATGTGTGGGAATTAGCTACGCTATGGCATGTGCGTGATTTCGTTCTGTAAATTGTGCACAGCTGCATGAGTACAGAGCATGTGTCACATGCAGGAACATATGCCTGTGCTGCACAGAGTTACACTGGGATGTGAAGCCTGACTGAAGGGCTGTGTCAGTCTGTGCCACATCCAGCCTTTCACAGTCACAGATACAAGCATCAGACTATGGCAGAGAGAGGCAGGGCACCAAACTTCAGTGATGCAGAGACAGCACATTGCTGGATCTCATTAGGATCATGCAGCCATCCTGCTGCCACCTGGGAGGACCGCATTCACCAAGAAAGAGAATAGGGTCTGGGCAATTGCCAGGAATCTGTACATGTCCAGGTGTGCAGAGGACTGTCAATCAGCTAAAGCATAAGTGAATGATGTGGAGTGGAGGGAACTATTTGTGCCAGCTGGTGGCACCCCAAATGCCAGGAGTCACAGGGGACAGTGGAAGGTGAGTACCTGGCTATGATATGTGATGTCAGATCTGCATGGTACTAGCACATGCCACGTCCACATGGTATGGTGATTGTCCTCAACAGTTGACACAGACAGCTGACTATAACCATGCACGGTTGGTGGAGTGTTCCTGGATGCAGTCCACATGGTGTGTGTGGCTGCCCTGCATGGCACACAGCACATCATGTCTGCATGAGCCCCTGTTCAGTGTGTAATGCATTCCTCACACTGTGTTCCACTGTACTGTCACATCCAGGACATGCCCATGGGGCCATGACATCTCCAGCTGACAGTCACAGGACTGAATGTGTAGTGTGGTGTCACCTGTGCCATGATCAGGGGAGATGCACGCCTGTGCTGTGGTGTGTGCTACATACAGTGGTGCTGGCTCATGTCAACGGGTGTCTTTGATGTCATTGAGTGCATATGCATCAGGCACAGGCAGACACGCTGGTGATGCGTCCATGGTCCAGCCCATGCTCTGGACCGTGCTGGCATGGATGTTGACCAGAAATGCACCCACCATGCTGCCTGTGGACTTACTATGCATGCCACTGTGCCCATGTCTTGTACATTGCTCACAGACAGTGTAGTACTCTGTACCTACAGGATATCTGGTGCTGGCCTGTCAGTGTGTCATTGCTCACCCACAGTGCATGTAACAAGGCACACATGATGGGTGGTGGGTGGGAAATGCATGACTATATGGTGCACTGCCCATCACTGTCACAGGTGAACACCTGGTTGGCTGACTGCACCATACAGCTGTGCTGGGTATGACCAGTCAGGATGCATGTTCTGGCAGTGTGTGGTGTCACAGCTCCACATGCCTTGATGCGGCGGTGGTGCAGTGGAAAATAGTGGTCATCTGTTACACTACACATGCTGCATCCGACGCCACAGCTGTCAACTATCTATAGTTAATGTTTAATTCCCTGATACATATTTTCTTTCATTTGTACTGCTTATTACCTAAGTCCATCCTGCACAGTCCATGTGTCAAATGGATATGTACCTTATCCTCTGTAAGTCCCACATATTGGTTGCTCTCCACCATCGTTCATGTTAAGTCCGCTCAAAATGAGCAGGATGGATATTTAATGAAGCAGTACAAATTAAAGATATCAGTATCAAGAGAATTAAACATTAAGTTCAGAAAAGGCACCTCCTGAGGAAGCCAGCTTTAGTTGGTGAAACATAGAGGATATGGGCCTGAAAGAATACAATAAAGGAATATAGTTATGGATAAGAGGTTACTGCAATACGTGTGTAGTATTCTTGGTCTCCTTTGGAAGGAAAGGACTGATATGCTGACACATTGGGAGAGGCAGCACAGTGAAGGAGTGAAAACTAGGGTTACATTACCCATGGACTAGCAGGAGTTATTCTGGAACATTTTTTGTTTAACCATCTACAGTGCAGGCATGCATATTATATGTATACTGTGCACATACCTACACACTGTGCTACCTATGCAGTTAACATTCAGTCCCACATCCAGGGTACATAAGGGTCATGGTGGCAGTCACCCATCATCCATGTGTTAGCCTCCGCTGCCAGCACACGGTTTGTGAGGCTACACTGGTGTGTCACCCGCCCACGTCCCTGTGCACATACCTGGGAGTGAGTGTGGGCACACAGTCAGCACCCAGCATTGCCACAGCTATATCATAAATGCAGACCACACCAGCACTGAGTCACTGTTGTGGTGTAGGTAGGGGTACCAGAATTTGGGATGCCAAAGAAGGTTGCCTAGTCCCTCACCTGATGAGCCCCTGTGCCAGACCCCGAGTAGATAGGTTAATAGTCTCCACTGCTTTCATACTCATTTACAAGGTGGTCCTGGGTAGGAGAGAAATATGTTAGAGGATATTAAATATTAAAAACACAACAGGATAGAGAGGGTACATGAAGAATATATGGCAGCTGGAAAGAGGACCTGTCCTGCTGAAAGTGGACATCTGGTAACCCTAGGTGGAGGTGTGGTGCAGCATGGAACTTTGTGGACATGGTGTGACCTGCAATGCTTTCCTTACATAGTTGTGTCCAGTGTCAGGGTGACACGTGCAAGCCAGAGGCAGGTTGCAGCTGAAGGTGCAGCACAAATGACCACAGCAGTGACCGCTGGTTCAAGCCCTGTGAGTAACATCTATGTTGCATTATAACATGGGGGTTATCAGGTAGTCCCAGTCATGCCTGCCTGTAAAGGCACCTGGGTCACAGTCACATCATGTGCAGTGTATAGGTGCACATCGTACTGTGGTGGGGTGTCCCGTATGAAGGAGGACTTGACCACTGGCAGTGGGACTGATGCCATTCCACTAGGCATGTGTTGTGCATGAACAGGGGTCCACAGCTGTGTAGCACGGCACATGCACAGGGGCCATGGTCTGTTGGGGCAGACATGGGGATGTCCCTGTGTGGGTACTGTGCTCCAGGTGACACGTGGATATACACCTAGTGGTATCAGTGTACAGGCCTTGCTGGTGGACAGGGTTACACTGTAATATGCTACACATGTCCCTCCACTCAACAGGTGTATGACCAAGGGTAGCACTGGTGTGGCATGTGTGTGGTTGCACAGGACCAGTTCCAGCTCTCTGTTGCCACAACTGTCGGTGGGGGGCTGCATATCCACAGCAAAGCCCACAGCCACTCTGCAGGTGTGAGGCAGACCTTTGTGATATAGCACATAGCATGCAGCATCACTAGATGTGTGCAGTTCATCTATTGTGGGCTGCCACCTGGTACATGGTGAGCAGCTGCTGATGGTGGAGTCACCATAGGTGCTGACTGGTTCTGTACATGGTGCCTGAGAAGTATGTGGGATGCCAGTATGTAGGCCATATGGGGACCACTCGCCATAGATCTGTGTGTTGTCTACAGTGCATGTGGCCCACCCTCTGGCACTGACACAGTGGGACGGGATGGGTGACGGTAACAGGTAACAATGGAAGGTGTTGCAGGACAGTGGCTACAGTGACTGTGAGTGGTGGGACTGGCTGCATTGGATTGTGTCATGACATGCAACACATGGGCATGTCTGCAGGCCATCGTGGTGATGTGGTGGTATGGTACCCCTGTGCCACTGTGCTGAGCAGCAACTCGGGCATGGATGTACCAGTTCACATACCCTAGTTGTGTGATGGTGTGGAGGACCACGCCTATGTCCTGTCCACCTGCTGGGAGTGTGCATCCTCACCTCCTGGGTGTGTCATTGCCAACAGCACTGCCCCCTACTGGCCCATGTTCCTGTACACCAACTAGGGGCCATGGTTCAACATCATGGGTGTTGATCAGTCAGAACAGCTGCTGTAGGGCTGACCACTACTAGGAATTGCTCCATCTGTAGTTGAACAGTGCACCCATGCAGGGATATGCTACCTGGGGCGTCTACCTGGGATGGGTGTATGTTAGATGATGTGCATGTCATCATTTAGCTGTGCTAGTGGTGACTGGGATATGGACAGTTGCGTGGATGTCAACGGTGCATACAGGATCTATCACATTGGTCGTGCCATATGATGTACCATGACAGTGGTCATGGTGGTACAGGATATGGAACCAGCATAGTGGCATCGGATCGCTGTGCCATGGACCATGCTTTGGGGGGATGAGTGTATTGGGATGGCCAATTAAATGTTAGGATGGGATGTATGTACATGTACACAGGTATGTGGGCATACATAGGGGTGTGTGTGTATGGATGTTGGGGGATCACACACACAGCATGTGTCCACTACACCTGTACCCAGGGTTGTGTAGCCCTCACACATGTCGCATGTGTCAGAAGGAGCACCCTGCTTGGGTGATTGCGATGTAGTCCGTTGTTCTACAGGAGACATGGCTCTGACATGGCATGGGCTATGTGTGGACATGTCCAGGTGGCATCTGTGTTCCCATGCAGTTGGCCGGGTCACTGTCAGCATGCATCTCAGGACCAGTGTCTGTCTTGCAGCAGTACAGCCCTGCACACAGTGTGTGTCCTTGTCTGTACACCTGCACCATGTGGTGACTCACTCACATGAGGGCTGACTAGTATTGCAGGTGCATCCAGTCAACTGCTCCACACCTGTTCCTCTGTGGTGCCTCATGGACAGCAATCCTGTACAGTTATGCAGTGCCATTGTGTACGTTGCCGTGGGATTCCAGGGCAGGTGGTGACATAGGTCCCTCCATGACCAATGTACATTGTCAGACAGGGGTGTGTACTGTGCTGTGGTCAGCAGGCACATGTGAGCTGTCCATGCAGTGCACATCCAATACATAGTGTGTGTTGGGGCACTGTACCTGTGCTCCATGTGTTTCTGAGACCTTGCTGACATATTGCTTGTTGGATGCTTGGATGGTCAAGTATTACAGTGATTTGCCAGGCATGCAGCACAGGCTGCTGGTGTTGGGTGTGGCATATCCCCATGCCATATACATGTCTGTAACCACACAGTATGTGGATGGTATGTGTGACGCTAGTAATGCTGACTTGTGGCGCCGACATTGGATGCAGAGTGTGTGCACTCAGGCTGCATGTGACCACTGCATGTGGGCTGTGGTGGCAGACATGGAGTGATGCAGGTGTCCCAGTGTGGCTGACATCGGTCACTGGTATGTGTCACCCCTATTCCTGTTTGGCCTATTGAAAGTCACTGCATTAAGCTATGGCTCATGGCCTGTACCCAGTGTATCAGCTAGCTTTTTGTTGCTGCATCGGTTGTAGTGCATACAGGCAGTATGGGACACAGTGGTGTCCACATACCAACCAAGTGCCAACCCACACAGTAGCAGTGTAGGCCCTTCGCCTACCATGTCTGCTCCTGACTCCCCACCTGAATGTCTACTGTGGCTATCAGGCTGACAGCCACCACTATGCCCCTAGTCCCTCTTACCCATCCACCAGGTGGCCTTCCACATGGTATCCCCCACCTATCCCCATCCAGCAGACAGTCAGGTGCAGCCACAGTAGCATCCTACACCAGCCCTGTGCAGTGCATCACATGGATCCTCCACTCCATGTGTGCTGACACCACCCCATTTCCCTGTGTTCCACCCATGATCCCACATCCAGCTGTATCATGTGAATTGTACCTCCGCGGAGCACCTGTGTCCACATCCTGGCCTACCATTATGAATCCATTGTGTGTGGCCATGTACCTACCATCATGTCCCTCCTGGCCCTGCGCTCCTGCTGTGTAGGTGGGTTGTACTTCGAGGGTGCTCCACATGTCAGCTTACCCTGCCCTGGGCCGTGTGGTGTGCACTCCCTGGACCCATGCAGGGGCAGGTTACTCCCAAACAGGCCCAGCATCCACCACTGCACACTGTACTCCTGTGTGTGGTCTGATCAGGCTGGTGTATGGCAACGGATACCCTCTTACCATAACGGTGCTACCCCTGCCAAGGCAGACTGCCATCTGTGCAGTCCTCAACGCTGCCCCAACCCATTCCTGTCAGGTGTCCACCAGGTCACCAGGGTGCCTTTGCCCTTTGTGACCTGTAACCTCTGCAGCACCAGGGTGTACACATGGATTAGGCTTCCAAACCTAGGTGTGGTACCACACACCTGAAGGTGGTGGCATGCCACCACACCACTGTGGGATGTCCTGTCCAGGGCATCCAGCCCCTGCTGCAGGCCTGCCTTCCTCCCCTCTGCCACTGCTGCCAGATGTGAGTCATCTGCATTGTGTCTGTGTGTGCTCCCTTGATTCCCACTCTGCTGACGCATTTCTTGTGGGCATTGTACAGGGATGGCCACCATACATATGTGCTGTCCGTGAACTGTGTCCTCCCCCATGGCTATGTGTGTGCAAATCAGGCACACATGTCCAGTATGCAGCACCGCCTGCAGGCCTTGCAGCATCCACCAAGGATCTCTCAGCATGCCATTGTGATGGCTGGCTGCAGATGCCTGTCTGCATGCCTCAGTGCTGGGCACCCATAGCTCCCCCCATGTGAGCTGATGGCTCCCACCCATGGCATTGTACATGGCTGGTCTGCACAGTGCACATTGCACACGCAAGTCCTGGCAAGCATGCAGGTACCCTTTGCCCTCCATGGCACCCAACATCCCCAGCCTTGTTGTGCCTGCCATTGTCCTCCCCAGCATCTCTGTCTACCTGTTGGGCACATGGTTGCCTGTCACACCCCTCACTCTCCCACACACTGGAGTGGCACCACATGCACCTGCCCAGTCATTGCCACCATCCTCATCTGCAGTGACCTGTGCCAGTTAGCCACCAGTGGCATGGCTCTGACGTCTGCTGTCCATCACAGCACTATGGCACACATAGTGGCCATAGCAGAGTGGTCCTCTGATGCTGTACCTGGGGACCTCTCACATCCAATGTTGATCCTTGTGGCATTCTCTCTGCCGTTGGCTATATACTTTCATTGGTGTTCACATCCACAGCACTGTGCCACTCACTGGGAGCCCCACTGGGCAGCTCAGCTTCCCCAGTCATGTCCTGTAACACCAGCACTATTCTGCTGCCAGCTTCTTTGTTTGTGCATGCAAATGTTGAACCCATTCAGCATCTCTGGCTGTGCTCCAGCCCTTCCAGCCACACCACATCTGGTCTGCACTCACCAAACTAATGCTGCACCTTCATCCACACCGAATGTACTCCATGTCAGCCTGAAACCATGCCATAACCCCTGTCCCTCCCATCCCCATCCATGCCTCCTCTAACAGTGGCCTTGTAAGGCTTCCAGCTACGCTGACTGGATTGGCCTATTTCTCCTCCTCATGTATCTGTGTCACATCAATAGGTATCCCATCGCCCCTCAATGCCTCTTGGTTCTGACCACTCCTCCTGCATGCTCTGTGTGTCCTCACCCCTTGTGGCCCAGCCTTGAACAGGTCCTTGTGCCTACCTCTATTCCCTGCTGTGTGTTGTCCCAGCTGCCCATGATCCAGAGCTGTGCCTGGCCTCTTCGGATGAGCCTTAGGTTTGTCACACTTAACTTCCCAGGTCTCCCCTTCTGCATTGCCACATTGTCCCTGCACATTCCCTCCCCCATCATGTGAACTGCAGTGTGTCACAGTGTCATGCAGCCATGGCTGCTGTCACTACTATGTTCTGCACACGTCCCCATCAGCTAGGGACACACACAGGTTATGGTTGGCCCTTATGAGGTATATCAGTAGCTGCTTGTGGAACACAGCCAGAAAGCCAGCCAGGCAGCCTCTGCTCACTGGTTTCTGTTGACATCAGGGCTCCACACTGTGCCACCTACATATTGTGGTACCCCATCAACAACACTACAATCACCTCACATCCATTTTGCCCCTACAGGTTGCCAGCTCTCAGTACTGTTGGTCCTGTGCCATGCCCTGATGCTTATGCACCACCCCAACAGTATCCTCCCACATGCATGTGTCCTCACAGTGGCCCACAGGGCCTACATGCTGCCTTCTGCTGCCTGTACCCCTGCCACCTCACTGTGCTGCACACTGTGGCCCTACCATACACAATTGTCATCCCAGCTCCTGACAGGTGGACACTGTGTGCACCTACATGACACCTCCAGTAGCACACTGTCAGTGTCCAGCATTGTCTCCCATGTTGTGCATGACATCCACCAGCTTGTTGGTACACTATCCATCATACTGGTGTGTTACATTGACATTGTGTGCACTCAGTCGTTGGCACACCTCACAGCAGCCCTCTTGGTCCCTCCCATGTACATCATTGCCATACCTGTGTCCATGCTCCCCACCATGTTCTAGGGTGTGTTTGTCGTGTGCACGATGCTCATCCCCACATACCTTAGTCCTGCTGCATCACTGTCATTTACATGGCTTTGCTGTGTCACCTCTGCAGTATGTGAATGGGCATGTCATCTGTGTTCACTGTTCTTATACCCTATGCATGCTGTGTGTGTGTGTGTGTGTGTGTGTGTGTGTGTGTGTGCCTCATTTGTCATGTTGCATGTGTGGTACATCACCCTCCATCTGTCACCTGTGCCCCACCCATTGCTAGACATCACGGCACTGTACATCCAGTGGTCATCACTGCATTTGGCTGACTGTCCATGTGTGGTCACTGTGGGTGTGTGGGATTGCCAGGGTCCCACTGTCTGTGTATTCATACCACTGTGTTGATTGGTGTTGCTTCCATCCCAACCTGCCATGGGTGGACATCTGTGTCTGGACTGTGCTCAGGGGCCATCCACCTGCTCTATGTTGTGGCCCACATCACCTGTCACATTGTGTCCATCATTAGGTAATGCCTATGCCATACATGTGCTATGTGTAAGCAATAAAGCCCAACAGGGTGTGTGTCATGCTGTGATGACATCATGCCTCAGGTGGCTGGCCATGAGACCGCAGGTCGGTGTGTGTCCAATAACTGAGGCATGGTGTTATCCCAACGACACACACCCTGGCGGGCATTATTGCTGTAATACAATGGCTCCTTGTTATACAGAATGAAAGTAATCATTTTAAAAATGTTACTGTGTGGGACTATATTTATTGTTATTTAAGAGATGATGAAACTATCTAGGATATGCTCAATCAAGTGCTCATCTACAGGTTCACAGTGAGGTGAGACTAGACCTGTGATGTTGTGCTGGGATAACATCACAGGTCCAGCCCACGACTGACCAATCAGAGTCCAGGATACATCCTGCCATTGTATAATATGTGTTCTACACAGGGTGTGTCACGTGTCTGGTGGCACCTTGCTTCTCTATGTTGCATACTGAGGGTGTGTTGGGGTAACATCAGCACACACCGCTAGTACTTGCACTGTCCAGACTGTTACAGTTCCAGGTGACGGGTGCAATGGCATGAGGACACACCTTCAGTCATGCCAGCAGTGCACATGGCACCATCTGTGTGGGCATACATTTCATGCCACACTCTGTTACATACACAGAAATAGCCCACTGTGTTGGGATCATGTTGGCATGCACATGCCCTGTGCTTTCTGCACTGCTGATGTACATGCCATTCATTGTTGTGCATTTCCAGCTAATGGTGGTGCCTGCCATCCATCAGGTTGTGCATTTTCTGCACATGGTGGTGTGCTAATAGTATTTGTATAGCATCCCATATGTTGTGCATGCTCTGCTGTCCATCACGGCCTGCATTACACATTCTGTTTGTTTTGCATTGCTGGTCTGTCAGATAGGCCATACCACACCGTCGTGTGTGCTATGTTGTTAGGGTGTATTGCTTGTTTTGCTGTTTCATGTATTCTGCCTGGGTACACTGCATGTTCACTGGATGGTATGTCAGTTGCCTGTAATGTGCAGATGTGTCATGCACCTGTTGATTGCCTGCAGTCCACACTATGTCCTGTATTCCTGCAGGCCCACATACTGTCATGGACGTTGTTTGTACTGTGCCTCATGGGTGCCACATGCCTCTTGCACTGGGGTTGCCTTGCATATGCACCAGATTCTGGTGCATGTGACAGTGTGCATCCTCAGATGTGTCTGCATAGTGTTACCTATGTTCCTGAGGTGACTTGTATCTCACTGCATGTACTGTGTTGATGCTCCTGACATCATAGGCCTGTGTATTGCTGTTCACAATTCTGTACTTTGTCTGTTTGTGAGTTGGTCTGTTGTTCTGCTGGCCATGCTCACCTTTTGTTTTCTTTGACATTGCAGGTTGCCTGATTGGCTGCTGGGAGTGGGATAAGCTGCGTGTCCTTGCAGCTCGGAGGATGCTGTCAACCAAGTGTGCAAGAGGTGTCCTGGCTCACCATCACCACAGTGTGCCTGCAGTCCACCATTCAGCAGACACCATGCCACACACTGTGGAGGCAGCACAGGAGCCCAGCAGCATGTGTCCCAGTCCAGGGTGGGCCCGATACTGCTACTGTTCAGGATGATGTGGGTGGCATTCTGGAGGATGTTGTTGACCTGGACCCTGTCCCTGAGGTTCCAGGCCCAGTGGCAGCAGGAGATGTTGCTGCACCGGTGCCAGTGGTGGCTGCCAGTGCCATGGTGGCACCTGAGGGATGCTGGGAGGCAGCTGTGACTGCAGTCACCATTGGGCACTGTTACAATGCCATGTGCAGGAAATAGCATCAATTTGTGAGATACTCACTGCCCAGTTGCATGCCCTTGCTGAGGTTCTGGCTCTGCCACACATGAATACTAGTGTTGGGCTCCATTTCAATGACATTTGTGTTTCTAGCCTGTATCTGTACCACTGTTGATGGTGACGTACTGCTGTTTGGATATATCTGCTTACAGTTACATACTTTCTTGTTGGAGTTTTATGCTGTTCATACTGTTGTGTTGTGTTTATGTACATCAATAGTTGTTTGTATTGTTATTGTTATAAACCTACATTCCATACATTGTGTCTCTGCTTGTTGTATGGTGTATGCCATTATGACCTCCTGGGGTGATGTCACATCTGTGCATCCATGTTAGTTCTGTGCCCTGCATGTTGCACTGTACATGTTACACTGCATGTACAGTTGTTATGTTGATTCACACTACATTGCTGTGTCCTACTCCATTGTGGGTTCTATTGTGTCAAGCACAACATTCCTCATCATGCAGGGCACATCCTGTGTTGATGGTTGTATCCTGCAGTACCATGCTGTTGCGGCATGGCATTCATATGTGTGTACTCACACTATGGAATTCCCATCCACATGTGTCCATTGTATGCAGCCAGTATTCCATGCTATGTTGTTGGTTAGAGGCCCTTTGCACATGTCATGTGTGGTGTACATGCAGTTCTGCACCATGTCAGGTGGCATATGTTCTATATTTCCACCTATCACTACCAGCATGTTGTGCATTGTTTCTACTGTGTTGTTGCCATGCTCTGTGTTGCGTGCAGTACACTTGTGTCTGTGCCATGTCCTTGTTCCTGCTTCTCCTTGCTCTGACTGTGTACAGGCCCACACCTGTATGTCAGTGGTATATCATTCCTAGTGGGCCATTGTGCTTCGGTGGTCAGCCATTGGGAGTGCCATGTGCTACACCAGCCTGACAGTCCTTCACTCAGTGTGTTCTTGTCTCCATGCAGACATCAGCTTGTGTTGTCCCTACCCATTCTACAGTGTCCATTGCTGTCCTCTGATCCCTACTCCTCATGTACAGGTCATAGTGCATATGTGTCAGTACAGCATGTTGACCACATGTCTTGTGACATTGGTACACACAACCCTGCACACCTATCTGTCATTGTTTTCCTCACATTGGGTATCAGTCCGCTATCCTGTGCATCCTCCCAAGTTGATTTACCATGGACTCTCACTCAAGCCTGCTCACGTATTTCCAGCTGCTCCCACCACCCGACATCACTGCCGATCCAGTCGCCAGTATCGAGGGTGTACCACTGTCCCATTGCACATATACTGAGGCAGGACACTGCCATGACATCAGGATGGTGCCTTCCACATTGTCATTAGCACTGTGCCTGCCCTGGGGTGTTGGTCATCTACTTGTGCCCCTTGTGTACCACACAGCCACAGCAGGCATCCTGGGTGTTTACCACATGTGTGTCCACCACCCTGGTGTTGCACACTGCAATCGTGTGATGGATGGATTTATGTATCTATGTAAATGGAACCTTGACCTTACCAGGTTCATCTTGCAAATGAGCTGTGCTCAACGATGTTCACCTGGATAAATGAAGATTTGATTGATTGATTGATTGATTGGATGCAACACTACACCTCCACTGTTTACAGCCTTGTACTGTGATATTCCCAATCACCATTGTGCCTCACCAAGTTACCAAGCACTCCCAGTGGCGTCCCCTAGGTGTGGTGGGCTGTCTGCCTTGCTACCTGGATGGCCTCTCATGCCATCCTCTGGCAACCCATGTCCATATCCAAACATGGGCAGCCCCACTCTGTGGTGCATGGCATCCACCCACCTCATCCCTTCATGACACCTTGCCAGCTCACATCACTGCACACTTTGTCATGTGCTGTCCGTATGCCTCCATTGTCCTCTGCCACTGTGGCAGTCCAGGGTGCACTTCTTCAGGACTTTTCACCATGTTTGTGCCTTCTTCTCTCACCTGAACCTGTGTCCAACCACACATGTCATGGCTACTGCCATTTCTGTACACTATCCTGTGCCATGTTGCTAACCTGTGCCATTAGGGGAGGATGTGACATTGTGACTTGGGTACCACATCCATGGCACGATGTACCATTGGTGCACTAACCTGTGTTACCTGTGCCACACGCCCAGTACACAGTGTGTTCTGTGGGTGTGCACCATGGCAGGTATTTAGTGCTGTGGTACTGTCTGACTACATGGGGTGCTGTGGTATTGTCCTGTGTGTGCATCTCAGTTTGTGTGTGCTATGTCACACATTGCAAGGTACATGTATCTGCTCTCCATGACATGACTGCTATTAATGCATGTGTGTCTGGCATGTTACACTGTCACATGACATTCTACAGTCACAGGCATGGCCTGTGCTCATTAAGTTGTGCCGTTGCTGTGTATCGTCACATGGGGTGTACTGTTTTACTGCTATCCACGTTCCAGACAGTTCTGTGCCATGCTTAGGTGACACATGCCGCATGTGTTGGTTTGTGACACTGTGTGGTTACACATGGGTATCATGTACATGTATGTTGTATGTCTCCACTGGCAGGCCTCTGCTGTTGTCACATTGACTTTGTGTACTGCTGTGTATTACATGTGTTGCTATTGGGACACTGCAAATGGTCTGTTCCTGCTCAGCTGTGTCTCTGTGGACCAGTGGTGTGTTCAGGTGTTTTACCTTTCTGTCTGGTATGTGCCTGTGCACTAGTGGTGTAGTTCATGCATCCTGTGCAACAGGCCAGCCTTGGCTTTACCTCTGCCTTCAGCTTACAGGTTTGTCAGCACCATGTGCATGTGGGATTGTGTTTCTGCATGTCTCTGTGTCTCACCATGATGCTACTTCATTGCTGCTGTTGCCTGTGTTCCACTGTGTGGTCTGCACATGCACTGTTGAGATCCATTGTACAGTACAGTGTTGACACTGTGTTTTGCTTCAGCCGGCTACATTGATACATGTACACTGCCTGCGATGATGGCACTAGGCCCATCAGAGTGTGGTTGGGTTGTGTTGTGTTGTGTGTGCCATGTGTGCTGTGTTCTGTTCTGTCTACCCTTGACCTGGTTTTCATGTTACCCTCTTTGTATCACATGGGGTCATGGCACCTATGGCTGTTGGGTGCCACACTATGTCCTCTGACAGGGTGTATGTGCATTCCAGGTCCTTTCTGTGTGTCAATTCATGCCCCCACTTCCACTGTAACAGCATCCCACATACCTCTCCCCATGCTGTTCACCTGTCATTGCTGACTGTGATGGCCAGGGTACCTGGGACCAATACATCCCTGTTGTATACATGTCCCTGTGTTCTGTCCTGTCCCTACCTTCATTCCTCATGGGGTGCATGTTCAGGTCCATGTTTCTGTCATCATTGGACATGTGTTCTCCACCCTATGCCATGTGTGACAGACTACACGCACTGTTTGTGCTCTGCCTTGTCCTTACATGGCATTGTAACCTTGTCTGGGTGGTGTCCATGGGTATACTCTCCTGCTGCTTGTCTGGTGCTATGTTGCTAACCATTGTCCCACAGGTCTTGGCCAGTTTGTGCATCTGAGAATCCTACATTCCTATCCAAATGTCATGTGGCACTATGTCGGTTCCTTCTGCTCAACATTGCTCCTGCCCCATGGTGTCATTGCTTGTTTTGCTGTGCTCTTGTCCCACTTTCTGTCTTGCTAGAGTGTTGAAAGCTGTGTGTGGGCCACATGCATGTCCTGATGCCATATCCTTGACCATTGGTGTCATTTTGGCATGACCCTGCCCTTGTGTCCTACACTGAGTGGCATGACCCTGCCCCTGTGTCCTACACTGTGTGGCATGTCCCTGCCCCTGTGTTCTACACTGTGTGGCATGTCCCTGCCCCATGTCCCACACTTTGTGGCTGGTTCACACTGTTGCAGGCCTTTGTGTCACGTAGCTGCAATTCGGACTGCAGCCTTGCTGGTGCACACTATCATAGCTGGTGGTGTTACACTGCTGCCATCACAGCACTGATCCCTAGGTGTGACACTCTGGCACTCTGCCTACTGCAGTGCATGCCACTCACCATGCACCTTCATCTGACACTTGTCACACACCCACTGTCCCTGCACCACATTGGTGTCCTACCCATCCCATATACCCATGTCCTTTTCTGCCTTTCTATCTTGAACATTTTCTTGTCACATTCTGTATTCCGGTGTCCATTGTCCACTGCAGTCCCCTGACACCTCCCATGTTGCCCATTCCTGGTATTAACTGGTACAGTGGTAGCCACAGACATTGCCAGCTATTTCCAGACATTTCGTGACATTTCTGAAGAGTGTCTGTCTGCTGCCCGTACTGTTTAAATGCGTCAGTTATTTCTGGAAATATCACAGATATTTTGGAAAGAGCCAGCAGTGCCTGTGGCTACTACTATACATGTTCTCCCTGTGGTGCTGCATGCCAGCTGTTCTCCCTTGTCTGCTGGCAGGCTGCCACTGGCCTGGTACATGCTTTGTCTCCTACAATGTACATGTCAGGTCTGTCAATCTGTGTCACTGTCTTGCCACACTGTCGCCAACTTTCACTATTGATGGTGTGTCATCCATATGTCACAGATGTCCATGACTGGCTCTGCATCTATGTATTGCATTTGTGTCTCTTGCCATTGTTCACATCAACACTGTTTGGCATTACCATTGCTGTGCCCATGGTCACTTCAGCTGCCACCTATGGTTTCTCATTGGCATCCCTGTCTCGTGACATGTCACACATGTGCACTGTGTTTCTGGACATGTCCTGCACTGTCATTCACCCCTGCTCAGTCAGTCCCAGTGATTCAGTTCATACATCATGGGTGTTTGTGCACCATGTACCTTACCTGTGCTCTATTCCTGTGTCCACCATGCCCAGATGTGTACTTACCAAATAGCCATCCAATCTGCATGTCTCCCCATTCATAGAGGTTGCACAACATGCTCTGCCTCAGGATGTGCGTTGTGGCATGACCTAGAGAACCATGCACACATCCAGGATCTTGCAGTCACTGTCACACACTACCTGAACATTGATGGAGTGGTACCCCTCATGAATGATATATGCAGCCTCATTTTCAGCAGGTGCCTTGATTGCTACATGTGTGCAATCTATTGCAACCAATGTTCTTGGGAATCCTGCCATGGCATAGAATCTTTCCATCACCTCCTGCTGCTGTTGTGCCTGTAGTGGGTACCTGATGCACTGATGTGCCTTTGGTATAATGGCATCTAGGTACTGTTCTAGGCACCATGACACTGCAGCTTGGCTCATGATGGTGGTGTCTCCTGTTGGTTTCTGAATGTGCCTGTTGCCAGCACACACAGGGCAGCTTTCACCTTGCCTCCACTGTGCGTGCATGGCCCCTGTGTGTTGCTCTGCAGATCATCACATACTGTGTTACACAGGTCAGCTATGTGCGAACTTGTTTAGCCTGTACCTGGCTGCACTGCTCCTCTGTGAGGTTTTGAATGCCAGCCTGTGGTGGTACTGTCATCTGGCAGGTTGCCTTTGTTGTACCCCATGTTGCCGTCTCCTCCCTTCCTGCATGTGGTTGCAGTGCTTCCCTCCTGTTGTCTGCCTTTGTTCTCTGCATGTGGTGGTACCATGCACCCAGTGGTATGTTGGCCTTGGTGTCTGTTTTCCGCTGGCCTGCTCCTGTATCACACACTGTTGGCCTGTTCACTGTGCTCTGCCTACACCACCAGTGGCCCTCTGGTGTTGTCCTTTTATTGTGGGTTTCCTCTGTGTGGTGTTCTGCGTATGCTGCACTCACATGTTCTTATATTGCCTTATCCTACACAGTTGCTGTTGCCTCGCACACAGCTTAATTGACGCTTGTTTGGTGTTTCACTTCTTTTCTCCTTAGGGCGTCCTACTCCACTGTCTCTGTGAGTAGCATTTGTGCAACATTCTTTCTTCAGCTGTGGGATTTCCATGTCTCTGTATAGCATTTTGTGTGTTTCAGCTCCTGTGGTATTCCACAGCTGTAGTTTTCCGCAACTTTAGTTTATTTTGCCACAGCTGTGGGAGTTTTGTGAATATTTTAGAGCAACTCCTTTGTTTTTCCCACAGCTGTGTCATTTTTGTGACTTATGCAAATTTTGCAGGATTTCTTTCCTTTGAGAATCCTGCCTCTTACCTGCAAAGTTCCAGATATTGGTCCAATCCCATTCTTTCCCACACTGTCAGTTCTTGAGACCACCATTGATTCGGATCTGTCAAAACCCTCTAGAAATTTCTAGAAGAGAATTATATACCAGTGAGATGGAAGGAGAACAATGCATGGCTGCAACGAAGGACTTAGATTCTTGTGATTGTGGATTATTTAGGTCTATTTGAGTCTGTGGATTCTGGACTAGTTCCTCATAGAATTTCTTACCTATTTCTAATATCTTATATTTCCTGACTAGAGCTTCATATGAAAACTAAATTACCTCTAATACGTCGTATTTTATTTATTCCCCTTCAAGCCCATTCACGCCTCACCAATAAGCTAGGAATGAGTTGTAAATTAACATTACCCTAATGGTTGTAATTTAGAGATTGAAAAGTTAAGTTTAAAAAATCTGAGCTGTATCTTAATATTCTGAGGGAGTCAGTCATAATTTCATTAGAAGGAAATGAGATTCTTGTAGCAAAGAACACTGAATTTAAAATGATTCCCTCTTAGCACATATGTTTTGTTCTATCTGTACCCATTCTGGAATATATTCTACCCTATCTGTATCTAAAAGCCATTTGGAGAGCTGAGTTAGCCTAGCTGACAAATAGTAAAGAAAAGTATCCAGCAATTTTAACCACCTCTCCTCTTGGTACAAAGTAAGTTTATTGTAGGCCAGTCTTATCTTTTATATCCCCAAATGAACTTAGAAAATTCCTAATTCATGCTTTCTGACCACTTCTTATTAATGGCACACAGGAGCATTATAAGAATGTATAGCATTTTAGGTAAAAGCATCATCTTAATAGTCTCAATCCTTCCCCTGGTGCCCAAAGGAAGCTTATTCCATTTTGCTAAGAAAGTTTTAATGGACTCTTTCGTAATAGCTAAGTTCTTAGACATTGTTTGAAATCAATTTTATACAATCTGATACCTAGGTAATTAATGTATTCTGTCTCCCATGACAGACCTAAACTGACAACCAGCCCTTTATCACAGTTATTATTAAGAGGCAGAAAATTGGATTTAGAGAAATTTAACTTATATACCGATATCTCACCAAATTCCTGTATTACCTTTAATACTCTAGGAACAGAAATTTCTGTATCTGTTAGTGCAATCAAAGATCATCAGCATAAGCAGAGGTGCATAATTCAACTCTGGATACATGAACTCAGTGATATCTTTGTCCAAATTAATTTTCTTTGATAAAGGGTCCATTGTCAATTAAATAGTAAGGAGATAGTGGGCAGCCTTGTCTAGTACCTTTAGCAATTTCAAAGTAGGGGACACCATTCCATTAGTGACAACCGCAGATGTCGGATTATTACAGAGTATCTTGATGAGCTTAATAAATTTTTCTGGAAAACCATATTTCTGAAGAACATAGAACATGTAAGGCCACAAAATTCTGTCAAAAGCTTTTCAGCGAGGGAGTTCTGGTGGGATCAGTGAAGATGGCAGCTCAAAACTCTCGCTCTGCCCCAGCCCAATGGAAACCCTACACTTTCCGCCAGAGTGATGGACTAAAAGTGTTCTCTTTGCACCTGATTGTTCCTTCCCACCCCTGTCACCATCAGTGAAGTATTTTTTGGTCATTGCAATTTATAACATCAGGTGACCAGCGCGGTTACTGACTTGGGAGTTTTATGTAGGCTGCACAGGCCCGACCACAGTATCTCAACTGCAGTGTCCCTCATCATTTTTCATAGGCGTTCATGCCCTCACCTCCTTCATGCCCTCTTGATGGCAATTGAGGCGTTAGAGTCAGTTAACACTTTAAGAATACCGATGCTGATTCAGCCTCAGGGCCACCCGCCTGGTGCTACACGAGGATTCTACTGCTAAGATGGATCAGATCTCAAGCTGCAGTGATGGGGCAGTGGCCCAGGGCACTCTGGATCAAACACAAGTGGGGTAAGCCCTGGGCAACAGTACAAAAATGCTTGAGCGCTACTTTCCAGGGTGGACAGCATCGGCACTTCACTGGCGGGCAATATTGCTGATGTCTGCAGCCTAGAAGACCAGCACAATGTCCTCGAGCAGTGGGTGGAGGAGCTAGAAGGCCAGCAATTGAATGTTTTGCACAAATTCAGAGATCATGAAGCCAAGCTGGCTCATCTATGGCAAAGGGCTGAAATACAAGAGATCACATCAGAAGAAGCAATATTTGTATTCTCGGTGTACCAGAGGAGCAGAGGGCCCCAACAGAGAAGTTCTTAAATGAATGGCTTTCACAGCTGGTAGGAAAACAGTGGAAAGAGCAGTAGCAGTTGAACATGCCTATTGGGTTCCTAGTAACTCGAATCACACTAAAAGCCCTCGAACCATAGTTGCATATATGTTGCGCCTCTCAGTTAAGAAGTTTTTACTTTAAGTCATTAGAGACATGGGGAGCTAACATGGAGGGAATGCTATTTCTGTATACAGAGATTTCTCACAGGAGGTTGCAGCGGGTGAGGTGCCTATAAGTCGCTAAAAAGGTGTTGAATACAAACTCAGTACAATACAGATTTAAAGGACTTATAGCTATATATGTCTAAGGATGGCAAGTCTTTTCTGCAGACTTCATAGGGATGCTGAGGCCTGGATTAGGAGACACTGGCCAAATATGCTGATGGGCACTACATCTCCCAGACACCTCTGGGAGCCAAAGTCAGAATAACACAGGGAACCAGCAGAAAGGGCAGTGCTGTTCCAGAGGACCAATATCGTGGTGGGCGGGTCCACCCCATGCAGTTCCCCATCACTAAAGGCAGCTATGGAATCCCTCCTGATAGAACCAAGTCACCTCTGCCTCACTCTGCACCCCAACAGGCTTTGGAAGTATCTAACGCTTGTTAAATGTTGAAAATGCCTGAAGTGGCTGATCCTCCACTGCCAGCGAGACAACTCTCACGTGCTAGAAGCCCTCACTCACCAACCCAGAGTAACTTAACTCGTCCCCACCTGCCAGATTTCTGAAGGCAGATCTAACTATGCCAGAGAAAAGCAAGCCCTCTGATGTGATGGAGGAATCAACGGGGAACCTAGAGAGCAATCCGGTCCTGATTGACTGGGCAATGATGATGGAGGAGGAGAACGACAAGGAGAAGGCAACCTGTTCTGCTGTGAAACCTGGGCTGAAAACATATGCTGGATCTCTGGCGATACAGGGACCTGAAAATCAGTGAACTTCACTACCAATAGTTGAGAACTGGAAGGTCTAATCAGTCAGTCATGGGGTGAAGGGCATACCCCCACTCTTTTCCTCCTTATTAAGCTAGCTCATTTAGAGTTGAATGAGGCAATGCCTATGAGTTATAGGCAGGGGAACGTTCCCCACCACTTGCTTTGTACTATCCTCTTCGAAAGGCATTCTTATGGCCCAGCTGATGCAGATAGTAACCCATCCCCCTTCTTGCTGCTACAGGCACGTCTCGTATGTACCCCATCTCTGTTAGTGGAAGTTCTGTGTAGCATAATGCTAGTACTTACAGTGGGGCATATAATTCCTAATCATTCATACATCACCTAAATAAATCATAGGCTGGGTAACTTTTTAAGTGGTATAAATATGGGCACCTGCTAATGCATAGTGATGATCTTAGTAGTCAATCATACTAATGGTCACTAACTACGCTTCCTACGGGTTGCTACCTCTCTCCTGTGGACTGGATCCTTAAAGGTCCTATATGGCTGACAGATCCCTCCCCAGTCCCTTTCCCATCCCCAGTCAGGTGTATCGACTGAAAGTGCCTCCCCTGCAGTTTGGGGATGGCTCCAGACTCAGACCTATCCTGGATGCTAGTTGCAGTACATGTGGCCAAGCCCTCAGTTGCGGCCTGGGATAGATCCCTTAATTTGGCATGACTCCTCCCCAATTCAGCATTTGGTGTCTGAAACAGTGAGGCTCTAGGGGCATAATTGCCTCTACTCACGCTGTCCAACCCAATACCAATAACTGAGCTATTAGTTGATTTAAAAGTGTGATACTGTTTATAATTAATCTGTTGATTAGCCTTGTTGCTTGACAGCTGATTGTTGGCAGATTTCTGTCTTGTATTTTGAATTTCAAGGTATATAACTGTGGTTTCTCTTCACTTTACACAGGCATCTCTTCAATTGAAGGTAGTTTGGTTGTTATTGTCTCCTCTCAACTTTTACAACACCTGGTTGCTTTGAGGCTCACCGGCAATTACAAGACTTACCATAAGCCTCTAGCCAGGTATCTATTTTTCTTTTATTCCTACCTGCTTCCCTTTTCACTATTGGCTGGGTGAGTACACTCTTTTTCCTTGTTATGTAATAGGTGGGGTCATTATGGTCCCGATTATGGTGGCGCCATGTGGTTGGGGATGTGTCTTCTGGAATGTGCATGGTCTGAATCATCCAGCAAAATGAACCAAGGTGTTGCAATATTTAAATTTGATCGCTGCAGATATTTCCTTTCTCCAGGAGATGCACCTTACCAGCTGCATGGTGCAATGGCTAAAAAGTTGTGGGTGGGAACAGTGCTGCTAGTTGTGCCTCCACGAAGTCCAGGGAGTGGCCATCCACTACGGAGGTTAGGACCATGGACTGTTGAAGGCCAGCGCCAGGACTCATTATGTAGATGGATAGTGGCTAAGCTGTCGATCCTGGTGACAGTGCCATAATAGCCAATGTTTATGGTTTTAATATGGATACAGGGATGTCTATTCTGAGTGAGTCAGGCCATCACCGAGCTCTCTAATGATGACCTGGATATTCCAATTCTGTTAGGTGGGGATCACAACTTGGTGTGTGATATTTTTAAGATAAATCCATACCCACACCACAGTCCCATCCGAAGGTTTTAGAAACTCTAAATACTCTGATGTCAGGGTGGAGGTTAGGAGACCCGAGGAGAATTAATCATCCGGTGGGGTGACTACACGTACTTTTCCACAGTGCATGGGACACATAGTAGACTTGACTTCTGGTTGGCCAATCATGCTGCTATGCTGAGGATAGTAGCTCCCACTATTGGCAGTATAGTCATACGGACCATGCCCTGTAATGGTCATCTTCACTCCCCAGGGCAGAGTTCACGCTCCACAAGGTGGAGATATAACCCATTACTGCTGGAGGATGTGGCCTTTCATGATTATATAAAAGAACACTCTCCTATTTTTCAGTTAACACCCCTGGGAAATAAGTGCAGCCACAGTCTGGGAGGCCTTTAAGGCAGTTATAAGGGGAGAATTATTTCCTTCTCTGTGGCTAAAAACAAAGAAAGAGCAAAGCAGATATCAGAGCTTCAGAAAGATCTGGCACTTCTAGAGAAGCAGTTCAAACTATCACCTACTAACCCACTTAACTCCCTCTGCTAGCCGATATTACTGGCCTAAAATATAAACTTAATGTGCTGCTGAGTAGAAAGGTGGAGTGGCAACTTACTCACGCTAAACACAGGTTCTGGGAGGGAGGGATAAGGGAGAAATTGTTAGCTTATTGTTTATGGAAGCAACAGACCTCCTTCAGAGTTTCAGCCCTAAAGAACAAGGAGGGAAGGTTGCTACAACGCACAAGGCTATCGGTGAGACTACGAAAACATTTTATCAAGATCTTTACCATCTCAGAACATTGTACCTTTTCAGATACTGAGTTATCTCAAGCGTCTGCAAAGTTTTGCCAGGGCACAACTCCTAAGCTCTTGGAAGAGCGGGTCCCAGCCCTGGATGCTTTTATAACTCGAGACAAGCTTCGTTTGCACTATCCCATATGGCCTAAAGGGAAGGCCCGAGGGCCAGATGGGTTATTTGAGAGTTGTACCAAATGCTGCAGGATGAGATTACCACCCCCTATTGCAAGCTCTCCAGGAAGCTCAATCGAATGCTATACTTCCTCCCACTATGCATGAGGCCCTTATTTGACTAATCCCCAAGAAATCTTCAGATAACTTATTGTGTGCTAGATTATAGACCTATTTCACTTCTCCCGTCAATATTAAGATTTTAGCTAAAATATTGGCAACTAGATTATCCCAGTGCTATTGAATTTGATTCATCCCTCTCAAACGGGGTTCTTAAAAGGAAATCTAGTGCAGATAACCTATGCCTTATTTTAAATCTTAAATGGCTGGCACTTCCTCCGAGAGGTCCCCATGGCCTTTAGCGGTTGACTTTACTAAGGCTTTCAACCACTGGAATGGGCGTATTGTACCAGATTCTCCAGCTGTATGGCTTTGGATCCCAATTTTGTTCATGGGTATACACACTGTACAACCTGCCTCGCCAGAATCCTTACTAATAAAGATACCTTTCCTCCCTTTCTCCTCCCAAGACGTACCAGGCAGGGGTGTTTCTCTCTCCACTCCTGTTTCTGTGGTGCTCTAGACCCTTAATAAGAACACTGACTAATACCTCAGCTGTAACAGGTATTCCTGTGTGGAAAACTTCCTATTTAGTTAATGCATATGCAGATGATATGCTTCTTACTCACTCTGACCCACAGTCCTCCCTCCCACCAGTTTTGTCAGTACTGCAGGAGTTTGCTAGAATTTCTGGGCTTACAGTGAATCAGAAAAAAATATTCTATCCCTTTAAATAAGAAATGTAGTAGACAATGTCTAGCTGGTACAGACATTTCCTGGGCGCCGAGGGCTTCCCATGTTTGGGCATTAACATCACGGCAGCCTGGAAGGACCTAGAAATGGCCAATTTTCCCCTCCAGCAACTTTAACAGCTGAGGTCCACTGTTGGATGAAGTTGTGCCTAACTCTGAAGGAAAGGTGGAGGCAATCAGAATGTTTATTTTTCCAGGGTTTCTACCTACTAAACAATCTCCAATCCTCTCTCCCAGAAACCATTTCAGGCCTTAGACAGATTAGTGGCACTTCTTCTCTGAGAAGGTGGCCTTCCTAGATGGGGAGATGAAATTATGTAGCTCATTGGACCAAGGGAGGCTCGGCTCTCCTGGTTCATGGGATATCATTTGGCCTTTAACATGGCCCAGGCTCTGATGTGGTTTGCCCCTCACTCTATTCCTCCTCCTCCTCAGTGGGCGGCACTGGAAGCCACTCTATCAGCAAAGACTCCCTTTACTTGACTGTTATCTTGTAGGAAACCTGTCAACCCCAACTCACACCAATTATGACAATGCATGTGTGTTGTGGCACCATTCAATGATCATAACTGGTGTTCCAAGCACCGATTACCCTCACCCCTTATGCTATGTCATAATTTGGAATAATCTTCTCATCAAGGTAGACCATAAGTCACTTTATTGGGCCTCATGGGCCTCTAGGAGCATACAGATGGTATCTGACCTTCTCATACAAACACGAGCACATTGATGTCCTTCAAGCAGCTCAAAACTAAATACAAATTGCCAACTCAGGATTTTTGGAAATTTCTCCAATTACATAGTGCATTGATCCTCTACTTAAAAGTTGGTTGTCCCAATCCCTTGGATATGGCTTAGTAACCTCTCTCTACCCAGCAGAGGTGAGGGGCCTTGTAGGCGCTATCTATCGGACTCTTAGGGACTCCCAACCGGATGTCACCTAACTAGCAAAGCTGCATGGAAACAGGATTTTTCTCATACCTTATCCCAGCAGCAGTGGTCAGAATGTCTCAATTGGCCCATATGGCCTATGTAGACTCAAGAGCCAGTTGATTCAATTAAAAATTCTCCTCAGATGGTATAAAACTCCTTCAGTCCTCTATAGGCAAAAGATAATCCCACAAGACAATTGCTGGGATGCTGCTCCTCTCCGCCACCCATACCATATACTGTGGCTGTGCCCAACAATTCATACCTTCTGGACATTAGTCTTGAAGGACTGTTCTGCTATAGTGGGTAACTCACTATCTCTTCAACATTACTCTCTACTGCTAGGGACACTTTTTCAGTAAATGTACTTACTCCTTCTAGTAAAGCCTGAGTCCTGGTTGCTGTCATGGAAGTGAAGAGTTATTCTAGTGAGGCGAAGGCAACTTTTGCCCCACACATCTCAATGGCGGGCGCCATGGCCAGGCTGGCCACCTTTGAGAGGCTTATGGCAGCAGCTAGAGGCAAACTTGCTGACTACTACTCAAAATGGGACACCTACTTGCATTCATACATTTGCAGAGTGTCTCCTCCACCACTACAAAACCCAACTATTACGTCTTAGAAAAGTTGATTTTAGGGTGGTATGCCAAATATAAGTATTCCCTCCATGGTGTGTAACTCCTGTTAGGCTCTTTCTCCTTCTCTTGTCTATAGCTTTTTCTCCCTATATTTTCCACCTTCTTTTTCTTCCTTAATCCTGACCCAATGAATAGCTTAAGCATCACATTGTGGGATTACTAGGTATAAACTAATCAGGAGAACCTAGTTGGTATAATTTTATTATATAAATGAGAGGCCTGTGTTGTAAGGTAATGTTTTACTGGAATCTATGTCTCAGCAAATTCTCGTGTCCAATTAAAGACTGCTACAGTTAGTCTGTCTCACATCTAGTTTAGGCCTTCCTTAAGGCCAGTTGAGATTTGGATTCTGATAAATAGTGATACAGTTTAGAGCTATGTGGTAATTAGGATGTATCCTGTAAGATGGCAGTAATGTTAGTCATCCCACGGCTGTTTGTCAGTGACTGAGGCTTATCATGAATACGCTTCTATGTATTATGTGAACAAAATGAAAATTGGAAAATTTCAATAAAATATTACATGATAAAAAGCTTTTTCAGTGTCTATTGCAAGAAGACCACATGAATTATCTAACCTACTCACGGTCCCATATATGTGAAAGATCTTCCTTATATTATCAGCTGAGATTTTGCCTTTCGTGAAGCCTATTTGCTGTGTTGAAATTAGAAAGGAGTAACTGAACCTAACCTACTAGCCAGTATATTAGCTAGAATTTTCATATCTGTATTGATCAAAGTTATGGGCCTGTAATTATTACAAACAACTGGATCTTTTCCTTGTTTTAGAATTAAAGTTATCAAGCACCTAGTTTGGTCACTAGAAAGTGTATCATCCTCTAGTGCCTCTGTGTATACTTTTGAAGTAGAGGGATTGATTCTTTAGCAAAAATAGTAAATAATTCACTGAAAACCATCTGGGTCAGGGTCTTATTTTCTTAAGAGACTTAATAGCATTCAGAGTCTCCTCAGCTGAAATATCTGCTTCCAATTCCTTAACCTGAGACTCAGATAATTTTGCAACTGGTAAGTCTCTAAAGAAACTTAAATAATTTCTATTAGTATTGATATTATCAGATTTATATATGTTTTATAGAACTCTATAGAATTCGGTGTTAATTTTTTATAATCAGCACATATTTCCTTATTACCTGTCAGAGAAAGAATGGCTGTAATGGTCATTGAGCTATCATTTTGCTTTTAATCTAATAGCCAGTAACTTTGATGCATGAGATCCTGTATCTAAGTATGTAAGTTTTGCTTTCCTAACAGTGAATTCAGCTTCAAAATTAATCAGATCATTATATTCAATTTTAAGTTTTGTCCATTGTTCCCATAACTCCTTTGTACCTGCTTGTTCTAGTTTTATTTCCAAACTTTTAAGCTTTCCTAGAATCTCTGCCTGTTTTTTCTCTGTTTGTTTTTTTAAGAAAAGAACATTTGCTTATCAGCATGCCTCAAGTAACATTTGAGAGCATCCCACACTAACCCTTTTAACCCCTTCTAAATCGTTCAACTGCAAAAATTCAGTAATATCCAGCTTGATACCTCTTACCAAATCCATATTGTCCAAAATCCCATTAGTAATCCTCTATCTTTTAGTTTTATGAGTATTTTGTAAACCTGAGATGTTTAATAATGAATGTATGATCAGAGATAACCATAGATTCAGTATTTGAATAGTTTACCCTTCCTACCAAAGATTTCTCAATCAAAAATAGTCTATCCATGAGCCTGAGCCATGACATGTGATCAAAATTTAAATTCATTATGTTCTGGATGCAGCACTCTCCAGATGTCAATTAACTCATGGGTTGAGATTAAATCAGACAGATCACAGTCTTCCTTAGACTGACCTGCTTTGAATCTGGTTCTGTCAAGGTTTGGATCCAGAATAACATTCACGTCTCCATAATAATAATATCTGTGGGTAGTATGATTGTTAACCTATCCTGAATGGTATAAAAACATCTCATGGTTAACTGATGTCGGACCATAAATATTAACTAAAGTAAAACTTTCCCCTTAATAAGGCCCTGTGTAATCAGAAAATGTCCCATGATATCCATAATTGTGTCACTACTTTAAAGTCTACATTCCTATTTACCAAAATCAGGACGCCTGCTTTTTAGAACTATTTCTTCCCCAAACACTTGTCCTACCCACCTCTCTCCTCATTATCCATCTTTAGATGAGTATCTTGTAAGAAAGCAAATAATGTGTTTAACTTTTCAGATGTCTAATGACAGAATATCTTTTAATCTTATGTTCAATCCCTAACATTCCATGTGACAATTGTAAAGGAATTAATGATAGCCATATCCGACAATATACCATTTATGTTGTATAGTCCCAGAAATAAACTGTAGAGTTTGATCTAAATCTCCTTTTAGTCATCTAAGGAATCACCCTGAGTAGCTTAAGTTTGATGCTTAATGCATGAAAAGAGGGAAGTAACAGAGAAGTAGAAAGAGAAGAAAAAAAAATAATAATGAGATTATCAGGAGAAACATATAAATAGCTGTCTTAAAACAAAACATTATGCATTACTTTAGTTAAAATCACATGAGAAAATCGTTCCCTTCTGTATCAATTTGCTGACCATTACCTAAAACTTCCTCTTCTGTAGACATTCTCAAACATTGTACAGCAGAGTTTTATCTTAAGCCCCTTACCTCCCAATGGCCAAAACCCAACCATAGAGCTCCAAATATATTACTTAAACTGAAACAGAATAAATATATGAAACACAGGAATGTCATTTCATCCTCTTATTTATTAATGCTTTAAACCCTTTAAATAATTGAATTAAGATTTCAACTTATTTATTAAATAGTCCACCTGTTATAAACCTGCACTAAAGTCAACCTCTTAAAATTCTTAGCTATCTAAATAAACAAAGTCTCCTGTAATAAACATTTCACTGCTAACATGCAGCATAAATAGAAACTGTAACCATGTCAAATAAATATCAATACAAGACATTTAAGTAAATTCCTTGCTCTTCTCCCATTTATTATTGAAATCACTTGAGAGTCATATTCATTTAGCACATCAAAAATATTGTACTACATCATATCCTACCCAGACTGTCAACATAAAATTATACTCTTCAGTCTGCAGGTATTCCCAATACCTCTTATATGAAACCCCCTTGTTATGCTGCACCCAACAAAGATTTCTTAGCAAGATATGTAGTCACTTATATGTAGACATGATTCGATGTTTAATCCTACCATTTTCTATAAAGTTGTAGGCCAGAAATCCTCCATGCTCAACACGAGCTTACCTCCCTTTTGCCCATGTATTACCCAATAGTCTCCTTGAATGTAATGTGTACCACGTAGGCACACGTGAGAAGTCACATCTTGTTGCAACCAGTTCTTTGTAGCCTCAGCGTGCTTCAGAATCTGCAGAAGAAAATCATTAATTTAAACAAGAGTGAGTAAACTACCCTGCTTTTTTGTTTTTCCTCCTCCCAATATGATTGAAACTGAAAAATTCTAGGCATTTCAGCTTCAGACCAAAACAGGGATCAAGAAAGAAGACACCGACATTCAAAACCAGGGGCTTAGATTCTGGTCACTAAAGAGAAAACATTACAATACTTATTTCCTGTAACCATGTACCCAGACCCCAACACTATTAAATTAAAGGCTTCTTTTCCCATTATTGTGGTTTTAATGAATGACTCCAAAGCTTCTAACTACAAAATGTGCACCACTTTCATGTAATTATTTATTTTAGAACTTTCATTTCCGAGGGCCATAAAGTTATCCCCTCAAACATGGGTAACTCAAACAGGATACCCCAATAAAACCTAATTGGCAGACCTGTGACCTTTACATGTGTTTTAATACTTAAAAGCTGTGACCAAGGCATCATCCACTAATGTGACTTTGCCATCTCAGGAGACCCCTTTTCCTATAGGGCATTCCCCTGTCACCTATTACTTAACCTTACACTAAGATAGTGTACATTCAGCAATTATTTATACCTCTATTTTTATGACTGTTTTAGGCTGATAACCACCAGTTGGAGACTAGGGCACACATGAGATCCACAGGTATTCAGAAGAAATAAGTATTTTGTTTCATTGTTCTGCATTCTCCCCACTCCTCCTCCATCATGGAGTCAAATACCAGAATGCATATATCACTACATTTAGATAATAGAAAATGCACTCTATTGTTGGAAGTCAAAATTTCCAAAAAGTGTAGGAAAGTCTTTCTTAAGTCCTTGCTTTGCTGCTTCCATTCCATTGTATTCCCTGGTTCCTTCTGATGACCAAATTTTAAGTTTAGTATGGTATAAAAGTCCATAGTTAAGACCAGCCTCTCTCAAACATTTCTTAATGGGGAAAAAAGCATCCCTTCTGTGAATTACTTCTGGAGGAAGGTCGTTACGATTTTATATTGTTTCCCTCAAAGAGAGTGATACTGAATTCCTCAGAGCTCTTTGTATAAAAACTTTTGCTGAAAATCGAGCAGTCGGAACACCAGTGACCGTGGTCTCTCAGTTTTGCTGGGTTTGGGCTTTAAAGACCTATGAGCTCGTTCTATGAAAAATCTTGCAGCCCTGGAGGGGTCCTGCAATTGAGATCAGCATTCTGTTAAGGTATTAAATGGGATCAGATCCCTCCACCCCTTCCTTAAGTCCAAGCACCCTTAAATTATTTCTTCTGCTCCTGCTCCTGCTCTCAAGATCCTCTACTTTAGCCAATAAATCCACTATTTGATGGTTGTTTGTCACTTTAAATGTTTGATCTTTGTTAGCTCTATCCTCTAGACTACTCACATGAGCTTCTACTCGATATTCTGATTTTTTGTATTGATAAGCCAATTTTAACAGATTTAATATCTTCTGCCATGTTGTTCTAAGGTTAGAGTCATGTTACTGATTTCCTGCATAAGCAAATCAAAATGTAGAACAGTCAGAGGCTGATCTGTATTAGTTTTTTTTTTTGCCTCTAATGCTTGAAAGCCTCCTGGAGCACTTTCAGCCTTCTCCAATGACCTTTTTATACTCTTGTTTTCAAAATCTGTTTCTGATCCTTCCGACATAGTTACCAGATTCTCAGCCATAGTTTAATATAAGGATTTATTGATCAGCACTAGTTATATTTATGAATATGTGAGAGTCTTGTCAGCTGGCCAATTCTGAGGAAAACAGTAAAGTGAGTAAAACTGTTAAAAGACACAGCTCTGTATCATTGGATCCTTCACCTTGAAAAATGCCACCGTTTACTTTAAGAAAAACAAGGTATCAGGGAAAACTTCAAGTAGGCAATGGCTGAAATTAGACCTTAGTTACCCAACATCATCAATCTGCATAGTGATGATGCTTGCATTACCTATATCCATCTTTCTTCCTGACAAACCAAGCGCACAACTTATTGTGCGTCTACTAATTATGGAAACTGAATGTTAAAATATTAATTTTTACTTCAGAATCACATGATTTGAAAAGGTTAACACTAAATTCTGGTTGCATTTAGGCCATCATGGGGCAGGCCCAGCCGGAGCTCAAGCTCACACATCAGCTCTGCACAACAGCATTCAAACGAATCCCTAATGTGTACGATTTATACAATAGGTGTGGAAGCTTTAATTTGTTTTGTTTTTATCTTACGTCATTCTGTTGCTGTGAGTTGCTGCTGTGGTGAATGGGTATGAATGAGGGTGTATTATAGTTGTGCAATTGGTCATTGTGTGTGAGTGAGTGGTAATAGGTTGATGAGTGTGATCTGTGGTTAGATGATGTGTTTTGGTAGGTAGGACTTGTCCAGGAGGTTTCCTGTAGATACTGTGTGTGATTTTCCTTTTTCCTTATATTTTATTATGTGTAGTGCTTAATTTTTGTTATATGCTGCTGTGCATAACATTTTCATTTGTGATTGGCTTATATGTTATTTGTTTTGAATGTCTATAAGAAGCTCCATGGGAACTACAGGTAAGAGAGCAGTTTGATTTAAAGCGAGGTGCTTTGGTTGTCATTGAGATGCTCAGCTTTATTTTTTACTGAGAATGACAGCAAGAATTATACAGTTTCAGAGTAGATATCATGTAAGTAATTCCAGTTTAAAGAGGTCATGATTAGGTTGCTGTAATGTGAAGAAATGAAATTAAGAACTGAAGGCTTCAGTGTGGAAATATGTATGCTGTGCAGTTCACTGGTATGTTAGTCAGAGTCAGAGTCTGTAGACAGATTTTTTTTTATGTTTGTTATCACAGAGATCATAAATGGGACCTGATAGGTTTACAGTTTGGATGCAGTTTGAGAGACTGCATGACCATTCAACAGCTTGTAGTACAGAAATGTGATGTTTTAGGCGGTGCCATTGGTGCAGTGAGGACTGTACTGTTGCAGGCTTCTGGCATTTGTGAAACTGCAAGCAAGAATGAAGAATGCAGACGAGCTGCTTAATTAGGTACCTCAAACATTTCAGTTTCACATTTAAAATAAGTTCTAACTTACACTGAGGACATGCTGCTGGAGTGAGAATATTGGCTGATGACATAGCTACAGTATGTGTAAATGTAAATATTTTCACTGTAGCTATGTCATCAACTATTTATCTCACTGGGGTGAGAATACATGATTTTATTGTCAACAAATACAACACACCCTCTATTGTATGTGTCTATCTATCTATCTATCTATCTATCTATCTATTATCTATCTATCTATCTATCTATTATAGTGGCACGGTAGTGCTACTACAGTTAGGTTAAGTACCCATTTAAGGTTAAAGTGTGAAATTTTGCATCTTAATAACTTTCCACTGTATGACAGATTTGCCTGAAATTTTGGCAAGCATGGAGCAGTATCATAGATCTCTGCATCTGCCATGTTTTGTAACAGTTGGATATACGGTTGTGGAGTTATAAAGCAACACTCTGTAGCGCATTTATGCTTTTTTGTGCATTCTTTGCTCGTGCCTACAGGTCACACAGTTTGTGTGACTGGTCCAAAACTTCAGGAAACATGCAGCCAGGTTCCCGATGTGCCTTTAAATGATTTTGTGAAAAATTATTAAATGGTTTAAAAGTTATTCAAACAACAAGTTTCCATTATAGTCAATGGGAAAAGTTAAAAAGTTCAACAGTGTTGCAAATGTAGTTTTAGTGTCATAAATGACCCTGTAGTGTCATCAGTCAGCCATTTTTTCAGTTAGTGATCACAGAAATGCTTGGCATTTAAATTTGGGACCCTTTAGAGACACAATTCTTTTGTGTTCACCTAGTCAGACCCTGAGAATGCTTAGTCATGTCTTTTCTGGGTGGTTAAACACTCCAGAAATATGTTTTAAAATGTTTTAAAAAGTAGTGTTGCAAAGTAGTGTCGCACTCATGACAGTTTCATGATTTCATTTGTGAAAGTGTCAGTGATTTGCCGCTCTGTTTTGCAACACAATGCCCAAAATAACAAGAATTCTTTGCCACACTGCTGCAAACTAATGGTTTGGTCTTTTAGCTGAAATTTGAGGAAGAAAGCCAACATCCCACAGATGTACCTTTTGGTGGTTTGGTGACAAAATATTGCATGAATGAAAGTTACAGTGCTCCAAAAGTGATGCTTTTTCCATAGACTAATACTGTGGCGTCTGCTGCACCTTTCGGGGCCCATATCTGAAACCCCTCTAGATACTGAATTTTGTCAGAAAAAGGCTTGCCCCCACTAGGGGCTAAGTATAAAACTAGCCAGGAAAGTCATAATTTATATGAAATTTAATTTTTTTTCTATGTCGCACGGTTCCTGACATAGAAGCAATTAGTATTCAAGTGCTCATTTTCTGCTCTGAGGCCCATTATTATGCATACATTCTTTGTATTCACTATGTTTCTCTATGCAGTTGTTTGTGAAAAAGGGCGTGCTTTGTTACTGTCACAGTTAGCATTCCCACTTGCATTTCCATAACCATTTGTGTTAGCGTTCATGTCTATGCCACCATGTGCGCTACCCTTTGCCTTTTGTTTGCACTTATTTGTGTTACTGTTACCATTTGTGTTTCCATTACTGTTTCCGTTTGTGTTTTGTTTTGCATCACCATGTGCATTACTATTTGTGTTTAGCGTATGTGCTTCCATTTGCATTTCCTTAGCGTCATCGTTGCTGTTACCATTAGCATTTGCATTTCCTATTGCAGTACCGTGACCATGTGCATTACCATTTGTGTTTCCGTATGCGTTACCGTTCCTGTGTATGCCACTGTGTACATTACCCTTTGTGTTTTCATTTGCACTTGCGTTTGTGTTACTGTTAACATTTGCCTTCCATTACTGTTTTGTTTGTGTTTTGTTTTGCGTCACCATGTGCATTACCATTTGCTTTTGCATATGCTTCTGTTTGCATCTCGTTTCCTTTAGTCATCGTTGCTGTTAGTGTTAGCATTTGCATTTTCTATTGCAGTACAGTGACCGTGTGCATTTCCAGTTGCATTTCCATACGTGCTTGTGTTTCCGTTTCCATTTGCGTTACCATTCCCATCTGTACCACTGTGTAGGTTACCCTTTGTGTTTTCATTTGTGCTGCACTGCGTTACTATTAACATTTGCATTTCCATTACTGGTTTTGTTTGCATTTTGTTTTGCGTCACCATGTGCATTACCATTTGCATTTGTGTCAGCGCTTCCATTTGTGTTTGTGTTTTCTTTGGCATCATCATTGCTGTTACCATTGGCATTTGCATTTCCTATTGTGGTACTGTGACTGTGCACGCTACCATTTGCATTTCCCTTCATGCTTGTATTTGCATTTGTGTTTGCATTACCATTCCATCTATGACACTGTGTGCATTACACTTTGTGTTTTTTTTGCTCTTGTGTTTGTGTAACTGTTAACATTTGCATTTCCATTACTATTTTGTTTGCATTTCCTTTTGCATCACTGTGTGCATTTCCATTTGCATTTGTGTACATGCTTCAATTTCTGTTTGCATTTCTGTTTGTGTTTCCTTTGGTGTCATCGTTGCTGTTACCATAACTGTCTGCATTTCAATTATGTTACCGTGCCCATGTGTGTTATGGTTTGTGTTTCTGTACGTGCTTGTGTTTGCTTTTCTATTTTTTTAACATTTGTGCTTGTGTTTGTATTACTGTTTTCATTATCGCTTACATTTACATCACCATGTGTGTTAGCATTTGCGCTTGCATTTATGCTGCCATTACTTCACTGTTTATAGTGCACATTCTCAAAAAAGGAAATTCATGGCAAAAGCTCCATATTATACATCAGTTGGGGTTGTTCCACAGCAGCAAAAATGAGGAAATTCAATGTTAGGGTTCCCACCCCTTGAACCTCACTCCCACCCTCCTCCACCAACAGGCATCAGGGCGTGTGTTGTGGTCATCGGTTCTAACTCTCACCCATCTCCTATACCGCATCACCTCAGCTTGTTTGCACATGGGATGGGGGTGAGAGTTAGGACCGATGACACCAAGGAACACCCCGATGCCTGTTGGTGGAGGTGGGGTGGGAGGATGCAAGGGGTGGAACCCTAACATCAAATTTCTCACTTTTATCACTGTGGAACAACCCTAACTGATGCATTAAACTGAGTTTTGCTATGAATACATATATATCTATATATATTTATTTATTTATTTTACTTTTTGTTGACCGGGTAAGTGCACTAGACAAATCCTGCCTATTTTTCAGGCTCGACCTGGGAGGGGATACAGATGAATGCCAACTGACCTTGAACCAGATTAAGCTGTTGGTGGTATTTTTAGTGAATGAGGGAATTTGGCTAGACACGGGAAAATTCCCTACTCTTTTCGATAAGTGCCTATGGGATCTTTAACATCCACCTGAACTACCACCAATCCAGGCAGATGGGACCTCGGTTTAACGTCTCATCCAAAGACGGCACCTCGAAGTGCAGCACCCTCTCATGCTGCACTACAGTGTCAGTACTATGAATATGTTGTCTAAACACTCTTGGCTTGTAGGGTAAACAATAAAATAATAATACAGATTCTTGTGTCTTAGAGTCTGCCAAGAAACATTTGTAAATAAGCAAGGAGTACTAATAAAGTTTATTATGCTACTTACACCAAGCTATGACAGAGAAAATCACAAGGGAGATGGGTTTCTCACAACTCTTGAAGAATGTACATAATCTCCAGAATTGTAGATCTTAGGTTCTCTAAGATCTTGTTCTATCTCTTCCCATGCTCCAGCTCTCTGCCCTTCTAGAGAAGCTACAGTAGTGTCTCAAGTGAACTACAATGGGTTATGGACAGCAAAATACTACAGATAACAGCATAGCAACAGAGATTACAACATAGTTACAGATATAAGAAACAATATGTATTGGTTCTAAGTCAATTCTCAATTGGATAATGACTTAGGAGACAGAATTACTAATGAGTATTATACAGATAGAATATGCTTCCATTAGCATTACAGCTTGGACAAAAGAAATGCTGACAGTTAAAACTACATTTCTTGCTTATGTACAATATAAAACATAAAGACATAACAAAGGCCTTCTGTCTCAGTCAGCCTGCTTAGAGACAAAGAGAACTGCTGACAGGCCTATTGCATGGCATATCTGAGTGTAAAATACACTACATATAATTATATGTGAATATAGTATACAATAATCACTGATGATCCCTCTGAGTCATCTTATCAGTGATTAGTAGATAATTTATGGAATATCTATAAAGACAAACACAATCTAGATAAGTGTATTATAGTGAGGTATAATGAATCATGCATGATCAGTATTAGCATATCTTAGCAGCAAAGACATTCCTAGCACCCATGCATATATGATGTGTGCCCTATCTAAATGTAAAATAGTGGTATTACAGTACAATAGACCAGGAATACAGTGTGAGGTGTATGTGGGATGATAGGGGCATAACCCAAGTGTAACAATCCTCTTTGTTGCCCTAATTGCAAAAGTGGCAACACAACAAAAAGATGGAGGTTAGGCACCATTCATCTACAGACAAAAAGCACGAACCTGATAGAGGAATATTTACTGGTCATGGTGGTGTATCAGGGTTTTCCTTAAACAGCAAAATGTAATTATAAGGAAAATGTTAGTAAACCTTGTATTACTATAAATATTTGGAATAAAATGTCACAATGGGTTTTCAATAAAAACAATCAGTAAATACTGATATGTATCAGGTGTGTATCTGTCCTATTAGGAAGAAATTGAAGAGACAAACTTAAGTTGCCTGTATGTATATTAAAATAAGTAAAAATTGAGATAGCACATCAAGATAGTTAGGACTAGACTCAATGATATCTGGTTCTGGGATGGAACAGGTGATTAACGTATACCTATTACCTGTTTAGGGAATAAAACAGAAGTTAGAAAAGTTCACTTTGCATAACTTTTTAGCCTATATCAGAAGAATGTATAGTTTCACCACACAATATTCCATATCTCTAAATATACCACCTTAAAGGATGGCATTTTCAGTTGGTAAGTTGAACAGGACACGAAATGTCAATGTTCACAAGGCATAGACTACTAACAGTTCAAGATAAATCTAAGGTTTCTTCAAGTGTAAGTAAGATTTATGGTTCAAATTGATGCATTCAGATTTTTCCAAAGGTTGATCCAAATGTTCAGGAGGCAGCAGTATTTTCATAGGCCTCAGTGGGGGTGTATTAGATTGCACATTTAGTTTTACAATGGAATAGCAACACTGTTCAATTGAAGATGATCACACAGCTGCACAAAGTGTAAATGTTTATAACAGTGCTCAATTCACAGTCTGTATGAGGCACCAGCCAGGCTTGGAAAACAAGCAATGAAGAAAATTGATTTCTTGATTGTAGATCAAATGAAGAAGAGTCTTTTTATGAGTTGAGAATTGCCCCACCCCAGACTAGCTTCATAGTATGCATAACAATGAGCTCGAATGAAGAATCTTAATTGGCTGGACTGAATACAGTTTATTTGAAAGTTCACAAGTGGAAGCCTAATTTCAGTTATTAGGCCAGTATTCACAAGTTACCAGGACAAGTTGGAAGATGCCACATCTGCATAAAGGTGATGTTCCTTTCAGGTCGACATTCAATGTTTCAAGTCGGTCCACGATTCCAAGACCTCATGGTAAACAAGGAAAGGAGGAAAGGAGGTAGTTTCAACCTTTTCACAATAAAAGTTCCCATCAAGATGATCAATAGAATGGATGGTTGCCAGCTAATCAGAGATGGATGTTGCCAGATGAAAATGTGGCAATGACACTGTAAGAGATACAAACAAGGCTTCCTGGATTGTGCAGAAATACGTTTCAAAACATGTAGCAATACTGGTGTGTGTGGTGACATATCCAAGGTTCCTTGCCTTGACAAGGGAATAATGCTAGATTCAAATAAACATTTGTTAACACATGCAATAGAAGTGCAAAATGTGGCAATGCCACTGACCCATACTTCTGTCGTATGCGAGATCAAGATCAAGATATATCCTCATTCCAGATCACGAAACAGATAACCAAAGGGTTGTAAGAACATGATAGCCGTAGGCAGTGCAAAGAACTTTCCTAGCTATATGATGCTCATCTGCTTCCTTAATGTGAGCAAAATGAATTAATTAACAAGAGCATTTGTCAGGTCAAACCCCTTCACAATATCCTTTATATAAATGTAAATCGCTCTTAATGAAACAAAATCATGTATACCATACAGTGTGTGGGTGGGGGTGATATTATATTTCATACTGTCATGAACCTTTAACATACATGCTTGAATAATGGCTATATCAGCCCCTATTTCAAATAGATATGTCAGAGCCAAGTAGGCCTGATTCTAAACCTCTATTTTTTCATAAATAAGAAAAACAAAACAAAATCAAAATGCCTAGTGCATTTGGGTAGGTTTCGAGTCATAAGATGTACCACTAACAGTCAGGATGTGAAAATCTGTGTGTGTATATCTCTGTGGTGCTATCAGTCCCTGTATAGAGTCACTAATAAGTACTTGGTATGTGCTGCCAGGGTATCCAGTCACATAATTATGAAAAAAGTGGAATATTTGTTGTGAAACATATAACAAATCATTCTATGTTCTAAAGGGTGAGATTTAAAATCTATGGTTGTGCATGAACTACACAATATTAAATAGGGTACCTGGTTTGAAGTGGCTGTTAGACCACTGGTGCGGACCAGGGTTCTGTTTTGGGCACTCAATATTAAGTGTCACAAATTATGGAGCATCAGAGGGTTAAAAACCTTTACAGTCTAATGGCTTTTATTGCCATATAATTTTTGGATGCAAAATTCCTTATTATCAATAAAAATACAAACAGGAGTCAGATCAAGTCTAACTGCTAGAATTGATCCAAAGCAATGATCATAACATTCTGTAGGGCCTCATTACCTTTCTGGACAATGAACATGTCTTTTAGGACTTTAGTGTGAATTCCACAGGATGCAATAAGGTCATGTGGGCTTGTGAGGTATTCAGCCTCAACAACCTGTTTAGGATTAGGTCACTGGTTCTTATCTTCAATAAAATGTGCAGTTTGGGCTTGTAAGACCCATATTTCTAAAAGAATAATAAGCATGAAAGCAAGCATCTCTCTCTCTGGAACCTAAAGGAAGAGAAAAAAAAAAACATAGTTAGTTTAGTAGTATTCCTCCCACTAGGGTATGGAAAAGTAATTTAATCTCCTCTAAACAGGTTTGTTTGATTGGCATATAGCCATTTATCAATGAATGTTATTATGAGGCAGTCAAACTTGGTAGCCTGCTGGACTACATTTGTTTACAATGGGATAGGGCAAGTTTTGGGTCTTGCCCATACATTTGTGAAGCAAACAAGTGTACCTTCTGGATGTCTTGTTTGAGATATTTAACATATGTAGCTACTGATGCTCCATCTACGGTGTGGCAGTACAAAGGCCCAAGTAAATGTTCTGGGAGTCTCATGGACCGTCCGGTCATGATTTCAAAAATGGGGTACACTGTGTACCTGCAGAGGTGTTCCTCTTATTGCCATAAGGAGTAAAGGCAATAATTAATTCCAGTCCTTTGGTTTTTCTGAACAAGTTTATCATAACAAAACTTTAATCTGCATGTTAGCCCATTCCACCTGTCCTGTTGACTGTGGGATAATAAGGCTATGAAACTTTTGTTTTACCCATAACAAATCTAGAATTTCCTGCATTACTTAGGCTATAACGCTGGATCCCTGTAATCAGAATTTACTTTAGGGTAAAACCCTACCTAGTAAATAACTGGTTTACCAAGACATTTGCAGTCACTTTGATTGTGTTGTTCTGTTTTGGGATAGCTTTAAACTATTTGGAAAATAGGTCGGTGATCACTCGTGCAAACAAGTTGTCATTGTTAGTGGTTGGCATAAGGCCAATGTAGTCAAACTGGATGTTGTTCCAGGGGCCTTTTGCCTCTGGGGTAACAATGTATTTTTCCTAGCTGATATAGGATTGTTCTGTGCACAGATCAAACAGTTACTAATGTAATGTTCTACATCATTTCTCATGTGTGGCCACAAGACAAAGATTTTAGTCTGTCTAGGGTTTTACTGACTCAGTGGTGCCCACCAGTTGGAGTATTATGTATTTGCTACAGTAGATAAAATCTACTCTCAGGTGTTCAAGAATTACCCTTAACTTTTCATGAGTGTTATAGCAGTGATGTTCCAAATGAGTAGGCCATCACTGGATAGGTGAATGTCATTTCACTTTCTTATAAGAGCTATTTCTGGATGTTATTTCCCAGTCCCTTTAATAAGGAAACTACACACTGCCCTCAAATAAGGGTCCTTCTTATAGAGCATAAAGAATGTTTTACAATATGCTCGAACCTTATGAATGTACAGTATTTAAACTGTTAGTGTTGTGATGTACACAAGCAAGTCATTGTATTTCTCAGAGGTAATATCAGAGAACTGGAACAGAAGTTTGTCTTCTGCCAAGGAAATTCAGTTTAGAGAGAAACAGTCCTAATTAGAAACTGTAATAAAAGCATAGTATCTGCAGTGCTTTCTGTAATTATCTCGAGGACATTTCTTGAAGCTGGCAGAACTTAACCCTCTCATGGAGTGCTGGTATAATTTTATGTAAGGAAAAATCTTTTTATTCCTTTCTTAACACAAGCTGAATCTTTCTCAAGGATGTTCCAGCTCTCTAAACCATTCACAGATATTTGTGTAATTAGGACTCCTCGCCTCCTTGCTTTTCATTGTATTTGCCAGGTGTGTTTTAACATTGCCTGTGAATCGTACATATCTCGATGATGCAATGACTAGCCATGCACACTCTGTCATCACTAGGATGTACAATAATTCCAACCCTGCTATCTGACCCTCGTTGGTATGTGTGGCTGAGTCATCAGTCAAAACATGACACACAGTGGTGCCTTTTAACACTTTCTGAGGTTCTGTCAGAAAGGGCACTGGGACAGGTAGGTCAGGGGTTAGAATGAACAATCATGGGTCTCTTCTGTAAATTGTACGCATGGGCCAACAAGGGTGAAGTTTAATAGGAAGGACAGTGATGTCATAATCCTGTAAAATGAGAGACCAGTGTGTAAGTCTGGCATTGGATGCAGAGTCATCTTTTACTCTGTCTGACAACAGAAAATTAGTTGGCAAATGATTGGAATGCAGTACAATGGGTGCATATCCAATGATGTACATAAAGTATCTCACTGCCCACTATGTAGCCAAAAGATTCCTTTCACAAAGGTTGTATTTTAGCTCCACTGGGGCTAGCATCTGGGATGCATAAGCAATGGGTCTGATGTGTCCATTGTATGTTTGGGCTAAAACTGCTGAGATTGTGTTATCTGATGTGGCAGTTTCAAAATAATGCCCTAAAGCTGTGTTAGGATTAACCAATCCTGGGGCCATGGTTAGTGATCCCAAAAGAAAGACAGTGATATCAGTATTATGATACCTTGTACCTTCTTACCTGTAGTGCCTGCCATTGCAGCCATAGTATGGGATGATCCAGGTGTCACTGACATAGGGGTTCTGCATCATGTGCAGACAGTGCTGGCACTATCAAGGTGCCTGCACAGTGGAGAAAAGTGGTGTGCAAGTTGCACATAGTTCTCCAGCTATGGATTGTGTTTCAGTAGCCATCAGAGTGGAGAAAATAGTGTTGAGGCAGTTGTCAGCTGAGGTTCAGAAATCAAACCTGTAACCATCCTCTCAAACGTGGCCCTGTGCTGCGAAATATCACAGCCACAGGGCATTCAGAGTCAGGGTTGTCCCTCCCTCATCAAATGTTAAGTGAGTTTCCACACCAGAATGTTGCTGGATGGTAGCAACATTGTTTTTAATGTTGCAGCTTAAGGTATTAATGCAATTCATAGGAAAAGCAGTACGTTCAGTCTTCTCTGGGACAGCTGATGTTGCTTTGCGCGGAAATGATAACAACTTTTCATGTAATTAACTTCAATGTGTTTTTACCCAAGGACACTCGAATATCATAAACATTGCTAAAAAGTAAACATTGTTAACAGCATCAGCTGTTTCTTTAGCATCAGACACTGACTTCATGACAGATTGCGATCAACCTTATTCAAAAGTACATCAACATCATTTTTAATGAGAATCTTCTGTCACTCAGAAACACTAGTGTTACTGATAATATTATTTATCATGCCAAAAAGTCTGGTATGTTTTGTTTGTTACAGCAGCAATCACAGGTCCCTGTGACTGCAAGAATGAACCTCTGTGAGATGGTGGTTGGCCATTTTGGATTACCTCATGGGCATCATGGGTTACTGTGTCATGACCATCATCACATGACCATAAGTGGCCATATTGGGGATGGTATGAGGATGCAACCTGATAACATGTGTGTGCACCATTTGAGACTCTAACAATTCTCCATTTTGTGAATCACAGAAAAACAAGTGGCTAGCTCTTGTTCTAGTCCACCTCACAGCATACTGTGAGAGTTCAAAATCAGACTGTTCAGCATCAGAAGAAGCAAGGTCTTTGGGCATTGTTAGTATGCCCTGCCAATACCTCTCTGGCTGACGGCAAAGTTCGCCATATCTGACTTTTTACTACTACATTCTAACTCAGATACAAGAGTTAGCAAGCTATTAAGTGCATTGTTTTAAATTTCAAGACATTCCCATCTTGTAAAACATGCTTATTATTGACAGAAGTTGTGTCATAGTTTATATTGAAAACCTTCATTTCAAGTCTGCTGTAATTAAAACATACTGAATCATGCTGTACTGTCAAGTTCTGGTGTTGAAATACCAGCTCGTTAACTTTTTCAGTAATTACTTCAGACTTATCATCTCTAAGTTCCTTGTTTTCAAATTGTAAGGAATCAGTGTTACTAGCCAGAACACCATCTGTTTGAAAAACATTTTTTCTAAGTTTTGCCTTTTGAGCGTTATCTCTTAAGAAATGCAGGTCATGGCTGCTTCTCTCATTAAAGAGAGATTCATTTTCTAGATGGACAGATTGTCACTCAGACAGTAGTCCAGCTATTTTTCTGAATGAGAAGCCCTTTTCAGACTAATCTCCTGCTTGTAGGCAGAATTCTCCATGTTGCAAGCAATATACTCACTTTTCAAAACAGATATCTTATTTAGAACAGCATCAAAACAATTAAACAAAGTTGCAATTAATAATCCTTCAGGATCATTGGTACCATTTTTAAATTCCCATAATGGGCTTTTATGATATCCCTTAAAGGACTACCATTGGATTTTACTACCTCAGCAAAACCAAGCCAACTACTGTTAACAATTTGGCTTGTTAAGGCATCCAGCCTCAACTCAGTACTGATATATTTAGACACGTCTTAAGATAAGAAACCCTTAACTGTCTGTGGATCAAAAACTTTGTTTGCAACCAAAGTTCATGACAGGACGTAAACAGCCTTTGGCGTATGTGAACTCCTAGATGAGTAAATAACCATTAGGATTTGAATTCACAAGAAAGCTGTCAATATGTCTGTTTTGGATCCCAGCTGTGTTCCCCACAGAGAAAGCATATAAAAATAATAATAAAACAACTCATTACACAGAAATTGAATATCTGCCAAGTGATTGTTTTGTCTGCACTGTGGAACACACAACTGACCTAAAAATTAAACATTAAGACATTTTCAGTTGCTGGTTACTGGATTTCTCGCCCAATGTTTTAATTTACAGAGAAATTAAAATGAAACTTGACAAAAACATCCAGACTCCATTTTGTGTTTCTGTTTGTGTTTCCTTTGGTGTCATCATTGCTGTTACCATAACTGTCTGCATTTCCAATTACATTACCTTGCCATGTGCGTTACGGTTTGCGTTTCTGAATGCGCTTGCATTTGCTTTTTCCGTTATCATTAACATTTGTGCTTGTGTTTGTATTACTGTTTGAGTTATTGTTTACGTTTGCATCACCATGTATGCGTTAACATTTGTGCTTGCATTTCGGCGCTATTTCACTTTTATGCGTATATTCTCAAAAGAAAGAAAATTCATGGCAAAAACTCCATTTATTGCATCAATTAGGATTGTTCATAGACAACAAAAATGAGGAATTTGATGTTAGGGTTCCCACCCAGAGACTCCCACTCCACCCCTCCTCCACCAACAGGCATCAGGGTGTGCGTTGTGGTCATTGGTCCTAACTCTCACCCCATTCTCCTATACTGCATCACCTCAGCTTGTTTGCACATGGGATGGGGTGAGAGTTAGGACCGATGACCCCAAGGCACACCGATGCCTGTTGTGAGGGCAGGTGGAGGTGGGTGCAAGGGAGTGTGGGAACCCCTAACATTGAATTTCCTCACTTGTAGCTGTAGAACAACCCTAACTGATGCATTAAACTGAGTTTTTTGCCATGAATATATATATATATGTGTGTGTATATATATATATATATATGTGTGTGTATATATATATATATATATATATATATTTCTTTTATAAAATCCCCTCCCTTCATATCCATTTCCTGTTATCTTTGAGAATTTCAACTCTATGAACTAGTGTTTCACTTTACCTTTGTATACTGAAGCAAGTAATGAATCATGATGATCTGGATTGTGCAGAAGCACCTTATTATGCTTGTGATTTTGTTACCTGTGATTGGTTTAAAGAATTAAAACAAAAAGCATTTAATCTAATTGAGGTGTAAAATGATTAGAGTGCTACACTATTAAATCAGCGTTTTTTGTTTTTGTTTATTATTATTTATTTTATCTATTATCTATAGCACTTATAGGATGGATACATTGTTTGATTACTGTTACACTCATTGTATTTCATGAGTCTAGCATTCTAATGCACAGTGATAGTGCAGATATGTAAAAATATAAAAGTGTATGGATGTCTTGGGTTAGATTTTATAACAGCTAAAACTGGTTATCTTATTAATTATGACATCACACTCTATCATGCACTTAAACTGAGACTCATTGTACTCCAGAGCCCACCCTGAGGAAGACCTAATGGTTGAAGCTCAGGGGCATCTGATAGAGCGTTTTGCCTGTGGTTGCATTTTGGAATTGCTACGAATAAATTGTGAACTTTTGCATCTACTAATAGTGTGCAGTGCCTGTTTTGGTGTGCAGACATCTTTTAGCTCTACATTGCTGTATCCTGGCTGGCTACCTGGTCTATAACCCACCTCATGCTTTGGAGAGTGAGTTTTTGACTGTGAGTCAGAGGGTATGCCTGGTGTCATGGGGAACCACTGGATGCCAGGGAGTTTTATTTTTGTACATCTGGGCTGGTGATCAGAGGGAGGGAGACTACTGCTACCAAGGATACTGTTATTTAGGCTGTGGCTTGCAATTGGAGGGGACTAATAGCAGCAGGATATATTATTTTATGGAATGGGCCAGTGACTGGTGGTGGGTGCCAGGCTCTTCAGGGGTTGTGCTCCCCCAGCAGCTGACCAGCTAGCTGGTTGTATTACCTCTGACAGCCACTAGTTGCCTGGAGTTATATTGGGGTTTGTTAGGTGGCATTTGCACTACACAGAAGGATCACACTAAACCATTTTGTGCAGTGCAAAGCCACTGAATATGCTTATTGCTGCTATCATAGCCATGCCCCTCCCCTTTCTCATATGCTACATTATGTTTTGTGTGTGTGTTACCCTCTTTGCCCATACAATAGCCCTTTTCAATATGAGGATACAGCACAAATCCTGGTTTGCATGGCAAAGACCCATTGGTACCTGCACAAACTTTTGAATATTGGCCCCAGGTGTCTTATGTGAGCTGGTGCCTTGCCCACCCCCAAAAAAAAAATCTGAATGAGCTAATTAAATTGTTAGCTCAGTGAACAATAGATATAAAGAGTTCATCAGAGCTTATCTTGACAACGTGAATTAGCTATGTAGTGCACAGTGTTCTGTTCATTAAGTTGTTTTTATCCTCGATTCTGCCCTCCCACAATCTTCCCACATTGTGCTCTCGTGAATTTGACTGCCAAATGCAAAATGACAAGACAGTCATAAAAATATTTTAATAAATATGCCAATGTCCAATATTTTATTGTACTTATTTACTATATTTGTTTTTATTTAAACTTTGGTAAACAGGAAAGGAACACAGCGTCGGGCTCATTTCCAGGTGCAACCCAGGGATGCAGGGTTACAATACAAACAGAGGGAGAGAACAAACACAGCAATTATCAGAAAGTCAAGTGAATACAAACAGAGGGTGAGAACAGCAACTGTAATTATAACAGAGTCAAGTGCTATGGATTAACAATAGGATTAAAATCATACAACCTGTTACTATAGCAAATCATCAATAACAAGCAGGGCATGCAGAGCAACAAATCAAATAATGTGTCAGATGGAGGAGACTAAGAGGTCATCGGGGCAAAGGGGTTGAGGTTAAGGGACAAGGCTGAGGAACTGGGGAGGAGGCAGCACAGGAGCTGGGGGAAAGGAGTGTGTTGAAGCAGATGCCTTAGGGCTGGAAGTGAGAGTGAATGGTGAGTGGCAGGGAAAGCTGATTGCAGAGGAGGAGATTCTGTAGAAGAAATCTGATAGACCAGAAGCTGAGCAGGAGTGAGGCAGGGAGAAGAGTGGGAGTACCTGGAGCACAGCAGATAGGAGATGGTGTATGCTTGGGAAAGGAGGGAGGAGAGGTAGGAGAGGAGGGTCCCAAACCAGTATTTGGTTATGAAAGCCAAGCAATGGGTCAGGTGATGATGAGGGTATGGGGAAATGGTGAGAAAGGAATATAGAGAGCAATGATCCATGCGGGGGGATTTAGAAGCAAATCAGCAGAAGGAGTTCAGGAGAGAATCAAGCCCTGACAAGGATGTGGTGGTGGCAGTAACATAGACTATGTCAGCATAGTCAATTACTGTGAGAATCATTTTATTGACTAGCTCATGATGGATAGGAGGGGAGACTGTCTCTGTTTCAGTACAATATGCCTAAGTTAGGTCAGAGTTAAGAGCATATGGCAGCAATGTGGAGGAAAATTGATACTGGTGTCCAACCAGATCCCAAGGTATTTAAATGTGGTTGGAGCAATCGGGGTGGAGAACATAAGGGTGATCTGGAGCTTATCCAGCTTTTGCCTTGCCCCAAATGTCATAGAAATGGTTTCTTAGTACTGACTCTAAGATGATTAGAATGGAACCAGCTGAGGACATTTTTGAAATCCTGCTGAGGGGGGTCCTGATATCAGTGGAGGTAGGTCCTGGGGAGTATAGGATGGTATTGTCTGCATACATTTGGATGAAGGAGTTAGTGCAGACAGAGGGAGTCATTGATGAAGAGGGATAAAAGGATGGGCTAAGGATGGACCCCTGGGTGACCCTGCAAGGATGGGGAGGGGTGACCATACAGAGCTCATCAGGATAGATTGCTGTCTGTTGGTGAGATAGGATCTGAACCAGTTGATGGCAGGGATGGCCAGACTGATTGAAAGTAGTTTGTTCAGCAGCAGAGAGTGAGAGACCAAATCAAATGCTTTAGACAGGTCAATGAATATCGCAGTGGTGATGTGACCTGGTCCATTCCCAACTGGATGGCATTTGTGACCCACAGAGGGAGGAGATGGTTGATTGGTGTTTACAGAATCCTGATTAATAGGGAGAGGCAAAGTCAGAAGAAGCTGGAATTCAGTGATTCTGGAAAAGACGAAGAGCTCTTGGAGATTTGCAAGGGAGGGAAAAGGATATAGGCCAATAATTGTTGGGGTGAGGGTCTCCACCTTTGTGAAAGGGAAGAACTTTAGCAATTTTCAAGGCTGAAGAAATGGTGCAGGAGGAGAAAGAGAGGTTAAGTAGATGAGCTGGTGGGGGCGGTAGAGGGAGCAGAGATGCACAGCAACCTGGGATGAAGACTGTCCAGACTGGATTTGGCAGGGTTAAGGGACAGTAATGTAAAGTACTTTGGGGGAGATTGAGGGAAACTGTAGCCACCAAATTGGGGGCAGGATTGAGGGAGGTATGATCAGGAAGAGTGCAAATAGTAAAGAACTTGTTAAAAATAGTGACAATGGAGGAGGGGTCAGAGACTGGGGAGTCATTTATGGTGAAGGGTAGGAGGCTGACTCAGGGTTGAGAAGGCAGTGGAAGATGGTCCAGAATTTTGAGGGTGAGTTTAGGTTAGAATGAATGTGGATTTAAAGCAAGCAGCCTTGCAGAGTGGACAGTCTTTGTATTTTACCTAGAAGGAAGTGGTAGTGACAGCTTACAAAGTCACTCAAGCTCATGGTTTGGCATTCACGCCATGTTGACAATCAAGTTAGACAGTGTTTGTGTGGGGAAGAATGTGGAGAGACTTAATTAGTGACAAAGAAAAATTAACCTTAATGAATAAAATACTATGCACTACAGAGCTAATTCATTTAGTCAAGCCCAGCTCTGATGAGCACTGTATAGCTACTAATCACTGAGCTGGAATTTCATGAACTCATTCTGATTTTTGGGGGTGTAAGACATCAGCCTCATGCAATAGTCAGGATAAACATTTTTACATTTATTTAATATAACTGTCTCCCACAAATTAAATGCAGGGCTGTATCAGAGATAGCTATCTTAGTGCACTTGCACCTCATTTTGACACACAGAGTGTTGGGGTTAACTGAATCACCGATTATGATTAAAGTCAAGATAAACTATGTGCAACTGGGTGCCAATGCACTGCTTTATGCCCTGCAATTACTCTGATGGTTCTTGTCCCAATTGAGATGACAGTTATATAGTATTAAATACTGTAATTTAAAAGTTGCTGTTTGCAATTTACATGACGTCAGCAGTGGCAGTTTAAACTACACTGCTCTGATCAAGACAATTCAATTGATAAACTGAGAAACACATTTATAGGTGACAGCATGTTTGCATGGCAAACTCTAGAATGTATTGAGTGGGCAAGTAATAGCTATAATCTGTTTTAGGACTGCAGTGGGCAGAGCCCTGCAGAGCTCTTGCTTTCAGAAAGGAATCTGCATTTCTTACATTCTTTGTGACCAAATAACATGTTAGTGCTGCACCACAGTCACCTCCTCATTGTGGAGCACTCACGACTGCACTATTTTTTACTTGAAAAAATATCATCAGTTCTGATTATGATACTGGGAGACTGGTCACCCCAGTGTCACTCTATCTTCTGTGGGAGGTGGGTCCTGAGTAGGAGGGTTGTGGGGAGGATATCTCTAAATTTAAAAAAGGCAGTCACGGCAGAACACAGCACACCTCCCCGTGTCCAAGATGACTGCCACACTCTACTGTGCATGCATGACCACTAGCTCATGTGCAGAGTAGTGTGAGCAATTTTGGTCACAGCAGAGTGTGATGTACTGTATTCTGCCATGACTACTGAGTTATTTTTTACAAAAATTATGCATATCCCCAACCACCGACCCTCCATCTCAGCACCCCCAGAAACATATCAATGACACTGGAGGTGCCCAATCCCAGTGCCATGATCCTGTTCCGTGCCTCATTTTTAAATATATATATTTATTTATCCCCACCTGACCCTCCCTCTCAGCACCCAGTCCCACCCTCCAGAACATAACAATGACACTGGGAGTGCCTAACCTCAGTGTGTCAGATAGTGTTCTGTGCCCCTTTTAAATACATGTTTTTGTCCCCACCTAACCTCCTCTCAGCACCCACCCACCCCCAGAAAACATAACAGTGACATTGGGGTGCCCAGTCCCCAGTGTTGTGATGGTGATTCTCTGTATTTTTTTACCATGTAAAAGAAAAAACATCCATCAATGTATTTTGCACCATTACTGTGTCCCCACCTACCCTCCCACTCAGCACCCACCACCCCACTCCCCCAAGCCCTTACTACCCATCAGGGATCCAATGCAGTAATCCTCTCTGGACGCAGACACATCTTCACTCTTCAAAGCCAGACTGTGAACTGAAGAAACAGGTATGCAGGTCAATGTATTTCAATGGTGTTTTGAACTTGTGGCATAATCTGGGCATTTTTGCATATATGTGGCCAAGGCCTTTAACACTGTCTCCCACCCTGTTCTTATAAACTGCCTCAAGACCACAGCTCTCTCACCAAATGCCACTGACTGGTTCAAATCCTATTTATCAGGTAGAACGCTATCTGTTTGGATAGCAGAGGCCATCTCCTCTCCCTCCCCATTACCATGGGAGTTCTCCAGGATCAGTACTAGGACCACTCTTTTTTTCTATTTTCCTAAATGACCTTCCTCAGGTCTGCTCAACTACTGATATACACATGTATGCAGATGATACTGTGATGCTCACAACTGGTAACTCGGTCCCTGATGTCACTGCCAGACTACAGTTAGATTTTGAAAAGGTGCGATGCTGGCTAAGGGAACACCATCTTTTCCTAAACCCAAAGAAAACAGTCTCTATGATGTTTGGTACTAGAAAGAGGTTGGCAAGGCTTCCTCCCTACCCACCTTCATCACTACAGATGGAACTGTACTCAAGACACTGCTTCCTTCCGCTATCTGGGAGTCTGGCTCAATAGAAACCTAAACTTCTCCATCCACATTGATGCTATCCTAAAGAAACTCCAGCCCAAACTAGGGCCCTCTATTGTAGCAGGAGGAGTATCCCTCACTGTGCCAGGAGGAACTAGTACACAAAATGATACTGCCTACCTCGACTATTGTGATGTCGTATATGGTGCTGCCCTCAGTCTTCCTTATCCAGGCTTGAACCTCTCTTTAACTTCTTCTGCCTTCATGCCTTGGATACCCCTGCTCTGACACATCACTGCTCCCCTCTGCTCCCTGAATTTTCCTTCACTTGCTGACAGAAGAACACTGCATGCAGCTAAGTTTATCTCAAATTCTAGTTAGGCTCACTGCCATCTTATCTAGTCACCTCCTTATCCACCCTCACCAGTCCAAGTACAGCCTCCGGTTTTGGACACCCGGTCCCTAATCATAACTTTCAGAAACACTACATCAGGCCAATTGGCTCTCTCATATCGCCTACCTAAACTTTGGAACCTACTTTCAGCCCAACCACCACTCCTCCTCAGCCTACTCCCTCTCTCCCTAGCAAACTACCTAGTGACAAACTGCAAATGCACCAACCCCTGAGGGCTGGCCAAATTTCTACCTGTTTTTTTTTCCACCTTAGTATTAGCTAAGCAAATCTGCACTTACTCTGACTTAGCGCTCTCACTCCTCTACTTCCCACCCCCTCTCACCTATTCCTTCTATGCCCCCAAACTCTGAATCTATGTTGTAGTTTGTAAACTGTACAATCTGCTAAATGTATATTTATATGTATATCAGTATACGTGTATGTATTAGGTGTAATGTATCTATTATAGACCTAGTTATATATGGTTGTTAACCTAGCTGCTACTGTATGTATCATGTTGCAATATTGTCTGTTGTCCCAATCCTCTTCCCCAGGATGTACCATGAGATGAGCTTCTGCTCAGTGTAACTTTCATGGTGAAACACTTCAATAAATAAATAAAATAAATAAGTAAATACATTTTAACATGCCTTCTTTAGGACCATACCTCATTAACAATGGCACTGTCATTAGGCAGACCTGTCTGAAAGGTGATTTTTTCAATCCTGCACAAAATCACCTTTTGGGCAAGAGTTGAAAATTTTCACTGCTCTTGTTAATGAGGTGGGCTCATAAGAAGGTTATGATGTCAATTTGAGTAAAAATATGAAAAAAGTTATGAGCCTACGAGAATTTTGAGAATGCAGGCTTGTAACTTTGATAATTTTCATTATTTTTTACCCAAATGTACAACATTGCCATATCTTTACAGTACCTCATGAATGTGACAGCTGTCATTTTCTCAACTCCTCAAAAATGTATTTTTGCATCCTGAAACTTGATTTGCAGTCCCTGTGTGAAACTCCCTTTCAGGCAGGAGTTGAACATTTGCTCAGCCCTTTTCATGAGACAGGATCATAACAAGCACATGTTGAAAATATGGTGTAAATTGGAGGATTCAAGATGGCAATCACATTGACTGAATGAGAGGAAGCTCGTCTGTCGGCTCTTACTTCCAGCCTCTCATGAAATCTCTTCTCCTCACCATTTGGGGCAAGTTTAGTGGCATCAATGGCAATTTGTGATAAGAAATCTAATGGAAAGAGTGAGTACAAAAGAGAGAAGAAAGAATGGAAATAACATTGGAGAAGCATGACTCAACCTAAACCGAAACCAAGTAACAACGTTCTTATTCTTGTTTCTTAAATAGCTGGCTACCGACAAAATCTTTGTGTTTTCTCCCTTCATTCATCTTCTAGGCTCAGACTAAAAGCCTTAATGTAAAAACAGAGAATTCAAATAATAACACTGGAGATGGGTGATATAAATCATATGTGAAAAAACTGCTTCTTCTATATGGATTATTAACTTAAGTGACCTCCACAAAGGAGAAGGAAAATATATGTATATGTATGTATATATATATATATATATATATATATATATATATATATATATATGTATTTATGCATAATCATAGAAGAAGAGAAAGATATGAAGTGAAGTAAAACTTGAAGTGAATCTTGTTTTTCCAGCACTGCATGTCATTCATACTGTGTACATAAAACCCACCAGGGAAGTTTAAAAGAAAAGGAATCAAAGTTAATGCTTCTTAATGTCTCTAACATGCTAAAGTACTCTCTTTATGGCTAGTCTAAATAAGGCCTCTAACAAAAAGTGGGTAAAAATACTTTTTTTATTTTATTCTCTCTCTGTATATTGCCCCCGATTAGGACTTTTCCTCTTAACCAGAGGGCATGATAAAAACTTATGATCTATAAAACATTTTAGAAATTGGAGAGCAATAAAAACCTTAGAAGACTTAGATGAAAAAGATATAAAAAGGACAAACTGGCTGTGGAAATTGCTCAGAACCCTATGCAAGACACATAAAAAATTTACAAATAAAAATTAATTTCAGTTAACAAAATTCCAAACTACATTTCAATGACTCTGATAGAAGTTGCTATAAATATTGAAAAAGAAAAAGAACAAGTTAAAATGGCAGATAATAAAGGAACAAAGTCAAAAACAGAGTCAAAAAGGCAAACAAAAAGAAGATAAAGTGGCAACAACTATATTAAATGACAATGATAATGAGCAGATGAAGGGAAAAGAAAATCAAACAGATGCCTTAATGCAAGACATGAAATCAGGTTTTGCAACAACGAAAGAAATGTTTAGTGAACTTACTGGGCAAGTTGCTGCAGTGGAAAACAAATGGAACTTTTAAGTGTCAGAACTACAGAATTAGAATCAAGAGTCAGCAATATGGAGGATGAATCTGCTCCAATGTATAAAAAAATGCAAGAACATACAAAGGAGCTGAACATTTACAAGAAAAGAAAGAATAGATAGAAACAAGAGAGCAAGATGTAACTTGAAATTAGGGTACTACCTGAAGGCCTAGAAGGTGTTAATCCCATACCCTATTTTGAAGCTTTAATTACAGAGTTCTAGGTAGAGTACCCTAAAAATAAAGTAGTTCTAGATAGATTAAACAACAAAGGCTTGGTGCATTCACATGTACACATGTAGTTGAGTCCAAAACTGTATTCACTTCAGTTGAAACTGTTTTATTTGACATTCCAGTTGCAAGGTACAAAGTGTAACTGTGTAGAGTTGAACAAGCTTACATTTCACCCTGCCTTCAGGGCTTCATTGGAAGGCACTGCAATGTTTCTTGGATGGTGCACCTGCTTCATGTGCCTCTCCCTTCACTAAAAAATGATAGTTCTAGATAGAGCTCGAGCCTTCAAAAGTAATAATAACAGAGGAAATGTATCAAGATTCATTTTATCAAGCCTCTACAATATCAAGATAGCGAGAAAATATTAAAAACAAGAATTAATAAAGGGCTGCACATCCATAATTTAAATATTCAAGTGTACCTGGACCTTCCACATCTGGTTTAAAAAACAAAGAGAGTTAAAACTGCTAAGGATATACATTAAATTATGATGCTCCCACCAGCAAAATTAAAGTAAATTTGCAAGGTGGAGTGTGGATTTTACTTACCATATGAAGCTAAAGCTGCAATAAAAAAAAAAAACACTAGCTGGATTGGAAATGAATCTAAATGGTCACACCAAAACACTTCACTCTTCTTCATAGAGGAAAAGAAACAATATCAACAGACTGACTGGCTCACACTTTTCAAATCCTTGTCTTAAAGTAAAGATTCAGACAATGATAACAAAGAAGATAGCTTGCAGACATATAAAGAAAAGCCAAAAGAAAATCAAAATGATGAAAATGTTACTGATGAAGGATATCCCACCCTAGAGGCAAAGACAAGACTTGAAGGTTAAAAATTGATATGGGGAAGAGGGGAGGAAAGTGGAAAGATTATAAAAAAGGTGTGGAAAGGAAAATTGGAAAAGAGGAGAAAAAAGTGGGTCAAAGTAAAGAGGGATGAAAGAAAAGAAGAAAATAAAGAAGAGAAGAAAGAAGGAGAAATAAAAGGGTTAGAGGGGAGGGAAACCCAAAAAGAATGGAGGAGAAATGAGATATGATACAACATGTCCTAGAATGGGAGGGGTAACTGTTTAAAATAAATGTCTAAAATAAGGGGAAATGGAGAGTAGACAGATTAATTCTGCTTTCATACGTTCAGTTGATAGGCACATTTGTGTCTATTTCCTCATCTTGAAGGTTTGTAGGGAGATTTTTCCATTTCATTTTTAGAAGGCAGGGGAGGGTTGTGAGGGGACAAAGAAGCAAAACATCACATAAATTGCACATTTATCATTTGATCAGGTATATTTCTTGTAACACAACAAACTCTAGTTGCAAAAAAATCATTGGATTCAATCTTTGAAAATGTTAGAAACAAGAAAAGTGCCCCAAGATCTAATTGACTACTGTGAACATGGCTAACATAACTCAGACATTCTGCTGCATATATGCCTCATGGGAAACAAAGGGCATGAGAGACAGGATAAAAATGAGAAGTATAATACAGCACTGCAAGGATAAAATATACCGATTCTAATATTTGCAACACACTTCTCACTTCAAGATGAAAAATAATGTGCAAATCTCTTTAGGGCTAAAGGGTACTATGCTTTATATGATCACGCTGCAAGAGGGATGCTATTCTTATTTAAAAAAAATACCCTGTGGTGTATAGAGCATCTAGGGCAGACTCAAATGGTCGCTATGTGATGATTCACTTACAATTTAATAATCAGAACTTTACACTAATAAGACTTTATGCACCCAATGACGATTCACCAGGTTTTTACACATTTATTTTTGACTCTCACACAATTGCCTGCACACTGTATATAATAGCTAGGGATAATAATTTAACATTAAATGAACTAGATAGGACAAGAGGCTGTGTAGAGTCAAAGAAAAAGGCTATGCAGATTATTAAGAGCTACATGAAAGATTTAAACTTGGTGGGCCCTTTTAGATATAAAAATCCAGACACAGAGGTTTATTCCTTTTATTCTCAAGTCCACCATGTGCAATCTAGAATTGACTTTATTTTAATAACAGACACAGTAATAGATATAATTGAAAATATGCAATTTGGACCTATATAATTTCAGACCACACATTAAGGATCTGGGACTTGAAAATATCAAGTATATTTAATCAGGATAGAACTTGGAGACTAGATCAAATAATGGAAAATCAAAACTGTTCTGCTTCTTTGGATGTAGAATTAAAAATTACTTTCTGGAAAATAAAGCAGAAGATTATTCAAGTTTTAATAAATGGGAGCAATGAAACCAACAATTCGATCCTATGCTATTGTGCATGCTGTGTTTAGGAATAAAAATGTAAGGAACAACTTATAAACTTGGAGTTCTAGTTAAAAATGGAAGAATAAAACTATATTCTAACCCGTTGAAACTGATTTGCAAATCTATTAGTCACAAAATGAATATAATAATATTATGGAAGAAAAATCCAGAGTGGCTTTAAAAGATCTAAAGCAAAATACTATTACTTGGTAGAAACCCAGAGTAAATTATTGGCATGGCAATTAAAAGCAGAAGAAAGCACCAAAGTGATCTCAAGAATAATTAAAATCAATGGAGAGATGATTACTAATCAAGAGGAAATTTTAGAAGTATTAAAGTACTATTACCAACATTATACACCTCAGAAAATAAATCATAAAACAGAAATAGTACAATTTTTAGAGAAAATAAACTTACTTAAAATAACAGAAGATCAAAACAAATATTAGAAAAGAAATTACCATAAATAAAATAATAGATGTAATAAAAAGTCTTCCGTTAAATTCATCTCAGGTCCAGATGGATTCACTATTGCCTTTATAAAAAGTTCCAAATACTTTTAGCTCCAAAATTAAAGCAATTATTTAACCTGATAAAAGAAAAAGGTGCATGATGAACTCATTTTAGGATGCTTGTATAATCCTTACCCCAAGCCGGACAAAAATCCAGATAATCACTCTTCATACAGACCAATTTCATTATTAAATAGTGACTATAAAATCTTCACTAAAATCTTGGTCACAAGGCTTAACAAAGTAATTCCATCCCTGATGGCTCCAGATCAAGTAGGTTTTAGACAGGGTAGAAAATTGTCATATGCAGTAAGAAAGTCCTTGAATATTATAGAACAATTTAAGGAACCCGATAAAGCAATGATAACTTTAGATGCTGAAAAAGCCTTCGACAGGGTTGACTGGGAGTTTTGATGTCTACCCTGTTGAAGGCTGGACTGGGACAGGGATTGATGGCCTGGATTAGAGCAATTTACTTGACACCAAGAGCTAAGATATCTATAAACTCTAAATTGTCAGATTCATTTGATTTGGCAAGGGAACAAGACAGAGGTGCCCCATACCTGGTCTTGTTTGCACTTTATTTGGAACCATTAGCTAATTATATTAGAAATCAAATTACAGGAATAACATTGGGTGGAAGAAACTATACTGTATCAATGTATGCAAATATCTTGGTCTCTCTCTCTAATGTAACTCAAACTAATCAGGAATGAATGAATCTGATACAGTAATTTTCAAAGGTTTCAGGATATAAATTGAACATACTGAAAACTGTTATAATGCTATTAGGTCAATTAAAAGAACAAATGTATTTATTTATTTATTTTATTTATTACATTTTGGTGACCGGGTAAGCCCACTGAGCCCGGAGGTCCCTTTTCAGGGGTGACACAGGATTACATAGTAAAAGAGAACAATACAGTGAAACAGCATTATTTCAGTGTTACAGATATGGCAACAACACATTTACAATGGCAATATTGTAACATCACAGTGCAAGAGCATGGTTATTCTTTTCGCTAGGGTCCTATCAGGAGCCGTGCAGTGGCAAGAACTAGATTCCCCAGGAGGGCCTTAAGCCTTGTGCATAATGTTTTGATAGAGGAGCCTCCCGCTTACCCCAGGGGAGTTAGTTCCACAGGGTGGGAGCAGTGTGAGCAGGGACCTGCCACCCACCTCGATTCTAACCTTGGGGATGTCTAGGAGAGTTTGGCCAGTTGTGCAGAGGGGCGGATTGGTCTTTAGAGCAACTAGTCCAGAAATACTAGGAGGGGAGTCGGGCCGACTAACTTGTAGGCTAGGCTGAGCAGTGGGTACTGGAGGCGAGCATCCAGAGAGAGCCAATTTAACAAGGATAGGCAGTCACAGTGGTGATCCCTTAGGTTGGCCTGGGTGGTGAATTGAGCAACCTTATTGTAAGGTACCTGGAGCCGTTCCTCTCCAGCTTCCCCAGTCCTTGCACAACTGGGGTGGCATATATGAGTGCTGGGAAGACGATGCTGGTAGTGATAGAGATCCTAGCTTTGGGAACAAGTGGGTCTCTCAGTCAGTAGAGGGTGCCTAGTTTCCTGTGTAAGGTTTTGGTGACTAAGTCCATGTGGTTTTCAGGGTGAGACCCTGGTCCAGGGTAAGACCAAGGTATTTCAGGAGGCACTACTTCTATGCAGTTACCCACTGAGATTGTAAGTTGTAGGAGTTGTGTTCTATCTTGCCTAAGGGATCTAGGGCGAACAACATAGCCTTAGTTTTGCCCGTGTTGAGGACCATTCTGTTCTCAATGAACCAATGCTCAAGCGATCAGAGATCATCTTGGAGAAGGTGGCTGAGGCCTCCCAATTTGGTGGAAGTACGTATATGACTGCATCATCCACTTACTGGACAACAGATCACCCATCACAGTGGTCAGATAGTTCATTAGAAAACAAGGAGAAAGGGAGGGTCTAAGTATTGACCCTTGAGGTACCCTCTTTTAATGGAAGTGGCCCCAATATGGCATCCTTCCACTTTACCCTCTGCATGCGATCGTCAGATCATACATTTATAGTAAAACCTCAAGTATCTTTCAAATATTTGAGAGTAATCTTAACTAAAAATGTTGGTAAACTGTATGAAAACAATTTTGATCCATTAATGAATGGAATAGCAAAAGACATGGAAAAATTGATTTATTTACCTTTAACATTAATAGGACAAGCCAAAATAACTAAAATGAACATATTCCCAAGACTTTTGTTTTTATTTCAAACTTTACCTATAATAATGCCACATAACTTTTCTTCTGACTTAGAGAAGAAATTTAAAAATTGTTATAGCAAAATTAAAAATTAAGACTAAAGATAAAAAATGTATACCGCAAACAATCAATCAGGTATAGACCATCCAAATTTTAAATGGTATTATTGGATTTCTCAATGTGAGGTTCTTTGTGATATATATTTATCTACTGATTCAATAGTACATTAGAAAAATATAGAATTAGGTACAATGTCATACTCTACCTTAGCAGAAGTATTAGACATTCCATATCAACATGTAGAAAAGAAAAATAAAATATCAGGGTTTCTTACTACCTCAATAAAAATTTTGCCAATGATTAATAAAATATTAGGATTTAAACTAAAATTATAAAAAGGCAATAAAAAGTAACCCACTCTTATTAAAAATAAATTATATTAACATATGAAATACTTAGCACCAAAATGTATATTCCATCTAGAGGCTTGCTTATCAATGGCAGGTTTGCTACATTTGAAGAGCTAATAACAACTTACAAAACTGATAGAAATGACTACATGTCTTATTGTCAAATAAGAAATTATATTAAGAAAACTGAAATTACATTTGGAAATTCCATAACTCCACTAGAGAACTTCTTTATGAATATGGAGAACCATAAAAAATTATAGGTACAATGTACGATTTAATAAAAATAAATTACAAGTAGATTCTACAAAACTTAAAATAGCATGGGAAAAGGAATTAGAATTAAATATAAATAGGAAAGAATGGGAAAGAATAATATGTTCTCCCTTGAGATTTCTAAATTGGTCAGATTTCAATAGATACAATTTAACATTTTACATAGACTGTACTATACATCACCAAAACTTCATAAATTTAACCCTATGGCTTCAGAACTCTGCCCTAGATGCTCTACCTGTACAGGAACACTAAAATATATGTTTATAGGATGATCCATTCTGAATATCTTTGAAGAAAATAACAAAACCTTAGATAAAATTTTAACAGTGAAATTTCCATTTGATCCTGGAGGAAATTTGTTAGGATTCCTAAACTCATTGGGCCAGCATACACATGTTAACTAGGATAAATTTGCAAACATAGCAATTTTGGTAGTGAAAACAAAACATATAAAGAATGGTTATCAATGATGATAGAAATTGCAAAACTTGAAAGAATTTATCATTATATGGGTCACAATTGGGAAAGAAATAAACTATTCGGTCTCCATTTTGGAGAATTTGAAGATTTTAATTAAACCTATTTTTGTAGAGGTACATGCTGCAGCAGAGAAGCAAAACATACTCATTTCTTTTTTTTTTTAAAGAAAAGAAAAGATTATTGTGTATCCATGTCCAAAAATTAAGTCTTTGGAAATGATGGCAGGCACTAAATACTAGATGATAGCCTATACTGAGATAATCTCAGAACTGGAAAGATGATGGTATACCTGTACTGACCAATGCACAACAAAAAAAAAATATGAGCCTACATTACATTTTACTAACACAGGTTTGTAACTTTGGTATTTTCAATATTTTTACCCCAAATTGTTCGCCTGCAGCCCTATCAGCTCTGATCAGAATTTGTTTTTTTTCTCTGTGGCCTGTTTGTAATAGTTGCTGATGCAATGACTCCTGTGATATCACAGCTCAAGCCAGCATACATACCAGTGCATTAAAAATGCCTGGGTTGCACATGAATAGGGGAAAATAGGACTCTAGCTATTTACTTTACCACCAATACATGCTAGAGTTTGCCATGCAAACATGCCATCACTTATAAATGTGTATCTCTATTTATTTATTGAATTGTCTCAGTTAGAATAGTGTAGTTTAAGTTGACACTGCTCACTGCATGTAAACTGCAAACAGGAACCTTTTTTTATATTACAGTATTCAACACTGTACAGCTCTCATCCCAATCAGGTCAAGCACCATAGGATACATTGTAGGGCATATAGAAGTGCATTACCACACAGTTGCAAATTGTTTTGTCTTGATTTTAATCACGACTGGTGATTCGTTACCCTTCTCCCACAACACTCACTCACTTGCCAAAATTAGAGTGTGAGTAGTCTGATAGCAGTCCCTGAAACAGGGCTGCATTTAACTTGTAGTAGACACACACATTAAATAAATGTGAAAAAAATGTTTACACTGATTATGTCATGACAGCTGGGGTGGGATTTTCAAGTGCAACCCACCCAAAAGAAAAGCAATATCTTATTTGTTTTTGCTCTGTTATCACTTTTGTCATGAGTAGTATTACTTATTCATGACTGTATCCTGTTCATTCTATTGCTGCATTATCTTCTGTACTCATTTTTATTATTAACTCTCATTCTTGTTCTGTAACCCTTCCAGGTCATGCCTGAAGATAGGCAACTTGCTATTGTCTAGTGCACTTACCTGGTAAACAAAACTAAACAATTAATATGTAACAGTTGGCCTTTTCACAGCAAAACATATAAGTCTGGTGATTCAGTACACATTGCATAGCTGACAATCAGCATCATGTTGCCTGCTTTGCCAGGGATATATATCTGCTGAAGTACTAGTTAATACTGCCCCCTGACTGACATGTGGGGGGTGTCACAGGCCTCCTATTTACCAAGGTGAGTACTCAGCTGACCCTCCAACCCCCAGCTCTCTCCATGCATCCAAACCTGCCCTATTCAGCAGGGACAAGGTCTAAAGCTATCAGGGGACAGACCCAGTATCATGCACACATTCTACGTATTGATAATATACACTCAGAGGCATCTGGCAGAATAAACTGATTAGCATATCATGTACAGCCTGAAGTCAAAACATGTCTGTAACCCCAACATTTTGCATGACGTCCTGCTGACATTCCCCACTGGTCAGACATAGACATACAAAGTATAAGTAGGACGGGGTATATTATGAACCAACAGCAATTACATCCCTGAAATCAGGAATAGATGAGAGGCATAGGAACATATGTTGCAGAGATGAATACATGTGCACCGATGTCTGGCCATGGTGTGCTGAATGCCACCACCCACACCCAGCCTCACCATTGCCCAGGATATGGTAGACATGTACAGGACCACTTACCTTTACCCTCATGCATCATCTGCTTGTACCTCTTGAGCCTCTGCCACTCCTCCAGACAAGGTCCCCATACCTATGATGGCATTGTCCCCTGAACGTCATCCTGGCCCTGGCACTCAGGTGATGCCCCACAGAGGCCCACATCTCACAGCAGGATTGTGAGCCTTCCTCCACTTCCCCAAACAGATGGCACCCCTGGCCAACACAAGGTCAAATCAAAATGACTAATTCTTCCTTCCCTCACCTCTAGTCATGCTGTTGGAATGCTCTATAATACCTTCAGGATGACATTTTACTATTGGATGAAAGTCTGTGAATCCTCTGCCTCTCCTAAACACTAACAGCATGTGTGGAATGGTGTGACCATTGTGCAGTGTTCGACATAGGCTGCATATTGCACAAGCGTCGGTAGTGCTGCACAATCACCATGGATGCCGATGTTGTGCAGGCATGACCTGAGGTATGACCTGTGCTATGTCATGATATGCATAGCACCATGCACAACTTGTGCATGCATTTATGCCACTTATGTCATCAGACCATGGCATAAAAGTACAAACATCACGGTGCAGCACCTTACATGATTTGCAAATGAAAACCTCTTTGCGCACTGTGCAAAATCGCTTATTCAGCCAGGCCATGTAAATGACTGGCAGTCAGTGGCAAATGGACACATTAGTATGTCATTACAAATGGATTTGCATACATTACCATGTGTATTGCACCTGAACTATTTAAAGGGGAACAGAGCTCACCCTCCCCCAAAAAAAAAATGGGCATTGGAACTGCAGCCAATACACAGCTCCTGTGAAGTGGAAGAAGGCCACAGCAAGGATTAAAATCTGCAGAAAAAATAAATATCGTTCCAGCAGCCATGGGCAGGTGTCCCTCATGGCATTGTCATATAACTACACTGTGCTAATGGGATACAGCCACTGGCAGGGCCATGGGTGGGATACACTGCATGGAATCTTACATCGCATTGTTGTTTGTGCCCTGTACACCGATAACATGCAATGTCTGCTCTGTAACCCTCAACTGTCCCTGACATTCAGGAATGTCCCTGTATGTGGCTCACTATATTCTTATGGGCCCTCAAAAGGTAGTATTTATGTGACTGAACTGTGTGGAGTGTCCATACATTCCTATGGCCCCTCAACATGGTTATGCTTTATGTGACTGAACTGTGGAATATCTTACAACATATACTGTAAACAGACATTACAGGGGAACTGCTTTGCATCCATATGTGGGTTAGAACATATGATCTGTGTTCAAAATGCTGGTTCAAATGCTACTATCACTCTGCATAGTCAGGCTGTTTGTAATTTCACTGAGTGTTTCTGACGTACATTCTGCTGGTAAGAAACATTTGGGGACGTGTGCTGTTGTACATGTCCCTGTACCATACTCTAGTGATGGCTCCATGCATGGATGTGCTACTATTGCACACAGGTTCTTTAGGACATGAATATCATCATACACCTGTACACTGGTACATAACAGCAGATGGTACAGAAAACACACCCACTGAGTTAACTAAAAGACCTGCACAGACTGGAAACAGAACAGATACAGGTAGTCATCACTGCATATTAAGGTGATTCTACTAGGCCAGTAGGCTTCAGGGTCTGCACAGTTCCCTTGACAGGTACAGACCTGTGTTACCCTCATAACATACATCTTATGTTATGCCCCTTAGTATGTAGCTCTCTGGGTGACTAGCAACACTTACGTACATACAAACATACAAATCTGACAGCAGAAATGGCTACCTGGTCTATCAAGTCTACTCAAGTGTGCAGCTATCACCCTCACCTTGCAGTGCCCCTCTCCTCCACTTCCCATTTACCACCCCTCACCTTGTCCCATCCCTTTGAGCTACCCACTGTCTTACAGGCTACCATCTCCTCTGGTAAAGCATTCATTCTGCCACAACCTCTCCCTGAAAAAGTGTCTCCTCATTTCCATCCTAAATCTTCCCCTCCTATTTAAGGCCATGCCCTCATGTCCCTCCCCTTCTCAGCCTGAGTATCCCTTCATTGCCTGCCTTGTTTATCCCTTAGGTACTTAAAGGTCTCAATCATATCCCCAGTCCCTTCTCTCCTCCAAGGAGTACATGCTCAACTCTCTCAGCCTCCTCGTATGATCTGTACTCCAATCCCTGGATCATCCTTGTTGCCCTGCATTGCACAGCTTCCAGTATTCACATCCTTCTTCAGATATGGGTGCCAGAATTGCACACAGTATCCAGGTGCAGCCTGACCAGTTCCCTGTAGAGAGGCAGGATCACCTCCTCTCCTGGAGGAGATCCCCTCATGATACAACCCAGCATCCTGTTGGCTTTCACTGCCACCTCCCACACTGCTCTGTATTGTTCATCTTCCCATCACAACCATCCCTAGATCCTCTCTTCCTTGGTGGAACCTACCTGCACCCTTCCTCAGCTGGCATCCCTCCTGGGTTCTTTGCTCCAAAGTGCAGGACTTTGAACTTTTTCACATAGAACCCAAACTGCCACGTTTCTGACCACTCCACCCATTTGGTTAGGTTGTCCTGCAGCCCCTGCCAACCTGTTATATCGCCCACCACTGCCCCAATTTGGTATTGTCAGTGAATAGATTGATCTTATTCCAGATGTCCACTATGAATATTCTAAACAGCACTGGCCCCAGTACTGATACCTGCAGCACCCTGCTCATCACAGCCCTTGGAGATGAGAGTCCCTCCCACTATTGACCTCTCTGCTGTCTCCCCAGCAGCCAGTTCTCAATCAATTTAACCATCTTAGTCCCCAACCCCATGTATCTCAACTTTCTCCCAACCTCCCATGCGGCACCAAATCGAAGGCCTTACTGAAGTCCAAGTCATATGACATCCATCACATGACCCTTATCCAACTCCCTCATGACCCAGTCGTAATACTCAACTAGGTTCATCTTGCAGAATTTTTTATAGACAAACCCATGCTGGTGACTGTCTTGTAGCCCATTGTCATCCATAAAGTCACCAGCCTTTCCTAAGTATTGTCTCCATCAGCTTCCCCATGATGGAAGTCAAACTTACCAGCCTGTAATTACCCAGCTTATCCTTTGGTCCACTTTTATGGATGGGTACCATGTGGCTATCCTCCAATCATCTGGTATGCACCTCTGTGTCCAGGGAGGTATTGAATAGTTCAGCCAGTGGTCCAGCCAGGATCTTGGCCATTTCTTCAACACCCTGGGGTGTATGCTGTCCAGTCCTGGTGCCTTATCCACCCTCAAGAGCCCTTAACCTCCAATACTCTACCCTCAGTGATCACCCCATCCGTTACCCTCTCTCTCTGCCCACCCTCTGTGGTAGCTGCCCTCCTTTGTCCCTTGTGAATACAGAACAGAAGTACTCATTCAGTGCTTCTGCCTGATCCATCCTTTTCTGCCCACCTCATCCTTCCTGATCCTCACTATCTGGTCCTTGCAGCTCCTTCTTCTCCTGTATGTATCTGAAGAAGTCATTATGCCCATCCCTGATGCCTCTGCCAGCCCCAATTCCTGGAGGTCTTAGTTGCTTTGACTCCTGGTAACTTCCTTGGACTTTTCACATACTCCTCCCTATCCTCCCTTCCCAAATTTCTTGTATTTCTTGAACACTGCTTTTTAGCCCTCATCATTTCTAAGACCCCTCTACTTAACCAGCTCATTTGTTAAGCCTCACTTTTGCTCTGTAATCTGGTACATGTCTCAGAAGCCTCCAATATCCTCAATTTGATTTATTCCCATTTCTGATTGGCATCTGTGTGTGGCTGTATTCCTTACAGATGCCCCCTAAGAGTTCACACATCCTACCAAAGTCAGCCTGTCTAAAGCCCACCACCCTGGTCCTTGTACCCACTGCTTCTCTGCTCATATTAAGTTTGAATCACACCGTGGTGGTCACTCCCAGCCAGTGGGTTCTCCACCTCCACCTCCTTTACAGTGTCCTCATTGGCCAAAACTAGATCCAGTGTATTCCCCAGCCTAGTTGGCTCAGTGACCATCTGTGCCAGGAAGTAGTCCTGCAAGGCATCCAGGAGATGTTGTTCCCTAGCATTCAAGGTGGCTGGGTGCCTCCAATCCACCCTGGTAGATTGAAGTCCACCACGATCATTGTGTTACCTTTCTTACACACCTTCCTAATTTGCTCTGCCATCTCCCTGTACAGGTCTTCCCAGGTCTTCTCTTGAGTTGGTGGCCTGAATACCACCACCATCCTGAGAATCTTATTCCTCGTGTCCTGGAATTGCATCCACAAGGCCTCTGTCCTACCCTTTTCCCCTCTTCCCTTGAACACTTTATCTCTTCCCTTATGTACATTGCTAACCTCTCCTTTCCTATACCCTGGGATCATCAGGTCACAGTCCTGGTATTGGTTGGCCAATGTTTCTGTGATGGTAGCTATGTCCACCATCCCTGTAGTTTGGTGGTTTTGTTCACCAGACTCCTTCATTCAAGGAGACAACCCTCCAAGATGTTCCCTTGCACCCTTACCCAATTCCCACCCTTCTCAGCCCCACCCTTGATCCCTCCCTGCTTCCAATGCAGTGTGTGTGGGGTAGGCTCATTGCCCCCCTCTCCAGAGAGCCTCTCTCAGCATCCCACCTGTCACCCCCACCTAGTTTAAATTAACCTTTGTTTCTATGTATTCTTCTAACCTCTGTTTTAGCACCCCCATTCCCTCCCTTCTCAAATGTAATCTGTCCCTGTGTACAGATCCCTATTGTCCCAGACCCTGCCCAAGCCTCCCACTAACTTGTACCCTTAGATTGACACCAATTTCACAGCCAACTGTTGAATTCAATCCTGCTACCTTCCTGCTATACTTGCTTGGTACTGGGAGTACCTTGAGATGGCCACTGAGCTCCCTACCTCCTCACCAACTTACCCAGTTCCATGAACCACTCCCTAACCACCTCTACCATTTCTGCCAAGTCATTTGAACCCACATGCACCACCATATGTGGTTTATGCCTTCCTCTTTGCACACTTGAGAATAGCCTGTCCTGCTTTATCTGTCATCAACCCAGGTACAGACTCTACCCATATGTGACTATGTCTTTCCCTTTACTCCCCATCTGACCCCTTCGAGTATGGAATCACCCAGCACCAGCATGTTCCCCCAAACTCTTTATCCTTGTGCCTGCCCCAAGAGTCCACCATGCCCTTCACATTTGCATCCCTATCTGTACCCTCAGCTCCACCCCCAGCTGCCAGCCCAGTCCCACCTCTTTCCTTAACACTCTCTGTACCTGACTTGTCCGCTTCCACCTGGAGCACCCTTATCCTCAATGCAATCCCTACCTTTCCCTGAACCCCCTTTCATCCCCCATACTGCAATCTCCACGTCCACCCACATAGCTAGACCTTTTTCCCTTAACTGGATCTGCTTTCTCCCTCCCTTCGCAGGGCTGTGCCTTCTAGGAGAAACATAACTCCATCTCCTTCCAGATGTCTGACCCATTCCATACCCTGAACTACTGAGTCCTCATTGGGAGTAGATTCCTTCTCCCTGGAATTCTCTGCCCTGTCCCATGTGCCCTCTTCTGGTGGGTCTGCCCTTCACCCTTGGTCACAATCTTGGCTTCCTTTCAGGGCTGTCCCTGTCCTTGAGAACATCATATCTGTTCTTTAGTTGTACCAGGTGGGGAGGTGCTTGAGCTCCACCTTCCTCAACCTCCCTCAGCCCACCGTAGTCCATCCAGGCCTCTGACTGAGTACTCTCTGTGGCAGTGACTGGCAGTGGCTGGTGGTATGGTGGTCTGGGTGGGGCAATGGTCCCAATATTCCTGCCAACTGTGCTCAAAGCCTGGCAACCTCCTCCTCAGCTCAGAGAGATGACTACAAATGGGGCAGAAACCACAGTTCCTAGAAAGTTCTTCTGAACAATGCTGCTCTGCACCCACTGCACTGCATCACTCCTTGTGCCATAGTTCATATCTCTAAAGTATGATTCTAACCTCTTTTAATGTTTTTACAGTCTCTCTCCCTTTTACAGAATTTTAGAGAGTTGTTTATGACCCTGATATGTTTCCTTGACCTTGCCCCTTTCTGCTGTGTGCCACTGTCAAACTTATCCTATTCCTAACAGAATGAAATTGACAAGATCATGCAATTTAAATATATAAATGTCCACTTGCATGATATAATCAACAGCTCCTCCTCCTTTTGATTTTATTTGCTCTTTAGCTATCAGCCCACCCTAGGCAGAGCCTATATGCTCCTCCCTAATAACTAAGCATTTAATAATGTGTGGAGGTGGGGTGGGGGAGAGCAACACATCTCAGAGACAAGATGCCTCCTGGACAGATTCAAACTCACACACCTACTCTACCAGCAGCAAGCTGAATGAACAGACAAAATGCCTCTTTGAACAGTTAAAGAGAGATTTAAACAAGCAGTTCCTACTTGATTGGCTCCTCTGTTTCTGTTCAAAGAACCCCTCACCCAGTAGCCAGCAACAATTAAACAGTTAAAGAAAGATTCAAGCTAATCCTCCACCAGACAAAATGCCTCCTGGACAGTTGAAGAAAGATTCAAACTCACACAAATCTCAAATAAAAAACAATCTCAATACAAAATGCCCCTGGACAGATTCAAACTCATACTCCTACCTCTCCCAGCAGCAAGCAGACTGAACAGACAAAATGTTTCTTTGAGCAGTTAAAGAGAGATTCAAACAAGCAACTCCTACTTGATTGGCTCCTCACTTTCTGGGAAAAGAATCCTCCCCACCAGCCAGGAACAGTTAAACAGTTAAAGAAATATTCAAGCTAATCCTCCTCCAGACAAGCCAGCAGCAGTTAAAGAAAGATTCAAGCTAATCCCCACCAGACAAATGCCTTCTGGACAGTTGAAGGAAGATTCAAACTCACAAAAATCTCGGAGATAAAAAATCTCAGAGACAAAATGCCTCCTGGACAGATTCAAACTCACACTCTTACCTCTCCAAGCAGCAGGCAGAACATTTGTAGTACATTGTAGGATGTGCACATGTTTAGGGTCTTAGATTCAATGCTAAGAAGTGCAAGATAATGCACCTGGGAAACAAAACCCAGGGAAGAGTACACAATGGGGGTGAGATACTAACAACAACAAAATGGAAAGGGACCTGGGGGTAGTCATATCAGATGACCTAAAGGTGGGCAAGCAATGTGAGAGGGCAGCAAGGAGGGCTGGGGTTACTGGGATGCATAGGGAGAGGCATCACCAGTAGAAAACAGGAAGTTATTATCCTCTGTACAGACAGCTGGTCAGACCCCATCTGAGTACTGTGTGCAGTTCTGGAGACCCAATCTCCACAAAGACATAGACAGGATGGAAGCTGTCCAGAGGAGGGCACTAAATGGTGCAGGGTCTGCACCGAAGACATATGAAGAGAGACTTAAGGAGCTTAATATGTATAGCCTCGAGGAAAGGAGGGAGAGGGGGACATGATAGAAACTTTTAAGTACCTCAAGGAATCAACAAAGTCCAAGAGGGTAGCATCTTTCAAAAAAGAGTGTGCAAGAACAAGAGGGCACAATTTGAAGATGGGGGGCAGCTCAGAGGTAATTTAGAAGTATTTTTTCAGAGAGGGTTGTGGATGCATGGAACGCCTTCTGGAGGAGGTTGTGGAGTCAAAATCAGTGGTGGAATTCAAACATGCATGGGACAGTCATAAGGCAATTCTAGGGTGTGGGGTAAGAAGAAGTAGGCTGCTGGTTAACTAGGACCTGCAGCTTATCCAGTAGGTAAGGAAATGGGCAGACTGGGTGGGCCAAGGGTCCTTATCTGGCATCAAATTCTATGTTTCTATGTTTCTATGTTGGTCCCTGACTGTCACAGGCCATGTCCCTAGGATATAAGGCAATTGCTTGATTGGTATGGTGGGCCCTATGTACAAACACAGTGGTGTAACCTTCACTGTTTTGTGCCCTACACAGAGTAATACATGTTGTGATCGTAGTGACCACATCCCACTAGCAGACCTGTGAGTGGCCTATGTTCTTGTGTGTTCCTCTACCTTGCATGGCACTCTGTACTGGAGCACCTCTGCATGTCAATACTAGCAGACTATAGTATTTATAAATAAGATACATGCTGGGGATGCAGTCCTTGCGGTAGCACAGGCTAACACCTATCGGGTGTGTTCCAGCTGTGTTCACATACCTATCATGGCTCACCCAATGCTGCATGTGTTATATGGGGACGGGCAACCACACCCATCAGCCTGGAAAAGTACAGGTCTGAAGTATGAGAGTATGGCTGGGTGTGGGGCCCGCGGACCCTGTGGGTTGTCATTGCAATGCCTACCACCGCCACATGCTCCCTTTGTCTGGTTATGTCTCGTAGCTGCATGTTGTGTGACATAGCCCTGCATTCCATGGCCCAGGCCCATTCTATAGAACCTGTGCAATACAGCACACTGTTGACCCCAGTCAGTACAACAGCACATGACTGCTATGCCCAGTGGCATGTACAGAACACATGTCCAATACATGGGTCACATGACATTGCTCCTGATGCAAGAGGCCAACAGCCAGTGTACTACTACATATGTGGAGTGTGCACTTAAATGCTCTGCCTGAAACAGTTCACCAATGTGCTGACCACAACCATACCAGCCCATGTGGCCACATTGGCACAGAGGCCTGTGCCACCAATCTGTGACATGTCAGCATGGACGTGGCCTGCCAGCAAGGTTCTGCCCATACCACTGTTGTGTGAGGGGCTGCATGGCTGTGCCACATGCCAAATGTGTGGGGCCATGTCAGACCACTGGACTGTATGTGCCACAGGGGCAGTTTATGGGTGGCCCATCACACTGTCTGTCTGGGTGCAGTCCTCATGTATGCCATGATGCGTAACCATGTCTCATGCAGTGACCCTGCAAGGACTGGCATGTGCCACTGGGCAATGTGCATGGCCCAGTTGAGGGCCTATACATGCACTCTACCACAGCACCCCCACATATGAACTCCTGGCAGCTGTGCTCAGGGACAATGCCTGTCTTGGAGGTTCAACCAGAGGGTCTGCATGTCTCAGGTGCCTATACACAAGCTGTGTTGGTAGCAGCACTCTGGCCGGGTGTGGGCCCTGGGTAATTTCTGAAAACAACCACTGCACACAGTCCTCCCTGTACCAGTGTGACACATTTTGAATGCATACACATTCATCTCACATAAACACAGCACTGACCACTGTCCATCTTTTTCTGTTAGAAGTCCCATGGATGATGGTGTGGCCCATCACATTAGTGAAGATGAGTTATGCAGCCTGGCCCAGGCCTATTTGGAGAGCGTTGATCCTGTCCTATGGTTGGAACACAGATGCCACAGTCCAGCAGGTGTGGATTGAGATCCAGGTGGTGTGCATCAGTCCTGTAAGTATACAGGTGGTGCACCTCCTTGTGTGCATGGGTCCCACACATGGGTACCACCACTGGTTGAGCACACTGCAGCCTTGGGTGTAGCACACGTAGTTTGTGCTGTCATCACCCTTTGGCACTCTATGATGTGCTGTGCTACTGTATGGTGCACTGAAGCCCTGTACTGCATGTTGCACTGCACCCAATGGTACTGCATTGTGCATAGCTCCACTGGTGCACACCCATGCACATAAGGAGCATGTATGTACCCTATTGCAATTTTCTGCCTATGGGTGCTGGTGCATCCAGAAATGTGTGCCGGTGAGTTGGTTCATGTGTGGTAGTGGCCTGTGCTAGGATTGCCTTTGTAATACCTCTCAACTGTCCATGATTATCAGGGATGTCCCTGATGTAGCCTAAGGGTGCCCTCTCTCCTTGCTACATTGTGAATGATTGTCAATGATCAGTAGTGTTGTGCATCACATGTTAAAACTAGCCATTGTTGTCACAGTCTAGTTCACAATACGACAGATGCTATTCATACCACACAGCATACTGTACACAGAGTCTGGCAGTATTATTGCAGCTACACAGATGTGTCTCTGTGTTTAATCATTTGTCCCTGATCACTATGCGCCTTGTCCATGGTATGTGATGAGGGTGGCTGAGAGGTATGTCCTCTGTGCTTATGTGGCATGTGGAATACTTGGTCCGGGAACACTGTCATGCTTGCATGATCCTCACATCACTGATGACTGTGTTACCAATGTGGGTTGGGATAGGTAGACCATTTTGCATTAGTTTCATGCCAGCATGGGACAACATACACTGGGGCATGCATACACCACTGGCAACATGCATTATGCACTGCATATTGTATGAGATGCTGACATATTGCTCCATTCTCCACAGTGCATAAAGAGTTATCACAGGTGGAGGAGAATGCTTTGACTTAAACTGGGGTGTGACATTCACCATTCAGCCAGCAGTAGGGCCATTACATACATCATGGATGAGGAGGAGAGCGAGGCTGAATACCAAGGCATCAGTGCACAAGATGTGTCACTAGTCCCATTGCCTGGGGAGCAGTCCCCAGCACAAAGCCCCTCAACATTGTATGGCAGCCTGTGTACACCAGCCCCATGCCACAGCTTCCCCTGTGTCCATGTCCATCTCACCACCTTCACCACCAACTCCACTGCTAGTGCTATCACTGCCATAACCACACACACCACTTCCCAGGGCACCAGGGGAGGTGTGTGACCGCACTACCCCACTAGCCCAGAGCAGGATTGCATGGCGACCCACACACCTGTGCCCCTGCCACCTCCTCCATGTCCCCATTGTGTAGAGTCTTCATCGGCCACTCAGGGCTGCCAGGCACCACCAGGTCTTGTCCCCAGGACAGTGTTCCCCCAGAGGCAGGCTAAGCCAGACTCCAGGCAGCAGCTGCTTCAGTCAGCTGTGGAGTTTCAGACTGCCATGCACTACAAGCTCACCCTCTTCAGGTGTGTGGTGCTTGAGGACCTCATCAGCATGAGGGACCTTTAGTATGGAGAACTTCAGAGGCTTGAGTGCTGGTTGAAGGCCCATGATACCATTCTTGTGGACACCATTTGCACCGTCATCTGTGAACTCACCATGGCGGTGCATGAGCTCATGGCTACCTTTGAATGGCGGTCTGCTCAAGGTCACAGCACCACTGCCTCTAGTTTTCACAGCCCTGCTTCTGTAGGGACACCATACCACTTTCACACATACGCTGGCCGCTCAGGCTCTGGTGGCACACCTGTGAACCCCAGGACCAGTGCAATACCATGCACACAGGGCTGGGACCTCCTCACCCATCCTCCAGCTCCCAGTGTGGCCATCCACAGGGCAGGACACTGCAGTCAGCACAGGTGTCACCCTTTGCTGCCCAGTGGGCCACCACAGACCTCCAGTGGTATGCAGCAGTCACATATCAGAACCCACAGTGACCGCATGCTGTCATGATTTGGCTGGCTTCCCCCACCCCGATTTCCACACATCCGCAGCTCATCACAACCACTGTTCCTATGTCACTTTTCTGTGCTGTTGTGCTTCCCACCACCACTTCCTTGCCCACCCTGTCCAATACCCTTTTTATTGTGTCACTGCTAATATTTGAAATGTTTGTGTGTCATTCACAATAAATTGTTTGCACTTACTGCTGTGTCCTTCCTTCCTTTCTTTCTTTCTTTCTTTCTTTCTTTCTTTCTTTCTTTCTTTCTTTCTTTCTTTCTTTCTCTCACCTGCTTCTGTGTGTGAGGCTTCTTATGATCTTTTCCTGGTATTCCTGTGCCCTCCAGGCCATGCAGGGATCTCACCTGTCGAGCTGCTCCAGAATCTCCTGCACCTCTTTCCTCATGACACTGTCACAGTGTTCCTACTGGACAGGCAGGCCTATTCCATGAGTGAGCACCATGTTGTGTAGCATATAAAAGCTAGGAATATGCCACTGGCCTTCTGAGTCTATTGTAGGGCACCACCTGAATTGTCCTGGCACCAGAATTGCCTGTAGATAGCACCGCTTCACATAGTTGCTGCCGCATTGCATCAATGATCCATGGGCTGTGTTATCTGCTGTGGACATCTCCACCCTCCTGCCCACCCTTCTCTCAGTGAGGCCTGTGTGAGCTGTGTTACTGCTGAGTGCCCCTGTGGGGTTTGTTTAGGAGGCTTGCTGCATACACTTACTGACAAGGTGCCCTCTGGGTATGTGGCCACCAGAATTGGCACAGAGTGGAGTTTTGCCCTCTGGAGGTGTCATGAGCACTGCTGGGGTGCCGTGCAGGGACATCGGTTATGCACCCTGTTGCATTGCACACCACCTGGCAATTGGAGTAGTAGCTCTTCCTTTAGGTAGGCATCCACCCAATCACAGTGAGTGCACGGATGGCAAATGGGTACAGTTAGTTGCACTGAGTACTGCAGGTAGGTGCGCAATCCAATAGAACTGCTGTATTGTTTCTCTGTGCTCTGCTGCTGTGCTGTGCGATGTGATGAGCTCACCTGCATGTGGCAGCAGGATACCTAGAAATTGGGCCAGAAGACGAAGGTGGTGGACTGTGACACACTGATGATATCCCCATTGGTGTCTGGAATGACCCGTTGGCTAAGAAGCACATCACAGCCGGCTACCTTCTGCTCAATTATAATGACATGGCTGTGATGGGTGTCACTGCACAGCAGCTCATGCAGGAGCTCACACACTGCCACAGCATGACCCTGTTGAAGCAGTGTTGGCCCACCAGCTGGTCATCAGTGAGAGTCTCAAAGAGACTCTTGGCCAGTGCCGTCTGTGCACAGCATATTGCCTCAATGGCCTAGCAGGTGGCCCAGGTGGCCTTCTCTCCTCTCCTCCTCCATGCCCTGTTTCATGAGAAGCAGCATGTGTGCTATGTATTCAGCCATATTGTGATCTGGCTGCAGTGTCACTGCCCACCTCTAGGGTTTGCCTGGAATAAGACAGCCTTTTATAGGCTGTATTAGTACTGCACAATGGTTCTGCACTACACAGATTAATTCTGTGCTAATGCTCTGAACATAGAATTACAGCTGTATTCATGTCCACGCTCCTTCACTGTGTCCCATGCATACATTATATTTTAGCATGGCACTATTCGTTATGCCTGTGCTACTGGGCCTTTTGATATTGCACATTTGCACAAATGGCACACAATCGGGATGCAACCTGTTTGCCAAGCAGGCAAAGTTTTGAAAATTTGCCCTGGTATCTTGCCCATCACATAATATTCTGAATGAGCTAATTAAATCACTAGTTCAGTAATCATTGCATATACAGGGCTCATCAGGGCTGGTCTTGATAAAGCGAATTAGCTCTGTAGCGCACATCATTTTATTCATTCTGGTTTATGATTTTTTTATTGCCGATTCTGCCCTCCCACCATCTTCCCCACACATACTCTCCTAACTTGACTGCCAAACATAAAATGACAAGACAGTCATAGTAATTTTTAATAAATATGCAAATGTCTAAGATTTTACCTTGAAAGAAGTGGTAGTAACAGCTTTACAAAGTCACTCAAGCTTGTGGTTTGGTAGTGGCACTTTCATTGTTAATTGAGTTAGGAGAGTGTGTGTGTGTGTGTGTGTGTGTGTGTGTGTGTGTGTGTGTGTGTGTGGAGAAGAAGGTAAGAGGGACAGACTCAGAGATAAAGAAAAATAAACCTGAATGAAAAAAAACATGGTACACTACAGAGCTAATTCATTTTGTGAAGACCAGCTCTGATAAATTCTGTATAGCTATCATTCACTGAGTTGCAATTTTATGAGCTCATTCAGATTTTTGGGAGGGACAAGACACTAGGAGCCTGTTATTCAAAAGTTTGTGTGGGTGCTAACAGATCTTTGCCCTTGCAAAGCAGGGTTTGCACTGGATTCCGATATTCAAAGGGATGTTTTATAGGACAGGGTATGTCACCATATCCAACATAAAAGACAAGGCAGGCTCTTCCTGTGGCAAATGTATGGTTACAAAGCACAAGCTCCTGTTTGTGGGAGTCCCAAACTGAAATGTCACTTTTACGAGTCTCTTTCCTGTTTAGGCAGTCTTGATGCTTTAAATACCACAGGGAGGCAAGTCAGGCCTTTCCCCTGCCGTTTCTCTTCAGCTGTTCTCAGGAGCTGCTCGATGGCTCGAGCTGCGATTAAACACTCCAGAAACAACTGACCTCTTTTCTCTATCAGTTCTCAAAGCAGTCCAGCTTTCCTGAAGTCCAGTTTGCTAAAGGGAGCTGTCAGTCACAGTCTTATGTTTCCATTGGTTCCTTTAGGTGCCAAACACTGAAGTTCACAGTTTCTCCCACAAGGCACCAGAGCTAAGGACCACTGAGGTCATCTGTGTCCCAATTGGCCCAAACCTAGAAGTTCCAGACCAAACTTGGCAGCTTCCATTGGAAAATGCATGCTGCAAACAAGGCAGGTTAAACAACTTGCTCTATCTCTAAAACAGAAAGGAATTAAAAGTAAATATTTACAGTACCATGAAAGGCTCCTCTGCTCTGTTAGTGACAGCAGAGTGGGGCAGATTAGGGAAATTCTGTCTGATCATGAGCTCCAGAACACCCAGACCCAGCACAGGCCATTTACAGTATACACACTGGCGTGGCACTTAATGGGACAGTATGGAGGCATATCATGGCATTCTCACGCAGATCAATAGGACACCAACAACCAGGGATTCATCATCTCTGCAGGATGTTTGCCTGGCATGGTATCAAAGGAGCCCTGAGAAACACCCAAGGTAATCCCACCTTATTGGGGAGGTTACAGTAAATAAGTAGATGCCTTTTTTCCCATGGACTGTTAGTAATATCTACTAATGCAATGACTGCTGTGATGTCACAGCTGAAGCAGAATCTTCAGCATTGGCTCACTGATAGGTAAAACAATTGTGAGTAAAAACTTGCACAATGGCAGAAAAATAAATTCAAATGAATAAATTGACACACACAATGTTTCTCATTTAAACTTTTATTGAAATAAAATAAGTCAATTATTAGACAAAACAGTATCCTAACAAACTGTATTTACCATTGATCTTTAAAATACGGAGAACCTCAATGCTCAATCAATGAGGCAATGGTTACCCCAAAGGGCACTGGCCGGGAAGCCAAGTTTCAAAGAAATACAAAATCACACATACCCCCACAATGCAAAGCATCATGGGCTGTATATAAATCACCACAGAATATTATGCTGGTTCAACTTTTAGCAGAAATTCATGGTGCTTCTTCAAAGATCAATTGTCATGTTTTTAGTTGTCCTACCATGATACTGATATGTTAAATCACAGAATAATTCTCCATTAGCTTTACATGTGTGACTTCTGTTCAATTGATAGTGTTTAATAAAATTTCCTGCAGTCATGTACTTTGTATAGTTTCTTTGTTTCTGACTTGGCTATTTTCCTTAGTGCTGCTGGTGCTACTGTAGGTTGCTACGACACTGTAAAATTTGCCTCTGTAGTGTGTGACATTTTCATCAATGTAACTTATGGTTTATACTGAGCTGAAACCCACTCAATGTTTATCAGGTTTGCTTGGTTTGTAATTTGTTACTATCAGTGTGGTCTGTCATTATTATCCATCTATTTGTGTTTAACTAAGTGAAACACATTGACAACACCATTCCTGATCTATACAGATGCCCTGACAAAAGTACCATCATCTGTCATAGGGAAAAGGAAGCAGAAAGAAACCATGTGAGATCTCGATAGTTTTCATATGATTGATACTATTTTCAGTAGATCAAAATGAAATATAATGAAATTTTCATGTACTGCATCCATATATATAGCTTTTAGTTTCAGCATTGGGGAAGAGAGATGCTAAGAGTGCAGCTAGGTGCCATAGAGAGTCACACTCTCACCTGCCATCTTACGATAGTGTTGATAATGCCAGACTGGAGAGTCAGCTGTTATTTTTGTGCTCTGCCAAGTAATAGTCCTTTTATGTGGTGGTGACAACAGTGTCCTTGATCTGTGCAGACACACTGAATGACAGAAATGCAAAGTCATCTATCATATGGAAAAAGAGTTAGAAAGTTCAAGTTATGAGGGTTCCCTTACAGTTTTCATGTTAAGGATATTATCTATTAGACCCAAATGACATCTAATGAAACTGCCACACATGGCTTTTTAATTTCATCAGTTGGGTGAGGGAAATGATGAGAGTGCAACATGATTCCAATCATAGAGAGTTAGACTTTAACCTGTCATCCTATGATCATGTCATACAGAAATAGATTAATTGCCATATTGGTCCTTGTAAGAACAGATTCAGAAACAAATGGTTTGATACCTTTTATTGGACCATCTATTAATACCCAGATTTTTGAAATAGGTACTCTAACCAATGAGAATTGTTTCTGGTATTTTTATGTATGATCTGGGTGATAATAGATTGTGACTCTCTGAACAATTGTCATAAGTCTTAGAGGAAGAACTTGGTTTGTCCAAAAGCTTAGACACAGTTTTCTTTTGTAGCATCTGTTGGTCCAAAAAGGTATCAAACCATTTGCTTCTGGATATGATCATGTCAGTAATTCCATAATGACAAAGTCAGATACAATGGTACAGGTATTGTGATCCCAAACATGTGCACTGGCTACTGCCACTGCAGTCAATCACAAAACAGATACCACTTCAGACTCTGCCAGTAAGATAATAGCCTTATTTTTTTCTTTTTAATCTTTGGTAACAGGTAACACCCACTAGGCAGAAGTGCATTTTTCAGGGTGACCCGAGAACACTGGGAAGGTTCAGTGACTTGATCAGAGTCACACAGCATGCAAATTGAGGTGTGGGAATTAAGCCCAGATCTTCTGAATGTCTACTGGATGTACCAAGCTCATTCACAGTTTTCTAATGCTTACAGTACATTAGTCAGTTTACTGAGCAGTAACTCGTTATGGCATTGTATAATCTGGTCTGTCTTGGGTTACTATATAGTAAAATCTGTACGAGCAGGACCTGGTACAACAGCAATGCAAGCTGCAAACATTAGTCTTTCACAAATGCTTATTTCATCCTGGTCTTACCTCCATATGCATCAGGCAACCCTCAGCCCTTTCACTCTCAACTGTGTCCCCTCTTCCAACCACCTGGCTTATACCCTCCAAGGCAGGGCTGGGGGGCAGGTTCCCCCAACTGGAGCACCTAAGGATAGATACCACTGGTATGTACTATGCAAGGTATGAGTGTATGAGCATTATACTGTAGGCCAGAGAATTGTATTCCTGTTGTTCCCTCACTTGTGAATGACTGGATACTAAGGATCCAAAGCACGCAGCTTGCAGGCATCCCCTCATTCCAGACACTCCACCTGCACTTCTACCTGTGGTCACCTGGACAGATGTTAGTGCTGGGTGGAGTCTAGAGTTGGCCCACCCCAGAGAAGAAGAGCATTTCTGGGATGTTTAGTCTTCTCTCCTTTGCCAACCCTCAGATAATCCGTACTCTGGTTGTGATCCTGGATCACCAGCATCACTACAAGCAGCTTTGATACGGTGTCAATGGGCCTTCTTATTATTTATTTACTTTATTTTATTTACCTTTTGCTAACTGGTTGTATACTGAGGCCAAAAGCCTATTCTCAGCAATCACCTGGGTACAGCAAAACATATGATAATAACAAGGAACAACATAATAACATTTGAATTATAGCACTAGACAAATACAAACAGCATGATAAAAATACAGCTTACACAGTCATGTAATTAAGTAACTGCAAAGAGATTGTGCACTCAGTCCTAATTTCATGCAGACAAAGCAAGTAAATAATTCTTCAAAATGAGTTTTAAAGCAATGCATAGTGGTTGACATTTTCTGAGGGCAACATATTTTAAAAGTGATTGTCAAGGTACAGCAAGAAAAACTGTCTCATTCTAAAGCAAGTGAGTATGTAGATCTCTGCTGTTACATCAGAGAGTTCAAAAGACAGGTGTCAGTTAAAGTATGATAGCTAAGTATTTAGGGCTGGGCTGTACATAACATTATAAACCAGACCCCAGGGCCCAATTTTCTAGGGGTGGTGGAGGGCTTGCATCAAGCACTAGAAATTGGTAGTAAATTGACTGGGTTTGCTGCAACTACATCCAATTTTCATGGGTGGATGCAGCTGTGATAGTTTACCTGATTTATGACAGCTTGCACCAAATATCTGTCACAAGCTCTGTAAAATGTCCCCGGACCAATGAAAACTAGACCAGAAAAGTTGGTCAAATCTTGCTGGGAGAATGCCACAAGCCCTGTGTAGTATATGTTCAGTGTACCTGGGCTTGCAGCATTCTTGGCCCATTGAAAATCAGACCCCCAAGGTCATAAGATTATCTAAAGGTAGAAGAGAGCCAGTATAAGTAATGATGCAGACTACAGTGGTGCATTTGGTGATTCGTCTAAGGGACAAATTGACATACATTGTTGTAGCAACATGCCACCTACAATATGTAGGTCAGTAACCTACGGTGTTAAATAAGCATTTTAACAGTCAGCAGTGCCAGCCAGGATGCAATGCAGTAATGGTGCAGTGTATCTCAAAATGCTGCAGTATACTGCAGGAACAGTGTAATTCAATTGCAACTAAGCCCTTTGTCATGCAGTATTTTGTGACATGTCACTTACTACAAGTTACTGCTTTGCATCATGGCGGACTCAGCTTTATGTGAGTTTAGACAACAGCAGATCCCTTGCCATTGCCAACCTAGCCTGAGGGGTCAGCTTCTGCCTTACTCTATTATAAACTAAACTTTACCTGTAATTAACTGATTGATGGACATCTGTAATGTGAAGTGAGAAATTCAAAGAGGGATCAGTGATAATACTGAGACATTCAAATGATTTTACTGCTTCAATAGATTGTCTGTTAGGGCTTGTAACAAGAAATATCCACTAAGTAGCTCAATCTTAGCTTGAAATAAAAGCATTATTTTAGCTTTTTTATTGTACAACATTAATTTGCTGCAAACAGCCAATCTGATTGAACAAAAGGTTATGGTAATGTTTTATTGCAATTAGGTTGTTGGAGTGTCTGTAAATAATCAGATCATTTGCATATAATAGTGTTTTGTTGCTGGTGTTAACCAGTGTTAGACCATCAATAAAGAGAAAAGAGCCTTAGCCCAAGATAAATCCTGAGGACACTGGTATTAGAGGGACAGCATTTGGTGATGTATTACCCAGATTAGACAAGTTATCCATAAACAAATGCAGTGCTGCACAATTCAGACAGCTGACCAAGCAATATGCCATAGCCAGCTAGATCAAAGGCCTGGTCAGATCCAGAAAACAGACTCAGTCAATTTGCTATTATTCATGACTCTATAGACATCATTTATAAACCTGATCAAGGCTGACATGGTCCCATGGCATGCCATAAATCCATGCTGTCCAGGTGGTAATAGATAATGTTTACGCACATATTCAAAGAGTTAGTAATAAGTCAATTTTTAAAGGATTTTCAGAGAGATAATGTATAGATAGGCTTATTATTTTCCAATAAATTCAGGTTTAATATTTTGAAGACCCACACCACACTGACCATTTTCCAGATGTCATGACCAGTTCCGTGTGAGATACATTAGTTAAGTGAGTTAAAGGAGCACATACATATTTGGCAGCCAATTTTAGAAGTTTAGGTTCAAGTCTGTCATATCTGAGCTTTCTGGTTAAGTCTAAATTCACTAGGAGCTTAAATACTTAATTTGAGGAGAGGAGAGATACTTAAAATAAAAACAAGCCTAGAAATGTCTACATCACTGAAGGAGCTGGAGTGCTAGATGATGATGGAAACATATTTAGATAAAGATATCTATGATCTTGTAGTCATTGTTCACAGGAATCCCATCAATAACTTCACTGATACCTTTTCATAGAATTCACACACATGATGCCTTTAATTGAGCCTCATTATTTCTTGGGTTAAAGGAGAAGACTCCTGTATATTTATGATTTGGATATGTCTGATGTATTTATTATACATTACATCAAGTACTGTACATATGTCAATAAGAGATCAGCCATTTCTTCTGTTGCAACACATATCTAGAGTTTGAGGCTCTGACACAAGGTAGTAAAATGTTAAGCAAGAGCCTCTATTTACAGGCAAATGAGTTACTTGTAATACAGCCCTCCCATTCCTTGATGTCACTGCAGCAACAGTGCAGAACAAAACATAAGGGCATCGATACTGTCTATCCCGATTTTAGTTTAAGTTTGCAATGGCTTAAGGCAGTTCTGTCATACAACTCACACAGGAGTAGTACTTGTAGCCTTAATACTATATGTGTAGAGCAAATAATACATCTAATAGTATTTCATTCACAGGAAACAAAATCTGTTTCTTTGTACTGCTCATTTCTTTGTGAGACAGTTATAATATGTTGTGGAAAGCAGAAGACTGCATCAGTCAATCAACCAATCAACCAATCAATCAGTTGAGCAGTCAATCAGTCACTCTGTATTGAACCAGGTGAACACCCTTGAGAAGATTAATTACAAGGTGGGCCTGGGCAGTTTACCAAAGGATCACACAAGACTGAATTATACACATCCCTTTCAGCAGCCTGAAAGTGGAGAGCTAGATCATTTACTTTATAAAGTGTATTGTTTTACATTTCAAATGCTCCTTAAATCTGAGTTTCTGACTGGAAATACCAAGACACAGAATGCATATGACATGGGAGGAGTGAGCTAAGTAAATACAGAGCACTACAAACACTGAGACTGATTAGTTTTTACCTACAACAGCTGAGATGTAGCATCTGATTTGTGAGGGACATCCTACTTCAAATGCTGGCATTACAAAGCAGAGGGCTGCTACAGCTTATCCTTAGTACCTTGAAAGTGAAGTGCTGTAGCTCTCACATCACTGCTAATGATTTATAATGGAATTGGGGCACTTTTAAAGTCATGGACCTGAGGGCCATCACAGTTTCCAAGGAGGTTAGGGGAACTTCTTAAGGGTTAAGAGTATGGGACTCTAGTAGGATTGGAACCAGAATCCCCAGTGCTTGTGCCTGTGCTTTAACCACAAGATTACCCTTTGTCCATATGCTACAGCTGATGCTTTCCTGGTAACCTATTCCTTGTTATAGCTAAATTTTTATTGCCTTACAGCAGCTATCAAATCACTGACTGCTTAGTTACAAAGGGAAAGGGACATATTTGCAAGATTGTTTCTCACTGCTGGTGTCAATCAAAACAGAGAATGCTAACACACACACACAACATAATACAACAGCTGTATAATACCACTTAAAACTCTTGTTGTACCCAGAGTCATTTATTGGGTAAACTGTTTTTGCCAACAGAAACAGTAACACAATGCATACAGGCACTTCCTATATGAATGCTGTATATACCTCAAATCAGTACTGCATCACACTCACATGGTCCTAGTCCCTATTAGACCTGCACTTCAGGATTGCACAACATTTGAAGGGTTCCTCCATTACTCAAGTGGGGAACCAAACATTGTGGGTTTGGTTTACTGGTGGAACTGCATTTAGTGCAGCACCATTATCCATTGCTCTGATGACATCATCCTCCAGAAACATTGATGGTAAAATGGTGGACAAAACATTGATAACTTTTGGGGGCATTATATTTTATTTATAATCTAGATTTTGACAGCAATAGGACTTCTGGCAACTGGAAGAGGCACACAACAGTTACACGTAAGGAGTTGGGAAAATATTAGTGTAAAACTAAGGGAGACTTCCCCTTTAACAAGGAATTTATTCAAATACTTCTTTCAGGAATTGCTTTTGAGGATGTACAGTATATCATGCTCTTGCATCATTTCCTTAGTTTCCTATATATGGTTAAGTCACACTGTAATTTAATATGTTTTACACTGGGAACATTGCTTCTAAAGCAATCATAAAACTCAGTAAGTTACCTGTAATCCATGCAGTGGAAGATTCATGCAACCTTCTGCTAATCATTGGCACATGCTTGTCCAGTAAATATTGAAATTTAGAAATTAACATTTTTAAAATTTGAGCGACACTTTTGATTTGTAACGGAAGTCTGTAAAATTATCAGGTATGCTGATAATAGTAAAATCTCTAACTCATGCAGTAATACTGAAGAAATCGATGCTGTACAGAAAGATTTTGAATCATTAGGGTTTTGTTCATTAAGGGCCTACATTTTAATACCTCTAAATGTAGTGTCATCCACTTTGGAGGCACAATCCAAGAAATACATATTATCTATATAATGAAACACTATCTAGTAAGATCAGTGAAAATACATTGGTATTACCATTGAATCCAATCTTAATGTTGATTTACACATTACTAACACTCTTAGTAAAGCTAACAAAATTTGGTGGGCAATCAAGCATAACATAAAATCTAAAGATCCGAATATTTTACCTCCCTTTATCGGGCATGTGTGAGGCCACATTTTGACTATGTATCTCAACTATGGCACACTTATATGTGTAAGGACATACATAGGCTTGAGAGGTTGCAGAGAAAAGTTATGAAGTCTACTTGTGTGCGACAGGAACTTGTCCTATGAAGCAAGATCTTCTAAATTCAATTTAATGTCCTTGGAACTTTGTTGATTAAGAGGTGACGCCTGTTTACATGGGACATTATTAATGATCCATCCCTAATATCAGAATGTGATCTTGATTTTAAACAGGTAGCAATTACCACTAGAGGTCATCCAGTTCAACTGATGAGAACCAGATTTTGATCTAGGAAAAGAGCATTTTATTTCTCACAAAGAATTGTAAACCCATGGAATATAGTACCGATATCAGTCATTATCAACAAGAATAAAACTTGTTCAGAAATAGACTGGATAAGTTTTTACTAACAAATAAGAATTTGATGTACTATATGTAGTTTTAGGAGCTACCATGGGCTATAAGCCTTTCCGCCTCCATACATTTCCTTAGTATGATCCTTAGTAACTCCATTTAATCAAATATAGATTATTGAAAAATTAGGCCATGTGAAGTTTAGTGAAACTTTAATATAAGGATTTTGAGAGGGAAGTGAATAGTTTTCATTCTCCATACAGGTTCAGGTTCAAGCATTTTATTGATCAACCATAGGTCATTACAATACAAGAGAGAAACTTGTTACACAACTGTATAGATTTGCATCTATAAAAATAAAAAGGTCACAAATGTGTGCAAAGACAGAGCTTTCTTATAAATATCCAAGTTTGCAGTGAGAAGGATGCAATATATTTTATTCTTTGTCTTAAAACTGCTGGGAAAAATCCACCAAGTTGTTTTCATCATCTGTATTGCATGGATTCAGTACATCATTCATACAATCAAACAAAGAATTCTTATAAGCTGAGGTCAGTTTACTAAGCAATGCTTTTCTCCAAGCATCATATAGAGGACACACTGACAAAATATGATAAATGCTTGCTACATTACCCTTATTACAGAAGATTCTAAACAAGTCTGAAGGTCCATACTTTGGCATATATCTTTCTATGTCAATATGGTTTAATGACATAATATTAAAGTGCAAATGCATTACCATATGTCTCTTTAGGAGTAAGAAGCATCAAAAGATAATATTCACAACTATGCCAAACTGTACTTTCTACAAGCCACAGGATTAATTTTGAGGCTATATGGCAGCCCAAGTCTTTCTCCCTATAAATTTGAAATCTACATTATTTAAATATATTTTGTAGATTTGAGAAATAATAAAACTATTCATATACCATACCAACATCTACAAGGAATTTTGTATGCAAGGGTATTAGCCAAAATGACTTGTTAACAATTTCAATCCATTTTACCTTTCTATTAGACACCAACTTGACCAAGACTTAGTCAAATTATTTAAAATATGTAACAATAAACAACCAGGCTTGGTTTTGTTATTGCTTCTATTGGAATACATCTCAGTGCTGCTGTCACACACTTTTCAAGTATTGATTTATTGACATTTGTGATAGCTCTATGGAAGATGGAAAACGAATTTTATTATATAAGGGTATATCATACTACAAGTATAATATAAGCAAACTTTGCTCCATACAAAGTGATAGAAGTCAGTTTAGCTTTAGAAACACGAATTGATGGGAGTACAGTTGATCTGCCATACTTTAAGTACAGCATGTGAATTTTGTCTGACTTCGTCTGACTGGGCTTTAACATGACTAGTCCATTTTTCATTTGGTGTAAAATTCATACCAAGATAGGTATACATATTGATTATTTCAAATTTTCTTCCATTTATTAGAAAACAGTATTTTTCTTGCAGGCAAAAATAACAGCTTTGGTATTGTAATAATTTAACTGTAACTTATGTAATAAAAGTTTCAGAGAAATGTTGCAATTTCTCTTGTAATCCTATTGAGAATAACGCAAAAGCACCATGTCACCTGCATGTTAAGCACGGATTGTTTGCTACAGATATTATTAATTTAAAATTGGTGACTGATAAATATAATGCTACAAGAAGAGTGCAACATCATAACATACACTGACCATGGAAAGTACAACATGATCAACAAATAAAATTGGCATTTGATCAATACATCAAGTGTAAAGGAACAGTTAAGAGGAAAGAAAACAGGAGCAGGGAAAGAGAAGTAGTCTCAGCTGGTGTCTGAGGGAGACAGGAAAGGCACTAAACAAAAGGAAGAAGAAAGTTGAATCCAAAGTGAGGGTAGGAAATATGTAGGCTGATTAGTCAGGTGAGTTACAGGGATGTGGCAAAGCAAAGGTGCGATGTTCAAGGAGCAGAGTGAGTAATAGGCAGAAGGAGCAATGAGGAGAAATGATGAGAGGTAGGAGGAAGGACCCAATCCAATATTTAGATATAAAGGAGACAAAGGGCATTTGATGATGGATAGAAGAGGCAGAATGGATAACAATGAGTAAAATGAGAAGTAATGAGTTTGAGAGATTGAGTTGGTTGCAAAGTGACAGATGTAATTACAGAAGTATCTAATTTGGTAAGGAGAAGAGAGGTGGACCCATACACCACATCACATAATAAAGACAGGGGGCACCATTTTGGTGACAAGCTCTTAGTGAAACTGCAGGGAAAGACAATCTTACTTCTATACAAGTCATCAAGTTTAGGACGGAGCTTGTCACCAAAATGGTGCTCCCTGTCTTTATTATGTGGATGTGGTGTATGGGTCCACCTCCTTCCTCCTTTGCCAAATTGCCAAATCACAAAAGCTATGTGGACAGAGAAGTCAAGCTTTACTGTCAAGTCATACAGCAAAGTACTTAATGGAAAGAGCCACTCAAGTGGGAAGCCATCCAAGGTGGAAAGAGTAGGCACCAAAGTGAGCTTGGCCATTTTTGACTGGTGCCCAAGGTACTGGATACTGTTTTTCAGTATTGGCAGAAAGCTAGTTAGAGCAGGACCATTGTAAGACATTCTGGAAGTCTATCTGTAAAAGACCTTCAATATCAGTGGTGATATTAGGTGAATGAAAATTATTGGCACCAAGATTCAGAAGAATATCATTAACATAAAGATTAAAAAGAAGTGTGGTCAAGGAACATCATTGTTTAACTCTCTTTAAATATTGAAGGTTTGAAATAATTGAATCAGTACCAACCCAGCCTGTAACTTGTTTTATAATATTTTGTCAAATAATTTTGAAATGTTATCCAAAAGATTCATTGGTCTAAACTTTTCTGGATCTTTGACACCCCATTTTTGTATAATGGGACCATGACTAGTTCTCCAACTATCCAAAATATAACTGAATTTGAGACATCTATTTAAAATGTTTGTTAAGGTAGGAACCTAAATATTTAAAATGTTATATATATGACGGCAGGAGGTGATATGGAAAATATCTTCACTCTGCAGAGTGAGCTCTGATACTCACGAGTGCTGAAGACACAAGTGAGAGTATCCAGAGCTCACGATGCAGGAGTGAAGATATTTTCATAACACATGATCTGCACATCATGTGTCAATTTATACAATAGGGTTATGAGTTTCAGAAGTATTGTTATGACTTTTTGTGTTCTGTTGCTGTTTCTGTGTTTGCTGCTTGAGTGTGTGACATTTTCTGAATGGGCTGGCATTATTACAAACTCTGTGGGAAAAGCTGAGTGTGTTTTGTAATGCTAAGTGTTATCTTCAGGCAGCAGTGAGAAAGAAACTGTTTTGTGAGTTGTGTGTTTAGAATTTTGGCTGCAGTCAGCTAAGAGTATCACAATAATGAGCTGGGAGTGAGAGAGTGGGGAAGCAGGTGAGGATGTTTTGCCATGGTAATTAGTTAGCTGCAGGCAGCAGTGAGCCATCTCACTTGAACCATGAGATAAATGTCAGCCCCTAAATTTATCTCACTCTGGTGAAGATACATGTTTTATCGCACTCATTTATCCTTCACCCCTTTTGTATAAATATATATATATATATGTGTGTGTGTGTGTGTGTGTGTGTGTGTGTGTGTGTGTGTGTGTATTCCATTTAAACCAGGTGCTTTATTTAATTTATAGGTATTAATAGCATCTTCTACTTCAAAAGTGTGACAATCAGAGGACTGTAGTCTTGTACTTTCCTGATTAATCTAATGGAATTCTTCAATCAGTGGATCATAGAAAAGCTTACTAAAATATAAAGCACACCTCTCTGCCAGAATGGAAGCAGCTGCACATGGCTCAACATTATTAGTGCCTTTTCTACCAACTGCCAATAAACTGATGAAGCATGTTAACTTATTCATCATGCATTATGGACCAAATGTTGTTTTGGTATTTTTTCTTTTATTCAATTAGTACAGGATTATACTTTTCCATTCTTTATTTGTGCCTCCTCAGGTTCAGAGGGCCCATCTGAAGACCCTGAAATTGATAATTTGAGGTGGCTGGCCCTGTATTGTGGAATTTTCTCCCAAGATCCTTGAGGGAGGCCATCAGTAGAGGTGTTTAAGCAGAGTCTGAAGGCACATCTATTTAGAGAGGCATTTGTAAACAATTTTTGAGCCTTAGAAGTAGCTGACTGCAAAATTGTCTATTTTAAATAGGTTTTTATCCAGGTTTTTGTTGTCATCTGTTTGTTGTTGTCACTGACTTATGTTCTATATTTGATATATGCTGTTTATTCTAACTCTTCCTGCCCGTACAGCACCAAGAGCCTCTGGATGGGTCACTTGATAAAGAAAATTTTACTTACTTACTATTAAGTTTTGACAAGTTGCACCAACATTTGTCTCTTTTAGCAGCCAGGATCATATCAGACATATACTGAATAAGAACAGAATATGCACCAGAGTTGGGGTGGTGCCCAGCCAAGAAATAGGGTTAGAATGTAAGAAATTGGCAGCATATACCCAGCTATAGTCCACATACAAATCGTTTGACTGGTTGAGATGACATGCTCCAACTTCTTTTATTCTTGTGTAAAACACAACTTCACAGTGACAAAACACAATTCGTTAAAAATCCCTTGTACTATGATCAAGGGGATACCTTTAGCTTAGACAGTCATGACTGGCTCAAATCCCCACCTAACATTTCACTATGCCCAGCTTTCTGCTTCCCGTTTTTGTGTTTGCTTGCATGCATGTGCAAGAAACACATTGCATCAGCTTTCTTTACAAAGGGGTTTTGAGGTGCAGCAATGTTGAGCTGAATGCAGCAGCCTATTCAGGGCTGGTCTCTGCCTGGCCAATAGAGAATCATGCCCTGGATCACCACAGTTAAACAAGCAGGCCACTACACCAAAGGAATTGAACCACTGCAATCAGGAGCACCCGTCAGTACGCAATCAGCTGTTCGATATGTTCCCTGACTGCAGCAGCCAATTACAGAGTTGCAAGCTGCTGGTCCCCCTTTAGGGTGCCTTCCTAGTGAAACACTTAAAAACAATAAAACTGTCGGGTAGCCCACTCCCCATAGGCATAATATCCTCCAAAAACATTCGGTTCTGGCCAGGGGTGCCGAATCCACCCGGCTCTTGCCCCTCCACACTGAAACATTGTTTTGCCAATGGGGTCCCAATCCCCACTGGCATCTTTCCCTCTGTCATTTGCCAATGGGGGCCCACCCCATTGGCATAATATCCCCCAAAAATTCAGTTTGTGCTGAGGAGGTGCCCAATCCCCCGCTCTTGCCCTCCCCCATGTGCCGACGGGGATTATTAATCCCCATCGGCTACAGTCCCCAAAAGATCAATGGGTGGCATGCTGGGAGCCCACCCCAGTGTACCAAATAACCCTGTAAATGGAAAACTGTCCTCAATGTTTTGTTTTTGTTTTTTTTACCTGCAAAGCAGAAATGATCCCTCACAAGCCCGTGACTCTTCCAAACCCACACCCAGCCTCTGCGCACCCTCCCCACACCCCCTCATCCCATACTTACCTCCGAGTCTGGCGCGATGATCTTCGTGGACCGGAACACCTCTGCACTCTTCAAATCCAACGCAAACTGAGGAAATGCTGGTAAGCTGTATAGTGGAATACATAGTTTTTTTCAACTTTGATGCATATCTCAGGCATTTTTGGAATTTTGGCACCAAATTTTCAACATGGGGTTTTTGGGAACCATCCTGAGGAATTCTGCCACTGTCATGGTGTTAATCAGCCTAAAGGTGATTTTGTGGTCACTGTGTGGAATCACCTTTCAGGACTGATTAATGAAATGACAGTGCTAGTCTTCATGAGGTGGGTTTCAAAAGCCTATGTTGCAAATTTGGAGGAAAAAATTGAAAAATTACTGTTTTATGAGCATGCATTGTGCAGTTACTACGATGCTTGTAACTTCAAAATTTGCAATATTTCATGCCACATTTTCAACATTGGCATTTTTACACACCTCCTTGTGAACAGTACAGCTGTCATTTTCACATCCTGCCCAAATGTGTTTTCGCACTTCCAGCACAGAATAGCACAGTCACTGTAGGAAATCAGTGTTTGGGACAGATTGCAAAATGACAGTGACACTGTTCATTAGCAGAGGTCCTAAAATGCCTGTGTTGAAAATTTGGTGACAATACTCCATAAAATGACTTCTGTTACGAGAGTGCATTGCACAGTTTGCATGCATGCTCGTAAGTTCATGCATTTATAATATTTTCACTCCAGATTTTCAACATTGCCATTTTATGCACCTCCATATGAACAGTACAGCTGTCATTTTGACATCCTGCCGAAATGTGTTTTGCAGTTCTGGAGCAGAATAGCGTGGTCACCGTGGGAAATCAGAGTTGCAGACACATTACAAAAATCACAGTGACAGTGTTCATTAGCAAAGGTCCTAAAATGCCTATGCTGAAAATTTGGTGACAAAAGTCCATAAAATGACTGTGTTACAAGCATGCGTTGCACAGTTTCCATACAGCTTGTAACGTCGCAGACATTTGCAATTTTTTTCATGCCAGATTTTCAACATAGCCATTTTTTGCACCTTCTTATGAACAGAACAGTTGTCATTTTCACATCCTGGCCGAAATGTTTTTGTACTTCCTAAGAATAGCATGGTGGCTGTGGGAAATCCATGTTCGGAAACATTACGAAAATCACAGTGACACTGTTCATTAGCAGAGGTCCAAATGCCTATGATGAAAATTTGGTGACAAAGTCCATGAAATTATTGTATTACAAGCGTGCATTGCTCAGTTTCCACGCATGCTCATAATCTCACACATTTGCAATATTTTCACTCCAGATTGCCAACATTGCTATTTTTCTATAGTTCCTTATGAACAGTACACCTGTCATTTTCACATCCTGGCCAAAATCTGTTTTCGCACTTCCAGCCCAGAACAGTGCTGTCACTGTGGAAATCTGTGTTTGGGACACATTATGGAAATGACAGTGACACTGTTCATTAGCAGAGGTGCTACAATGCCTGTGTTGAACATTTGTGACAAAAGTCCATAAAATAATTGTGTTACAAGCATGCACTGCGCAGTTTCCATGCACGCTCATAACTTCTCACATTTACAATTTTTTCATGCCAGATTTTCAACATTGCCATTTTTTCACACCTTCTTATGAACAGAATAGCTGTCATTTTTCACATCCTGGCCAAATGTGTTTTCGCATTTCCAGTGCAGAATAGCATGGTCGCTGTGGGAATCCTGTTTGGGACACATTACAAAAATCACAGTGACACTGTACATTATACAATGGCAAGAAAATTTCCTGGTCTCTGATTGGTCAATCTTGGGCCGGACCCGTGATGTTATTCCAGTGCAACATCACAGGTCTAGTCTCAGTCTCACTGCGAACCTGTAGATGAACTTTTGGATGATGAGCTAGATGACCTCTTTTTTGCATCTCCTTAAGAAACGAAAATATTTTTCCACACTAAAAACATTCTTTAAAATTATTTTTTTATTTTATATATAACAACAAGCCATTAGATAATAGCAATACGCCTTTTCCAGGGTGTAGTCGTTTGGATAACATCCGCCTCAGTTGTTGGAAGCACTCGGCCTGCGGCCTCATGCCCAACCACCTGAGGCGGATGTTATCCCAGCATGACACACACCCTGTTGGGATTATTGCTTAATTAGCAGAGGTCCTAAAATGACTATGTTAAAACTTGGTGGAAGAGTCCATGAAATGACTGTGTTATAAGCATGTGTTGCGCAGTTTCCACGCACGTCGAATTCTTGCACATTTGCAATATTTTCAGTCAACATTGCCATTTTTCTGCACCTCTATGAACAGTACAGCTGTCATTTTCACATTTCACCGATATGTGTTTTCAGACATGTAGCATACAATGACGTGGTCGGTGTGTGAAATCCAATGTTCGGAACAGATTAAGAAAATCACAGTGACATTGTTCACGAGCAGAGGTCTTAAACTGACTATGTTGAAAATTTGGTGACATAAAGTTCATAAAATGACTGTGCTACGAATGTACATTGTGCAATTTCCACGCACCTCGCACGCTCACAAACTCGTAATCTTTTCAGTCTACATTTTCAGCATTGCCATTTTCCACACCTCCTTATGATCAGTACAGCTGTCATTTTTCACAACCTGACTAAAATTTGTTTCACTTCCAGTGCAAAATAGCATGGTCACTATGGAAAATCAGTGTTCAGGATAGATTAAGAAAATCACAGTGACACTGTTCACGAGCGGAGGTCCCAATATGCCTGTGTTGAAACTCTGCTGTAAAACATCCCAAAACTAATTACGTTACAGGTGTGCTTTATGCAGTTTCTATGCACACCATGACTTCACTAGTTTTTATATTTTCATTCCAGATTTTCAACATTGCCATTTTTACACCTCCTCATGAACAGTACAGCTGTCATTTTTCACATCCTGTTCGAAATGTGTTTTCACACCTGTGGTGCCAAATGCTGCAGTCACAGTAAAATCACCTTCAGCTAACAAATTAATAGTGTCTGTTCATGCAGTGGATCACAAAAGCCCATGTTGAAAACTTGGAGTAAAAATACCAAGAAACAGCCAGGGTGTTAGGGTTTTCAACCATACTGTCCTACAGCCATCAGGGATATGACTTGGGATTGTCAACAGTAATGCTCATGCCATTCCACCCAAGCTTTGAGATGTGCCTGGACTCTTTGGAACCAGAATCCATCCCATTCTCCTATACTGCACCCATTTCAGCATATTTCCTTATGGAATGAGATGAGTAAAGCCTGAACACCCAAGGCACACCTCGACACTTGTCAGTGTCTGCAGGATAGGGTGAGGGGAAATGTCATGACCGTTACAGACAATGACAAAAGACACACCTCAGTGCATGCACATCTCTGCAGGGTGGGGGTGGGGTTAGCGTCAGTTCAGTACTTCACTGCCAAACTTGTACATATGGGCCCAATTCCCATAGGGCGGCACCTGGTACAAGCTTGGCAAGCAGTATCTTGCACCAATGCCTGGTGAACCAGGGCCCTGCACCTGATTCGGTACAGGAGGGGTCCCAGTGGCTAAGTCCCCATGCTAGCACCAACCATAACCCTGCAGCAAACCCCTTGTGCACTGCACAGGTCCACCGTGGCCACCATAAACTACACAGGACCCCTGTCCCACTAGGTAATGGGCTTGTGGACCCAACCTGATGGGTCGATGTCCCCCCACCATGTTTGGTGCAATTGGTGCCTTGCCACAGATGTGAGTGGTGGGATGTACTGGGCACTGGTGAGTAGTCTGCTCTGGTGTATGGGGTTTGGGCTCCACATGCTGGGGACATGGGTGGGCACTGTACCACCATACATTGGTGCTGCAATAGCACCGATAGGGCAGGCATCGGGATCAGGAGAGCAGCATCAGGATGGGGGTATCAACATGGTACATAATGGCATCGGGAGCTGTGAGGAGTGCCATTGGACCACTAGGATGGGGGCCACACATACGAGCCACATTTTTGCGGTGTATGATGGGTGGACCATCACTCATGGTATGCCGTACATAGGCATGTCACCCAGTGGAGAATGTCTAAGTCCCTTACAGTTGCCCTGGCTAGTCTAAGGGCACTTAGAATTTCTCCCACCAGGTGATGGCTGTGAATTGCAGGATGCAGCTTGTATAGGCACATTCCCTTACCGCCATGCCGCAGTGCATTGTAGGCAAGCCCTGTTTGGGGCAGGTGTACTGTGGTCGGTCGGTGAAATTAATGTTTGGGACACATTACAAAGATCACAGTGACACTGTTCATGAGCAGAGGTGTTAAATGGCCATATTTAAAATTTTATAACTAAAGTCCATAAAATGACTCTGTTACGAGCATGCATTGTGCAGTTTCCACACACCTCCTAAGTTCACAAACTTATGAACAGTTCACACCTGGCTGAAATGTGTTTTGCATTTCTGGCACAGAATAGCATGTTTGCTGTAGGATATTAGTGTTCAGGACAGATTAAGAAAATCACAGTGACACTGTTCATGAGCCGGAGGTCCCAAAGTGCCTATGTTGAAATTCTGCTGTAAAAATCCCCAAACTAATTACATTATGGGTGTACATTGCGCTGTTTCTATGCACGCCATGGCTTCACTAGTTTTTGTATATTTTCACCCAGATTTTCAACAGTGCCATTTTTTACACCTCCTCATGAACAGTACACCTGCCACTTTTCACGCCCTGTTCAAATGTGTCTTCGCACCTGTGGCACCAAATGGTACAGTTGCTGTGCAAAATCACCTTTCACCTAAAGAACTGATAGTGTCACTGTTCATGCAATGAGGTCACAAAAAGCTGATGTGGAAAACTTGGAGTAAACATACCAAGAAATGCCCAGGGCATTAGAGTTTTTGACCATAACGCCTACCCTGTAGTGACTGACAGGCATCAGGGGGTGATCTAGGATTGTCGACAGTAATGCTCATGCTATTCCACCCCCCACCATGCAGCCAGTGATAGGCATCGAGGTGCACTTGGGACTCTTTGCTCCCAGAGTTCACCCCATTCTCTATACTGCACCCATTTCAGTGTATTTCTTATAGAATGAGGTGAATGTAAAGCCCAAACACCCTAAGGCATACCTCAACACTTGTCAGTGTCTAAAGGGTAGAGTGAGGTGAAATGTTGTGACCATCATGGGTGACAACGCAGAGGCACACCCAATGCCTGTCCATCTTTGCAGGGTGAGGGTGGAGTTGGCATCAGTTCAATACTTCAATGCCATTCCTATACTACATCTGTCTAACTCCTACACTTCAACTGCTAATGCCAGCAAGTAAACATTCGGCATTGACAAATGCTTGTCTTACTTTGCATACCAGACATTTTTAAGTTATTTTACATGTTTGTTAAGCTGTGTTTAATTTTTAAACACCATTTGTTATTAACAGTCATGGAAGAAAGGATCTCAGAAATAAATTCAACAAAATATTATATATATCAAGTGGACGTAACATTTTAATATTTAGATTTTTAGCATTTTCCACTGTGAAGAGTAAAGTTTTATAAATTTGTTGTGACATAGTATTAAGACGAATATGATATTTTTTTAAATACCTCTAGGGACTGGCTTTCAATGTGAATCAGAATCTCATCACCTGAAAAAATAGGAATATGAATTGTGATTATAATGGCAGCATGATCACTTTCAGTGCACATATCAACTGCTAAATCCTCAAATAATTCTAGGTAAAAACATTGTCATGATAGCAAAACCAATTACACTTCTACCATTATTTATGAAATATGTGAATTTACTCATAGGGTCTGAAACAGTACACCAATTTGAAATTAACATACTAACTTACTAAAAAGCCAGCAAATTGGGCCTTATGGTCTATCAAGTCTGTTGGGGATCAGTGCCTACCCAGGGCACTGTTATAGCACCCCTCCCTCCCTACAAGGTCCCCACCCTAACCCCCAGCGGGTCTCTGGGATGCACCCTTCACCTATACCAATCTGAGCCCTTCTTGAATCACTCCACAGTTGTAGCAGCCACCAACTCAATGGGCAGCACATTCCAGGGCTCCACCATCCTATCAGTGAAGTAGCATCTCCTTGTTTGCCCCTTAGTCTCCTCCCATCCAGCCTCATTGAGTGTCCCTGGTGGCTCCTACCTCCCTCAGCTGAAACACCCTTCAAGGCTTACCCTATTCATTCTCTTGAGATATCTGAAGACCTCAATCATATCCCTCTGTTCCTTCTCTCCTCCAGTGAGTACAGTCTGAGCTCCTCCAGTTTCTCCCCATAGGACTTTTTACTAGTCCTTATATCATTCTGGCACCCTCCTCTGGACCCTCTCCAGAAGAGCAAATTACAAGATTTACAATTTTCTAAAATATTTTCATCCTATTTCCATTCTCATTTGTAATCTTATCTTCTGAATTTCTACATACACCAAAATGAAGTCGAATAATAGGCTGGCAGTATAGACTAGAAGTTAGAATAATGAGCTGTGAATGATCTTGGTACATCCAGCAGAAAGGGTTTGATTCCTACAACCTCCACTTGCATACTATGTGACTCTGAGCAAGTCATTAACCTCAACAGTGCTCTGAGGTCAGCCCTGAAAATAGGCAATTGTACCTAGTGGGCCTCACCCAGTTACCAAAGACTAAAATTAAAATTAATTAAACAGACTATTTGTGAATGGCATTCTTGAATTAAAGTCTCCAACCATAAATGTAGAACATCCTAAATTATTTTCTAGTAAGTCTGAGAACCTGTATTCCAATGTAACACATACCTTAACATCATAATATTCAGATGTACTTGCAGAATGTATATATATATATATATATATATATATAGAGAGAGAGAGAGAGAGAGAGAGAGAGAGAGAGAGAGATTTATATAGATATATACATATATATATATATATACACACACACACACACACACACACACACACACACAGTGGAGTCAGCCACAATGAAGTGCAGTAACTTGCAGTAATGACATCACAAAATTCTGCTTGACAAAAGGGCTTACGGTAATTGCCATTGACTTACAATGGCGCTGCAGTAAACTGCAGTATTCTGTGATATTCTGCAGCACTTTGTGTTGCATCCTGTCTGTCACATATGTGTGTGTGTGTGTGTGTTATATATATTTTTTTCCAAGAGCAATGTGATATCATTAACAGTAATTTACAACATTTGACAGTTAGAAGACTGTTCAAGCAATTTTTCTGATTTAAGAGATTATTTTAACAAATGTAGCAAGGCCTCCTAATGATCTTCCATTTTACAAACTTTCTTACAGTAGCTTGTGATAAGAAGCATCAATACCACTTGATCTGTATTTCTGTACATAACAAGGTCTTTTGTAAACAAATGGTATACTGTAGAAATCAATATAATCAGGCTACTCATTAGCCTTCATTTTCAGTGCTAAATAAGCTATATTTCAGGATATGATCTTTTGTGACATGAGTTAAAACATGGAGTCCTCATACTACTACTTGTCATATTTAACAAAGCTGTTATTCTTTGTATTATTTTAAGAAATTTGTGAACAATTATCAAGAGACCTTTCTCCTCTGCTGTAAAATTGTTTATTAAGGTTTGTATGCAAGGGGAGAGTCACCTATACATTAAGATCCACAATATGAATGTCTAAATTGTCCAGTTTGACAACTTTTGCCAAGATATTTAAAGTCAATACTCTAGCTCCTACCCAAAAATCAATTTGTGCTTCACCAGAATTTTTGTCTGGTCTGCTAACCCTTTTCAGTACTGTGTAGCCCAATTTCATGTCCAATATTTTAAAATTAGGAAACGAACTGAGGACATTATGTTTTTGTAAGATTCATTTTGCTATGGAACAAGATCAAACATTGTTAATATAACTGGTTTTGGCACATTTTCACATTGATTTTGTACAAATGGTCTATAATGATAATGCCAATCAAATGAACAGGCTAATAAGGAAAACAATTCCAAGGTTAGATGGTCATATTGGATGCTAAAGTCACCATGATATAGATGGCTCAATTTATAATTGAAGCTCATCAAGTTTTTAAAGGCACACCATGTAACTGAGCTCATCAATATATTGTACTAATGCATACACATTATTGGTATCTTTTATCTCTTTCAGCATGAAGTACTTTTCTATTACAGTCTGGAATTTCTAATTCTGCTGTTAGTAAATGATGAGTTATCAGTTTTAAAGATGCATTAGTTTCATGTTGTTTTCTGTAAATACCCCTCATGCAAATGAAAAGTTTATTTCCATTCAGAAGGAAACTACTAAGAACCTCTACTGATGGAGGAAACTCCCACTTCTCCACAATATTCCTCTGTGAAGCTGCTTTGCAGTTTATGTGCTTTCTTTCCTCTCATTTTTTCTTTTTATTATCAATATATTTACCAATCCCAGAGTTTGACTCCCTTGCTCAGATGTTTTAGGTGTTTTATTTATTGTCATTGCCTCCCTTATTTTTAGTATTTTCTTTTCTTATTTTTGTTTCTTTCCCTATAACCTTCTGATTTTTTTTATTGACAGTGTAATTGGAATTACAAATTCTTAAAATGATGATGTTGTGGCTGTTGACTTAAATGTATCCAGTTTTAATGTAACCTAGTTCATTATTTTAGCTTGGGATTTAAAAAGAAAAAAAGAAAACTTTAATTTGTCCTACCTCCTCTTTCAATGATATGACAGTCAACATAATGAGTATCTGTGCTTCATGGGGAACTGCCAGTGAAGTAATAACTCCATTGTGAGGTTTGAGGGAATTTTGACAAGGTTTCATCAAGAAGCAAGTCATTTAAAAAGCAGGAAAAGTCAGGGCCTGCCTCTAAGTCTCCTTGCAAGTATCCCATTGTAGAACCTCTCTTGGCCAGAGAGCATTCATGTACATGGCCCCCAATGGTTGAATGCCCTGGCTGGAGAGATCTCTGCCTTAGTCAAATTAGAGAATTTAAACCTAGTCACCATCAGCTTCTCCTGGCCTCAGGACACTGTGACTGTCTCTAACCTACTTTCACCTCCTGGTCTCATGTCCACTACCCCTTTCTTGCTGATATGACAAAGTCTATCACTGACTGCTCTCTAAACTTCTTCGCTATTGAATGATTTCTCTTGCCTACTATAGCACCTGGTGAATATGCCTGTAATTTACAAACTGTGTTTTTTACTCAATTTATGTTATTATGTTATGTTATTATGTATTGAAATCTATCTAATTTGTTGTACTTCAACCTGTCTGTAATCATTTATTGTCTGACATGGAACCTTTTTAAATGAGTCTCTGACTGAAAGGTTTGTAAGTCTGAGAATTCAATAAATAAATAAATGTATACCCTTTGATTAATATTGCCAGATTGCCACACAGGATCGGTATTATGTATAGTTGCAGCCAAAGACATGGGCAGATATTTCCTGAAATTTATATGTCAAATCTAGAGAAATTCCATGCCTGTCTACAATACCACTGTGTGCCACCAGAAAGGATCTCTTTAGATATATCACAAAATATCTGGATGTATCTATGGTTGCAACTGCAATCAGGAAAAGTCAGGGTCTGAATCATTAATTACTGTACTTCTGTTCAGTTTCTTCTGTTTGCAGACTGGGCTTTTTGATTTTAAAGTTTCATCTTCTTTCTTTAACACTGAATTTAAATCTGAATCTATAATGAGGGGACTAATTTGAATTTTTGAATATATTTGCATTTCAATAGTACATGGTACTAGGCACAAGCATGTTTTCGGGCTGTCCTGTGATGAGCAATTAAAGTTGCAATAAAAAACACAAATACAGTTCATACACAATAAAACAATAAATGTAACAAATATTCAACTACATTCACACTCATATTTGAGCCACATTGCAACAGCTACTTTAAACTGCTATAGGTTGGTAAATTGCATAATGCTGGTGGCAATGAATTCCAAGCTGATGTAGCAATAAAATAAAATGGCATTGTATGAAATCTTGATCTTGTTTTGGGACTTGAAAGACCCTGACTAAAAAGGTCCATACTACTTTTATGGCTGTGGATGGAGCCTACAGCCACCTTGCTTTAGCTAGAAAAATGAGATAATCATGGAACACATTTTCACTACTTTTCAGTGTATCCTTCCATGACTGCAAATATCTATGGCAGTTATAGAAATACTCTTCTTTCTGTTTAGAATGATGGACACAGAACTCCAAGCTGCTTTTCTCTGAGAGCAAATGTGCACACATTCCAAATAAATCTAAATATCTTTAAAACCATTCAAAGTGTGCAAAACAACTATTGTGAAAGTTTCTTAGGACAAAAGTCCTTTCACATGAGGGTAGTCACTAATCTGAATTATTCATATTTTGTAAATATGCTCTTCCTAACAGCCTCATTTTTTTAACTTTGAGTGAACACCGTAGGAGCCATTACAAACAAATGCAAATATCTCAGAAAGTGTACAAGTTACCAGTACACAACCATCATGAATGGTTTTCAGGACAAAATTACCTTTCAAATGAGCACAGTCATTGATCTGAATTCATTAGAATTTCTTAAATATATTCATCCAAATGTGAAAATTGTGAAGAAAATTGAAACTTCAGGTACTCAGATAACCATAGTTTTAAAATATAATTAGTGCAGCTTTAAGAATAGGCTCATTAGAAAGGTATTTTGTCCTGAATAACTTTCATACTGCTTGTTTATGTGCAATGTGTATACTTTTAGAGATACAGTAAAGCTTGCCACTATGAAACCCACTTACAACATTCTGAAGTATGATGCAGCAGAGTTACTGCAGCAAACAATGTAATTTCAATGGGAATTAGTCCCTTTTGTCATACAGGAAAATGTGACACTGCCAGAATGAAGTGAATGTCACAGTTTCCTGCATGACAAAAGGGACTAATTGCCATTGAAATTATATTGTTATCCATAGTAACTCAGCTGCAGCATGCTGCAGAGTGCTGAAAAATGCTGTAGAACTGGGTTTCATCCTGACGAGCTTCACCGTAATTACATTTGTTTGGCACAACTCCTACAAACAATGAAAACTGAGGTAATCAGATGATCATAGTTTAAAAATATAATTATTAATGGAATGTAATCTTTTTATTATAATCCTGTGTTTTGATGTATTATTGTTACTCTGTCTACTCCCTGATGCAGAACCTCTGTAAATGAGCTTCTAGCTCTACAGTTTTTAATCCTAGCATCAATAAATAAATAAAAAAATTAATGATAGGATCATTTGAAAGGTCTTTTGTCCTGAACAACTTTCATATTGTCTTTTAGCTGTAATTTGTATACTTCTAGAGATATTTACATTTGTTTGGCGTAACTCCTATTGCATTTCTAAGCAGCCTCAGTTCTGCAAACCACTCTGCCAGTTAAGTGAAATTCTAGACCAGACCACCTTGTTCATCTCTTGTCATGCCTAAATTAAAGTGGACAGGAATTTATTACTTATGTGCAGCTGTTTGAAATGCCTCTGTTTTCATAAATTATATTTATACCTCTAAAGGATCCCTGTTTAACTGTGCCTGAATAAAAGTTGAAGCTGTCAGTTGTGTTTTGTATTGTTTTCTATGTATGGACAACATTTTGCACAGCTCCTTTCTTGGAATCAAGAATTTGGAGTTTTGACTATGTCACTTGATGGTTTCAGAACTGTTGACACTGTACTGATAAGTTCATGCTAACATTTTTGAAACCGTGATGCCCAGAAAAACTTGTTGCCATATTGGTCCTTGTAACACAAGATCCACAGAAACAGTTGATTTGATACCTTTTGTTGGACCAACAGAGTTGTTACAAAAGAACACACGTCTTTTAGCCTTTGGATTACACAGAATCCTTCATCAGAAAACACTGGCAGTTGTCTTAGAAGAACATACTTTCTCAAACCCAGATCATACAAAAAATGAAAAGTTGTTAAGGACCCCATTGGTTAAAACTGCATTAAAACAACAACAACATAACCATATAAAGACAGCAAAAGTTACATAAAAGAAAACTATCCCAAGATCAAATGTCACTGACTTGAAAGTTCACTCCCAGGAAAAACTATTAACCAACTGAAGCTTCATTTTAAAACCATCAGTGTGTGTCTGTGCTAGAATTAGTAATTGACAGTGATTAAAAACAACAAGGAAAATAAGCTTCATAATACAAAGTAAATAATGTTAAAAGTATTATAAACATGAAAATATCTACAGTCACAGCCAAAGACATGGCCAGATATTTCCTGAAATGTCTGTGATATTTCTAGACAAATCTTATGCTTTCTGCATTTCCACAGTAGGGGCAGCAGAGAAAGCGCTTTAGAAATTTCATGAACTATCTGGTCATGTCTGTGGCTACTACTATATGTAAGTAAAAAATAGGTTAGAAGACAACCTGCCTTAGTGTAAATTAAACATTCACCAACTGTTTCACACAGTGGTGTCAATCAAATTTTACACAGTGTAAGTACTGTTCAGATACATTTGTTTTAATCTCTGTGTACAATAAGTCCATATTACTCATGAATAGTCAAACTTATACTGCCTCAAACATGATATATCTGCAATTCTGTAACAAAGTGACTAGTGTATGGGTACATTCAAAACCCAAACCTAACACAGACCCCTTGTAATTAAGCTCATGTTATCCTAATATGTCCATGCATCAACATGTGTCCATATGCACCTAATTTGCTGTTGTATTAAATAACAGTTCTATAAATCTAAAACCAAAACAAAACATAACTGACAGCTTCAACTTTTATTCAGGCATAGTTAAATAGGGATCCTTTAGAGTTATAAATATAATTTATGAAAATAGAGACATTTAAAACAGCTGCACATACTGTAAGTAATCAATTCCTGTCCCTTTAACTCACACAGACCCATTGTGTGTTTAGAACATTGGAAACAGAACTCCAAACTGCTTTTCTTTGAGAATCTTCCAAAGGCACTGGTAGAATTCTTAGCAAATGTGCACACATTCCAAACAAATCTAAATTGCTATAAAACTATTCCAGGTGCACAAAGACAACCAGCCTGAAAGCTGTTTAGGACAAAAGACCTTTCAAATGAGGGTAGTCACTAATCTGAATTCCTTATGTTTTGCAAAATATGGTCATCTTATTACCTGTATTTCAATTTTGTTTTACAAAATTCACATTTCTGATGACTATTAAAAAATGAAAAAAAAAATAAGATTACTGACTGTCCTCATTTGAAATGCCTTTTGTCCTGAACACAAAAATGTAAATGATGCACTTTGGGCACAGAAATCCAGGCAGAGTACAAAATGGGTGGAGTGGTAATGACATTAAAAGTGCACATTCAAAAAAAAAAGCTTTTACATACAGTTGATTGCTGTTTAACAATATTATGCATCCATGGCTGCCACCCACTGTACGTCTAATATAAACCCATAATCACAATGTTCCTGGCTTGAAGCAAAAGGAGGAGGTGGAAGCCATAACTGACTCTTTGTTTTTGTGTTGAAGGGTCAGTTTTTTACAGCAAAAACAAGGAAAGGGGTCAATTCAAAATGTGCAGATGATCATAGGGACCACTTTTTCAGAGCATGCCACCACCAGCAGCTACCACTTCAAGACTGCTACTACCCCACCTAATACAATCAGGGAAAACCAGAAGTAGTCTACCAGCACTGAGATCAATATGGTTAAGCACATTTACCAGAAATTACTACTTAGAAACAAATGAGAATGTGACTGTGATGATGAGCAAGTCCTAGACTAGATCTTTAGTTTGTTAATAGTCTCCTACTGAGTCTGATTTTTACGGCTGTGTGGGCAAAGCTCCTCAGATGTTATGCCATCATCAGATTTGTATAAGAGCACTGTGGATGCATGTCAACTGACTGCTGTCTGATGTTCTGCCACAGTGCTCCGCATAGATTCCAGTGATTCTGTTTATGCAGCCCTTCACCTCCATGGGCTGCATAAACATACTCACTCCTGGTGCACCACTTTTCCTTTCTGCAACTGTGGAAGTGATGGCCGCCATGTGCAACATGTTGGCACTGACTTAAACTGCACATGCATGGTATCATACATATGTATGTAACTCCTATGTCACCTTTAGCTAGCTGGCTCCCCCTTAAAGAACTACTGCCAACTACATGGCATACAATTTACTTTTGGCAGAACTACACACATAGTACCACACTTAACATTCAAGTGCATACCAGGCTCATTATCTAGAGGACTGAGGGTGGGGTATATACTAAAATTAACCTTTTATTTACAACCAGGTCCAGGGGAGAAGATGCTAGGCATATGCAGAGGGTGGGCAGAGGATGACAGTGAAAAGGCAGAGAAACTAAACAAATATTTTGCTCAGTATTTACAAAGGAAGGGGGAGGTACCTAAAACAAACAGTAGAAACACTCTGGATACAGAAGTTGATACCAACCCATTTACAGAAGAAAGGGTTCTGAAAGAGCTCTTAAAACTGAAGGTGGACAAAGCAATGGGGCCTGATGGGATTCATCCCAGAATTCTAAAATAACTAAGGGTAGAACTAGTGAAACCACTGACTACCCTCTTTAACAAATCATGGGAGGATGGGGTGGTACCTGAGGACTGGAGGAGGCAGATGTGATTCCCTTCACAAAAGTGGGAGCAAGGCAGAAGCAGGAAACTACAGACCTGTTAGTTTAACCTCAGTGGTAGGAAAATGATGGAATCACTTCTGAAGGAAAGAACTGTTGAGTATCTAGAGGCCAGAGGGGCACAGGACCCAAGGCAGCATGTATTCACAGTGGAAAGGTCATGCCAGACAAATCTGATAGATTTCTTTGACTGGGTGACCAAAGTAGTTGATCAGGGAGGGGCTGTGGACATGGCCTACCTAGACTTTAGCAAGGCATTTGACACAGTCCCACACAAAGATTAATATACAAGTTAGCCAGCCTGGGAGTGGGTCCCAAGATGACAGCCTGGGTAAAGAATTGGCTGGAGAATAGGACACAGAGAGTAATAGTAAATGGAGTCCACTCTGAAAAAGGGGGTTAGTAGTGGGGTACTGCAGGGTTCAGTATTAGGACCGATCCTCTTCAATGTCTTTATAAGTGACATTGCAGAGGGACTGGAAGAAAAGTCTGTCTCTTTGCAGATGACACAAAGATCTGCAACAGAGTTGATGCACAAGGTGGGGTGGAAAGGATGAGAAGGGACTTGGCAAGGTTAGAGGAATGGTCGAATGTATGGCAGCTTAGATTCAATGCTAAGAAGTGCAAGGTAATGCACCTGGGAAACAAAAACCCAGGGAAGAGCACGCAATGGGGGTGAGATACTAACAACAACAAAAATGGAAAGGGACCTGGGGATAGTCATATCAGATGACCTAAAGGTGGCAAGCAATGTGAGAGGGCAGCAAGGAGGGCTGGGGAATACTGGGATGCATAGGGAGAGGCATCACCAGTAGAAAACAAGAAGTTATTATCCCTCTGTACAGACAGCTGGTGAGACCACATCTGAGTACTGCGTGCAGTTCTGGAGACCCAATCTCCACAAAGACATAGACAGGATGGAAGCTGTCCAGAAGAGGGCAACTAAAATGGTGCAGGGTCTGCACTGGAAGACATATGAAGAGAGAGACTTAAGGAGCTTAATATGTATAGCCTCGAGGAAAGGAGGGAGAGGGGAGACATGATAGAAACTTTCAAGTACCTCAAGGGAATCAACAAAGTCCAGAGGGTAGCATCTTTCAAAAAGAGGTGTGCAAGAACAAGGGGCACAACTTGAAAATAGAAGGGCAGCTCAGAGGTAATTTAAGGAGTATTTTTCACAGAGAGGGTTGTGGGATGTATGGAACAGCCTTCCAGAGAGGTTGTGGAGTCAAAAACAGTGGTGGAATTCAAACATGCATGGGACAGTCATAAGGCAATTCTAGGGTGTGGGGGTAGGAAGAAGTAGGCTGCTGGTTAACTAGGATCTGCAGCTTATTCAGTAGGTAGGGAAATGGGCAGACTGGGTGGGCCAAGCAGTCCTTATCTGCCATCAAATTCTATGTTTCTATGCTAGACATAACAGCTGAGAGGCCCCAATAACAGTCACACTAAAGGCAATAAGTGGAATGTCCAAAGCAGTAACAGGGATTTTGCAGTATGGCTTTATTTACAGATGTTACTTAAAGCAAGGCTGGTCCCTTAAAGTTTGTCATTGCAATACAGGCTCACTCTGTTTTGCAGGATACTTGCTAGGCAGTACTGTTTTCCACAAAACATCTCTATCTCTCTTGCAAAGTGTATATCTGTGGGATGTACCACACACTTTAAACATTTTCCACACATTTCCATTTCCAAAGAATATATCTATGGGATGTGTCACATACTCTAAAATACTCCTGGTGCATGGTCTTTGCCCAGGGAACACTGGTGCCCATCCATGAACCAGTTAGCCTTGCCTGAAACTCCAAATGGTGTTCCTCCCACCCTTTGCCCCAAACAGCCTCTGCCATTCCTTTAGAGTTACACCAAATGAGCCTCCAATCCCCAATGAATTACTAAAGACTCCCAACTTTAACTTTAAATTCAGACCAGTTGTGGTCAAAGGGGTTCTGACCAGTGTGATGGGGCCTTATCTAGGGCACACAAACCTCAGACAACTCCTTCAGAGAACAGTCTCAAATTCTGTACTCACAGATTAGTTGTTCCTTCCTCCTAGTCGTGGAAAGAACAAAAGACACCTTTCTTTCTCTGGTACCTGTCAGATTATACTCATTGTTCTTCCTTAAATTAGCTGTGAACTTCAAGACCTTCAGGGATTGCCCTTGGATCCATAAGAAGTGCAGTCCCTCCTCACTCCCCTGGAGTGAAACTAAAGAGTCCTGCAGGCAAACTTCACAGGCATACTGAAGATTTTATCAAACTAGGGTGTGAAATACCAGGGCTCCCTTTGAAAGTGCCTCAATGGCAGACCTCCTGCCACTCTGACTGCCACACTTGAACTTATTGATGAACATTCTAAGCTCCCGAGAGCAGCTGACTCTACAATGGTTATGCTGCTAGGAGATTTCTAAATAACATAATCATCCTTCTCTCAGGCTAGCCGAGTAAACAATGATGTCATTATGCAGAAAGCCCCTAATGAGCTCCCCACCAGCTGCCATTTCCTACCTGCCTAAGACTAGTACTAATGGGATTCTAGTAACTCCAGGGGGCTGGTTTGTAACATGTAGTTATGCTCCAGCACCGCCATGTTGTACTAGGCTGGCTCCAACAAACTTCACATGTCGCGAGTATCACGCATGCGCGATGCTGTAATTACTGCAATTATTGCTGACTCTGGGGCAACAAGACACCACATATTTTCTGTGCTCTTGTCTCTCTTAACAGCTCTCCATTGCCATATTGGCGGCGACCAGAATTTGTTGTTAACTCCTGTGTATCATCAGGACTAACAATAGGAGAATTATGCTGAAGTTCTGTTAGGTCAAGAAAACATGTTGTATTGCTATGGTGATCTTCCACTCGTACCATTTGATCCCTGTTTTTCTTATTTCTGCCTTCAAGGAATTACATACTTGTTCCCTGAGGGTCTAATAAAACATATATTTTTCTTTTTCCATCAGAACAGGATTTAGATTTATTACCTTCTGCTAATTTGCTTGCATCTTTCTAGAACTTCTGTCTTAGCATTTATTGCACTGTTTGATTAATGTAATATGTATGCTAAGTACTATACATACGTTGATCCCATATTTTTGTATTTTAAAATTTTGTACAGTGTTTTACATTTCTGTACAGCACTCAGAGCTATCTGGATGGGCACTACATCAATAAAGATGTATTGGATTCAATGTAATTAGCTTAAGTTTAAACTTGCTACCTTAAGTTTAGCCTGATAGACAATGCTCACCCTTAAAGGAAGCAATGTCCCATGTGAAAAATTTGTAGCGAGTAAATGAGTTATCTAACATCCATACCAGGTAAAATATTAGATTCCAGGGTACCAGCATTTTCCAATCAGAATTTAACTACTAGCAAAGATACAGTTTGAGTATTAGAAGAGTTTAGCTCAATCATTTTTTCTTTTAGAAACATTTATGCCCTGAATCTAGAACTGGTGCCCACTTCCTGTGTGCATATTTTAATCAGAAGTAATGACATTTTCAAATGACTTTGTTAGGTAGTTTCACTAAATATGAATATCACTGTACTTCAAGAGATTATTTATAAAATTACAAATCCCAATTAAGATTTAAAACCACCAGCCTAAGCAATGTACTAGAAGTTTGTTTGGTAATTATGTGCTCCAGAGATTTCCTACTCTACGTACCAGATATCCCTTTCCTAAAAAGGAAAAGGAAAAGGTAACCAGCTTCAAGTTACATTCAACATGAGACTTTTAGAGTATCTAATTAAAACTCCTTTATTAAACATAAGAAGATTTGAAAATGTTAGCCACCTGATAGTATCATTGCATATTTTGCAAAGGCTGCAATAGTGCAGTTGTGTCTTGCATGTTCACATTCTCCATGCTGACTGGACCATCCATACACAGTAAATAAGAATGCAGTTACTAATTACATTAAGAAGTACTTCAGAAATGGAAATTCAGTCTGATCTATTAGTTGGATGCCAATCTAAAGTGGTATGGTTGTTTCTATTCATGTGTAATCTAGTAAAACAGGTAATAAGTTGTTCAAGATTTAATTTACATAAAATTAATTCAAAGCAATGTAAGTATTTAACACTCCAGTCAAGATTCTTAACACACATTTTATTAACTCACTCTTTCTGGTGTTAGATAACAGTGATTATACAATGGCAAGAAAATGTGTAGCAACCCGATGGGTTGCTGACCCTAGATACAGTGATATTATTAGACAGTAACATCACTGTATCTAAGACAATCACAGAAAGACAGATAACGATCTCAGGAATCACTACCTTCTTGTCTCTGTACTGCACTGAATCTGTCACAGCTTAACACCCCCCATACCAAACACAATTCCTACACTCACTCCAACATTCAGCAAAATACCACAATTCATTACAAAAAACATTAAAAGTTTGTGACAGGTTGTTTCCCCAAACTGGGTGGTTTGAGTGAACCATGCCGACCATAACTACCAGTTGCATGGTTCAGTGAATCTGTTTATTTCAGGGGAAAACAGCAGAAAAATCATTCGTTTCCATCCTGAATTTAAGTCTGCCACACAATCTGAAGCTCACCCTTCTCCTCTTGTACTCACCACCGAAAAGTAAGCAATCATGACACCTTGGGTCCAACAGTTTGGCTCTGAAATTGGGACGTCAAGCATTTCATGGCCCCAATTGGCTCCAACAATCATGAAAAGAAACAGTAATTAAACCATAAATAAAAGCAGAAACAAAGTTCAGATACATCCCATTTTCACCAATGGGTGAATAGCCAAGGGGCGGGCAGACATCAAAATAACAACATAAGCACACACACTTAAATAGGGAAAACATGGCCAGACTAGGAAGAGCACAATGGTTTTGCTAACAGCTCCATCTAGTGGCAGAAACATATACTGGACTTGTTTTAAAATCATACCCCATCACCCATAAAAATGTAATAAAATGCATACAAAATTGTATTTTTTCTTTTTCTCTTTAATTAACAAATGAGCCATTGTATAATAGCAATAAGGCACTCCAGGGGTGTGTAATTGAGTAATAAGGTCACTGCTAGGGTGGTGGAAGCACTCAGCTTTGCTTTATGCTTCAACCCTCCCAGGAGTGATGTTATTAAACAATGACACACACCTTGTCATGCCTTATTGCTTAATTCAACAAGTGCCAATAAACCACATATACCAACATGGGTGGAATTAGTTACAGCAGTAATTAAACTTCATAGCACCCAAATTTAAGAGTGATTAAAATACATTCGCAAGGCATCATTACTATCATAATAAAATGCTGTTCACATGTTTTAAGTCATCCCTGTGGTAAACTGGAATAACCCACCATGTTATTACATGTGCAAAAGTTATACCCAGACATGGTTCAAGCAGAGTCTGGTATTCTTCCATTAGACCAGGTTTAACTGAGGCTAATGACATCAGGCTTACAGATGGACTCCCAGGCATTCAGCTCTGTCATACTTATTCATAAACATCATACATTCATGTGAGTAAATTCAAGATCCTTTGCAGCAGATCAAATGGTGGGATTATTCAAAGCTGTGGGGAAATCTATTGGGCCAGGATTCAGTTTGATTCCTCTAGTTAAAATCCATTTTACAGTCAGGAACAGATGCATTTTAGTGGGCATAATCTGATTGGATCTGATAAACAAACATTGGTGTACTTATTATAGCCATGCTATTGGCTGTTCTAATGCTTTCAGATCTTAGTGTGGCATTTAACATAGGCAACCATGGTTATCTCTTGCCTATGATGGTGATCCTGGTTGGTATGTCCAGTGCTGGTCTGACCTGCTTTCTGTCATACTGTACTTTATGTCCAGAACATCTTTTATTTCTGTGTGAGAATACAGTTCTGCATCCTCTATGGGGGTCCCACAAGGATCAAGTTTAGGTCCTATATCATTCAATGTATACATGCAGCCTCCATTGAAATTATTGAGTCACATATGGGCATTGTTCCGCCTTTATGCAGAAGACACACAGGCGTTTACAACTATAAATTCAATGCCTGATGTTTCTATTTTGCTGTTCCTTGCCTAAAAAATAAAGTTTTGTTGCAGCAAAATGTTAAGCTCAGTGCTGGTAAAACTGATCAATAATTGTTGGACCTTATTACCAGGCAGGGCTGCCCTCTATCACCCTGTTATTTAATATATATCTGGAACCCTTGTTATGAAGATTCATGAGGAACCCATCAATTGAGGGTATATGAATAGGCGATTCTAGATATGTATGTTCAGGACGCGATGACGTGCTTTTACATATCGAGAATCCGTGACCTCGATCTCTGATTTACATTTAGATTGTCTGTTTCTAAAGTATCCTCGTATAAATTAAAACCACACTAAATCCAAAGTCCTCCTCTAAATTATTTAGTGAGAAAAACAGACTTGCAGGGCTTAGGGTTGCATGGGAACCTAAATCCATTACATATCTGGGTATCCACATCAACGGGAACTTGTCTTGTATGCACAGGGATAACGAGACCGCATAGTACGAGAGGCCTCGAAGATCTCAAAAGTGGGAGTCATTATCATTATCAATCTGGGGCAGACTAAATCTTATTAAGATGATGATTCTCCTAAGTTCCTTTATCCTTTAGATATGATGGGCACTTACCTGTCTAAAAGCTGGTTTTGAAGATACAGAAACTATTTAACTCATTTTTGTGGCAAAAATAAGGCCGTTCGATGATCCTATTTTAAACTTATGGCTCCCAAATCCAAGGGAGGTTTAGCCGCCCTTCTTTGTTCATGTATTATTTAGCTCAACATGTTAGCAAAATGGCCTTTTGGAAAAGAGAACCGGCAATAGCAGACTACACTCCTCTTTGGGTGGACATAGAATCAGAGTTAGTGAAGAGGGTGAAGTGTTCCCCACGCTCTATTGTATGTCCCAGTGTCACTCTTACCTAAATACCTCAAGGATACCCCTCTGGGATGGACTTTTAAAGCCTATCACCAGCTACAGCTATTTGGGGTTCGATGGTGGCTCGGTGGCTCGCAGCCCATTATAAATAATCCTCAGATCAAAATTAATGGAGCTCTATCTCCGGAGCCTTTTGGCCATGAATAAATGATTGTGTGGTAGATGACTTCTGGGATCATAATGGCCGTTATCCGCTTGAAGCTCTGAAGGAAAAGTGGGATCTTGCAGATACTGATTTTTATAAGTGGCTGCAGGTTAGTAAAGGTTAATTCAGGTTTTCTCTGCAGCTGGCCCAGTGGATGAGGGCCAAAGGAATGTTCACAGTCTGTTTTCAGTTGCTAAGCAGCAGCATCCGGTAGCCAGGGTTCGTAGACTCCTCCAAGAATGGGACCACAGACTTCCCTTTGGGACATGTTTCTATTGGGTTGAGGCCTTGAATATCAATGCCTCCCGAGAATATGGCAAGCTCTGTGGAATTCGATGTATAGGTATATCAAACAAGATAGGCTAAGACTGGTGCACTTTAAAATTATGCATCACATATACTAACTCCTTCCCATTTATATAGAAGAGGTGTGCTTGGCTCTCCTCTCTGTCAGAAATGCAAGAAAGAAGATGGTACACTGTATCATTTGTTATGGAAATGTTCGAGGTCCAGGGGCTCTGAAATCAGTAGGCACCCTCTTGGGCCCTATTCTTGGCTCCTTAGATTAGGCGCCCCAGGATCTGGTTGCTGGGTGCCTTCCTGCAGATACTACTAAAGTCTGGAGGCTCGTGTCTCTTTGGCCTCTGCGGTGAGTGAAATTACTTATCCTGAGACACTGGACCTCGGACAAGACCCCATCGTTGGTCGAGTGGCACAGGGAATGCGTACTGGTGAATACAGCTTGAAAAGCACATAGCAAGTATAAGAGGCAGATGGGAACAGTTAGTCTCTGTCTGGGGTCCCTTAGAACGCCTGTTGTTGACGTGGAGACCATCTGATTAGAAGATAATGTTTTTGTACTACAAGCATTCCTCAAAGTTATATTCTATATATACCCTTCTTCTGATAATTCACAATCTAGGATTTGGGTGAGGAGGAGAGTGTGAGTAGTTGGGGTTGTAGTTATTCACTGTTGTTATTCTCTTGAAAGCTATGTACTTGCAGTCCATATACATGTGTCAAATTTCTATGCTTTCCTTGTAATGTTTTTGTGGTTATATGAAAATAATAAAAATGTTAATTACAAAAATTGTTGGACCTTATTCTGAAAGTAATCTGCTCTCTGAATTTAAGGTTCTCTTTTATGATATTCATATTATGTCAAAATCTGTGGTAAAGAATTTGGGTATACTTCCTGAATCAAAGCTACCTTTAATCTGCATGAAACAGAATGATCAAAGTGGGTTTCTTTTATTTAAAACATCTGTAAACTTTGGGATGTTTTGACTTTTGCATAGTTTGCCACCCTTTTTTATATAGATTTTCTCCCCATTTGGTGGGGCTGGCAGGCTTTTCCAGTCCCCCAACTCTCCCACACCTGACCCTCCTGGTAGACCACTCATGGGTTGGCCCCCACCATGTGGCAGGGCTGAGGTGAAGAGGTTGACTCTCCTCCCCTGAGACCAACATCTAGACTATGGGGGGCTAGCATGGCACTGCGGTGGCCATCATGGAGTCTGCCAGCTCCAGTTTCTCTTTTCTCCCCTCCCTTGCTGCAGCCACTTGGGCGACAGAGGCACACACACAGCGATGTATAGCACCCTTCTGACTCTTGCCACCCCATCTGCACTACCCTCAAGCCCTCCAACTGGGGCAGCCCTGCAGTGGTCATGACTGGGTCACTACCCAGGAGTGGAGAGCTGTTTAACAGCCACTTAATCCATCTCCCATCCTCCCCACCTGCTGACCCCTGCTGACCCAAGTCACCAGTGTGAGGTGTGGCTTCCAGCACTTCAACCCTCAGCACCACCTGGCCAGCACATAGCTTGTCACTGTTGTACAGTACATGCCTTTTTATCAGGCTCCTTGATTATTGTAACTCTCTGCTGGCTGGAGTGGCAAAAGTAATTTTGGATAAATTACAGTGCCTCCAGTGTTGCAGCCCATGTTTTAACCTAAGCTAAATTTCACAAACAGATTACCCTGCTTTGATTCTGCTTTTGGCTTCTAGTTCAGCAGAGTACTGATTCTAAGGTTGTATCTCTTATCTACAAGACCATGACAGCTGTGCTCCTGGCTATAATTCAGATTAGTTAGTCTCAGTTCCATCAGGATAAACAGTCTGACACTCAAGGCCTTCTACTTGTTCTTGATCAAAATTAAAGTCACAAGATGAATTAACTTTTTATGCGTATAGCTCTAAACTTTGGAATTCTCCCACTTTCTGTTGCTCATTGGTGAGACCCTACCTGGAGAACTGTGTTCAGTTTTGGAGGTCGCACCTCAGAAAGGACATAGACATGGTGGAGTCAGTCCAGAGGAGGGCAACTAAAATGGTGCTGGGATTGCATGAGAAGCCGTATGGGGAGAGGCTAGGTAATTCAGCACTGACGCTCTGCAAGAGGAGAGCAAGAAGTGACATGCTAGACACCTTCAAGTATCTCATTGGTTTGAATATTGTGCAGGAGGAAGTCTCTTTCAAATGAGAAGGAGCACCAGGACCAGTGGGCATGCACTGAAGCTAGAGGTGGGGGGTTAAGAAACTTGTGAGTAAATATTTTTTCACTCAATGGGTGGCAGACACGTTGGGACAGAATTGCCAGCAGTAGTGGCAGAGGCAAAAACAGTAGGGCTTCACACATGCATGGGAAAGACATAGGGTGTGTTGGTGTGTCAGATGTATTAAATGTTATAATTGGTAAATCTAATAATCTTTAATTTCCCCTAAAAAGAAAACAGGTAGGGAGGTGGGAGCGTCACTGAAGACTAATTAGGGTCTGAAAGCATGAGATTAGGCAGGGAACATCTGGGCAGACTAGGTGGGCCAAACAGTCTTTTCTGCTGACAAATTCTATGTTTTTATGTTTCTATTCAGAGTACTTCTACCCAGAACACATTTAAGATACAGTTACAGTAAAGACCTAGTTGTTTAAGCAGGCCTTTAACCTTCTGTCAGTTTGTTTCTACTTGCTGCTATCTCTGTTCAAACACTACTGTTTTATGCTGTTATGAACTGTGAAACTGCTGCATTGTACCTTTTTGATTCACGTTTTCATTCATGTAAAGTGTGTAGAGATGCTGTACATTCATAAATCACGGCACTCACCCTTGCACAGAAGAAACATGGTGTCAGGTAGATGCTTTAAAAGGACTCAACCCTCCATTTATTGTTACCAGTAAACAGCCGACCCTCCTGGGTCAGGGAGAACACAAAAGTATTGCTCTGACGTTTCACCTTAGAGAAAGGCTTTTTCAAAGATAACAACCCTGGCGGATATATCATTTTATAGCACCAGTGTGTCACATGATACAAAACATCCACAAAGTCACAATAAAGTGCAATGTAAACATTTCATGTGCATATTATTAATTAAAGTGTCTCTAGTGCTCTATACATATTTACAATACCACGTATAAATACAGTACATACTATAACTACCAGGACATTTAAAACTATGTAGTAACCTATTATTTGTTACTTTTTTAAAACACTTATTGTGTTTGTTCAATAACATAGCTCTAGGGTTCAAGGTAGCAGGGTAAAGGAAAGATAGAAATGGGAATAAAGGCACCATATTTTTTGTTTAAAGTTCTATATTTATAGACTGTATTTTATATTTCATATTTCATAAAGGCTTGTTTGGATCAAGTCTGAAGGTACTCTTATAAATATTATACTTTAAAATTATGAAGTACAAAGATAGCAACCACAGTATATCATATGAGAGTCAAGGGATATGCTTGAAGGGATAGGGAGAGAGAGGCGAGGTGGGGTGGGGAATTGGTATTAGCCACTCAGATTAATTTAGACTAAGGATAAGACTGAAGAATTGTTTAATATTGAAAAGCAAATCCAGATCTTAGTACTCACAAAACATAATCATGGTCAGTGGTGCACAGAAAAGGTAAGGAGTGTGACAGATTAACGTTTTTGTACAACTCATACACCATATTGGTCCCACATATATATATCTGTAAAAGAACAGAGATATAAAACAATATAATCATCTTTTATCCTTCAGGAATGGCTTAATCTTTATATGTTCATTCAAGCCTTTATCCTTATATGCACTTAGCGTGTAAATCCAAAATAGTTCTCTCTTACTCAGTAGTCCCTCTCTATCCCTCCTCTTGGACCTAAGGTGACATTTTCTCTCCCTACAAACTTGAGTTCATGATCCTCTGCTTTGTCTGCATTTGCCATGTGTGCTGCCCACACATAATCCATATTTTTATTCACAATAGCCCCATGTGGTCCCAACTCTTTCTTTTAGTTTCCTTTTAATTTTTCCCACATAGTATGCTCCACACTTACAGATATATAACATGTGGTATCACAAGTAATAAATTGTTGGATGTTAAACATTTTCTCATCAGCAGAGTTGATAAACATACCACACTCCTAATAACTGGATAGTACTTGCAACGTCAACATTTTTGCAACCTTTTGGGGGTGGGGATAACCAGTTTAGGTGTCTTTCCTTTGTTTCAGTAAAAGCTGAATGTACTAGTATATCTCTCAAATTATTTGTTCTACAATAGGCCATTCTTGGAGGGTTTTAGTGGTGTCAACCAGACTAGGATCTGCCCAAACACATGGTTCAATGTGATAATGGTGATCGCATGAAAGGCGATCCTCGTTAGAACAAGTGTACATCAGCAAAAATCTATTTGACTATTACCTCTCAGGGCAGACCAAAGGGCACTGAAAACAGAGTTTTTGTTTATGTGAGGGGCTGTGCCCCCACACACCAATGGGGCTTTGCCTCCCGCACCCCACTAAAGTTCTCAATTCCAGAGGGTGCATATTGAGAGGGTGAAAACAAAAAACAAAAAATCAACATCAATCAAAAATATTAGACGGACCCAGCATCGAACCTGGCACCCTTCCAACCCTAGCCTGCCACAGGCCCACCATGCAACACAGCCAGCTCAGTAGCCCACCACTGCACTACATCACGCAAACCCTCCCTCCATCCCCTTCCATCCATTGCACGGCATGCTCATACCTCCCCGTGTATGTGTACATATAGCAACAGGATGTCACTATGGTTGTATTCACCCCCGTCCAGTAGCCCTGAGAGCAGGCATCACTTTTGAGTCACCCTTTTTGTAAGTGCTCAATAGCAGATGCCCTTATCACAGGATACCAAGACATACTAATTTTTGTATATCAATTTTTTATTTTCCTGATCTGATGTTGTATGTACTGACAAAGCTAATTTGATACTCCCTCTGGTTTTCCTACCACTTGGTGCCTTCTTGGTCACAAGGATGTCCCTGTCCAGACTTCCAGTATCCAATCTTCCTTTAGTAATGTGTAGAGGTGCTATTATTTATTTAAGCTATGTAAAATAAAATGAATACTGTAACTTACCTATTTGCCTATCATCTCCTCACCACCACATCCCCTTCCCTAACCCTTTAAGTATCACAAATGCTATTTTATACATATATGCTGAAGAACTATAGGTCAGGCTACCTTCTAGTTAACCAAACAAATAAAAGGATTGCAAAATGATAAAAACAGAAATAAGTGCAATATGGTATTGTATTGTATTTAAGCCATTTCTAAGTTTTCCCATCCTCCTTTACCCTTGTTGAAGGTTGTACTCCACACTTTCTTGTGAATGTCAGTGTTACTATACAGTGCATATGCTGACTTCTATGATGTGTCTTTGGATTTTGTACAGTCTTTCTCATTATCTCTGTAATGATGTTACCAGTTCCCTTCTCACCAGGACTCACCTGAAAATAAGCTGTTCTCAGCCTGGTGCACTCCTTTGGCCAAATCATTGTCAATAAATAGTGAATAATTAGGATAACTTATAAATCTCCATGGGGATACTGTGAAGGCTTCTGTATGTCAATAAAGTATATCACAAATACATTTTTGACTCCATCATGAGTATCTTTTATCAAACCACAACCATATTTGGGGATAGACTTTGATTACTTGAGTTCAGAGAGTTTTAGACTATAAATCCCCATGTGGATACAATGACAAATTATGTATGTGCATACAGCACAGTCAACACACTTGCATTTTGACTTCATATTGAGCATCTTTTATCCAACCATAATCATGCTTGGGATAAACATTTGACTACATGAGTTCCTCAGAGTTTCTCACCACCTTATAAATGCCTACGTGGATACAGTTATGACTTCTGTACTCACATATGGTACAGCATATCACACATGCATTTTTGACTTTATCCTGAATATCTTTTCTCTAATCATAAACAAACCTGGGCTAGACATTTGATAGCACCTGTTCTAGAAGGTTGCAGAATATCCATGGTATTGGCTGAGTTATGCATGAACTGTTGTTTGCAGTCAAACTTGGTACAGACATACCTTAATATTATGGTGAGGTTTTCTCAATATAGTAATCTTTGGAAGGTCCAGGACGAACAAGGATGCTCCACTTGGAATAACTATGTTTGTGCATAGGCAGGAGAACTCACTATCTGAAATATCAGGTTCAAATGTTCACACAAAGTAAGGTGAGTCAGTCTTCATGTGAAACATTTTTAAAAGTGTATTTTTATTCAAAAGTTAGCACTCATGTTCTCAATATTTCACGGCTCCATGACAGTTTGCTAAAAGATGAGTAGAGGTCCTGCTGTGAAAAAAAAAACAAAAAAAACATTTTTCTGCTCTGATATTCATGTGCATACAGTACATGTCTTTGTTTAACATCTTATAGATCACCTAATTCATTCACCCAGGTAAAAGACTGACCCTCCCATATTCAGAAATTAATAATCTATTTGAAGTGCATGCACATCTCTATACTTGATATAAGAGGTGACAGTAAGAAAACAACCAACTACTTGATAGTATCTAATTTCACTATCTATGGTATTGTGACTTGTATAAACAGTTTTTCAAGTCTTGGGTGTTTGTTTCATAACTTCCTGTATAAACCTGCTGGAGTCATATGAAATATTCCCATGTTTGATGCTGATCCCTCCCATCTCTTCCCAAGTCCTGTTGCCATTTATCTTTTCCTAGCCCCCTATATTGCCTTGATGTCTCGTGCTATATCATGAGACCTTTCTTGGGATCATTTCTGACCAGGTCAGTCACCACGTCATGCCTCCCAGCCCTGATTTTTCCAAATCCCCTTAATTTCTTTCCACAGCTCATACACTGGTTTAGTACCAAGTTCATTTCCCCTAGATGCAATTACAATAAGTCCGATTTAGGTAGTTTCTGTTTCATCTTTCCAGGAGTGGCAGCAACTGTGCCCATTTCATCCCCTCACTCTTTTCCAGTGTACTTATGCTGTGGTCTCCTCCATCCGCATTGTCTCCCCCAGGCCTGACCACTGCTCTCCTTTCTGCCCAATAAACAAATGAGTGTTCCACAATCCAGATTGTTCCTCTCTTACCAAGTTATAAAGGAAGGAAACACAAACATGTTGGTTACCAGGTCTCTTAAATACTTTTTATAACAATTGGACTTCTGTCTGCCTATTCTCTTGATGTCTTCCTCCAACCATTCCCTCATGGCTTCCTCTGAAACAGCCCCAATACAAAGGAATGAGAAGAGAAACTGTTTGGATTCTCCACCAAAAACCTCAAATCCTTCTTCAATATAGCCATTACTTGGAATGCTGACACAGGTTCCCATTTCCATGAATAAACAAACCTCCCTTTAATCCTCTGACATCCCTGTACTCCCATATGACCTGTACTGCATAGCCCCCTGCCCCTCCTTGCTCTATTTTACCCAAGCGCCTTGCCTGGCTTTGTCAGTCTTTGGTGACTTAGCCAGATCCCGATCTTATCCGACCCCAGTGCACATGATCCCATCTTAGCCCTCCTATTGTATCTGTCTTGCTCCATAACGCTGCCTCACTTATCCAGAAAACACCCAAAAGACTGCGGCAAACAGCTTGTCCTCATAATGGTGCTACAATGTTCCCTAAGGCCATGACCAATCTGCCAAGCAGCCCTGTCGACACTGGCCATCTCTTAACCACAGGCCTTCTCTTCAACCTCTGCCATCCTTGCAGCATCCTCCTGATGACTGGGCCCTACATGGCTCTCCCCATCCTTTGTGGCTGCATACTGATCCTATTCCTGCCAAATGCAACCCCACAGTTGAGTGTGAGATCTCCTCATCTCACTTACTCACCATAAACTGCATTACCTGCTCCTCAGTGACTGGCCCACTTACCTCCATTCCAGCCCCTGCTTGAAAGTCTTGGAAAATCTTCCAAGACCCTTCCTATGCCTTCAGCATTCCTGGTGCCCTGGAGCTCCTGTATAGCATGTGGGCTATTCCCATCCAGTCACCCATAACTGGGGTGGTACCGCCATCCTCTTGTCTTCTGCTCTTGGTGCCAGACTCCTGAACCTGTCCAACTAAAGGTGGGAGGCTGTCAGCCACCACTTTCCTAACCACTTCTATGTGCCTACTCTTAAAGGACAGATTCAACTGCAAACCTTCCAATACCAGCTGTCACAATACCCTCATTACCAGCTCTGTCATAGCGGACTGTCTATTCAGTACCTCCACCACCTTCTTGTTATTGCACCAAAATATGACTTTCTTATTCCTCAAATTCTCCCCACAGCTTCACTGCTAACCATAAAGGAACATTTCCAAAGGGTAATGTCCTTTGTCAGACCAATTTCTTGCCATTTCAGCCATGTTTCTGATATCCACTCCCCTTTAAAGTATGCCCCCATACCTCAGCCTCCACCCACTTCTATGAATAGCTCTAAATCTGTATTGAACAACCAGTCTTCTTGCCAAAATGCGACCCTGTTATACTCTTCAAGAACTCCTCCCAAACCTCCAAGTCTTGCTGAACCCCCTTTGATGTATTAGCCCAGTGGTGAGGCAGCCTGGCCCCTTTCATAGCCTTGGCCAGCCTCCTGGTAAACACCCACCCTGGCATCACTGCCCAACAGGCCAAACTCAAATGCCCAAACAACTGCTGCACTACCCTCAATGGTATTCTACATCTCCCTTTTACTGTGCTTATCACGGCCCCAATTTGTCTACCTTATCCTTTGGCAACCTAAAGGCACCTGCCTCAATGCCCAATTTAATCCCTAGGAACTGTAACTTATGGTTTGGTCTCTCTACTTTTCCCCCACCAGTGGAACCCCAACCTAATAAACATGTCCTGGAAGTCTCAAAACCCTAGCTGTGTCCTCCTTCCTTCTCCTATCAGCAGAAAACCATCCAAGTAGTGGACCACTGCTTTGTGCCCATACCATGCCCCAAACACTCACCTCAACCATGTACTGAATGTCTGAATACCATGCATGCTACTGAAAAACCCATGGGCATAGCTTTGTAAAAAAAATACTGGCCTTAGACTTTAAGGAACAACAAATGGCTCGACATATAGGAGGGCTTAGGGGTAAGGGTGGGGTGGTACAAACCTCACCAGAATTAATGAGTGAAGCAATGAAAACATACCATGAGGCACTGAACGCCTCATCCAAGAAGGCAGATCCCACTGCCATCTGGGAATTTCTCAGTTAAATCCAGCTCCTACCCTTACACAGCAGCAGGCAGGCACACTAGATGTGCCACTTAGCATGACAGAGGTGCAGCAAGCCCTCATGTCCCTAAGAGCAGGGAAGGCCTCCAGGGGATGGGTTCCCAGTGGAACTTTGGCAATTGCTGGCCACAACAGTATCACCCATCTTACAACAGGTATAGAGAAGGCAAAGACAGAGGGCTGGTTTCCTCTGACCCTGCATGAAGCAGTCATTACTGTGTTGCCCAAGAGGGGAAAGACCCCACCCTGCCTAGTAGCTACTGACCCTTATCACTAACTAAAGTGGATGGGAAGGTGTATACTAAAGCACTGTCCCACTGGTTAAACCCACTATTGCCACATCTGATTCAAGCATCCCAAGTGGGATTTGTCCAGGAAAGATACAGCACAGGCCATATTAGAACTTTGGTCACCTAACATACGTGGTGAAACATCTCCCATGGCAGCTGCCGTGGTGGCAATAGACTTTGAGAAAGCATTTGATTCTCTCAAATCAGACTATCTTCACTCGTTATTACAGCATGTGGGGTTGGGCCCGCTTTCAGTCCTGGGTCCAAGCGTATATACCAAGCCTACAGCCAGACTGTTGACAATCTCCACATTGTCAACTCCTTCACCCTGGAATGAGGAACAAGGCAAGGCTGCCCACTCTCCCGCCTTTTATTTATGTTGGCAGTGGAGCCCCTGGTGGCTTTCCTAAGGTAGGACATCCAGATACAGGGCATCACGGTCGGTCTGGACCAATACACCACACTTATGTATGTGGATGACCTACTGGTCATGGTATCAGACCTGTATGTGGCCATAAACCTTTGCAGCTTATTCTGGACTGCGGCAAACCAAACTAAAATGAAGGAACTCCTCTAAACCATCACTGTAACCCAGAAAGTGGGAGACACTGGACTGAGATGAGTGGGGAAAGTATCACATACTTGGGGATAAACTTCACCTCAGCACTGTCTGCCTTATGGGATCTCAATATGCAGCTCCTGTTAGCAGATATTTCTACAAACATGAACAGGTGGAAAAATTGAGGGTCTCCCTCACTGGGAAGATAGCTGCTGTTAAAATGATGATTGCCCCAAGGATATTTACTTACTTGTCAACCTGCTGATTGACCTCCCCTAACCTGGTGTCATAAAATAGACAAAGCAGTGGGCAACTTCTTATGGGAAGGTAACTCACCCTAGTACAGCTGGAATAAGCTGTGGACACACTGGAAACTGGGGATTGGTGTCTACCATGGGTTGAAGAGTACAACTGTGCCTTCAAAATGCACAACCCTCAGTGGCTGCATCCTATGGGGAAGGAGACTCCTCAGTTGGTGACAATTGAACTGAGAATAGGCAGAAAACACCAAAAGAAGGAGATGCTGTTATAACTATACTTCTCTACTTGGACTACTGGGACTATATTGCCCTCCTTCCTCCCCTCCACCCCCCACCTAAGCCAGTTCTACTTTTATAGACAAAGTTTGACTGACAACTGGAACATCTTATTTGAGAGCAGGAAGTGAGTGACCACAGAGCTACAAAGACTCACCATCCTACAAGGAAAAGAGTAGCTCTCCATCCCCCTCAGCTGCTGGAGGTCAGACTCTGAGCAAGTAAAGAGACTACTGAGAAAGCACTAGAGAATTTGTTGTCTTAGAACAGGAAGATCAGGAGCTTAAAGGGCACAGAGGCAGTAAGTAAGTAGGAGAAAATAAAATAAACAGAGGAAAGAGTAAGTATTCCAAACAACAGTTAAGGGGCCAGAAATAAGACATGATGGGAGTGGTGCAGTGCAGTGGCTGTGGAGCAGCAGTCTTCCGGAGGCGTTCTGGAGAATGTGGTGTTGTCCCATCTGCAGGCACCTCTCTGGGCTTAGGGAGGAGGTTGCTCATCTCCAGGCTGAATTAGTCAGGATTTGTGGGACCTCCTCCCCACCCAGGGACCACCAGGGTCACTGCCATTGCCTCAGAGGTTGCCAAGAAGAGGTGGTTGGACCACAGTGGGCTCAGGGAGGGTGAGGTGGTGGAACAGGGGTGCATCCCTCCAGTGGTACCTCTCCACAATTCATATGCCATTCTGGCAAAGTGTGGTTCCACTATGTAGGCACCTGCAGTGGAGACCAAGGAGAATGCTGAGAACCTCCACAAAGGAGACCCACAGGAGGGTGGCATGGGACCCCACAGGGAAGAAACAACTCCTGGTGGGGGACTCCATTATTAGGGTGTGGAACTGGGGAGGAAGGGAGAGGAGGTATGGTGCCTGCCTGGTACCATGGCTTGGAGGGACAGGAGCAAATCCTCAGGATTGCTGAAGCAGCTGCATGGGGAGGAAGCTGGATGTCATTGTCCACCTAGGGTCAAATGACCTGGCTGAGAAAGGGATTAGAGCAATGCAGGAAAAGTTTTTGAAGTTGGGAAGGGTCTTAGACAAGTAGCATGCACGGTAACCTTCTCGGAGGTGCTGCTATCCATGGCATGGATGAGGCTAGGGTGCTCCATCAGTGGTTGAAAAACTGGTGCAGAGCTCAGGGATTTTGCTTCATTGGGGACTGGGGTCCAGCTGGAGTGATGCAGGCCTATACTGGCGTGATTGTCTGCATCTGTCCAGGAGGGAACCAGGATCCTAGGTGATAGGTTTAAATGCTTCATTGGCAAGCATTTAAACTAGCTAAGGAGACACTGGAAAGGAGCAGGAAATCCTAGCCCCCAAAAGAAATCAGGGTAATAAGTGAGGTAAACAACAAGATAGAGATGTCGAAAGGGAGAAAGGCAGGGGTAAGTGGAGAAAAGATGAAGGCAATAAGGACAGGGATGGGGCAAAAGGGTAAGGCCATCAAGAAATGGAGGTAATGAGCACCAATGCCTGTAGTCTGGGCAACAAGCTCCTGAACTTGTGGCCTTGATGGTAGAGGATTCCTTGATATCGTAGCAGTCACAGAAACATGGTGCGGAGAGAACCATGACTGGGATGTTAACATTCCAGGGTACACAACCTACCGGAGAGAGACAGGGAGGGTAAAGGGGAGGAGTAGCTCTCTATGTAAGGAAAGGAATAAAAGCAACAGAACAAAAGAGTAAACAGGGAGGAAGGAGGCACTGTGGTTCACCTTAGAGACTGAAATGGCACACTAATCTGCACAGGGGTTATACAGAACCCCATGTCAGGGAGAGAAATGGACAAGGATATGATAGAAGGCATCCTTAGGATGGCAGAGAAAGAGGGATACTGTTGATGGGGACCTGAATATGCCAGATGTTAACTGAAGCACCTTTGCTGCAGCCACATTCAAACACAGGGCCATTCTCAATGCCTACAGGTGGCATGCCTCAAACAGCTAGTTTTGGAACCCACTCATGAGGAGCAATCTTAGACCTCATACACTCAAATGGGTACAGTGAGAGGATCTCAGATCTAAAGTGGATTGCCATCTGGGAAAATGTGACCACCAAACAATGTGGTTCACGATAAACACAGCTACAGAGTCAAGCCATGGAAAGTGAGGGTACTGGACTTCAGGAGGGCTGATTTTGGCAAGACTGGAGAGTGCCTTAGAAAAGCGCTATCAAACAGGCTAGAAGGAGGGTGGAGCAACAGTGGGAAACATCAGAACTGCCACCACAGAGGCAACAAGCCTTTGTGAAGCAAAAACAAATCAAAATGAAAGAAAAAGCCACCATGGTTCTCAAAAGAGATGGTGGGGAAGGTTAGGAGAAAAAGATAGCATTTAGGAAGTATAAGAAACACAGAAGGAGCAGGACAGAGAACTGTACCAGTTAAGGCAGAAGGAAGCAGGGAAGGAAGTCAGAAAAACAAAGGCCCAAACTGAGGAAAAGATAGCCAACTTGGTTAAGAAGGGGATAAAACCTTTATAGGTACATCAGTGAGTGTGAAAGACAAAGGAGAGATGTGAGGCTGAATAGAAAGGACGGTGGGTGGGCAGAGAGGGACAATGAAAAGCAGGGATACTGAATGAATACTTCTGCTCAGTATTCACAAAAACAGGAGGAGGGAGGTGCCTAATCCAATTAACAGATGCACTCTGGATGGGGGTCAATCCCAGTCCTTTCACAGAAGAAAAGGGTTCTGAAAGAATTCCTAAAACTGAAGGTGGACAAAGCAATAGGGTCTGGCGGTATTCACCCAGAATTAAAAAGAATTAAGGGAGAACTAGTGACACCACTGGCTACCCTTTTAACAAATCATGGGAGAATGTGTGGTACCTGAGGACTGGAGGAAGGCAGATGTGATTCCTCTTCACAAAGGTGGGAGCAAGACAGAGGTAGGCAACTACAGACCTGTCAGTTTGACCTCTCGGTAGGGAAAGTGATGGAATCAGTTCTGAAGGAAAGAACTGTTGAGTACCTAGAGGCCAGTGGGGCTGGGACCCAAGGCAGCATGGGTTCACAGCAGTAAGGTCATGTCAGATGAATCTAATTTGTTTGACTGGGTGACCAAAGTAGTAGACCAGGGAGGGCTGTGGACATGACCTACCTAGACTTTTTAGCAAGGCATTTAACACAATCCACAAAGATTAATAATCAAATTAACCAGCCTGGCAGTGGGTCCCAGGGTGGTAGCTTGGATAAAACATTGGCTGGACAACAGGACACAGAAGGTAATTGTAAATGAGATCCACTCTGAAGAAAGAGGGTTACTAGTGAGGTACCGCAGGGGTACAGTACTGGTCTGGTCCTTTTAATGTCTTTATAGCGACATTGCAGAGGGCTGGAGGAAAAGTATGCCTCTTTGCAGATAACACAAAGATCTGCAACAGGGTTGATACACAAGGAGGTGTGGAAAGGATGAGAAGGGACTGTGCAAGGCTGGAGAAATCATCAGAACTATGGCAGCTTGGATGGAATGCAAAGAGGTGCAAAATAATGCACATTACTTGGTATTGGAGGGCATAAGAAGGTGAAAGCATACATCGAGAATGCCCCGCAATTTTGTGGATCATTGTTTAATATTCAACCAAAGATCTAACTTTGTTTTAAATGTTTCAAAATTAGGACTATTAACAAGACTAGTGGTAACTTGTTCCATGTTCTTGGGACCCTTACATTAAAAATGTAGTCTTTTATTGGTTTTGCCTTGAGGATGACGAGTTGTTTAGAATGTAGTCTGGGTACAAGTTTTCTATTTGTGTAAATAATTCCACATTGTTGCATTAAGATTGGATTTTCTAATGTTTTGTAGAGGAACAGTAGGTCTCCTCTGAATCACCTTTGTTTCAAAGAATGGAGTTTAATTTTTAACCTGTCAGTATATGATAACTGTGCCAAATGAGGTATCACCACAGTGTTGCTCTCCTCTGGATGCCTTCAACTGTCATTATGTCTTTGCTCAGGTATGGGCTCCAAAGGGTGACCATAATCTGAGTAAGGTCTAACATATGTCCTGTAAGCGGAATAATACAATGTTCTCGTTTAGTTACAAAAGTGGATTCTATTCTTCTAAGTAGCCCATTAGAATATTTAGCTAATTTGTTACAATGGTCTCCAGAGGACAGTTTGTTGTTGACAATAATCCCAAAGTCCTTTTCACTACTAGTTGCCTTTAGTGTGATATTGTTTAGTTTGCAAGATTGAAGTGGGTTATTTTGACCAGTTGAAGTATGGTGCATTTGTTGATATTAAACTCCATACCATTTATGTTTGCCCCATTTCTCAATTTTAGATAAGTCTGCAAGCAATTGATTTCTGTTATCCAGTGAACCCACCTTCCTCCCAATTTGGTGCCATCAGCAAATTTTGATAAATGAGTGTATGAGCTAGTCTGTATCAGAAATAAATATGTTAAACAGAATAGGTCCAAGAATGGAGCCTCAGGACTCCACTTGTCACTCCTTCCGAGGTCAGACAGAAATCCATTAATTTTTACCTGTTGTGTCCTATTTGTCAGCCAATGGTCCACCCATTTTATTAAATTAGTGGAAATCCTAAGGTGTGTAAGTTTATTAATTAACTTTATGTGATACACAGGTCAAAGGCTTTGCTGTAGTCTAAAGAATAACACCCATGGAATCCTAACATCCATCTCATGATGAATATGATTATAAAAGGCTATTAGGTTAGCTGTTGTTGAGTAACCCTGTTTGAAACCATATTGAGTGACATCATGGAGGTTTTGAATTGAAGTTCTATTTCCATAAAGATTTTAATAATTTTTCTAATAATTTGCAGGATACTGAGGTCAAACTTATGGGTCGATAGTTTTCTGGTTTGGATCTACTCCCTTTTTAAATATGGGTGTCACATAGGCAGTCAGCAATCAGTAGGAACTGTTGATTCTTTAAGTGATTTATTAAAAATAATAGTTAGGGAAAAAACTGTGTTGGCGGTTTCTGCCAAAAGCCTAAGGCTAATCCCGTCTGGTCCTGGACTTCCTTTTTTGTTAAGTGTTTTAATATCTCCTTTGTATGATTAGTTGTTATGGAATAATTGGATTCACTAACTTGTTTGGCTGTTTGAAAGGAATATGTGTCTTTTTGAGAAGACAGAACAAAGGTATTTGTTTAATTCATCAGCTATGATTTTGTCTGACGTTACTGGTGTGTTATCAACTATTAATGGTTCAATTTGTCTAACATTCCTTTTTTTTGTTTATATATGAAAACAGATTTGTGTCCATCTTTAGAATGAGCTATTCTGAATTCCAGGTTTCGCTTTGATATAAGGATTGCTGATTTTTTTTTATAGAAGCCTATATAATAATAAAATTATATTATTTGGATTTTTTTAGTTTGGAAAAAAGTCTCTTTTTGCTTGAATAGTTTCTTAATGTTATTATTTAGCCATGTGGAATATGACCTTTGTGGTTATATTTGTTTTTGTTGGAACATACTTGGATTCAAATCCCAAATAATTGTTTTAAATCTGTTCCAAGCTTGTTCCACAGTTAAAGATGATAGTATAAATTCCCATTGCATATTCTTTAGATGGTTATTTATTAGACTGAAGTTAGCTTTGTCATAGTTTTTAGTAGTATATTATTCCTGGAATATTGTTGATGACAGGGTAGACTAAATAATATGGATTTGTGGTCACTGTTCCCCAGGGATCAGATATAGATAAATTGGAACTATGACTGTCAGTGGTTGTCAATAATAAGTCTAGTATGTTAGTTCCTTTAGTGGGTTCTGATATTAATTGTTCTAGTCCCAGGTCAATTATTCCTGAGATAAAGTCTTATCAGTTTCTGAATTTCCAGTTAAGTTTTCCCAGTCAAACCAATGGGAAACAAAAACCAGGGAAGATTACACAGTGGGGGGGTAGTAACAACAACAAAATGGAAAGGGCCCTTGGGGTAATCATGTCAGATGACCTTACGGTTGTAAGCAATGTGAGAAGGCAGTAGTAGGAGGGCTGGGGTATACTGGGATGTATAGGGAGGCATCACCAGCAGAAAACAGGAAGTTGTCTGTACAGACAGTTGGTGATACCCATCTGGAGTACTGTGTCCAGTTCTGGAGACGCCATCTCCACAAGGACATAGACAGAATGGAGGCCATCCAGAGAAGGCAACTAAAATGGTGCAGGGTCTGCAAGAGAAGCCATATGAGGAAAGACTAAAGGAGCTTAATATTATACCCTTGAGGAAAGGAGGGAGAGGAGGACATGATAGAAACTTTTTAGTACCTCAGTGGAATCAACAAAGTCCAAGAGGGTAGCACCTTTCAGAAAAGAGATGTGCAAGAACAAGGGACACAATTTAAAGATAGAGGAGGAGACAGCTCAGGGGCAATGTGAGAGTATTTTTTCACAGAGAGGGTTGTGGATGCATCTAACAGCCTTCCTGTGGAGGTTGCGAGGTCTAAAACTGTGGGAGAATTCAAGAATGCATGGGACAGACATAAAGCAATTCTTGTAGGGAGTAGAAGAAATAGGCTGTTGGTTAACTAGGATCTGCAGCTTATCCTGTAGGTAGGGAAATGGGTAGACTAAGTGGGCCAAGTGGGCCTTATTTGATATCAAAGTCTATGTTTCTATGTTTCTAGGTAATGAGGTCCAATACACTCTCTAGTGCTACTAATCTACAATCCCCATCCCACTGCCTTCAAAGGACACCCACAATTTGTCTATCAGTCAAAATCTGGGCAAAATACAACATAAACTGGGGTTGACCTTGCTCTGATCTCACGTACCCCAGTTTGGGAGAATAGTGAGCTGCAAATTGGTGGTCAACCAGTCAGATGGATTAGGTGGGACTCTAAGGGCATAAAAATAATTCAAGACCTCCTAGTCCCAGGCTCATGAACCATAGACACATTCCAACACTTGCCTGCTTGATGGGGCCTGACCACAGGAGATTTCTGGAGATATTTACAAATGCACAGTGTTGCCCCAGATGCTCCTTAGGAAGGTAGCCAGTGAGGTCTGCCTACTCCCCTGCCCTCTTGGATCATCAACTCTACTCACCTGGCCAGTAAGATATACTCAGCCCTCAGGGACTCCATCCCAAATCAATCTGAGTGCAGCCAGGACCAAATAGGAAGGAGCACTTCAACACCCCATAATGGAGCATCAATGGGCAGATACTAGCAGTTTGCACAAAAGGCATTCTAGGACACTAGAAGTAAACTAATTCAAAATAAAATACTGCACTCTGGCACTGGACCCTGCTGCCCTGTACAGTGGGGAGTGCCAAACAGCATGAACCTGTGCTGGGTTCCACTCCCAAGTGGGAGATATGTTACATATCCTGTGGTCCATACCCCAAAATACAATCCTGTGGGAACAGGTTCATCACATGGGCACTCAGATGCTCTACAAAAGCATTCCAGTCTCTGCTCCACTACTGATACTAGGTATGAATTCCCTTATTTGCCTACCTGTCTGCTCATGACCATAGATGGCTTGCCTCCTAGCAGTGCAGGCTAAGCGTCTTATCCTTTGTAAATGGTGGGCACCTACAATCCTTTCAATCAAAAGTATTGTCTTCCTGGACAGCTTGCTTTCCTAGACTGTCTCTCACGCTTGGCAAGTGACACACTCCCTGTCTATGAAATACATGATGTTGGAAGCCCTTCCACCTACAACACCCCCCAAAACTGGAGCTAGGCTGAGGAAGTGTAAACACCACATGAGATCTCAGGACTCCCACCTACAACACAGCCTGTACTTTTGATTGTTTGTAATATGACTATATGAATATCAAGAACCAGTCTCTGTTTGTAAATAGCTGTTAGTAGTGAATAGTAGAATTGTTTCTTTGTGGATGCTGCTAGCCATGCTTGTAAAGCAGAAAGCAGCTAACTAAAATAAGCTAAATTTTCTTATTAATTTAACACTTTTATCTCAGCGGAGTCAGTGTCTGTTGAGATTAAGTAAACAGATACTTTATTAGAAGTAGAAGGGTCTTATTTAGGGTTTAAAAAGAAAGAAAAGAAAGAAAGTCAGTGTGTGTTCTGTGCTGGGAAGGGTACTGTATCAGTTTACTTTGCTAAACCAGTAGGAGGAGAGAGCTTAATTGGGGTGTGGCTTAGACACTATAAAAGCAGATGACTCAAATTACAACTTCTGTTGCTAGCCTTGCTGTAGAGCAGAAAGCAGCTAACTAAAGAAGCTACATTTTCTTATTAATTTAACACATATCTCAGCAGAAGTCAGTGTCTGTTGAGATTAAGCAAACAAGATACTTTATTAGAAGTAGAAGGGTCTTATTTAGGGTTTAAAAGAAAGAAAAGTCAGTGTGTGTTCTGTGCTAGGAAGGGTACTGTATCAGTTTACTTTGCTAAACCAGTAGGAGGAGAGAAGCTTAATTGGGGTGTGGCTCAGACACTATAAAAGCAGGTGACTCAAATTACAACTTCCTGTTGCTAGCCTTTTTGCTTACTAATTGCCCTCCATCCCATCCTCCACCCACCACCTAAGCCAGTTCTACTTTCATCCACTGGATTTGACTGTCACACAGGAACTTCCTGTTTGGCAGTAGGAAGGAAGGATCATAGAAAACATTGGTTTGTCAACCTAAAGGAAAAAAGTAGCTACTCTCCCCAGCTGCTGATGGTCTGACACTGAGCAAGGAAGAAGGAGGCTACTGAAGAATACAGAAGTTGCTATCCCAGAACAGGAAGGTGAGAGATTAAGAGGAGGAGGAGGAGTAAGGATACAGAGAAACAGGAGGGGACACAAAATAAGACATGATAGGAGTGGTGCAGTGCAATGGCGTAGGCGGCAGTATTCTGGGAGACATTCTGAGGCTGCGATGCTGCCCTATTTGCAGGCATCTCTCTGGTCTTGGAGAGGAAGGTGCCCATCTCCAGGCTGACATAGCTAGGATTCGTGAAACCTCCTCCCCAGCCAGGGACCACCAGGGCCAATGCCACTACCTCAGGGTTGCCAAGAAGAGAGAGGCTGGACCAGGGGTGGGCTCAGAGAGGAGAGGGTGGTGGAACAGAGTTTGCATCCCTCCAGCTGTATCTCTCACAATTCACTCTCTCTTCTGGTGGATAGTGGTTCCTCTATGGGCACCTGCAGTGAGACCAAGGATGATGCTAGGAACCTTCTGAGGAGACCCACAGGAAGGTGGCATGAGACCCCACAGGGAAGAAACAACTCCTGGTGGGGGACTCAGTCATTGGGAGTAGAAATGGGGAGGAGGGAGGGAGGTAAGGTGCCTGCCTGGCGCCATGGCTTGGAGGGACAGGAGCGAATCCTCAGGATCATGTGAACAGCTGCATGAGGAGGGCTGGATGTCATTGTCCACCTAGGGACAAATTACCTGGCTAGGAATGGGATGAGACAGTGCAAGATGAGTTTGTAGAGTTGGGGAGGGCCTTAGACAAGTGCAGCGTAGCAGTAATCTTCTCGGGAATGCTGCCTGTCTATGGCAAGGGTGATGCTAAGGTACTCCTCAACAGGAATTCAATGAATGGTTGAAAAACTGGTGGGAGCTCAGGGTTTTGGCTTCACTGGGGACTAGGGAGCCACCTGGAGGATGCAGACCTATACTGGTGCGATGGTCTGCATCTGTCGAGAGGAACCAGGATCCTAGGTGAGAGTTTAAATGCTTCATTGGCAAGCAATTAAACTAGCCAAGGGAGGCACTGAAAGACAGAAATCCTAGCCTCCCCACAAAACACTGTAATTAGTGAGGTAAACACCAAGGTAGAAAAGTCATTAGGGAGCAAGACAGGGTGAATGTAAAAAGGCAGCGGCAGTGGACAGAAATGGGGCTAAAAGGTAAAGGCCATCACAAAGTGGAGGGTGATGAGTACCAATGCCCGTAGTCTGTGTAACAAGTTCCCTGAACTAGTGGCTTTGATGGAAGAGGGTTGCCTGAATATTGTGGCAGTCACAGAAACATGGTACACAGAGAACCATGACTGGGATGTCAACATACCAGGATACAATCTACAGGAGGGACAGGGATGGTAAAGAGGAAGGGTGTAGTCTCTATGTAAGAAGGGATCAAAACAACAGAACTAAAGAGTAAACAGGAAGCAGAAGAGACACTCTGGGTCACCCTGGAGACAGAAATGGCACCACAATCCGCATGAGGGTTGTACTCAGACCCCAATCTCAGGGGTGAGGGAATGGACAATGACATGATAGAAGGCCTTCTAGAATGGCAGAAAAGGGAGATATTGTTGATGGGGACCTGAATATGTCAGATGTTAACTGGAGCATCTTTGCTGCAGGCACATCCAAGAGCAGGGTCATTCTTGATGCCCTAAAGGGCATGCCTCAGACAGCTAGTATTGGAACCCACTTGGGAGGGAGCAATCTTAGACCTGGTACTCTCAAATGGGGACGAAGAAAGAATCTCAGATTTAGAAGTGGGTAGCCATCTGAGAAACAAGCGACCACCAAACAGTGTGGTTCACGATAAACACAGCCATACAGTCAAGCCACAAAAAGCAAGAGTATTTGACTTTAGGAGGGCTGACTTTGGGAAAATGAGAGAGTGCCTCAAGCACTAGCAAACAGGCAAGAAGGAGGTGATGGAGGAACAATGGGGAGTAATCAAAACAGCCATCACAGAGGCAACAACCTTTGTGTAAAAGCAAATCAACAAAACACAACGAAGAAAAAAAAATGCTATGGCTCTCAAAGAGGTGGCAGGAAGGTTAAGGAGAAAGGATAGCATTCAGGAAATTAAGGAAACACAGAAGGAGCAGGACAGAGAACTTTATCAGTTAAAGCAGAAAGTGGCTAGGAAGGCAGTCAGAATAGCAAAGCCCAAACCTAGGAAAGTATAGCCAACTCTGTTAAGAAGGGGACAAGACCTTTATAGGTACATTAGGGAGCGAAGAAAAGACCAAAGGAGGGATACTGAGGGTTAATAAAGGGAGGAATGTGGGTGAGGGTGACAATGAAAACAGGGATACTGAACAAGTATTTCTTCTCAGTATTCACAAAGGAAGAGATGGGAGGTACCTAAACCAAACAAGAGAAATACTCTGAAGGCGGGGTGATACCAGTCCATTTACTGAAGAAAGGGTTCTGAAAGAACTAATAAAATTGAAGGTGGACAAAGCAATGGGGCCTGATGGATTCACCCAAGAATTCTAAAAGAACTAAGGGTAGAACTAATGACACACGCTGCCTACTCTCTTTAACAAATCATGGGAGGATGGTGTGGTACCTGAGGGCTGGAGGAGGTGGATGTGATTCCTCTTCTACAAGCGTGGGAGCAGGACAGAGGCGGAAACTACAGACCAGTTAGTTTGACCTCAGTGGTAGGAAAAATGATGGAATCACTTCTGAAGGAAAGAATTGTTGAGTACCTAGAGGCCAGTGGGGCACAGGATCCAAGACAGCAAGGATTCACGATGGGAAGGTCATGTCAGACAAATCTAATAGATTTCTTTGACTGGGTGACCAATGTAGTAGACCAGGGAGGGGCTGTGGACATGGCTAGATTTAGCAAGGCATTTGATACAGTCCCACACAAAGATTAATACACAAGTTAGCCAGCCTTGGAGTGGGTCCCAAGGTGGTAGCCTGGATAAAAAGTGGCTAGACAACAGGATGCAAAGGCAGTAGTAAATGGGTACACAGTGAAGAAAGGAGGGTTACTAGCAGGGTACTGCAGGGTTCAGTACTTGGACTGACCCTTTTAATGTCTTTATATGTGACATTGCAGAGGAACTGGAAGGAAAAGTATGTCTCTTTGCAGGCGACACAAAGATCTGCAACAGGTTGATACACCAGATGGAGTGGAAAGGATGAGGAGGGACTTGGCAAGGTTGGAGGAATAGTCAAATGTATGGCAGCTCAGATTCAATGCAAAAGTGCAGAGGTAATGCACCTGGGAAACAAAAACCAGGGAGAGAACAAAATGGGTGGGTGAGGGACTGACAACAGTAAAAATGGAAAGGGACCTGGAGGCAATTATATCAGATGACTTAAAGGTAGGCAAGCAATGTGAGAGAGGCAGTAAGGAAGGCTGGAGGGATACTGTGATGCATAGGGAGGCATCTATAGTAGAAAACAGGAAGTTGTTATCCCTCTGTACAGACAGTTGGTGAGACCCCCATCTGGAGTACTGTGTGCAGTTCTGGAGACCCCATCTCCATAAAGACATAGACAGAGTGGAGGCTGTCCAGAGGAGGGCAACAAAATGGTGCAGGGTCTGCACCAGAAGACATCGAAGAAAGACTAAAGGAGCTTAATATTTATACCCTTGAGGAAAGGAGGGAGAGGGATATGACAGAAACTTTCAAGTACCTCAATGGAATCAACGAAGTCCAAGAGGGTGGCATCTTTCAGAAAAGAGATGTGCAAGAACAAGGGCACAATTTGAAGATACAGGGGATGGCTCAGAGGTAATGTGAGAATATTTTTTTCACAGAGAGGTTGTTGATGCATGGAACAGCCTCCCTGAGGAGGTCGTGGAGTCAAGAACAGTGGGGAATTCAAGAATGCATGGGACAGACATAAGGCAGTCCTAGTGCAGGGAGAGGAGGAAGTACGCTGTTAGTTAACTAGGATCTGCAGCTTATCTGTTAGGCAGAAAAATGGGCAAAATAGGTGGGGCCAAGGGTCCTTATCTGCCATCAAATTCTATGTTTCTATGTTTTATGCTTGTTTTGTTTCAGGGTGCAAGACGCCTTGACAACCCACCCATTAGCTAGACCAAGTTGGACAACAGATGGTGGTGTCTGTCTTTTTCTTTACCTCTCTCTGCTAAATACCACCATCACATACTGATCATTCATACTGTTACTGGATGTATTACCCTGCTTGTTCCTTTGTACCATGATAAAGAAGTATACTTATCTAATATGATGAATGTACTGTATGTTGTTGTTATCGTGGAATACTCAATAAAAAGTTTAACTACAAAAAAAATAATACTGGCCTTGGAATGTGAAACCTAACAATTCCCAATCCTCAGCCAACACGGTAGCAACCTAAACACAGCCTCAGTATCTGTCTTTGCCAGGCATACCCCTCCTTTGGCCTTAATTAGGTTCATAGCATTGTCAAGCATGGCATATGATACTGACCTCCTCTCCTATAAAGTCGTTAACTGATTCACTCTCTGGATAGGATAGATGGTGAAACAACTGATACTCACCTATTTGTTTTGAGCACAATTCCCCATAGTGGGAGCGCGTCAATTAGCTCCTGACAATTCGTACACGAAAATCCGCTCCCGACAGTATACGCTCTATCATTTCACTCCCTACCACCTTTCGCTCCGTCTTTCGAACCCACTAATACATAGCAGACAGAAGAAGCTGACAAATAAAGCAATATGGAAAAACATAGCAAAGGACAAAATCATTTACCTGCATTACTCTGCGTGGTGAGTTGTGTGAGACTATGTGTAGTTACCATGGTGACAATATTGCATAGCTTGTGTGAGTCTTGACTGTGCCGCTGCAACTTCAGTTTCAGTTAAAACATAAGCTTTATTTTAAAATTAAAAAGCAATGTTTGTTCGACTTTTAATACTGGAAGCAGTGGGCTACTCCTCTCACGAACTCTTCAGTAGGCGCTCCTCACTTTTCTGTAGTATTAGTTCTAACCTGATGGCACTGTCCTTGTATTTTCTCTTGTGTGTATTCCTCAAATTCCCAACAATAAGCTGCTGTATTTCAGCTTACCTCCTTCTTTGGATTCCCTTCAGTTCCTCAATAGATTTCCATATGGAAGGGTGATGAATGTGAAGAGTGGACTGCATTCCTCTGTGGAAGGCTTCTACAGCATTATTCATTCTGGCTTTTTTCAGTCACAGTGTCAGAATGGTTCTGCAGATGGATAGCATACTGTGGCTGCCTTCTGCCTGTGCCACGTCTGTTCCTCCTTGACCCAGGTATCCTCAAAATAGTCAATTAGTGGTTCAAGCTCAGGAGGAACTATATTTAGAATTAGATCTGTAATCTCCTCGAACGTGACACAACCTGGTGAGGTGGATAAAAGGCAAATGCAGGGAGATATCTTATTGTTGCCCAGTCCCTCTGTTTGTAGTTTACAATATACACACTGAGCAAAGTGGAAAAACACCCCACTTGCTGTGTTTTGGGAATACATTGGTGAAAGCCTGAATAGTTGCCTTTTCAAAGTCTGTCATTATCACTGCAGGATTGAGATGTGGGTTGATTTCTTTTACTGCAGTTAATACTTTCTCATAATGCTCCCTCCTCTTGCCAGGTAGAGCCCATATATATTCTGGTTGCAAACTTCCAAAGCGCTCACCAGTATAGCGAACATTTGATAAAAAGAGGGGCAATGTTGAATGTGCCATCAGAAAACCATTGATCACAGTGCTCCAGATACTGCAGATTAGCCTCTGTACCAAAAAACAAGTATGCGCTCAGTCCCAGGGCCACTATCGTGGAGCAAAATTAACTTCATCACCTTGACTAATTTTGAATGTGGTGTAGTAGTCAGGCAATGAAAGTTCAGTTAAATTTCATGGATTTGGTGGTGCACCATGTACTCTAACCCGCTGAATTGTACATTTTATGTTTTTATCCACTAAGCATCCTGTGCTGCTAATGAATCATGTTGCTTAGAGTGCATTAACACTTGTGCCGTTGTGTCCTGTGTAGTAACAGCTCTTTCTTTGTAATGTTTACTGCCTCGACTCTCAACAGCAGCTGGGTCTGGAGCATGGGAGTGCTGGCTAAAGGTGACAATTATGTCAGGGTTGTCGTAGCTTACTGTATGCACCTAGCTTTACATTGCTTATCTTTCTTTACTGCAAGTTTGAATTGCCATATAGATTTGCCATTATATCCATGTTTATGGTGTATGTATGTAAATAAAGTCATTACAGTCCACTAGCTTTTCACATCTACGCTCCGACAGGATGAACCACCCTTCCATTTTAAAAGATAGCAGCAATCATGCACTGCAATAACCGTTTTGTATGTTTTGCTGATTGCTGATTGCTAATGATAGCCAGCAGTGATTGATAGTGATTGACAGCAAATGGACAGGAGTAATTAATTAATGAAGCACTGACAGTATTGCAAAGAAATACATCCATGCAGTTGCTTTTGTATGTTGCTTATGTATTTGTAATACTATGGTAACTGTAACAAGGAGCAAGTGAAGCACTGATGGTATTACAGAGAAATTCTGTAATGGGAGGCGAAACTGCAAGGGCGTGTAGTGCAGGAGCTAATTGAGTCAGGAGGCGAGTTGTCGGGAGCAAGTTGTTGTGGAAGCGAAGAGATGGGAGCAAGTTGGCGTTGACCCCAGCAGTGATACCATAAGTTCTCAAAGGTGGTTCTTTGAATGGCTCTTACACTCTTCCTTATGCTACCTCTTCTGTATTTCCCTAGCTACTATGTCCTCTTTTCCTCTGATAGACTGTAAATTCTTAGCCCTCATTGCTTTTCTCTGCCCTTCATACTGGAGACTAAACCTAACCACAAAACTTTCACTTAAGCTTTCCTTCGGCTCTCCCATCAGGGTAGCCCTCCAACTTAGCTAGGAGTACTTCCACCTTTACCAGTGTCCAAGCCAGATTGAAACCCTCCATCTCCCTCCCTTGTGTAGGCCTGAGTCTCCTGGCCTCTTCTCCTGTTCTCTTCCCTCCTTACCATCCCATACTGCATGTCCCAAACCCCCTCTCCTAAAGCCCCTACTGCTCTCTCTCTGCCGACATCTTCTCCCATGCTCCCCAAACCCCCAAAAGGCTGTCCCCCAGGTTCTGTCCCCAAAATTCCTCCCCACTCCTGCATCTTATCAGCAGGTGGGTTCCCCTACATTTGAACAAGTAAGTGGCAAAATGTGCGCTACCCACATGCATTGAGCTTTTTGTAGCTCCAACACAGTTTCTGTGTACCACTGCCCTGGCGTTAATCTCAAATTTCCTACCATCCCATCCATATTCTGTCTGCACTGTCATGGTCTCAAATCATATTTCTGGGTGCCTGGTGTCCCACCTAACATCCCAGGATGCCATCCTCTGCCAAATTTAACATCATACAAGAGCCATCCATATACAACCCCCAATGCATCTTATACCATACATACTATCTGGGTATACATCAACAGGGTATGGCCAACTCCAGCTTCTTCTGTGGGGTAGCTGCACTAAAATAATTAGAACTTGTAATCCATGCATCTGTCGTCTTGCCCTTGGATGACTGTTCCTCAGGTGCTTTCCCCAGCAGCATCAAGGCAGCTGCATCTCAGACTTGCCTATCTGCTACTGTTCCTCATAATTTTAACTGTCTCCTCATCCACTAATACAAAAATATCAACATATTCCTTCTGCAAATTTTGTCTTTTAAGGACTAAGGAATATGGTCACCTATTGTGATTGCCGGTGTCCCATTTCCCATGATCAGAGTCTTGTCCCTCTCCTCCCCGTGTCCTTGGTCATCCCCTCAATGTACTTAATCTCCTTTGACACCTGTTCTGGCCTTTCCATCGCCCAATCATCCAGCTCCTCCAGAACTCCCTCAGTGAACTCCCTTAAATTTGCCATCTCAGCGAGGGTCAGTGACCTTATTTTATGCCCTTTTCCTTTCTCTTAGTACCCCTGCCACACTATCCCAGGTGGTCCTTTCTCCATTGGGCCTCTCCTCAGGCCTCTTCCTCTACCCTGGTTCATCCTCTGTGCTTCCTCCACTTGCTGGGCAGCATCCACCATGACCTGCAGCATGCACATGACTTGTTGCCTGCTGCACTAATTGAACTCCACTGCTGGTCCCTGCTCCACTGGTGCCTTCACATGGTGCCATCTCCTCCACATGTTTTGCTTGTTTGAAATCACAAACACCTGCTGACTGAAAGGTGCTAGACTATCAAAGTCTCAAACTGGCTGTCTAGTAGAAAAAGAGGAATTCAATATGTGTACCTATCTTTATACCCTTTCCCCCTCTTCCTGTCCCTTCTCCCTTCCTCAAGCCAATCCTGCATCTCCTCACCTAGCTGCTCCCACCAGTCCATCATTGTCTCTCTCCCTTGGGTGACCCTTCCTATAATTCCTTCCCCAAATCCCTACCCTATCCTTGCCCACTTCCCTTACCCCTCCCCTCCTAGGGTACCAGCCAGAACCCTGCCGTTTGGCTGGGAGCCTGACAATAAAGCTTGCTCTTCCATTAGTAAGCCACCTTGTAAAGTCTGAGGTGTCTCTATACTTAATATAAGAGGTGACAGTAGAAAACAAACAACTACTTGATGGTCTCCAATTTCAGTATCTATGGTATTATGATTTGTATAAACAGTTTCTTCTAGCCTTGGGTGTTTGCTTCACTTTCTTGCTAGACCCTACTATTGCAGTATATCTGTCTGTTATTACTTTTACAGTCACAAAATCCCTGCCAGGTATGATTGTTTTAAAGCAGCAGTGCAATGAGTTGGGCAAAAATGTTACCCTACCTTTGTTTCACAGTAAAGATTTCAGGCATCTTCCAATTTTATTTGGTGGAAACATTTTCTATCATAGATGGTTAGAATGTACCAAGCAAATCACAGCCCTCCTTTCAATTGTGTATGAAGTAATCTTATTTCCATAAGAGTACCTCACACACTGAATCACTGTAACAGGCCAATTGTAATTGACCACTAGTGCTGTTAACTGTATTAAATAAAACAAGCATTTGTCAATGCCGAGCGTTCACTTGCAGGTATTTGCAGTGGTGTTTGGCATGTATGGTGCTTTACCCTAATGCCCTGTGCGATTGCTGGTATATGCACAATAAATTGTCAGCATGATCTTTTTATTACCCCATTTATGCGCTACATAGGTGGAAACACATTTGGGCAGGATATGAAAAATGACAGCTGTACTGCTCATAAGGAAGTGTGGTAAAATGCCAATGTTGAAAATCTGGAGTGGAAATATTGAATATTAAGCCTTAACCTACGGCGTGGTAACTGTACAGCGATAACAAATTGAAACAAGTATTTTTAGGAATTTTTCACCAAATTTTCAACATTGCCATTTAAAACCTCTGCTAATAAACGTTGCCACTGTGATTGTCTTACTGTGTCCCATACATTGATTTACGCTTACTGACTATAGCCATTGTGCACTACATGGGGAAAGAGCGTTTTGGGTGAGATTTGAAAAATGACAGCTGTACAGCTCATAAGAAGGTGTGATAAAATGGTAATGTTGAAAATCTGGAGTGAATATTGAAAATTCACAAACTTACGAGCCTGTGTAGGAACTGCACAATGCACGCTCATAAAACAGTCATTTTTTTGAATTTTTGCACCAAATTTTCAATATTAGGTTTTTAGGACCCCTTCTCAAGAATGATGTCACTGTCATGGCATTATTCAAGGCTGAATGGTGATTTCATGCGGTGACTGCAGTGCCTGCGAAATCACCTTTGAACAGAATAACGCCATGACGGTGACATCGATCGAAGAGACTAAAACCATGTGAAAATTGGTGCAAAGATTCCAAAAATGACTGAGATATGCAATAAAGTTGAAACCCTCCTATGTATGCCCATTATACAGCTTACCAGCATTTCCTCAGTTAGCGGTCGGCTTTGAAGAGTGCAGACCCATGTTCCCGGTCCACAGGGTCGTCACGCCAGAGTCCGAGGTAAGTATGGGGTGGGGGTGGGGGAGGCTGGGTGTGCAGTGGGTGGGTGAGGGTTGTAGGAGGGGGTTGGGAGGCAGCGCCTTGGGAACCATTTTTTACAGGAAAAAAAAAAAGATAGCGTGGGGACGTTTGCCATGCTGGGGTGGGCTCCCAGTGTGGCAGAAGATGTCAATGGGGGGCTGAGGCTGGCCGGGGATTGGGCACCCCGATCGACTAACCTCTGTGAGGGGGCTGAGCCGGCAGTTAGGCACCGTCCGACAAAACAAACAACGTTTGCCATGCTGGGGTGGGCCCCAGCGTGGCAGGAAAGCTTTGGGGGCTGTCATACTGAGGTCCTACACCCATTGGTGCAGGACTCACGCCTACTCAAGGGAGCAGTGCATTGGATGGGAGGCACACCTCCAAGTGTGCTACTCTCTCCAAAAATGTTCACTAACGCATCTGTATAGCGAAACATAAAAGGAATTTAAAAAGCGTAATATAATTAGTGATCTATAATAATTTTATGGGTCTATTTGGAGGGCCTCTTGTATATAAGAATGTCAGCTCTTGCATCCTTAGGATCACAGAACTGCTCACCTTCACCTTCGCAGTCCTCTGGTCCTAAGAAAGCATGAGGTGACACTATTATATCCACAAGAGACCCCTCAAATGGTCCAATAAACTTATAGTGCAACCAAAATCTGAGTATTTTATAAATGTTTTAACTTCTTTTTCTTAAAGAAAACAAATGCCCACTACATTTGGCTTAGAAATAGCATTGAAGACCTACTGAGGATAGGACTGAACAAATAAATAAAAAATCATAGTCTGCAGCACAGGAGGTACCTAGAAAAGTAGATTTGGCAGGTGTACTAGTATTTATGTTCACAGTAGCTGAAACTAGCTTTTGGAAAAACATTTTATTTTCACTGCTACTTTAAGGTGGGTTTAAAATGTAATTCAATTGCCAGTTATTTCACTTTCTTCATGAAAGAAGAATTGAAGGCCATTTGTTTTACCAGCAGCTGCAGTTTACTGACTCATGTCTAAGTTAATGTTCTGGCTGTCAAATCTGAAAAACTGTAAACTGATTAGTCTGTTTTATTTGGTCAAATTTAATTCCCAGAATTTGTCATATATGCCAATGTCCCTGCAAGCCTGTTAGTTTAAGCACTGGAGTGATTGCGTTCATGCTTTACTGAAATGGCAGACAAGATTTTATGAAATCATGTGTGCTGCATGTGAGCTAATCCTGAAATCAGTCAATAAAATAATTAATTTATAATAATGGACAGGTAAAGAAGTCTATCAACTTGTGTGAATTAGACATACTGCATAAGCAATTGAATGTCACAACATGATTTTGTTTAGCAAAGAGGACCACAAATCATTTTTAAGCAACTTGGAAGTCATGACATTTTGTAGATATTCTCAGCCAAATTGGATAAATAAAATAATACTTTAAAACAAGTTTCAGTTGGAGATTATGTATGTATTTAAGGTGATATGAAACTGTTTTTTACACATTTAGATGTCTTCCAGTTTTTATTTTAGTGTTTATCCAATATTATATATTTTGACCTTTTAATTAATTATTTAATGTATTACCTTTGTAACTGCCCTGAATCCCTCTCTCCTCAGCCGCTGCTACTCTTTGTTTTCATATTGCATAAACATTCTATGACATCAGCAACACCATTCTAGACCAATCAAATAAACAGCATAGAATGGTGCAACTGATTAAAGGAATGCCTTAGAAATGTGATAGGAAAGAACAGTAACTGCTGAGCAGAGTGAACATCTGCACCAGAATTTAGGGTATCAAAAGCTAGATTATTTGTCAAAACTATTGCGGAATAGAAAAAGGAAGGGCATCTAACCATGTAAAAATCATTTCATATCACCTTTAGGACATGACTGGGTGTTGGTAGTTGTGCTACAACTGCACTACCAGGGGTGTACTGTAATACAGATGAGTGCTTTTCTCCCCTGGAAGTGTGATGGTGACATTACTACCAGAATCTGGAGTGAATTATTTATTGCACTTTTCAAATGGCTTACTAGGTTAATAAAAAATTCTGAATATGAAAAAATTTTGCAATAAAAATGAAAATGTGCTTAAATATAAACAGCTCTTCTACTGTTGGGTGCCAGTGGGACAGGTTTGTTGTTTTTGCCAGTGTGCCTCATCCATTATATACTTCACTGCCTTCCCCATCCCTCCCTCTCTTCTTCCTTCCTCTGTTTCACTGTGAAGTACTTTGGTGGTCAAAGGCTTATTTTAATGAGCAACAAAGAAGGGACTCTGATTACGTAGACACCAATACATCTAAGGCTGCAATTGCAACTAGGGTAACAGTTGTTGTGTGGCACTACCTGCATGCTGTCAGCTGTGATTGCAGTATTCATGAAATTACAGCTACTGTGTATGAGAGTTGATCATTGAGTGAGGGAACAAGGAAGGGGAAGCTGAGGGAGTGGGATGTCCTTAAATATAGCAAATAAATTATTTGTTTTGTTATTTAAAAATGGAAGGTACTCTATGAGTTAGGGAGTGGACAGCTAAGCAGGTAGGAGGTGAAAGAATGAGTGGTAAGTGAAGAGCAGTTGAGGAGGTGGTGAGGAATGAAGGCATGAATGAGGAAAGAAGTGGTCTGTCTCCCAGGAAGCAATCAGGAGTTTGAAAAAGGACTGGTTTAAAACAGAATAAGAAATGCATAAGTCAATAAACAAAGCAAAGTACTAAATTAAAGTGAAATAAGTTGTATGTATTTGATTTGCATTTAAAACTGATGGTGATTTCAGTTTTTATACAGTGAGGAAAAATGACATCTATTCAAATTTGTACATTCTGAAGCTAGCTCGTTGATATTTTTTTTGTACTCTGTTGTGATTGCTGACACTTTTTTGCCTGAGGGTAGTGATCTTGCAATGTGTATGTCAAAATAGCATGGCTCACTTGGCTTCAGAAGAACAAATCAGACCAACGTCTTGCTCACAGAAGGAAAATAATGGGGCCAATTCTACAAAGGTTATGCATAGGGCAAAGTGTGCACCAACAAGAATGATACAAGTAGTACTTTGAGCCGTGAGTTGCAACATCGGGATTCTGGAAAGCAGCCTGCAACATGATGCAGGCTGCTTGTGGCAAATGGACTTGCACCATAAACCCCCACTGCAACATGGTGCAAAGGGGTTTATGGCAGAGCTGCACCCTATTCTTGTACTTTGCATTAACCAGGGGTTGTTCCAATATAACCCCAATTGATCCCCATAGGCAGGCAATCCCACCAGCTTCAATCTCCAATAGCAAATAATTGTAAAGCCCTGCAGGCTATGGTCCCTTTGAGTCCTCATCTCCAAGAATAAACCAAGCCTGGCAGGGCTATCAACCCTACCCCCAGCCCAAGCCCAGAGAATTGCATAAGAAGCCCTGCAGGGCTAGCTGACCTCTCCAAGCTCCCAATCCCTGATATATAATGTCTTGTCAGCCATAAAACTAATACAAAAATATTCCCACATCCCTGTTAGCCTTGGTAGCCCTAGTGGCCCCTGTCCCCACTTGGCAGTGCTAGATCACCTCACTTCTCTGACCTGTACCCAGCCAGCTACTGGCACTGCCCACCTCTCACCACTGTGGCCAGTCACCAACTGAGCTCGGTATGAGTTCTTACTACTGTAAATAGCATGCACTCAGTGAATGACAGTTGAGTGTTTTTTGTGTTAATTTTACTGCCAACAAGATATTATATCAGGGATCAGGCACTAGGGATGTCTGATAGCCCTGTGGGGTTTCTTTGGATGTTGAGGGTTCGGGCTTGGGGAGGTCTGATAGCTATGCAGGGCTTTTCAACATTGCACAGTGGGGATCGGGCATGGGGGGTGATTTCTTCCTTCCACAGTCAATGCCGTAGTCTTGTGGCCAACTCTTCAGGTATTCCCTCCATTTGGCGTACCAGTAGGGTTGGCGCAAGTCATGGGACTTGGTCACAGGGACCCTGATCAATACAGAATTAGGCGCAGGGTCCCTGGCACAATGGCATTTGGAGCAAGTTGCCTTTGGCTTGACTTGTGCCAGCCCTTGAGAATCAGCCCTAATGTTTATTACAGATTATATGCAGCAACAACACACTCTGCCAGAAACCACCAACTATTTCACACAGGCTCACAACATGTTATGAGAAAGCACACTGTGAGTCTACGTGGAAACACTGGCAGTTACAGGTGGTGATTTGTTGCTTTGGGTGTTGTGTAACAAACAATATTTGCATTTTACGAGCAAGAGTTTTGGACTGATTCATTCTCTGGAGCCAGGTGAGACACACTTTTTGATGCACACATGGTTAAAGTGCACAGGGGGCTCCTGACAAAAGTCCCTTAGCCACCATATTGGTTGGTGATTGTAGCGGTCTTGCAATGCATGTCTGCTAACCATTTATGATTTATTATTTTTCCTTCCCATGTTATGTCACCTCTCTTTGTGTGGGCAATGCTACTTCTGGCTGGTGATTGGTTGTTAAATTTTGACTGTATTAAGATAACCATGTATGGAATCATCATGATAAATGTCCTAAAGCTACAAAGTTATATATATATTAGTTCTCAGACATTGTCTTAGGCCCTGTCCACACTACCCTTCTGTAACTTTACAGAGTGCCTAAACCGTTACGCAACAGTTTGCGTTTACACCTGTAACATTACAGAAGGCGTTTTCTAAGGTGGTTTCAACAGTGGTTATGAAACCAATTACACCTTGGTAACATTACTGGACGTAGTGTGGATCGTGGCACTGGTCGCTAGTGCAGCGTGAGCTGCATTGTGAGTATTAGGTGCCACAGTAATGATCGCCTGGCTCCCGAAGTGTGGACCGGGTGGTGCTGATCCTATAACGGACACCGCAGCATTGTGGACACACCGCACTGCTCCCTGGCTGTAATGGTTTCTATCTGTTATGGGGTCTGAGCTGTGCAGTGTGGTCGGGCCTTAGTGAACCTCCTGCAAGCCATGGAAAAGATCTTAAGCACCCTCAAAAATGTTTAAATAGTCCTTGGATTTACCATAGGAAAATAGAATTATTTTCACAATGCATCAAAATAAAGCAAAATCCATTTAGTAGTTGTCTCACATTTTATTCAACTTATTGGATCCTCCATAACCCCCTCCCTAGGCCAGCTTACTTGTTATGCTATTTTGACTCTCAAACCATTGTTACCCCTTGTTGCAATTAGAGATGCAGTGAAGTTTTACTCTGCCAGTGAAGTTGGGAGAAGTCACCCATTCCATGTCATAAAATGCTATGAAAAGTCCTCATAGAATCACACTACTTAGCCTTATGATGACTTTGCCTCATAATGACTTTGCATTATGCTGACTTCAAGTTCGCTTCACTTTGTTTTCTGTTGAATGCGAGTAAGTCATAATTGAAACAGCCCACAGATCACATGTGTTGCAGTCTGTAGGTCACATGGCTCGGGCAGGAAGTTAATCAGGCAAGACAGTGAAAGACTTCTCCTTACCTAGTGTGGGATAAAGAGGTGTTGTGACAGTGGAGATAGAAGAAATATGTTGCTTGAATCTGCTTAACATTTGACCTTTTTTGTTAATTAGCTGTTTTGTTTGTATGTTGATCACCTCTTGTGTTGAGTTGTGCACCTTTTTCAGTACAGTAGTTAATTGTTAATTTTTGTGTGTGTGTGTGACAAAGAAAGAGGGAGAGAGAGTAAAATGGAAAGGCGCCTTTGGTGGATGGAGAGGAGAGTGTGGGGGTATGGAGGTGTGCTGGCACCCAGCGTCTGAACAGGAGCACATTATATCATGCAAGTGGTCCCTCCCTGAAGCAGGAGGTAGTGGTGCCATGGAAGCATCCCCACCGGTGGCATCACCTACTACTAGTGCCCCCACCACTGTCACCTGCCATGGTCCCTGCACCAGTGGCTCAGCAGCAGCAGGAATTGACAGAGGAGCCACAGCAGTCTCATCAGCAGCAGTAGGTTGCCCCCAACTGTGCAGCAGCAGCAAATAATACCTGTGCCACCCCACCTATGCCCGGTCCTTCCCAGACCTCTGCTATGTGGGCTTTTTCAGTCCAGTGCCTGGTGTTGATGACCCTGTGTCATGAAGTGTAATATCTGTGGTGTGATTGTGCATCATGGTCCCAAGGAAGTCATCTGGGGACAGGTGGGCAGTGCACCCAACTTGCAAACCACCACCATGCAGAGTGGGAGGCCAAGGTTGCTGAACAGGGCAGAATGTGTCTGCTGTCCCTGCTGGGCAACAGGTGGCAGCAAGGTTTCCATCTGCACATGGGGTTAAGTGTGGTCGGACCATGGAGCAAGTGGCTGCTCCAGCACCAGCAGAGAATGCTGGCAACCCTGTAATAATGCCTGCCACACAGGCCAATTTGGGCCTGATGTGGCATGAGGTAGCCCACCTGAGCAACAGGGTGTTGAATATTGAGCAGCAGTTGGAGCACATTGAGGGTCACTAACTCCAAATTATGGCCATGCTCCAACTGCTGCTCTCACACCATAACGTAGCACATTAGTTTTGACTCTTCATGCATCCACCACCCACTCCATGACAAAATACTTCCTGAAGTTGCCCCTGATCCGTCCCTCCTCTATCTTCAAATTTAGCCCCTTGTTCTTGCACATCTCTTTTCTGAAAGATGCTACCCTCTTGGACATTGTTGATTCCCTTTATGTACCTTAAAGTTTCTATCATGCCCCCTTTCCTTAAGAGTATACATATTAATCTCCTTTAGTCTGTCTTCTTCATATGGGTTCCTGGGTTCCGGTGCAGCACCTGCACCATTTTAGTTGCCTCCTTTGGATCACCTCCATCTTGTCTATGTCCTTGTCTATGTCCTTTTGAGATATGGTCTCCAGAACTGCACGCTGTACTACAGATGATGTTCCAAAATGCCAGACTTCAGATGAAGACAAACAACATGATAAAATGTGCTGAAAATTCTCAATTATTTCCTGATACATTGCTTTATGGTGAACCCTCTCTCTATAAGTGTGCCCCCAGAAATGGCTGTTGTCAGAGTGTCCTGAAAATGCCAGAGTCCAGATGAAAACAAATAACATGATAAAATGTGCTAAAAATTCTGAATTATTTCCTGAGGCACTGCTTTATGCATGCACCCACTCCCACAACAACTATGGCACCTGATGCTGCTCCTGTACTTCTATCTTCTGCTGTCTACACTGACTGGGCTGATGCATAGTGTCTTGCAAACTGATGATAGCCACAGATGACCATTGTGTGAACAATGATGTGATGATGCTATGGTGGTCAGAAAGTCTGCTGAACTGGCTGTAACAAGATGCCCTATGTGTGTGTGTACTCATACTACCATTGGTAAGTTCTGAATCTTGCATGCTCATGTATTTCCACAGAACCAGATGTTTTATATATATATATATATATATATACAGTAGGTGAAAAAGTATTTGCCCTTTCTATTTTCTCTATTATTGCATATTTGTCACACTGGATGTTTTCAGGTCTTTAGAGAAAATGTAATATTAGATAAAGGGAACCTGAGTGAACAAATAACACTTGTTTTTTTTTTATTTCACCTATTTAATGAAAAAGTTAACCAACAACAACTGGCACTGTGTGAAAAGTAATTGCCTCTTACACTTAATAACTGGTTCACCCACATTTAGCTGCAATGACTGCAACCAAACACTTCCTATAATTCAATATCAGTCTTTCACATCGCTGTGGAGGAATTTTAACTCACTCTTCCTTGCAGAACTGCTTTAATTCAGTAACATTTGGTAGGTTTTCGAGCATGTACTGCTTGTTTCAGGTTCTGCCACAGCATCTCTATTGGGTTTAAGTCTGGACTTTGACTAGGCCACTCCAAAACTTTAATTTTACTTCTTTTAGCCATTCTGATGTGGACTTGCTTTTGTGTTTTGGATCATTGTCTTGCTGCATGACCCAACTACGCTTCAGCTTCAGCTGACGGAAGGATGACCGGACATTCTCCTAAGAATTTTCTGGTACAGAGCAGAATTCATGGTTCCTTTAATTTTGGCAAGTCATCCAGGTCCTTAGGCAGCAAAGCATCCCACACCATCACACTACCACCACCATGTTTGACTGTTGGTATGGTGTTCTTACTGTGGAATGCTGTGTTTGCTTCTGCTGAGACATTATGGGATCCATGTCATCCAAAAGTTCCACTTTGGACTCATCTGTCCATAGAACATTTTCCCAAAAGGCTTGTGGATCATCCAGGTGCTTTTGGCAAATGTGAGACAAGCATTTATGTTCTTCTTGGTTAGCAGTGGTTTCGCCTGCTACTCTCACATGAAGCCCATTTTGCCCAGTCTCTTTCTGCTTGTGGAGTCATGAACACTGACCTTAGCTGAGGGCAAGAGAAGCCTGCAGTTCTTTGGATGTTGTTTAGGATCCTTTGAGACTTCCTGGATGATTTTGCTGCCCTTGGAGTAATTTGGCAGGCCGCCCACTCCTGGGAAGATTCACTACTGTTCCAAGTGTTCTCCATTTGGAGATTATGGCTCTCACTGTGGTTGATGGAGTCCCAGAGCCTTAGAAATAGCTTTGTAACCCTTTCCAGACTGATAGAGGGCAACACATTTTTTCTGATCTTTTCAGGAACTTCCTTTGATCATGGCATAATGTGCTGGTTGAATCTTTGTGCTGGCAACGTGACTCTGATGGTAAAGGTCAAAATAAGTGAGGTTTATATTGAGCAGGGCTGGCTGTAATCAAGCCTGGCTGTGTTCAATCAGCTGACTCTAATTATCCTTTTAATTGGGTTGATTTAACTAGGGGCAATTACTTTTCACACAGTGCCAGTTGGTGTTGGTTAACTTTTTCATTAAATAAATGAAATAAGTAAAAAAAAAGTGTTATTTGTTCCTCAGGTTCCTTTATCTAATATTATATTTTGTCTAAAGACCTGACAACATCCAGTGTGACAAATATGCAATAATAGAGAAAATCAGGAAGGGGCAAATACTTTTCACGCCACTGTATATATATATATATATATATATATATATATATATATATATAATATACATGTAATCATTGCTGTTTTTCCTCTCACAGGTCATCCAGTCATACTTGGGTTGCACATTTTTGGCTTGCTGAGGAATTTGCTGTAGGAAAACTGTCAAGCCAGGAAGGTAAGTATTTTTTCTTTTGGGGGAGGGTATCAATTGGAAGCAAGTTTCATGAATGGTTTTGTTTGACTTCTTTACAGGTTTTCTGTATATCCTCCAGATTCATACCAGTTGCATGTGTTCTTATTTGAAGAAAGCACCAATGGCAGCACACAGCACCAAAATTTCACCTGCAAACTGATGAAGAAGAAATAATTCTCATTTCATTGCACTAACACATTCTGTTCTAACTACTGTGAGTGTGGCTGTTACTGTCTGTTATATCCTGCTTAACAGATACCAAGCTATTAGTAAGTCACTTCAAGACCAACTAACAGGTTTAGTGCATGTGACATGCGCTGGCCCAGTGTCTTAACAAGTTACATTCAAGACATCTTGTCATGACCGGATAAAACTTTGTTCAACCCTATGGCCTGCTGAAGTAAGCCAGTGACTGATGTGCACGAAGAACATATTATCTGCCGTACATGTCACCTAATTTGTATGATTTACACTGGCTTGAAAAAATGAAAACCCTAAAAGAAGTGATGCAATAAGATTAATATACTTACCTGAAACTTATATCCTATAGGTGGTTGTAGACAGTACTGCAGTACTCCTGTCCTCCAGTCTGTTACACTGTTTGAAACTGGAAACCTGTAAAAAAGAAAAAAGGTTGACTGTATATGTTTCTCAAGTGCATCTCTAAAATGTTAAAGGAAGCATTCACACAGCTCAAGGAAATTCCATAGTATGACAAATTAGTACAGTGCATACTCACTGTAAAGTACTGATAATGAGAAGCATGGTGGCTGTGGCTGGATGCAGGCTCCTTCTGGGAGGGCATTGTCACATGAACACATTCCCTCTCACTGTCATACCGACTGGTGGCTTTGGCTGGCTATGGTTTACTTCTGGTCATGGGCACAGGAAAACATTCTCTCTCTCTCTCTCTCTCTCTCTCTCTCTCTCTCTCTCTCCCCTATTAAACAGATTGGTGACTTTGACTGGCTATGGGTTACTTCTGGTCATAGGCACAGGAAAACATTTTCTCTCCCTATTAGATTGGTGGCTTTGGCTGGCTATGTGTTACTTCTGGTCATAGGCACAGAAACACAATCTCTCTCCCGTATGAACAGATTGATGGCTTTGGCTGGCTACGTGTTACTTCTGGCCATGGGCACAGGAAAACATTCTCTTTCTCTCTATCAGTCAGATTGGTGGCTTTGGCTGGATGAGGTTACTTCTGGTCATGGGCACAGAACACATTCTCACTCACTGTCAGACAGACGGCAGGGTGGTTGGATATGGTGTGCTACAGTCTTTCAGTGTCACTCAGGAAGAAGATATCTTTAAATTGCAGGATTTAAATGGCTACCACCTGCTACAAATGGACAGTTGTGTTTAAGAGGCTGACTGTGTTTGCTAATGACCACACATTCTGTTAAAGAGCAGGTACCCACTGTCAGGTCCCCAGCTCCCTTAAACATATATAATAGCGTACCACAACCTGCTCCACAGTTGCAGGGTATTAAAACTTCATGAGCTTCCTCCAGTTAAAAGTGATAGCACCTCAAATTTGCACCCCATAAAAACAGAGCCATGTCTGACATGCCCCAGGCAGGTACTCCCAGCCCCTTTTTGTAATGCCAGAAAATGAATACTGAGTGTGCATTCCATTAACCTGTATGTATGCAATATTTCTCTGGCTTTTAGTGCTATTCAGAGGTGGCATGTATAAAATCAAAGCAGCCACTGTAGTAACAGTCCTTGTTTACTGGAGTGGTCACTTTCATTTTCCAAGTGGTTACTCTAAATAGTGCTAAAAGTCTTTGAAAACATGTCACCAGCACCAGTCTATGGAGCACACACACAGCCTTCATTATATGACACCACAAAGGGGCTGGGGTACATCCTGAGGGCATGTCAGGCACAGCTCTGTCTTTATGGGGTACATTTGAGTTGCTATAACTTTTAACTGGAGGAAGCACATGGAATTTTAATACCCCACAACAGTGGAGCAGGTTGGCTATTATATGGTGTGTGAGGGAGGCTGGGAGGGTACCTGACAGTGGGTACCTGCTCTTTCAGTGTAATCAGAAAATATACCAAGGAGAAAGTAAAATGGAATGATTGTGATGGGTCACTATTTGTGCAAATCTGAATTATGGAATGAGACTGAGTCAAGAACACTGGTTTTATTTTATGAAAATCAAAAAATGTACCATTAAGAAAATGTGACAGCCTTTCAAACCGTTAATGTAAATACCTGCAACATCCACCTCATCCTCATCAAACAGAAAGCTGCCTCACAGTCCTCAAGGTCAGAATTGTGCCCACTGGGGAATTCTTTGTCCATGATTGCATCATCAGCCTCAATGGTAGGCCATTTGATGCTGCCATCAGGATGGTCTACTTCTCCCACATCATCAGCATAACCATCATCATGACAGAGTGCAGAACACAGGATTGAGTTGGTATGTAACCTTCATTCATTTTATTAATGTCAGCTAGAGTTTGCATGATGGTCACAAACTATTGACCCTGCAGAACTGAATAGCCTCTCCACACTTACACTGGAGGGTGGGCTGGTCAGGTACTTCAGTGCCACTGAAGTCAGCTCTGGCCAATCACTCACCTTTCCACTCCAGTACAGCAGTGGATCATCAATTACTGACAGATGCCTTTTTCAGACAAATATGAGTCAACCATTCTCTGTGCCTCATGCAGTCCTGTTGTTGACTCATCCTCCTGTTCACCGGATTCATCGATGTCACAGATTCCCACTTGGGACAAAGCACTCCAAAGTGGGTTAATGACAACCAGTTTTGCTGACATCCCACCTCAATCCACAGCCACCTTACTGGATGTGCCCAGTAGTCCATAGTGACCTTCAGCGTCATTATGCTGTGGTTAGCTGAACTTGGCATGTGACTTCTGTGCCCCATAAACCAATCACACCAGTTGTCCACTGATATTTTTAACCTGTTCAGGCCCTCTCTCCAGTAAGGACACAATTCCACATTTGCATTGTGGGTCCAGCATTGTTGCTATTCTGAATTTGGCACTTTGCAGAATACTTGCAATGTGGCAATTGTGGTCCAATACTGTCAGCATGTGTTTAAACAATGCACTACTGGAACAATCTCTAGACACATCAAGGCTACACTGCAGATTCAACAAAGTCTACCTCAGCACCCACAGCAGTGGAATGGCTTGGTTTATGGACTGCAGTGTCACCACACACCGCCTGTGTGGCATGTTCAAAGGGCCTCAAAATTGATATCACCGAGTCCATGAGGTGCCACTGTTCTGTTGTCATAGACATCAATGCCCCAAAATATCACGGCTAGTGTGCATGACTAGGTATTCTGAGATGGCTTTGTACTGTTCATACAAGCTCTCTGCCATGTAAATAGTTGAGTTCCAGTGTTAGACAACTTCCAGCTTGAGGCGGTGCTGAGGAAGGCTGTTCTGAATCTTCAGCTGCTGAAGTTGGTCATGGGCCTTTCCAGAGCATGAAAAGTGTGCACAGATGCAGCGTGCAACTGTCAACATTGCCTTGATGTCAGGGTGCTGCAGAAACTCCTGGACCATTATATTTTAAACAGTGGGCCATGCATGGAACCTGAACAAAGCCATCATCGATGATACATTTCACCATGTTTGAGCCATTGTCACTGGCTATAAAGACATCTTTCAGGGACAAGGGGTTCAGCCACTCATCAGTTTCAGTCAGTAGCAAGTCAAGCATGTTTTCATCAGTGTGGAAATGGACACACTTGCATTGCAAGTGCTGCAGCTGTCAAATTCCTGGAAGGTTGCTACCATGACAGTCTGCCTCACTACACTGATTTCCAATACTGCCAGCACAGACAACCCGGTACCTGTCCCCAATGTGCAGTAATACACAAATATGACCTGCCTGCTGTTTGCCACTTGTCCATATCCATACTTAAGTGGATAAATAGTGAGGAGGAATGTTGAAGAGCATGTCTTAGATACTCTGTCACAGCCCAGTATAACTCTGGGACAGCATGGTGGAAAAGTATGTCCTGGATGGGACTTTCCATTTGGGATAGACACATGCTGCAAAATGCCAGAATTAGAATTCTCCACAAAGGAGAAGGGCAAAGGTCAATTGCCAGCATTTCCACTATGGCAGCATTCAGTTAATAGGACACCTGCATAATTGGGTGGGTATTTCATGTTCCTGGCAAAAGACTCTGCAACATGTGCTGAGTCATTACCCATCTTGCACATGGTGTGCCAAATGACTCTGCTCTGTGAATGGCCATGGGTGGGTTGCTTTTGCCGTGTGATGAAGAGGGTGCACAGGTGACACTGACAAGTCCACAAACAATGTTATTTTACCTGTTTTAAGCACAGGGGTTGATGCTGGACTAGAAATACTGCTGCATAGACCACCACCACTGCTGCTGTTCTGATCACCACTTAACAACAATTCAAAATCATCCTCCTCCTCATGCCTGTAATAATCCTCAGCTGTTATTTCACCACTACTAAAGACATGGCTACTTGGGCTACTTACAGTCATGGAAGGGATACCATGCTTAATAAGGTGGATGAGGGTGAGAGCTGTGGTAGAATGGGACAAACCCCCGGACAATCTTTTCTGTCTCTCCTAATAGTATAAGTAAAACCTACTGCAGTAGTACTCCTTTAAATCTTATTTATTTCATTTTCTTTAAAATTCTATATTTCTACTATAATAGGGTTGGCCTCCTATTATAGTACTCTCCTCCTTCTGTCCTCTCTGTTATTCTTTTGTCCAGGAGGTGTGGTAGTCCCACATATTTATAGCATCGAGAGTGTCCTTATTTTATATAACATTTAAGCACTCCACTTATGTATAATGCCACTCCAAATAATATTTAGGAGTAAATAGTGTTTGGAAAGGAGAAGAACCCCCTTTAGTGATTGTCCCTCGGGTTGTATTCTATGTTTGGAAAGAAGTTCCATGGGAGGGCAGGAGTGAAGCAAAATACAGCTAAAAAAACCTCTGTAATTGCGATAGCTAGAACATGCTACAGGAGGTGGAACTTCCCTGTCAGAGCATCGACTTTGAGAAGAGGCTATTTAAGCAAAGCGGGATACTAGGGTGAGGGGGCGAGTGGAGTGCTGGATGTTTGCCGGTTGTTCTCTGCTGTCTTGCTGAGAAAGAATGACAGCTCTGAACAGTTATGGGAAGAAGTTGCACTTGCGTTAGTAAAAGCGCCCTTCCCATCAACTGCTAATTTTCCTAAAAGGAACTTGCGCACTACTCAAGTTATTTTCCTCTAGCGTTTCTAAAGCCTAGAAATTATAAGTTAGGCTAGCCTTTGTAAGCTCTAGTAAGGAACAGAAATAAAAGCGCGCCAGCTAATTGAAAGAAACTCAGTGTGGTCACACTGGTGTACAAATCCCTACGTTCGTTTTTACAACATTTGCCTGTTTTGTTTTGTTTTTAAAATCCAGTTATATGTAATAAAGTGCAACTAAGAATAAAATAACAACATTAAATCATGCAGTCAAGTTAAAGTTACCTGGGCGCATTACTCAGGAAGGGACCTTACAACTCAATTCCAGTATAACAACCTTAGGTTGGGAATTAAAGTAACAGTATTAGTTTTGTTTGTATGATTTGCTCACATTTAATGCTGGATTTGCATTGTACTTCAGGCATCCCATTGTAAGATAAAAAGAAAGAATGCCTCCTTATGAGTCCACATAGATTCTCTACTAACAGGTAGGCATTCATAGGGACTAAACGCCCTCTCTTCCCTGTTTTATAGTTCCCTTCAAAATGAGGCATTACATAAGAGGAGGAGTTAATATGTTAAGGGGTCCTATCAAATATAGTTAGAAGTTGTCGTTTTTCTTAAAAGTATTATCTTTAGTTAAAAGAAATAGTTAATGGATGTAAATAAATGAATTTCGTGGACTTAAACACCTCCAAATGTATGTATTAGCATAGACTATTTCTTTGTATTAGTGTTAAGGCGGAGCTATAGTAGAATGATGTCATCAAGTAGGCAGTATATATGGACTTAAAATGAATCATGATTCAGATAGGTGTTGGACACAGAGGATGGTGGTTCTGTCAGGTTGATGGGATCACTCTGTGTGGCAATTGTTTGACCTAAACTGTGAAAGTTATTTTCTTTTATTACTTTAAGTGAATAAGTTTGATTTGTTTTGCACTCTAAATAAATCCTTTCAGCACACTAAACCAGTGTGTTTCTTCAAACTAAAGCCTGTCTTGTGTTGTCACTAAACCCACTCTTCTACAGTTGGTGTGAGAAGTGGGATACTGGCTGTCCATAGCTCACTGGGGAGGCCAGAATAATACCAGTCTTGGTAGTAGTGACAAATTAAAGATGGCAACCGGATTGATCACAAAGTAGGAGCTGTTACCAGGTCACAGGCGGAACAGCGTGAGGAACCGTTGTGTACTGGATTACCAGATGTCAGACGGAAAACCACCAAAGAAATACCAGTGGAAAAGGAAGAAGATGAAGGATGACCAGAAATTTCCTCGGATGCTGGAGAAATTCCACCTAGAGATATTAATGATCTTCTCCATTGGCTGGCCGTTCGCCAAATGGAGATCGAAAGACAGAGAGATGCAGATGCCCAAGAAAGAGACCGAGACAGGAGAAGCAAGGTGCTCGATGGGTGGAGACTTTACAATTGCTACAACAGCTGGGTGTGGGACAAGGAACTGGAGGTGGGAGTACATCCAATAATCCCAAAGATATAAAGCTATCCGCAGAATTTTACCAACCGATGATATAGAGGCCTATTTAACCACGTTTGAACGAGTAGCTAAGGCATGTGACTGGCCAACCCAACAATGGGTTGTGAGACTTGCTCCCTATCTTACTGGGAAAGCTCAGCTGGCATATAGTAATATGGACCCACGGTTGGCAGATGATTACTGAACTGGTAAAGCAGGAGATTCTAAAAGGTATGATATTAATGCTGAAACCTACCAACAGAGGTTTCGAACTTTGAAACATCAGCCTCATGATCCTCCAAAGAGACATATGTCAGGCTATGCGAACTTTGCCTAAAATGGATAGCGCCAGAGGGAAAGTCAAGAACGGACATTATAGAAATGTTTGTCATGGAACAGTTTCTACAGATTATGCCTATGGATGTACAGATTTGGATTAAAGAGCATAATCCTGAATCAGCAGAGATGGCGGTTACCCTGGCTGAGGATTTTTAGTTGCACATCAGTCATATAAAAGGAGGATCGAGTAAATGAACCAGGGATAAAACCTACAGGGTAAGACATCCTCAGACTTTACCATCAAAACCTATGAACTTGAGAAGGAAAACAAACTATAGCCATGAATATAATATGTCATAATTGTCAGGGTACGGGTCATATTGCTGGATTCTGTCCTTCTAGGAAACCGGAGAAAGCCCACCTAGCTTTATTAAATTCAACTTATTTAACTACCATTGTACAGCTACAGAATCAGAAGGTATTAGGGTTAATTGATTCTGGTAGTAAAAATACTTTGATTAGAAAAGATTTAATATTGAATGAGACTAGGGGACCCCCATACAGGTGGTATGTGTACATGGGGATAGCCATCAGTACTCCACTGTGAAAGTACCTCTTCAGATTAATGGGGTAGAGTCTGTGGTTACAGCTGGACAAGTACCATGTCTACCAGTACCGTAGTGATAGGTCATGATTTTCCTGGATTTTTCTCTTTGTTAGTACACCATAACTCAGGTATGACAGCCATGACAACTACAGCCCAAAGTAAAAGATGTAATACTTGGAAAATTATTCCCATTTGATGGAAAGTATATGGGACCCTGGGAAGACTAGGAAGACAGGAAAAGAAAAGAAAAGGTTACAGAAGGAATGGAAGCAAACAACATATAAAATTCCTGATAAAACACCACATATATATGTTAAGTTGGATATGGCAAAACAACAGCAAATGACACAACCTTAAAATCTTTTTTTCAACAGGCTGGTAAAGGGAGGTACCAGAAGCCCTCACATACAGATTAAAATGACCTATTGTACGGATATGTAAAAATCCAAATACAGGAGAGACAGTGGAACAATTATTAGTCCCTCAATGCTATAGAGCAGATATATTGGTATTAGGTCATGATGTACCCTGGCCGGTCATACAGGGAAGGACAAAACTACTAGCGAATCTTACAAAGATTTTTTGGCCTGGTATACATCAAGACATAGCCCAATATTGCCAGTCATGTCCGGAATGCCAACTCAATGCCCAAAGAAGAGAACAGATGTGGTACCTTTATTACCCCTCCTCTAGTAATGACCCCATTTGAACGGATAGGAATGGATGTGGTGGGACCTCTGGATAAGAGCAGTAAAGGTAACAGGTTTATTCTGGTAGTTTGTGACTATGCTACAAAATATCCTGAGGCAATCCAAATGAGATCAGTGACTACCACCGGATAGCAGAGGAGTTAGTTAAACTGTTTAGTCGGGTAGGAATTCCTAAGGAAATTGTAACAGATAGAGAATTAACTTCAATGCAGAATTACTGAGAGAACTGTATAGATTACTGGGAATAATGGTTATTAGAACATCCCCTATCACCCTCAGACAGATGGGTTAGTAGAGCAGTATAATCAAACCTTGAAAAGAATGCTAAGGAAATTTGTGAAGGATGAGGGAAAAGACTGGGATAAGTATCTCCCCTTTTTATTATTTGCATACAGAGAGGTTCTTCAGGCCTCTACCGGATACTCTCCTTCTCCCTGTTGTACGGTAGAAATCCCAGAGGAATATTAGATGTAGTCAAGGAGTGTTGGGAAGAGGGAAAGATTTGAAATCCCTGGTTTAGCCCAGTTTATGAGGCAGCTAAAACAAAGATTGGTCTCTTTTGCCCAAAAGCCCATGAAACAGGGATTGAAGCTCAAAAGGATCAGAAGTATATCTATGATAAAGGAACTAATGCAAACAAACAGTTTTTGTGGGAGATAAAGTGTTATTTTGTTACCCTCCTCCACTCATAAATTGTTTATGAAATGGCAGGACCATATATAATTCCGTCAGGCCGTCCAGTGACTTATGAAATAAGTACACCTGATCGAAAAGAAAAGACTAAGATCTATCATGCCAATGTATTAAAAATGGCATGAAAGACCTGAAACAAATTTACAGTTATTGTAATGCCTGATGAAGCTCAAACAGGAATGGAGTTGGCTTATGGGCATCTGGAAGAGGAAACAGGGAGAAGGCGATTAAGATAAATCCAAATCTGACAGGACAACAAAAAGTGGAATTGTTGAGCTTAGTTAACAAATATACAATCACATTTACTAGTACCCGGGTCTAGCAAAGGGTAGAACATAAGATACAAACATCTGCTGGGCCAATCAGGAAGAAACCTTACCGACTTCCTGAAAGAAGTAAACTTTTGGTACAAAGGAGATTCAAAATATGAAGAAACTAGGAATTATTGAACCTTCACATAGTCCTTGGGGATCTCCTGTTGTAATAGTACCAAAAAGGATGGAGGATCAGGCTCTGTCTAGACTTTCGAGGGATAAATCAGGTCTCCCAATTTGATGCCTACCCGATGCCCCGAGTTGATGATATAATTGATAAGGTGGGAAATGCCAAATATATTTCAACATTGGCTCTAACTAAAGGATATTGGCAAATTCCTTTAGCTGAGGAGTCAAAAGAAAAACAGCTTTTAGCACTAGTATGGGTTTGTTTCAATTTAAACTATGCCTTTTGGTCTGCATGGGGCCCTGCAACCTTCCAACGATTCATGGACCAGGTATTAGCACCACATGTGGGTTACTGTGCAGCCTACCTGGACGATATTGTCATGTTTAGTTCAGATTGGGGAGCTCACATTAATCACTTAGAGGCAGTAATTGATTCTCTCCAAAAGGTGGGCATGACTATTAACCCCACAAAGTGTACATTGGCACAAGATGAAATTATATATTTAGGCTTTGTTTTAGGGAATGGACTGATTAAACCAGAGGCTAGTAAAATAGAGGCTGTAGCAAATTGTCCTGTACCTAAGACCAAAAAGCAACTGAGGTCATTTTGGGATTAGCTAGCTATTATAGGAGATTCATACCACAATTTGCAACAATAGCTACCCTCTTACTGATCTCACTAAAAAGAAATTTGGTACTCAGGTTAAATGGAACTCTGAATGTGAACAAGCATTTCTACAAATTAAGGCAACTCTGTGCTCTTCCCCAGTGTTACGCAGCCCTAATTTTCAGTATCCCTTTGAGGTATATACAGATGCCTCTCATACGGTATTGGGGCTGTACTAGCCAAACTATAGGAGGAGAAGAACACCCTGTGGTGTATATTTCAAGGAAGCTGCATGACAGAGAACAAAATACTCAACCATAGAGCAGGAATGCTTAGCTGTTAAATGGGCGATAGAAACACTCGATTTTATCTGTGGGGAGCTCCTTTACTTTGATTACAGACCATAATCCTCTTTGTTTTCTTTCACAAATGAAAGACAAGAACACTAGGGTTATGAGGTGGTATCTGGCCCTGCAACCATATAAATTTATGGTACAACACAGGGCGGAGCGAAACATGGTAATGTGGATTTCCTCTCCAGATATGGTGCTGACTGTAGCAACAATAAAAGAGCGTCCATCAGTTAGTGTAAAGAAAAGACACCCCAGGGTAAGTATAGAAAGGGGTGACCTTAGGTCACCTTAGTAGTTCGAATATTTAAGATGGGCACCCTGGGGTGGAGCTTCCTAGAGGAGTGGGTGGAAGCTCCATCCTATCCACAAAAAATGGGTAGGATGTATATATATATATAAAAAGTAAACAATCTAGGTATAATTATTATTTTCTTTTTCTTTTGTTACTTAACCTTGGGGAATGTGGTAGAATGGGACAAACCCCGGAAAATATTTTTCTGTCTCTCTAATAGTATAAGTAAAATCTACTGCAGTAGTACTCCTTTAAATCTTATTTCATTTTCTTTAAAATTCTATATTTCTACTATAATAGGGTTGGCCTCTATTATAGTACTCTCCTCCTTCTATCCTCTCTGTTATTGTTTTGTCCAGGAGGTGTGGTAGTCCCACGTATTTATATCATCGACAGTGTCCTTATTTTATATAACATTTAAGCACTCCACTTATGTATAATGCCACTCCAAATAATATTTAGGAGTAAATAGTGTTTGGAAAGGAGAAGAACCCCCTTTTAGTGATTGTCCCTCGGGTTGTATTTTATGTGTAGGAAAGAAGTTCCACGGGAGGGCAGGGAGTGAAGCAAAATACAGCTAAAAAACCTCTGTAATTGCGATAGCTAGAACACGCTACAGGAGGTGGCACTTCCCTGTCAGGCGTTGACTTGTGAAGAAGAGGCTATTTAAGCAAGGTGGGATACTAGGGTGAGGGAGGCGAGTGGAGTGCTGGATGTTTGCAGTTGTTCGCTGCTGTCTTGCTGAGAAAAGAATGACAGCTCTGAACAGTTATGGGAAGGAGTTGCACTTGACGTTAGTAAGCGCCCTTCCATCAACGCTAATTTTCCTAAAAGGAACTTGCCCTTTTCTCAAGTTATTTTCCCTCTAGCGTTTCTAAAGCCTAGAAATTATAAGTTAGGCTAGCCTTTGTAAGCTCTAGTAAGGAACAGAAATAAAAAGCACCTGCTAATTGAAAGAAACTCAGTGTGGTCGCACTGAGTGTACAAATTCCCATTCGTGTTTCATAACATTTGCCTGTTTTGTTTTTGTTTTTAAAATCCAGTTATATGTAGTAAAGTCACAACTAAGAATAAAATAACAACATTAAATATGCAGTCAAGTTAAAGTTACCTGGGCGCATTACTCAGGAAGAGACCTTACAACTCAATTCCAGTATAACAACCTTAGGTTGGGAATTAAAGTAACAGTATTAGTTTTGTTTGTATGATTTGCTCACATTTAATGCTGGATTTGCATTGTACTTCAGGCATCCCATTGTAAGATAAAAGAAAGAATGCCTCCTTATGAGTCCACATAGATCCTCTACTAACAGGTAGGCATTCATAGGGACTAAACGCCCCTCACTTCCTGTTTTATAGCTCCCTTCAAAATGAGGCATTACATAAGAGGGAGGAGTTAATATGTTAAGGATCCTATCAAATATAGTTAGAAGTTGTCGTTTTTCTTAAAAGTATTATCTTTAGTTAAAAGAAATAGTTAATGGATGTAAATAAATGAATTTCGTGGACTTAAACACCACCCAAATGCATGTATTAGCATAGACTATTTCTTTGTATTAGTGTTAAGGCGGAGCTATAGTAGAATGATGTCATCAAGTAGGCAGTATATATGGACTTAAAATGAATCATGATTCAGATAGGTGTTGGACACAGAGGATGGTGGTTCTGTCAGGTTGATGGGATCACTCTGTGTGGCAATTGTTTGACCTAAACTGTGAAAGTTATTTTCTTTTATTGCTTTAAGTGAATAAGTTTGATTTGTTTTGCACTCTAAATAAATCCTTTCAGCACACTAAGCCAGTGTGTTTCTTCAAACTAAAGCCTGTCTTGTGTTGTCACTAAACCCACTCTTCTACAAACGCCCCACTATGGAATTAGCTCCCCTCTGGTGCCAAGTCCACAGTACCATATGCCTGTTCTTCAAATGTGTATGCTGGCCCTCAGTGCCCAGATGACTACCCTTTCTACCACATCTGACACGTGCTTGGCAAAGCTGGCAGATTGCCACTGCTTCATCACTTGGATCTTGTACAAAAACATCCCAAACGAGGGATTTGGATCCCCTACTTTTAGTTTCACAGGTCCCTGATGCTGCAGATTGGACTCCAGTTTTAGACAGTGACATGGGGTGTGTACTACATGATTTCTGTTGCTGGCCACACTTGAGCTTTACCAGCCTATCACTATCTGTGATGACTACTACTGGGTCATCATCATCAACAGAAACTGCCACATCACAACTTTGAAGAAGAGGTGATTTAACACTGACAGACTGAGACTGGTTACTCACTGCCACCTTTAAATTTCTTTTCTCTGGTTCCCAACTGGGGTCACTAAAATCCATATCATATTCCTCATCTGCATCCACTATTTCAGCTTGGATGCTGTCCTGTGGAGAACATGTACCAACCACAGCATCATTATGATCATACAATATTTTTCTCCAACATTTGAAGGGTTGGATGGCACAGGCATGACCTCATCAGCAGCACTGGAAACATGAGATTGCAATGAGTCATCAGAATCATGTTCAATCAATGTGAGAACAGGGATGGAGACATCAGGGACTGTGACATCTACTACACTCTGACTCATGGTCACGGCTTTAGACTCCACAATATTTGGGAAACCAGTTAACCTGCTGTCACGGGTTGAACTTGGGGCAATACTCATGCCATCAGCAACTTCACTACCATCAGCAGGGACAACAGCATCTCCAACCATGATTGAAACTACTGATTGCACTGTGAAAACATAGTCAGAGAAATCCATGTACTGGCATCAACTATGCACTTCTGCTGTGTCTACCATGCCCACAGCCACTGTTGCCACCACTGGCAGCAGTGCCATGACCAGAAGCATATTTGCATGCACATCTCTTTGCAGGTATTATTTGGGAATACCGGAAAATTCACAACAAATTGAGATTTCTGAAATTTGCAGTGGATGGGAAGCGAAAACAACAACTGTGGCTTACAGATGAGATTGGATACTAAACAGATACAAGCAGCACAGACACAGATTGTACACTATAAAGAGATGCAGCTGCACAGGTACAAAAACACCTTGACCAGTGGTCCCTAATCCAAAATTGGAAAATAAATGATACCTTTTTGGGGTTGGGATCACTGCAGTAGCCGTCCACTAGCTAGATAGAAGGAAGCAGTAAAAATACCACAGATGAATAACTGATTCAGAGTGCGGCACAATAAAATGTGTCTGACTTGATGGCACACACACACACTCACACACTACAAATGTCTTGAAAATGTAACAGTGCAGTACACTATATACCAAATCTTTTGAACAGAATGAAAACATGCACTGCAACACAACAAACACAAAATAATTATCAGAAATTACTTCAGATATTACTGTATGTATATAAACACACATATTAACACACATTACTAGTACAAAGCAGTTAGAAAGACTGCTTTTCTCATATGAATCTCACTTCACCACACGCTCCACCCTGAAGCACACTTCAACAGTGTCTGTCAGTACACAGGTTAAATGTTCTAAATTAACATTCAAAATGCACAGAAAACAATTAACACTCTATGATCTAAGCACAGGAGGGTTTTCTACAGTCGATGTACTAAGTTTGGAACAAAATAATTGGATCAAAAGTGATTTTTAAAGATTTTTGATGGTTTGATTCTCAGAGCTCTGAGAGCAAACTGTTTCCAGCTTTCCACTACACACATTACAGAGAACTGAGGCTGTGCAAGACAATATAGAGCCCATGTGAACTGCCATCCATGAATCAATGCAAAATTCACCTCAAATAGCAATAAACAGGAGAAGCAAAGTGAAATCCATTCAAATCAATGGCACTTCACATTAAAATTAAGGAAAGGTTGTAATACAAGGTGAAGTAGCATAAAGTCCATTGGAAAAATACACTTCACATAGCTAATTAAAGGTGGAGTAATTCACATTGTGTTGCAGAGAACTACATGAATTTGGGCATATGTCTGAGGAGTGCTCCAAACAGCAAACTGGGAGCACTTCGCCCACCTCTAGTTGCAATACCTTCTTGGGTCAGACTGCATTCTGTGTCTATTTCCCTCTATCTGGAATAACTTTCCTATCCATCTCTGCCGCTCCCATCTTACCTTGTTCCTTTTTCATAAAGTTTTACCTGCTGGGTTGGCAGTTGGCTCTTTGGTTTTATGTAATAACAGAATGTCTTTTACTGCGCCGATCACAAAAACTGAAGGCAAAAGCTCCCAACATCAAAGGGCAACTCACATTACAGCGACCATCTCAAAAGTGATGGTCACTTCCTCTGTCAACAAATAAAACAAAATAAGTGTTTTTATGTGGGGGCTATAGGCCCTGTGTCCCTCAAACTTAAAATAATCAACTCCTAGTGGGGCACAAACCCTGGGAAAAGTACAAAAAAATTAATTAAAAATCGTTTCCCCTAGAGCCAGACCTAAACCCAGGTCTGCTGCCTTTAGGGTGGCGCTATCCCACTACACTAAATGGCCAGCTTGGCGGGCTTGATCAAACAACTCTCTAAATCCTGCTGTAGCAAGTGTACCTCACTGCTACACTCACTCTACAGAATACAGCACTTAAATCCATGAGTGATATTATTGAGTCACTTATATTGAGCCACTCAATAATACTCTACTCATATCGCTGTACACCGGCGCTTCAGCTCCTTCCTGAACCCCATGAATGGCATACACCTTCTTTGATCTTGAGGACACATCCTCTGCAGAGTCCCCCATGGTGGGCCTGGGGGAGGCCAACCTCCACCTCAGCTCACAAATCCAGATACCCCTCATGTCAAGTGGTGTTGCAGACCATGGGGGACTAAGCAGAGCTTCATGTAGCCCTTCCTCCCACTTTCCCATTTTCAGGTTCTCCATTTCCCAGTGCCAGTATGTGTGCATGGAGGCACTCATGTTCTACACAGCCATGGCCTCAGCCTTCCAGAGCTCAAACCTGCACTACCAGTAGACCTCCTCCTGCTGTCAGTCATGGGTCCAAGATGGCTGGCCACCCCTCCCCAGGAGGAGGCTGTCCCAGGATGCTGATCCTCTCACTATGCTGACCCCAGCAACGGTGCTTATTCCCAAACATGGGTTGCTGGTGTTGCAGGAAGAAATTTGTCCAATGCCTTAGACCTCCATGTCATTAGATTGGTGATCTTACTGTGCTCTTAAGCAGCTTCTCAGGGATCCTTTTGCTCCTCCTGCTTTTGCTCCCAGTACAGTGCCTCTCTGTTTGACCCTTGTATTTGGTGTATTCTGCTACCAGTCTAATTTATCAATTGTTACTTCTCATTTATTCATTGTTTATTTGGAGTATTTTCATTTTCATTGCTTGACTGTTTTGCAGTTACCTTTTGAACTGTATTCACTGTCTACTCTTCTTTGGGTAGAGCAGTAGTGAGCTTTGTTGAAGTGTGCCTATACTGGTTACCAATTTGTAAATTAATACATAAATTCACCCAATCATTTTCTCTTTCAGGTTGCCTCTTCCCTTCACACAAAATAAATAAAACTCAACATTTAAATACAGCAGTGTTTCAGACTTGCTGAGCTTCCCTTGAAATAGGCTGAAGCTAGCTAGGAGGCTGGTCTCACCAGTGGCAAAGCCCTGCATTATAATATGTCTTGGCATTTCAGAATCTCAGCTATGTAGACCTATTTATACAGGTTTATTGGTTTGATTGAGGGTTTCAGAAATCGAGCCATAGTGACCTATGTGTAACTTCCATCATGTGATTTTCAGTTGCATCTTTAACTATATCTTAAGAACCTCAAGCCCAATTCCAAAACAGGTTATGCATGTTGCAAGGTGACTTATGCCAAACCAATGATGCAAGTTGCACTTTGTGACATGCATTAGCTATTTCAAGATGTGGACTGCACCATAGCACAGGCAGTCTGCATCCAAGGGGCCTTCCACTGGCTACAGCCCTATGGTGTGGTGGAAAGGTGGTTACAGCAGCACCTTCCCCTATTCTGAAAGGGCAGTTGCGTAACCCACTTACACCATTCCAGGACACACTGTGTCACTGCAGGGTTAGACCAGCAATCAGCTAGTCTAAGGGGCATCTGTCCTGGCAAATGATGGTTCTCCCCTGCAGCACCTCAAAACACACACAAAGCAGTGCCCTCAACCACCCATCACAGTGCTCCCCCTCCCTCAAGTCTGGGTGCCACTCGGTTCCATTTTCTGGTGTGCCCCTTGTGCCTGTGCCACACTGCCTACCCCCATGGCTGGCCCCAAGGGATTGTGGACTTGTTTCAGGGCAGGGGTTCAGGGGCTGTTCCTTGTGGTCTGTGTTTTGCAGCACTCATGTCCATTGTGCCATTCCTATAGCTCAACCCTGCAGCTGCTGCAAGTCAAGGACCTAAGTGCCAGGGAACCTGCATGTCCTGGAATAGGGCGTGGGTCCCTGGCATAGTGGAGCATGTTGCAACCTCGCATATGCCCATGAGTTGTGACACGAGTCTTGGAATTTGGCCCCTCATGTTCAGCTGTAGTTGAACATGGTTTCAGAATATCTATTCTGATATACATGAGTTTTGGATTATGATTTACTGCTACATTTGTGGCTACAGATTGACAAATCATCGAAATGTGATAAAACAAGGTATCAACATAATTTTTACTAATGTTCTGTAAGGTTTACAGAGCCTCTGTCAAGGCATCATAATTATGTGTGAGCTCTGACTTGTAATTTGCTGTTACTGTATATGTTGACTATATCTGGAAAACAACTTGTGCAACCATGATCATGCTTGGCAAAGAACATATAGTATTATTTTTAACCAGGAAGACACACTAAGCTGAAAGCTTGTTTACAGGTGCGACCTGGGAAGACAAGCGACTTGCTCAGGTCACACAGTATGCAGGTGGGGGCTGTGGATTCAAACCGGGTCTCAGGTTTGCAGCTCAGAGCCTTAAACCACTGGTCTATACTGCCTCCCTAAACTTATCCTATTACTTATCAGAGTTTCTGAATCTCCTTATTGACCTACATATAGTAATCGTGGATAAGTCCTAGCTTATGAATATTTGGGCTGACTATGATTACATTGTTGAATCGTTTACCTGGATTTGATAAGAGCAATTGCCATGTGCAATGAAAAGTTTATTCTGTGGATTCTAAATATAGGTCTTTGTCCTTTGTCCCTGTTCTGCCAAATGACTAGTGACCTGAGGTTATTAAAAGATACATTCTGTGACATACGTTGTTTCTTCTCTCTTCCATGCTTATTCACTCATGGTACAACATCCTACAACACTCCTTGCTATCACTTATTCATAACTTTCACCCAGGTAATGCATGTTATAGACGGATTTCTCCTGTTTTATTGTTTAAAGGGGCATGCACTAGCAAGATAAATCCATACAAAGAGGAGTTATTGCACTGCACATTAACTAGACTACCTTTTAGTAAATCATATGAACCATGATGTAGACAGAATATGACAACATATGTAATAAAAATATATGACAATAATTGGGAAAGGGAGGACTCTGATACAGTCTGTTTCATTGCACTGGACTGTTTCCTAATTTTATTTTTTTATTTTAATTCCCTTTGCTAGGTGCTCAGTTTTGCATGCCCTAATCACCTCACACAAGTGACTGTAAGACAGTAATGTAGATAGTAGTCAATGAAATGGAAAATAAAAAAGTCACAGCATGTGCTATTTAAATCAAGGGCCACCATTTTCATTTTAACTTAGTTTTCTGCCTTTGTGCAGAGGCACAGCTCAATGGCATAATTTACTATCGTGGTAGTGTAAGAGGTGAAGGTACCACCCAGTTACTTGTCTAAGTGTTTTCAAGTATAGTAAAACTATCCCGAGTCAGGGTTCCAGTTTATTACCAGAAGATATAGAGAGTCTGAGGGCATGAGCCCACCCCAAAAGAAAAATAATGTTTTCTTATTATTACTTTATTGTGCATTCTCTAGCAAAGGTGTGGCTATAATTCACTGTTATTATTGTTGCTTAGCTAAGTAGCAGCTGAACCATGTGGCATGCTAGTCCCTCAAGCCAAGGCAAAAATCCAGCAATGTAAATAATTTTCAATTGTGTCATGACCTTCTCTTTTGTTTTCAAATGTCATTCTGTCAGTTTCACCTTTTCTCTTTCTAAAAAGAAACGAGTTGGAATATTTGTTTAACATTACTTTTCCTCCCCTCTTTCTGTCTGCTCAAGCACCTGATACTGTTCTCAGCTGGAAAAAATATCCCAGGGGTTAGTCTGGGCCATGTTTTAAAGGGAATTTTCAACTTTCCTGCACAGTTTCAAGTGGGCAAAGCTAATTACCTACAAACAGAAACATAGAATTTGATGGCAGATAAGGACTGCTTGGCCCATCCAGTCTGCCCATTTGTCCCTACTATAGTATTGCTGCAGACCCTACTTGATCTCCAGCTTTTCTACCTCCCTCTTCCTTTCCACCAAGATTCCCTTATAGTATACCATGCATTCTTGAACCCCACCACTGTTTCACTCCACCTCCACAGGCAGGCTGTTCACAAATTCACCACCCTTCTGTGAGGAAGTACTTCTTCCTGAATCTACCCCTCCAGCTTCATTGCATGTCCCTCATTCTTCACCTCCTCTTTTTCTGAAAATACTTTCCTTGTGTACCTTATTTACCCGTGAGGTATTTAAATGTCTTTATCATATCCTCCTCATCCTCATCTCTTTGAGGACGTACATATTGAGGTCCTTTAGTCTCTTCTAGAAGGGCTTTTGCTTCAGATCTTGCGCCATTTGGTTGCCTTCTCTGTACCATCGTCACTCTGTATGTATATATATCCTTCCAGAGATGCAGTCTTGAGAACTGGATACAATACTTTAGCTGGGGTCCTACCAGGGATCTATACAGGGGCAACACCACATCCCTCTTTCTGCTGGTGATTCTCCTCCCTACACCCCTGAATCCCACTAGCCTTCCCAACTGCCTTGTCACATTGCCTTGCCAACTTTAGGTCATCCAACATGATGACTTCCAGGACTTTCCCTGCTCGGTGGTCATCTGTACCACTACGCACATTTTGGACTCTGCCCTGGATTCTGTGCTGTAAGTGCATTATTTTGTACTTTTTGCAAATTCTGCTGCCTTGACCACTCCTTGAGTTTTCTCATGTATCTGTTCATCCTTTCCACTTTCTTGCATTGTCACCCTATTGCAGATTTAGGTGTCTTCTGCAAAGACCTTCCATTCCAGCTCCTCTGTAATGTGACCTATAAAAATATTAGAGGATTGGTCCCAGTACTGACCCCTGAGGCACCCCACTGCTCACCTTCCCTTCCTCAGAGTGAACTCCATTTACCACCACCCTCTGTCACCTATCCCTAACCAGTTTCCTACCCAGTTTACACCTTTGGACCCACTCCTAGCTATTCAGCTTGCATACTAGTCTCCTATGTGAAACAGTCTCCAAGCTATACTGAAATCTAGATAAGCCACATCTGCCGCTCCACCCTGATCTAATCCTTGGTCACCCAGACCTCTTGCTGTGAATCCATGCTGCTTCTGGTCTTGTAACCCATGGGATTCAAGATATTCCACAATCCTTTGCTTCAGCATTGATTCCATTAATTTTATCATAACTGATGTCAGACTGATGGGACAATATTTGCCAGCCTCCTCCATGATCCACTTTGGTGAAGTGGGACTACATCTGCTCACCTCCAGTCTTCTGGAACCACTCCTGTTTTCAGCTGACTGTTAAATAGGACTGTCAGAGAAGCTACCAGTACCTCCTGAGCTCTATAAATACCCTTGGATGCACCTATCTAGCCCCATTGCTTTGTCCACTTTCAGATTAACAAGTCCTTTCAGTACTTTCTCCTCCAAAATGACTAGTGTCCACCTCCCTCCTCCAAGCTCCTGTTACTTTTTTGTGGCCCTGCCCTTCTCCTTCCTCTGTGAACACTGAACAAAAGTATTTGTTCAGGATTTCTGCCTTTACAGGTCCCCTCTGCACAAACCCCACCTTCACTTTTTAACCTTAGAATCCTCTCCCTGGTCATCGCTCTTGTCCCTTCGTTATCAAGATGGGCTACTCTCACTTCAGTTTAAACCTTTGTGTTCCTTATTGCTTCCCTGTTTCACTTGAAACACCTCCTGCTCTCCTCCATCTGTGTCTCCTTGTACCTTCTGAGTACTACCCTGTTATCCTTTACCTTTCAGTCACTTATTCAAGAACCATAGTGGTAAAGGTTTTCAAACATTGATATTTTCAGCCTTAGAATGTTTTACAGCACTGATACTGTCAGAATCTGCAGAAGACATACCTGTAGGACAGATTTTCAGACAGATACTGCCATTTGTTGCACCATCCAAAAATGATTCCAGCAACTGGGCCCAAAAGATTGACCACATATGAAGAAGTCTAACTTAAATTTGTAGTTGCCACAATTTGCAACAATCGGATGTTGCTTGCATAAAAAATGTAAACAAAAAAGTCTGGTGTTACTCACTGGTTGTAGGAAAAAGTCACCACCAACCTGCAGTTGCAGCTTGTATATTATTTCCAAAGGGATGCATAGCACAGTACTGTATATCCAGACAGGCAAAGTGGGAGGCATGTGTAAGCTTCTCAATGTTTCAAGCCCTTGATCTTTGACCATAAAATGTGTTCTGTAGTTAAGAAATCCAGTGTGTCAGTATTAATAATGCTGTCTTCCATGGCAGTGTTTAGAACTGATATATGCATTTCTTAAACTACAGAGCTGGATCACAGCTAAGTAGCTTATACAATGTTTTATTAGCTAACTGCCTTTTTACTTCAGTTATGCAACTTGTGGTACCTGAACTACCACACTCCTTTATCTGCAGACTTACTGGTTATAACAGTATTCTCTTGTCAGCCATTTAACGCATTAAATTCATCAGTTGTCATATTCTCAACCACTGCTTTGAAAATTAGGTCCATAAGTTTTTGCAAGTCCAACATGTTGTTGACCCAGAAATAGAAGCTTTAGAGGAATATATAGACCATATGTCTCTCCTACTGGAAGCCAATAACATAACCTCCCCATGATAATGTACTCAGGGTACACCAAGAATAAACTCTCCTCTTAATGAGGTACATAAGACTGCTCTCACTCCCAGGGTATCTCAAGAATTAAATCTACCTATGATGAAGTACATAAACTGCATCAACCCCCCAGTGCTCTTACTTTCCTCCAGATCTTTTGTCATTTCCTGACGCCACCACTTGGTCTACTATTGCACCCCTAAAACTAATAAAAGAATTGACCAGCAGATACAAGGGATTACTACTCCTTCTATAATTCTCCATAATTCTTATGAACCACTTGCTTCTCCCACAGCTTATGATACCTGTAATCAGAACCTGAATTGTCAAACACCCAGGCTGATACCCCCCATAATGTTACTCCTACACAGGTCTTTGTACTGGGTGATTCCATGATCAAATTTATAGATCGAACCATCTGTAACCCTGATAAAGTTAACAGGACATGTTCAAGCTATAGGGGAGCTAGAGTCTCAGACATAACTGCTATGACCAAACTGCCTTATGTGCAGCAGGTAGTAATCCATTAGTTATAGTTCATGCTGGGACAAATGATATCACCAAAACCCCACTACAGCAACTCAAACAAGATATAGTTGCTCTTTGTAACTTATTAAATGAAAGGGGATGTAACATCAGTATATCCAAATTCTCCCTGTACCCCGAGCCTCACAGTACATCCAAAAAAATGTAATCATTAAATGAGTGGCTCCGAAAATGGTGCTTTAAACAGGGTATAGCATGTCTTACACATTGGGAGGAATTTATCGACAACCCTTCCTCTTCTGCTGGGATGGCCTGCATCTCAGCCGTAGGGGAAGTTCTCTTCTTGGACGTCAGTTCCTGACATTTATCAATAAACATTTAAACTAAAACTCAAGGGGAGATTAGGCCAAAAGCCATCTCTTAATACTTTACATATGCTGAACTCTTTATCTCTTAATGCAAGATCACTCAATAAAGTCAAAATGGCAGAATTAGAGTTGAAGATTCAAGAAAACAATATAGGACTGATTGTTATTACTGAAACATGGGGAACCTGGATAAACAATGGATAATGAACATCCCTGGGTTTAAGCTCTACTATAAAATAGAGCCAATGAACAAAAAGGCGGAGGAGTTAGTCTTTATGTTACAAACAATATTCCATCTTTTGAATCCTCCATACCAATACTAACAGAAAGTATTTGGGTCCATCTGCAACCTAAAGGACATTCCCAGATTTTGGTTGGCAATTGTTACGCCCCCTTCCTCAGACCTTGTATATCTCAATCAACTCTCTTCTGAAATTAAATAGCAGATAAAGGGTCAGTAATTTATTTATTTTGCTTTTTGTTGACCGGGTAAGTGCACTAGACAAATCCTGCCTATTTTCAGGCATGACCCGGGAGGGGGATACAGATGAATGCCAACTGACCTCGAACCAGATTAAGCTGTTGGTGGTATTTTTAGTGAATGAGGGAAATTTGGCCAGGACACCGGAAAATTCCCTACTCTTTTCGATAAGTGCCATGGGATCTTTAACATCCACCTGAACTACCACCAATCCAGGCAGATGGGACCTTGGTTTAACGTCCTCATCCGAAAGACGGAAATAATAATAATTCTAGGGTATTTTAATCTCCCATCTATTAACTGGGATGCACTTTCTGGACTTAATCAGTATGATTTACAGCTAATCTCAACTGTCGCTGATCTGGGCCTTACCCAACAATTCAGAGAACCCACCCGTGGGAATAATATTCTGGACTTAGTATTGACTAACATGAAGGCCTCTTTGACTAATCTGAGGGTATTAGACCCTCTGGGCAATAGCGACCATATGACAATCCAATTCTCTATTCTTCGGCTCATAAAATCCTATTAATGATGGCACGATTAAACAATATGAGAAGGCAGATTTCTTAAAATTAATGAACATCTTATAGCTATTCCATGGAATTCTTTACTTTCACCTCTTACAATTAATAATGCATGAAGCATCTTCAAAGAAAGTGTACACAATCTGGAAAAAATTATGTACCAGAAAGAAGAAGTACAATAATAAAGGCAAGGTTCCGCCTGGTACAATAATAATATTAAAAACTTAGCACTCATAAAAGAAAATTATTTACATCTTTAAAAAGTGCCAACCTGAACAAATAGAGGGAATACTTATAAAGTATAAGAAAGCACTTAAGGACTTAAAAACATCAATTATCCTGCACAAACGGAACCTTGAATTCAAGATCGCTACACTAAGGATTCATACAAAAGTCTTCATTCATATTTAAATAACAAAAGGGAGACACAAATAAAATAGGTCCATTAATCATTGACAATATAACCATACTCTCAGACAAGGTTACTGCTATCAAATTTAATAAATACCTTTGCTCTGTTTTTGAACAAGACAAGGAACCCATTTCATATGCTAAAGTTAACGTATCTTCTAGCTATACAGTCACCATTTCCAATACCCTGAAACTCTTAAATACCTTGAAGTTAACAACAAGCCCAGGCCCTGACAACATCACTCCCAAATTTCTTATGGGAACATGTAACTACATCACTATTCCACTTACCATCATCTTTAACAAATCTTTAGAGAGTATAATGTCCTCTAGACTTGAAAACAGCCATTGTTACACCAATCTTTAAAAAGGGGCACACCATAAGGCAGAAAATTATAGACCTATCAGCCTTATGCAAATTATTAGAAAAGCATATTAAATATTTAATCAAAGAAGAAATGCTGGTATTAAAATTAAACGAGGTCACACAGCAGGATTTAAATCTGGCTATTCCTGCACAGCAAACTTGTTATCCTTTATAATTTAGCTAATAGTTATCTTGACTTAAATATCCCAGTGGATGTTATTCTACTTGATTACAGTAAGGCATTCAACAAGGTCTCTATTCCATACTAATGAAGAAACTAGCAGCTTTAGGTTTCTCTAAAGGTATTGTGTCTTGGGTTAATAGTTGGCTCTACAAAGAACTCAAACTGTCAGGGTTAATGGGGAATTATCGGACAAAAATCTGTGTCAAGTGGGGTCCCCAGGGCTCGGTGTTGGGTCCCACTTTGTTCAGTATTTTCATTAATGATCTTATTATCTCATCACAGAATATTTTATCTAAATTTGTAGATGATACTAAATTAGGAGGACCAGTTGATAAGAAACTAACAGGAGTACTTTAATAAATGATCTTAAAAAATTGAATCCTGGGCAGCAACTAATAAGATGTCATTCAATGTGTCCAAATGCTCTGTGTTACATATTGGTAAAAAAATCCCAAACAAACATACCATCTTAATAATACAATACTTAAGGAATCACCTGTTGAAAAAGACTTGGGTATATTAGTGGACAATAGGTTGTCTTTTCAAATCACTTTAATAAGGTTGCTAATCATGCCAATGCCCTTCATCGTAGGATTAATAACACTTTCATTCTCAAAACTGAAGAATGTATAATGACTCTATATAAGACCCATGTCAGACCTCATTTGGACTATGGTTCATCTTTGTGAAGCCCTTATTTGGCTAAGGATTTCACAATAATAGAGAGAGTTCAAGAAGGGCTACTAAAACATACCTCATCTTTCTCGTTTCAATTATGAAACAAGGCTCCATAAAACAAAGTTGTATTCATTTAAATTCAGAAGATTAAGGAGATATCCTTCAGTTATTCAAAATCTTACAATCTGCTACACTAATGAGCTTATGTGGGTTATCTTTTACATCTAGAAAAATAGTAGCTAGAATACACAACAAACAAATAGAAATTGAGACAACAAAACAAATAGAAGACAGCAGTTTTTACTGTCAGAGCACACAAAATCTGGAATTCTCTGCCACAGGAAATTGTTGATTGCCAGAATATTAATACATTCATACTTAAACTTGATAAATGGCTTCTGGACAGAAAATAATTTTATTAATGATCCACACTGAGTGGAGGACATCCTCGATGGGCTTCGGCCTTCTTTGTCCAAACTACCAAGTACCATATCACATGCCCTAAGGAAAACACTCACAGTATGATTCATTTATGGGTTAAAGGTAGATCTTGGTTTAAACACTTTGGTCTCTGACTGAGCTCAGCTGACTGTCATCAACCTCATTGTTTTCAGCTGATGCTGAATTATCAGCTTGTCCCATTGCATCATCCTTGGTAATTGTGGGAGTGTCACTTCCTGTTGATAAAGAAACACCTGAAGTTCAAGAGTCTTGCAAATCTTAATTGACTTGTAAGATGCTTCATGATATCAATTATGGCAGTATTCGGTGTCTTGAATACATTTTTGCAATCTTGTTTTGTCTAAATATGCACAAATTATTTTGCTTTTAACTATTTATCACTTTCTAGATTATTATTAGCACACATTAAAATCAGTTATTTATTTGGTGCTATAGTAGGTATCAGGCATGTTGCATTAGTTCACCATTTTGTTATAGGTTGTACTGTCACTTTAAATAGACTTCTTTAAATAACACCTGGTTACTAGGATACACTAACTATGATGAAGATGTCATACTAATGTTGAAACGTTAGTTGCATGCCAGGTGCGGAGCTCAGGTGTGCCAAGGGTGTAGCCAGAGAAAGGTTCTGTGTAGCACTTTATTTTGAAAACAAAATGGACGCCAACAAAAATACACAGTTCTGAAAATGTTTATTTACATCCAGCACTGCTTCGCTTGATTTACCTGCTTGCTTGATTATATGTACTGTGGCACTTTCTATTGGAATAAAATTCAGGATTTACATTACGGATCTTAAGCTAGTCTTCCATTTGAAGAACTCCTGTAGAACTGAGAAATTAGACTGTATTACTGCACCTGGGTTTTAGAGGAGTGCTGACCTTCACATTGGATTCCAGTCTGTGCTTCTATATCTCATCACCCTGGTAAGTGTGCCCTGAGCTGGAAGATTGAAATATTTATTGTTGAGCTACTGTCTACTGTGTTTGGCTAGTACAATTAATCATTAGTTTATCAATGTATTTTGATGTGCCACGATAGAAGACAATAACTTTGACAATATTTAGTGTTTACATCATATTTCTGAGTATTAAATTTACCTTCTTTTCACTTCTTGTGGAAATTCCTTTGGAATGGCTCTGTAGCTTTAGGGATCAATGACTGTAAAAGGTGGATCCTTTGAGCCATTCCCAGTCTCTAGCCAGAGCAAGGGCTTGAAATGTTGAAACATTTGCCCATGCCTACCACTGTACCTGTCTGGATATATTTTGCTGTACCCTTTTGGAAATAAAATACAATTCACAACTGCAGGCTGGCGATTGTCTTCTTTCTTCTGACCAGTGAGTAGCACCAGATTTTTCTTGTTTGCATTGTCCTTTTCTAGTTGCACCACCATATACTCTGATGTAACCATTATTGTTGCCCCCATAAAGAAATGTTGCCTGCACAACATAGACACTGCCATAAAACCCTGAGCACATTTGAAAGCACAGTGCTCCAGTTTTCATGGGATTTGGAGATTGCAGATGGCTGAAAGAACTATCTCTATGTCAGTGCCCCCAGCTTTGAAAATCTGACCTATAAACTCTGAATGTAACTTTGCAAGCTCTATGGAGACCTTTTCATTAATAAAATGAAACGGCTAAGTTCACAGATTTACAACTAGACAAGAGAGTATAAATTACCTCTTAATATCTGACGTTGACAGATTTGCCTATTTTAAGTAACTATGGACAATGGCAGGATGTAGGCAAAGGCACGGTCTTACTTGAAATTGCTTTTGACTCACTAAGGCTACTCAACTTAAAAAATATTGCTTAAGTTTTCAGATCTCACTTTGAAACTTATGAACTTCTGCTGGCTCAGGCACATCAGGCATGTATAGACACTGCATCAAAATAATGAGAAACTAATGCATTTCATGTTAAAAAGTGCTGCAGAAATTACATTGAAAACAGCCTGTTGCATAAAACAACTGATTTATTGTCCCTTTTACTTGCACTTTGTACTGTATGTGTACATTTGTTATTAAAGAAGCACTGCCTTCTCACATATAACTGTTATCTGTTTACTAGTCCCAAGTTAATTCAATTTCTGTATACACTATGTTGGGATATAAACTTTTGTTTACGTTTTCTGTTATTGGTAGTCACTATGAACTATCCAGAGGGCCTCGTCTTCCTCATTATTGAAACCTGCCTTATTCCTAAAACTGCATTATAAGTGAGAACATGGGATCCAATTTTCAAAACTCATTTTGTGCCACAAGTCCTGAGAGCATCAGATATATGCTGCACCAGACTTGTGGCAAAGAAATGGGATTTTCCATCTCCTGTTTCAGTTGGTCACCAACTAGACCAGTGGTTCTCAAGCTTTATATCCTGGTTGCCTCACAGGGCTTCAAAGTGTGGCCACCTGAACTTACTGGTGGCCTTACTCCTTATTGTTACACTACAAACCTCCTGTTATACCACAAACCCCTTATATATAATACATTTTCTTTTATTCAGTATACAATAAATACATTTCTGATGTATTTTTACTTGAAATGTATCTAATTTTCCATTCTATTACCTTTGCAATTGGAGCTCCAAAGAGCTCTGTGGCCATAAAAGTGTGCTGGTGGCTGCAAGTGGCCATAGTAGCATCATTTGAGAAACACTATGCTAGACCCCATTTCCAGGTCTAGTGTGCACCAGTGCTTGGCCTCTTACATGCATCTAGTAGTAGCTTGAGGCCAATGTTAGTTGCAAGCTGCTGTAAAGCAGGTCCAGGTGCCAGAAGTGCATCCAAGATTAGAAAACAGATGCAGGTGTGGCATTTGGACAGGGTGCATCTGCAGCATTGCACAGTAATATAAAATTGCCACAGGCACTGAGCCTGCTTTTGAAAACTGAGCCCATAATATCACTGTGCCTATTTCAAGTTCAAATTCAAGTTTCAAGTTCAAGTTTCTTGCAGGAAAACTCCATTGAGCAAGCTCATTCACAAGAAGGTCCAGGGGCACTATACAGACAAAGCTATACAGTACATGTAGTAAGTAAACATAATAATTAAAGTGCAGCTTCGGTCCATATGGCATACATAATACTCATGTTCGGATAGAACAGTGTAGAAATATGAAGCATGAATCTGAGTAGAAGCATTAGTAGTAGAAAGTGAAAAGACTACAGGAATGAAAAGTTAGGTAAGAAAGAGGTATTGAAAGAAGGAGGAAGGGAAGCAAGGAGAGGGCTAGGGGCTGGGGTGCTAGAGAAGAGTGTAGGGAGGAAATGAAAATAGGTGAAGAAAAAGAAAGATATGGGTCCACCAACAGATGAAGGGAGATTAAGGTAGGGAGGAAAAGAAGAGGGCTAAGGAGAGTAGGGGGGAATAGAATATAGGGGAAGAGGACAGGGGCAGTGAAAAATGTGAGAACAGCTGAAGGGATCATTCTGATAGGCCACCATAGGTAAGAAGAGGTAGAAGTCAAATGTTAAAGCTAGGCAAGTTTCATGAGGACAAACAGTCAGTATCAGTTACTCAGCAGGTAGCACACTCACCTCTGAGGCCAGGAGATCAAAAGGTTGTGGGTTCTATCCCCACACCAGGCACTTGGTTGATACCCAATACTGACACTGTAGTGCAGCATGAGGCGGGTGCTGCATTCCTGAAGTGCCGCCTTCAGATGAGACATTAAACCGAGGTCCCATCTGCCTGTTCTGGTGGTAGCTCAGGTGGATGTTAAAGATCCCATGGCACTTCTGGAAAAGAGTGGGGAATTTCATCAGTGCTCTGGCCAAATTTCCTCATTCACTAAAAATACCACCAACAGCTTAATCTGGTTCAAGGTCAGTGGGCATTCATCTGTATCCTCCTCCCTGGGTCATGCCTGAAAATAGGCAGAATCTGTCTAGTGCACTTACCTGGTAAACAAAAAGTAAATAAATAAAAAATAAACAACTGGTTCAGTAAGGTAGGGAAGTGGGTGGGGAATAAAGATGGTGTCAGAGTTCAAAACAGCTGCAAAATCTTTTATTTTATCAGCAACTAGCCTTTTAAAGAAGTTGACAAGACAATGTTAGATAGTTTCAGGGAAGATTGAAGCCAATTCCAGGTGATTGGGAGGGCAATTGAAATGGCGCATTTGCAAAGGAGATATGGGTCCTGAGCACATCAAGGAAGATAATATCAGAATTCCTAAGTGAGTAAGCACAGCAGGAGATGTGGATGAGAGATGTTAGGTAGCTTGGGAGTTTATTCAGGAGAAGCTTTAGGTCCAGGTACCACCATGGAACATACGCCTAATGGTAAGTGATGTCCAGCCAGTCGCTGTGTACAGATTGCAATGGTGGGTTCGGTATGGGGAGTTTGTAATGAAACGCATAGCACAGTGATAGAGGATGTCCAATTTGTTTAGGTTAGTAATTGCAGAAGAGAAGTAGGTTATGTCCCTGTTGTCTAATAGGGGGAAGAATGTGGCCTGGATGAGCCTGATTCTGGTCTCTAATGGAAAGAGAGACCTGTTGAGAAAGAAGAAACCTAGTCTGGCCTTTAGTCTTCTAGACAGGTCATCAAGGTGATCGTTAAAGGATAGCTTATTGTCTAGCCAAATGCCAAAGTATTTAAATTTGGAGGTGACTTCAATGGTTTGCCTAAGGAGGTAACAATAAAATCTTTGGAGGGCAATGGGGATGGAGGATAAGATATTAGGAAATAAGATCATGGCCTTGGTTTTCTTGGTGTTTAGTAGTTTGGCATTAATAAGATTAGAGTCAAGCTGGGCAAAGTCAGCTTGGAGTACATACCTAACTTCAGATAATCTTGAGCTAGTTGTGTAAAGAACTGCATCATCTGCAAAGAAGTGCAGGTTTGACTTGGTTATATGAAGGTCAAGACTGTTGATTTATAAGGAGAAAAGAATAGGACCTAGGATGGAGCCTAGTGGAACTCCCTAACAATAGGTAGGAGGCTGAGAACAAGTGACCAGCTTTGATTTTCTGAGTCCTTCCTGATAGGTAACTGCTAAACCACTGAATGGTAGGTGAGGTGGTGCCTATTTTGGCAAGGCTACTCACTATTAAGTTATGGTCCACGGTATCTAATGCTTTGTTAAGGTCTAAGAAGACAGCTCTCGTGGTCTTCTTAGAGTCCATTGCAGAGACCCAGTCATTGGTAACTTTGGCCAATGTAGTGACAGTATTGTGGTTAGAGCAGAAGCCAGATTGAGCTGGGTTTAAGAGAAAAAGTTTTGATGTGGTATTTTAGCTCTGAAAAATAATTTTTTTTCTAAGACTTTAGAGAGATAGAAGAAGAATTAGCATTTATATAGTGATTTTCATACACAGTATCCCAAAGCACTTTACAAGCAATGCTAGACTGGTAGTGAAGTGACTGAATGTGGTGGCGGCATATCTACATCATCACCCACACACAGTCTGGATAATTTCATGAACCAGTTTAAGGGAAGGGAATGTTGGCCAAGACACCGCAATGCTCCCTGCTCTTTGCTTCCACCTGGACAACACCAGGATGGGCAGAAGGAACCCTGGTTTAACATCTCATCTGAAGGATGGCACACCCACAGTACAGCACCCTCAGTACTGCACTCAGATGCCAGCGATTTTAGGTACAAGTCCAATCCCGTGTGGACGAGAACCCACGATCTTCTGGTCCAGAGGTGGATGTGCTACCAACTGAGCCATGCTGACACCTAATGATAGGCAGGATAGAAATGGGTCTATAGTTATTTAAATCACATTGGTCCTCTGATTTAAATAGGGGAGGATGTGAGCTGATTTCCAACAAGAATGGACTATGGTAGAGGTAATAGTAAGGTTGAATGTATGGAGAATGGGAGCAGTAAGATAGGGAAACCTGAGTTTAAGGAAAGTGGTTCGATTCCACCAATATTTACACCATGTATCTTTCTGCAGCAAGTCTAAACAACATGAAGAACTCTTAAGAAACTGCTCTATCTCTCCTATGTACAACTGTGTAAAATTAGTTAATTCTGATGTCATGGTATTGTACGAAATTTAATAAAATCTCATGGAATTTTGTGGAATTTGGAGAATGTTCCAGAACTTTTATTTGGTCATTACCCCACTGCCTGTTGATCTAGAGGCCAGAGAGATAGTTTGCTTGCTTCTTGTTAAGTGTTCCATGGGCATAATAAATATCATGACATTTGAACTGGCAGTTTCAAAATTATTAGGGCAAGTCTGACACTATTTTTTGAGAAATTATTTATTTGCTTACAACTTGGCCACCTGTGGAGCTTGATATGTGCAAAAGTAGCATTTATATTATTTCTAAATATGGAGAGATTTGGTTAAGTCATTTGTAAGTTACAGGGTTCGATAGTTCACTCTTTAATAATTTATTTTCTAAAAAGTTTCTAAAAATCTGGATCTGTTTAACTTCCTTATATAGCAGATATAGACATGAAATTTGGCATAATGTGCAGTGTGACTGGATCCTGGAATCTAACAAAGCTGGAGAAATTTTGATTCTGTAGTTTTAAACTTGTAGTGGAAATACCACTAATTACAAATTGGCAACATATTCTCAAAAATTAATCAGTGTGTGATTTCACTTTAAAAAACATTTATCACCACTGTATCTGATAAACTAAGCTGAGCTATTCACATTGTATTCCCTCCCAGAATGACTAATCCCTTGTCATTTTATGTTTGCTTGCATGCAGGCATAATGCAAACATGCTGTGTCTACTTGGGAGAGTATTATTTATTAAAAGGAATCTTACAGGATAGGTTCCATGAGATACTAGTCTTATTTACAGTATGTCCCAAGTCATCATGCAATAGACAAAGGTACAACCAACAAACAATGCCATACAAAAATTGATTCAGGGACAAAACAATCATACGATTGTGCATTTAATATGTAAGATTTAACAGTTTTCCTTAAAAATCTCTACACTACGATACTTTGTAAACTCTACTTCAAGATTGTTCCATGAAAAAGCTACATCAAAAGAAAAGCTACCCTACCATAATGTGTTGACAGTGTATCAGTTGGTAACCATTATGCAAAAACATTACGGAGACCACACCTATGGGTTGAATCCAGCAAGTGAATTGATACATAAGCAGTTTGATTATGTACTACTTTATACACCAGTAAATACAAGTGCAGAACTCTCCTGTGTGGAAGGAATAAACAGTTTAACCTTGTAGTTAATGAACAGTGATGTTCATCCCATTTGGCATTTAGGATGAAACCGAAACAATTCCTGGTATACCATATTTAGTGGAGCTAAGCAGTTTTCCAAGGCATGTCTGTAGATGGCATCTCAATAAATTAAAATTGGAATGATTGCCTGAGTAACTATGTATTGTATGACTAGAGGAGGGCACATAGTCCCTCTTCACAAAAATGGCAGCAGGAGAAGGCAGGAAACTGTAGTCCAGTCAGCCTCATCTCATGTCAATAATAGGCAAAATTATGGAGGCACTGCTTAAGGAAGGATTGTGGAACACTTGGAATCCAGTGGAGCACAGGATCTGAGGCAGCATGGATTCACAGCAGGAAGGTCATGATAAAAAATCTGATAGATTTCTTTGACTGAGTGAAGAAGGAGCTGAACCAGGGTGAGCAGTAGATGTCGCCACCTCAATTTCAGTAAGTCCTTCGACACCATTCCACATAGAAGACTAGTTAACAAGTTGGGCAGCCTGGGTGTGGGTTGCATAGTGGCAAACTGGTTAGAAACTGGTTAGAGGACAGGAAGCAGAGGGTGGTGGTAAATGGGATTCAACCAAGGAAAGGGGTGACCAGTGGGCACCCCAAGGATCAGTCATGAGGTCAGTCCTCTTTAATGTCTTCATTAGTGACATTGCAGAAGGGCTGGAAGGAAAAGTTTGCCTGTTTGTAATCACACCAAGATCTGCAACATGGCAGATACTCCAGGTGGGTGGAGAAAATAAGGAGGAACTAGGAAAGCTAGAAAAATGGTCAAGTGTGGCAACTGAGGTTCAACATGAAGAAGTGCAAAATCATGCATCGGGTGCAGGAATCCTGGGAGAGCTGCAGGATGGGGGAGTTGCTGACAGTAACCAGGGAGAAAGGGATTTAAGGATTATTATCTAAGATAACCTAAAGGTGGCCACACATAGTGCAAAGGCTGTAGGGAAGGCCAGTGGCTCATTGGAGTGCATAGGAGGGTGTCACTAGCTGAACGAGAGAGGTAGTGATACCACTATAAAACGCTGGTGAGGCCTCATCTAGAATACTGTGTACAGTTCTGGAGGCTGCATCTTCATAAGGACATATACAGGATGAAGATGGTTTAGAGAAGGGCTACTAAGATGGTACAGGGTCTACACCAAAAGACATATGAAGAGAGATTAAAATACCTCAAAATGTATACACTAGAGGAGAGAAGGAACAGGGGATATGGATAGGAACCTGCAAGTATCTTAGGGCATAAACAAGGTGAAGGGGATGACATCTTTCAGTATATTAGAGGTACAAGAATGAGGGTGTGTGATATGAGATTGGAGGAGCAGACTAAGGGAAATGTGAGGATGTTTCTTTTCACAGATAGGGTGGTCGATGCATGGAATAGTCTACACCAGGAGGTGATGGGAGCAACTACAGTGGGGTGATTTAAACATGCATAGGACAGGCATATGGGAATCCTACAGTTGTGAAGGGAGGCTAAAGTCAATGACCCGATACGATCAGTGGGCACTAATAAAGGTAAAGTATATGGGCAGACTAGATGGGCCTGGCGGTACTTAACTGCTGACAATTTCTATGTTTCTATGTATTTCCCATCTACTTCTGTCAAGCAATGTCTAGCATGTTTTAAACATTCCAAGCATGATTGCACTTTTGAAAAAGTTTTATCAATGTGGGTTTTAAGGGTTAAGAAGGACTCAGAGTAAAACCTAATTATTTCTAAATTGAGACACGTGTTCCAAAGGTAATGTGTTCTATGTGATGAAGAAGGAGAAGTCCACATTTCAAGCTTGTATTGGGATCCAAATAACATGAGTTTTGTCTTTCTTCCATTTAGAAAAGCTAATTTGATGAGAATCAATTTATAATTTTATCAAAGTATTTTGAATAGTATTGGGAAGATGAGGAATAAACTTGTTTGCAAAATAAAAAGCAGAGTTATCTGCATAGAGTTGAACTGAAGAGTTTTCTATAACAGTAGGTAATGGATTAATGAAAAGACCAAACAAAATTGGTCCAAGAATGGAACCTTGAAGAACTCCAATAGAGAGAGAGAGAGAGAGAGAAGAAAAGAAGAGGAAGACACCCATGCCAGAAAACAAATTGAGATTGCCCAAGTAAATACAAATTAAACCAATCAGTAAGTTGGAAGAACAGACCTAAAACTTGACAGGAGAGAAGCAACAATGATTTATTAAATCAAAAGCTTTAGACAGATCTATAAAATGGACCCCATGAAATAACCCATGTCCAAGGCATCTGAAATAAAATCATGACACTCAACAAGAGCAGTTTGGGTGGAAAATTTAAAATGGAAACCTGATTGATAAACCAAAAGAATCTGATAACTTTCTAGGTTGTCATTCACCTGTAATAAGATGATATTTTCCATACACTTTGAAATAGTAAGTAACAAAGAGATTGGGCTGTAGTCTGCCACTGATGTAGAACCACTTTTATGCAGTGGGATTACTTTTAGTAGTAGTAGTTGTTTATTTGTTGGCTCTGAATGTTGTACACAAGGTAAAAAGATAAAGATAAAACACAAGAAATTAAATACATATAACTTAGAAATATAAATTAGGCAACATAAATAGCTAAAAAGAACCAGTGGAGACTAGTTCAGGTCTCAAAGTCTGTCTGAACAAGTAGGACTCAGGGCCCTCTTACAGGCCTCCACCGAGGGAGCCTCATCAGAGATTTGGGAAGTGAGTTCCACAAGGCTGGACCAATCACTTCAAAAGTGTGGTCACTTGATGTCTTATGCCTGGCCCTAGGAACTGCTAGGAAGCTCTCCTCTGAGGAATGGAGAGGGAAACAGGGCAGTAAGGGATAAGAGATCACTCAGATAAACTGGTCCCAGCCTAGATTGAGCTTTAAAGGTCAGCAAACAGACCTTGGAGGAGATTTGCCTCTTCACCGCAACTATTCTCGGTCATGTAGGACTGGGATCATATGGCACAACCTAGGGAGGCCTGTCAGTAACCTGGCTGCTGCATTCTGCACTAGCTGCAGGCATCATAGTATCCCTCTACCAACTCTGAGATATAAAACATTACAGTAGTCAAGTCTGGAAGTCACAAAGGCATGTACCAATGAGGGTAGGTCCTGTAGTGGGATCATGGCTTTAATCTAGAGATGTTTCAGAGATGGTAAAGTCACTCAGGACTACAGATGACATCTGAGTCTCACATGTGAGGCTTTCTTCCAGAATGACACCCAGATTCTTCACATTAGTGAAGGAAATCAGATTAAATGAATCAAGTACCAAGCCAATCCTCTCCGCTGTGGCCCCTGCACCCTGCCATTGACCAGGCTCAGTCACCAGTACCTCTGTCTTGCCTTGGTTGAGTCTCAGCCAGCTAGAGAACGTCCGGTCCCCGATCTTGAGCAGGCATAAATTAAGTACATCAACAGTGCCAGTGTCCTGGTTTCAAATGACAGACAGAGCTGGGTATCATTCATGTGCAGTGAAACCAAAGTAGTAGCATCTGATGATATCATTTGGGTAAGCATGTAAACTGTGAACACAGGAGACATGATTAAACCCTGGGGTACACCACAGAGAAGGTGCTTCAGGAGTCAGGAGAAAGTCTCCATCACTACCCTCTGCATCCTGTTACTGAGGAAGGTTTCAAAGCAGCTGATGACCATGCCAGCGAGTCTGCAATACTTCCTAAGGTGATTCAGCAACAACCCATGGTCCATAGCACTTTTGAATGCTTTAAAGCAAAGGGAAAAATTTGGGAAGATAAAGAAAAGTTAAATATGTGGGTAAGGCAGGGGTCAAAATATCTGAACCAGTTTTAACAGAAAATTGTCCAGATTGTCAAGACTTTTCAATGTATCATCTTTCATAGTCCTAGCAATTTTATAACTTCAGGTACTTCAGTCTTTTACTGTAGAATCTAAGTCTTTTGAAAGGAGAATCAGAATAAGTATTTTTATTAGGAAGTATCTAAACCTGTTTTGTTAACAATGAGCAAAAACAAAAAAGGGCACGAAAGTAAAACCCTGAAGCAGATTAAGTTTGCAGGTGCAGACTTTATTAGTGGAGTTATTTGAAAATCGTTAACTGGCAGTCCTAGTAGCTAACTCTGCAGGTCTTCCTCAGGGGGCACCCTGAATAAGACCTACTGGTTGAAGTCCTGGGCTGCCAGTCGGTGTTTTCCAAAGACTCCAATATTAAAATCTGCACCAGAGAAATGTAATTTGATTTGGGATTTTACATTGAGTGCCTTTTTTTTTGTCACCAGGTTAGCCACCTATGAGGCACTGATGGCCCATTTTTTGAAGTGCATTGATAAGTTGACTGTCCTGCAAAAAAAACTTGATCACCACCTCCCATCTCTGAATAGAGTCAGTGGCTCTGATTTCATTTTGTCCTTGAATTTCTTTTAAGGAGTGAAATTCAAAGACAGAAGTGAAATCAAAGCCTCTGACTAGCTCCATGGTGCATATTACAGAAAATTGCCTTTTCCTCATCCAGCTCCCAGAAAGACTACATTATTTGCAAAATTAGCCCCTCATCATTCAGTCTTCCTCTCTCACTCCTTCCCATTATGTTAAGTTAGGCCAGTTCCATGTAGAAAAGGCAATCGGGGAACAGCGATCACCATTTGGGAGTCTACATTGCTGAAAATGAATTTCCAGTGATGTAGACTCACGGTGAACAGAAAGAGGGCACCCAAGATGAGTAGGTTTCATGTAAGGATTCTCAACTCTGGGTTGGGGTTGCATGTTGGAGGGGTGAAAGTAAAATAAAAAAGACCTAACTAGTGCAAAAACCACAGTGCACCGGAACCAAATCCTGCACCCTCCCAACCCCAGCCTGCCACTAACCCACCAGCTAGTGGTTGGCTGTCAGCTGGCCATGCTACATGGCCAGCCTACAGCCAACCACTGCACTACACCACACAAAATCTCCTCCCTTCCACCTGTTGCACGATGTAGTCCCTTCCCACACCCACGGACATATGCATAGTGAACATCCCATTGCTATATTCGCTTAACCCCATGTGGCCACCCCCACCACTGAGTAGCCTTGTGTATAGGCGCCATGATTGAGTCACCCTTTTGAAAGTGCTTAATCATGGTCACCTTGTATACGGTATATCCTTAGGCTGAATCACATCAGACAGAGAATGGCAACAAAGTTTATCAGTGCTAGAATTCCAATAAAAAAATACAAAAACTTGCCTTCTCTTATTAACATTTCATCATTTCATATTCTATGCAAAAAATGGACTAAAATCCAATGAGCATTTCTGTGCAACCATCAAAGTTTTTCTTTCACATATAGTTCAGCTGTACAACCATATGTGAATGAAAACCAGTGATAGTTGTGAGAAATACTCAGTATATCTGATAATTCATTTTCTAGCATTACTGTAGCACATTCGGCCTGCCCTTGGTTTACAGTTGGATGTGTATTGGTCCTAACCTGTCCCTAATCAGTGATGGAACTAAAACTGCAGAATTCAGCTGGGAATCAGCTGCTCATGTCTCTGTTCTGAGGAGCTGCCCAAACCAAGAAAGCAGGGGTTTCGCAATGAGCGACAACTTGCATTGTTGTGTGTTCCATGCACCAGGTACTGTACAGTCACCTCTATGGAACTAACTTACTAATGTAGACAAAGTGTACTCAAGTCATGGTACATCGTGTGCTTAAACATTTTCACTAAACTCAAATCACAACCACATGAAGGGAGATCACAGTCATAAATTTGTGTATGCGTGTGTACAGTGACCGTATTCTACAGTTATAGCTGTTGCCAAGAACAACATTTTCTCTTTGCTGGACAGTCATATCTGGTTAATCAGTACCTATGCAAAGCTGGATTTTAGTTTAAGATTTCTGTTTTTACCACTGTAAAGGTAAAGAGGCATCCGATCAAGACAAATAAGGGCCTTCCACACCACTGATATCTAGCACCAGGTTTTAAGAGATTAAATCAGGGATCAGAGCCAGAAACTAAACCTGTTATGGTTGTTTATAGATTTGTGTATAGTCTGACCAATTAGTAGTGCCATGTAAAAACACAAATTTCTGGCAGGCTATTTGAAAATGACAATACTTTGTCATGGAGTGTGAACAGCTCCTGCCCACAGCTTTGGTTAATGAGTATTTGAAGTTCTCTACACAGTCTGGAAATTTGTTCTAAACATTCTAACATTCAGAACAACTTTTCAGAAACACTGAAAAAAAGAGGATCAGAGTATATTATTCTGACAAACAAGACATCTGTCTGGGCCAGGTTACTACTTGTATCTCCATCTGCTGGGGAAGTAAAGTTCTTCCAGTGCTCTCATCAACGATTAATCTCATGAGCAATTTTGGGACTTTGAGAGGAAGGGAAGACAGAAGAAATAACTGTCTGCTAGATTTACTAGAAATAGCTCACGAAATGCAAGCAAGCAATCATTCAGCATTGACAAATCCTTGTCTTCTCTTAGCTTGACCAGATAGAGTGAGCAGAGCAGCTTTTCCTGATGTAGAAACAGAGTCAGTCTGCAAAAAGGCCTGTTGCCCATTATGCCTTCCCGCCTATCTAACTAATTCTGAATGAGAGGCCCTAGAGGCTAGGCTGTGGGGGCCACATAGTATTTCCTAAATACCATGAATATGACTCTAAATATTCCAGAGCCCTTTCTCAATAGGAGGCTATTCATATTTGGGAACTAGTATTCAGCAAACAGCTATCCTAATGTAATAAAAGAAAAGGAATTGGGGTCTGGAGCAAGAGAGGGACTGGATGCTGCCAAGGTGAGGGGATGGGTTACACATTAGGGTATTCTTTGGTTAGAACAAACCAAAACTTTTATTTCATGAATCCAAGGCCTGCCATGCAGGAAAGCAGGTTGTGCCAGCCATCCACCGTGGGACTAAGAAATTAAAAACACAAATACTGTAGGTTCTGGTTGGAGAAGGTAGGATCAGGATATAGTACTGAGTTTGGACAGGGTCAAGAGGGTGAGACATTAAAATCAAACAAGGGTGGAAGAAATAATGAATACCTGAATAACAAACACCTGAATGTCTGGCTGCCAAATACTGAATATTCTGTTGAATATTTTGGAAAAGGTATTTGCACAGCCCTGCAAGAGCTCTTCACTGTCCACTTTCTCCTTCCATTTCTGGTGCAGACTTTTCTGAACCCTTCTCTTTGTCCTACTCTTATTTGAATCCCTCTATTGATTTTGCACAGATCTCCTTCTCTGGCAGCTTATTCCATCTGCTCACCACACTCTCAATGAAAAAAAGTACTTGCATAGAAACACTGAGGTTGATGGTAAAGAAAGACCACTGGTCCATCCAATCAGCCCATAATACCCTATCTACCCCCAAGACATAGTGTCCATATAGAGTTTATGACCAAGCTACTTGATCCCATGTTCTCGGCCTTCTGCCTCCCCAGATGACTATTAAGCCCTTAACTCTGTCCCAACCATGTCTGAAGCTATTAATGGTCTTGAGGCTCACCACTACAGCCTGCAGGCTATTCCATGGCTCAGTAAATGTCTCTGAAAAAAGATCTTCCTCACATCCCTCCTGAATTTCCCTCCTGGCAGCTTTCAATCGTGTCCCTCATTATATGTTTGCTATTCCTGGTTATAGTTCCATCAGTTTACCTTGTTCATTCCTTTCAGGAACTTGAAGGTCTCTATCATATTGCCCCTCTCCCTTTTGGCCTTCAGTGAGTACATGTTCAGTGGTCAAGCCAATTCTCATAAGATCTGGAACTGGCCTGGGCTTCTGCCACCACCAAGAACTGCAAGCCCCGCCCTTGGTAACAGGATTCCAACCATCCCTGAGGCATACAGTTGGAAACCAGCCTGGGCTTCTGCCTCCACCTACCAAAACTGCAAGCTTCTCTCCTTGGTTACAGGATCTCCAACCACCCCTGAGATATGATACTCTGCTTGGCTTGAAGTGCTGACTTTCTCTCCAGCCAGCAGCTTTGAATTGTTGCACCTCTTATCTGTGGAAAGCTCCGATTGGACTGTCCTCCTTGCCCCTATGGCTATTTTGTTGAATTTACTCAGTTTAATTTCAAACTAATTTCTCTAGCCTTACTGGACACATCAATCCCAGTTTAGTGACTGAATTGCTTTTTGTGGCTGAATTTGCTGAATCTTTCGTGCAGCAAGCCCTTTCATTAATTTATGGCTGCATCTGCTGAATTTCTGCTTTCCTGCAGCAAGCCCATTCATTAAGCTAAAGGAGATTGTTTTAAATTACTGTTGATATTAAGAACTGTGGAGGCTGTTTAAAATGATATAGCTAGCTGCATGGTTGAACTAGTTTAGTTTTAGAGCATTTCAGTTAATTGGATATTTTATTTGCTGCCATCAATTCTTTGCCCTCTCCCTTCTCTGACCTCTCCTTTTCTCTTGCCATCTCCCTTTCTCTCTGCCCACATACAGCCCGACAACATTTTTTACTTTCACTAACCCCTAAGCTTCCACTAGCTATACCCTCTTGAAGCTCGATCTTGTGTCATTCCTTTGTCTTACAGCCTCACCTTTCCAAACCTCCGCTTTCTCCATGTACACGCTTGAATCCTTTCTCCTTTCACTTCCCTCCCATACTTGGCCTATTGCAATCACCCTCCCTTATTGTGACCTCACTGATCCTATTTTAAAAGCAGAATCTAACCTTACTGTTTCTCTTTCCTCTCCCCAAAGGCACACTGCTGGAAACTGTCCTGGGCTTCTGTTGCAGCCACTGAAACTGCAAGCCCCTCCCTTGGTAACAGGATTTCCAACTGCCCCTGAGGTCAGTACTCTGCTCAGCTTGAAGGGCTGAATTTCTCCAGCTGGCAGCTTTGAATTTTGGTGCATCTTATCTGTGGAAAGCTCTGATTGGACTGTCCTCCTTGCCCCTATGGCTATCTTGTTGAATTCACTCAGTTTAATTTCAAACTAATTTCTTCAGCCTTACAGGACACATCAATTCCAATTTAGTGGCTGAACCACTTTTTGTGGCTGGATTGCAGATCTTTCATGCAGCAGCTTTTTTCATTAATTTACTCTTCCCACCGTGGGGCATCTCCCTACCCTGCCCCCACCACACCCACACTTGTCTGTGTTTACTTATAGACATACAGAAAGTACAGAGTGTGTGATGTCATCTATCTCTCTAAACTCCCATTTGCTCATTACAGAGAACCACCGATAGGTGGCTTTGCCGGTGCCCAAGTTGCTATTTTGGTAATCTGTGGAGCTCCAGGGCATTAACTTATAAGACTGGATTCATTTTCCTCCCTCTCTCATCAGCCTGTCAGTTGGGGTTACATTTTGGCTCTCCTCATGCTTAGTTCCTTTTTGTCTGTGCTATCCTTCCTTCACTTCCCCTAACTGCATATGTCACTGTCTTATCCTATACTAGTTATGCTAAACTGCTCGTAGCTTCTTTCCCAGCATCTACTCTGTCCCACCCTCGTTATTTGTTTACCTCTACCCCCTCCTAGCATGCAGTTCATTTGTATTGTCGCTGTCCTGCTACTCATCATCTCTTTTACCATTTGTGATCACATCATAGCTGTGGAGACTAACAATGCCCAAACTGGAAATGTGACCCTCCTTCCATTCTGTCCTAATGAAAAACTCTCACTTCCTCCTTCTCCTACCCTGCCTTTCGAAAAAGATGATTCCTGCCTTGGTTCCTGGTATGCTCATAATCTCTGTCTCTCTCTCTCTCTCTCTCTCTCATCTCTTCCCCAAGAGCCTCTCACCAAACTTATCCCATTACTCTTTCTCATCATCCTTGCTGGTGACATTGAATTGAATAACAGTCCCACTGGTCTGCAGTTTGCCCACACTTCTTACTCAGTCCCTGTCCATCCTATCAAAGGGCTGAAAATTGCTCATTTAAATGCAAAACCTATGCCCTAAAATGGTGGAAGTAGAAGCCTAGGTCACTCTTCACAGCCTAGATATGCTGAGAATCACTGAGACCTGGCTCAAACGTAGCATCCTACAACATGAAGTTGATTTGCAGGGCTATTTATGTTTCAGGCGGGATAGGTTAGGAACAAAAGGGCGTGGAGTTCTCATCTATGTTCGATCCAGTATTGTGACATCTGAAATTGCCTACCCGGCTTCTGTTCCTCCTCCCATTGAATATATCTTTTCTTTCATTAACTCTAGGCAATGTCAAACTTCTTACAGTGGTTGCACCTACCTTCCTCTGAAGGATGCTAATAATGTCCCTACCTCCTTCACAGCTTACCTTACCGACCCCCTGGACATGATCTCCTACTCTGTGGTGACTTTATATTGATTGGCTGAACAATAATAATAACAAAGCTCATTCTGTCCTAGCTGACTCCAAACTTACCTGACACATCTCCAAACCCACTAGACTAAAAACTAAGTCTGGTAACCACTCATTGCTTGACTGGATGGTGTCAAATTGCCCTCAGAACATGGGTAAATGGGACCTGTTCAACTGGATTCTGCTGTTTGTTTTTAAAACCTTGCCAGAAGTACTTTTCTGGGCACGCAAAATCCAGGGTGCCCAACTTAGTGAGAGGAGCATTCACCTGCATTTCTATATGAGAACAGCTGGACTTTCTTGATTCCTGCAGCAGCAGCTGGAGCTGATAATGTGGGCTGCAATGACAGCAGTAAGCAGCCATTTCCCTGCTGTTTAGTGGCACCCTCTTTCTTGTCCAGTTCTGTATGTAATATTGCCCTGATGTCTAGTGGCACCAGCCCCACCCTCTGATCACCATCCCTGTAATTGTTTTATTTTTCACTGGTGTCTAGTTGCACTATCTACCCTCCAATTGCCATCCCATTAGATTTTGGTCTTTTCTTGGTCCCTATTGGCAGTCCCACTCTCTGATCATGGTCCCTGTAATGTCTTTATCTTTCTCTGGTGTCCAGTGGCACCTTCCACCCTCTGATCTCTGTCCCTGTTAGTTTTGGCCTTTCCTGGTGTCTAGTTTGTATTTATTTATTTATTTATTGAAATGTTTCACCAGGAAAATTACACTGAGCAATAAAATGCTCATCTCATGGTACATCCTGGGGAAAGGGAAGTGGGAGTACATAACATAAAGCAAGCAGTATACATAGAATCAGGTAACAGTTAAATTTACATAAAATAGACAGTGTGAGATTACAACAACCATGAGTAGTAACATTTCCAGATTAAGGGTGGCACCCTCCACCCTCTGACCCCCATTCCTGTTACTTTTTGGTCTTTTCCTGTTGTCTAGTGGCACCCTCACCCCATGATCATGGTCCCAGTTATTTATTTATCTTTCCTGGTGTCTAATGACACCCCACTTTCTGATCACCACCCTTATCATTGTTTTATCTTTCCTTGGGGTCTAGTAGCACCCTCCCACCCTCTGATCCCTGCCCTATAATTGTTTTATATTTCCCTGGTCTCTGGTGACAACCCACTCTCCAATCACCATCCTGGTCTGAAATGCAAAAACTGTCCCTTGATGTTTTTCTTTTTTAACCTGCAAACAAAGTCCTTCACCAATATAACCACCCACCCCACCTCCCACTCAGCACCTCCCAGTACATCCCCACACCCTCACTCACCTGAATAGGTCACAGGGTGAGGATCCATTCTCTGATCAAAGACATGTCTTGCTGCTGGAACCAGTGATGCAACACAACAAAATAAGGTAAGTGTGGTGCAATGTATTTTAATGGGGTTTTCAACTTTGGTTATAACTTAGCATTTTTGCATATTTTGACACAAATATTCAACATGGTCTTCTGGGAACTCCACCTCCTCATGAACAATGATGGTGAAATTCTGCAAATCTGGTCCAAAAGGAGATTTTATAGTCACTTGGCAAAATTACCTTTTGGGCAGGATTCTACCACTCTTGCTCATGAGGTGTAGTCATAAGAAGTCTATGTTGAAATTTAGATCAGCATATGTAAAATGGCAAAGTTATGCACATTCATTAAATTTTGCTACACTCATTCGTAACTTTGGTAATTTTAATTATTTTCACCCCAAATTTTCAACATAGCCATTTTTACATCACCTCATGAATGCAACAGCTGTCATTTTCAACTCCTGAGTAAAATGTATTTTCACACCTGTGGTGTGAAATGACATTACAGTGGTGTGAAATCATGTATCGGTGGGGATCTGAAAATTCTCAGCACAGCATTCATGAGGTGGTAAGATCCTGAAACAAAAGGAATCTGAATAATGACTAAGAAATGATTAAGTCCAAAATCCTTTTTCATGACAAGGGATCCTTTATTGTTTGAACCAAATACGGCAAATGAAAAACTTTGTAAAAAACTAAGTCCTAAATCTTTTCCATGAGACAAGATCTTTTTTCATTTGAATGAAAAAGAATTCATGGAAAAAGTGTCAACAAGTGATGAAAAGGATTTAATATAAAAACATTTCAGTGTCATATGTCCAACAGTAAACTGCAGAATCTAGGTAATAGAGTTCTCAAGAGCAAGATACACGTTTAGGTGTATCTGCAGGATACTATTTTTTGGGGGTTGAAATATATATATATATTTTAAAGGAAAACAAGATGGCAGCAAATGAAAATTAGTTTTAGTTCATGAAAAGGATTGGCCCCAAATGAAAAGGATCCTTTTTAGTTTGACCAAATTATTTTTATTTCTATGAAGCTATCCAAAGACTGTACTGCCCATTGACATAATCTAAAATGTTAAAATTTAATAACTTTGGAACTGATTAATATATATATTTTTTTACTAAACAAGTGAAAGGCACATCTTTAGGCTTACCCATTCTACCCCAAAATGTTAGAATCAAAATTTCAAACCATCTAGGTACAATACAATGACAAAAACAGCAAAAACTGTGATTTTGTATGTTTTTTCCACTGTGAGCATCTCAGAAAACACACATCTGACTGGAACAAAACTTGCTATGTCAAGAGATCTGCCCCAGGAGACTGTATATGAAACATTTGTGCAAATCCATTTGATGGTTGCAATGATATTAAAGTTCAAAATTTGAGGTTTAACATAGAAAGTCCTGCTCAAACCTAAATATAGGGGCAGTACAGCACCCCATATTTATATATTATACAGGTGTGATCATGCCTGTAGGTAGCACATGTGGTGGACACCCAATCATGGTGCCATCTAAAATGGCTGATCTGATATGGTAAGCCGAAAGGCAAGGGGGAGGGAGGTGACTGGATGTGGTGGGGTGGGGTGGCGACCCTAGCAACAGGATGCCACTACATGTACATGTGCACAGGAAGGGAGCAAGCACAGTGAGTGTGGCCTTGGAGGGCAGAGGGGATGTAGGTGGTGGCACGGCGGTTGGCTGCCGTGCTATATGGTGGCGGGGGTTGGCATCCACTGTCAGTGCTGGGGTTCGGGTTTGGGTGTGGGTCCAGGCACTACTGAGCTTTTCTTGCGCCTTAGTCCCAAAACCTTATTTTTCTTTCACATGCCTCGACATGCACCCCCTGGAGTTGAGAACCCTTAATGGGGGGTGCGGGGAGCCTCCTGGAGGGTGAAAGCAAGTATTTTAGTCCCTGGCACCATTTTTTCCATAGTGCTAAGGCTGTCAGGGTGGCAAAATTGTTTTTACTACCCTGACGTCACTCTTCTGTGGATCGCCTTCCACAGTCACTCATCTCACATAGAACTATGTCTGTATATTAGAGTTATGTAAGCACTTCTATATCAAATCCAAACTTTTCCACCTTAATAACTTTGCCCCATTCAACTAATTTACATGAAGTTTGTAAAGCACAGTATCTGAGTGAGGAACTGTTGATCCTGTAATTTCTTGTAGATGGGCTTAGGGACACAAAGTTCAAAATGTAAAAAATGCAAAAGTCTCCATTTTTGAAAATGTTAAGACTTTTTTGCCAACCGATAGCTTAAAAATAAGAGTATTTGAAACATGAAACTTTAAGGTTTGATTGAGGTTGGCCCAAGGTCTGTGCTTTTGTGGTTTTAGGTCCCGAGATAAGTAGTTTTAAAATATTTAATAAAATGTTCAATTTCTGAGCACACGAGTTCAAGAAATCAGTGTTCTATTTCAAATTGAAGTTTTATGAAAGCAGTAGGTTGCACTATACTACACAACTGTTCTTTAATAAATGACAGGCATGTCATATAGTGCAACCTCTGCTTCTGTCGCCACTCATAGGTCAGGGACAGGGCTACTGTCTTTGTTGCCCTGCCATCCTGACTGTCCCTTACTTAAATTATTATCTGTACTCTGGTGGCCCCAATCCCCAGTGGCAGTGTATTTATATATTTATTTATTTAATTTATTTATTATTCTTAGCTAATACTGGGATGCCCACCCCAGTGCCAGATGCTTCCTCCTGTGCAGCCTTTGACTTATTAACAATATTGACATCAGGGAGCCCAATTTCCATGTTAGCATTTACACCCCTTCCCCAGCAGTGTGGAACACATGGGAGCCCACCCTCAGTGTCCCAAAATGATGTTATTCCTTCAGTAGGTAAAGTTCCCTGAAAAGAAAAATCATCCCATGACATCTTTGTTTTTTTCACTTGAAAAAAGCGGTACCTTGTTGTCCCTGCCATTTCCTTAACCCCTACGATCCTTCAACTGAGCACCCCATTACCCTATACTTTCCTCCAGGGACCATGACACCTCTTACACAGCTGTCTTTATTAAATGACAGCTGTGTTGTATAGTGCAAGTACTATATGACAAAGCCATCTTTAATAAATGACAGGAGGTAATGATAGTAGTGCAAAGTACTACATGACAGCTTTCTTTAATAAATGATAGCTGCGTCATTAGTACTTGCATTATATGACACAGCTGTCATTTATTAAAAACAGTTGTGTTGTACAGTGCAGGCTGCCATTGTAACTGTCAGAACTCAGGAGCTGTGTGGAGCTATATAGGCAGCTGATTTAAATCTGGCGCCTTTAGGCTGCTCCTTCTGATTGGAGTGTTTACTGTAATTAATCACAGTCTGTGTTTTAATAATAACCAGCTGCCATTTATGCATGAATAGGCAGTTGAGCCTGCTTTTGAAATGCTGTATCTGCTTTTCAGCATTGTTTGGTGATGCTATGCTTTCATTTTGTCTTTATTTGTGTTTTTGTTCACACTGCGAGATGTAAAAATTGTTTCATGACTTGCCCAATATATAGTACCATGGGTGATAGTTGGTAATGAATTTTTAGCTGTGCAGTATCCATGCCATTGTACTAACTATTCTGTTTTTGTTCCTGTTTAATCTTCTGCTGCTTTAGTCCTATCTTTCTGTTCTGCATAGTTTAACAAGCCTCAAGAAAAGTCTTTTGTTTTATTTTTGTGTTTCACCATATTTGTTTTTCTCATCTGCTTTGTTAGTTAACATAAATTATTTGCCATCCCAATAATTTGCTTTGATTATCCAGCCGACAGTGGATGGTATGATCTTGTAATCCCATAACTGCACACCCTCTCCTACTTCAGCTTTACTTGTGCACGATCTTTTGCTGCATGCATTCGTGGTGCCCAGTTTCAGTAGTACAGTGTTGTGCTGAGTGTTGACAACTTCCCCAATCTGAGCCACATTTATGCCAGTTTACAACAGAACATCTTAAATAATGTCAATCTGTAAGAGCAGTATTATATGGGTATGTTCGCTGGACATCTACTCTGCACCTGGTTTCTCAATGTTAGACAGCTAGTTGCAGTCAGTAACATAAGTGGTCTGTTATTTTGACCTATGTTGGATGCATGCTTAGAATTCATGATCTAATCATCGGTATTGTTTTTCACTTTCAGTGGCAGTGTCAATACTCCTTTTTATTTCTTGTGTCCCTTCCACTTCATTCTTGCACTATTATGTTGTTTGCAGCATATATACTACATTTGTTCATTATCATCAGGTCATGCATATGTGTGATTCTCATATTGTAAAAGAAAACTGTCCATGATTTTTTAATCTTCAACAAAAGAAACTGTCAATCCTCTGTCTGAAACCACCACCCCATCACCTCCTCCCAAATAATTTTTATTTTGTTCTATAGCCTCTGCCCCTCTTTGGAAAAATATTGGGATGCAGAGTTTTGTGCTAGTCCTCATCTCTTGGGGCTCTGGGACATGGTCCTTCAAAGCAATGAATGTTTTACCCTCAGCTTACTTGGTACAGAACATACTGGTTATCATGCATGAAGCAGTGTTGTGTCTCAGTGCCCCAAGAGACAAGGACAGGCATTACCTTTCTTCTGATTTTTTTTGTAAAGTTTGAACCCGAACACAAATTTGTCTCTGTAAATATACGATACTCAGTTCCATTAATTTTAAATGTTTTAAAATCACTCCAGAGACACCCAATAAGTGAATCCATACCCAATGTCTATTTACAAATATGTAGCATTCTGACTGACAGCAGACACCTACTACCAACAGAAAATACTGGGGAAACACAAAGCACAACAGAGATATTCACACAGAGGGACAAGTAAATGCATGTTTTCTGCAGTGCAGTCCCACATGGCATTTTAGTTAGTGGAAAAACCTATGATAGTGCACAGTGATTGGTATGTTGGATTTTTATTATAATGTTCACATACCCTGTTGACAAACAGAACCCTGCATAATTGTATATGTCATTGTTTATCCTAATCAGGTGTGGGTGTTTACATATCTGATTTTCATTCAGAAGATACACATCCCCTGCTGTTAGATGCAATGCTGGATATCTGAATATAGTTTGTGTGTATAGTCTCATTTATTGGGTGCTTTGATTTGATTTTTTAAGTTTTAGATTATTAGAAATGAGTCCCACATAATTTCAGAATCAGCGCTGAGCTTGTGTTCACACTTTGCAAAAATAATGTCATATGAGTTCATGGCAGTGAAATAGCAATCCCAGTCACAAACAGTACAGGATATGCCACTGTTGACAGTGAACCCAGTTCTTGATGCATGATTGATTTAGTTCAGCGCAACTATGCAAGTATGATATAATGTTCTTTCACTGAAATTAGGAACTGGTGACGTGTATTGACAGCAAATATCCATCATACATGGGGTGAGAAAATATTAACATTAAAATGAGGTAAAACGAAATAGCAGGTAATGCGACACATTTAAACCTCAACTATACCATTGTGTAACACTGAAGCTAACAAACAGACTATCTGCCAATGAGAGATAACTGGATGTAAAAGAGACATCTCATCCAAATCATACAGTGCATGTTGCTTACAAATCATGATCTGCTGTGGATAAATTAGATTTTGTTTTTGGTTTGTTTCTTTCTTTTAAGATGCAGTATGGGTAACAGTTACTTGACAATGTCAAGAATGCTTCATAGACACTCACCACCATTGCCAGCACCACCACAACCACCAACGTTACATCACAATCACAGCGCCTAATACTCTAAATAAAATCACACCTTACAGGTGACGTGACACAAAAGTTATACATTTGGTAATAAGTGATACAACACAAGTACTATGTGTCACTGCTTTTTAATGGGGATGGTATGAGCAACATCTGCAGTTTAGGAGCCATGAAAATCATAGCTAATGGTTTCATGACAACATCATGCTGTCTAAACACTGACAGGTTAACAATTATAAAAAAATTCTAAATCCATCGCTGGTAAAGACATTACATTACAGCACGCCCGCTGGTAACTCACAGTATGACATCGACATTCAGTAAAGTTACAGGAGCAAAATTCATAACAAGGGAATGCCAGTGTATAAAGATACTAATGACAAGATTGAAGATAAAAAAATCTGCAGCTCCATAATGGGCAGAGACCACTGCAAACAAGAAGGATTTGCACTATGTAAGAGAACAGTTTTATTACTGAATTTAACACAAGCAGCCTGCAGAAATATACAGCACAAGACATAGCTATTGCAAAACCATAGGACAGAGCAAAATGAACACAAATAAGATAATATGAAAGCTTGCTTTGAATAGTGCCTATGTTAACTATAGGCATTACAATGATGCTAATACAACAAATGATAAATGCCATACTGTGTATAACGATGTGATGTGTTTTTCTACATATCTAGATCTTATTGCTAATTCTGTGTGACACTGTAGAGACTGAAATGAAAAAAAAGGTGCTACCAGCTAGAAACTACCTAGTCTAAAGCCAATTATATCCTCACTATAAACAGTACTGGTTGGCATTTCAACTGCCATTTCAGGGACTGCAGCACTGTTGTTTAAGATTGCACTACAACGTGTTTCAAATCTATAAGGAATTGTAGTCACTCATGGAGCACGATTAATATTTCCTGAACTTGCATTGCATAAGGAAAACTTGCATATGCCAATTTACTGCTACCAAAGTTAGCAGAGCTGTACATAATATATGTCACTTCCTTCGACAGACTGCCATGACATGGATCTGCAGGTGACAGCACAAGGCAGTGGAAACAAATAAAGGACTGGCATAAAAACAAACACTGTGAAACATCATCAGAAGATGCAAAATATATGTTTCTTTTAGTGACAACCTTATTTCAATCACTTACACTTAAACTGACAGCAGTCTTTCTTCAATGCCCTCCAGTGCAGGACCCCACCCGCAGGTTGCCATCCAGCCAGACACCCCCCACCAGTTGATTAAGAAATGGTTGCCGACATGTGGGCCCCAACCCCATGTTGGCATTTATTAGATCTTTACCCCCCAGCAGTGTGGAACACTTGGGAGCCCACCACTCAGTGTTCCAAATAGTTTATTAAAATAAACCATCATATAATCTTATAATCATCATATAATCAATAAATGTCATATAATCTGATACCAGGATGTCCACCTCCGTGTTGGACCCCATCCCTGCAGCCGCTTGGTAAATGTGGGATTGACTTTGGGGCCCCATTCCACATGTTGGAATTAAGGATATGTCCCTCCCCAGCATTATGGGACACTGGGAAGACCATCCTCAGTGTCCCAATATACAGTTAATGCATGTGTGCCTGTAAAAAAGAAAACAGTCCCCTGATGTCTTTTTGGGGGCAACCTGCAAAAAGAAAACCTTGTCCCACATTGTCCCCACTGTTCTCCTCCCCATCCTGACTATCCAGCACCCCACCCCACCCCTTACCCTATACTTACCTCTGTAGGTCAGCCAAAGTGGACCGGGACACATCTGCACTCTTCAAAGCCCACTGCAAACTGAGGAATCAAGGTAAGTGCCATATAAGGTATTTCAATTCATGTCTTCAACTTATGTTGATATCTTCACAATTTTTAGGTATTTTTTCATTACATTTTCGAACTTAGGACCACCATGACTGGCACTGTCATTTCATTAATTGGTCCCAGGAGGTGATTTTGCAGTCACTATGTGGAATCACCTTTTGGGACTGATTAATGAAATGACAGTGCCAATATTCATGAGGTGGGGTCCCAAAAGCCAGTGTTGAAAATTTAGTTAAAAACATTCTAAAATGGCCACTTTACAAGCATGCATTATGCAGTTTCTATGCAGGCGCATAACTTTGGCAATTTCTAATTTTAACTCCAAATGTTTAACATATCCATTTTTTCACTCCAGGTCATGAACAGTACAGCTGTCATTTCTCACATCCTGCCAGAAATGTGTTTTCACACCTGTGGCACAGAATGGCATGGTCACCGTGTGGAATCACCTTTGTTACTGACTAATGAAATGACAGTGCCAGTGTTCATGAGGTGGTGTCCAAGAAAGGCCATACTGAAAATTTGATGAAAAATCCCAAAATGGCCAAGTTACAAGTGTGCATTGAAAATGTTCTATGCAGGCACATAATTTTAGTAATTTACAATATTTTGACTCCATATTTTCAACATACCAATTTTCACACCATCTCATGAACAGTACAGCTGTCTTTTATTCACATACTGTCTGAAACATGTTTTTGCACCTCTGGCACAAATGGCTTTTTCAGCACGGATTTGACATTTTTCACCTATGGGGTTTATGAGGTGGGGTTATAAGAAGACTATGTTGAAAGTTTAGTGTCAAAATATTAAAAACAAAGAATTTATTAAGTAACATTGTTTGCAGGGATGTCCCTTGCACCTCTGCATAACACTCTGCATTACTGTGGAAGTGAGCTGAGTTCAGCTGGTTTACTGAGACAAGGCTGATGGAGAATGTGCTGCAGCATGCAGCACCAGTCATGGCCTGGGTAGGGATAGAGCAGTATTTTGTGCAGATGTGACACCCTGTGGTGGGTCAGGGAACCTCACTCACAAGGTATTGACTAGTGTGTTGGGGTCTGCTACACCCATTGTCAACCCTAATGCCCACCCCTGCCCTGGATCAGATGAGGTCAATGTTATTTCTTCACACAGGCTCATAGGCCCTGATAGATTATATTGACAGTACAGAATCACTATGAGGCACTAGGTTGGAGCTGTAGCTTGTGCTTTGACTAAAGGTTGCGAGCTAGGGGTGGCACTCAGGTTTGACAACCCCAAGTAAGATACCACCATGGATTTGTCAATACTCTGAGACCCAAATCCCTAATGTATTTTCATTTCCGCCTTTTGCACTTTGTGTTTTACAGTCCTAATCTCTGCATTAAAGTAGTTTTTTTTTTTCAAAGAAAGATTGATAGATAGATATACATATACATATTCTTTGCAAAAATCTGTGTGAATGCATCAGTTAGTGTTCAACTTAGCACCACAAAAGTTGGGAATGTGGTGTTAGGGTTTACAACCCTAACTCTGCACCCCTACCCCAAAGCAGCAAAAGGAAAAGACCACATAAGCAACCACAGACAGCCATCATCAGGTAAGACAGACAACACACAACTGTTTCCAGATGACATAAATGCAGTAGCACTGATGTGCTACCTTCATGGATTTGTATCTGTGCTGCATAATCACAGGCCTGACAGGAGCTTGTGCTTTTTCAGCCACTCTTATATATGTATGTCATATAGTGTGGATGAGTCCATGCGGCTTCTGATTGCAGACAGAGGTACTCACTAATGCTGCATGAGGTACCTCAATAGAAAGCATCATTTACTATTGCAGGTTTTTAAACAAAAAAACTGCTACCCACTTGAATAATTTCTTGATCTGCTGTTGAAACTGTTATACCCACATTGCAACAGTAATTTCATCTGCCTAACTGCAGGGGCCTGCACTTCTGCAAGCAGAGCAGTGTTCTACTTTTGGTATCATTGATTTGGTGACACCCAGGGTTCTGCAGCCAGAGTTTGCTGTGTGTGTCTTACATCTGCAGCTGAAGATGCTCAGGTCTATCAAGTATGTATTTCTTACAGTGTGCATGAGTAGCAGAGGATGTAGAAGTGCTGGCTTCAGAGGTGTGTGCACTTCTGCAGAGACAAGAACTCTTGTAATTTAGGTATTGTGGATTTTTATCTGTGGCTGTAGGGCCTGTGCTTCTGCACACAGAAGAAGTATTGTGATTTTGGTATCTTGATTACTTTCTGTACCCATAAGTGCACATGTATGGCTTGGGGTGTACATGCCACAGATACAAATCCAAGAAGGAAGCACATCATTGCTAGTGGTTGGCGTAAGGGCCATAATTCACTCTGTGAAGTGATTAATGGAGTATTGCGGAATCCACGGAGTAATCCACAATGCAAAGCGGAGTACTTCACGCCATGATGAGGAACACAAAGTCCACTGAAAACAATGACTTTGCTTTTACTCCACCTTCCCCAAACCATTTCTTCACCAATCTTAATGTGAAGTACATAGAGATTGATGTGCTTTGCATCACTTCATCTTGTTATTTAGCTGTAAAGCAAATTTTACAGTGGTTCATGGGATTGCAGGTCACATGGGCTCTAGATTGTTCTGCACAGCCTTGGTTCTTGGTAGTGTGTGTAGGTAGCTGTAGGAGACAGTTTGCTTTCAGAGCTCTCTGTGATTCAAACCTCTAAAAGATGTAAAAAGTCTTTTGGAGTCGCTTATTTTGCTCAAAATGTAGTGCATCGATTGTAGGAAACCCTCCTGTGCTCATATCATTGAGTGTTTATTGTTTATGTGTGGATTTTGAATGTTAATTTAGAACATTCAATCTGTGTACTGACAGACACTGGAAGTGTGCTTTTGGGGAGGGTGCATCTGTAGTGAAAGTAGATTAACTTGATGAAAAAGGCAGTTCTTTCTCTTTTGGTTATAATTTTCTTGTATAACTGTGTTAATGTACACACAGTAATATTTTCAGTAATTCTTGACTTTTTGCTGATCGCTGTGGTGCAGCAGTGCATAATTTCAGTTTGTTTAAAATACGTTGTTATATAATGAAGTTTTCTGTTTACTACGATTATTTGTGGTAGTAAAGCAGTGTATGTGCAATGCGGCACATCAAATCAGACACCTTTTACTGTGCCACAGAGTAACTGCAATAGTGTAAACCTGCTATCCGCTGCACCTGTATGATTTTGTACTGCTTTGTGGTATCTTGGTTTTGGACTGTTACTGAGTGCCCCCAACTGACAAAGGTTTTCTTTTCCAGATTGGATTGTGACTTGTGAGCACTGGTTAGTTAAGGTGTTGTTGTGACTTTGCATCTGCATCTCTACTGAAGCCACAGTTGTTTTATTTTGGCTTCACATCCAGCCCAGAATGAAAGTTCCAAAATCTAAATTTGTTTAGAATTTTCTTGGTGATCTCCTAAAATGCCTGCAAAGAGACATGCAAGCAAAGCTGTTTCTGGCCATGGCACTGCTGCCAGAGGTAAGATTGTCTGTGGGCGGTTATTTTGCGGACGGCATTGCTGATGTGAGGAAAGGGATTTCTTCTTCAATGTTTTTTACAGCGCACGGTAGCTTCACTCATAGTTGGAGGCAACGATGTTGTCCCAGCTGGTGGTGTTAGTGCAGTTGCTGGTGGTATGAGTATTGCTGCTTCAAGTTCCACTTCTGACCAGTTAGCCGTGTCCAAAAATAGTTGAGTCTAAAGCAGTGAGTGACAGTGTAGATGATGTCATACTCCCCAGTGCCATCCCCATGGTAACTGAACATGATTCTGATCATCATGGAAATGATAACATACAATGTCACATTTCTTCCACTGCAGTTCAGGTCATGCATTTGCCATGCAATGATTCATAGTGTGTTGCAAAACATCGGGTGCTGGTGATGATGATGATGATATTGCTGTGGTTGCAACATGCAGTCCACCTGCCAGCATCCAAGCAGAAGATGTGGATGTGGATGATGTTGATGAATGTGATGATGATGTCAGTGACCTCTGTTGGGAACTGAGAAAAGAAAGTCAAGGTGGCTGTGTCTGGGTCTGTTTGCATTAAAGCCCCCATAAAAGGTTGTGATTTAGCAATTTCAGTTGATGATGATGATGAAGACCCTGTAATAATGACAGGTATCTGTGGTGGTCAGTTGCAGTCCAAGTGTCTCCTGCCTGAAAAATCATGTAGCACACCCCCATTTCAGGGCTTAAAAATGGAGTCCAATAAGCAGCATCAGGGACATGTAAAAGTAGGGCTCACTATCCCTTGTTTTGGATTTTGTTGTGCAAGATGCAAATAATGAGTCAGTTGCAGTCTGCCAGATTTGCCACATGTCTGTGAGTTGAGGTAAAAGGGGAGCCATCTGGGCACAGGGGACAGCATACATCTTAAGAACAGGCATATGGCTCTGTGGACCCAGCACAAGATGGCAGCTAATACCAGAGTGGCGCTCACCCACCTCATCAACTGTAATGGGCATGTTATCCCTCTCCATGACTGTAAGATCAAGTAGGAATGTGTTTAGTAGCAATGAAATAACAGCAGAGGATTACTACAGGCATGATGAGGTGGAGAAGCATAATGATTCTGAATTCTTGTCCAGTGGTTGTGAGAGTAGCAGTTTTGTGGTGGTGGTGGTGGTGGTCAATGCAGTATGTCTACTGCAAGTGGTACATCAACCCCTTTTCATAAACCAAGGGAAAAACTTAATTTGTGGATTTTTCATCACCTGTGCAACTATCTTCATCACATGTCCACACTCCACCCCTGGCCATTTGTAGAGTAGAACCATTTGTCATCACACCCCATGCAAAACGCTTAAGTCAGCCCACGTTGCAAAGTATTTTTGCCCATAAGCTGAAGTACCCACCCAATCATATAGTGTCATGTGAACTTAATGCTGCTGTAGCTGAAATGCTGGCAATTGATCTGTTGCCCTTCTCCTTCATGGAGAATTCCAGGTTCCAGCAGTTTGCGCACGCATTCTCGTCCAAAATGGAAAGTCTCATCCAGTACATACTTTCCATCTGTGCTGTCCCTAAGTTGTACCGTACTGTGTCTGACTCTGTAATACATGCCCTTCAACATTCCTCCTCTCCATTCATCCATTTAAGTATGGATATGTGGAAAAGTGGCAAAACAGCAGGGAGTTCATATTTATGTATAACTGCACATTGGGTGCAGGAGCCAGGTATTGTTTGTGCTGTTGGTAGTGTGGATAATCAGTGTAGTAAGGTAAAGTGTCATGGTAGCATTCTTCCAGGAATTCAACAGCATGCAACGATTGCTATGCAATGTGACCTGTTCACACACACTGGTGAAAACATGCTGGACTTGGTACTGACTGAAACTGACAAGTGGCTGAACTCCCTGTCCCTGAGAGCTGAGTTCATATCAAGTGACAATTTGTCAAATGTGGTTAAATGCATCATGAGTGGTGGCTTTGTTCGGGTTTCATGCATGGCCTACTGTTTAAATCTTGTGGTGCTGGAGTTTCTGAAGCACCCTGTTATAAAGGAAATGCTGACAATTGCATACCATATCTGTTATCACTTTTCATGCTCTGCAATGGCCCGTGACCAACTTCGCAGTTGCAGATCCAAAACAGCCTCCTGCAGCACCACTTGAAGCTGGAAGTTGTCACCCAGTGGAATTCTACTTTATACATGGCAGAGAAGTTGTATGAACAATACAAAGCCATATCAGAATATCTTGTCATGCACACTAGCCATGACACTTCCGGGCCTCCATGTCTATGATGACTGAACAGTGGCACCTCATGGACTCTGCAGTAACAATGTTGAGGCCTTTTGAACATGCCACACAGGCAGTGAGTGGTGGGTCTGCTCCATTAGCCAATTAGTTCTACTGTTGTGGTTGTTGAGTCAAACATTGGTGAATCTACATCATAGCCTTGATGTTGCCAGAGACTGTGCTAGCATTGTATTGCTGAAACACATGCTGACAGTATTTGACCAGAATTGACACATGTTGAGCATTCAGCATAGTGACAACTTTGCAATAACAATGATGCTGGACCCATGATACAAACGTGGAATTGCCTCACCACTGGAGGCTAAGCCTGAACAGGTAAAAAATCTCAGTGGGCAACTGGTGTACTTGGTTCATGGGGCACAGAAGTCACATGCCAAGGTCAGTAAACCTCAGTAGCATAATCAGGCTGATGGTCAGTCTAGAGTAGTATCAAGCATATCCTGTAAGGGAAAGGGACTGCAGTTCCAGGTGGTCTGTCATCCAAACTGGTTGGCATTAACCCACTTCGGTGCTTTGTCCCAAGTGGGGATTTGTGACATAAATGATTCCGGAGAACAGGATGATGCATCAAGCACTGGACTTAGTGCAGCATAGCGAATGGTTGACTCATATTTGGCTGAACACAGGCATCTGTCAATAACTGATGATCCTCTTTATACTGGAGTGGAAAGGTCAGTGAATGGCCAGAGCTGACCTCAGTGGTACTGAAGTACCTGACATGCCCACCCTACAGTGTAAGTGTCAAGAGGTATTCAGCCCAGTGGGTGCAATAGTTTGGGATTGTTGTACACACCTCTCTCCTGTAAATGTCAGTTTGCTGGCATTGATAAAAATGAATGAGGGCATGTACCAGCTCAGACTGCAACCTCAGTATTCGTGCCTGGCATAGTCATAGTTTTGCTGATGTTGTAAAATGGACCATCCTGGTGGCACTGGCAGCATGAAATGGCCTACACTGAGGTAGATGATGGCACAATGGAGAAAGAATTTCCCAGTGTGCAGAATTCAGACACTGATTACTGCAAGAGCAACTTTCTGTATGAGGATGATGATGAGGTTGATGTTTCATTTTATTTTTATTTATTTAGTTTTGTTGACCGGTAAGTGCACTAGACAAATCCTACCTATTTTCAGGCATGACCCAGAGGATGGGGATACAGATGAATGCCAACTGATCTTGAACCAGATTAAGCTGTTGGTGGTATTTTTAGTGAATGAGGGAAATTTGGCCAGGACACGTGGAAATTCCCCTACTTGCCTGTGGGTGGACGGCCATCCTGTTGTGAGATGGCCACTCTGGGGAGTTGCTGAAGGAGAAGGATGTGTGTCCAGTGGTGGGAGGCCCACTACAGGTTGAGAAGCAAAGCTTGGAAAGTTCGGTAGATGTGGTGGATATCGAGGAGATGAAGTTTTTCATGAAGCAATTTCAGTTTTGGAGCAAATGTTTAAAGAAAAAATATGGAATTGAGAGTTTCAACAGAAACAACTGACTCCCAGTCAGGAAAGTGATGCATTGGAATGTAACTCTATGCAGCCGAGCCCTTACATGAAATTACGCCATTGCCTGTTTCAGCTGAGCAGCCTGACAAGAAGTTTGCAGGTGTTGACAGGAAGAATGAGGAAATGGAGAGTTCAGCAACAGAGTCAAAGGTGGGTGAGTACTCTCAGAAAGATACCTTCTCTCGGCTGGCAGTTTTATCGCTGATAAAGCGAGTGCCAAAAGCCGTGTAACTCGACTGTTTGTGACGCTTTTTGGAATAGGTTACGGTTCGTTCTGATAGGCTCAGGCCCTTCTCGGGTTGCAGTGATAAAAATACCTGAATCACTGTTTGATACAGCTGCTACCCTTTCTAAAGAGTCAGGGTTTGTGTTTATTCTGCAGACGACGGCAGACCTGGCTAATACAGAGGCTTCTCAATTAAATATCAAACCAAGCTACTAATCAAAAGGGCCACAGAATTCTGTTTTCTAAACCTGTTAACCCTAAACCCTAGGGTTATCTACAAAAGGGAGAAATCTGTTATCCAGGAGAACTGCAGTCAAAGGCAAACAGGGAAAAAGCAGAGGCTATCTTTAACTCTCAGGGATTGGGAATCTGTATTTCATGATGATTTCTGGACCACTCAAAAAGCACTGCAAGGGCTGGATGGGAGACAGGGCCTGCTGGGGTTTGGTCTCCAGACTCGCTTGGGATTCACATTGGATTTACATTCTGGCTCCCTGAGTGGTGGCCCAAAACTGAGCTTCACATTATTCAAAATGATTTCAAAGGGAATTCGGCTGTGGGTCTGTTGTTATGTCTATTCAGTCAATTGACTTAAAACCTAAAACACCTTCAGCTATGACTAGTTCCTTGGAAGGGCAGGTTTTGGAAAAGAAGGGGAGTGGAGGTCTCAGGGCCTACTAATAAACCCCTGTTATCGGAACTTTTTCCAAATTCAAAAGGAAGCTGCCCCAGGAGAAATGCAGTAAGAATATGCTACAAAGGGGAATTGGAAACCAGACCTGATAGACAATATGGGAAATGTTTAATTAAGGACTCTTTGCAGTTTTTACCTAGAGATGTATTTGCATTTATTAATATATCTGGTGAAGACAATTTTGATATCAGCTTTGATCAGCTTATAATCTAGACCTCTTCTGGGAACGATATGGCTAGTAAAATTTTCTCCCATATGGACCCCCTTCCTGGTGATTCCACTCACTAAACCTCTAATAAAAAATGTCACAGTGATGTTTAGGAATGAGGGGTCCATGTGGAAGATATCACCTATTGGCTTTCCCAAAATGTGAGATTCAAAGTAACCCAGAACCCATTTTGGATTCAGAGCAGTTTTGGACGGGCGGGTGGAAATATAAGGTGAAGCTTAGACAGTCAGAATCTGGAATGAACACATTCCTAATGCTTTTTGTTGGGGATGGATCGAGGAGTCTGTTTCTGTAGTGGCCAGCCCAGGGCATGTTACAAGTGTGGGGCTAAAATTATCTATCTAGTGTATGTGACCAGCCTAGATGTGATAATTGTGGCAAAGTAGGCCATATTACTATGCAATGTGCTAATGATACTAAGTGTGATTTGTGTGAGGATTTTGGCCATCTTTTCAGAGAATGTCCATGGGCTGATAGGAACAAAGCCTCATGTTGCAGTCCTGATTTAATCATTCAACAAGCCCAAGATGGCAGTTTCACAAAGAAGGACTGAAGGTAGTTGAGACATTGCCCCGTTTTGGGAGGAACCAAATACATCTGTTCCTACTATGGCCCCCGGCCTTTTGCCTCCTTTCTCTGAAGTTCCTGAAAATATTGTCCCAGCTGATTCTGAGGTGGCTAAACTTTTGGTACCAGTTTGCTACAGTGATCCCGCAGATTCAGAGAGTATTAGAATGGATAGGGAAGGAGTGCCTCTCCCTCCAAGACGGTCGAATAAGCATGTGAAAGCTGTAGTTGTACCAAAGAGTAAGTCCACTGAATCTCCTAATTCCTACGCTGCCTTGTTTACCTCTTGGGAGATTCAGAAATGGATTTAGGGACTGGGATTCTCAAAGATCCATCCAAAGTAATTTAAGCATCCCTGCAGAAGAATATAAGGAGAAAAGAAAAACGGAGGGAAAAATAGGTCTGATGCTTTCCCTCTTGAATTAAAATAGCTGGTTTCCTTTGGGGTTCTTTGAATACACACAGCTTACTAAACTGTGTTAAAGGATGAGCTGTCTTTCAGCTCTTGAGGATCAGTACTTAGGGGTTAGGTTTCTTCAGGAAACCTGGATGTTTTCTGAGGAACAAGTAGCTTCTTTTCAAAGAGATTGGCCCTGGGGCCATCTTATTGATATTTTGGCAGGGATAGGGCAGATGGGATTGGGATACTACTTAATGAATTTCATTTTGTTTTGCAGAAGCTAGTTGATTTAATTCCTGGAGGTTATTAATTATTGATGGTTTATGGCATTCTAGACAATGTCAATTTATAAATATATATAATCCTCAGATGAAGGCCCTTAGATCTGAATATATGAAACTAATTCAGCCTTTCCTGATTTCCCTCTTTATATTTTTTGGGGTGGGGATTTTAATTGTGGTGTCAATATAAGGGAGGTTTAAAAAAAAAATTATTGTGACTCAAATTGTCTGGCCAGCATTATTTGGACAGGGGATCTTATAAATTGTAACAATGCAGCTAAATTAAGATCTAACTTTATGCTCTTCAAAGGAAAATAGGCCCCACAATTGATTATTTGTTTCTTTCTAAAATGTTCAAATTGGAAAGTTTAAGTTGATTCCTGTAGAATTTTCAGATCATTTATTAGTCCAGGTAGAAAGTGGATTCGCTCCATATGTTAAGAAACCAGTTACCAGATGGAAATTAAATACATCTGTCCTTCAGGAAGAGGTAGTACTTAATTCTATTTCCCTTATTTTACAAGCTAGACTGTCTGTTGCCTTTCTCTATTCAGACCTAGGCCTGTGGTGGTTAGAAACTAAGAGAGATTGTAGCAATTGGTTTAAAAATATGGTTTCCAAAACGAATTCTGATTTTCTGTCCTATTTACGATTAAGATCCCACTTACAGCACTTAATCTCCTTGGGGAATACATCTAGAGTACGATTATTCGCCAAATTGATATTATTAAAAATCAAATGAAATTGTTCCAGTATATGAGATCTCAGACCTTGGAAGCTATTTTAAAAAATCATTTGGCTAAAACAGTAATAGGGATCCTTTTGAATTATGTAAAAACTTAAAGACGCCACATCCTTAGATTATTTAATGCAGAATCAGATTAAGGTGGAGGATGAAAACAAGATTAACTCCATGATACAGGACCATTTTGATGCTTTAAAACCAATGATTGAGCCTTCAGTGTCTGAGATTGCCAAATATTTAGGGTGCCTCCTGAGCTGTTGGATCCCCAGGATATTTTACAATTGGCAGAACCTTTTTCTTGTAAAGAAATTGAATCGGTGATTAAAAGTAAGGAAAATACTACTCAGGTTTGGATGGTCTTTCTAACATGTTTTATAAGACTTTTCAAGTAGAAATAACAGCATGTTTACTTTTAGTTTTCAGTTTTTATGTCCAGAATATTGATTTCTCCTTCTTTTCAGAAGGGTTATTGATTTATATCTTTAAATCAGGGATAGGGGATATCAAGAATTGGAGGCCTATATCTATTTTAAATTTGGATTACAAAATTTTTGCCTGTTTGTTAAATAACAGATTAAGACTCATTTTGGATAAAGTCATCTTCCTTTACAATACTGTGGAATACCTGATAGGCAAATTCAGTCTGCTCTAACAATAATTTAGGGATATAATTGAGGTCTTATCCTAGAAGGAAAATCAGGATATGTGTTATCCATTGACTTGGAGAAGGCGTTTGATAGGGTTAACCAGGGTTTTCTATTTCAAGTATTGGGTTTTTGGGGATTCCTGTGTCATTTGTAGGGATTATTAGAGCTCTTTATAATCTGCTACAGTCTATCCAGTTATTAAGGGCATATCATGAAAGGTATAGTAATGAATACAGGGTCTGACAGGGGTATCCACTGAGCCCTTTACTATACCTGTTTTCTTTAGAACCTTACTACTGGCTCTCACTATCCCTCCTAGATGGGAAGGAATTCATAAACCATTAGGCAATAACCAACTGCTATTACAGGCTTTTGCAGATGATGTCTGCTTGTTTTTAATACTGTGGAGCAAATAGTGGAGTTTTTAAAGAATTTAATTTGTTTTCCACACTTTCTAATGCTAAGTTAATTGCAAAAATCCAGGGGTTTATCGATAGGGTGTGTTTCTACACATTTGTGTATGAAAATGATATTTCTTTCTCCAATGCACCATTATCCATTCTGGGTGTTTTGTTTGGGCCCCAGAAAATGCCAGTGGAGAGTTGGGATTTGGCACTTAAAAGTTGAAGCTAAAATAGCTAGGTGGAAGCAATTTAAATTCTCTAAACTCAAAAGAATTCAAGTTCTAAAACAATTTATTTTTCCCTGTTTACAATATATTGCTCAAATTTTTCCTTTACCAGTTCAATTAGAAGCTAGACTGTATAGTTGCTGTTTTCAATAATTATGGGGAATAGATTGAACCCAGTCAGGCAATGTTATACTTATTTGGCTAAAGACAAGGAAGGATTAGGTATGATGGATCCAGTAATTTTTGTCATATTCTGTTTATCATGCAAAATTTAAGACAATGTTTACTGTCTCCAGATAGTCGTGATGGTTACTGGATCAGGCAAGTCTTAGAGAGGTATAAGAAGGCATGGGTTAATTTTACTCCTAAAATCCATCCACACATTCATTTTCCAGCATATTTCAGACCAACAGCTCAGAAGTTGTGCATATGGCAAATGGTAAAAGACCAAATAGCTTCCAATGGCACAAAGCCTCTTTATAAGACTATAATGTCACGAGTTTATCCTCAAGACCCTTGTTTCAAAAATTGCCCTTCAGTCAGGAATGAAAACATTTTAGCCCAAATAAATAACCCCAGGCTTCCTGTTTATATGTGGAAATACAGTGGCTTACGATGTATGGCCATTTGAACGTTAGGGGAACAGCTAAATATAAGGCCAGAAATTAGAGGAACTGCCCTTTCCAGGATGTGTTAACCAGGAAGAAACAATGGAGCATTTTTCTGAACTGTTCTTTTTCTAAATCAATGTGGAAACATGCGGCAAATAGATGGAATATGTCTTGGCTGTTATTTTGGATTATGAAACTTTCATTATTGGGGTAGTATCTCTTCACTACTAATTTATGACAAACATACTTTGTTGATTTTTTTGCATGCTTAAGATTTTGTTTATGGCAATTCAGATGTCAATGGGTTATTTATCAGAAATGGAGTATGGCGGAAGGGTATTGTTGTTATGTCAGTAATGAATTATTGAAAATGTATTTAAAAGACAAACAATTGTATACTGTTGCTAAAGTTACACTTTGGTGGAAAGGCTTTTCCCATATTATTAAATATAAATAGCTAATTTATCAATGTCCCCTTTTGGGGAGACCTTAGAAGAATGCTACTGCTGGGGTTTGTGGGATTTTTTTGAAGGTGGGGAATTTGATTGTATTATTTTGATCAAGTGTGTTTCCTTTTGTATGTTCCTTATGTGATTTATTTGTTTGCACTATTGTAAATAAAAACACCCCTACTCTTTTCGACACGTGCCATGGGATCTTTAACATCCACCTGAACTACCACCAATCCGGACAGATGGGACCTCGGTTTAACATCTCATCCGAAAGACGGCACCTCAGAAGTTCAGCACCCTCTCATGCTGCACTACAGTGTCAGTACTGGGAGATTAACCCAACTGCCAGATGTGGGAATTGAACGCACAGCCCTCTGATCTCCCAACCTCAGAGGCGAGTGTGCTACCACTGAGCCACTGACACTGACAAATGATGCTGGACGTTGGTAGGTTTTAAGTTAGGTGGTTAAAGACTCTCACATTTTTAGTATGGTACATGTTTTGTTTTTCATAAAGTTAAATCAGTGTCCCTCTCAGAGTGACTTAAATTGATATGTCATGGCACATTTGTAACACAGTGCACAGTATATCCTGCCTGCCACCCACCTTTTCATCTGACATTGATAATGAATGTTTGCAGCATGCTGCAGCTGTTCCCAATCCCTACTGCCACCAGATGCAGGGAAGTGAAAAGGAGTGTCACTGTGTGCCCCCTGGACCACCACCATAAAACCGCTGTTAGCCACTGCCACGAGATGCAGGAAGATATGAAAGGGAGTGTCATCGTGTGCCCCCAGACCACCACCATAAAACCATAGTTAGCCACTGCCAACAGATGCAGGAAGATGTGAGAGGTAATGTGATCTTGTGTCTATATGACTACCACCACCACACAATTCTGATGATGTTTTCCATTACATGTTCTGCTCATGCCAAGACAGAGGGAGTCAGACAAGAGACCACATCCATCAACTACAGGCATAAGGTTTCTACTATCAATACTTTAAAGTGAGTAGTGTACTAATGTTTTCATGCTATTCAACTTCCTTTAGCTGTGTTTTGTTTCCTGTTGCTTTCCTGAGCTGCAGTGGTCAAACACATGCAGTCAACTTATTTTGCTTTTTACAGGTTAACAAATTACTCTCCTTCATGAAGGTCTGTATGGTACAGCATTACTGTTTACAGCAACCTACAGGATATCCATTTTCATACTAAGTATATCAATTTTATTTTATTTGTTCCTTTTGTTGTTCATTTTTCATAAAAGTGCAACCGACTGATGAGTCATATAAAGTAGGTGACATGTACATCACGTAATATTTGTCCAACACACCACACACTGTATTGCAGCTGCAGCCATGCCAGTGTTGAAAAAAGTTTGACCCAGGTCGTGACTTGAAATGATGTGGTTTTAAAATGTAACTTGAGTTAAGACACAGGGACACTGAAACAGTGTATTGGTCACAGCCTGGTAGGGCAACCAACAGTTCTCAGTGTCATCATTTGGGATGGTAAACTAAATGGTCATGTTATCCCTCCTTCACAAGGTTTGGCAAAACACTGTGCATCACCACATCATCATCATCACAGTAAGTTCAATCAACAGCAGCATTACAAGTAATTGCAACAGCAGCAGCATTTCTTTTACACTTCCATTTTACTACATCAGCACTGGGAGTTTTCTGGACACAAGACCGCTGCATTTTGGGGATGCACATTAATTCTGGTGACTGTGTGTGAGCACTGCATGCATGACAGAGTGCGCCATTAATTCTGGGAGACTATGTGATTTCTTGTTGTGCTCCCATTTCACTTTGTCAGCACTGAGGAATTTTCTGGACACAAGACAGTTGCATTTGGGGATGAATATTAGTTCTGTTGACTGTGTATTGTGAGCACATAATGTCATAGTATCTATTTCAAAATAAATGTTTTGGAGCCTCAGTAAGGTTTACTTGATATCGTGCTATCGTGTACAAATACAGTGGCGGATCACCTTTAAAGTGGGTCTTTGACCTACAAAGCCCTACACGGTCTTGGTCCTGACTACTTGAAAGAGCTCCTTGTGCCCTACACCCTCTGAGACAGCTCCGCTTGGCTGACAAGGGTTGCTGGAGATTCCGAGGGTAAATTTGAAGTTCCTCTGGAGCTCGTGTCTTTGGTTTCATGTGTCTACCCTCTGGAATTTCTGCCCCATCAGCTCCGAGAGAGTACGACGGTGGAAAGTTTAAAAGGCTTTAAAGTCCTTTCTATGGGAGAAGGTATTTCCAGTTATGTTGTAACTGGTTATTTTAACTTGTAATAGTTGTTGTGTTGTTTTATTGCATGTATTGATTATGCTGGTGTGCTCATGTTTTTATGTACAGCACCTTGAAAATTTGAAAGGCATATGAAATAAATTTTATTATTATTATTATTATTATCATGAAGTGTTTGTCAAACAGCAGGACTGAGCAGTGCAATTATGCTGTGTTAAACTGCATGTGTGCAGTCAGTGTTCTTTCCTGTGTCTGCAGACGTATTCAGTTTGTGTACTAACAGACACTGGAAGTGTGCTTTGGGGAGAGGCATATGTGTGGTATAGGTAGATTAACTTGGAGAAAATGCAGTCTTTTGTTTTGGTTGTATTTTTGTTGTATAACTGTGTTAATGTACACACAGTAATATTTTAATACATTTTTACATTTTTTGCTGATTGTTTTGTTGTGGTGCAGCAGTGGATAATGTCAATGTGTTTAAAAGATTTGGTTATATTAATGAAGTTTTCAATTTGCTGTGCATTACTTGTAGTGTGTGTGTGTGATGTGTGCCATCAAATCAGATACATTTTATTGTGCCACACAGTAATTGCAGCAGTGTGAACCTGCTATCCAGTGCAGCTGCTTTGTAGTATCTTCACTGGTAGCAGTAGACTGTTACTGCAGTACACTGACCCAGCCCCTCTCCCCAACCTGCTAAGGTATTTTTTCAGATTTGGATTTTGACTTGTGAGCACTGGTTGGGTGTTGTTGTACCTTTGTGTCTGCATCTCTTAAGTGTGCAGCGCAATCTTAATCTGTCTGTGCATTTGTATCTCTTTAGAGCCCAATCTCCATCTGTAACTTAAGTCACAATTGTTTATTTGGCTTCACTTCATAATACTGGTGGGTGCATATCTCTGTGTGAACATTGTACTCATTAATATGCATTTTTAAGTCAGGGCAATTATCACGAGTCACTCATGATACAAATCATGTTCTTAATCTTCACGGTCACCATTCATGATCATGAATCACAAAACTGGTGATTTTCTGTTGTTGTTCGTTGCATGTAAGCTTGTTTCATAGTATCTCGGGTCTCAGCTCACCACTATACTCATTAATATGAGTTTTGAAATTGGGTAGTTTTGCATGGTACAGGTCAGGGAAGTACAGCCATAGGAATTCTCTTTCCCATACAGCTTAATATAACTGGCTATCAAACCAGACACTCATCAACTCCAACTCTGAGAAAAAATTCATGTTCTTCATCATCACGGTCATGAATGCGGTCATGGTTCACGATCACGTCACAAATCACAAAATTATTTTTTTTACTAGTTAGTTGCATGTAAGCCTGTTTTGCAGTATCTCTTGAGGCTTCACCACTGTAGTCATTGATATGAGTTTTTAAATAGGGTAGTTCTGTGATACAGATCATCAGGGAAGTACAGCAATAGACATTCACATTCCTGTGCAGCATGTGACTTGCAGTACTGTAAGCCATGTGATGTGTGGGGGCCAGGAACTGTCAATATTGTTGTCACTCTGCCTTAACCCTTAGAAGACTGTGGACGTATATATACTTCCAGAATCTATGTATGTTCACGCATATTCAGTTCAATTCATGTTAAGGCAGAATGACAATGCAAAGTGATAATCACATGGCAAAATGATCCTTTCATGCTGACCACTATGCATAGCAGAATGGCAATGTGAAGTGCCCACTTTGGGCACTTCACCAGCAGAATTTAAATTCACTGCATCTCCAAAAACAATCTCATTGCCTCCTCTCTCTCCTCCTCTGCACAGGAGAAAGTGAAAGTATCTCCTTGCATAAGTCACTTCCTTCCTGCCTGGTTAAAGCATGTGACTTACAGTACTGTAAGCTGTATGATGTGTGGTGGGGCTGCCATTGTTGTCACTTCACCTTTACTGCTAAGGCAGAATGACAAAGCAAAGTGGTAATTACAAGGCAAAGTGAGCCTTTCATGTTGACCACTCCATGTAGCAGAATGGCAACGTGAACCAGGAAATTTAAATTTGCTGCATCTCTAATCAGTGGTACTGCATTTGTGTCATCTGGAAACTGTTGTATGTTGTTTGTCTAACCTGATGTTAGCTGTCTGGTTGCTTCTGTAGTCTTGTTCTTGCCTGCTGGGGTGGAGGTGAGTGGATTTAGGGTTGGAACCCAAACAACACATTATCCAACTTTTGCTATGCTAAGTTGAACCCTAACTGATGCATTAATGCAGTTTTTCAAAATAATTTCCTTTCTTTTGAGATAGTGGAATCCTATACTTATCCTGATTAGAGATGTTGTGGTAAAACTTCACCTGCAAATTTCCATGAAGTGCCGAATATTCGCACTTGACGGGATTCACAGATTTCAGGGCAGCCTGCTGACATTCAATTTGCCTGAATTTAGTGAATTTTGAGGCAAAATCCATGATTTTCTGCAATGAAATGTGTAATTTGCAGGCAACATGTCATACTTCATGGCAAATTTGCACAATTCACAGTCTACAAATTGCGCTATCACTGCGCAAATTCAGCAAAATCACAAATTAATTCACAAAACAAATTTTGCAGACTTCACACATCTCTAATCCTCATACAGTGGCAATCTAACTGATCCTTTGATCTTTTTATACTACTTGACTCACTACTCTGTCCATTCACTTTACTCAACTTTGAGTGGGGGTTGTGGACTTAAATATCCCAGTTTGTCTTCCATATTGCTTCATCAGTTAACTGGTTGTCCATCTGGTGGTGCTACCTGGTGCATAAGTTGGTCCTCTCCTTTGACGAGAATCAGAGATCCTCTCAGTATTCCCCATCCACCCCAACCACACACATGGTCTTTTGTTTTGAAAATTCATTACAGAAATCATTTGGTAGTATATTAAAATGCTTTGTGTATAATAAATGGCTGATGGTAAATCTGCAAAACAATAAGTACTCCAACATTAGACATCACTTCAAGTTCAGTTTTAGCTACTGACATATATAAATCATGTCAGCTCTGCTAATAATATAAACATTTTTTATCTTGTTAATTACAATATGGTGTTTCAAAGATACAAATTTCATTTTCTTGTGGGCAGCTTACATGCAAAGTGACACAATATTCTCTAAGAATGAGCTTAAGATGAACATTGTCCTGGATTCCCCCTTTTCTTCACAAAAGACAGAGACCATTGTTTGTTGTTGTGCTCTGATTGGCAATTAATTTATTTATATATCATAATTCCATGTTCCATTTCATCACCTTTTATTATTATATCTCTCTACAATTTCATTTATTTCTTCTATATATCCATCTCTGATCATCCCTCTTTCTTCCACATTTTTCTCCCCAGGTGAAAACCTGGGTGCCTTCTTCTTCTCCTTTTCTGTTACGTAACGGTGAAAACCGAGACCACTTTTCTCCTTCAGCTTCTTCCTCTTTGGTCTTATTCCTTTTCTTCCCTCCCTCCTTCCCCCCTTTTCCCCTTTTCCTGCCATTCACCTTTGGCAGTCTAATACCATATCCTTATCTGCCATCCACCTCTGGCAGTCCAATAACCATCCTACCGGACACATCTGTCATCCACCTTTGACAGTCTACCATACAGTCCCATCTTGACTGGCTTCCCTCTTGCTCTGTCTTATAGGGTGGGTGGGAGGGATCAAAACTCAACAAAAAGTGACTGAAACCCTCTGTGCTGTCCATTATGTACCTCCACTTGCCCTCCCTTCCTGTTGCCTGGCCATTGTTTTATCCCTGGCCCCTCCCTTCCTTCCCTCCTTCTGACCGCTCCATCTTGATGGAGGAAGGGTGCACCAGACAACCTGGTCTGCCCTTAAAGGGCAAACCCATTGTCCCGGATTCCCCTTTTCTTCACAAAAGACAGAGACCATTGTTTGTTGTTGTGCTCAGATTGGCAATTAATTTATTTATATATCTAATTCCATGTTCCATTTCATCATCTTTTATTATATATCTCTCACTGTTTCATTTATTTTCTTCCATATATCCATCTTTGATCATCCTCTTCTTCTTTTTTCTCCCCTGGTAAAAACCTGGGTGCCTTCTTCTTCTCCTTTTCTGTTAGGTAATGGTGAAAACTGAGACCGCTTTTCTCCTTCAGCTTCTTCCTCTTTTGGTCTTATTCCTTTTCTCCCCTTTTCCCCATTAGCCAGTTTCCAGCTTGCATTGATGACTGGCTTCCCCTCATTTAGGGTATTATTCTCCCTTACCTCAGGGAACCTCCTTCCTAATCCTCCTGTTCTCTCCTCTGTTATTTATATTCCCCTTCTTTTTTTATGTTCCATTTTTGCATGCCTCCTCCATGCTTCTATGAAACCCATCATTTCTGTATTAAACATGTCTATGGCTAGTTCCGACAGGTGCACCCCATCTGACCTGTAGAAATTGTCTACCCACTCTTCCACACCCCGCAGTATTACCTGTCCTCCCATTTTTCTTACCAGTGTTCCTACCCTTCTGTTCATCTTTCTCCTAGCCTATCCACAGCTCTATGGCTGTGCTTCTGTCTCCAAGCTCTCTTGGTATCATATCTGACCAGGCAAGGCTTACCCTAGGCCACCACTGCTCTATTGTTTCTAGGTCCTTTCTATCTGCAAGTATGTGCCCATCCATGGCTTGCCCACAAGGTCATAGCCCCTAAATGTATAATAATTAAGTCTGGACCAGGTCGCCATTCCTTAAGTTCCTTGAAGGTGGGAAGCAGTTGTGCCCATCTCATCCCCCGGATGCCACGCCAAACCAACCTACATTGTTTCACATCTTGGTAAAGCTGCTTCCCCCAGCCTTTTTCTCTGCTCTCCTTTCTGCCCAATAAACATATGAGTGGCTGCAGATCCAGACTTCTGTGATCCTCCCTCTTCCTATGGGGTTTAAGCATAAATAATTATCTTATATATGGCCTTAGCTTCTTCACCATAGTATCCTCTCCTGTCCCCCTCCCACTTTGTCTCCAGATCTGTCACAAAACATAGGTAAAATGTTAATCTCCACACTGCAGTGCTCGAATGTATCTCTTATAACTGGTAGACCGCCAGTGTCCTTTTTCCAAAATACTATTCACAGTTTAGCCTGCCGCTGCCCACTGTGAGGCAGCCCCAATCTGCAAGGAGTGGATAAATAATTAACCGATCCTCCCCAGGAAATGCATGCCTTTTTGAGCAATGCTGTGACTTGATAACCTGTGACCCTTCTTCCATTACCATGCACAGATAATCTCCTGTCCTGTTCCCATGCTCTGCGGCGACAGCTCAAAATGCCTGCACTGGGCACACTGCACCCTCTGCATGTTTCTTTAGTGTCACCATGCAACTCTGTCCCTTTGATCCGTTTTGACCTTTTAATCCTGATCTGTATCTCCTTCATCCCTCAACTTATATCTTCCATTCTAATCCCCTTCCTTGTCTTTTTGCCATGGCCTACCACCTCACTCACCCTCATGGCCCCTGCAAACATCGCCACATAAGTCGTGTGTGAAATAGCAGGCCTCGATCTTTGATATGCATATTGCTGGTAGCACATTCTTTAGTTTTGTTAGCAACTGCTCCCTATTGGTCTTCTATTGTCTACTGGCCCTTGTTTCAACCTACCCGTCCCTGCATCATTCTTCTAATGACCATTGATTTTGTTGGATCCTTCCATTCCTTCAGACTGCAGAAAACACTAATCCCTGCCAAACATAGAAACATAGAAAACATAGAATTTGACGGCAGATAAGGACCACTTGGCCCACCCAGTCTGCCCATTTCCCTACCTAATGGATAAGCTGCAGATCCTAGTTAACCAGCAGCCTACTTCTTCCTGCCCCACCCCTAGAATTGCCTTATGACTGTCCCATGCATGCTTGAATTCCACCACTGTTTTTGACTCCACAACCCCTCTGGAAGGCAGTTCCATGCATCCACAACCCTCTCTAGAAAAAATACTTCCTTAAATTACCTCTGAGCCACCCCCATCTTCAAATTGTGCCCCTGTTCTTGCACATCTCTTTTTGAAAGATGCTATCCTCTTGGACTTTGTTGATTCCCTTGAGGTACTTGAAAGTTTCTATCATGTCCCCCCTCCCTCCTTTCCTCGAGGCTATACATATTAAGCTCCTTAAGTCTCTCTTCATATGTCTTCCGGTGCAGATCCTGCACCATTTGAGTCCCTCCTCTGGACAGCTTCCATCCTGTCTATGTCTTTGTGGAGATTGGGTCTCCAGAACTGCACGTAGTACTCCAGATGGGGTCTGACCAGCTGTCTTTACAGAGGGATAATAACTACCTGTTTTCTACTGGTGATGCCTCTCCCTATGCATCCCAGTATCCCCCAGCCTCCTTGCCCTTTCACATTGCTTGCCCACCTTTTAGGTTATCTGATATGACTAACCCTAGGTCCTTTCCATTTTATTGTTGTTAGTATCTCACCCTCCATTGTGTACTCTTCCCTGGGTTTTTGTTTCCCAGGTGCATTATCTTGCACTTCTTAGCATTGAATCTAAGCTGCCATACATTTGACCATTCCTCCAACCTTGCCAAGTCCTTCTCATCCTTTCCACCCCACCTTGTGCATCAACTCTGTTGCAGATATTTGTGTCATCTGCAAAGAGACATACTTTTCCTTCCAATCCCTCTGCAATGTCGCTATAAAGACATTGAAGAAGACTAGTCCTAATACTGAACCCCGCGGTACCCACTAGTAACCCCCTTTCTTCAGAGTGGAGTCCATTTACTATTATTCTCTGTCCTATTCTCCAGCCAATTCTTTACCCAGGCTGTCATCTTGGGACCCACCCCAGGCTGGCTAACTTGTATACAGTAACTTGTAAACAGACCCCATTGTGGTGTGGGCTGTTCCTTTCTGCCATTGCTCTATGGTGAACTTCCCTAATTGCGCCTCTGTGAGTGGCCTACCTACCTCCATATGGTGTGTTGCCCTGAATGTTTGAAACACTCTCAGGCCCCATCATAGGCCCTCACAGTCCGAGGCACCCATGAGCTGTGAAACAACAGTTCTGCTCCTTCTTGCCAATGTTCCAGATGTACATTGGTATGGGTGTTTGCTTCTCCGCTTGTTGGCGCCAGCCTCCAAAAGGGTCCAGCTGCAGATGGAAAGGCTGTCAGCCAGGGTATTGTGTACCTTTCTATGTGTTTTGCTCTGAATGACATGTTCAGCTGCAATGCCCTTAACACTAAACATTGCAAGACTTGCATGACCGTTTCTGACCTGGCTCCCCTGTTATTTAGGACCTCCACCACTGCTCTATTGTCACACCAGAATGTCACTCTGATCTGGTAATTCTTCCCCCAAACCATGGTGCATGCCCAGATGGGCACATCTCTAACAATGTTATATCTCTTACCTTGCTTTCCTTGCCCAGTCAGAAGGCCATAGTTCTGCAAACCACCTGCCCCTCAGGTAGCTCCCCATGCCTAGGCCCCGGCTGCATCTGTGTAAGCTCGGGGTCTGTGTTATACACCCATTCCTCTTGCCAGAAAGAGCAGCCATTATACTTCCTGAGGAATTCCTCCCATACGCTAAAATCCTCCCTGACACCTTTTGTTAGGTCCACCCAATGGTGTGGTTTTGTGCCCTTGCTAACCTTTTTGTGAATGCCCTTCCTGGCCCAATAGCCCTGCAGGTGAAGTTCAGGTGTCCTAGTACCTGCTGTACTTGTTTTAGTTGTACCGTTCTCCTGCTGGTGTGTACCTGATCAGTCCCTTCAGTTTTTCCACATTTTTGTCTGGCAGCCTGAATATTTCTCTCGTGGCATCTATCTCAATACCCAGGAATTCAAGCACCCTGTTAGGCCCTTCTGTTTTCCAGTGCCAGTGGAACCCTTACTCATCACACAGCTCTTGAAAGTTGACCAGCATTTGTTGTGTCTCCTTTTTCCCTTACCAATGAAAATAAAATCATCCAAATAGGTGACTGTTCTATATCCAGTTCTCTCTTGAAATATCCACTGCAAACAGGTGCTGAATGCTTCAAATGTTGCACATGCAATAGAACATCCATGGGCATGGCTTTGTCAAATAGTACTGACCCCCAATTTTAAAACCCAATAGGTCCCAGTCTTCTCTCTAACTGGCAGCAGTCTGAATGTGGATTCCATGTCGGCTTTTGCCATCCATGCATCCTGATTAGCCCAGATTATCTGGACTGCATCCTCTAATGTCACATATGTCACCTTACTATACTGCTCTCTGATAAAATAATTCACCGAATCCCTTCTGGATAGGATAGGTGGTGAATGCCCTGTACTCTCCTTCTTTTTCTTGGGTACCAAGCCCAATGGCGAGATCTGCATGTTCTGCAATGGGGGGTATAAAATGGGCCTTCTATTCTCCCTGCTGCCTTTTCTTTCTCTATCTTCTGTCTTAACATCCCTCCCTCCATTTGACCGACCCCAGGTTGCTCGCCTCCTCGCTTGTCTGGGACCCTCACACTGCAGTAAAAACCTGTGCAAAAACCTTTATGATCATCTCCACTACTCTTTTGTTCAGATATCTGTCCAACCAAACTGCCCATGCTTCTAACCTGATGGAGTTCTGGACACCCCAAACTGCCCTCTGTCTTCCCACTCTTTCATCCCTCCCGGTCCCTTTCTCTCGCTCAGTGCTTAGTTTTCCCAGTCAGTGATTCTGATCTCCCTACTCATGTTCCCCTACTCCTCCCTCCCCTGTTCCATGCCTGCCCTTTAAACCCCTGTCTCTCCTGAAAAGCTGTTGACCTGAACTATGACCTGGAATCCTTGTGCTCCTTGGGCCCATGTCATTCTGCATCTGCTTGCGGGTGCGTGCCCTGCATTTTGAACATTCATGCCAAAAACGACATTGAGGCCATGAACAGAAGGCCCTGTTGTAAGCCCAGCAGCACCTCTGGGGTGTAACTCCTTTCCTCCCTCACTCACTTTCCTTTGGGTGTGGACTGATCCATTACATAATCTGTCCATAAGTCTAATTACTTAAGTATCCCATCTTACATCCCCATTATGTTGCCATTCTCTCTGCGAAATAATTAGTCATAGTATATCCACCCTACCCCCCTTTGCCTTTGCCCACCTTATTATCAGGGAATATGTGATGAGCGGTTTCAGCCCAGAAGCTAAAGCCAGTTCCGAGATACAGGTGGACAAACAAAAGTCAAAAACACCAAACCTTCTTTATTTTAACACTCAGTATCTTGGAAACAGCTAAAGCTATTGAGACAAACTTTTCCACATGCAAACATCTATGCAGGGTGATTTTGCATGCCAAATTTCATAGAAATGACTTCAGCCATTACAAAGTTATTAATAAGGTCAAGAAATTGGCCTTTAACCTTAAACACTCTCATTAACCCTAATATTCAGGCACTACTGTGCCTGTATAAACTATATATATATATATATATATATATATATATATATATATTCAGATTCAAAATCTTTAATGCATTAGTTAGGTTAACACAGTGACAGCGAGAGACTGGCGTTGGGTTGAGACCCCGCTCAATTTTCAACTGAGACAGGCGCGATTGACCGCCAGCCCCAACTTCACCCCATGACATGCAAAGCAGCAGAAGTAAAGGAGAATGGGGTGATAGTTAGGACCGATTATCCCAATGCGCACCCCAATGCCGGGTGGGGTGGGCGGGGTCCAAGGGGTTTCAACCCTAACACTGAATTTTCACTTTTGTTGGTGTGGAACAACCCTAACTAATGCATTAAATGGATTTTTTGCCTCTAATTTCCTTCTTTTGAGAATGATAACGAAATAGGAACGTAACGCGTGCGCGGCCCGCCAACATGATGTCTTGTGGCATAGTAACAGGAACAGCAATGCAAACAGAAGTGCTAACAGTGGCGCACATGGTAACGCAAGCATGAATGAGAACAGAAAGGTAACGCACACGGTGCGTGAGACGGAACGGTCTGCCACGTGATTTGTTGTCACATAGTAACATGGTGCCTGCAAACGAAATGTCAATGGGCATGGTGATGCAAAGTGAAACAGAAAGTGAAACAGTACTGTAGACACAAATGGCAAAAAATAACAGAAACACAAGTGCAAATGAAAACGCAAAGGATAACGCATATGGTGGCGAGACGCCAACGGTAAGTGAAACGGTGCAGAACCGCAAGTGTAAAGGGCAATGGTAACAGTAATGTAAGGGCACAGGCTGGTTTTCCCAAAAGCTGCATAGAGAAAGACAGTGAGTACAAAGAATGTTGCATAATAACGGTATTGGAACAGAAAATGAGGACTTGGAATACTAAATAGGTTATATCTCAGGAACTGTATGACGAAAAAAATTTAAAAGTCATATGATTTATGACTGTCCTGGCTAGTTTATACATAGCCCCGCTAAGTGTTTTCCAAGTAAAGTCTGTATCTACTTGATTCCTAGATATGGGCCCTGAAAGACACGGGCGAATGCCGTAATGTTATCCTATGGGAAAAAGAGAAGTTCGGAGTGCCATAACTTTGCCTCCCTGCAATATTTTTTCACCAAACCACTGAAAGGCACATCTGTGGGCTGTTGGCTGTCTTCTCTCCAAATTTCAGGAAAAAGACCAAACCGTTATTTTGCAGCACGGTGCCAAAGGATTCCTGTAATGCGCTACGCCGAATGTTATCCTATGGGAAATAACGCCAAATTTGGAGTCCCATAACTTTGCCGCTTATGTTATATTTTTCAACAGAACACTGAAAGGCACATCTGTGACATGTCGGCTGCATTGCCTCAAATTTCAGCCCAAAACTCCCAACCATTCTTTTACAGCACAGTGCCAAAGAATTGCTGTCACTTTCCCACAGACTAGAAAACTAATGCGATTTGCGAAAGTCGTAAAGTTTGACACTTTCGTGAGCACGAAAGTAATTTGCAAAGTACTTTTCCAGAAATTTGAAAAACATATTTCTCGGTGTTTTACCCCAAAATAAAGACATGGCTAGCATCCTCAGGGTCCGACTAGGTGAATACAAAAGAATTAGGTTACTAGAGGGTCCCAAATTTAAATGCCAAGCATTTTTCTGATCACTAACTGAAAACAAAATGGTGGATTTGCAAAGTAACAGGGCCATTTTGTAAAGTAAAATGCATTTTAGACACTGTCAAACTTTTTGTTAACTTTTCCCTTTGACTTATAATGGGAAATTGTTTTTGAATAACTTTTGAACCGCTTAATATTTTTCACCAAATCTTTGAAAGGCACATCAGGGACTCTGGCCACATGTTCCCTAAAGATTTTGGGCTGGTCGCAAACCGTGTGACCTGTATGAGCGACTGTAGAATTCCAGAAAAGCATAAACGCACGCCAGAGATCACGCTTAATAACTCCTCAGCCGTATCCGACACTGCACGAAACTTGGCAGATCCCAAGGCCTATGGTTCTTGATCAGGTATTCTAAATTTCAGGCAAATCCATCAAATGGTCACAAAGTTATTAAGGTGCAAAATTTGGGGTTTAACATAGAAATGGTTCCTCAACCCTAATTCATGGTAGCACTACCGCGTTATCATTATATATATATATGTAGATATATATATAGATATATATATATACTGTAGATATATATATATATATAGACACATCTACCCATCTATTTGTCTGTCTATCTATCTATCTATCTATCTATCTATCTATCTATCTATCTATCTATTTTGACTGGGATACTAATTTTATCACTGCATTTATCCCAAAACACATGTAATATATCCATATATGGATATATTCATGTGTTTTGGGATAAATGCAGTGATAAAATTAGTATCCCAGTCAAGAAGTGGAGATATCACTGATTTCTCCATGTTCCTATATGTCATAGTCAAGGTCCCTAGAATTCATGTCGTAGAATTTTGCACAGAACTTGCAATCTATTGCAGAACTTCTGCAGTGCCGAGAATTCACTCTTCTTGGTGATTTTTATTAATATTTCTGTTTATCCATAGAATCTGGTTCCCTTCCCCTTCTATATCCAAACCCTCCTATGTGTTTCAGAATGTGATGTTATCATTGCTATAACATCATACATTAGCTAATGAAATGGCTGCAATCTGCAACAGAAATGAACAGTGACTTATCTACCACAGCTCCCACTGCCAGAGACGGTGGCACAGCACATCATGCATGGGATATTTGCTCAACCTGCACTACAGCCTAATACAATTTTCAGTCTTACATTATTGCGCTTAGCCAAATTAAATAAAACCTTGTCAATAGCACAGACTTGTTAAGTACATTCCTCACTTTGTACAAGTCTGTTTGTGCCTTTAAGGTATAAAGATGCCATCTCAAATGAATAACTGGTAAAATGAATTTAACTGTCATTTTAAGAAAATAAAGTAATTATGCCCAGAAAAGTGGAATATAATAATGCGTAGACCTGTTGAAAGAACAGACCTGTTAAATAAATAATTGCACTGTAAGCATTTTGCCAGGGTTATTGATTACATATTATCATTGGTTGATAGAATCACCTAAAAGTTATGGAGAAATGTTGTGTGCAGGGACAGCTGTTGGGCCAGAGAGTAGCATGCTGTGTTTCCGTGCTGCAACTCAGGTTCAGAGATTAGCTCTGGGAGCTGGCTGGGCAGCACAAGGATTGGTGGAACACATCACTGCTTGGAGCCTGGGAAGGTATGGTGCATTATTCTGTCACATGGTGGACACATTGTGATGGGCTGGAGGCTCTATCTCACAATCTATTCACATGCATGTCATGGCCTGATGGTGTTATGCAGTGTGTCAGGGTAAGCAGGTTGACATGAAAAGTGAGTTCTGCAATAACTCCTCTATTCTATTTCCAATGGGACCTGTATGAATGAGGATGCAAGTTCATGGAAATAATAATAATAAAATATATATATATATATATATACACACACACATACATTTGTATGTATGTTACAGATTGCATATAAATATATAAGTGATACACAGTGGGAACCTCATGAGTGGTGTAGAACGTACATACAAATATATAAGTGATAGACAGTGGAAACCTCATTAGTGGGATAGATAGCATGCATATAGAAATACCTTATTTATCACATAAGATCCTCTACATATGTCATTTATGCAACAGGCTAGGACCTTAAGGAGAGACATTTGTTTTGCTTTTTAGGCATAAAATTATTTTTATAAGTTTGTTATTTTTGAACTAGTGTTACTGGGCTTTCCACTATCCTGACTGCTATAACCACTGCCATGAAAGTGAAGTCAGGATGACAAGCTGACACTGTGATGTGGTAGTTTGTTAGTGCAGCAGAACTTCCACAGAAATTACAAACTACTGCTTTCACAGAAGTTCTGAGGCAAATGGTAGTCTGCCACAGAACTTGGTCCCACTGTGCCAGTAGAAAAGTAGGGGCCCTGGTCATAGTGCTATTTCCATGTTCCTATATACCACGGTGATATCTTTATGTTCCTGTACGTCATACAAAGGAAAGAGAAGTATTTAACTTTCCATTGTAGGATTATGTCTACAGTATGTACACCCCTCACACACACAGACACACGCACAATATCCCTCTGCCACCTCGTTGATCCTGCCATAACTTTTTAAATAAATAATCATTTTAAAAACTTTACTGGTTGATCCTGCCACTCTGCAGTTTGGTAACCAAGGATTACTTTCACTTTCCCCAGAAACATAATGTGACCAAGCATTAGTAACAGACTCCATGAACTGCTCCCAGACCATCATAGTAAAGCAGTCTGAACAAGGTACATTGGAAAAAGTGTAATTTAGTAATTTTTGCTGCATTTCTCTACAAGAACCTGTCAACTGTACTGAGAACCGAGATACAGGCGACTCGGCAGCTTCAGCACAGCAGAAGGAAGCATGAGTGAGCTGCTATAGCAACAGAAACTCACACTACCTTCTACTGTTCTGAAGCTGCCAACCCGCTTCTCACTATCTCGGGTCCCAGTACAGTCGGCAGACGCTAGAGAAATGCACTTAAAATTCCTAAAATTTCACATTTTCTAATGCTCCTCATTCACACTGTTTTGCTAGGATGGTCTGGGAACAGCTTATGGGAGTCTGTCACTACTGCTTGGTCAAGTTACATTTTTTTGGGAAAGTGTAAGCAATTTTATGCTTAAAAACCACAGTGGCAGGATCAAGTGATATGTGTTTTAATGATTATGTACCCCAAAATAACGGCAAGATCAATTGAGATTTTTTTTTAATAAAACATGTCATGAGTTCTGTTGCAGGGGATAAGTCAGGAAACAGTGAAAGTACTAATATGGCTACTAGTGGGCTACCAAACCTTAGACTGGCAGCATAAACCACATACATTTTAAATGTTTATTTAAATGATAATTTATGTAAAAATAGTGGCAGGATCAACTCTTTAAAACTAAAAAATCCACCAAATAATTGTTTTTTCAAAACCATACTGTTTGCCATCTCTTGTGTTGTAGGGGTATTGGGGACTGTGCTTCAGGAGGTTCTCTGTCACATGTGGTAAAACGCGTGTTGTATAAACAGGAATATGACATGGCCTGAGTAGAAGATATCATATTTATCTTCATTTGAGGCCAATGACATCAAGATATCTCAATCTTGGCCGCCACTCATGAGATATCATGATATCACTGGCCTCTCATGAAGATAAATATGATATCTGCACTCAGGCCATGTCATATCATATATATATATATATACTGCAAAATTTCCACTAATGCATCAGTTGGGATCTCTGTTACAGTGTCAAAGTCTTGAAATGGTGTTAGGGTTACCCACCTAACACTCCACCCCATTTCACACACCAAGGTGTCGGGGTGTGCCTTGGTTCATCGGACCTAACTCACCCCATTCCATGTATAGGGAAGATGAGATGGTACAACGTAGGAGAATGGACTGAGAGGTCCAGTTAACTCCAAGGCACACCCCCAAACCTATTGGGTGTGTGGAGTGTAGGGTGGATAGGATTGGTAACTCTAACACTAAATTTCCAAACTTTTGTCACTGTAATAGAACCCTAATAGATGCATTAATAGGAGTTTTGCAATGAATTCTCTTCTATCTGAGAAGTTTACTCTTACCTGTATGTGTTTGTGTGCCCTGAGCTCCTATCAGTCTGTAGTGTGTTGGGGGCACAGGTCCCCATGCGTGCATATTGTACAGTAATTCTCTCTGATTTTCATGAGGAGTGCAGGGCCCTCAAGGCCCTGTGCTCCCATGTAATCATAACTGAAGAAACATTGTAATTAACCCTCATCTACCAGTGGGAGCACTGGTCCCTCTATGCCTTTGTGCTCCATCATGCTCCCATCACTCCATAATGGCATTCATTTATCCCATCTACTCATAAGTATAGAGACACAGCGCAGGCCTAGAGACATTCCAAGCAACCCTTGTGCTGTAAATGGTGCAATATCTCAGTAACCATAAGAACACTAGAAAAAATTCCACCACAGTTGTAATCGTGGCCTGGCAACCTGCATGCGTGCTTAGCAAAAATCTGTATAGCACACCATGTTCGAGATATAGGTGCCAGGTCACCACAATGTTATCCTAAGGGATATTTCTAAACTTCAGAATGTTATAACTATGGAACCAATGTAAATTTTGTCACCTAACCAGCAAAGGACACATCTGTGGTGTAAGTTCGTTCTATCCTGCAAATGTTAGTCCAAAAGTCCTAACCATTAATTTGCAGTGAAGTAGCAAAGAAACAGCAATTTTTAAAAGCACTTTCTCAATTTGCAAACTTTTCAAATTTTGCAAAACTTTCATGAAACTTTGCAAACTTTGCAAAAGAATGTTTTGAACTTTTGCAAATTTGTGAAACTTTTGCAAACATATTTCCACAAATTTGTGACACTTCCACAGAAAATTGAAAAATATATTTCTGAGCATTATTTTAAAAAACTAATGTCTGGATCGTGTTCCTCAGATCCGATTAGGTAAACACAATTGTTGGTGTTTACCAAGGGGCAGTATTTTGAATTATAGCATTTTTCCACGTCATAACTGAAACCGAGATGGTGGATTTGCAACACTGCAGAACAGATTTGCAAAAGTCAAACATGCTTTTGAGAAAGTCAAAATACTTTTGAGGCGGAAATATATTTTTCCTTAGACAATAATGGAAACTTTAAACTTTAATAACTTTTCAACCGATTAATATTTTTCACCAAACCTTTACAAGGCACATCAGTGATCCAGACCCCATTGACCTTAATAATTTCAGACCAGACCCACAAACCATTTTGACTTACAGATGAGCAAAGAATTTACACAACAATGGTAAATTTCATGTTTTTGGCACTATGATGTTCTGCAATTGCACATCCAACTAGAACAAAACTTGCTAGATCCAGAGATCCATGGTACCAGATGGCACATGCAACAGTTCAGGGAAATCGGACAAATGGTTGCAAGTTATTAAATTGCAAAATATATATATATATATATATATATATATATATATATATATATATATATATATATATATATTACCATAGTTAGGTTGAGTAGCCCTTTTAATGTTAAATGGTGAAACTTTGCACCTTAATAACTTTGCCACCATTCAACAGATTTGCCTGAAATTTGGCAGGCACATGGCATAACCATAGATCTTGGGATTGTACCAGTCAGATATAAGGCTGTGGAGTTATTAAGCAACATCTGCATGTGCATTTACGCTTTTGTGCATTCTTTGCTAGCACCTATAGGTCGCACAGTTTGTGTGAATGGTCCAAAACTTCAGAGAATGTCTTGTGCAGGGTGCCAGATCTGCTTTTAATGATTTAGGTAAAAATATTGAGCGGTTCAAAGTTATTCAAAACAAGTTCCCATTGTAAGTCAATGGAAAAGTTAACAAAAGTGCGAAAGTGTTGCAAATGCACTTTTAGTGTCGCAAATGACCCTGTAGTGTTGTGAGTCAGCCATTTTTTTCAGTTAGTGGTCACAGAAATGCTTGGTATTTAAATTTGGGACCCCTAGGCACACAATTCTTTTGTGTTCACCTAGTCAGACCCTGAGGATGTTAGCCATGTCTTTATTTTGGGGTTATACACCCCAGAAATATGTTTTTCAAATTTCTGGGAAAAGTAGTGTCACAAAGTAGTGTCGTAGCTTGCGACACTTTCAGAAATTTTGCCAAAGCTTGCAAATCACTTACACTACTTTTCCAGGCTATGGCTAAATGATAGGAATTCTTTGTCACCCTGCTGCAAAAGATCAGTTTGGTCTTTTGGGCTGACATTTGAGGGAAGGCAGCCAACATCTCACAGATGTGTCTTTCAGTGGCTTGGTGAAAAATATTACAGGGTGGCAAAGTTAAAGCACTGCAAAGTTGGCGCTTTTCCCACAGGATAACATTACGGCATCCGTTGCATTACAGGAATCCTTTTCTGCCCTGCTGCAAAATAATGGTTTGGTCTTTTGGGCTGAAATTTGGAGGAAGAAAGCCAACATCCCACAGATGTGCATTTTGTGGTTTGGTGAAAAATATTACAGGGCAGCAAAGTGATGGCACTCCAAAGTTGGTGCTTTTTCCTAGGATAACATTACTGTGTCCGTCATGGCTTTCAGGGCCCTTTCTCGAAACAGTGAGATATGGACTTTTCATCACACGAAAATGCTTAGCCCCCAAATAGGGGCTAAATACAAAACTAGCCAGGAAAGTCATAATTCATATGAAATTTAAATTTTTTCACGTCATACGGTTCCTGAGATATAAGATTTAGTATTCCAAGTCCTCATTTTGTGCTCCGAGGCCCATTGTTATGCATACATTCTTTGTTTTCACTGTGTTTTCAATGCAGTTTTTGGGAAAAGAAGGGTGTGCCCTTCGTTACTGTGCCAGTTAGCATTTCCTGTTGCAGTTCCATTACGTCCATAGCACCATTCCGTCCGCCACTGTGTGCATTACGGTTTGCATTTTCATTTGTGTTTGCATTTACATTTCTGTGTCATTTGGCGTTATTGTTGCGTTACCGTTACCAGTTGCATTTCAACTGCGGTACCGTGCCCGTCCGTTACGGTTTGTGTTTCCGTCGTGCTTGAGTTTGTTGTTTCCTTTAGGCGTTATTGTTGCTGTTACTGTTACAATTTGCCTTTACAATTGTGGTACCATGACTGTGCTCTTAACAGTTTGCGTTTCTGTACCCACTTGCATTTTCACTACTGTTTCTGTTTGCGTTTAGTTTGCGTTTCTGGCACTGCTTTCATTTGTGTTTGCATTTCTCTTTCAGTTTGTGTCTTCATTGCGTTACTGTTACCATTTGTGTTTCCTATTGTGTCACTGTGCCCATGTGCATTACAGTTTGTGTTTCCATATGTGTTTGTGTTTTTGTGTTTCTGTTTCCTTTTTGTGTTATTGTTGCTGTTAACATTACCGTTTGCGTTTACAATTGCAGTAATGTGACCGTGCACATTACGGTTTACATTTCTGTTTCCTTTGGTGTTATTTTTCATGTTAACTTTACCACTTGTGTTTACAATTGCAGTACATACCTGTCGCATTACATTTCATGTTTGCTCTTCCATTTAAGTTGGTTTCTGTTACCTTTGGTGTTCTTGTTGCTGTAACACTTAATGTTTGCATTTACAATACTGGTGCTGTCACTGTGCGCATTACCATTTGCATTTCTGTATGCGCTTGCATGTCCTTTGCATCACTGTTCACTCATCATCACTTTAGGCTTGTGTTTCTATCAATGTTTGCTTTACCATTTATGTTGGCTTTACTATGTGTGGAACCGTTGTCGCTTGCATTTGTTTTGCACCTCCGCTACCACGTTACATTCACTATTTATCATCCTCATTTTCAAAAGAAGGCAAATTAGAGGCAAAAACTCATTTTAATGCATCAGTTAGGGTTGTTCACAGTGACAAAAGCCAGGAAGGGTAGTGTTAGGGTTAAGCTCCTTGGACCCCACCCACCCCCACCAGCATCGGGGTGCACATTGGGGTCATCAGTCCTAACTCTCACCCAATTCTCCTATACCTCTGCTTCTTTACATGCGATGGGGTGAGAGTTGGGGCAATGACCTCAACACACTCCCCAATGCCAGTTGGGGGGTGGGTGGGGGGTCGAGGGGCTTTCAGCCTAACCTGAGCCTCACTTTTAATACTGTGGAACACTAACTGATGCAGTAAGCAAGTTGTTTGCCTCTAATATATCTATATATATATATATGTATATATATGTAGTCTTTGCAAAAAAATAATTAACGCATCAGTTAGGGTGAATACCACAGTGACAAGGTGGGGAAATAAGGTGTTGGGTTTCCAACCTAATGCCCCACCCCTACCACCCACCCCATCCTGCCACCCTCCACATCAGTAGCAGTCAGGTGTGCCATGGGTCATCAGGCCTAACTCTCACCCCATTGTCCTATATAATAGTGTGAAAGCTTGTTTAGACATGGAATGGGGTGAGAGTTAGGACTTATGACCCATGACAGACCCAAACCCATTCCAGCTGTAAACATGAGGAGATGGTACAGTATGGGAGAATGGGGTGAGTATTAGCCTAATGACTCCAAGGCACACCCCAATGCCTATTGATGTGTGGAGGGTGGGGATGGGTGGGTGGTAAGTGTATAACCTTGGGGTGGAGCATTAGGTTTGAACCCTAACACCTCATTTCCCTGCTTTTGTCACTGTGGTATTCACCCTAACAGATACATTAATGATGCTTTTGCAAAGAATTTCTCTTTTCAGATAGTATAACTCGTATCCTCATTGTACTGCCATCCCACCATCCAGATAGTATAACAGTGTCCATATGTGCTCTCATCCTCCATCCAGATAGTACAACAGTGTCAATATGTCATGGTGGGAACTCCATTAAGATAGTACAACAGTCTCCAAATGTCACGGTGGGAATGCAGGATCCTTTAGACCCTGTTCTCCCACCCTTCCATCAAAGACAGTACAACAGTGTCCCTATGTCACGGTGGGACGTAGGGTCCTCTCCATCCAGAAGGAACAACAGTGCCCATATGTCACAATGGCAGCACAGGGTCCTTCAGATCCTGCACTCCTATCCCTCCAATAAGATAGTACCACAGTATCATTATGTTACAATGGGATGACCCTGTGCTCCCATCCCTCCACAGATGCACATATGTATGTAGCTGTGGAAACACAAGGGTCTCTGGCACCTGCACTTCCACACATTAAGTCACAAGTAGGCATAGCAAAATTGCAGCAAATAGTCATAACTATAACATCTTAAATAATTGTCACCCCAACTGTTCAACATAACCTCCTTATCACCTCACCACATTTACCCAGTACAGAAAACATTCAAGTCCCTGTTGAAATGTAATTCCACGCAACTGCAACACTGTTTTGCACCACAGGTGTGGAAAAAGTTTTGAGAGGATATGAAAATTGACAGTGATACTATTCATGAGGTGGAGTGTAAAATGGTAATGTTAAAAATCTGGAGTGAAAATATGAAAAATTGGCAAGTTACAAGCGTAGAGAAACCGCATAATGCACGCCGTAACGCTGTCATTTTTGGGAACTTTTTCACCAAAGTTTCTTCATCGGCTTTTTGGGACCTCCCTCATGAGCAGTGCAACTGTGATTTTATTAATCAGTCTCAAAGTTGATTTCTGCACGGCAACCATGCCATTCTGCACCACAGGTGCAAAACACATTCCAGGAAGGATGTGCAAACTGACAGCTGTACTGTTCACAGGGAGGTGAAAAACTGGCAATACTGAAAATCTGAAGTGAAATATAAAAATTGGCTAAAGTTACTGACATGCGTGAAACTGCATAACAAAAATAATGCTATTTCATTTTGAGAATTTTCACCAAATTTGCAACATGAGCTTTTTGGAGCCAACCTCATGAACAGTGGCACTGTCATTTGTAAATCAGTCCCAAAGGTGATTTTTCACAGTGACTGCAAAATTACCTTTCGGGACTGAGCAACGAAAATGACAGTGCCATTGTTCACAAGGTTGGGTAAAGAACACCATGTTGAAAATTTGTGTAAAACTTCCAAAATTGGCTGAGAAATCAATATAGTTAAACCTCTCAACTGACTCTATTATATGGCTTACCTTGATTCTTCAGTTTGTGGTTGGGCTTTGAAGAGTGCAGCTATGTTCCCGATCTGAACATAAGTTGGGGATCATGATGCTGATAGGGGATTGGGCACTTGGGAACATAAGCAGGAGGCTGGTAAGGACACAGGTCTGAGTTTATATTCTGTTTTAACTGAAATATTTGAATAGTTTTGTACGTGAAATTAGTTCTGTGTGTTAAAAATTACTACTTTGACTTAGAACTGTTACTTGGGCTGTGATATTGTAAATTTTGGGGCTTGGGAACACTTGTTTGGCAGTGATAATTAGAGTGAAATTTAAATGTGATGTTTGCCTGGTGGGTAAGAGCCTCCCACCCACCCTGTTTTGTAGGCTTTCTTAAATACTGAAAAGCCACTGGGGATTGGGATTGAAGGGCTGTGTATTTCTATTTTGGACTGAAATTTGAAGCAACAGGAACTGGTGGGCCTGTGACATCATCACGGTACCTGGCGTCTGCATACACACAGTGTTAGTGGGACTGGACACACACTGGACTGTATGTGTTTGTGAGACTTGGGAACTTTATTGGTGGGGTTGAAATTGGGTTTGTAAATAACTGCAGTCAGTACAGAGAGAAACTGTTATCCAGGGGAAGAGACTGAGAAAAGGGTGTGTGCCATTATAAACAGAGGGGACAAACAAGGTGGCCATATTCCACCATGGCAGGCATCTTCAGAAGGGTTGTAGGCTGCACAGGCTGTGGGATGGCAATAATTCTCAATTGAGCCTGGAGTGAGGAGGCTGCCCACTCTGTAGACAGCTATCTTGTATCAGGAGTGAAGTATATTGGTTAAGGAGTAAGCTAGGGGAGTTGGGGGTGTCTAAGGATAAGGGTGTGGATATGGGCAGCAGAAGGATGGGGCTGAGGGAGGCTGGGGCAACACTCTGAAATTACAGGATGTTATTTTACAGCATGCAGGAGGGGTATTAGGGACAGAGGACCCTTAGATAGGGATGTTGATGCTAAGGGAAAGCGTCGGGGTGAACATTCGAATACAAAGAGTGGAGGGAGAAGACTCAGGAGGGGCTGTTGTGGGAAGCCTAGTAGAGCAGACATTGAGAAGGAGGGGCTGTTGTGGGAAGCCTAAAACAGCAGACTGTGGGAAGGGATCTCCTAAGGAGAACAGAGCACAGGGGAGGAAGAGTGGCAGTTTAGAGTGCAGTCAGGGAAACTCGGGTTACTTGATGGAGACTGACATACAGTGTCACAACAAATTTGAGCTACTAAGCAACCTAGAGGGGAGGAAGGGTTGGTGGAAATGGGAAACTGATACAGAGGCCAGGTGGAGGGAGTCGGATACCCATAGGTATCACAGACCGGCAATGGAAAGGATAGAAATAGTCCCAGAGGGAGAAGGGGAACATAAATGTTAAGCAGATGGGGAGATGCAACATATTGCAGACATGAGGGAGGAGAACATGACTGGAGAGAAACTGGGAGACAAGGAGGTGGGAGGAGCCCCCTTCAGCAGGGGGTCAGTACCAAGGATGGGGCCCTAGCTAAAGGGGACCCACAGAGAGCCTCTGGAGGTAGGGGTACTATTACAAGGGGAGGATGGTGGTGTGGGGAAGGGGAAACCATCAGAGCCAGGATAAATGGTTCAGATAAGAGAGGGTTAAGGGACACCTATTCAGAGGGGTCTGAGTCAAGTGGGCAAAATAACAAGGGAGGCAGAAAGGGAGGGTGACAAGGGGTCTCTAATAAGGCAGGAAGACTCCCATGGAATTGAGATCATGAATAAAGGGGGGGGCTGATAGTGCATAGTGGAGGTAACCATAAGGATGATGGCGGTGTTAAAGTTCTGTTATTGGGAGACTCGATGATTAGGGGTATCCAGTGGGAGGGACAGGGGTTGGATGCCATAGCCAGGTGAAGGTAGTGAGTATCTCTGGGCTGACAGTGAACAGAGAAAAGTTCATGGTGTATGAACTGGTTAGGGATTGTGGAGGAAACTGGATTTCCTGGTGCATTTGGGAACTAACGATCTAGAGGGAAATAAGCGTTTTGAAATCAAGCAAGGTTCCAAGAACTTGCCAGAGTCTGTCGGGATAATGGATGCAACATTTCCTTTTCAGAGAATATTGCCAGTACCAAAGGCCTCAGTGGAGAAAAAATGAAGATCACAGAGGTTAATGACTGGCTCAGGAAGTGGGGTGAAGAGAGTGGTTGGGGGTGTTGGGGAACTGGAAAGAAGTTTGGGAGGATAAGGGACTGTATGCCAAGGACAGGCTTCATCTTGCCCCATTAGGGAAGGAAGTCCTTAAACAGGGGATGGCTGACTACATTCAAGAAAGGTGGGGTTTAAACTTGTGAAGGGGAAGGGATAAGGGAGGGCTGACCAAGCCCTCTCCTCCAGATGAGGGAGTAGCCTTCAAACCCAAGAAGGGAGGGAAACAGACTGGGGTGGAGGTTTCAGGAGGAGCAGAGGGAGGATGGAAGTATAAGGAACCTGGGTGGGGTTCAACAAAGGGATCAGGGATAAGGGGTGGGGTTGGTGTTAGTAAATGCCAGGAGCTTGGGAAACAAGTTGCCAGAGTTCAGAGCCATGCTGTTTGATGGGGGTGGATGTGGCGGTGGTCACGGAGATGTGGGTCAACAAAAACCATGACTGGGACCCTAAGCGTGCAGGGTTCACTATGCTTAGAAAGGATAGAAAGGAAGGAGAGGGGTGGAGAGGCTATGTTCGTTTAGAGATTAGAGGTCAAGCTGGGTGTAGTATATAGGCCCCGGGATGGGTGATGTTCTGGAGGATGGTTTGCTGGACAACATCGTTGCCCAGTGTGGACCAAAAGGGGAAGGAGAGGTGTTGATGGAGGACCTATATGCCGGTACAAACTGGGGAACCATGTCCTCTGAGGTGCCCAAGGAGCAGAGACTGCTGGACGGCTTCCAGGACGTGTTCTTAACACAGCATGTGATGGAGCCCACAAGGGAGGGGCATGTCCTGGATGTGGTTCTGGCAGATGGGGATCTAGTAGGGACCTGGTTGTAGAGGATCCCTGACTGGAAGTGACCACAATACTGTCTGGTTTCAAATAAGCATGGGGGGTCTAGGACACTGGCAGTGGACTTCAGGGGCAGGCTTTGTGGGCATGGGAAATATTCTCAAGGATCACTTGAAGGGATTACATCAATGACAAATGTGGAAAGGAGATGGGAGGTCATAAAGCGGGGACTTCATGAGGCAGTCAGGACCTCGCTAGGTGGAAACATAAAGGAGCAAGGTCACATAAACCATGCTGGTGGTCCAGTGAGGTTTAGGTAGTGGTCAGAGAAAAGAAGGCAGCCTACAAAAATATAAAACAACAAGAGGGATAGGGATAAGAAATGTACCATCTTGCATCTAGAAAAGTCACCCAGATGGTGAGGTGGCAAAGTCCAGTAAAAGAGCAGCGGCTGGTACAGGGGATACATGGAGAAGAAAAGGGTTCTTCGGTACATTGGGGAGCAGAGAAAAACTAAGGGCCATCTCAGCAGATTGAGATCAGAAGGAGGGTGGGTAGAAGAGGCGAAGAACCAGGCAAAGGTATTTAACGAGTACTTTGCCTCTGTGTTCACTAGGGAGGGGATGGGATATCTACAAAGCAAGGCACAATGAGGATAGAAGCGGCAGTGAGTGGGATCAGGGGAGCAACAGAAATGGAGCAAGAGGGAGGAGAGGTACCCCAGGGGTGTCACATCAGGATAAGGATAAAAGGCCAGTAAGGTGGAGGGAAGGATGATGCTATCTCAGCCAAAGGGTGTGGTTAGCCCTCAAGACCCTAAAGAAAGACAAATCTCCTGGGCTGGATGGCATTCATCCGAGTACTATGGGAGTGTGGCAGACATACTGGCTGCACCCTAGTGGAGCTCTTCAACAGGTCACTTGAGACAGGGAGGGTACTTAGGTGGCGAGAGGCACATGTGGTGCCAATCCATAAAGGAGGGGTCGAGGGAAGTACCAGGTAACTATAGACCCATCAGTTTGACCTTGGTGGTGGGAAAATTAATGGAGAGTATACTGAAGAAATGATTGGGGTGTACTTGGAGGAGGTGGGAGGTCTGGATAGTAGGTAACATGGGTTTGTGCCAGGTAGATCATGTCAAACCAATCTTGTGGAGTTCTAAGAATGGGTAACATCAGAATTGGACAGGGAAAGCCTGGATGTATTATTCTCGGACTTCAGCAAGGCGTTTGACTCTGTCCCCACAATGGTCTGGTGGAGAAACTGATGGGATTGGGAGTAGGCCCTTTGATGGTCAGATGGATTGAAAACTGGCTAGCTGGACACACCCAGAGAGTGGTGGTCTGTGGGGAGCTCTTGAACCCTAGAGAGGTTGGTAGTGGGTACGGCAGATCTCGGTCCTGGGTCCGATCCTGTTTAATGCATACATATCGGACATCAGGAGGGTATATGGTGTGAAATGAGTCTCTTCGCTGATGACTCCAAGATGGGAGCAGTAGTTGAGGAAGAAGGGGAGGTTGGCCCTGCAAGGGACCTGGACACCCTGGAAGCTGGGCTCACACATGGAAATTAAATTTCAATATCACCAAGTGCAAGATGTTATGTCTTGGGCAGGGAAACCCTAAACACAGGTACACCCTGGGAGGGAGGCGTTGAAGGCCTCAATAGGGGAAAAGACCTAGGGGTGTGTGGATGCATGTATGAATAACTCTGAGCAGTGCTGGGAGCGGCTAGCAAAGCAAACAGGATGTTGGGATGCATCGTGGGGATCACCTCTAGGAGCAAGGAAGTGATTCTGCTGCTGTACAATGGACTGGTTAGACCACACCTTGAGTACTGTGTACAGTACTGGAGACCACACCTGAAGATGGACATACAGCTCCTGGAGAGGGTACAGGGAGGGCAGCTAAGCTGATACGAGGGCTAGGGGATTTGATGTATGAGGACAGACTTGAGGAGCTCTGCCTGTTTTCATTGGAGGAGAGGAAGGAGGGGGAACATGATTGAGGTCTTCAAGTACCTCAAGGAATAAATAGGGTAAACATGGAGGGATCTTTAGACTAAAGCAGGGAGGTATCACCAGAGGGCATGGTTTGAAGTTGGAAGGTGGAAGGGTGAGGGGGAAGAGGAGGAGGTTTTCACTGAGAGGGTGGTGGACCCTTGGAATGCACTACCTGGTGAGCTGGTTCAGAGATCCACAGTGGAGAGCTTCAAGAGGGTGGGACAGACACAGAAAGTGAATGTATCAGATGATAGCCTGTCCCAGGGGTGGGGATGGATGATAGGGTTTCTGGAACACAAGGGGAGGGTCTGCACCCAACTAGGGATTTGAGGTTCGAGCGGACTTGATAGACTGTAAGGCCTAATCTGCTGGGAAATAGTATGTTAGTATGTAAGATGATAGTGCCAACCTCCAGAGGTAAGTGTAGGGTAAGGGGTGTAAGGGGAGGTGGTGTGCAGAGGGAGGGTATGGATGTGGGAGGGGAACTGGGAAGATGACAAGGACCATTTTCTTTATTACATGTTTTTTTTAAATAGACATCAGGGATGGTTCTCTTTATTCACAGGTTAAAAAAATTAATATTGGCACACTGGGGTGGGCTCCCAGTGTGCCACATAAGTTGGGGGATCATGATGCTGACAGGGGATTGGGCAACCCTGTAGGCAATAAAAGAGGGCTGGGGGCATCTGACACTGGAAGTGGGCATCCCAGTGTCAGAAAGTAAAAAAAATAAAATAAACTATATCTTGGTACACTGGGGTGGCCCCAAGTGTGCCACAATACTAGAATACACACCAACATGAGGATTGGGCACTCGATGTCAGTGCAAACATAAGAATTTGGGGAAGGACAGACTAGTTAGTGCGATGCAGAATCCTGCATTGAAATGATCGCAAATTTTGATTTAGTATTCTGCATCAAAGAAAAGACACCTGGGGTTGGCTTCCTTTTCACAGACTTTTAACATATATAGGGCACACTGGGATGGGCTCCCAGTGTGCCACAATACTGGGGACATACACACAGACAAGGGGACTGGGCAACCTCGATGTCGATGCAAAACATTTGGGAGGGGCAGACTAGTTAGATGCAGGATCCTGCATTGAAATGATCGCAAATTTCAATGCAGGATTCTGCATCCAGGAAAAGACATCGGGGACAGTTCTCTTTTACACAGGCTTTTATTAAATATCGCAGGGCACACTGGGTGGGCCCCAGTGTGACAAATAAGTGTGTGTGTCTGCAGAGGCATTCATACTGACATGGGGATTGGGCACCCTGTCTCGGTGCAAACAAAGTGGGTCTCCTTAACTCTGCAGTTGGCAGCACAAGTTCCAGCTGCAGCTGCAGAAGTCAAGAAAATACCACTCTTCTCATACAGATAACGCCTACAAGCTATTCTATGTATAAGCTGGCATCCAACAAAAACTTGTTTGGGTCCAGCTGAAACAAAAAAAAACATTGGAATACACCTCTTTAGCTGTGTTCTGATGTTTTATTTTTTTTAACGCTCGTATTTCAGCATCCTCGCTAAGCAGCAAACAAGATGGCAGATGCAACACAGTTCACTCAATCAAAAGAAGCTGGTATTGTGTGCACAATACTCATATTAGGCACATAATACCAGCCTTCTTATTAAGAGAACAGGTATTTTGCATACTGTACTGTGTGTAGTGAAAAATAGTATTTTTCGTGCCTGACATATAAATTTATCCATAGGAAATAACAGGAAAATTAAAAATGTCATAACCTTTGAATGGATTAATATTTTTCACCAAAGGCATAACCGTGACCCAAAGGCTTTCTACCCTGAAAATGTCAGACCACAAGATAAAGCGTTTTCTGAGATCCAGCTGTAGAAAGAAATGTCAAAACCCTAATTTTTCTGTTTTTCAACACTTCATATCTCAGAAACCACTGAATGGATTCCCATGAAATTTGGGCAGGTCAAGAGACATACGACTAGAGATGCCAACTTTCATGTAAATCCATTGAATGACTCCAAAGTTATTAAGCTTTTAACTTTGGACTTTTAACATAGAAGTGCAGTGTCACTCTAACTATACTGGTGTGACCATGCCAGAATAATATATATAATATAATATATATATATATATAAAATAAATAGAATAATAAATAAGTGAGTGGGTATTACAAGTGAGTAATACATCGAGAGGTTCTGGGGACAAGAAACCTGAAGAGGCTCGAGAGGTTTCTTTGTCCCCAGAACCTCAAGATGTATTACTCATGAGGTTACCCACTCACCTATCTGTTGTTTTTGTAATATATGGATCGACTTCTTCAGGTCTGATTTTTTTTCCTGGCATGCTGTGACTCGCTCTCCATGTCTCGCTCCGTGTCTCACTCCCCCGCTCCAGCTGTGGCTCTATTTCATAGCATCCTTTTCTACAGTGCATTTTTGTCCTACCTTTCAGTTGCAGGCATGCAGGATCAACCAGATAACTTTTGAAATGGAGGACAAAAAGGATGCGCAGCAAAACAATGAAAACAAAGGGGATGAATTTATCTCTGAAAGCGAGAGATGAGCGCCATGTTTTTGAACTGTTCTGCCTGGCTGACAAACAATAGCTGGCCAATCACACAGAGGAAAGATGCTAATGGGGATGCACACAGTCACTAGGGCTGTGCTGGAAGGGCGTGGCACCATGGCAACTAGGTTTCTTGGCAGGCAAACTTGCACATGCACTGTGGCAGATTCAGTGATAATACTATCGTTCAGAGGTGGAACAATGGTATTATCACCTGTGAAAGATAGTATTATCAGCAAGGAACGATAGTATTATCACTTGAGACAGTGGTGTATTACTGGAATTTTTTGTATGGGACAGGATGGTATTATTTCACTGTCTCCATATATTACATATATATTATAGTGGCACAGTAGTGCCACTATAGTTAGGGTTGAGTACCACATTTAAGGTTAAATCTGATATTTGGCAGCTTAATAACTTTGCAACCATATGATGGATTTGCCTGAAATTTGGAATGCAAGGTATGGTGCCCAGAATCTCTGGACCTGCAAAGTTTTGTAATGGTAGAATGTACAGCTGTGGAGCTACAAAGCAGCAAAAATGCATAAATTATGGGGTTTTGCGTATCTTTCGTTATGCCTACAGGTCGCACAGTTTGTGCGATCGTCCGCACCTTCAGAGAACATGCAGCTGGGGTCCCCAATGTGCCTTTTGAAGATTTCATGATATAATATTAAATGGTTCAAAGTTATAAAAAAAAAACTGTTCCCCATTATAGTCTATGGGAAAAGTTAACAAAATATTCGACAGTGTCGCAATGCAGTTTTACTGTCTCAAATGACCCTTTACTGTCATGATTCAGCCATTTTTTTCAGTTAGTGGTCAGAGAAATGCTTGGCATTTAAATGTGGGACCCTCTAGGAACACAATTCTTGTTGTGCTCACCTAGTCACGCCCTGAGGATGCTAGCCATTTTTTGTAGGTAAAACATCCCAGAAATATGTTTTTAAATTTTGTAAAAGTAGTGTTGCAAGTACTTTCTGAACATGTGACACTTCGTGATTTTATTTGCGGAAGTGTCATGATTTCTAAAAGTACTTAGCGACACTATGTCCAAAATAATAGGGAATCTTTGCCACCCTGCTGCAAAAGAACGGTTTGGTCTTTTGGGTGAAATTTGATGGAAAAAGCTAAGATCCCACAGATATGCATTTTAATATTCCAAGTGCTCATTTTCTACTTCAAGGGCCATTTTATGCACGCATTCTTTTGTATTCACTGTGCTTCTGAATGCAACTTTTTGGGGAAAATTGTGTGCATTTGTGGTACTGTGACCGTTAGTGTTTCGCTTGCGTTTATGTTACCGTTTGTTTCTGTTTATGTCACCATGTCACCACTCTTTGCGTTTGCATTTGCTTTACTGTTACCGTTGCATTTCCATTGCCATTTTAGATTTAGCATTTACTTTTGCGTCGCGGCGTGCATTACCCTTTGCGTTTGCTTTAATGTTTCTTTAGGCGTCATTGTTGGTGTTACCATTACCATTTGCTTTTCCAATTGCATTAACATTACAGTTTGTGTGTTCATTACCATTTGCATTTTACGTTTCCATTGGCGTTAGCATTGCATTTCGGTAGTTTTTCCATTGTCAATTGTGTTACTGTTTTCTTCTGCATCGCTGTTGCCATTACCATTTGCGTTTCTGTTTGCATTTCTGTTACGTTTGCATTTTCATTACCGTTTTCATTACCGTTTGCATTTTCATTGCCTTTAGCATTTGCGTTAGTGTTTTCGTAACCACTTGTGTTTGCATTTATGTTTGCGCTACGTTTGTCTTACCATTTGCATTATCATTTCTGTTTGCATCACTGTGTGTGTTGCCATTTGCGCTTGTGTTTGTATTACCGTTAACATTACTATTTCTTTTACCTCCTGTTGCCATTACCATTTGGTTTATGTTACCATTTCTGTTTTGCATTTTCGTTACTGTTTGCATTTCCATTTGTGTTTGCGTTAATGTTTGCGCTAGTGTTTACATTACCGACTGCGTAACCATTTTCATTTGCATTAACACTTGCATTTCCATGCATGTCTGTGACATTTGTAATACTTACTCTACAATAGTACTTCTGTGCATTTACCAATTTTCATTTGACATCTGCATATGTTTTTGCAGAATGAAGTGCCCAAAAATGTATTTATTGCCACTTTTGTAAGTCTTACGCTCGTGCTACTCCTGAAACTGTTGAAGAAATTTGGATAAGATTTGGTATGAATGGAGTGGAATGATGCATCTATTTACTTACCAATTTATATTTCACTGGTACATACGGTTTTGCATAGTGCAGTGCAAAACATTTTGTTTTTTGCTATTTTTCTGCACTGTCTTCGCGCGACGTATAATGCAGCCACTGTGTGGCTGATTGGTCTGACACTTAGCACGTAGAAAGCCCTTTCTTCAAGGAACATGGCAGTTTTTGTTTGGTGAAACAATATTGTTCTGTTCCAGAGTTATAAGATTTGAATTTGCCCCTTCGCAGTCAAGATTTCGATGCCAATTTTCGATTCGCTATTTTCAGCCATGATTTCTGCCATTTTGTAGTGGAAGACTTCTTAAAGGTGCAGAGAACTTAAAATTGAATATCTCTGGAATGGTTTGGTCTTTTTCACATGAAATGTGGAGGGTGTTAGTGGATGTCCTGGAGATATGAATTATGCTGTTTACATGTTGGAAAATAATCTGCTGTGGAGATACTGCATGCGACTCATCATTCTCGCATAGCGTTATGCATGGTGCTTGGCTTGAAATTTATAGCATAGGTAGCCATAGTGGTATGGAGTGCCTTTCAGTGGTTTGGATCACATTAGCCGTTGTGCGTTATCTTGGAAGCGAAGTGAGATACAGACTTTTGCTACTGTTGACTCAGGTCACCTTTTGTGCTGTTATCTTGGAAACAAAGCGAGATACAGACTTTTGCTACTGTTGGCTCAGATCACCTTTGTGCCGTTATCTCAAAACTAAGTGAGATACAAAGTTTCGCTATTGTTGGATCACATCACCTTTGTGCCGTTATCTTAGAAATTCTTGCGCTACTGTTGCCCTACTTCAGCTTGCTGTTACCATTTCCATTTGTGTTTACCTTTGCATTTCCCTCATCATTTGCATTGCCATTTGCGTTTCTGCTTCCATTTCCATTACCATTCAGTTTCTATTTATGTTTTGTCACTTTTACTATGACTGTCAGCATTTGTGGTTACATTTACCATTACCATTAACATTGCCTTTTGCATTTTCATTTGTGTTACCGTTACGTTTGCATTTGCAATACCATTTGCATTACCACTTGCATTTGCATTTCTGTTTGCATTACCATAACAGTTAGAGCTTGTGTTTGCATTCATGTTTTTGTTGCTGTTACAGTTACCATTAGTGTTTGCGTTTCACTCACCATTACCATTATTGTTAGTGCTAGCATTACTGTTCTGATTATTACATAGACATAGGCAGTGCGGTGGGAGAAATGAGGCCCACCAACCTGATCCATTCACTTTTATATTGCACATTCTCAAAAGAAGAAGTTCATGGCAAAAACTCTGTTTAATGCATAAGTTAGAGTTGTTCCACAGCAACAAAGTGAGGAAATTTGGTGTTAGGGTTGCCACCCTTGCACCCCACACCCCACCCCCCCACCAACAGGCATCAGGGTGTGTGTTGGGGTTGTCGGTCTAACTCTCACCCCATTCTCTTATACTGCACCACCTCAGCTTATTTACACATGGAATGAGGTGAGAGTTAGGGCTGATGACCCAATGCACACCCCGATGCCTGTTGGTGGGGGCACAGTGGGCGGGTGCAAGGGTGCAACCCAACACTGAATTTCCTCACTTTTGTCACTGTGGAACAACCCTAACTGATGCATTAAACTGTCTGGCTCCATACTACTTGAGGAGCATATGCAAGATCCTGACTACCATACTGCTCCTAAGTGGGCTTACAATATTTGTCCTCTTGGTGGCTGCATGGGAGAAAATACTGTCTGTTACCCTTACCCTCTGAGATAAATGTATCGGGGCTTACTCTGGGCTTGTCTGGTTGTGAAACCATTTGAGCTCTGAGAGGAACTTTGGCAACTAAAGTCAGGACAGGACCTACAATAGAACAAGAGAACACACACAAAGTGAACTATCTAGAATTTCTTGGCAATAGGAATATAAGAAATACACATGCTATGACCATCATTACTATTTTGTCTATGACAATCAAGAATCAACTGGTTGCCCCATAGCCCAGACTCATGATTAGTAAGTGTCAGGTCACAGCTGCTGCCATTGATTAGCCAATTTCCTCCCTAGGTTTCAAATTCAGTATGAAGGGTTGCCACAGATTTACATATTTAAGGAGGGTGTCAGCCACTGTGTGCAACATTCTGGACCAGTTAGTGACCTGCACAAGGAGTTAAGCACCTCTGCAACAAAGGGATCTCCTGAGTTCTCCATTTGCACAGGAGGAGTCTCTTTACCTGCATAGTTAGGATCACCAAAGCTTCAACTCTGAAAGACAGAGATGGGGGTTGAGGACTAAATTCTAGTATCAGCACCTCCGGGGTTATTGGTATTGGTTTCTGAAGTATTTTGGACCCCATCCTGCATGCCGTCTGCCACAAGGGCTGGGTCAACCTGCAGTGCCAAAGTATGTGGATTAAGTCTCCTGGGACCTCCTGGCACCTTCAGCAGAGGTTGGTCTGCATCAGGTTTTCCTTTGCAAGGACCACAGGTGTCCTATACCATGAGTTCAGGATCTTATTCTGTATTAACTGGCTTCTGGTATCAGGGTAGGCAATGTGGGCAATCCACAGGCAAGACTTCCACTCCTGGTCCATGATATGGGTCTGCAGAGCCTGTTCCCATTTGAGTTTAGAAGCTGATTTTTGGGATGGGATAGTGACTCTGAGGGCTGCATATATGTGACTGGACTGGCCTCTGTCCTGTCTCAGCCAGGTCTCCACTTGGGAGGCAGGTTTGCCTGGGGGTACTTGTGGGTATATTCAGAGATCGCACCCAGATTTGAAGAAAGCACCAGAAATCCTTAGGGGGTATCTCATGAAATCTACACAACCCTCTAATGAGTTCAGAGTATTGGTACCTGGGATAATCAGATCCTGGAGTTGAGACAGACCAGAAGTCTCCCAAGAGGGCCATGAAACTGTTTTTTATTAATGGTGATCTCACAATTACCCCACAGTGGGGTGATGTGCAGTGAGGTCGTATTAGTACCAAGCATCTTGTGTGGTTGCCCCAGTACTCCAGGCAGGGGCCTATCATAGGGTGAAGTTGGATACCCCTAGGTGGGTGGTTGAACAACATCAGGGTCAAGTGAGCCAGCTCACAAATCTCTTTCTCCATACCCAGCCACTGGGGGCATTTTGCTCAGGGGCTGCAAACCACTTAGCATCTGAGCAGTGTGGAAGGCCATTTATACTCTTCAAACCACAGGAGTCCCCACACTCCATCTGTCCAGTGTGCCCTCAGCTTGTTCCTACTGTACTTAGGCCTCTTGCCATCCCACATAAACACCCTCAGCAGGAGTCCAGCTTGATATATCAATATTGAGGTAGTTTCAGGAAATGTGTGATAGGAGGTACATTATCTTGGGAGTGGTCACCATTTTAATTGCAGAGATTTTACCCACCAGAGTAAGTTCGAGAGCCCTCCATCTCTCTAGCTCCATTTGAATGGTTGCTTGTGGCAGTCTCAGATTCATTCCCCAGAGTGTGTTGAGGTTGGGGGTGATGCTAATACCCAGGTAAGTGATTCCTTCAGGTGACCAGTGGAGCCCATGCTTGGTGACCATGTAGGAGGTACAGTTAGAATTCAGGGTAGGACCTCCATCTTGGACTGATTGAGTCTGAGCCCAAGAAAGTGGTGAACTCAGAGAGGGTATTCAGAAGGGTGGGAGAGTGGTGACGATGTCCACCAGAGGGAGCAGCAGGTCATCAGCATACATGAGAGTATGAGAGTAGGGTAGACCTCTTCCCCAGTGTTACCCTGTGGATTAGTCCATTCTGTCTGATAGCCACCATCAGAGGTTCCACCACAAGAACAAAAAGTAGTGAGGATAGAGGGCATCCTTGGCACATTCCCTATCTAAGAGAAAGGGGAGACAACATAGATTTGGTGAGTACCTTAGCAGCAGGGGAAGAGTAAATTGCCCCAATCCAGGCTCTTAAACCCACATCAAACCCCATGGTGCATAGCACCTGCTGGACAAAGTCCCACTCCAGGGAGTCAAAGGTCTTCTCAAAGTCTATTGCTATCACTGCCACAGGTGTGGGAAGCAACTTGGCCTTATGCATTAAGTTCACCAGTGATCTAATGTGATCTGCACTGAATCAGCCCTTAACAAAACCTACCTGGGATGGGTGAGTCAGACTGGGAAAGAAAGGGTTAAGTTGCTGGCCAGCAGTTGGCTAACTCCTTACTATCTGCATTCAAAAGCAAAATGGGCGGTAGCTGGATCCTATTAGAGGTCTTTCCTTCTTGGGCAGGATGATGATTATCACCTCCCTGAATGATGGGTAGGGCACGGCCTGCAGTGCCTTCATGAACACCTGTTGTAAAATGGGATACCGTGAGTTGTAAAAGCTGCCATATCTTTATGGAATTCATCTCCTTCAGGGACTTTCCCATCTTAAGGAACAGTAAAGTGGTGGTGACTTCTTGTGGCATTATTGTGGTATCTAAGGCCTGGGCCTGTTGCTCCAAAATTTTGGGAAGGTGTAGGGAGTTAAGGAAGGGAGAACTCCTTTGGGGTTAGGTTGTCTAGAAGATTTATATAGCGATGAATAAAATTTAGCCATTATATGATTAATCCTCCTTTGAGTGTGGGTCTTAACCCCTTGTCCACCAGGGCAGCAATATGCCTTTCTGACTGCTGTATTTTCAAACGATAAGCAAGGACCTTACCCCTTTCTTTCCCCTCCCAGTACATATGTTTAAGTCTAATAATCAAGATATTTGCTTTCCTGGAGATGAGCTAGTTCAACTGCATCCTTAATGAGGCCACCTGGCGACCTGCCTCTGACTGGAGGGAGGGATTCGGAGGGTCTTGAAAGCCACCTCCACTTACTGAAGCTGTTTTCTAGTGACTTAAGATTCTGTTCCTCCTCTTCTGGCAGTTGTGTGTGAGCCCCAGAGCTCCATAATTGCCCCCTCAGGGTGGCTTTAAATGTCTCCCATGTGGTGCTTGCAGAGGCATCTGTGACCTGATTATTCTGAAAGAAGTCTGTGGCTTCCCATTGGAGCCAAGGGAGGAAGTCAGGATCTCAGAGTAATAAGCGGTCTAACCGCCATGATGGAGAGGTGGGGAGGGGCCCTAGGTAAAGGAGAATCACACGGGCATGATCTGAAATGACCAAGGGTGGATGAAGATGTCAATGACATTTCTAGTAATACTTGGAGATGTGAGCCAAAGTCCATGTAACTGTGGGAGCTATGCATCAGGGAGTGGAAGGTATAATCTTGCTGGAAAGGGTGGAAAACCCACCAAATATCAGTGAGGTCATGTCCTGTTGCAGCTGGGCAAGCACCAGTACTGTCCTGGAGTGAGGCTTTGTGTTGGAGGAAATCTGTCCAAAATCCGATCATGCATAAGGTTAAAGTCCCTCCCTATTATCGTTGGGGTCTCAACAGAGGCCAGAGTGCCCAGCACCTGGGCCAGTTTAAGAAAAAGGAGGGTGAGTCTTGCTTTAGGGCATATACATTACCCAGTACTGGGGTCCCTCCCCTGTAGCCATAAGCACAGTTACCCATCTCCCCTCTGGGTCACTCCACCTTGCACACAAGGTTTCAGTGTAGCTTTTGTGGAGCAATATGGCTACCCCTCTGTTTTGTGGGGGCTAAGATATTTATGACCTGGCCCACCCACTCCTCTTCAATCTTTCATGAACCCCCAGTAAGCTTGGTCTCCTGCAGGAACATGACCTCTGCTCCCAGCCTCTTAAGGTGTTGCAGCACCTGTTTCCTTTTATTAGGGGTGTTAAGCCCCAGATGTTCCATGTCAGACGTTTTGTCACCTATTTAGGAGAGGGAGCAGGTATTTATTTTATTTATTTTAGTCTTTGGTAACTGAGTAAGGCCCACTAGGCACAAGTGCCTATTTTCAGGGGTGACCTGGGAGCACTGGGCGGTCAAGTGACTTGCTCAGAGTCACACAGTATGCAAGTGGAGGTTGTGAGAATCAAACTCAGGTCTGGGCTGTTGGATGTACCAAGCTTGTTCACACCTCATTCCTCTAACCTCTAGGCTATACTGCCATCCATACAGCCAGGTTTCTATAATGGAGATATATCAAAGTGAGTCTGGAGTCTGGGAGCGGGGTAGGCACCCCAGAGGAAACAAGTCGTGGTGGGTATGAATCAGGCATGGGGAGAGAGAGTGAGTGACCCCTGCCAGAAAGTAACAACTGACCCTAGCCTACTATCTAGCAACAACTCTGTGTGTGTCCCTTGAAACAATAGAAAACAGTAACACATATAGTGACTATTTACAATTTGCACAATCATTCATGCATAGAGGTGGAATAGAGGCTTCCCATTGGCCACAGAGCCCTGTTGTAGGCCAACCTCTATTCCCAGGTGCAATCCTGTGGTTGTAAATCCCCTGTACAGTGGGCGATAGCCAGGGGTAGACCACTGAGAGAAGAAATTGTCACCTCAGTAAGACTAGCTGTCAAGGTCTCAACTCACTATAGCCCTAGAGGGTAATAAGGAGCTCTTTTCCAGTCATATTGGGTGGTACTTGAGAATTTAGAGGAGAAGAGAAGAGAAGAGGAAATGAGTGAGGGTGAGGAGGTGCCTCATCCCCAAAGCAGAGGGGCCTGAAATTTCCTCAAGGGAACCTAACATCACCCTAAGTACAGAAAACTGAGGAGGATGAGGGGTGAGATGGAGAAGCAGGTCTTAGGGCACTCTTTGTTCTAGCCTGATCAGAGAGGAAGCAGTGCACAAAGGTACCAAAGTACCAATGCCTCTGCTGCTGGAGGGTGCACAGGCCTCCCAAGGAAATCGAGCTCTGCCCAGAACCTAAGCTGGATTTCCCTGAGGCAGAGACCATACTGCATACTCATAATGTAGTGGGCAAAATCTTGTCTGGTGAACCAGATAACTCAACACATATAGAGGATCCCCTTCCATACCCCCTCTCCCAACTGCTACAGTCCTCTCCCTCCATCCACAAACCTGGGAGCATACAGGCCACGAGCCAAGCACTAATGTTCAAGTCGCAGGAGAATAGAAAAATACTGACAACCCTATAAACAATTGTGGTTGTACAGCCAGCCTCAAACTGCATCTCCGTATGTTGCTGTGGGTTGTTGGGTCCCTGCAGATCTCTCCCGTATGGGGAGGGCAATTCAGCTGCAGGCACAGCCAGGAGGGCGATGTCTAGGCTGGGGGGCGAAGGGTGTTCCAGCAGTCACTGAACTCAAGCTGCATGTTTTGGGCCCTATAGAAACATTTCAGATCACCTCCAAAGCCACCAAGTTGAACCCCCAGCAGAACCCTGATCTAGCTAGAAACGAACAAACCTGATAGAGGCAATAAATCAAAGGGTTACTTATCTGACCATGAGTGTGGGGTCTCGCTGGTCTTCGTGCTGGTGACTGGATCAGAGCCGGCTGGTCTGAGAGCAAACAGGATCCCCAGAGCTGGAAGTGGCCCCACTTGAGGTCTTCGTGGATGGTGTACTATAGAGTTTGCTCTGTCATCAGCCTTCTGGGATAGATGATCAGAACCAGACAAGTAGTCAGGCCTTAGCAGAGGAGTGGAGTGGTGTTCTATGGAACCCTCTGAGCTGTTCAGGTGCTGCTCCAGGGAGCATTGCCACAGGGGTTTGAATCTGTTGGATGTAGGGAATCCCTGTAGTGGATCAGGTGTTGCTGTTTCATCTGGGTACCATTCATGGATTCAGCCTGCACATGCTCCAAGGTGATCACACCTCCCATGTTTCTTTGAGGAATGCCTCTTATGGTTGGCCTTCAGGGAAGCTCCCACTGCTGTTCCCTGATGTCTTGTGAGTCCCCGGCCTGTTAGTCTGGAGCGAACAGAGCCAGTCCATATATTTGGATGGAGCTTTAGTGGGAGGGGGCTGCATGTGAGGTTGGTTTTCCTTGGCCAGTTGCGGCTCAGAAAGTCAGTAAGGCAATCTGGCGAGTCAAAATTCACCAGTACCCCATTTTGAACTACCGCATTGTTGCAGGGTAGTGCAGGGAGAATGGAGCCTAATCCTGTGGATGGTGTGCCTCGCCTTGGTGTAGGCCCTACACCTGTCTGAAAGCTTCTTCGAGAAGTCCTGAAAGATGCTAATCCTGCTTGAGTGCCACACTATCTACTGATTTCCCTTGCCTTAGCCAGAATCTTCTCTTTGTCCCTGTAGTCTGTAAATCTGGCAATGATGATCACAGCCTGTCCTGGACCTTGGGCATGGGGGCGAGTGATTGGTGCACATGTTCCTACCTGGAAGGGCCAAGAGGAATCCAGATGCAGCATTTCTGTGAGGGCTAGATGCAGACAGCCCTCTGTGTTGCACCCTCAATGTGCTTGGAACCCAGAAATTGCAGTTTGTTGTGAACGACCCAATTCTCGAGGGTTGTCAGTTTTGCTCCTCATCGACTGGATGATGTGCTGTTGCTCCCATAGAGCTTCTGCCAATTCCTGTACCTGACATTCGGTCACAGTGACCAGACATTCAGTATGCAGCATGCTGGCCTCAAGGTTCTGCATAATCTGGGTGTTTCAGTTTGTTGTCACTGTTACCTGTAACATTTGCTTCATGAGTTGACTACACATCACCTCAACTGAGGGCTGCTCCCAGGTCTGAGGTAATTGAGAATTTGCCATGCTGCCAGGCCTGATCTTCCACTTAAGGCCACTCCAGGTTTGGAAGCATTTTTTTGCAAAGTTCTAAGTTTCTGTCAGATAATAAAACAATATTTAGAGTCCTTGGTCTGCTCTTCCTCAGTACCTGCAGTTTGAAGTGGATCAGTGAATGGAAGTGACAGGATTTATGCAGATAATTCCTCTGGGCTGTAGAGCTAGTGACTAAGCTGCCATCTTGGTTAGTGCCCCTAGTGGTAGTGATGAAATCCACTTTAAAGCACTCTGCAGTATACTGCAGCAGACCTACTGAATAAAACAATGTAATTTCAATGGCAATTAATCCTTTTTGTCATGCAGGAAACTGTGGCATTCACGTCATCCTGGCAGTGTTTCTAATGTTTGCAGAGATTTGTGTTGTGCTGATACATGTATTAACCCTAAGATTGAATTTCCATATGTTTAATGGTGTAATGGAAACCCTAACTGGTTTTGTAAAACAGAGTTTTTGCAATGAATATATATCTATAGATAAAGTACTTAGAACAGGATGAGTATGTCTCAATCATGTAATAGCATTTAACTGTATCTTTAGGCATTTTGTCAGTGTAAAAGCAAGAGTACTGCGATAGAGGATGTCTCCTCCCTTTAGTACCTCAAGATCTGGCTGGAGCATCTCTATTTCTTAGAACACATTGATGCCATTCACCTTAAGCTACACCTCAAACTTGATGCACTCTACAGGAATAAGCATGTATCCCACTTCCTGTAAGCTGTGAGATTGTATTGGAAGAGATCCTCCCATTTTCAATTATGGTGACAGTCTTTGGTGTCTCTCCCAAATTTTTCCTCACCAGACTGGACCTTCTTCACTGCTTCTGCTGTATTTCCTTGCACAGTGCCCTCATACTCAAAACTCTTCTCTACTCCTCTCTATCTCTTTCTTCCCTTGACAGCAGGTATCTTTTCTACTGTGCCTCCTTCATATCCAAATTCAGGTTTGTTTCCCTCACTTCCTAATTTACTCTCTGCTATTCTCCCCTATTTACCTCCTACACTTCTACACCAATGTTTCACATACCTTTTCTATACCACCCAGGAGATCTTCTGCTGACCAAACTTTCTGTTTATATTGATACCCTAAACTCTTCCCTGTTCATCTGCTCTGCCTCTTCCTTTCTCCCTTAATTTCTTCTTTGTGACTTTACAGCTCCAGCCTTCCACTGTCCTTCACCCAATACCTTTGATAATCTACCCTCCACTGATTGCCCCATCCCTGTTTTGCTCTTGCCAGTCCCACCATTTCTCCATGACCCTTATTTCTCCATACCTTTGTATCTACCATCAGCTACTTGTTGCGCTGTCTTACCCTGAAGCTATTATTGGTTTATTCATCTGTATGGTATTGCATCTTGCTCCTTTCTGAGTTACTGTGTTGCTTGCTTCTGCAGTACTATTGTTTATGTATATCTGTTAATGTATTATTATTTTTTTCTCCTTTTGTACTATCCTCCACCCCTTCCCCAGGACTCAACAAAGTGAGCTATCAGCTTAGTATGTTTTTCTTTGTACAACTTGTGGAAAAATGAAATAAGTAAACATGCCATTACTGAGATGTTTTTATACAGATGGTTGTAAGGAAATGTTGATGTGTCATGAAGGAAAGTGAGTCTTCTCCTTATATCTGTCTGTTATCCTGTTTGTCTACCTGCCCTCAGTACTGATTCTTTGCTTTTGCACCATCACATGTGATTATCTATTGGCCCATCTATGCCTCTTAAATGCCTGTTACAGCCGATTCAATAGCAGTTTTCTGCTGCCCTATGCTGGATTTTATTTTGTCTGATTATAATGCCTATTTGTCCACCATACAAATGTTTTGTTTGCAGTATAAACAGAGGGTTGCAATCAGTGTCTCACATTCAGAAGACATGCAAAGACATTTTATATTGTATGTATCTAAAGTATGCATTTACAACATTCCTTCAATAAAGATGCTTCCTGTGTCTGGTTTCTAGGACTATGGTTGTGTTTAAATCCCCACGTCTAATAGCTCTCCACAAGCACAGTAATGATTGTCCTGTGAACAAATTTAATGATTTAATATAATGCATTACTGGATATCTGACCTGTCGATAATTAAAACCATGAAATAAAGCAAGCCAGCTTTGGGTACTGTTGCATCATCTTCAAATGCACTTGCTAACCTATCAGTTCAGGTAACATTCTGGTAAAGTACTGTATAGCAGAAAATATTAGTGGATGATATATTTAAGCGTGGTGGATAGCTGCCGACATGTTAGCGCCCTTTAAATTTAGCGGTCCATGCCCCTGCAGTTACAGTACTTAGCTCATACTAATTGATATCAATAATTGATATCACCTGTTATCATCTGTTATCAACTCACACTCAGTGCACTCATTTGCTGTTTGCCATTTGCCTGCTATCTTCTCAAGAAACACTCATTTGCCATTTTGCCATTTGCTTGCTCTCAGTATTTAATGTCACTTTTAAATGGATACAACCATCCCAGACTAAAAGAAAATATCTGATGGACTCTAACATGCTATCAGGTGTAGATCTGGTAGTGTGTTCTGGGGCGGATGTTAATGTTGTGACTGCAGTAGCAAAGAGCTTGCATCTTATCCCCCAACCAAATGAAGCCGTTCATCATATATGAGTTACACCCCAAAATTCAATTTAAACTTAGTCAGTATTCTGTTCAGCATGGAGTCATGGCAACAGTTCGGTACTACCTTTCCACAACAGGAAAGAGCATACATGAGAGCTCTGTTAGAAATGTTAAATCGGAGCAGCTGCTGCAGCTGAATAAAATGCCAGACCCACTACTATACCCACTGTTCTCCACACAAAACCGCTTGTCGTTCGACCCATCTGGAAGATGAACTCTTCCAGATGCAGCCTCTAAAAAGTTCTGCTTAATACAGGCTTGGGTGGCACATACTGTACATGACTTCTGGTCATCTCTGAATCTTGGCTCAGACCTACAACAAAGACAGTGTTGTAAACCTTCCCAACTATCAGCTCTTCAGAGCAGAGCGCTCTTTCAGGGGTGGTGGGGTGGCCATATACATTAGGACACCATCTCTGCAACCTGCCTCATCAATACATTCGAACCAAAGGAATTTGAATGTTTGTCAATCAAAATATCCCTTCCTAACTTGTCTTCATTTAAATTGATTGGCTGCTATAGGCCCCCTCTGCAGGCCTCAAACTACTATCTCACCTAGGGTCAATACTCAATCTAGGCCCTGAAGATACCATCATCCTTGGTGATTTGAATTTAAACTGGCTATCTAATGTATCTGCACCATTGGTAACCTTTTGTGACACCTATGGATTTACACAACTAATTAAAGACCCAACCAGGGTTAACCTAAAAACTCTAGCAACAGCTCACTCCTGGATATTACGTTGGTAAACAAGCCTCACTTATATTCACATGCAGGAGTACTACCAGTGATGTAAGTGATCATTGTCCTATAGCTGGCATAAGATCTACACTCAAACCACCCAATCCTGAAGAATTTGTCCTCAAAGGTCAAAAAGAAATTCAGCATCTCAGGATACCTCCATGACTTGAGTAATACAATATATTGGCAAGATTTCTACCTTACAACCTCAGTTGAAACAGCTCTCCAGACCTTAAAGGACATTATCACTAATGCTCTCAATATTCATGCACCAATCACCAGTATCAGAACTAAAGCAAGATCCTGCCCTTGGTTCTCTACTGATCTTAAAGCAGCCTTGTTAACCAGAGACAAACTGTGGAAAAGGCAAGAAAACAAAGGATACCAGAGACTGGCTAAATTTCAGAAAAGCAAGGAATTCATGTACAAAACAAAAAGAACTGCCAAAGCTGCCTACTATAGAGCTGAATTGGATGCCTCCTACAATAACTCAACCAGACTCTGGGGTACTATAAAAGGAATTCTGGGCCAAAACTCTACTCCTGCCTTAACCTCCAAACTGCTACTAAATGATACAGAAATTACGAGCAAACAAGAAATCCTAAATACCTTCAATGACCACTTTACCACAGCTGGCCTAGCATTTGACTCATCACCTGCAAATCTCCTGAGATCTTCCTTGAACCTTCAATCCACTGTGGGACAAAAGGCTACTTCAACTTTTCCTTCAACCCAATATCCTTGAAAAGTAGAAGACCTCCTCTCTAATTTAGATACTTCTAAGAGTGCAGGTACAGATTCCTGGAACCCTACTTCCTTAAAATTGCATCACACGTCTTATCTGCCCCCTCACTCATCTCTTCAATCTTTCCTAACTACTGGATCCATTCCTCCACTTGAAAACAGCTCAAGTAGTTCCACTACTTAAATCTGCAGGATCCCATGGACCTCAACAATTACAGGTCCATTTCCATCCTATCAGTACTATCCAAGATGCTCGAAAAATTAGTAAACTCACAATTAAGGGACTATCTGGATAACAATAACCTCCCTAAATTCAAACACAATCGGGATTTAGATCAAGGCATAGCACCATTTCTGCCCTAGCCAGTAACTAACGATTGGCAGATTGCCTCTATAAGAAGAACAGTACCTGTGCTGTGTTCCTGGATTTGAGTAAAGCATTTGACACAGTGGATCATGAATCATTAATCACCTCCTTAGCTCACTAGGACTGGATTCTCTCTCACTCAACTGGTTTAAGTGCTACCTATCAGATAGGTCACAACTGGTAAAAATGGAAATTACCTATCCACCTTAAAACCACTGCTAAGAGGTGTACCGAAGGCTCTATTCTTGGCCCCATCCTCTTTGCCATTTATATTAATAATATCGATGCCAACCTCACTCAATCTAACATTCATCTGTTTGCTGATGATACTGTATTATATGTCAGCAACCCCTCATTACCTAAAGCTCGTGAGCTGTTACAATCTGAATTCTCCATCCTGCAACACAATCTACTGGAAAAAAACTACTTCTAAATGCCAAAAACCAAAAGCTATGTTCTTTGCCACAAAGAGTTGCTCTGCCACTACCCCATCACCCACCACCCTACAATTATCCACCCTACTTGGAGAGAAGTTGGAATTTGTTGATAACTTCAAATACCTTGGAGTCTGGATTGATAATAGGCTTGACTATTCTGTCCATATTGAAGAGCTACTAAAAACTGAGACAAAGGCTTGGTCTATTTTTAGAATAAAACACTACCTTAACAGAGACTCAAAAAGATTAATCCAGGCATCATTCCTATCCTCATTGATTATGCTGACTTTCTCTATGGCCATTGTTCACTCCCCTCTTAACTAAGCTGGACACCCTGTATCATAGATCCATCAGATTTATTACTGACCTTCCTCCAGCACCCATCATTGCTCTCTTTATAAGGCAGTCAACTGGACATCACTACAACACAGAAGAAATAGGAATGCTGCAATATTCAAAGCTTTATCAGGCAAACTACCCACCTATATCACAGACTGTTTTACCGAATTACTTCTAGGCCATACACCTTAAGGATAAGTAAACTCATCATACTAAAGGTCCCAATGCCTGCACCCAGTTTGGGAGGGCCGCTATCAGCCACTCACTAGCAGTTGCATGGAACTCACTCCAAAAATCCATGAAGCTAAATAGCCTCTTACCTTTAACATCCTTCAAAGATTATTCTCCACCCTATTTCCAGAGCTCTGCAATTGCTTTATAAGGCCTAATCCCCTACCTTACCTACCCTCCCACCCCTTTTCCGTGTTACATTATGTTAGTTCTACTTCTATTTTCCAGTCACCTGATATACTCTCATAAAAGCCAATTAGGCCCTATAATTTATATATTATGCCTGCTATACCCATTGTCTCCTTTTTCTTACAGGTTAAATGGTTTTACTGTGCCTTGTATATATGTAAATTGTTGTATATTATCACTTTATGTCATTGTACTACTGTTTATGTTATTCTTGTCTATGTAAAAATACTTGTACTCTTATTTGTATGACCACTCAGGTCCATCTTGTAAATGAGCTATGCTCAATGATGTTCACCTGACTAAATAAAGATTTTGATTGATTGATTGATTGATTGATTGAACTGAGGGCAGCTGAAGAGCATTATCAAAACCCTAAGAACGGAGAGTGCAGTAGTAAATGTGGGTGTTATACAAGCTGTGGCACTTGACATTGTGAAGGAGAACTCACCACAAATTTTAGCTGAGAATGGGGACATCTCACACTGACCAGCAAGTGGGCATGGGGCTTTAAATCGTATAGGCTACAACCAAAGAAAGGGGACTAAAGCTGGACGTAAAGTCCCAGTGATTACTGTAATCTGAAGTCCTCGTTTTGTCCAATATATCCAGAGCCTGTGCCCAAGAGATGATACCACTGCAACTGGTCATGAATTTAGATGAAACAGGGGTCAATATGATCCCTGTCTCTGAATGGACTATGGAGGCGATCGTGCAAAACAGGTGTCTGTCACAGGCATGGGAGATAAAGGCAAATCTCAGTAGTACTAGCCTGTTCCTGTCCAGTGATATGCTGCCACCCCAACTCATCTACAAGGGCTGCACTGCTGTATGTCATCCCAAGCACAAATTTCCACTGAGTGGGATGTTACCCACTGGATAACCACTGGGCAAACATAGAGACTACCATCCAGTTTATTGAAAAAGTCATCCTGCCCTACATTCCATCCACATCCAAGCCATGGAACTCCCTTCTGAACAAAAATCAATACTTGTAGTCGATCTGTATCAAGCTCATACCACCCAGGAAGTGCTGCAGCATTTAGAGGCTAATCAGATCATACCAGTGTATGTCCTAGCTTCTGTACAGACCTCCTTCAACCGCCGATCTGTTTGTTAACAAACTCTTCAAAGACTTTTGAAAAGGCGTTCACGAGCTGGTGTGCAGGAGTAGTCTCAGACAGACCAGTGATGGGGGAGCTGATAACCTGTTGGCCAATCTAAGACTGTTAAATCTCAACGAGCACCACTCCAGATGGCTAGAGAACAGCTTTAACAGCTTAAAAGCCTGACTGGACAACATCATTCATGGATTCGTGTAGTCTGGAATACAGAATGTGCATGAAAACTGCCTGAACCTGGTAAGTTGAAAGCTGTAAAAACTGTGGGTTGCGTGAAGCAAAATTACTGTTGATGTTACTGTTAGGGTCTGTAGCTGAAAGATGCTTTTTCTGTTTTTTACAGACAGAGCTCAGTGATGCTCAGCAACAGCAGAAGTGAAGATGGAATGCAAAAAGCACTTGTTTTGTTTGTTTGTTTGCGCGTGTGCTTGAAGTGCACAAATGTGTTTTATTTTACTAAATAAATACTGTAGTTTCTTTGACCTTGCCACACTTGTGTTATTTGCTGCTAGACTGCTTCAGCAGCCACTTATCTGGTGATCTGAATAGCAAATGTGGTGTTAAGCTGCATTAACAAGCAGCAAACAAGTCAGCTATGGGTGTTGTAGGCACTTTAACTTAGCATTTTTTCATTTATGCTAATAGTGCTAAAATTATCGCATGCTAATACAACCTGCTATACAGTATGTGCAGTTATGGGTAGGTAGAACTCAGCAGGTGGAATCACTGTATGATGGCCAATAATCCAGTTATTAAGCTAACTATTAATGTAGCATACAGTATATTTTGGATTTTAGTACAGACTCTCATATCTGAATGCAAAGATACATAAACAATGCTATACCACATTTTATCTGCATTGTTACTGTGTTTCTGTGTGCTTACTAACTTTTCAGTGCTGAATATTATTAGGTCTGTGTTACTAATATGAATGAATTGTTATGAGTCTCCTTTACGTTGCATAACAAATCATGTGGCATTCCTTCCTTTGTATAATTAATCAAACCTGTCTTTGCAGTACATTTTGATATTGCTGGGGAGAAACCATTCTGGAATCCTTGAGCCCTTGTATTTTAACAGGATAGTCTGCAACAAAACTACTTTTCTACAGTTCATACTATATTCTTAATTCTCCCAAAACTTGGAAATGAAAATCATAAAATCCTAACTCTTACTTAGTCCTGAAGGAAAAATAAACCTAACAGCGATCTAAAATGTAACAAATAAGCATGTACACTGTATGTATTGGGGGAGAGATTACGCCACACCATCATTATAGTTAAGTGAGTAGGCACTTCAATGTTAAATCCTAATTTTTCTCATGTGAGCATTGTGTAGCACAGAAGCCTTTGGACCTACAGAATTGCACTTCCCAGACTAACAGTTAAGGTAGCATCCTGGTAAAATGCATGCAGTCAAGGGCAGTTAGAATCAGCATGGGTAATAACTGCATGATGGCCAATAATCCAGTTATTAAACTAACTAATAATGTAGCATATATTTGGGATTTTAGTAAAGACTGTCACATCTGAATGCAAGTTTGCAGTTAGCAGAGAATTATGTTGTCAGCTGCAAATTATGTGGTTACTTCTGTGGTTAGAAGCAGATGCGAAAAGCAGAAAGCTTAGGCTCATCACTGTAGCCAGTGTGAATTCAAGGGATTCATGAGCAAATTTTATGGGGACATCCTAGTTTGTGCAAGTACCCTGAGCAGTATCAGTTGAAGTAACAGGTATATGTAATTTGAGGCAGGAGGATTCATTACACTGAAGTTTATTGAGACATTCCAGTCCAAAGAGCAAGCACTGTGTCATTGTTGTAGCATTTCAGGTATAGATGTAGGCAAAGGTGAAGGGATGTTTTATGAACATATGAAATTTGACAGCAGGTAAAGGCCTAGAGGTCTATCAAGTCTGCTCAAATGTGCAGCTAGCACCTTATTGTGCAGCTTCCCTCCTTATTGTTTGTGAGATCCATGAACCTTGGCTGCCACTGCAGTAACTCCACCATGGCTCACCCCACTCAGTGGGTAAACCAATTTACTGCCTGCCATTGATTTTGACTCCCTAACCTGCTTGCTATCAGCTTTGGTAGGTAATTTAAAAACCTTTACAGTATCTCTTTCTTTCAGTGAAGCCTCAGACTTATTTTTGAAAGGGAGTTATATTGATACTTGTGCTAGTGCTCACATCCTGATTTGGGTCAGCTGTTCATGTCTTTCTCTCCTTTATAAGCAAGCTAGTTTGTGTGTTTGTCTCTGACGTAGAGCTGGTTTTAGGAGTATGTTTGGATTCATTGAGTTCAGTGCCACAAGACTGCATGTTTAAAGTGTCCACTTCAAACTACCAAAACTGTAGAAGCAGGTCTGCTCTTGAAGTTTTGAGCTGTTCAGCATCTGTTCACAACTGTAGGACTATGCTTAATTAGTTTGCTCCAAAATGATGGCTATTTGGAATATTAATGCTCCTGCAAGATTTGTGTTTTGCACAGACTAGCTAGCTGATTGTTGGATTTTAATGGGAGTGATATGTTGCTGAATGAATGAACTACAAATAAAGGTAAATACAAAACAGCTGCTGCTCAGACTGCTGTATAAACTCTGCATTTAAATTGAAGGTGCTGACCTAGTTTTGTTAGTCCACGGACTGCAGTTGTGTCGTTTCTGAAATGTAGAATTTGTCTATAGAAAAGGACTGCTAGACCTACCGAGTTTGCAGAAAGGTTCCTGGCTATTCTACCTTGACTTGTCTATTTCCTTAGCAGTTGTGGGAGGAGGATCGTGCAACATGAGGTACCTAAATTTTGTAGATGTGTCACATTGTGGGGGTGAGGGAGACAAAGGGTCTCAGCCAACTCTCAGGCAACTTAGGATGGACTTTTCTAATTTAATAAATATTCCAGATCACAGTGGGTCTCTGTTTAGCTGTGATTTTCTGCAGGCTGGGCAGTAATTTCCACAGTACAGCCTCAAGTTCTACAGTCAACAGAGAATTTCACAGTTGGTTGCAAATAACAAACCAAAAACACCTTTGGGCATCATTTTTCAACAGTTAAGTGCAGAATCCACCTAACGAGGTCCCAATGAGCAAGATACATATATTGGTATCTCTAGGCTATGACATTTTTGGGGGTTTGGGAAATATTTTTTAAATGGATTTTTTCCCATGAAAGAGGATTTGTCAATATGAATAAATGTCCCTTTTCATATGACCCAGTTCTTCTTTGTTCCCCAGCTAACTTGAAAGTGCCCACTGAGCATGCTCAGAACCAACATTTTAAAAATTAATAACTTTGGAACAGAGTCATATTTTTTCACCAAACTAGCAAAAGGCAAATCTACAACCCAAATCCTTTCTACCCTGAAAATTTCAAACCAAATTTCCAAACCATCTTTGTGCTAGAGGTGGACAAAGAAAACGGCAAAAACACAAACATTTATTCACTATCCAGATCTCGGAATCTGCAGATCTAATTTGAACAAAGCTGGCACGTCAAGATTTTACTCCCACAGGACTGCTCATGCAACATTTTGTGCAATTCCATTGAATGGGGGCAAAGCTATTAAGGTGCAACATTTCTGGTTTAACATTAAACACCCCACTCAACACTAAATATAGTGATGCTATCACATCACTGTAATTAGAGGGGAATGGTTGTGCCCCTATAGTTAGGGCTGAGTAGCATGTTTAATGTTAAACCTCATATTTGGACTTTAATAACTTTGTAACCGAACAATGGCTTTGCACACAATTTGGCATGCACTGTCCTGTGGGGTAGTTTTCTTGACGTGGCAAATTCTTTCCAGTTGGATGTGAGGATTCTAAGATCCAGATGGTGCAAATGCAATGAAAGTCACCACTTTTGCACTTTTTTCCTCATTGTCATGAGTCCAAATGGTGTGGAATTTTGGTGTGAATTTTTTATGGTAGAAACAGCTTGGGTCACTGAACTGCCTTCCATTTTATAGGTGCTGACTCTATTGGTGCTGGGTTGTTGAAGCACCCACAAAGTTAATCTAAGCACCTTCAATGTTTTGAGGGCAGCCTGCAAATAAAGATTAAAAGGGAACCTGGCTATAGGAAAAATATTACCTACTGTCAGTGAGCACCCACAAGGATTTGCAATAGTTGGCATGCTCTTTTCCATTTGTTTGGTCAACAAAATTAATTTGCTGCATAGTTATTCAATTTCTAAGTTCCCATTATTTCCAATGGGAAGATCTCTTTCCAGGATAGAGGTAAAAGTTCAACAAAGGATTTGGCCTTGCAAAAATAAATTTTCTCGTGAGGGGCCAATTCTTTTGTGTGTAAGAATTCCTTTTGCAAGCCACCATCTTGTTTTTTCCACAAAATAAAAAGCATGGAAAACAGATAAAATGAATGGATTTAAAATTAACATCAGAACCTAGCTAAATGGGACCCATTTAGCTAGATTCTGATGTTTGTTTTCTAAGATGATGCCCACATATGCTTTTTCTGGCACCCAAAACTCCAGGGTGCCCAGCTTAGCAGGAGGAACACTTCCCTACAATCTCTGTATGAGAACAGGAATTTATTGACTTCTGCAGACACAGCTGTACTCCTGTTGATGGCTGCAGTCTGACCCATGAGCCAATGTTTCCTCAGTGTTTATTCCCCCAACACACACACTCCATTGCCTGTCCCTGTTGCCTATATGAGCATCACTGCATCTAGTCCCTGCAATAGTCAGAAAGTCCTACTCTCTGGGAAACGTGAAATGACTTGCTAGGAAGGAGCCAGGAGGAGATATTAAAGCTGTGCCACAATCAGCTCCATGTTGTTACTCAATACAGTATCCTGTAAATAAAAGGTTATGTACTCAAAACACAAAAGCTCTACATTTAAGCTACATGCTTATGAATCGAGTCCTGGGAGGTAGAAAGAGAACAACCAGTCAGTGTCTGTAGGTTCCTTCTAGTGCTTCCTCCCTATCAAAGTTAAAGTTATAAAATACCTCATGGGTTTTCTCAGCTTCAGATTCCAGTCCTCTTCATGGATTATACATTCATATTCAGTTTTGCTGAGCAGCTTACCTGCCTCCATGGGATCGGAGAACTGGTACACCCTACCTCTATACACTCCTCTGAGACTAGCAGGCATGAATGTAATATGCTAGATGCTGATTTGAGAGAGCCATGACGCATCCTTTGAGGCATTCCTCCTCTGCTGGGAGGCAAAGCTGAGGTCCAGAAAAGTGTGTATTCTGATGTCATGAGTTGTGCCAGGCTGGGTGTTGTACTGTGGGTACAATAGGTGCCTAGTGATGCAGGAAAATGTGTTTGAGGTTGTCTACTGTGTAAGGATTTGTTTTCAAACCAAATACTAAGACAACCATGCTTTGAGACCAATCATATCATACTAGTATGATCAGTGTCTAGTAGCACCCCAACCTCACCAATCTCCATCCACATTGATCATTTTAGATTCCTTGGTGTTCAGTGGCACCTCCGCCTCCCATCACAGCCCTAACCTGAAATAAAGAAATGGTCCCTCGATGTTTTCTTTCCAAACCTGTAAAAAAAATGGTCCTCACCATCAGTCCCCCACCCCCATCTCCCACTCAGCATCCACACACCCCACTCACCTGAACAGGTCCCAGGTTCAAGATCCACTTCTGATTGAAGACATGTTTTTCTGCTGGAACTGATGACTGCAACATGAGAAACCAAGGTAAATGCAGTTCAATGATATTGCAAAGGGAGTTTCAATCTTTATGCATAACTTTGCCATTTTTAACATTTGATCTCACATTTTCAACATGGCCTTTTGGCAACCCCACCTCATGAAGACTAGTAATGTCATTACACAACTCCCACTAGAAAGGAGATTTCACAGTTGCTTAGTGAATTCACCTTTTAGGTAGGAACTGGAAATTTGTTCCACCCTTGTTAATGAGGTGGCATCATAAGAAGGCTATGTTGAAAATGTGGCATCAAAACATGAACACATGGCAAAGTTATGACCATTCATTGCAGTTTCATTATGCATGCCAGTAACTCTGGAAATTTTAAATATTTTCAACCCAGATTTTCAGCATAGCCTTCTTATTACCCCACCTCATGTATGTCATGGTTGTCATTTTTCAAATCCTGGCCAAAATATGTTTTCTCACCTGTGACATGGAATGGCATTGTGATTGTGCAGAATTTTGTTTTGGCTGGGATTCAAAATGTTCTGTACCAGGTACATGAGGTGTGGTAATAAGATAGCTATGCTGACAATTTGGTCACCGTTGTCCTATAAATGGAAGCCCAGGGCCCAGAGGACCATGCAGTGCCACAGGCAAATAAGGAAATGATTATATTATCTCAAAAATAAGGAAATAAATTGCAAAAATGTCATTAATGCTCTAGTTAGGAATAATGCCACAAAGTAGGGAAATGTGGCATTAGGATTTCCAACCCTAACAACCAGGGTCTTCAGCCCTAATGTTCATCCACTCTCCTATACTGTACCCATCTCAGCTTATTTACTTATGGAATGGGATGAGTGTCAGGGCTGATGATCTCTAAGGCACACCCTGACACCTGTTTGTGTGCGCAAGGTGTGGGTGGGGTGTTAGTATAACATCACATTTACCTACTTTTGTGGCTTCAACCTTAACTATAGCATTAACGAGATCATGTGATGCCTCTGACCAGGTAGCAGTGCTTCATTTCACTCCCATTGCCTTCCTTGATAAACTCACTTTAACTTCACCAAATTACATGACCTAATCACCTAAAGTGCTAAACTTAATTTGTAGAATGAGTGCTAATGCAAACATTACCAATCTGAAGACTTACAAGGGTATAGCAGAAATGCGTTGGCCCTTCCTCGCCATACTCCTTCCGCTACACCGGAGAAGGTTTCAAAAGCCAAAGGCTCAGCAGCACAATCTGGCAGATGCACCCTATATCTTTGGATCAATCCCTCCTCATCTCGATAGATTTCTGAAGAATTTCACCCTTCAGGGACGAGGTCAGATCTTTAACAGAGGAGGTAAAGGGATATCAAACAAGACTGAAGAGCTCTCTAAAAAGACAGGGAGTGAAGTAAGAATGATATCCTTAGAGAAAAAATGGAGAAAGTGGATCCAGCTATAGCAATCACCTGACAGAGAATTGCAAAATGGAAGAGAAAATTGAGGATTTAGAGGACCGTAGTCTCCGTAATAACATTGTTATTATAGGCCTTCCGAAAGAGATGAAGGCTCTCATCCAGTACAATTTGCACAATGGCTGGTGGCAAGATTGGAGGCCCATCGCCTTTGGATAGGAGTATATTATTGAGAGAGCCCATTACGCCTCAGGCCTTTACCCCCATCAGGTGCACAGCCTCAAACCTTTATACTTAAATTCCTGAATTACCAGAAAAGCCAACACCGACTTTTAAAGGTAAAAGAATTAGAAGAGGTTCTATGGGAGGGCTCAGCGATCCACATCATGCAAGACTTGCCACCATCAGTACATCAGAAAAGGAAGAATATCATGGAATAGTTACTAAGCTCCTTCCCATGAGGTGATTGAAAGGACTAAGCTGTGAGGTTTAAATTACTTGTAGAAAGATCTAGTAAGTAGGGGAGTGGCTTAGCTAGAAGGAAGCTACATTTAAAGACTGCCTTATAAAGATTTTGCTAGTAGCTTGGCAGAAGACACCAGGAGAAAGGACTGCTGTGTGACTGGAGTTCTCTACTGGGACTATATTGCCTTCCTTCCCTCCCTCCCACCCAAAGCTAGTTCTACTTTTGTAGGCACAGAATTTGACTGACAACAGGAACTTCCTGTTTGGGAGCAGGAAGTGAGTGATCACAGAGCCACCAAAGACCCACCATCCTAGAAGGGCAAGAGTAGCTCTCTGTCCCCTCTAACTGCTGGAGGTCTGCCTCTGAGCAAGTAAGGGGTCAACTGAGAAATATAGGATATTCTTGTCTCAGAACAGGGCAATCAGGAGCTTAAAGGGCACACAGGCAGAAAGTAAGGAGAGAGAGAAAACAGAGGAAAGAGTAAGGATTGCAAACAGTTAAGGGGCCAGAAATAAGACATGATGGGAGTGGTGCAGTGCAGTGGCTGTGGAGCAGAAGTTCTGGGAGACATTCTGGAGGATGTGATGTTGTCCTATCTGCAGGCACCTCTCTGGGCTGAGGGAGGAGGTTGCTCATCTCCAGGCTGAGTTGGTCAGGATTTGTGGGACCTCCTCTTCCATCCAGGGACCACCAGTGCCACTGCCGTTGCCTCAGAGGTTGCCAAGAAAGAGGAGCAGTTGGACCACAGTGGGCTCAGGGAGGGTGAGGATGTTGGAACAGAGGCACATCCTCCAGTTGTACCTCTCCACAATCCCCATGCTATTCTGGAAAGGTGGTTCCTCTATGGAGGCACCCACAGTGGAGACCAAGGAGGATGCTGGGAACCTCCACAAAGAAGACCCACAGGAGGGTGGCAGGGACCCCACAGGGGAAGAAAATAACTCCTGGTGGGGACTCCATTGTTAGGAAGGTAGAACTGGGGAGGAAGGGTAGAGGAGGTAAGGTGCCTGCCTGGCACCATGGCTTGGAGGAACAGGGAGCAAACCTCAGGATTGCTGGAGCAGCTGCACAGGGAGGGAGCTGGATGTCATTGTCCACCTAGGGACATATAACCTGGCTAAAAATGGATTGGAGAAGTGCAAGAAGAGTTTGTGGAATTGGGGAGGGGCTTAGACAAGTAGCACACACAGAAACCTTCTCAGAGGTGCTGCCCATCTATGGCGAGAGAGGCTAGGGTGTTCTGCACCATGGGATTCAATCAGTGGTTGAAAAACTGGTGTGGAGCTCAGGGATTTGGCTTCATTGGGGACTGGGGTACACCTGGAGTGATGCAAGCCTATACTGGCATGATGGGCTGCATCTGTCCAGGAGGGAACCAGGATCCTAGGTGATAGGTTTAAATGCCTCATTGGCAAGCATTTAAAACTAGCCAGGGGAGGCATTGAAAGGAGCAGGAAATCCTAGTCCTCCCCAAAAATTATGTAAGTGCAGTAAACACCAACATAGAGGTGTCTATAGGGAGAAGGGCAGGGGTAAATGGAGAAAGCGACAAAGGCAAGAAGGACAGGGATGGGGCAAAAGGAGTAAGGCCATCAGGAAATGGAGGGTAATGAGTACCAATGCCCATAGTCTGGACAACAAGCTCCCTGAGCTGGTGGCCTTGATGTAAGAGGGATGCCTGGATATCGTAACAGTCACAGAAACATGATACACAGAGAACCATGACTGGGATGTTAACATACCAGGTACATAACCTACAGGAGAGACAGGCAGGGGAGAAGAGGGGAGGAGTAGCTCTCATGTAAAGGTAGGGATAAAAGCAACTGAGCAAAAGAGTAAACAGGAGGAGAGGAGGCACTGTGGGTCACCTTGGAGACTGGAAAGGGCACCACAATCTGCACAGGGTTGTGTACAGACCCCCATGTCAGGGAGGAATGGACAAGGATATGATAGAAGGCATTCTTAGAATGGCAGAGAAAGGGAGATACTGTTGTGGGAGACCTGAATATGCCAGATGTTAACTGGAGCACATTTGCTGCAGCCACATTCAAGAGCAGGGCCATTCTTGATGCCTTACAGGTGGCAGGCCTCAGACAGCTAGTTTCAGAACCCACTCATGAGGGAGCAGTCTTAGACCTCATACTCTCAAATGGGGCAGTAAGAGGATCTCAGATCTAGAAGTGGGTTGCCATCTGGGAACAAGTGACCATCAAACAGTGTGGTTTATGTTAAACTCAGCTACAGAGTCAAGCCATACAAAAGTGAGGGTACTTGACTTCAGGAGGGCTGACTTGGCAAGATGGGAGAGTGCCTCACAAAGGCACTAGCAAACAGGCTAGAAGGAGGTGTGAAGCAACAATGGGGAATCATCAACACTGCCATCACAGAGGCAACAAGCCCTGTGTGAAGCAAATAAACAAATCAAAACAAAAGAAAAAGCCACTATGGTTCTCAAGAGGTGGCTGTGAAAGTCAGGAAGAAAAAATAGCTTTCCAGAAGTATAAAGAAACACAGAAGGAGCAGGACAGAGAGCTGTACCAGTTAAGGCAGAAGGAAGCAGGAGGGAAGTCAGAATAGCAAAGGCCCAAACTGAGGAAAAGATAGCCAACTTGGTTAAGAAGGGGGATAAAACCTTTATAGGTACATTAGCGAGCGAGAAAGACAAAGGGAGGGATAGTGAGGCTGAATAGAATGAACCGTGGGTGGGCAGAGGGACAGTGAAAAGCAGGGATACTGAATGAATATTTCTGCTCAGTATTCACAAAAGAGGAGGTGGAAGTGCCTAATCCAATTAACAGAAGCACTCTTGATAGGGAGTCAATCCCAGTCCTTTACAGAAGAAAGGGTTCTGCAAGAACTCCTAAAACTGAAGGTGGACAAAGCAATGGGCCTGATAGAATTCACCCCAGAATTCTAAAATAATTAAGGGGAACTAGTGAAACCACTGACTACTTTTTAATAAATCATGGGAGGATGGTGTGGTACCGAGGACTGGAGGAAGGCAGATGTGATTCCCTCCACAAAAGTGGGACCAAGACAGAGTCAGGAAACTACAGACCTGTCAGTCTGACCTCTGTGGTAGGGAAAGTGATGGAGTTACTTCTGAAGGAAAGAATAGTTGAGTACCTAGAGGTCAGTGGGGCACAGGATCCACGGCAGCATGGGTTCACAGTGGGAAGGTCATGTCAGATGAATCTAATAGATTTCTTTGACTGGGTGACCAAAGTAGTAGACCAGGGAGGGGCTGTGGATATGGCCTACCTAGACTTTAGCAAGGCATTTGATACAGTCCCACACAAAAGATTAATAGTCAAATTAACCAGCCTGGAAGTGGGTCCCAGGGTGGTAGCCTGAGTAAAACACTGGCTGGACAACAGGACACAGAAGGTAATTGTAAATAGAGTCCACTCTGAAGAAAGAGGGGTTACTAGTGGGTACCACAGGGTTCAGTATTGGTCCAGTCCTTTTAATGTCTTCATAAGTGACATTGCAGAGGGACTGGAAGGAAAAGTATGCCTCTTGGCAGATGACACAAAGATATGCAACAGGGTTGATACACAAGGAGGCATGGAAAAGATGAGAGGGACTTGGCAAGGTCAGAGGAATGGTCAGAAGTATGGCAGCTAGGATTCAATGCAAAGAAGTGCAAAATGATGCACCTGAGAATCAAGAACCCAAGGGAAGAATACACAATGGGGGAGGTAGTAACAACAACAAAAAGGAAAGGGCCCTGGGGGTAATCATATCAAATGACCTTAAGGTTAGCAAGCAATGTGAGAAGGCAGTAGGGAGGGCTGTGGTATACTGGGATGCATAGGAGAGGCATCAGCAGCAGAAAACAGGAAGTTGTTATCCCTCTGTACAGACAGTTGGTGAGACCCCATCTGGAGTACTGTATCTAGTTCTGGAGACGCCTTTCTCCCAAGGACATAGACAGGATAGAGGCAGTCCAAAGGAGGGCAACTCAAATGGTGCAGGGTCTGCAAGAGAAGCCATATGAGGAGAGACTAAAGGAGCTTAATATGTATACCCTTGAGGAAAGAAGGGAGAGGGGATATAATAGAAACTTTTAAGTACCTCAGTGGAATCAACAAAGTCCAAGAGGGTAGCATCTCTCAGAAAAAGAGACGGCAAGAACAAGGGGACAATTTAAAGATAGAGGGGGAGCGGTTCAGCACCATGTGAGGAAGTATTATTTCACAGAGAGGGTAGTGGATGCATGGAACAGCCTTCCTGAGGAGGTTGTGAGGTCTAAAACTGTGGAAGAATTCAAGAATGCATGGAACAGACATAAGGCAATTCTTGTGGGGTAGGAAGAAATAGGCTGTTGGTTAACTAGGATCTGCGGCCTATCCTGTAGGTCGGAAATGGGCAGACTACATGGGCCAAGCGGTCCTTATCTGCCGTCAAAGTCTATGTTTCTATGTATTCATTTTGAATGCTCTATCCTGCGAATCTGCAGGCCTAACTGGATGGCAAATGGTACCCTAGAAGACCCACAAACCGCTAGGAAAGTACTCAATACAAGGATGCCTGATCTCTTTCAAGAGCATTGATGGTTTCCACTCTGGCTTTGTATTTGAGAATGATCTGTTTATTTGAGAGTGTATAAATATGTTAATCATGGAGAAGATCTGGATTGACACCTTCAACATGGAGACATTTTTCAATTAAGACTTCTGGTCAGTGCACCAAAATGGAGCTAATCCTCTTCAAGCAAGACATGGTTGGAATCGGTAAAGTATTCTAGTATGAATAACTTTGACCACGGACAGACTATAAGTTGACTTTTTACTGAGTATTTCTTTAATACTCCCTTTCCAATTTGATTGTGTGGACTTAAATACTGGATGGGTGTGTCCTGCCTTATGTTTTTTCTTGTTTTGTTCCTCTGGGGCTTGTTTCTTAACCCCCTTTTTTCTGAGTTTTGTTTTACTTGTTGATTTAGTTAGCCTGATTTTCTACTGTAAGATCAAAGTTTATTTTAGAGGACTTGTATAGAAAGGTAGCCATTGGGCTATTCTCTTGTAGATTCAATTATAGGGGTCTGCTTGTTTGCCAGCATGAATAATTAATGCTCAAAAGAGTGGGATACAACTTATGATTCTGGGGAATCAGCTGTAGATAGCAGCCTTCATTATGAGTCTCAACAAGACCACGAGGAAGAGACAACATTAGTGAAAATAGCAGCTAGGCCTTTCCTGTATTCATGTGGGGGCTGGTTCTGTTTATGAGAAGGGTTAGGAATTTAGCTGTATTGATAGGCCTTACACTCATAATATGTCTCCTTTATATTTTTTCTGCATTCTAGCTATTCAACATGATAGTAAATGGTCCCATGTGCTTTTTATTTGTTATCTATTTTATATGAGTGTCTACAAGCGGGGAATAAGATATTATAGCTGTGGAGGCTAGTTTTGAGGGGAGGAAGTGGGAGGGGAAGGAAGCAACTACATGGCAGTCGTCATGTACTGTGAAGAGTGGGAGGAGGGGTTAATATAAGTTTTTCTTTTCAAGTTTGTAAATACTCAGGGATTCTATTTAGTGTTGAGAAAGGGATCTGGGGAGTGGGATGGGGTTATAGGGAGTTGGAGAAGGAGGGTGGGTATCCGGTCTTAGCACTGGGAGTTCAATGGTGAATTTATTAAATGGGAACCCTTGTATTTTCTGAATGGATACCACTTTAAATCTGTATGATGGGTCATAAAAGTTTATCTCGTGGAATGTAAGGGCCTACGGTCTAAATCTAAACATTACCAGATTTTGAAGCATATTAGGTTCTTAAGGGGATATCACCTTTCTTCAAGAGACTCACCTTCTGGATTCAGAGGGTGACCTTCTTGGAGACAATATGTGGGTCAAGTTTTTAGTGCTGGGCAGTACACAAAGTAGGGAGTTGCCATTCTGGTGGCCCAGAGCATCACATTCATTACTGAGGAAATTCTCAGAGATCTGCATGGTACATACAAGCAAAGCAGTGTCAGTGGCTCAATAGGTAGTACACTCACCTCTGAGGCCGGGAGACCAGAGGGCTGTGGGTTCAGTTCCCACATCTGGCACTTGGGTTAATATCTCAGTACTACTCTGTAGTGCAGCATGAGAGGGTGCTGCACTTTTGAGGTGCCATCTTTGGAAGAGACATTAAACTGAGGTCCCTTCTGCCTGGATTGGTGGTAGTTCAGGTGGATGTTAAAGATCTCATGGCACTTATCGAAAGAGTAGGGAAGTTTTTATTGAGAAGAACATAACATCACAAAGAAAAGAGCAAATTAAAGAGCAATATAGTACATAGCATCATAAAAGAAAAAAATCTTCACAAGATAGAAAATGTTTCCATAAAACAGACATTTTGTCATTAGAATGATGTTTTCTGTCATTTGCATATAGGAAAGTAAATCATTATGAACAGACTCAATTATAACTGAAAAAGAGATCTGTTGCTGTTGTAGCACAAATTTACATCGGCTTGCCATAGAAAGTATTGTAAAAGCAAAGAAAACATTTAAGGTACTTTTATGATATCTTTTCCAAATCCCTGTATAATCTCCCAAAATAAGAATGTTATATGTTAATGATGTGAGATGTGGCTTTTTCCAATAAAGTGCTGCCTGTGACCAGAAGGCCTGACTATCTATACAATCTATAAAGAAATGCTGTTGACTCTCTTCTGTATTAACACATTGTGGTTTTAAACAATATCTTTCATCCAAAGGTTTGTATTTCATGTTCCCCTGACGCTAATCTTCCATGGCTGACATCCAAATGACATCCCAAGTTTTAACTGGGAGTCTGTAATCTGTTAATTTATGAAGTGCTGAGATCATTTTAGTGGGGTACACTGAGGAAAAAGCAGTATGATTTTCTGCACTTCATATACAATGTGAGCATAGAAAGTTTTCCAGGACAACATAAGTAATTTCTGCAGTGGAATTTTCCACTGATAAAGTTTCTTAAGTGTGGCAAGTCCATACTTAGGTAAGGAATCAGATAGAATGATTTTGGGGAAATAAAGACCATTTAAAGAAATATTTGTGCCAAATTGACTGAACCCAGAACTGCCAAGTTAGCGAGGGTTGAGTCCAAATAAATGAAAATGATGAAAACAAAAGTTAGAATGGAAAAACAACTGGATTAATCATATTGAGGCCTCCATCCTTTTGGGAAGATATGTGTAATCTCTCTTTATAGGGTTAAGTCTATTTCCAGAGCATCTGAAAAAGATGCTATACAACCTGGTCTCTATAGAAATAGGGGAGGAAAAACATGACTTATGTATGTAAATTGGGGCAATAAAACTGTTTAATAATTGCTACCCTTTTAGCTTACTAAAGGTCCAGCTTTTCCATAGATTTACCTTTGATTCTCCTATCTCCAATCTTTTTCCCAATTATATAGGGCCATATCCTCAACTCCAAACCATACCCTAATATTTTTGAGGAATACGTGTTATAGGTATATCAAAATAGGTAGTGACTGCTGAAGGGTATTTTGTAGGTAATATAAAGCTTTTCCTCTATTTAAAGACCCACCTGAGAATTTTCCAAAAAAGAAAAAATCTCTAATGCTCTCTGTAATGATGAGACATTAGCTAATAGCAAAGTAACATCATCATCAGCAAATGCTGTAATTTTTACTTTATCCAACCCAGGGAAGGGAGAGTCCCAAAATCTGATGGTCAGAAACAATACTCCTGATGACTGGGTCTAAAATAAAAGTATACAGTAAGGGGCTTAGAGGACAGCCTTACTGCACACCTCTCTTAATTTTGATTTCAGAGCCCATTAGTCCATTAACTAGTGGAATAGTGACTGCTTGGCTATATAGATTAACTATCCAGTTAACAAATGGTTCTGGAATGCCATAATGAGTTAAGATAAAATACAAATATGAGTGACAGACCTGTCGAAAGCTTTTATTGATCTAAGGCCACTATAATGTCTGAACCTGAAGAATTGTGTGGCAACATAGAAAAAATATCTCTTACTAAAAATAGATTTTGTTGCAAGGTTCTAGTGGGTATAGAACAAGTTTGTGCTGGATGGATTAAAATTTCTGCAGCTTTTATTAAACAATTATGCAAGATCTTAGTTAATATTTTATAGTCGGTGTTTAATAGACTAATCGGCCTCAATTAGACACCATATTCTTATCACCCTTTTGTATAAAAAGTCATAAGTGAGGTGGACAGGGTTGTAACAGTTGGGATATTCAAAACTGAATTAAATACTGGAGGCAAAAGAATTCCATGTATTTAGAACAAGATTTATAAAACTCATTTGGTATACCATCCAGACCTGGAGCAGTTCCAGACTTCAAATGTTTTATTACTTTGCAACTTCATAGGAGGTAATAGGAAGTACCAATGATTGCAAAATATTTTCTGGAAGTTTAGGTACAGTAGGAAGTTTGTTAAGTGGAAATACCTCCATAAGTAATGTGGTTGAAGACGAAGTAATCTTGAATATATTGTTGGACAATAGATAGTATCCCAATCTCGGTGGCAACTAACTCTCCTGAGAATTAACAAGGCCTGTCATTACAGTATTAGTAAGACGGGTTTTACAGGCCTGAAAGGGTCAGACATCGGACTATGCTTTATCCCATATTTAAATTCTAAATCTAGAGATTTTGCCCTGTCATATTGAAAATCCTTCATTGATTTTTTTTTATTGCTGAAATTTGGGAATGAAATAAGAAACGTTCTTTAGGAGGTAAGGACATTAATTTATACAGTTTATTTCTATGTAATAAATATTGAAGATAGTCTGAGTTAACTTTGAATTTACCCCACTTATTAAACAAGGATTTAATCTCAATTTTCAATTGTACCCACCAATCATAATAAGTATCAAAAACCAATAGTGGAGAATTTAGCAGAAAAGAACTTTCTAGTTTAGAAAATAATTGTCATCTTGCAAAAGGAAGTGTTTAACCTCCATCTGCTGCGTAAAGAGGGAAAAATGGGGGTATATGAACTAAGGAAAGAGTACTTAATAAAATATTATGGTCCGAAAATTCAGTAGGTAGAACTGAACAATTTTTGAAAAGATACTGGGAAACGAAGAACATATCGATCACGGGTTGAAAAAGTATGTCTAAAATATGTTTCACCTCCCCATGGGTGTAAGCTTCTATAAGCGTCTTTAAGACATGAATCTTTAAGTAGTTTATGAAGAAAGTTAGAATCACAATATGTCTTTTTCTTAAGTAGTTTATTCATATGGTTATCTAAAGAGCAGTTAAAATCTCCTCCCCAAATGATATGTTTCCTAGTTAGTAAATAGGGTTTAGCCTCTTCAAAATCTTATCCGAGATGATTTTGTCTGAGTGCATACAAATTAATCAAACGAAAGGAATATTCCCCAAAGAAAAATCTAAAATTAACAATCTACCAGGTCTAAGGTTCATTACTGGGATATTTTAAATGATGTATTTCCAAATAATACCCGAGCCGTCTGCAACATCAGAACCAAATGTCCAGAAGGAAGGGCCCAAATCCATTTTCTTTGTAATTGTGACACTTCAAAAGAGATTTTACCTAGTCTCTTGCAAAAGAATGATATCTAAATTCAAAGACCCCAAGTACATCAAAATAGGCAAATGTCTTTGGAATGTTTTCATACTACAGACATTGTATGAGGCCAATTTTAATATGGACATAGGGAATCAAAGAAAGTCAAGGACTATTTTTCTGACTGACCTTCCTCTTCTTCCCTTTTTTCCTTTCTTTTCTTTCGCTAGCTCTGTTGTCTTACTCTCATCATCTTCTGTAATCAAGTCTGATACATGAGAGGTATCAGATTCAAGGTCTGATTCCTGGGGTCTTCTTGAAGAGGGGAAAAATTTTCAGTAGGCAAAGGGACTATGGGGATTGTTTATAGAAGCCCTAGTAAGTCTCCTGCTTTTGATGGTTTCAAATGGGGAGGCATAGAAGGGTCAGAAGTTGGTTTACTAGAGGCAGAGGGTTTGGAAGCAATATGGTTGTCTGTAGAGATATGGGGTTCTTTAAAACAGGCCCTGTCGCTTTAGGAATTACCCATGTTCTGCCACTAAAGAGGTTGAAGGCATAGAGGCGGCTTTATCGACAGATCCATGCTTTTTGCCTGAGCTTTCTAATAGCTCATCTTGATCCCAACCTGCAGTGCAATTTCTATGGGCCCAGGGACACTGGGGAAAGGCGGGCCTCTTTCACACAGAGGTTGCATTGGAAGATGTTGGTACACATGTCTAAGGAGTGACCAAAGCCTCCACATAGAGGGCATTTCAGCATATCACATACACTACTTAAATTGGTTCTATCTCACACTTGTAGCAAGCTCTGGGTTGTCCACTATAAAAGCAAACTCCTCTATCTTTGCCTAAAAAGAAGCTATTGGGAAGATGTACTACTTCAGAGTTAACTAGAAAGAGTTTTACTTTGAACTTCCAGCTTCCAGTCCATATACCTTCAGAGTCTTATAAGGCCTCTGGTGGGCTCAAATGTCACATTTAGACTGTAACTAATGATAAATGTCACTAACATTTGCCCCTCGTTACGGAACATGATTGTAACATAACAAATTTGGGGTCTAGTGAGTGGTATAACAAAAAGGAGTCCTATTGGGGTAACCTTAAGGGTAGTATACTTATCCCAAAATCTGTCTAGAAGGGTATGGGACTGGAAGCTAACATCAAATGAGTCCTCACCAGAAATATGAATCAAGGCATAAATATCTGCAACAGAAAAACCCATAGAAAATTTCAACAGCTGTTTAAACACATAATACCTGTCAGGATGTTCTGGGAGGCCACCTTTATAACTAATCCTAACAGCACTGCATCTTGGGGCCTGTTCTAATCTATTTTAAAGAGCTCCGACATAGGAGGCCTGTTTTGGAGTCTGCACCCCAGCCTGTGAAGGCATGGCAATATGTTCCCAACAACCCAGCAGCATTAGAAAGGAGGTAGTTGGTTTCGGAGAAACCAAAGTACTCTCCCACCCTCAGTAAATACAGCACTTTTAAAAGATGTGTCAGTAGTACCTGGGCCCAGAGATGCTGAATCGGTGGCATGCTTAGTCATGGAAGAGTCCGTTGCACTAGGTAGTCCAGTTCGGTCAGGAATCCAGTGTCCGGGTCTGTTTACCATCCCGCACCTTGTAAGGCCGAATCTTCAGACCAGTCAACCGGAGAGTCCTGTGGGCCTTCTCCTGCAATCCAAAACGCCGTCAGATAACCTGTGACACTGGTGTCCGTCTCAGAAATTGGTCCCTGCAGCATCATGATCCAGTGCAGTCTGTTCCGCCTGGCGCTGGACATTGCATCAGTTCCTGGAACCATAGAGGAACAGACAGAATCAGGATGTAGTGGTGTTGACTCCACGATCCCTGCAGTGGTGGAACTCCGCTTGCTGGAATATCTCCAGCCACCTCCGAGATACTCGTTTTTTCTGTCGGTGCTGTTTCCAGTAAGGGAGCTTCCATAGATACCTCAGGTGAGTCTTGAAACAAATTGCTAGTCGCAGTCTCAGGAACCTTGCTCAAGTCGACCTCCATCTCACACGATAGTTGCTGGAGCGCTACCATCATGCAGCGTGACGCAGCGAAACTCCTACTGACGGCAACAAGGCAGCCAGTAGGGGAATTTCCCAGTGTCCTGGCCAAATTTCCTTCATTCACTAAAAATACCACCAACAGCTTAATCTGGTTCAAGGTCAGTTTGCATTCATCTGTATCCTCTCCCCGGTTGTGCCTGAAAATAAGCAGGATTTTTCTAGTGCACTTACCCGGTCAACAAAACTAAATAAATAAAAATAAATAAATATATTATTGTTAAAGGAATTATGGATAGAACTACAAGTGTACTAGCAGCCATATATGGTCCAAACGTAGACTCCCTTCCTTTTCTCAAACTTGCTGCAGATCCTGGCACCATTCTTTCCTCGCCATGCATACTGGAAGGGATTGGAACCTTTCATTTTCCCAAGAGTTGGATATGTCAGGTGCGAGCAAGGCCTCTCCTGCACAGAGATCCATTAGAGACCAAACTGATAATCTGGGTTTATGTGACCCCTGGAAAACCCTCTACCCTCAGCAAAAGAATCTACTTTTAGGTCCAGCATCCATGGATCCTTTTCTAGGATTGACTACTTTTTAATAAGTCACTCCTTATTAAGTGGTCTAAGAGCTGCATATATAGTTCCAGGTGTAATCTCTGACCACTGGCTGTGAGCTGTCACCTAACCTTATTAATAAGTGATTCTCATGACTCTTGTGGAAATTGAACAATCAACTCCTAAAAGAGGAAAAATTACCAAAATTATAGATCAAGAAATTGAGGAGTACATAGTATAAATTTGTGCTCCACTATGAGACCTGACTTGGAATTAGTGGTGGGCGAAGTGGGTTCAATCTGCTCCGTGAAGCGATTCGCAGAGCAAAGGCGGATTCACGGAATGCTCCACAACGTGAAGCGGAGTACTCGATTATAATGAGGAACACAAAGTCCATTAGAAGCAATGACATTACAAGCATTTCCTGCCTCCCCAGGCCACTACTCTGCTAATCTAAGGTGAAGTGCATTGCAGGCAGTGCACTTTGACTCACTTCACCTTGCTTTTGAGCTCCAAAGGCAAATTTTGCAGTGATTCATGGATTTCAGGTCACATGGGCTCTATATTGATCTGCACAGACTCAGTTTGGGGTAGTATGAGTAGGAAGGAGTAGGAGACAGTGTGCTCTGATAGCAGTCTGTGATAGGAATCATGTAAAGCTGTTCAAAAGCATTTTTGCTTTTTTGGGTACAACTTTAGTTCACCAATTGTAGGAAACCCTCCTGTGCTCATATCATCAAGCGTTTTATGTTTGTGTGGATTTTGAATGTTAATTTACAACATTGAGTGTGTGTGGTAAAAGACAGTGAAAGTGTGCTTCGGGAGGGCGTAGTATGTGGTGTAGGTAGATTTAAGTTGAGAAATAGTGATTACTTTGTTTTTTGTTATATTTTTGTTATATAACCTGACTGTGTTAATGTACACACAGCAATATTGTCAGTAATAGTAGAAATGTTCTTGTTGTTTGTTGTGTGGATGTGGTGCAGTAGTTCATAAGTTCAGATTGTATACATTACAAATTTAAAATATGTAATGTGGCATAGTACTGAACTTTTGCATTTATGACACATTCCTTGTTCAGCATTGTACACAAACAGCTCTGTGTGTGTGTGTGTGTGTGTGTGTGTGTGTGTGCAGTGTTGCATGCATCAAATAATACACCTTTATTGTGCCACAGACTAGTGTAATTGCAAAGCGCCAGCGGTGTGAACCTGCTATCCACTGCAGCTGCCTGATTTTATACTGCAGTCGTGGTATCTGTTCTTAGTTTTGCTGCTTGTAGTGCCGTAAAATCAGTACTGTCTGTATTCAGTGCTCCCCACACCCCCATATTCAAAAGGTATTTTTTGCCAGATTGGATTGTTTTGTGACCTCATCAGCACCACTGGTTACTGAAGTTGTTTTAATTCTGTGACAGTCTCTAGTTGTTTATTTGACTTCACATCCAGCATCCCTCCAATCAGAGAATGAAGTATCAAAATCTGAATTTGGTTATAATATTTGTGATTGATCCTCAAAATGCCTGCAAAGAGACATGCAAGCAAAGTTGTTTCTGGCCATGGCAATGTTGGCAATGAAGATGGTCTGTAGGCGTGGCAGTCGTGCGCAGACACAGAAGTGCATTGCTGATGTGAGGAAAGGTATTTCTCCTGCAGTGTTTTTACAGCCCAATCAGTAGCTTCACTTACAGTTGGAGGAGATGATGTTTTCCCAGCGGTGGTGTTAGTGTTACTGGTGTTAGTAGTGGTAGAGGTAGTATTAGTATTGTTGCAACAAGTTCTAATTCACCAGTGTACTGTATCCAAAAATATTGAGTGTGAAGCAGTGCAAGTGAGTGGCAGACTAGATTATGTCATGCTTCCCAGTAACATCCCAGTAACTGAACCTGAGGATTCTTATGATCATGTCAATGATAGCATACAATGTGATATTCCGTCCACCATGGCACTTAACGTCATGCATTTTCCATGCAGTGATTCACAGTGTGGTGAAAAATATCAGGTGATGGTGGTGTAGATGCTGATGATGAATGTGATGATGATGATGATGATGATGATGTTGCTGTTGTTGCAACATGCAGTCCACATGCTAGCATCCAAGCAGAAGGTGGATGTGTGTGATGTTGATGAATGTGATGATGATGTAATTGACCCCAGTTGGGAACCAGAGAAAATGAAATTAAAAGTGTCTGTGTCTGAGTCTGTTTGCAGAAATCCCCTCCTGTAAAAACTTGTGATCTACCAGTTTTAGCTGATGATGATGATGACCTAGTAATCAATATGATAGGAAGTCATGGTGATCAGTTGCAGTCCAGGTGTGCAGTGCCCAAACATCATGTCCCCCTCACTTCAGTGCTTAAAATCACAGACTTAAATAAGCCACATCATGGACATGTTAAAGCAGAGCATCAAAATCCCTTGTTTGGGATTTTTTGTTCAAGATGCAAATGATGATTCAGTTGCAATCTACCTGGTTTGCCATGTGTGTGTGGTCGAGGTAAAAGGGGGCCATCTAGGCACAGGAGGACAGCATAAACATCTTAAGAATAGGCACTTGGCAATGTGGACCCAGCACAAGCTGGCAGCTAATACCACAGTGGGGCATTCACCCACATCACTGGCAACCATAGGCAGCATGAATCCCCTTCCATGACTGTTAAGCCCAGTAGGAAATTAAACATGTGCAGTAGTGCGGTAATAAGAGCAGAGGATTACTACAGGCATGATGAGGTGGAGGACCATAATGACTTTGAAATGTTGTCTAGTGCTGGTGAAAGTAGCAGTTTTGTGGTGGCAGCGAATGCAGTATGTCTAGTGCAAGTGGTACATCAACCCCGTTGGCAAATCTGGCAAAATAACAGCATTTCTTGGTTTGTCATCATCACCTGTGCAACTTTCTTCATCAAATGTCCACACTCCATGCCCTGCCAATGCCATTCATCACAGAGCACAACCATTTGTGATCAACACACCCATGTAAAACATTTAAGTCAGCCCACATTACAGAGTGTTTTTGTGCATAAGCTGAAGTACCTCCCTCATCATACAGTGCCACGTGAACTCAGTGCTGCTGTAGCGGAAATGCTGGCAATTGATCTTTTGCCCTTCTCCTTTGTGGTGAATTCTGGTTCTGGCTGTTTGCTGCACATGCCTGTCCAAAATGGAAAGTCCCATCAAGGACATACTTTTCTACCTGTGCTGTCCCTGAGTTATTCTGACCTGTGTCCATCTCAGTAAGATATGCCCTTCAACATTCCTCCTCTCCATTCATCCATTTAAGTATCGATATGTGGACAAGTGGCAAAACAGCAGGGAGTTCATATTTGTGTATAACTGCACACTGGGTGCAGGTGCCAGGGTTGTTTGTGATGTTGGTAGACTGAATAATCAGTGCAGTAAGGTAGATTGTCGTGGTAGCAATTTTCCAGGAATTCAACAGCATGCAATGATTGCTATAGAGTGTGACCTGTTCACACACTGGTGAGAACATGTAGGACATGGCATTGACTGAAATTGACAGATGGCTAAACCCTCTGTCCCTGAGAGCTGGGTTCATAGCAAGTGACAATGGGTCAAATGTGGTGAAATGCATCACGAATGGTGTTTTTTCGTGTTCCATGCATGACCCACTGTTTAAATCTTGTGGTTTAGGAATTTCTGCAGCACCCTGATTTAAAGGAAATGCTGACCATTGTACCACGTATCTGCTCTCACTTTTCAAGATCTTGAAAGGCCTGTGACCAACTGCGGCAGTTGATATAAAACAGCCTGCTTCAGCGCTGCTTGAAGCTGTAGTTATCACCTGATAGAACTCCACTTTATACATGACAGAGAGGTTGTATGAACAATACAAAGCTATCTCAGAATATCTTGTTATGCACACTAGCCTTGACAGTTCTGGGGCCTCCATGTCTATGACGACTGAACAGTGGTGCCTCATGGACTCTGTAATAACAATTGTGTGGCCTTTGAACATACCATACAGGCAGTGAGTGGTGAGTCTGCCTCCATTAGCCAATCAATTCTACTGCTGTGGGTGCTAAGGCAGACACTGGTGAATGTACAGCATAGCCTTGATGTTGCCGGAGACAGTGGTAGCACTATGTTGCTGCAACACATGCTGACAGTATTCAACAAGAATTGTCATATTGTGAGCATTCAGCGTAGTGACAACTTTGCCATAGCAACAATGCTGGACCAACGATACAAACATGGAATTAAATCAGTACTGGAGGGAGGGCCTGAACAGGTAAAAATATCAGTGGCCAACTGGTGCACTTGGTTCATGGGGCACAGAAGTCACGTGCCAAGGTCAGCAAACCTCAGCAGCATAATGTGGCTGAAGGTGTACCTGGAAGACCATCAAGCATATCCTACAAGGGAAGGGACTGCAGTTCCAGGTGATCTTTCATCCAAAGTGGCTTTGTCCCAAGTGGGTATTTGTGAAATAAATGACTCAGGAGAATAGGATGATGCATCAACAATTGGACTTAGTGCGGCACAGAGAATGGTTGAGTCATATTTATCTGAAAACAGGCATCTGACAATAACAGAAGATCCTCTTTGTACTGGAATGGAAAGGTCAGTGAATGGCCAGAGCTGACTGCAGTGGCACCGAAGTACCTCACATGCCCACCCTCCAGTGTAAGTGTTGAGAGGGTATTCAGCTCAGCATGTGCAATCGTCAGGGATCATCAGACAAACCTGTCTCTTGCAAATGTTAGTTTGCTAACAGTCATTAAAATGAATGAGAGGCACATACCAGCAGAGACTGCAACCTCGGTATTCATACCCGGCCTAGTCATGGTGGTCTTGCTGATGTGGAAATGGAGCATCCTGGTGGCACTGGCAGTGGCTGCCTGAAACAGACCACCACTGATGTAGATGATGACACAATAGTGAAAGAATTTCCTGTGGTCAGACATCAGACATCAATGACTGTGAGGGCAGCTTTCTTTATGATGTGTTAATGTTTCCAAGTTTTAACGAAGTTTTTAAAATGTGGTGTCTCCGACCACCACCACCAGGACTGATGTTAGCCACTGCCACCACTGCCACCATGAGTCTGTCTGCCCACCGAACCACCACCACCACCACCACCACTGGGACTGATGTTATCCACTGCCACCATGAGTCTGTCTGACCCTAGACCACCACCACCACCACCAGGACTGATGTTAGCCACTGCCACCATGAGTCTGTCTACCCCCAGACCACCACCACCAGAGCTGATGTTAGCCACTGCCACCACTGCCACCATGAGTCTGTCTGCCCCCAAACCACCACCACCACCACCACCACTGGGACTGATGTTATCCACTGCCACCACGAGTCTGTCTGACCCCTGGACCACCATCACCACTGGGACTGATGTTAGCCACTGCCACCATGAGTCAGTCCGGACCACCACATCCATCAGCCAGAGACACAAAGCTTCTAATATTTAAACCATAAATTGAGTATGTGTAGTTATGTTTGTTATGCTGCTTCACTTCCTTTAGTTGTATGTTTTGTTTTCTGTAGCTTTTCAGAGCAGCAGTGGTAAAACACATATAGTACACTTCTTTTGTTTCTTTTATAGGGTAACAAAAAGGCTCCATTGTTAAAACTCATTGGGAAAGGTACTGTAGCTGTACCGATAGAGAGGAAGTGATGTAATATCAATGTGAAATCCATTCTGGTAAGTATGACGATTTTATTTCATCCTTTTCATTGTTTTGTAAAGACTGCAGCAAATATTGCACACAGGTTGTGTTAGTTGACAAGATGTGGGTTTGAAATGTAACTTGACTTTAGGGATTGAGATTTGAGAACCAGGGAGGGATACATAAAGAATTAAGTTGTAAGAAGTCATTCATTTCTTTTTAGGAAACTTCCAGATGCTTTGTTGTTCTGACAAAGTGGCCTTATCCAAACAAATTCTTCAACATCAGGCCACCCCTGGGCTGGAGCACACATGCAACATGCAGAAGTAATTTCATTAGATGACCATGACCATCATTAACAACCAGACTTGAGAAGGATGCAGATAAAACCTGTGAAGAAGTAACAAAAAGAAACCGTTACAGAGAAACCTGCAAATATGCTTCCTCCACCCCAAAAAAATAAAAATACTTACCTTCATGTTGTTGAGAGTTATCCATTGCAAATTTTTATGCAAAAGCTTTCATCGAGCACTGGAAAGTGCACAACAACAGTATCTGTGACCAGTGATACAGAACCATACCATGAGTACATGTCCATGTCAACCTCCCCACCTACAAAATACAGAAATATATATCTTATATATCAACTAACCAAGGCTACTATTAGTGTACAGACAAAGGCACCCTTCCATCCAGTTGAGATGATCACATTGCATTTGCTTAAATCACAGGACACACTGGACCAGCAACAGTTTGCTCCACGGTCATCATTTTATTCTGGGCACTGTGCATGACTGAGTGAGCCATTAATCCTGGGGACTTTGTGTGTGCTGACACAATCCCATTTCACTTTGTTACCACTTGTCAATTTCTGGACACAAGGCAGATGCATTTTGGGCATGCAGAAAAATCTGGGGACTCAGTGCCACTACTGCATGCATGAGTGATCATGCTAATAAATTCTGGGGAACTTGTGTGTGCTGAAACAATCCTATTTCACTTTGTTACCACTTGTCAATTTTCTGGACACAAGGCAGATGCATTTTGGGCATGGAGAAAAATCTGGAGACTCTGCGTGACCACTGTGTGCATGACTGAGTGCGCCATTAATCCTGGGGGACTTTGTATGTGCTGAAACAATCCCATTTCATTTCTGTACCACTTGTCAATTTTCTGAACACAAGGCGGATGCATTTGGGCATGCAGAAAAAGCTGGGGACTCTGTGCCACCACTGCACACATGAGAGAGTCTGCCATTAATTCTGGTGGTGGGGTGGTGCTGGTGGCAGTGGTGGAGGTAGTGGTGGAGCAGCAGCTGCTGCTGTGGCCATCCTCCTGCTCTGGCATCGTGCAGCAGCAGCACCCACTGCCACTATCACAGGAGGGCCAGAAGGTGGAGGCCTGACCCATTCTATGGCAGCCTGCCACTTCACCTTGTGATGGTTACATGTGTCCTCTGGCCCACAGTCCCCAGTGTGTTCCCGGGGCCACAGCACACCTGCACACCACAAAGCAGGCACACCGCAATGCTCCTGTCCCCCAACACAGTTGAAAACTGCCAGTCTATAGAGCTGCGGAGGGACCAGGCACAACAGGGTAAGATGTATTACCGGCAGCACTGTCACGCATCTGGGGGCTCCACCTGCTGCCATGGAGTGGGAGGTGGTGCTGCTGGAGCTCTTGCAATTGGTACAGATGGTGGTGGTGGTGGTGGTGGTGGTGGCGGGTAGACTTGCTGGATGTGGCGGTGGCACTGGTGGTGCTGCTGCTTCTGGAGGGGACAGGACCAAATATCAGGAGCGGTTCACCAACACCCGCCCATGCTGACCCCCACTTGTCTGCACTCCCATCTGGCCAACACGGGCCACAGACTGTCCCTGGTCCATAACTCTCCTTCCTCTCCACTCCAATGTGTCATGCAATGACGACGACCGACTTCACACACAGTCACAGACAGTCTCACACACACACTTACACAAAACAAAACTTATAAAACAAATAAATCAGTCACAAAAAGAACTCACAAAACAGTACAACAAAACTAAAGAATTAGCTTTTAAAAAGCTGTTGGTTTTATTAAGTTTAAGACAGCAAGTTAAGCAACAAATAAACACTCCTCTCCTACACTATCCTTCCTTCTTCTACCTCTGCAAAGGAGAAAGTGAAAGTATCTGCTGTTATGACTCACTTCCTTCCTGCCTGGCTAAACCATGTGACTTACAGTACTGTAAGCCATGTGATGTGTGTTGGGGGCTGCCCTAAAGTGCTTATTGTTGTCATTCCACCTTACTTCATGTTAAGGTGGAATAACAACATGAAGTCAATTCATAATCACATGGTAAGTGAGCACTCCTCAATGGTCACTTCACGTAGCTGCTGACTGACTCAGGTGGCCACTGCTCTCACTTCGCTTCTGCAGATTTTAAATTTGCTGCATCACTACTTGGAATGGGGAGCCTAAAGTGTGTTTTGAGGAGTACTTTCATTAAATTAGTTTTGTAAAGAAAAGGAATAGAGACCACAAAGCTGTCACTTTACTTGCCAAAGTCCAGGGCTGGAGGCTTCCATGTCTTCTACAGCCACAGACTCAGCTATGATGTTATTGCTTGGATACCAAGACCAATACAGTGCTCTTCTCAGAGAAAAAGCAGAATATGTTATATTAAAAACAGGGTACATGGATCAAGGGAAAAGGGGGACATTTGCTTGCCTTACGACTGAGGAGGGTAGAATCCTCTAGAATAGTAAAATCTATCAGATCTCAAGATCAGGATACTCTTAGACTTACCATAGGGAAATCACTGTAGAATTTGTTACATTTACAAACCTTTATATAGCCCCATGTCCAATCTTCCAGATTCCTCTTGGGTGAAAGAATATCTTCTCCTCTGAATCTTCCCACTTTGGACCTGGAACAGCAAGATCTATTAGTTATCCCATCTCAGAAGCTGAGATTCTGGTAACTATCACATTACTAGTGGCTGATAAAGCCCGGGCCCGGATGGATGCTCCCATATTTATAAAATATTTACTAAACAATTAGCTTCTTGGTTACATAGGTTGTATACATGGATATTAGACAAGAATACTATTGATAATACCCTGCTGGAAGCTCTTGTTTTACATAAACCAGATAAGGACCCAGAATTAGTAAGCAGTTATCCAATTTCACTCTTAAATTGTGACATTAAGATCCTAGCAAAGGTTCTTGCCAGTCAGCTGAAGTTGTGCTCCCGGTATCATTCATGTGGATACAGTGGGTTCATGGAAGGAGGAACTCAGTGTATCACTTTCGTAAGATGACGACATATCTTCTCTGCATCGGGGAGTTGGAAGTCCTGGCTGGCTTGCTTTCTCTCAGTGTGGAGAAGGCATTTGACTGAAAAGACAGGCAATTTCTATTTTGACCTTGGGAAAATTTGGATTTCCTCTAAATTCATTAGCTGGATCGCCTCTTTGTATGGTGCTCCCAGGCAAGAATTTATTGTAATGGTGTACTCTCTGACAAATTTTCCTCACTCTGGTACCAGGCAGGATGTCCCTTTCTCCTCTATTGTTTAACATCTATTTAGAACTGTTATTATGTTCTTTGAGACTTCATGAAGGAGTTCAAGGTATACCCATAGGTAATCACACTTTTAAACTTTCAGCATATACAGATGATGTGCTTCTACATCTAATTCATTCTGCCAGCTCATTTCCTAATGTGATGTCTCTTATTACAGACTTTGGTTTGATGTCTAACTATAAAATTAACCTGAACAAAACCACTGTTTTCCCCTTAACCAAAGACTCATGAAAAACATAATATCTTGATTGGGTTTCCAGTGGAATTCTAAATTCTGAAATATCTGGGTTTAATACATTCCAGGAGCGATAAATTGATGAGAAAGTGGAATTTTGATATGTTACTAGATATTATTCAACCAGACCTTAAAAGGTGGCAAACCTTTCCTATATCACTATGTCTAATCTTCCAGATTCCTCTTCGTGAAAGAATATCTTCTCCTCTGAATCTTCCCACTTTGGACCTGGAACAGCAAGATCTATTAGTTACCCCATCTCAGAAGCTGAGATTCTGGTAGCTTTATAAAAACATTATAAAACGAAAATACTTCCCAGACTTTTCTATCCAATTAATGTGTTAAATTATTGGCTACCCTTAGCTTGGTTTAAAAGAGTGCATGCTCTTATATCTTAATTTATATGGCAAAGGAAATGTCCTAGAAGGGATTATTCAAGTTAGCAGCATCACAACACTCTGGGGTCTACAATTACCTCATTTTGAACTGTATTTTTGGGCTAGCCAGGCTGACGAATACCTAAAATGATTTATTCCTTCATAGGGGCTTCCTCATTTCCCTATATTCCAGAATGGCTGACACTGGAATTAGATCTGATAACTAGCACAAAATTTCCTAGAAGCCCTCTATATATCCCTAGAGCTCTTCCCCCAAACTGAATAGGACATCTATATCTTCTGCCATTTGGATCCACAACCAGTTGTGTGCCTTCCTCAAATTTAGAAACACTAGGGACCCAGGACAACCAGTGGTAGCCAACCCTAATTTAAGACTAGGGGTAAGATTGCATCTCCAGCTTGGTTCTCTCAAATTAATTCCTAAAAGTAAAAGACTTTTTGTGGAAGGAACATGTTTGGATTCTGGGACTATAATGTCTACATATAATTTGGATAGCAGGGATATCTTTAAGGTGTTTAATTACTCACTTGCTAATACAGCATTTTTCAAATTTGAAAGAACCGTAATTGGGCCAGAACTGGGTTAATTCTCTGATTCCCTTGATTGGGAAGCCCCACTCAATCTCTTTATTATATGCTTTTCTTTGGGAAAATGTACTGGATGCATCTTCTCGTGTCCTTAAATATTGGGCTGCCCAGTTCCCTTTTATTTTAGAGAACAGTACCTTAATTTGGTCGAGTCTACATCAATGTATCTCACAGGACAGATTGAAGCTTACCCAGTACCAATTTCTAAATAACATGTATTGGACTCCCAGTAAACTCAGACTCCTGGGTAGGTCCCAGAATGATCTCTGCACAAGATGTCATAGACAGCCTGGAGACCTAATGTACATTTTCTGTAAGTGTTTTACAGTTAAAGATTTGTGGCTCATGATCAAGTCTTGAGTAGACCTTGCTGGGGCTTAAAGATTTGTTTATACCAGAGATTTGCCTCTTGGGAGATTTCTTCTGTATGCTGATCAGGATCCATAGATTTCACATGGCCCTCACTGTAAAGAAACTGGTCCTACACCATTGGTTGAATGGCCACATTATTACATACATTGAATGGTTGAGTGATCTTTTTAATCTCCTGGCTGAGCAACTTAAGGCTAGTCTTGGAAATCATATACCCCATTACAAGAACATCTGGGAGGGTTTTCATATGTTATTTCTCCTTCAGACTGGTGTGCCCGCATAGTAGATAAGTTGTGGCCTGTACAAAATACAATTCATCTGTAGAGTTAGCTGCCCGTTATTTATTTATTGTAAAATTTTGTTAATGTGATGTCCTTGTTGTGGTTTTATTGTTAAATTTTTCAAGATTGTAGTGCCAAGCTGGGGTGGGTGGAGTGGTGGGGGAGGAGGAGCATAACATGGCCTTCTGTCTTGTCATGATTCTATTTGCACTGTTACTGTTTACAGTTTCATGTTAAGGTTGTACGTTAAAACTTGAATAAAGATTGAATTAAAAACTAGAGCATTAACAATTTTTTGATATATATATATATATACACACACATTATAAAGACAAAGAACCTCTGTGCACAAACACTGAGGCAAGGGTTACCCTAAAGGGCATTTGGCTGGGAAGCCAAGTTTCAAGAAAATACAAAATCACACATGCCCACACAATGCAAAGCATCATGGGCTGCATATACAAATCACCACAGAATGTTATGCTGGTCCAACTTTAAGCAGAAATGCTTGGTGCCAAAGGCCTCTCACACAGTTTGCAAAGGTGCTAAAGGAAGCACTCACATTATAGTGGTGTGGTAGTGCCATTATAGTTAGGGTTGAGTACCCCATTTAAGGTTACATTTTAACTTTTGCACATTAATAACTTTGGCACTGTAAGATGGATTTGCCTGAAATTGGGAATGCTTGGTCTGGTACCATAGACCTCTGACCTGCCAAGTTTTGTTATGGTCAGATGTACAGTTGTGGAGCTACAGAGTGCCAAAAATGCATAAATTATGGGTTTCTGTGTGTTTCTTTACTCACACCCACAGCCTGCACAGTTTGCACGATCGGGTCCGAAAACATCAGAGAAGATGCAGCCTTTCCCAATGTGCCTTTCAAAATGTCATGAAAAATATTAAACAGTTCAAATGTTATTCAGAAAACACTGGATCCCATTATAGTCTATGGAAAATTTAACAAACTATGCTAAAGTGTCACAAATGCAGTTTTTGGTGTTGCAAATGACCCTTTACATGATTCAGCCATTTTTTCAGTTGGTGGTCAGAAAAATGCTTGGCATTTAAATTTGGAACCCTCTAGGACACAATTCTTGTTGTGTACACCTAGCCGAGTCTTGAGGATGCTAGCCATGTCTTGTTTGGGTGGGTAAAACACCCCAGAAATATGTTTTTAAATTTTTGTAAAAGTAGTGTCACAAAGTACTTTCGCATATGTGACATTTTCGTGATTTTTTGTGAAAGTGTCGTGATTTGCAAAGTAATTTGCAACCCTATGCCCAAAACAATAGGAAATCTTTTGCCACCCTGTTGCAAAACAACAGTTTGGTCTTTGGGCTGAAATGTGCAGGGTCGAAAGCCAATATCACACAGATGTGCATTTTGGTAGTTGTGCAAAAATATAACAGGGGTGCATAGTACTCAAGTTGACAATTTTTCCCATAGGATAACATTACAGTGCCAGCTGCGCCTTATGAGACCCGTATCTCGAAAATGAATCGAGATATGAACTAAGTGCAAACTAGCCTGGAAAGTCAAAAATAATGTGAGATCTTAATTGTTTTTTTGTGTCTTACGGTTCCTGAGATATAAGCAATTTAGTATTCCAAGTGCTCATTGCCTGTCCAAGGGCCACTATTATGCTCACATTCTTTGCATTCACTGTGTTTCTGAATGCACCTCTTTCGAACACAAAGCATGTGTGTTAACATTACCATTAGCATTAGCATTTGCGTTCACTTTTGTACTTGTGTTTCCATTATCGTTTGCATTTGCATTTACGTTTGCGTTGTGTTTCGTTACCATTTGCGTTAAGCGTTTACATTGTGTCACTGTTAGTGTTACTGTTTGCGTTTGTGTTACCATTTGCATTTCCATTTATGTTTGGTTCACCGTTACCATTTTCCTTTCCATTACCTTTCGCACTTCGTTACTCTTACTGTTAGCATCACCATTACCATTTGCATCTGCTTTAACAATTGTGTTTGCTTTACCATTTGCATTTATGTTTGCATTTGTGTCATAGTTACCATCATCATTAGCATTTGCGTTTATGTTACTGTTACCGTTTGTGTTTGCATTTGCAATCGCGTTTCCATTTACGTCACTGTTACAGCTTGCATTTACATTACTGTTATTGCGCTTGTGTTACCATTTACGTTTGCATTACCGCTAGTGTTACCGTTTGCATTTCAGTGTTTGCGCTTGCCTTTACATTATCATTTGCATCACCATTAGGCGTTATCATTAGCATTCACATTTACATTACTATTTGCATTTGTGCTTGCATTTACATTACCATTACCATTGCTGTTTGCATTTTTATTACTGATCGTGCTTGCGTTACCATTTGCATTCCATTTCTGTTACTGTAAACATTACTGTTACTGTTTGCATTTGCACTTGCATTTGTGCTTGAGTTTGTGTTACCGTTTCTGTTTGGTTCACTGTTAGATTGTCATTAGTGTTTGTGTTTCGTTAGCATTAGTTTGCACTTACACTTGCCTTTCGTTACCATTTGCATTTTCGTTTGTGTTACTGTAACCATTAATGTTATCATTTCTGTTCATGTTTGCATGGGCGTTACCATTCCCATCAATGTTTGTGTTTCCATTGCTGTTACGATTAGCATTTGCATTAACGCTTGCATTTGCATTTACATTTCCATCATCGTTACTATTACCATTTCTTTTTATGTTACTATTACTTTTTGCATTTCCACTTGCTCATTGCCATTTGCATTTATATTTGCATCACCATTACTCTTATGTTTCTGTTTCTGTTCCACTTCCGTAGCTTTAGCATTTGCATCTGCTTTCACATTTGCATTACTGTTACTATTATTGTTTGTAGTTGTGTCACCATTACTGTTAGTGTTAGCATTACTGTTTGGGTTATAATGCACAAATAGCCAGCATGGTGAGAGAGTGTATCCAAGGACCCTGCATTCCCACCACCACATTCCATTCACTATTTATATTGCACATTCTCAAAAGAAGGGAAATTCATGGCAAAAACTGTGTTTAATGCATAATTTAGGTTGTTCCATAGCGACAAAAGTGAAATTTGGTGTTAGAGTTGAAAACCCTAACTGCACATTCCCCACCACCACCACACACACACAGACATGCAAGTAGGGGAAGGACCAAGGCAACACAACCAATCACAGACAATCAGCAGCAGGTAACAGAAATAACATACAACTATCTAAACCACAAAACACACACCCATGCTCCCATCGGGTTGTGGCATGGGCAGTTACTGCTAACTCTGATCCCGGACATTCCACGCTGCAAAACATATCACTATGAACAACTGGGCATCCTGAGCTACACACTGCCACCAACACATAACATAGACTACACATATGGTATTTGGGGTGTACAAGACCCAAAACAGGATTTTCCACATTCCCTGAAATACGTTTGAAAATCACTTTGCTAATGCGACAGTGCAGTGCTATGCATTTGTGACACTTTCATGTTTATGGCGGTATTTTGCAACACTGTTTTGCATGCTTTTGCAAATGCAACACTGTTGTGTGTTCCATTTGTGACACTTTCATGTTTGCAACAGTATTTTGAGAAAGTATGCTCCTGATGACTGCACATCTTTGTCATCATCCTGCAAGCAAATGGTTTGGGTCCTTTGGGCTGAAATTCACAGGGTGGCAAGTCGTGGTCCCACAGATGTGCCTTTTCCTGCTTTGGTGCTAAAATACCTAAGCATGACAAAGTTACACTGTTCCAAAATTGAGCAATTTCTCAGACTAACATTGGCACCATATGTTGAAAACGTAGAAGGTACACAGTTCTCGCCATTGCCACCTTTGTTTCACCTTTAGGGGACTAACCTCATGAAACAAGTTTGGAAATACTATATGATACCTGCAGTTGGATTTCTTACCTACTTGCAATAGTAACACAGGTATACACCTCCTGCTGGTTGTGTGTGATTGGTTGTGTTGCCTTGGTCCTTCCCTACTTGCATGTATACGTGTGTGTGTGTGTGTGTGTGTGTGTGTGTGTGTGTGTGGTGGTGGTGGTAGGAGTGGAGGAATGCGAGTTAGGGTTTTCAACTCTAACACTCAATTTTCACTTTTGTCACTGTGGATCAACCCTAAAAGATGCACTAAACAGAGTTTTTTCCATGAATATATATATATATATATATATATATATATATATATATATATATATAGTTAGGGTTGAGTAATCACTTTAATGTTAAACCTCAAACTTTTCACCTTTATAACTTTGCCACTTTATGACAGATTTGCCTGATATTTTGCAAGTGCAGTCTGGTACCATAGATCTCTGGATCTGGCAAGCTGTGTTATGGTCAGATGTATGGCTGCGGAGCTACAGAATGCCAAAAATGCAAGAAAAGGACTTTTGCATTACTTTGCTCACTAATGCCTGCGAGATTTGTACGCTCAGTCCAAAATCTTCAGGGAAGATGCAGTCTGGTCACCGATGAGCCTTTTGATGATTTGGTAAAAATATTAAACCATTCAAAAGTTATTCAAAAACAAATTTCCCATTATAGTCGAAGGAGGAAAATACATGCGCATCAAGAAAGTTTCACAAATGCGCTTTACTTTTGCAAATGGTCCTTTTACTTTGTGATTCGCCATCTTGTTTTCAGTTAGTGAGAGAGAAAATGCCTGGCTTTTAATTTGGGACCTCTAGGTAAACACTGACTGTCAGGTTTACCTAGTCGGGTCCTGAGGATGCCAGCCTTATCTTTTGGGGTAACACCCACCAGAAATGCCTTTTAAACATTAAAAAAAATTCACAAATCATAAAAATGGGTGAAATACTTTCGCAAATGTGAAAGTTTAGTGCTACTTTTTGTGAAACTTTGTGATTTTATGTAAAGTATTTTTTTTTAAAACTGCAAATCTTTGCCATCCTCCTGCAGCAAAACAGTTTGGTATTTTGGTCTAAAATTTGTAGGGTGGCAAGCTCTGGTCACACAGGTGTGTCTTTTATGACTTGGTGGCAAAATATTCAAGGGCAAAAGTTCCAGCATTCTGAAGTTGACAACTTTCCCTTAGGATAACATTGCCACGCCTGTGATGCCTTTTGGTGCTCGTATCTTAAAAACTAAGTGAGATATGGCATTTTCACTACTAGCAGCTTAGTTCACCAGTAGGTAACTAATCTGCAGAAACAAGTTTGAACATCATAGATAACACCTGCAGTGTATTTTTTTCCTACTTGGTATGGTTACGAGATATTGGCAAAAGCATGTTCCAAGGGTTCCAATGATACATTTTCAGTGTGTTTCGTGCCTGTATCTCAGAAATGATGTAAGATACAAATTTGGTCAGTCATATTATGTGACATACTCACTGTCGTGATTATACCAGTACTGGAATTTTTTTCCTAGCTGTTACGGTTGCTGAGATATTAGCAAATTAGTCTTTCAAGGGTTCCTTACCCTATAGGGCTGCTGTATGGCTCTGTACTTATGTATAAGTGGGAGAGCCTGGCTGGGCATGCGCTGCCACATGCACACTACTACAAAAAAAAATGGAAAATATGGAAGGAATGCAGGGCCCAGAGGGCCCACTCTCCCACTAACACACACCACTTACATTACACTTTCTCAAAAGAAGGAAATTCATTGCAAAAACTCCATTAATGCATCAGTTAGGGTTAATAGTACAGTGACAAAGTTTGAAATGTGCTGTTAGGGTTCAAAACCCTAACTCCACATTACTCCACACACACACACACACACACACACACACACACACACACACACTCACGCAAGACACATGCAAGATTGTAAGAACTGTACCACTCTGCACATCTGTAAACACAATAATCACAACACTGTACTTATTTCACATAACACTGTGTAATGAAAAACAAATATAGTATTATTGACTTTATTCTGCCAGTACTGTATGATGACACATTATTGCTGGTATATCATCTTCATACAGTGAGACTTAGTCTGTACATATTTTCAAAATTCTGTCTTTATGTGTCACTATTTAACAATGGAGTTGCTGCAGGCCACCACAGGGCATGTGGTAGCAGGACAGATGGAGATGACACATACTACTTTTAAGATACTGCTCAAGTATGAAACTAGCACCATCACATGTTGTTATACAGCTGCGTTACCTGGAAATACTCATTAGCAACATGTTATTGTTAGCTTTGGATGTTACAACTGTTTGTTTTCACATGTTACTTATAAATTATACTACAAATAATTACTTTTATTATTACTACCATTTGTTATTAGGACTGACTCACTCTGAGACTTCTGTTAGTTGGGAGGGAGGAAGTGATTCTAGCTGGTGACTTGGTGACTGTGTTTGTAAGTGTATTTAAGGTATTTTCTTAGCTGACATTTCTGTGTGTTTGAAATTGTATTTGAGGTCTGTTCTTAACTGCCATTTAGGGTGGGTGCTTTTCCATTTAGTTTGGGCAGCATTGAGGGATTCTAGCAGACAAGTTTGTGATTGTGTGTTTAAAAGTGGCTGTCTGGCCTTTAAGGGCAGGCATCATATTACAGGGATTAGTGTAGTCTGAATGTAAGGTTTTAACTGCCATCTCAGTTGAGTCTTCAGTTAGTTGGAGAGGGAGGAAGTGATTCTAGCTGGTGACTTGGTGACTGTGTTTCTAAGTGTATTTGAGGTATTGTCTTAGCTGCCATTTTGTGTGTCTGAAATTGTATTTGAGGTCTGTTCTTAACTGCCATTTGGGGTGCTTTTCCATTTAGTTTGGGCAGTATTGAGGGATTCTAGCAGACAAGTTTGTGAGTGGAGTGAGGTGTCACTCCCTGAGGACTACTTGGCTGACTGGTTTTTGGACACAGCCTGTGGTGTAGTTCCACCCTCCCACTACCTACCAACCCCAGGGTTTGCCCTCCATTTATTGGGTGAGTCCCATAAGGCCTTGCAACATCCTTTCATCCATACAGGATGTAGCAAAGAGAGGAAGCATAGCAGAACACAATACAACTACAAGATATATTTTGGGGATATCAAATAGCCATCTTACTTAGGCAGTTGATTGAGGAGGGAATCAGACATGATGGGAGTGGTGCAGTGTAGTGTTTGTGGAGTGGCGGTCCTCAGGAGAGATCCCGGAGGCTGCGATGCTGCCTCATCTGCAGGCACCTCTCTGAGCTGGAGGAAGGAGGTTGCCTGTCTCAAGCAGAGTTGGCCAAGCTGAAGGCAGCATCCACCTCACCCAGAGACCACCAAGTCCACAACCTTACCTCAAAGGATGCCAGGGAAGATGAATAAATGGACTACAGTGGGCTCAGGAAGGTTGAGGGAGAGGAGTCAAAGCACATCCCCCAACCAGTCAAACTTACTAACTCCTACACTGTTTTGGAGGAACAGGAAAGCCCCACTCAGGAACCCATGGCTGCATCCAGGGAGGATGGTAGGGTCCTCCAGGATGGAGCCCCAGGGAGGAAAGCAGTGAACCCCAGAGGAAGCTTCTCCAAGTGGGGATTCTATTGTCTGGGGAGTGGAGTTAGGGTCACCTAGCAGGGGAGAGAGGGAGATCAAGTGCCTCCCAGGAAGTGTTGTATGAAGGAATGGGAAGTGAATCCATAGAATCACTACAGCAATAGCTTGGAGGGAGCAGCTGGATATCATTGTCCACCTGAGGACCAATGACTTGGCCAGAAGTGTGGAGTTAGCCAGAGTTCAGGATGATTTCAGGAAGCTGGGGGAACCTGAAACAGAAAGAATGCTTCATCTCATTCTCAGAGGTGCTACCTTTTTTTTAGTTTAGTTTATTGTTTGACTCAAAAGAGCCATCAACAAGTACAGTTTAAAACCTTTAAAGTTATAATACATACATACAAACATTATGCATCACATATTATGCATGAGGGTACATCAGAATTATGCAATAGCACCACTAATGTATTAAATACTTCCTTGCTTTTTATTCTATCTACACCCTGTTATCTATCTAAAACAGACAATCTGTTGCATTCCTATTACTCTTAAATACCCAGTTTACATAAAACAATTAAAATTCACCACAACACTTGTCAATTACCTAGATAATTGTGCTATTAATTCTTTTTCCATTTGTTAATTACCTTAAAATAGTACGGCACTCTTTGTATTGACCAACTGTCTTCAGTCTGTAAAATAATGAAGGTCAGTGTTTCTAAATCCAACTGATATTTAACATCCATAAAAGGTGCTAACCAGTACTTACGCCATTTAATTACCATGTACAGTGTCACATAACATGCATCAAGTCCTCACATTCTCCCATTGAGCAACTACATTTTCATCTGATGATTTTTTATATCTAAATATCAACTAATTACCATTAAATTGTTCAAACTTATACTTTACAGATATTTTGCAGGTTTCAGGATCACTAAGAATATCCAGATAACTCTTATATCTAAACTTATAATTATTCTTGGCAAGCCACCTAGAATAACGGGACACTTTTATTTCTTTTAAATCTTGATTTTCCAAAAACTTTAATTTTTGAAAACAGATACTTATTATATTTGGGGCTCAATCGAATATTTCTCTCAGTGTACTTTATTAACACAGCATATTTATATTTATTTATTATTCAATGTATTTTGAAAACCACAGATTCTTAGTATATCGTAATTTGTGCCAATTTAGTTTTCCTTTAAAAACTGAAAGGATATTCAACTTTGTGGAAGCCTTGTAAGTCTTAACAGAAACCTAACTGTCTGCATTCAAAGAGTGCATTTATGTTTGCAATACCCAGCTCAGATCTTATGTATGTAGATGGGCAAGAGTGTCCTACTCCCATTATTCTTCTCAACATTTTAAATAGTGGAACAACTAGTTTTCTCTATACTTTACATCCCAGAATTCTGCTCCATACAGAAGTTGGGATTCCACTTTACTTTTATTACATCAATTAAGAGTTTAATGCTGGCTCCACCATTTCTATAATTGAATCTTGATAGTGTGAAAATTGTTTTTTCATAGTCTGAAGAGTTTTTAGAACTGTGAATTCCAATTTCTATTTTCATTAAATTCTACCCAAGGTAGACATAAGTTTTAACTCCTTCTACTTTTCTTCAGTAATTCTCCAGTTCCCACTCCTATTACAGCCTTTAGGCCCAAATACTACCACTTTGGCCTTTGCCAAATTAATCTTTAACTTTAATTCTCTTAAGCCACTCTCAGCCTATTCAGCATATTCTGCAGCCCTTTCCTTGTTAGAGAAAATAAACCAAATCATCAGCATATGCAACACAGCACACCTTTGCTCATTCACTTTTGGGGAGTCATGCTCAAGAGTTCTAAGTTCATTTAATGGCCAATCGATATAGAGAGAAAAAGGGTTTGTGCAAGGATACAACCCTGATGTATGCCCCTATTTACTTCAAATTTACTGGACAGTTGACCTTTCCTTCTCATTCTAACCCAAGCCCAAGTGTCTTAATACAAGTTGGCCATCATTTTTATCAATGCTTCATCTACTCCTTTCTTAAACAAAATTCCCCATAATAATTTCCTGAAGATAGTATCAAATGCTGTTGAGTAATCCACAAAAATGTGTATATTCTTTGTCCTCTTACCACTATATATTTCTCAATTATAAAATGGGCAAAGGATTTCAAAATCTGGTTGTTAGCAGTGCATTAGATGTGTCTAATACACAGCTAAAACTAGAACCCCATTTAGAATACACAGGCCCAGTTTAGCCACATTGTTAATTCCGGGATGTGTATAAACAGTTCTAATGCACATCTAGGACTGAATGCACTCGCCTGTAGCCTTGTGCTCACTACGTCCCCTAGCCATGCATTAGAACTTCTGATGCACACCCCATCGTGTCTTATTGCTTACTTACGTGATCTAAAATGTACACATTGTCAAGGGTAGAATAATTTCTATGAAAACCAGATTGATATAATAATAAACCACCTAATTTATCTATTTCTGCATTAAGTCTATTTAATAAGATCTTAGAAAAAAGTTTTAATATTATGTCTAATAGACTGATAGGATGATACATAGATGGATTTGCTAAATTACCTTTTTGTGAATTGGTATTATATGTGCTCCTTTCCATGTGTTTGATAGTTATTTTCTTGTAATCGCTTATTAAATAATTCTACTAATAATCTGGACCAAAACCTGATTGACATTTGTAGACCTTTGCCAGTATATTATCTGGTCCAGGAGCTTTATGAATATTTAATGAATTAATAGCCAACATAACTTCACAGCTGTCTACAACTGTGATGTTTCCCACATTACTGTTAACTATTTCTAGTTGGGTCATGCAGTCTTCAGAAGAATCACTAAAGATCTGTGAGAAGTAGTCAATCCATACCTCCTCCGATATGTAAGCATCAGATTCTTCTTTGTAGACACTAGTGCTCTTAGCCACTAGTCTCCAGAACCCTTTCTGATCTTTTATTATTTACTACTTTACTCATTTCTTCCCATTGATTTTTATTTTTATTTTTATTTTATTTATTTCGATTAGGATTAATACCTTTGAGTCAAAGACTCATTTTCAAAGGTTCCAAGTCAGGGACAAACAGAGAAATACAAATACAATACAATACAATTAAGATAGCAGTGAAAACATGGTAGGCATCATGAAATCATAAAATGTCACATGAGGTTCAAGACTTGCTAGTTACAGGTACATCTTACCAACAGAATAAATTACATGACATCAAATTGTTGCAAGATAGGGACACAGGAGGAGGAATCATGTCATTCATATTGCCATGTTAGGTTAGGGAGGAGGTAAGCAGCCAGGCTGGCATTGTCAAGTAACTAGAGGTGGTGTGGGTTGTGAAAAGGGAAAGGTGGTGTGGAGGTTGGTAAGTCAAAAAGGGTGGAAGTGGGGAAGGAAGAGGTGAAAGGCAGGGAAAAGGCAGGAAGAATATTTTGAATTAATTACTTGCACAGTTACAGGTGGTTACATTCTTAAGGTAGGACTGTAAGCCCCTTTGAACAGACTCAGCTTTGTGTTTCCTGTCAGCATGTTGGGCAGCTCATTAAACCATTGGGGCCCTTAAAAGTAATGGATTTTTGGGACAGTGATGTGCACTTGAAAGGACTTGTAGTCCTCCTTTAGTCGCATTTCTGTTTGTTTAGTATGCACAGCTTCTTGAACAGACAGCTTATGGAATCCGCATGAGGCCTAGTTGTGCTTTTTTTATGATCAGGCATGTTTGGTATTGGGCTCTTAGGTACAGTGGGAGCCAGCCCATCTCAGAGTAGAGTGCACAGGTGTGAGTCCATCGATCTGCTCCAAGTGGCAGATGACATGCTCTGTTCAAGAGTTTTTTATCCTGTTTAGGCAGTGTCTGATCCTGTGATATATATAGATAAGCCATAATCAACGGATGATAATACTGTGCTACCTGTAGCTAATTTGAGGGTTTCAGGTGTCATCGAGTGCTTGTTTCTGTGAAGGATGCCCAGCTTCATGTTGGTGGTTTTGACAACTTGATCAACGTGGGGGAGAAATTAGAGTGTCATCCGTAAACACCCAGATATTTAAACGAGGAGACTTGTTCAAGTGTGTCACCCTTTAGGTTCAGAATTGAGGGGCAGAAATTCCTTTGTTCTGTGGGACTGAGAACAGCATGCTTTTGGTTTTTATGGTTTAGTAGCAGTTTATGTTGCCAGAACCAAGTTTCAAGTTTGTGGGAACTCATCGAGTAGGCCTTCCTCAATGGTCAAGTGGTCCCTACCTGGGACTGATAAAACGGCATCATCTGCATATATAATACAATGCTAGCCGGGCAGGCTTCAGGGAGGTGGTTAATGAAGAGGCTGAAATGGGCGGTCCAAGTATAGACCCTTGTGGTACTCCAAGGGCACTACCTTAGGGTCAAAGAGTAAGTCGCTGATCCTAACGCTTTGAGTTCTTTGCATCAGATAGCTATGAAACCAGGATACTGTATCAGCGCCAGTCCCAAGGAGAGAAGTGTGTTTAGCAATAGCTGGTGATTAACTGAGTCAAATGCTTTGTAAGGTCAATGAAAACTGACCTCACCGCCATCCCTTGGTCAAGGGAGTTGCAGAGCTGAGAGGTGTAATCCATGAGTATGGTGATGGTAGAGTGCTTTTGTGGAAACCATGCTGATTGCTGCAGAGTAATTGGTGATTGTTGAGAAGTCAGTGTTGTTTAGGGACTATTTTGTCTAGAACTTTGGATAGTGGTGGAGGATGGATATTGGCCTATAGTTGGTGGTAAGTGTTTTATCCCTGGATTTGAAAACTAGTGTAAACAGGGTGGATTTCCAGGTGTCTGGAACACACCCAATCTTATGGAGGCATTAAAACCTTAGAGATTGGGGCTTCTAGTACATCAAGCGTTATGGCAACCAACTTCATATCTATCAGGTCACTCCCCATTCTTGTCTTTCCAAGGACCCTCTTTATTTGCTTGATGGTATCAGAGATTAAGACTAGTCTAAAATAGAGGAGTGGCAGCTCTACCCTCTCTGATAAGGGTATGGAATTTCCATGAGGCTGATTATTCATTGGACTAAGGAACTCACTGGGAGGCACCCTGATAGATCAGTATATGCTGTATTGAGCTCATTGGCAATCAGTAAGGGTTCCTGGAGAGACTCATAGCCAATGGTGAGTAGGTCTGGTGATGCCCTGAAGGTCCTTCCGTGAGGTATTTTAGTGTATTCAAAACCCTTTAGAGGACCCCAGTTTTTATTGAGGAGATCCTTGAAATAGCTTGCTTTCCGAGTGAATGAGCCTAGTACAGGAGTTCCTAGCAGCTTGTATGTGGATACATCGTCAGCTTTCCTGAGTGCTTAGCTTTGTGCCACAGGTTGTCTCTATTAAACACGTGGTCTAGGAGTGAGGTATTAAGCCAGGGATGTGGGTCTTTTACTTATTTGGTTTTTAAAGGGCAAAAGTATTGCACGCCCAAGTAAACAAATTTCGAAGAACTCAAAGGTGATGTTGCCATCAGTTGCAAGGCAAGTGGTGACCAGTCAATCAGGGATAAGTAGAGTTTGAAATCATATAGTAGTCCAGGTCTCAGCACCCAATTTGTAGTGACCTTCAGTGGGCATTTGTGAACTTGTTTGCCCAAGTGCACATGACTGGCAAGTAGTCACTGAGGCTATCAGGCAAGACCTTCACATCTGATATGTGATCCGGGTTGGAGCAGAGTAACCAGTCAATGAGTGTACTGGTGCCTGTTTTTGTAGTTATGACTAGTGGGAAGGGTAACCATCTGCATAAGATATAAGCCAGCTATTTGGTCCCTGGCTTCATTTTCCTTGTTAGAGGGCCATTTATTGAAATCCTCAACAATTACCTGCTCCCACTCTTTTCCCAAATGCTGCAGATTCTCCTCAAAGAGCTTGAGGCCAGCAGTCTGCTTTCCTGAGAGTATGTAGACTGTTGTTAGCAGCAGCACTTTGTTTTGTTGACCAGTGGTAAGTTTGAGGTGGAGGATTTGTGCCTCACTAGTGAGCAGGCTACAGTCCATCATCTGCATTTTAATGTCATAGTTTATAGTATTGTTTCCATTTTTCTTTAACAAGAATCTTAAATTCCTTCCTTTTCCTATTTATGCTTTTCAATAATTATTTAATTTCTGACTTCATATACTGCTTATAAATTTTCCTTAATGCCTTTTTTGTCTTTTTACACTCTTCACCAAACCATCCTCCTTTCCATTTTCCACTTGTCACTGTGCTTTTACCTCATTTAGTTAATATTTGTTGAAAATTAAATTCTCAGAGGTGCTACCTGTCCAGGGCCATGGGAAGTTAGGCACTCACATCTGTACTTCAACTCCTGGTTGAAGGACTGGTGTGAAGGGAGGGTTTGGCTCTAGGGGACTGGGGCCTGACCTGAACAGATGCAGACTTATATAAGGAGGATGGCCTTCATCTGTCCGAAAAGGGACCTTGGTCCTGTGTGAGAAGCTTAAAGCTTCAGCTGTGAGTATTTAAACTGGCCAAGGGGCAGAGCCAGAAGGTTTGGGAACATCCCTATGGGAAAATGCAGGAACATAAGTTGACTATGGGAAACAGTGAAAGCAGGCAGGAGAGGCAGGCAGGTGAAGAATATATAATGTGTGATACTGGGGCAGGAGCTCATAGGAAAGGAAACTGGGATGGGGAAAGATGCTGGAAGGGAGGACAAGAGCAGAGGGAGGGCAGACTGTAAAACATGGAAGGTCATGATAACAAATACCCATAGTCCAGAAAATAAGATTTCAGACCTGGAGGCCTTGTTGGCAAATGCAGACCTTGAAATAACAGCAATAACAGAGACATGGTACTCTGCTAATCATAGCTGGGAAGTCAGTGTACCAGGCTATACATTGTTCAGGAGGACAGGGAGGGTAAAAAGGTGGGGAGTGGCCCTGTATATCACAGATGGTATAAAGGCTACAGAAGTTCAGGGAAGACTGGAGGAGACCAAGGCAATGTGGGTCATCCTGAGCCATAGAATGGAGCAGCAATACACGCTGGGGTGATCTACAGATCTCTAGCACAGAGGAAGGAAGTAGATAGGGAACTAGTGGAGAACATACACAACATGAGAGCTAATGGTGAAACCTGCTACAGGGGATTTCAGTATGCTGGACATGCATTAATACCCAAATGGCTGTTTCAGCCAGAAGCACAGCCATCCTAGAATTCCTGTAGGGGGTTGGCTTCAGGCAGCTGGTGCATGAGCCAATCAGGGACAAGTTAATTCTGGACCTGGTATGGACCAATGGTACAGAGTCAAAGAAATACAGGTGGAAGGGCAGCTGGGACCAGTGACCACCACATTGTGTCATTCAGCATGGAGACATGGACTCCATCAAGCCATACAAGGGTAAGAGTATTAGATTTCAAGAGAGCAGATTTCACTGAAATGGGTAGAGGTCAACAAGCAGTCCTGGGAAAGAAGATATAGTAGAGGGGTGGAAAACAATTGGAGAAATTGAAAGGAGCCATAGTGAATATAACAAACCAATGCATTAGGATAGTGGCCAAGGGAAAGGAAGAAGGAAACCACTATGGTTTTCCAAAGAGGTGAAAGACAAAGTCAGGGCTAAAAGGCTAAGTTTCAGGAAATATAAGGGAGCCAAAGGTAGGAGGACAGGAGGTATACCTTGAATGTCTAAGGAGCAGCTAAGGCCGTTAGGAGGGTGAGTGCAGACAGAAGAGAGCTTAGCACAGTCTGTAAATAAAGGGATAAGGCATTTTATAGGTACATCAGTGAATGAAGAAAAACAGGGGATTGTGAGACTCAAAGGAAGAAGGAGAGTATAAGGAGGGGATCTGGACAAGGCAGAAATACTGAACAAATACTGCAGCTCAATATTCACTAAGGAGGGGCGGATCAAGGACCACAGTTGGGTTGCAGAGGTAATGGAGGGAGAGGTGAACACCATTCCATTCACAGTGGAGAGAGTTCTGGAAGAACTCAAAAGCTGAAGGTGAATAAGGCCATGGGCCAGACGGCATCTGCCCATGGGCATTAAAGGAGCTGCAAAGGGAATTGGCAGCCCTCTGGTGGTCCTATTCACAGAGTCACTCAACACAGGTGTCGCTCCAGAGGACTGGAGGAGGGCACATGTAGTCCCACTGCATAAAAGTGGCAGAAGGGAGGAGGCGGGAACTACAGGCCAATCAGCCTCACCTCAGTGGTGGGAAAGATCATGGAGACACTCCTGAAAGAAAGGATAGTGGCACATTTGGAATCCAGTAGTGCTCAGGATCTGAGGAACACAAAGTCACAGCAGGAAGGTCATGTCAGGTGAATCTAATAGTTTTGTTTTGATTGGATGACTGGGAACTTAATCAGGGAGGGGCGTAGGCGTTGCCTACCTGGATTTCATCAAAGCCTTCAACATCGTCCCACATGAGGCTAATTAACAAGATGGGTGGTATGGGCATGGGAGCAAGGTGGTGAACTGGGTTAGGATCTGGTTAACAGACAGGAGACAGAGGCGGTGGTAAATGGGGTGCAATCTGGGGGTGACCAGTGGGTACCACAGGGATCAGTACTATGACCAGTCCTGTTAAATGTCTTCATTAGTGGCATTGCAAAGGGCTGGAAGGAAAGGTCTGCCTGTTTGCAGATGACACCAAGATCTGCAACAGGGTGGATACTCCAGAAGGGTGCAGAAAATGGAGAGGGACCTGGAGAAGCTTGAAAGATAGATGGAGATGTGGCAACTGAGGTTCAATGTAAAGAAGTGCAAAATAATGCACTTGGGTAGAGGGAACCCTGGGAGAGCTCCAGGTTGGGGAGGGAGCTGACTGTTACCAAAGAGGAAAGGGACCTAGAGGTTATCATCTCTGATGACCTTAAGGTATCAAAGCAGTGCACAAAGGTGGCAAGGAGGACCAGTGGCATGCTGGGGTGCATAGGCAGGGTATCACTAGCAAGAGGCGGGAGGTGGTGATGCCATTGTATAAATCATTAGTAAGGCCTCACCTGAGTACTGTGTGCAGTTCTGGAGACCACATCTGTGCAAGGACATAGATAAGGTGAGACTATCCAGAGAAGGGCAACAAGGATGGTTCAGGGCTTACACCACAAAACATATGAGGAGAGACTAAGGGACCTCAATATGTACTCACTGGAGGAGAGAACACAGTGGGGGACATGATTGAAACTTTTGAGTACCTCAAGGGCATAAACAAGGCAGGTGGGGAGCTTTTCCAATGTAGAAAAGCATAGAACAAGGAGAACAATATGAAATTTGAAGGAGTAGATTAAGAGGTAATGTGAAGAAGTTTTTCACACAGAAAGGGTGGTTGACACACGGAATATGCTCCACAAGAGGTAGTGGGGGCAAGCACAGTGAAGGGTTTAAGCATGCTTGGGACATGTGCAAGGGAAGCCTGAGGGGAGGGAGGGAGTGATGACAAGCCATTGATCACATAGGGTCAGTGGCCACATACAATGTATAGGGCCTATGGGCAGACTGGATTGGCCTAGCAGTCCTTATCTCCTGACAATTTCTATGCTTCTACATTTGTATAAGAAAATAAATACAAACATACAATGACTGTTGGTAGGCTTATACTAACTCATTTCCAAGAAACTATCTGTAGATATCATACTGTGTGTTACATCATTTCTTCACTATTGAAATATAGGCATCTGCTTACATCTTGTTATTGCTGTTTGCAACACAAAAATGCTTACTGTGGGGAATTACCTATGGTTGCCCAGCATGCATGTCGAGCCCCAAGGCACTATGATGCTGGCAGAACTCATACAGTTGGTGTCCCATGATGATGGATGTGTCTGCAGTACATTTAGAGAGTAGACGCTACTCCTGTTACCTGTTGCTGGTTGGCTGTGATTGGTTGTGTTGCCTTGGCCCTTCCCCAGCTTACGTGTGTGGGAGGTGGGGTGGGGTGGGGAGGAATGCGGAGTTAGGGTTTTGAACCCTAACAGCACATTTCCAAACTTTTGTCGCTGTACTAGTAACCCTAACTCTAACTGATGCACTAACAAAGTTTTTTCAGTGTGTGTCTCTGTGTGTCTGTGTCTGTGTGTGTGTGTCTGTGTGTGTGTCTATTAGCAACAACCATGACAGAGTGTGGAGTTATAGGCATTTAATCCATGCCTGGGGTGTGTTTTGAGGCATGAGGCCACAAGCTGAGTAGCCTCACAGCACCCCAGGTGTGATTAAATGCCTATAACCCCACACCCTGGAGTGAGTTATTGTACTTATTATATGGTTGCATGAAGGGCATAAATAATGCTCAGAAAAGGTAATTTCAAAGCTGGAAAAGACATTTTTTATTGTGTATCCTTACATCTGAAAAAAATATATTTCCATATGTAGACAGGATAAACACTTTATGGTTAATGTAAACATTTCTGTTAAGTACACAAGCATTGTAGACACATTAGTGCTAATGCTCACATGTATACTAAGTAAAACACATCATAGAAGAAACACTGCTGTGCACTGGTAAGCTTTCCGTGGACTGCACAATTCTGTAGGAAATTTGTTATATTTTAATCAATAGCAGAATAACTGTATAACACATTTTCTAACACATTTATTTGCTTCTTGAGTATACGAGTAGATGTTGTTTATTTATATTGTATTGACGTAAATACTTTAATACTTCCATTTAGTGTTCAAAACACAGGAGAGTAATGTAACATAGCTCCTTCCCTAAAGTAATCAGTAAAACATGTTACAACACGTTTACTTGCTTTTACCATGTATGAGATATATTACTTCCATGACTTGCAAGAGCTGCATCATGGGTATGTAAATAATATTGATTATGCAATAGCTCTGTCATTCCCTGAGAAATAAACTTCTAAACAGTAGCTCACATACCCATGATGCAGTGCTTGCAACTCATGAAAGTAATTTATTCTCATACATGGTAAAAAGCAAGTAAAACAGAAGTTCTAACATGTTCCTATATTCATTGATTAGTTTAGGAAATGGGCTGTGTTATTTTGTGTTCCAGTCTTTGAACGCTAAAAATAAAAAGTATGAAAGTATTTTGGTCATTACAATTCAAATAAACAAGACTCTATTCATATACTCCAGGAAGCTGTGGAGACTGGGATATGTTTTATTGGGATAATCACACTACTTGGTTTGCTGGACGTAGTTTGTCACCTAACTGTGGATTAAAAGGAAATTTAATCCACTGTCACCTGATGGTGTTTGATCAATCAGCAGCTCCTCTTCATGCAACCCATGTTTTATATACCTATATCTCATAGGGGCAATAGGGTTGAGTAAGCAGCTTAATGTTAAATCCTACATTTAGCACATTATTAACTTTACAACTGCTCAACAGATTTGCACTGAAATTCAGCATGTATGGTCTTGACTGATAAATCACTTGATATGCCAGTTGTGTTTCGATTAAATTATAAGTTTGTGTGCAGCAAAATGCCAAAAAATTTTTTCACTTTTTGGACTATTTTTGCTCATCGCTCTGCAGCCTCACAATTTGGAATTTTGGTCTAAAATTTCAGGGTAGAAAGAGGTTTCTGTAAAGAACAATCCAGCATTGGTTTGGTGAAACAATATTAATCAGTTCCAAGTTATTTAATTTAGAATTTTCGGTTCTGAGCATGCTGAGTTCAATCTTTGGAATATACAGTGGCGTGAAAAAGTATTTGCCCCCTTCCTGATGTTCTCTATTATTGCATATTTGTCACACTGGATGTTTTCAGGTCTTTAGACAAAATGTAATATTAGATAAAGGAACCTGAGTGAACAAATAACACTTTTTTTAACTTATTTCATTTATTCAATGAAAACAGTTAACCAACACCAACTGGCACTGTGTGAAAAGTAATTGCCCCTTACACTTAATAACTGGTTACGCCACCTTTAGCTGCAATGACTGCAACCAAATGCTTCCTATAATTCAATATCAGTCTTTCACATCGCTGTGGAGGAATTTTAGCCCACTCTTCCTGACAGAACTGCTTTAATTCAGTAACACTGGTAGGTTTTGAGCGAACTGCTCTGTTTCAGGTCCTGCCACAGCATCTCTATTGGGTTTAGGTCTGGACTTTGACTAGGCCACTCCAAAACTTTAATTTTACTTCTTTTCAGCCATTCTGATGTGGACTTGCTTTTGAGTTTTGGATCATTGTCTTGCTGCATGACCCAACTACGCTTCAGCTTCAGCTGATGGACGGATGACCGACATTCTCCTTAAGAATTTTCTGGTACAGAGCAGAATTCATGGTTCCTTCAATTATGGCAAGTCGTCCAGGTCCTGAGGCAGCAAAGCATCCCCACACCATCACACTACCACCACCATGTTTGACTGTTGGTATGATGTTCTTACTGTGAAATGCTGTGTTTGCTTTACGCCAGACATAATGGGATCCATGTCGTCCAAAAGTTCCACTTTGGACTCATCTGTCCATAGAACATTTTCCCAAAAGGCTTGTGGATCATCCAGGTGTTTTACAAATAAGAGACGAGCATTTATGTTCTTCTTGGTTAGCAGTGGTTTCCGCCTTGCTACTCTCCCATGAAGCCCATTTTTGCCCAGTCTCTTTTTTCTGATTGTGGAGTCATGAACACTGACCTTAGCTGAGGCAAGAGAAGCCTGCAGTTCTTGGATGTTGTTTTAGAATCCTTTGAGACATCCTGGATGATTTTACGCTGCACCCTTGGAGTAATTTTGGCAGGACGCCCACTCCTGGGAAGATTCACTACTGTTCCAAGTGTTCTCCATTTGGAGATTATGGCTCTCACTGTGGTTCAATGGAGTCCCAGAGCCTTAGAAATAGCTTTGTAACCCTTTCCAGACTGACAGATAGCAACAACTTTTTTCTGATCTTTTCAGGAAGTTCTTTTGATCGTGGCATAATGTGCTTGTTGAATCTTTGTGCTGGCAACGTGACTCTGATGGTAAGGGTCAAAATAAGTGAGGTTTGTATTGAGCAGGACTGGCTGTAATCAAGCCTGGCTGGCTTCAATCAGCTGACTCTAATTATCCCTTTAATTGGGTTGTTTTAACTAGGGGCAATTACTGTTTCACACAGTGCCAGTTGGTGTTGGTTAACTGTTTTCATTAAATAACTGAAATAAGTAAAAAACAAGTGTTATTTGTTCACTCAGATTCCTTTATCTAATATTACATTTTGTCTAAACGAACATACGAACATACGAACATACGAAATTTGCCAGCAGATAAAGGCCCAGAGGTCTATCAAGTCTGGTTTCGAATGTGCAGCTAGCACCTCTATCCTGCAGCTGCCTCCCTTCCACCCTTCCCTTCATTAACCCTCCCTTGTCCTGTCCCATCCTCATTTGAAGCAGTCCACTGTTCTACTGCATACCACTTCTGCAGGTAATGCATTCCACCCAGCCACCACCCTCTCTGTAAAAAGTGTCTCTCATCTCCTCCTGAACCTTCCTCGCTCCAGTCTCATATCATGGCCCTGGTGGCCCTCCCTCCCTTACTTTGAACAGCCCTCTGTACCTGTCTTGTTTATTCCTTTCATGTATTTAAAGGTTTCAATCATGTCCCCTGTCTCTCCTCTCCTCCAGTGAGTACATGTTCAACTCCTTCAACCTCCTCTCATATGATAAGTCCCCAGACCCTTGATCATCTTTGTCGCCCTGCGCTGCACTCCTCCAGTAACTTAATGTCCCTTTTCAGATACGGATGCCAGAACTGCACGCAGTACTCCAGGTGTGGTCTAACTAATGACCTATACAGTGGCAGAATCACCTCCTCCCTCCTTGAGGATATACCCTTGCAATACAACCCAGCATTTTGTTGGCCTCTTGCAGCTGCCTTCCCACACTGTGCCGAGTTGTTCATTGACCCTGTGATGAGCACACCCAGATCCTTCTCCTCCTCTGTCTGGGCTAGCTGCACTCCCTAGCTGGTAAGTCCTCCTTGGGTTCTTCATCCCAAAATGCATCACCTTGCACTTGGCATTAAAGCCAGTTGCCAGGTGTCTGACCAGGTTTCAAGCTTTTCCAGATCATTCTGCAACCCCTGCCATCCCCTAGGTCATCCACCACCGGCCAACCTTGGTATCATCAGCAAACAGACTGATCTTGCTCTTGATGTCCCATGATATGTCTGCAATGAATATCCCAAACAACACTGGTCCCAACACTGAGCCCTGTGGGACACCACTCGTCACTGCCCTTGGGTGTGAGAGCTCCCACCCACCACCACCCTCTGTTGCCTTCCCTGCAGCCAGTTTCCTACCCATCTCACCAGCATTGCACCTGCCCCTGTGCCTACTAACTTCCTTCCCAGCCTTTCATGTGGCACTGAGTCGAATGCCTTACTGAAGTCCAGATACAGGACATCCACTGCATGTCCCGTCCAGTTGCCTAGTTACCCAGTCATAGAACCCACCAGGTTGGTTTGGCAGGATCGGCCACGATGAAGCCATGCTGTCTGCTGTCCTGTAGTCCTTGGCCTCTAAGAGGGCCACCAGCCTCTCCTTCAGGATAGTCTCCATTAGCTTACCCACGATGGATGTGAGGCTCACTGGTCTGTAGTTTCCGGTTCATCCTTAGCCACTCTTGTGGAGGGCACCACATGAGCCATCCTCCAGTCCTGAGGTACACACCCTGAATGTAGTGAGGCATTAAATAGGTCTGCCTAAAGGTCCTGCAAGGACCTCTGCCAGCTCCTTCAGTACCCTGGGTGGATGCCATCTGGGCCTGGTGCCTTGTCCACCCTCAGTGCCTTCAAACCCTTCTAACTCTGTCCTCCATGATTTCCTCTGTCACCACTTCCCCCGCGCCTGCCATTTCACCCATCTTGATGTCACCCCTCTTCTCTTTAGTAAATACTGAGCAGAAGTACTCATTTAGTGCTTCCGCCTTATCATACCCTGCTTCCACCCAACCCCTCCTTCCTAATCCTTACTATGTGGTCCTTATAGCTCCTTTCTCCCTGATGTACTTAAAGAAGTCCTTCCCCCTTCTTAATGCCTTGTGCCAGCCTGAGTTCCGTAGATGCTTTGGCTCCCTTACTGCCCTTGTCACCTCCTTCGATTCTGTCAAGTACTCCTCTCTGTCCTCCCCTCCCTGTTTTCTTGTATTTCCTAAAGGCAGCTCTTTTCCTCCTTACCTTTCCATGACATCTTTGCTCAACCAGCTCAGTTTCTTAGCTCTAGCCTTCTTGCTCTGGGCTTTGCAGCAGGTTTTGTTGCCTCCACTATCCCCAACTTTATGAGCTCCCATCTCTGGTTAGTATCCATACTAGATTGAATTCTGGCCAGGTACCCTTTACCACTTCCCCATCCTCCCAAAGTCAGCCCTCCTGAAGTCCAGCACTTGTGCCAGATTCCACTCCTTCCTTGCCCATATCCAATGTGAGCCATACTGAGTGGTGGTCACTCCCTGACAGCGGTTCCTCCACTGTAAGTTTCTCTCACAAAGTCCCCATTTGCCAGCACAAGGTCAAGGGTATTCCCTAACCTGGTTGGTTCACTGACCATTTGCAGCAGGAAGCTGTCCTGGAGGCATCCAGCAGTACCTGCTCCCTTCTGTTCCTGGTTGTTGGGGTGCTCCAGTCCACTTCTGGCATGTTGAAGTCCCCACAATCACCACACTACCCTTCTCGCAGGTCCTCCTGATCTGTCCCGCTAGTTCCCTGTCTAACTCCTCCATCTGAGATGGTGGCCTGTACACCACTCCCATTCTAAGACTCCTATTCTTGGAATCCTGGATTTGCACCCAAAGTGACTCTGTACTGCCCTCCTCCCCTTCCTCCCTTACACACTTCAGTCCTTCCTTCACATATAGTGCCACCCCTCCTTTCCCAGTCACCCTGTCCCTACGAAATAACCTGTACCCTGGTACAGACAGGTCCCAGTCATTATATTGGGTGGCCCATGTTTCTGTGATGGCTGCAATGTCCACCTCTCCCTCTGCCATGAGAACCTGCAACTCTGCAGTTTTCCTCCCAAGGCTCCTAGCATTAAGGGTAACCACCTTCCACCCTTTTCCCTCCTCCCATCCTGCCCTCCTTTCCTAGCATCACCAATAGTACTTTGCCATTTGTCCTTTGTCACTGTTATGGGGGTAAGCTCATATGATTTCCCAACCTGTGGTCCCTGCTATCTCTTCCCCAACTGCCACCCCCACTCCTAGTTTAAACTCCAAACTTCCTCTATATATTCTTCCATCCTCTGCTTCAACACTTTCTTTCCTTCCTCACTCAAGTGTAGTCTGTCCTTGCATAGAGACTACTGTCCTCCCAGGTCCCTCCCACCCCCCAACAGCCCATACCCTTTAGCACAACACCAGGTTCTTAGCCATCTGTTAAATTCCTCTATTCTCAGCTTTCTTGTTGTGCTTGCCTTTGGCACCGGAAGTATCTCGGAAAAGTTACTGATCTTCCTGCCCCCTCACATAATTGTGCTAGTTCCTCAAACCTCCTCTGGACTATATCCACTGTCTTGTCAGCCAGGTCGTTTGTCCCAAGATGTATAATTAAATGAGGCTTGTCCTCCCCTTCTAGCATATTTCAGAACAGACTGTCCCACCCTTTCCGCTGTCATTCCTGGCAAGGCCTCCACCCAAATGCGACTATGCCTCTCCGCCTTGCTACCCACCTAACTCCTCTTAGTATTGAGTCCCCAGCACTAAGATTCCACCCTCTTACTCCTGCTTGCTTCCTTTCATCTCCCTCCCTCATTTCCAGCTCTCTTCTTCCTCCTGCACATTATTATGCCTTTACCCCTGTTGCAGTTCTCCCAGCAGAACTTCCCCGCTCCAGTTTGGTCCAGGCATTTATCAATTACTCCTCTAATTTCATCACTTCCTCCTCCACCTTCTTCTCTCTAGCAGTGCAAAACTATTTTCTGAAGATCCTTCACAAATGCCTGCTCCTCTCTCTGCATAGTAACCTGTTCTCTCCTTTCCACTCCATGACTTTTGCCACTTCTTCGCCTCCCCTCACAAGTCCCTATTGCCTCCTTCCATTTGACTTTTGTCTCCTGACCTGGTTTCCCGGCAATGCGTTCTTCCTGGCCTGGGCCCTTGTCTCTGCTTCCTTCTTCTGAGCCTCTCCTCACCACTGTTGGCTTAAATTGCCCTCCTCATCTCCCCCTTCCTCCCCTCCAGTATTGGCTAAACCCACCCCCAATCTGCCTTGCCTGTCTTAGTTCCTCCTGCAGACCCTCAATCTCCTTTCTAAGTTTTTCTATGTGGTTGCACACTAAACATCCTCCCACTCTCAGGCAATGTTTAGAAAGATTGGTGCACCACAGTTGTTGCAACCTACCACCCTACCCATTGCTGTCGTTGCCCACCAGACCCCCACCCTTCAGATGCAGGATACCAAACACTCCCCAAGTCCCCACTCTCCCCCTCTATCAGTGCAAAACATTCTTTATGTCCCTTACCTCCTTTGTTGCACGTTTAGAATATGTTGAGCAACTGCTTTGTATATTCCTATCCACACTCAAAATACTTTAAGTAGCCATTGCACACCTTCTTCAACTCCTACTCCCCTTTACCCAATGCAATAACTATGTGAAGTAGTACAATGAAAGCGCCTAGATTTGCATTTACTTCCCTTCCACTGAGAGAGCCGTCAACTCTTCACTTGCTGCAGTTCCTTTCCTGGATGTCTGCTTCTGTTATGACAGGTGCAAATCCTTTGCCTGTTTGAGGAAGTGATGTCAGAACCCCTAGTACAAAGGGAATAATTGACCAGGGTGGGTGGGGTGAGGGGTTTGGGTGGTGAGACCAGCCCAAGTCCTCTGGAAACAATCAGGTAGCTGAGGCCTCTAGTCAGACAATTAGCACCCTTCCCCCACTCAAAACTTGAAAACATCCAGTGTGACAAATATGCAATAATAGAGAACATCAGGTAGGGGCAAATACTTTTTCACGCCACTGTAGGTATGTTTTGCAAACTAGGATTGGGCTCACAATCAAGGATTTTGTTAGAGTGAGAATGGGAATTTATAAAATCCTGTTTGTGAAGAAAATTCCCTTTATGAGCTGCCGTCTTGTTTTCATTTTTCCATACAAACAAAATGTTGTAACTTGTCCCATGGATGTGTTGTGTGGTAATTGAAGCATTGGTTTTATTCAGGACAATGCTCTCTACAAACCCATGGCTTTGGTTTACTTTATTTCTGTAGAAAAATTGCTGTTTTATTTTAAAATCCTTGTTCATCACCGCCAATCCTTGTTTGCGAGCTGTCAAAATCCTTGATCGTGATTTCCAGACAAGATGGCTCTATCTTGTGAACAAGGACTGGCTTGCAAACAGGGATTTGTCAGCTCATGATAGGGACTGATTTTTTACCCTCATGAGCTGTCGAAATTCCCTTCATAAGCTGTCAGAATTCCTTTTGCAAGATAATCCTTGTTCGCAAGCTGACAAAATATTTGATTGCGATTTCTAGACCAGAAGGCCCTATCTTGCACACAAGGATTGGCTCGTGAACAAGGATTTTGTTAGCTTGCAAAAGGGAATCAGCTTGCGAAAAGGATTTTGACAGCTAGAGAAAGCAAATTGTTTTTAAATCCTCTTCACTAGTTGTAAATCCTTTTTCGTGAGCTGTCAAATCCTTTTTGTGAGCCAGTCCCCTTTAGAGTTGTCAGAATCCTTGTTCATGAGATCAGGACCAGATGGCCAAAATCAAATGAACAAGGAATTTGATGAATGGGATTTTGACAGTTTACTTAACAAGGAATTTAAAACTTTCCCAGTGCAACTGCACATAAACGGTTTGGTCTTTTAACTTGAAATTTGCAGGGTATAAAGGGGTATCCCACAGATTTGTATTATGCTGTTTATGTACAAAATTTTTCATTGGTTCCATAGCTATGCCATTATGAAGTTGAGATATTTCCCATAGGATAACATTGTGGTGCCTGCAGCGCCTTCGTGCCTGTATCTCAGAAAAGATTTGAGATACAGAGTTTTCTCTCCAGGCAGTTTAGAACACCTTTAGGTGATCTAAGCATGTGTGGAGGTTTTGAAGTCATGATTACAACTGCAGTAGAATTCTTTTCCATAGTTGGTATGGTTACTGAGATATTGGCAAATTAGTGTAACAAGGGTTCCTTTTCAGCCCTATATGGCTGCTATATGGTTCTGTAGCTATGTGTACATGGTAGCACAGAGCCCAGAGGCCAGCACGCCCACATACACATATCATTATGCACAAAATGGGCAGATTAAAGGGAGCACAGGGCCCAGAGAGCCCATGCTCTCACCAACATATATCAGTTACCAGATACATTGCACTTTCTCAAAAGTAATGAAATTAATTGCAAAAAAAAACTTCATTAATGCATCAGATAGGGTTGAAGTGACAAAGTAGGAAATGAGGCATTAGTGTTGACACCTAACATCCCCTCCATGCCCTACCACCCCACTCCACCTCACCCACCACAGACCAACACATGATGGGGTGTGCCTTGGGGTCATCTCGGTCCTGTCACCCCAATCTCCTATACTGTATTATGGAGCTTTGTTACACATGGAATGGTGTGAGAGTTAGAGATGTGACCCCAAGGCACACCCTGTCACTTGTTGGTCTGTGGTGGATGGGGTGGGATGGTAGGGCCTGAGAGGTGTTAGGATGTCAACCCTAATGCCCTCAGTTCCCTACTTTAAAAAATCAGCATTAATGCACCACTTAAGATAACTTAATACCACAAAAGTAGGAATGTGGTGTTAGGGTTTCCAACCCTAATGCTTCCTTCACCCGCTCCCCCACCCAGCAGCAAAATAAATAAAAAATTAGGGTAGATATTTATTGATGCTCTGTATTTGCAGCTAAATGCTATACAGTACTTGCTCAGGGCAACTTAAAACACTACACCATTCATAAGGTAGAAATGGACATATCTGAATGTGTAGTACGGTATGGGTTGCACACCCATTGGCTCATGCTGTGGACCAATGGGCGACAGCCCTACCAATGGTGTGAGTCGGCGGGCCAGAGCGGCAGGTGGTGGGGTGCTGCTGCCTGCCACTGACCGGTGGGGAGGGGCAGCGGGATCAGTGGGCAGGTGGGAGGGAGTCTGCTGGACCACCAGGGATATAGGAATAGTTGTAATTCTACTTAAGCCACGATCTGGCTGACAGTGGTCCACTGGACCACCAGGGATATGGGAATCTTCATTATTTTACTTAAGCCCATGATCAGGCTGACAGCGGTCTACTGGACCACCAGGGATATGGGAATCTTCATTATTTTACTTAAGCCCGCGATCGGGGTTGACAGTGATCCACTGGCCCACCAGGGATATAGGATTCTATTTTTATTTTACTGAAGCCCGCGATCAGGCTGACAGCAGTCCACTGGACCACCATGGATATAGGATTCTATTTTATTTTACTGAAGCCCGCAATGGGCTGACAGCGGTCAACTGGACCACCAGGGATATAGGATTCTTTATTTATTTTACTAATGCCGGCGATCGGGCTGTGAGGCACATTGCCACGCTGCAGGGGTGTCAGTCCCCACAGCTCCTGCCTGGCAGGCGCCAGGCGCAAGTCATCGGATCGGCACACCTGCAAGCAATGGGTCATATACGACATGCAAATGGGCCCCATTTGCACTTTGCATACATTATGGCCCCATTTTCATGTGCACTTTCAATATCGCAGTTGCTGCACCCAGCGCAATGGAACTTGTGCTAGAGCATCCACCTGCTCCACTCTGGCCACTAGCGCTGGCGCAGTGCCACTGGCGCCTATGTGCATTGTGGGTGGCCAGGGTGCAATATTCAATGATGCTGAGCCATGTTGAATATCGCCCAGTCCATGCCCTTGCATAGGCAGTTGTGCTGCGCAGGCTTGTGCCTCAGCCTGGCGAGTTTGAATATCTGGCCCACTGAATTTATTATTTCTTTTTAGGTGGCTGCAGTAAAACATCTATTGTATAGTGGCAGAATGATGAGTCTGATGTTCTTATACCTGTCACATGTGAATATCCACTAAAGTTGTCTAACAGAGGAACAACTGTCCCTGGTGTCTAGGGAACCACAGCCAGCAGTGTGAGGCATAGGCACAAACTGACTGGGTCCAGTGCAGAAGACAGCAGAAGTTGTGGTGAGGGCTGAGAGGGAAAGCAGTGTTCTTATAGTTCCTGGTCTTTGCATAACATCAGTTTGGAACAGTTCAAACTCTATATTGGGCATGCACAGAGACCAAATGTGTCAGGTACTGGAGGCAGTGGAGTTTTGGATGAAGACAATGGTGGAGACATTGGTCAAGACTGCCATTTTGATGTGGAAAGCAGTCTCAGATATATAGGGTAATAATTATGACAGCTCATGGGCTACCTTGATAGGGAAAGCAGAGGATCAAATCTAGGCAGGAATGCCACCAGTATTGATTAGATGAACTCTGTAAAGGGGTCTGAAGAAAGACAGATTGTGTGAGGCACTGAAGACAGCATGGTTCATGGCTGTGGAACTGAGGAAAAAAATTATTTTCTAGATACCAGGGTTGGAACAATAACAGTATGGATTGGGTGAAGCATGGAGAGATGGCTAATGAGTTCATAGACCTGGACTGCAGCATACAGCAAGGTGATATGACAATGGAAGAACCACAGAGATTCAGGCTACTTCAGAAAGCTGACAGTCTGCAGTACTGAAATAGATGGTCAAGAGCTTGTCACCATGTAGACTGCATAGTAAGTACCCAGAGTATGGCCACACATAGTGTAAACATAAAACAGAAATACCATATTGCCATATTGCCAGTTTACCTTTGTGTGTGTTCTGTGGGTGGTGATGATCTTAGTTTCTCATGTTGCAGTTGGCAATTCCAACAGCAAGGCATGTCTGCCATCAGAGAGTGGAACTTCACCCTGTGACCTGTTCAGGTGAGTAAGTGTGTGTGGGGTGTACTGGGGTTGAGATGGAGGATGCTTAGAGAAAGAGGTGGGTGTAGGAGGGATCAAATTGGCATGAGGCTGTTTTCTTTTTCAGGTTAACAAAAAAACTTAGAAGGACTTTTTCTTTTTCATATCAGGATGGCAATCAGAGGGTAGGGGTGCCACTAGACACCAGGAAAGGCAAAAGTTAATGGGGAAGGTGATTGGAGGATGGGGGTGGCACTAGACACCAGGGAAAAATATCCTTATGGGGATACCACTAGACACCTGGGAAATATTAAATAATTAAGGGGACAATGATCGAGTTGTCCAATAGATACCATTGAACTATACATTTATGATGGGTACAGCAATCGGTGTGGGTGTGCCACTAGATACAAGGGAAAGATTAAATAATTAAGAAGACAGTGATCAGTAGGTGGGGGTGCCACTAGACACCAGGAAATATTAATTCCTTATGGGATGGAGATCAAAGGGTGGAGGTGGCAGTAAACACCAGGAAAGATAATCATAGTGATGTGGATGGTGACCGGAGGTGAGGTGCCACTAGAAACCAGTTAAATGGTGACTCAGTGCTTTCATTGTATCCTGCAGCACAAGTTTTAGCTGCAGTTGCAAAACTCAATAAAGTCCCCTGTTCTCATACACCTGAACACTGGTGAATAGCTCTTCTAACTAAGCAGGGCACCCTGGATTTGTAGGTGCCAGACAAAGTATTTCTGTCCAATTAAAAAACTGCAGAATTGAGGCTGCCTACCCTCCTATGTTCAATTGCTGGCTGGCAGCGATGAGCGGCTGGCCACTTTAAAAGGATTCTGCAATTGGGAAAGGTCACCTTCCAGATTTCATAAGAAATGGGACACGATTTGCACTCACATATTTGTGTGGTTCCTCCCTCCCTAAAAAACCACCTGTAGTCTAAATTGTGTTGTCTTTTTCCTCCTCTAATAGTTTTGCCTTCATTTTTTTCCTATTCAAGTAATGGATGCCCAGCATCAGGTGCAGAGGTGCAGTCTCCTCGATTGTCCAGGCCACTGCCAATTTGTTCCTACTCCCTACATTGGCATTGTAAGCTTCAGATCTATATTTTGTGTAGATCTGGTTGGTCAGACTAATAAGGAGAAATATGAAGACCCTGGCCCTGGTCACTTAGTTTATTTTATGAGCAATTAGCTTCTGGAGATCTCCTGGTTGGCGACAGCACTAACCTTAAATACTGCCTGGTATATACAGATATGGTTCATAGCTGTGTGAACTCTATGTAAGGCTATGTGATGTACACAGAGGATAGTAAGGAAGATGCAAAATTCTGACAGATATTGTTATGTGATATCCTACTCATGTGTGTATGGTATTCTTGTTCACATACATGCTATGTGTATTTATGGTCACATGTGTGAGGCGTGCCTGAGTGCTTCTACCTTGGTTGGATGTACTTGGAAAACTAATAAAATCTTATATGACAAAAACCTGCAGAATCTAACTAAATTGGTCTCATTTAGCTAGGTTCAGGTGTTGTTTTAAAACTAGATGATTTCTATCCATTTTCAATGTTTGTTAGTTTTAAAGAGCAAAAACCTGGTTGCCTTCATGAAGGATATTTTTTTCAGCACGAGAAGTAAATCATACAAATAAGCATTTGTAATAAGTTTTATTTTAGCAGTCGAAATGGAACGTTATCCCAAAATCATTACGATTCAAAATTGTATACTCTTTTTCACCAAACCATCCAAAGGCACACCCTTGGCACAGGCCCCATCATTCCTGAAAATTTCATGAAGAAATTCCATACAGTCTAGACTGTAGATGACAGCAGAAATATCTAATGTTAAGTATAGGGGAAAAGTAGATTTTTTCACTTTTTGACCCTCCGTATCTCAAAACCATATCCCATGATATTGGCGCTGGGTGAAGGGCATCTACAATAATGGCAGCCCTTCCTTTCCCAGTGCATTGCAGAGATGGCCACAAGACAGTAGGGTGGCGGATGGGGTTGATTTGGTATAGCGACAGGATGTCGCTATACTTACACGGTGGGGTGTGGAGGGGCACGCACAGCAAGGGGCAGATGGGGATGTGAGGCGATGCCATGGTGGGTTGCTAAGCTGACCCCTGGTGTGGTGGGTGGGTTGCCGCATCGATTCGCAGGGTACTGGGTTCAGGTCCTGGTGCTGGTGCGCTTGTTGCACTCTGTCTGAACCTTTTTTTTTACCTTCATCCTCGACATGCACCCCACTGGAGTTGAGAATCCTTTAGAAGGGGGGTGGGGTGAAGCTCCTGCGTGGCGGGTGGGATGGGGTGTGCAACTCCCCACAGAAAACATTAAAACAAAGTCCCCGCACCGCTTTTGTTGTGCACTGGGTTGTCAGACTGCCGAACAAAATTTTCAGCACTTTGACTTTGCGATAACAGCGATCGCTTTTAGGCTTTCACCATTATTACATAGAACCTCAAAAACTGTACAAGATGCAGTCACAAGACTGTATACAGTATACAGCAGACACTCTGAAAGCATAGCTGAGTGCCCTCATTTTGTGCTAATTCATCAAATGATGCCAAATGAAGTTATTAAGGTGCAAATAATTGGGCTTTACAATGAACTGCCAACTTAACCCTAACTATATGGGCACTACTGTGCCCCTATAATATAGAAATGTTTTGCAAAACTGCATTAATGCACCAGTTAGGTGACTTAATGCCACAAAAGTAGGGAAATGTGATGTTTGGGTTTCAAATCCTACACACACACACCACCACCCAAGCAGCAAAAAAATAGGGTTTTGGGTCTCTGGAGTCTTAGGGTATCAGTGGTGGGGTTTTCCTTGTGGTCTTTCAATCCTAATGCCCACCCCATTCTATTAGCAAACAGCATCACACATGACCTCCTTTCTTCATGCAGGGCTTACAAGAGGTAGGGGGAGCATTAGAGTTGACAACCCCAAGGAAGACCCTACAACTAATTTGTCAAGACTCTGGAGACCCAAAATCTTAATTTTATTTTTCTGTTTTCTGCTTGGTGGGTGGGTTGGTCAATAGGGTTTGAAACCCCTAACACTACATTTCCTATTTTTGGGCATTAAGATACCTGAACTGGTGCATTAATGCAGTTTTGCAAAGAATGTCCTTACTTTTTGAGGTAATATAATCATATTCTCATTTTCCCATGGGAGGGTCCTGCACTCCAATCCCTCCATGGATGTGTACATGTATGTTGCCATGGAGGGCCGTGTGCTTTCATTTCAGCCAAAACAGAAACCAAATTGTTAGCATAGCTTTGTTATTACCCATCTCATGAGTACCATGCTGAGAATTTTCAAATCCCCACCGAAACATCATTCCGAGTCACTGCCATGTCATTCCACCCCACATGTGAGAAAACACATTTTGGCCAGGATTTGGAAATGACAGCTGTTGTATTCATGAGGTGAAGTAAAAATGGCTATGTTGAAAATTTATATATGACTGAAGCCAGTGGCACCCCCACTTATGACCTGTCTATCCTTGGATTTGACTCCATTTGCCACTACCTTCTGCTGTCTCCCCACTAACCAACTACCCATCCATCTGTGTCCTTCACTGCACCAAGATCCCTACCTTCTTCATCAACTTTCTGTATGACACAGAGCTGAATGTCTTGCTAAAATTGAAGTTGAGTTAATTAACTGCTTGCCCCCAGCTACATAGAGTTGCCACTTGTGTTTGTGTGCCACCAAGTCTAAACAATTCCCTGCTGTCCACGTTATGTACCCTATGGAGGTTATTATGTTTCAATTATGTCCCTCTCTGACATCTTGCCTCAAGCACGCACATGTTCAGTTTTGCCAGTGTCTCCTCATTCTTTCAATCCTGCTGTTCCTCGATCATCCAGGTTACCTTCCTCTGACTGCCTCCTACCTAGCCCTGTCCTTCTTTGAATGCAGACTCCAGAACTGCACACAGTACTCAGGTGAGTACAAACCCATGACCTATACAGTGATAGCAGCAAATCTCTTCTCCTGCTGGCAGTCCACTTCCTATGCACCCCATCATCCCTATTTGCCACACCTCCACCATATTGCATTGTACTGATGTCTTCATACTGTCCAAAGGTATTGCTCCCAAGTCCTATTCCTCCATAGTGCCTTCCACTACTACCCCTACCCTATGCTGCATTTAGTGTTAGGATATTTTGCTCCATGTGCATCAGCTTGCACTTCTTGGTGCTACATTTTGTCTACATCAAACAGAAGAGAGAAAGATAGGTGTCTTTGCTGAGATGTGAACCCAGGCTGCCCAGAATACTATTCCAGTTGCATTACTGGCTGCACCATCAAGGCAACTGGAAACCTGGGACACACAAAGTACCTCACACTTCCTCTAATACAAAACGTGGTGCTACATAGATAATTACATTTTCATTCACAAGGGTGAGTGTGCACATGTATGGAACCCAAACAAACAGAAGAGAAAGAAGTATGTGCCTTTGCTGGGTTTTGACCCCAGGTCACCTGGACTACCATTCCAGTTGTGCTACACCCAATAAGAAACTGCAAACATGGGACTCCAAGAAGCGCCAGCTCTTCTCCAATGCACAACCTGGTTATGCTCAAATAATTACATTTTCATTCTCAGGGGTGCAGTTCGACTTATATGGAACTCAAACTAACAGAAGAGAGACTAAATTTTAACTACCATACTTTTGACAAACTTTTCAAACTACTGAGGTACTCCATCATAATTTTGTCACCCTCATCACTATCCATCTAGCCACAGATCTTAGTACCATCTTTGAAAAGACATATTTTTCTTGAATCCCTTCCTATGTCACAGATGAGGACGTTGAAGGGACCAGTCCCAAGACTACAAATATCCTCCTTGATCTTCACAGTGATGGAAATCAGTAGTTAGCATGAGCACAGCCAGCAGATAGTATTTCCTCAGTTAAAAGTTAAAGATACAGGTTTTTTAGGGTAACCAGCACCTGCTATACTGAAGGCTTGTAATAATACAGTTATCCACACAGACACAACAAGAAAACTTGTAAACAGTATGATTTACCTGTGCAAAATTATTTTATTCCATGCAAAATCATTCAGAAGTGCAGGTGCAATTGCAGTTAATTTTATGAAACTCCATACAACAAAGCAATAACATTGCTTGAAGCACAGAGTAGATAAGTTGTTTTGCAGAATCAGATGCCAGATGGTATGTTGACTAGAACCCCACCTCTAACAGACTGACATCACCTGTGAAGTGGGTGCTTTCTCAAAGGCACAGGTAAGTTGTACTATTTACAAGTCTTGTTGTGGCTGTGTGGAGAACTGTATTATTATAAGTCTTCAGTAGGTGCCAGTGGCCTAGAAAACCTTGTCATCTTGCAGTGACATATTCCTTCATAAAGGGGACAGGAAATGTGCTAATTTATTTATTTAGCTTTGTTGACCGGTAAGTGCACTAGACAAACTGCTCTATTTTCAGGCACGACCCGGGAGGGGGATACAGATGAATGCCAACTGACCTTGAACCAGATTAAGCTGTTGGTGGTATTTTAGTGAGTGAGGGAAATTTGGCCAGGACATCGGGAAATTCCACTACACTTTTGATAAGTGCCATGGGATCTTTAACATCCACCTGAACTACCACCAATCCAGGCAGATGGGACCTCAGTTTAACATCTCATCCGAAGACGGCACCTCAGAAGTGCAGCACCCTCTCATGCTGCACTACAGTGTCAGTACTGGGATATTAACCCAGTGCCAGATGGGGAACTGAACCCACAGCCCTCTGATCTCCCGGCCTCAGAGGCAGAGTGTGCTACCTACTGAGCCACCTGACACTGCTAATTGGCAGCAGTTAGTAATGTTCCTAGTATGAGAAGTGATATACTTGCCCATGAATGAGCTATATATTTTTTTTCCACTTGTTTAACCAGGTGAGACACACTAAGCTGAAAGCTTGTTTACAGGTGCAACTTGGGAGCACAGGAAGTTAAGTGACTTGCTCAGGGTCACATAGTATGCAAGTGGGGTCTGTGGGATTCAAACCCAGGTTTCCAGATTTGCAGCTCAGAGCCTTAAACCACTGCACTATACTGCCTCCCTTATTTAACTGTACCTTAACAAACATGGATGTGAAGCTGTGTTTTCAATTGTTTTCATTTTATGGACAACATTCTGCACAGTTCTTTTCATGGAACCAGAAATTTAGGTGTTTACTATGTCACAGTTTGAGTACAGAATGTTAAACATGAGCTATTGTCCTATCAGAACCATGCTTAGAGTTCTTTGCTCAACTCGTGACATAGTTAAAACTCCAGATCAGTGGTTCCATGAAGATAACTATTAACAGAATGCTGCCCATACAATCAAAACAATACAAAACACAATTTTTCACATTGCTTTTTATTCTGGTACAGTTACTTATGGATCATTTAGGCTTAGAATATCATTTTGTTAATGAGAACACTATAAACAGCTGCCTATTAGAAATCATTTCCTGTCCTCTTTAAAGAAAGTCTCAATTCATTTGCCTGTCAGATCAATCCCCTTGGAACAGCCAGAATTCCTGTGTCTTGGTGCTCCTGCCATTTGTTCTTTCCCACTAGGTCTCTCTAAGGTGCCTCAAAGTTTCCAAACACATCAGGATGTCCAGTTAGTCACTTGGCTATTTATGATTCTTATGCACCTGTTTCCAAGTCACAATTGTTATCCATCTATGCTTCTTTGCTCTAGCTGGAGGTCTTCTATTCCTGGGTTTCCCAGCTCAGCTGCTTTTCCTTTGGTGAACCCATTCATCTGTCTCCTGCCACTCTTGACCACCTGCACGAACTGCCACACAACTCTTATTCATTAGTTTCAATCCCCTGACTGTCTCTCCTTGACATGACCAGTACCCTCCTTCTTGACACAACTGAAACACATCCTGAGCATGCAGACAATCCTTGCCCCTGAAGGTCCTAGCTGGCCAAAACAGAAGACCCTTCTTCTTTCAATAGAACCTTAGTAAAGGTTAAGATGCCTAATTTCTGTCACTGTCATTTCTCACAGACCCCAGGACCATGAGGACCTTGGAGAAGATCTCTCCGATATTTTGTCCTTAGTCAGATACTTAATTCAATAAATGACCCCCACATGACCTGAGAACTTGTATTCCCTATGACAATGTAGACAACAGTCCTCTGGTCCCTCTAGCTGTAGTGCTTGACTATGGATCACACTCATTTGACCAGTATTACAGGAAGGCAAATTACGTTACTGACACTAATATCATGGTCCTGCAATGCCATTCCAACTCTTCTGCTACATTTAAAATGAGGTCTCCTATGAATCCTACCTTTTACCTTTCTACCTAGCATTTTCATTTCCTTCCTTGGCGGGTGAGGTGTGGACTGAACAAAATTCATGGCTACATATATCCATGAATTTGGCTGGCAGTATAGCCTAGAGGTTAAGGAATGAGGTGTGAACGAGCTTGATACATCCAGCAGACCAGACCTGAGTTTGATTCTCACAACCTCCACTTGCATACTGTGTGACTCTGAGCAAGTCACTTAACCACCCAGTGCTCCCAGGTTGCCCTTGAAAACAGGCACTTGTGCCTAGTGGGCCTACCGGTTACCAAATACTAAAAAAAAAAAAAAAAAAAATCGGCTTCCACAAAATGATCACAAATTCAACAATTTTCACAAAATCCTAAAGTTCAACTTTATATACTACATTTTTAAAATATTTAGCTGCTTATCACATGGAAATCCTATGAAAAAGATTCAAATGTTGACACACACACACACACACACACACACACACACACACACACACACACACACACACAACCTCCATTTCAGAGACTGCAAATCTATTAAAGTTGGTGACACTGTAATTTCTAGTTTTAAAGTTACAGGGCCTTATTGCAGTTTTCATACTTTACATGTAAGTTAATTTAAAAATTCTGAATGTTTGATGTTATAATAAAGCCTCCTTTAAAGCAACATATATGGAACGTAGTACACACATACATGTAGTATGGAAGCAAATATGCCAAACATGGTTGAATGCAGACCAGTAATTTGAGCATTAGAAGGAAATGACTGAAAATGAAATTATGCAAAAGATTACAAACCTTTTTAGAAATTTCCCAAAATTTTAAGGAAACAGAAAAATAATTTAGCATGAATTACACTGGAAGATGTCTAAATTTTGACAACACTACTCCTAAGGCATCACTGAAGCAAATCAAAGTCAAATAGGGCATTTCACAACTTTTGCTTCTACTTGTCTTGTTAGGGCTGTAGGCCCCAATAATGAAAAGGAATGTGCCACACTGACTGGAATAGCATGACATAAACCATGAGATAGAATATGAAACAGAGAAATACTACTTTGAAGGCTGATGACAGCACTGCACAAAGTCAAGTGGGCATCAGCCTTAAAATAAGGTATGCAGTACCCAAGCTAAGGACCAACACCAAAGCACAAACAGCAGAGTAGCACCGTGTTAAACAAGGATCACACAAAGCATGCCTTAAAGAGGTGTAAATAAACACACCACTGCCAGTACAGCACACAGCACCAGCAGTGAGTCCAAGACAAAGTGTCATTCAATGGCACACACGGGTAGGCATGCATTGGCTACAACAAATACAAGCAGAGGCAGAGTGTAATGCCAGTCAATGCCAATTGTGCTACCATAGGGCATGTGCCACACAATGCCTGTGCCAGGTGATCAGATTGTGGGCCAGTACAGGCTCTATAAGCCGCTCATGCAGAGCCTCTGTGAGTTAATACATGATGACCTTGAGAAACCCACACCTCAGAAGTCATGACGCAAATGTGGAGCTAGAGGTCCTGGCTGCCCATGCCTGCAGGCCACTGGCACATTCTATGTGGCATGCTGGGGTACACATCACATTCCCCAATACCCAGGCAGAGAGAACAGCAACCATCCAGAGGTTTTGTTGTGTAGCACACATGCCATCTGTGCTAGGAGCCATCGACTTTACTCCAACCACCTGCAGGGGTGGCGATGATGCCTTCATAAATAGAAAGGGCCACCACTCCATGAACATGAGAAACAAGAAAATGTACCACACTGAGGAAAGGTGGTTCTATACCTAAATAAGTCTCAAACTGCAAAACATTAAGGGGGCTACTCAGGCACACAGTTAAGCTGCTACAGAACACACTCCTGAATAATAACAGTAGATAGTGCTCAAAAAACTTCAGTAAAGCGCAAATGTGTATACTAACAAAATACCAAACCAGTGTGGACAAGCTTCAAAACCTGAGCTGATGTTTCGTGCCAAATCATGTACTTTCTAAAAGTTTACAATCACAACATAATTGCCATGTTAAGTACTATGTCAACAATGCAATATATTTTTATCTATTTCTCTGTAAAATATTTTTGATGAAGTGGAGGGTATGTGGAGAACTGGAACTTTTTGTTTCCCTTTTGCAGTCCTAGTCCTGTGGCCAAATGTCCTTTGGTCTCACAAGAGAAAAGAATGCTGTATTCCACAAATGGGGCTACTTGTTTATATGGAAACAAATGGCAGGGAGACTAAACATCTCCTGTGGAGCTGTGGGTCATATGAACAATGAGGGAGTAGTCTGAAATGGCATAATCAGCTCAGGCCACTTCTGTTTTGGAGGTGGGCTCACAGATCAAAATAATGTTCTTGGTGTGATGTAAGAGAATCAGGGCAGATGATGTAAGCTAAGAGGCCAGCCAGGGATGAATATTTCCTTGCCAGAGATTTCTTGTGAAGGGACTGACACTGCAACATCTCTGTCAGTTCTGCTGTGACTTAAGAGATCCATGTTAAGCAAGCTTAAATTATCTACTTAGAATCTAGTTTAGGAATTACTGAAGTTTGATCTATCTGCAAGATACCTGTTCAGTTCTTTTGTCTTCCATTTCTGTAGTGTGACTTTACCTCCATAGTCTAGTGTGTACAATCAATCAATCAAAATCTTTATTTATCCAGGTGGGTACCATTGAGCAAGGCTCATCTGCAAGGTGGACCTGGTCATGAATACATCAAAGTACAGTACAGAAGCAGGTATACAAAAAGCAATAATATACAAGGAAGAAAAGTTTATACAGTGTATACAGTACAGTACAAGGTTGAAATAAATAATTGAAAAAAACAGCATTATTTTACAATTGAAGAAGTCAGCAGATGTACAATCAACCATGGGCATACAGGGGTTATAAGCAGAGATCTTTTTAGTGAGGCAGCCGACAACTACACATATAGGGGAAAGAGGCTGTGTATGGGGTGGCAGGTTAGAGAGGTAAAGAAGAGGAGGGCTATATTACTGATGACTGGGGAATAATTGCACTAAAACCACAGAACGTGACGATGGCTGTCATATACTTGTTTATTATGATAATGACGGAGGAGGGGTAGATAATTGGGACACTACTATGGATGGGGTGGGACTTTAGCCAGGCTGGAGAGGACAGGAAAGGTTGGGTGCAGCAGGAAGAGTTAATAGGAAACAAGTGAGAGCCAGGTGAGAAACATGGCGAGCATCAGGATGGAAAGGGGAGTTGTGGAATTAGTGGGCTAGCGGTGAGGAAAACATTTGCAATTTGCTTTCATGTGCAGAATCGTAGAGCCTTGAAGATATTCAGACTAACAGGGCAGCTCAGCTTCAAGTTCCTTTGTAAACCATTCCACAATGTGGGTAAAGAGAAGCTTAGAGCAGCTTTGCGAAATCGTGTTGATCCTTGGATCTTGGAGGGCAATTAGGAATAGCTCTCAGAGCATAGGTGCCTAACACACTCCGGGGAATACAATCTGAGACATATGAGGGAGCTTGTTGGTCACCGCTCTGAGAAGCCCATAGGGCAGCGTTTCTGTTCCTCCTAAAGTGAAGGGAAGTCCAGCCTAATGATGAGTACAGGGAGCAGTGGTGTTTGAAAGTGGAAGGCCAGTAATGAACCTGATAGTTCTGTGGTAGAGGGTGTCCAACTTAACCAGTGCAGAGGCAGTGCAGTGGCTGCAGAGCAGGTCCATGTAGTCTATTAAAGGTAGGAAGGCAGCTTGAGCCAATTGAATCTTGGCCCTTTGTAAGCAGGTGGTTAATTCTGTAGAATAATCCTAATCTTTGCCTTAGTTTCTTCTGTAGTTCTTTGAGATGGTTGGCGAAGGAAAGTTTATGATTGAGCCAAACTCCTAGATATTTAAATTTAGCTGCATACTCTAGTGTTTCTCCAAGAACAGTGGTAATTTGTGAGTAGCCCCTCCAGCAGGAATTGCCACATGCAAGGAGGGGAAGAAGAGCATGGCTTTTGTCTTTTCACATTGAGCAAAAGCTTTTGTTTATGAGCTGATATTGTAGAAGGTTAAATTCAGCTTGCAGGTCTTCACAGGCTGCTTCAGGCATGGGACGACTTAAGTACAGTATAGTGTTGTCCTGAATAAGTGGATGTTGGCTTTTTGATGGGGTCATTGATGTTGTTAATGTAGACTGCAAAAAGGAAGGGACCAGGATAGAGCCCCAGGGCACGCCCCTCAGCATAGGTTTTAATGGACAAAGATCACCTTCAGCTTTAACCTGCTGTTTCCGTTCTCCAAGGTAGTCTGCAAACCAGCACATAGATTTATGGTCCAGGCCTAAGGTGCTTAGGGAGGAAAGAAGCAGGCTGTAATTGACTGTGTCAAATGCCTTACTAAGATCCAAGAAAACAGCACAGGCATGCTTCTTGTTGTCAAGGTCTAGGAGCCAATCATTGGTCACCTTAGCTAGGGCTGTTATGGTGCTGTGCTTTGCTATGAATCCAGACTGAACCAGGTTTAATAGGCTTCTGGATTCTAAGTATACCCTTAGCTGGCCACACACTATTTTTTCTAGTACTTTAGACAGGATGGGGAGGAGGAGAATCGGTCTGTAATTATTTAGATTGCAGGGGTCACCTGCTTTTAATAGAGGGATGACATGGGCTATTTTTCATTGAGGGGAGGCTACCTGGGAGAGTGACATGTTGAATAGGTGGGTGATTGGCACTGCAAGCACATGGTAGGTACATTTCAGATAGTATGGCTCTATGAAGTCAGAACCTGCTCCCTTTCTGGTTTCCAGTTGCAGCAGTAGGTCTTCCACCTCTTTTAGAGACAAGCAGGAGGAAGGCCTCCTCGGTAGGGGAGACTTGTGGGTGGTGGGCCCTGAGCTGTGAGGAGGTCATTGGCAGAGGAAGTATCAAATGCTAGCCCTGCAGTTGCAAAATGGTTATTGAGGGCTTACAATATCTCCGCTCGGTTAGAGATAACGCTGCCACAAGACTTAATTTTGCTGGAATGGAATTACAAGGTGTGTGTCCAGATATGTCTTTAAATGTTTTCTAGAGTTTTGAAGGATTTCTTGAGGCAGAGGCTAGCTCTGAGCGATAGTAGGCGGCCTTGGCTGCTCTGACCAACTTGCGCGCTTGTTACACGCTCTCTTAAAAGACACCAATCCAAGTCGTTCTTGCTTCTTTGGGCTTTTTTCCATAAAGTATCCCTTTCTAACAGGGAAGCTTTGAGCTCAGGTGAGAACCAACAGCAGGTGCTGCTCCTGACCTGCGCCTTAACCAAGGGTGCATGCTTATTTAAAGCCTCACTTAAAATATCATAAAAATAGTATATGCCCTGTTAACCGTTTTGGATAGGAAGAATTCCTGCCATCGTGGTGAATGTTTCAAGTCATGGACTTATGCAAACAAATCGAAGTTACGTTTGCACCTCTTGATAGAGAACTTGGTTGTGCACGGATCTAGTGGTGGTGATTATACAATGATTGCTAATGTCTGAGAAAAATGTTCGCCATGAGAGAACAGATGTACGCTACAACCAAAATTACATCTAAGAGGGAGCTGTTGTTAAGGTTCTTTTTATTTGGGCTAGTAGGGTTCGCCAATGAGTTGCACCAGTCCTAGAGTGTCACAAAGCGATTTATGAGCTGATGCACTTGACAGCCAATCGTAGTTCAGGTCATCAAGAATAATGGTTTAAGAACTGAGCCCCAGTATGGAACTGAGGTGAGATAGAAGATGAGGTCTGGCAGAAGGGGGCATGTAGCAGCCTATTACACAGAGTGCACTGGGAGGAGAAAGTTTGATCTTTAGGGTCAAACACTCCAATTCTTTGGGGAGGAAGATGTGTTATGCAGTGGCTGAGTATCTTTCCTTTATATAAATTGCCACCCCACCTCCTCTGATTGCCTATCCACTGGAAGAGTAAATAATTTAGGATATTGATTTCATTGTCTGGGGTGGCTGGCCTAAGCCAGGTCTCAGTGATCACTAGAACGTCAGGTAGGGTGTGGCTCACCCAAGCCTGGATAAGAGTTTTCAGCAAACTACAGACATTAAGATGCATAAAAGACATTCCTTTGATACCTGCCAGGTCTGATTGAGAAGCAAGGGTGTCTAATGGTCCTGGTTGAGTTCTACATTGCCTGAGCACAATAGTAAAAGAAGCAGGATTCTTTTTATGGCAGCAAACTGTAATTTGCAAACACTATTTTTTGGGCGATAGGGAGGTGGTGTTGATGGGTAGGCCTCTATCCACTCCTGGTGTTATACTGGCCTAGTGTTGCAGCTACTAGTGTCCTGGCAGGAATTTGCCATGAGTAGGATGTCTCAAGTCTGGATAGGGGAGTAATCTGCAGAGGCAGATCTTGCACCATATGTAAATATTGTGGAATATTAATTATTATTTTATACATTTCATGTTTTCTTTGACTGAACTTTCAAGGTATAGACAATCTGGTGTAATTGGCAAGACCATAATCATTTTGATATATATATATATATATAGAGAGAGAGAGAGAGAGATAGATATATATATATTTCTATATATAGATCTCTCTCTCTCTCTCTCTATATATATATATATATATATAATCTTTACCACTCCACTGGCCTGGGAGCAGAGGTGATTTCAGTCTATGTTGCCCCTTCACCCCAGTTACTGGGATTAAGCTGCTCAATGGTGGGGTTGTTGTTTTTCTGTAGTTGCTTGTAGTGACTACTGAGCCCTGAACCTACCCTGGGGAGGCCAGTGTGCAGGACAGGGTCCAGGCAGGAAGCCATGTGGATGAATGACTTCTGCCAAGCACCTAAGAATGTCCCCCAATACTGTCTATTAGTCGGATTGGTGCCCACCCTCCATCAGAGAGGAGAGTTGCCTCATCAGCAGCTCAATCCAGATCCTCCTCCCTGCCTCCTGACCACCGTGACCCAGACTGGTTCCTGAACCTGGGTCGCTGGTGCAGCATGAGTGTGGCATCCACCACCTCAACCTCAGTGCAACGGGCCAGCTCCATAATCATATCTGAAAAGGAACACTACTAAATTGTCCAAAGCATAGTGTTCCTGCTGTGACTTGGAGTGAGTTTTTGGTCTTTGAGTAAGGGCTTTCTACCATGTGAGTAGTGGCTGGTGGTTGGATTCTGACCTAGAAGTACCCCAAGTGAGAGTCAAGTTGGCTGGTGGCAGTATATTAATGTGTCCATTTAGGTGACCATAGGGATGTAAAAAGCTGGTAAGGCATTGTAGACTGCGATCTAGGAAGACCAGTCTGTGACAAGTACCAGTATGCAAATTGCTTACATAAATATTAGAAGTATTGTATAGCTAGACAGATCTAAGAACTTCAACACAAAAGCACTCAAGCAAGGGATACCCAAAAAGGCATTTGCAACAAAATCAGGTTTCAAAGAAATAAAAAATACATACATTATATATCAATAATGCTGAGTAATTGGCAAAAGTCAGTTTTCAAAGAAATATAAATTACATACAGAATACATCAATAATGCTAAGTATCATTGAATGTATATGCAAATTAAGTTGAACATTTAGACTGGTTTTGCTGCAAACAGGAGTCCATGGTGACAAATGTCCTTTGGCATACTTGGCCAAGGCTGAAAACAGAAGAACAAAAGCCCTTTTGTGTTAGCCCTTGTGCTCTTTTTCTCACTTTCTAGCTTGTTTTCCTGTTTTGGCCCACCACAACCCAAACCAGTAAGACAGTGTTAAGTGCCAGTTCATCTCCTGGTTTGAGATACATAGAAACATAGAATTTGTTGGTAGAAAAGGACTGCTTGACCCACCCATTCTGCCAAGATGGTCCCTGCCTAGTCTGTCTTTGCAGATGCTAACAGGTTTCTGGTGACCCTCCTGCCTATCTTCTAATAGTCCTCTATGTCTATCCTGTGCATGATTAAAGCCTCCTACTGTTTCACCTCCACCACTTCTGCTGGCAGTCTGTTCCAGGTGTCCACCACTCTTTCAGTGAAGTAGAACTTCCTCCATTCCTCTTCAATTTCCCTCCTTCCAGTTTTATTGCATGCGTGCTTCTGGTTCTGCTGCTGTCTCATTTGAAAAAGAGTGCTCTCTGTACCTTGTTCACTCCTGTTTGGTACTGTACTTCTAGGTGTCTTCATATGTTCCTCTCTTTTCTCCTCTTTTTCTAGGGTGTACATGTTAAGATCCCTCAGTCTTTTCTCAAAACACTTTTGATGCAACTCCTGCACCATTTAGTTGCCCTCTTCTGGACTGACTCCACACTGTCTATATCATTTCTGAGGTGTGGCTTCCAGAACCGGACATAATAGTATAGGAAGTCTCATCTGTGAGCAATAGAGCAATAATGCCACCTCCCTCCTCCTGGTGGAGATACCTCTCCTTTAGTAATTCCAGCATTCCAGTGGCCATAACCACTACTTTCCTGCCACTTTGAAGTCATTAGATTTGATAATCTCAAAACCCTTTTCCTGCTTTGTGATGGTCAGTACCTGCCCCCAATCCTACACTCAGCTCCTGGGTTCCTTTGCCTATGTGCATGATTTTGCACTTTTTGGTATTAAACCCAGCTGCGTTGCCCTTGACCACTCCTTCAGTATTCCAAGGTCCCTATGCACTCTCTCCACTCCTACTGTGTAGCCACCCTGTTAAAGATTTTGGTGTCATCTAAAACATACCCTCCTTCCAGTTCTTCTGTAATATCACTGCTGAAGACAGTGAATGGGACCCATCCTAGTACTGAGATGTGTGGCAACCCACTGGTCCTTCTTTCCTCATTAGACTAAACAACATTAACCACTATCCCTGTTGCCTATCCAAAACTAGTTTCTTACCCAAGTTACCACTTGGATGTTCCTCTCAGGCTGCTTACTTCTTTATCAGTCTTGTGTGTGGTATAATTTCAAGGCTTTGCTAAAGTCCAGGTAGGCAATGTCCATTGTGCTTTCTGATCTATCTCCTGGCCACCCAGTCAAAGAAATCAGTCAGATTTGTTTAGCATGACCCCCCATGAATCCATGCGGCCTTTGATCTTGTTGCACACTGGTACAAGATACCCTGCTAAACTTCTCTTTAACAGGGTTTCCACACTCCTCCACTCATGTGAGATTGAATGGCCTATAGTTACTAGCCTTCTCCCTGCTGCCACTCTTATGGAGCAGGACCACATCTGCTGTCTTCCAGTCCTCTGGAACCATGCTTGTTTCCAGTGAGTTGCAGAATAGGACCACCAGTGGTGCAGCAAGTCTGTCCCTGAGTTCCCTTAGTAATCTGGTTTATTCCTTCCAGTCCAACAGCCTTGTCCACTTTCAGAGCTGTAAATCCCTTCAAGGCACTTTCCTCTGAAATGGACTAGTGTCCACCTCCACAGCATTGTTTTGCTGCTCCTGGTGGCCCTATACCCTCCACTGTGAAGACTGAGCGGAGTATCTGTTCAGGAGGTCTACTTTTCTTGACCTTTTCTGTGCAGTCTCCTCTGTCATCCTCTTTATCTTCAGTATCCCTCCCTTTATTTCTTATTGCTTATGTACTTGAAGGAAATGTTACCCCTTTAGCTTCCCTTTAGCTATCCTTCTTCCAGTGTCAACACTATTGCCCTCTAGCCGCTTTGCCTGCATCCTCTATTTTACTTAGGACACTTTCCTGTCTTCCTCCTTCTGTGTTTCTTTGTACCTTCTGAATGCCACCATTTTTTCCATCATCACTGTGGGTACTTCTCTAGGGTACTGTAACTACCTTTTTCCTTTTGATTTTGCTCACATCCTTCATGCGATGTCTGGGTGTCTTAATTATGTTTTTCTTTATTTTTCCCCATGGATCCTCTATCCGTCCTTGGCAATCCTCCCTATTAGACAGTTTCTGAGGCAGTCTTCAATTCCTTTCAAAATCTGCCTCCTGAAGTCCAGAACCCTCATTCACATATGGTTTGCCTCTGTTCCTGTCCTTAATGTTGAACCACACTGTATAGTGATCACTGGTACCTATGGGACTGCTCACTATGGTGTCTGCAATGCTGTCCCTGTTTGTAAGCACCAGGTCCAGCACTGCCCATGCCTTGTGAGTTCACTGACTAGCTGCCTGAGAAACACCTCTTGTAGAGAGTCAGAGATGCCCCTACTCCTTGTTGAAGTTGCAGCTAGGCGGGCGTCCAGTCCACATCTGGCATACTGAAGTCCACAACTACAGTAGCAGCATGTCACCCTCATTTGCCATTCGGATGATGGTTTTCCTACTGCCTCATCCCACTCCTCTCTCTGTGCTGAAGGTCTCTAAACAACACAGAAAGCAACACCAGAAAGGCACTCCAAAGCTATGGTGCCTGTGCAGAAAAAGGGAACAGTCTCAAAGAAAAACTACATTACACTCACCAGCAATTGATAGAATCAATGGACACTTACAAATTTCTAGAATTCTTTATTGTCCTCATAGACACAGAAGAAAGTGCATAATTGCAGCAAAAGGCAGTACAAAACACTCCCAGCGTTTCACTATCATGGAGATTTTTGATAAAGTTCCACAAGAGTAAAAAATTGGTGGCATTTGCACTGCCTGTTTTGCTGCAGTTTTACACTTTCTTCTGTGTCCAAGAAGGCAATAGGAATTCTAGCACTTTATAAGTGTGTGGTAGATTCTACCAATTGCTATTGAGTACCAAGCAGTTTTCTGAGTCTATAAACAACACCTGCACAAACAGTGGCCCCAGATCCTGTTTCCAGGATGTCCGATAGCACCTCCAGCCCTTCCTGTTCTCCTGGGTGGCCCTTTCCACAGCCTTGAGTCCCTCGCTCACATATAGAACAACCCCTCCTCCCCTCCTTATCTCTCCTGAACAGAGGTTGCCTGGTATGGCCATGGCCCTGTCATGAGAGTAAGTGCACCTAACTCAGTTGTGGCCACCAAATCCAGGCTCGCTTCCTCCAAAGATGGCCTCCAGGTCCAGAATTTTATTTTCCAGACTCCTTGCATTGGTACACATGGCTTTCCATATCTTGCTTCCTCCTGCCTGCAACCTCTCCTGTTCTTTTTCCTTAGCTGCTCCTTGAGTTCCCTCTCACCCCCCTCTTCCCTCTTTACCTCTCCATTTCTTGTCTCTTTTACTCTCTCTTGTTATATTGTTGTTTATACCCCTTGCCTCTGCCTTGTCTGCACTCCTTTCTTCTTAAGCTCCTCCCTTGTCTGAGCTTCTCTCCTCAGGCCATCCATCCTTGTAGCTTCATAATGCAAGAGGGCAATTTTGCCTCCCAGGGTAATGTAGCCTCCTCAACCTGCTAGTTTAAATACTTATTCAAGTAACATTTAAACCTCCCACTAAGGACTGTGGTCTCCATCCTGGAAGGATGCAGGCTGTCACCCTGTAGAGGCACACATCCTCCCACGCTGCCCCCATCCCCAGTGTAGCCAAGTCCTCCTCCTGCACCATGCTGTCAGCCAGTTGTTGAAAGTCCTAGTACAGACTGCCCTATCCTCCCTTGGCAGTACACAGGTAACACCTCAGCACATGCCAAAATGTGTGCTACCTGCTAACAGAGACCTCCCTAGCTCCCTGAAATTACCTTGTACTACCCCAACCCCATCCCTTGCCAGGTCATTTTGTCCTCAGGAGGACAATGACATCTAGCTCCTTCCCATGACCTGCTGCCTAGCAATCCTCTGGATCTGATCTTTATTTGTCCATGCCAAAGCAACAGGTAAGCATTTCCTCCTCTGCCTTACCCTCTGGCTCCCAAATGTGTCCCTCAGTTATAGAATCCCCACCAGCAGCTGCTTCCTCTTCAGCTGGGACCTCTTCCTCCCATATTGGAGCCTCACCTTCTGATGACCCCACATCCTCCCTTGCTACTGCTTTGGGTGTCTCCTCTCAGCTGTCTGATCCTGGCAGTATGGTGAAGGAATTTTGTGTGGCACAGGCTGTGGTGTGTGTACCTAGTCACCATCACAACCCTCCCAGAGTCCACCAAAGTGCAGCCATTCTGCCTCTGCCTAGGCATTCTGTGGGATAGTGGTGGTAGCCCTGGTGCCCATGGGTGGTCTTTACCCTATGTGTAGACAGTACTGTGTTTTATCTTACCTGATCCTGTGTCTCTCAAGCAGATTCTCCTGCAGACTGCGGACAATCTGCAGATGCTTGAAGATGCTTTAAGAAGGATGTTCCACTCCTACACTGTCCGAGCTCATGGGGTGATGGAACATGTTGGGCAAGGAAATCTTTATAGTGCTCAGAATTGCGACACATTGATGGAAGAACAAAATGTGTCTGTGTACTCTGCTCTCATCCTTTGCAGATTCTGCGAGAGGCCATTTGACACCATATACTCCTGCTTAAGATGGAACCAGTCTGAAATGTAATGGGGATTTGCATATACATCCCATGAAGATTTGCATTAATGGAGTATATGTAATTTTGTATTAAAACTTAGTCTGGTTAGGGCAGGCAACAATGCAGAGCAAACATTTTAACAAAGTACATGAGTGACTTATAAAAGCTACACAAATGTTATAAAGCAGATCAGAAAGACAATATACAGTATAAAATATTAAAAAGTCTGTAGATCACTGTCATCTCAAATATTTGTCCGATGGCATTAATGCATTCAGGAAGTCACAGATTTGGGCATTTCTGACATGACTCCAGAATGATTTTGTAACAGTCTAAGTGTGTGGGTAAGTAGCTCCAGTCTTCTTTTGCACTCCATGAACACACAGGTGGCTTTGCAATGCCACTGGTGCACAATCAATGCACTAACATGTCATCCGCAGAAGCACATGATGCCTACATCTGGCAAAATTCAGTCCTGTGCCAGAACTTCATCCTGGTGAGATCCTCAATGGTTTTGTCTTTGGTGAGGACACACAAAATGTAGTAATGCACTACTACCAATGTTTACCTATATAGAAAAATAGAAACATAGAAGTTGACGCAGATAAGGACCGAAGGCCCATCCAGTCTGCCCATGTCTTTTCTACCTTATAAATGTGCCATCAGCCTTTGCTCTGTCAATGGCCTATCTATTCATACTCATTTGTATTGCTCCCTTACGCCTATCCATGTCTGTTTGAAACCTTGCACTGTATTCATATCCACCACTTCCTGAGGTAGGCTGTTCCATGCATCCACCACCCTTTCCGTGAAAAAGAACTTCCTCACATTATCCCTTAATTGGCCTCCCTCTGATCACATGCTGTGCCTCTTGTCCTGCTATTTTTCTTATATAGAAACATGTTAGACTATTTCACCTTGTTAATGCCCTTAAGGTGTTTGAATGTTTCAATCATATCACCTCTCCCTCCTTGCTCTAGGGTATGCATATTGAGCTCCATTAATCTGTCCTCATATGGTTTCTGATGCAGTCCCTGCACCATTTTGGTTGTCCTTCTCTGGACTGCCTCAATTTAGTTAATGTCCTTGTGTAGGTGTGGCCTCTGTACTGCATGCAGTACTCAGATGGAGGCCTAACCAGTGTCTTGTAAAGAGGATTCTTACCTCTCTCTTTTGGCTTGTGATACCCTACTAAAACACCCCAACTTCCCCATCCTTACCTACTGCTTTAGTGGTCTGCCTGGATGATTTCAAGTCATCGGTGATGATGGTGCACTCGTCTCTTTCTTCCCTTGTGGCTGCCAGCAACTCCCTCCCAGCCTATTGGTGACTTCAGGTTTCTCTTCCCTATGTGCATGATCTTGCTCTGCTTTGCATTAAATCCCAGTTGCCACTCTTTGACCATTTTGCCAGTTTATCCAGATCTCTTCTCATTCTGGCCACCCCATCTGGATCATCTACTCTGTTGCAGATCTTCGTGTCATCTGCAAGCAGACAAACCTTACTCTCCAGTCCATCTGCATTGTCACTGATGAAGATATTGAAGAGGACTGTCCCCAGGACTGATCCTGAGGTACACCACTTGTGACTTGCATCTCTTCTGACTGTATACTATTTACCACCACTCTCTGTTTTTGCCTGCAGCCAGTTTTCCACCCAATTGAACATCTTCTGACCACCCAGAGCCTACTCTGCTTATTAATCAATCTTCTATGTGGAACAGTATCAAAAGCTTTGCTGAATTCAAGGTAGACGACATCAACTGCTCCCCTGGTCCACCACTCTGGTTACCAAGTCAAAGAAATCTATGAGATTAGTTTGACAGACCTTTCTTTGTAAACCCATGCTGCTGTCTTGGATCCTGTGCTCCTTTGGATTCCAGGTGTTGCACTATCCTTTCCTTAAGAAGTGCCTCCATAATCTTGCCCACTACTGAGGTAAGACTGACTGGTCTGTAGTTCCCCACCTCCTCCTGCTACCACTATTGTGGTGGGATCACATGAGCCCTTCTCCAGTTTTCTGGGACTCTCTTGTGTTCAGAGACTCACTAAACAGTTCTAATAATGGCTCTGCTAGTTCCACCCTTAGCTCCTTTAGTACCCTGGGATGTATGCCATCAGGTCCCATTGCCTTGTCCACCCTGAGGCTTATCAGCTCTTGTAGGACCTTTCTTTTTGATGAGAGGTAGTGCACCTCCCTCCCCGTGCTCATGTTGCTGAGCTGTGGGCCTGCCCTATCTTCTCTTGAGTAAACAGTGAGCAGAAGTATCTATTTAGAATAGATGCTTTTACATGGTCCTCCTCTCACACACACCCTTATCTCCTTTGATCTTTGTAATACCTCCTCCGACTTTGTCCTTTCACTAATGTATCTATAGAAAGTCGTGTCACATTCTTTTACTGTTTGTGCTAGTGTTTCCTCTGTTTTGGCCTTTGTCTGCCTTACTTCCTTCACTGCTTCCCTTAGGGAAGTTTGGCCTCCTTATCTTCAACCTGCTGCATTCCCTTTTATTTCCTGAAGGCTAGCCTTTGGCTCTGATCTTTTCTGCTACTGTTTTTGAGAACCAAAGTGGTTTCCTTCTTCTTTTGCACTTTGTTTTCTCTCTAACACGATGGGATGTTGCTGCAAGTGTTGCATCCTTAATGCTTGCCCACATTGCCTATAAGGAATAATGTATGGTGACCATACACAGCAAACCTGTGTTTCCATAGGGTAGAGATAACAACATATGGACCTTGACTGTGAATCTGAGAGGTCCATGCTGTTATCTCAACACTCAGATGGAAACACAGGGCAAATGTATGGTCACCCATGTTTTATTTGTTACAGTATATAGTTTAGATTCTTGTTCCAGTATGAATTTCTCTTCTGATATTTATTTAAAGAGAACTGCTAAAGTTCTGAGATAGTAACCTTCTGTGTGCAACTAGAGTACAGCGAGTGAATGAAAGTTAAAGCAGGAATAGGAAAATAGTGGCAGGTGTCACAAGAGGGAAAGTCAGGCACACTGATTACAGAACATGCACATCAGCATCTTTACAACTGTGTACAACAAGCTTTTTGAATTGGCTGAATTCCATACACAATAAAACCTTACCACATACTATTGTGAACTAATGTAAACTGTTTATAATAACTGAGTATCATTTTTTTCACTAGGAAACCTGGTTATAATTCACCATTATAACCAGCTGGTTATAACGGCGAACATGAGCTGGGTTTCTCTTGTTCTGCACATGCCCCAGCCACTGCTCTCGTCTCTTCCTTTCCTGCTGGCATGCCATCCCTCAGCACTTACCAGTTCATCACCACCGGACTCTGCAGTAAGTACATGTTACTACAGCAAGGTGTTGTAGGGAGGTTGAAATCACAGGATTTTATCAAGGGTGGGGTGCCCCATGCATGGCGGTTGGTGGTAGGATCGAGGTGGTGGGGTGCAGAAGGTGCCCTGGGATTAGACAGACCTTAAGAGAGGCCAGACATGTTTAGTTCCAGTCTGGGGTTCCCACCAGACCAGTGGGCAGGCAACCAGAGGGTCTGCACTGTCCACTAATCCCTGAGGGTGGTGCTTTGCAACACCAGATCAGTCAGACTCAAGACTACAATTATAGTGGACTTGGTTTCTTTGGCTGATCTGTCTTGAATAATGGAGACCAGGATTGGTGATGATGTTGGCCCAGTTCTAGAGGCCACCATCCCACCGGGAATACTGCAATGCTCTGCCCCAGAGTGAAATGCAAGGGCAGGGGGTAGCCATCTGTTTCACAACTGAGTTGGGCTTCACCTGCACCCAGTGAGACCACCACATTTATTTGAATGTGTGGCAATCCATGGAGGTCAGGCACAGGTTGCTTGAATATACTGATTTACTGCCCTTCAGGGGTGGCGAGAGATTTCTTGCAGGAGGTGGCCGATTTCATCATTGGGGAAACATTGGAGGCCCCCAGATGGTTAGTGCTGAGGGACTTCAATGTTTGGGCCAAGAATGAATCTTCTTGGCTTAGCTACAACTTCCTCCAGATTATGTCATCTCTGGGCTTTGCACAAGGAGTTTCCTCCGTGACCCACCAGGATGGCCACATGTTGGATCTGGTGTTCTCACTGGGGCTTGAGATAGTCTCAGCATTGATCAGGTCATTTGGTCCGATTATTGCTTGGTGAAGTTCTGGTTCGGGGTGCCCTAGATAGCCCTCTGCCTGCAGAGATGGCCAGCTATTGCCCTTTGAGGGGTTGTCCTCTGAGGGTTTTTGGCAGTGGCTGACCTACCTAGTGTGGACAGTGCATGTGTTGGGGGTATGTGCATGTGGCAGTGGATGCCTATAACAAGGCACTGTCTGGTGCGCTCAACTCCCTTATACCAGCCCGTGTATGACTCAGGTCTTCTCACTTGAGGTCCCCTTGGTATGATGGGGAGCTCAAGGTGTTGAAGACTTTGGGTCAGAGATTAGATCACTGCTGGTGGAAGTCCAGTCTGAAGGTAGACAAACTGGCCTACGTGTGAACTACGGTGCATACCAGGGGCAATCAACCGTAACAAAGCAGAATTCCTATCCAGGGAGATTGCTGCTTGGAGGAACTGACCAACTGTGCTTTTTGGACTGTGGACAGGCTTCTTCATTCTTTCTGTCTACAGCCACAGGTAGCCTTTTGAATGCATTGTGCGAGGAATTTGCTCAGTTCTTCTTGGACAGGGTGTCTCGCCATCAGGCGAGGGTTCTGCCAGTGGACCAGAGTTTAGCTGACAGTGGTTTCCATGGGTGACCAGAGGGCACTCCACCTGGTTGGGGTGAGTTTAGACTGGTGGAGGTGACTGAGGTCAGTAAGATTGCTTCCAAGCTTGCACACCTTTTGTGAACTTGACCCTGTGCCAACTTGTTTCTTAATGAGATGTGTTGACACCATTGGCCCGTGTTTGCCTTGATTGTCTGGTGCTCCTTGTCAGAGGGCATTTTCCGATGTCTTGGAGGAAGCATTGGTGAGACCCCTTCTGAAAAAACATTGTTGGAACCTGACATCAAGGCAAATTACCATCCTATCTCCAATCTCCCATTTTGAGTAAGATTGTGGAGAAGGTGGTGGTGCTTCAGCTTGAAGAGCATCTTGTGGCCCATGATTTGTATGAGCTGCTCCAGTCTGGGTTTCATGGGAGACATAGCACAGAAACTGAGCTATTTTGGGTGCATAATGACCTTCTTAGGGCTAGAGAGCGAGGGGGACAATTGTTGTTCTCCTCGATCTCTTCAGCATTTGACACGGTGGACCATCGGTGTTACTTGACCGCTTAAGGAATTCTGCAGACTCACCAGCACTGTCATTTGCTGGTTTTAGTATTTTCTATCTAACAGGAGTCAGAGGATAGTGATGGAGAATTTCTCCTTCTCCCTGGCCACGTGTTTGCGGAGTTCCACAGGGTTCGTTTTGTCGTCAATGTTGTTTGCCGTGTATATGCTGCCCTGGGAGAGCTCATTAGGAAGTATAGTCTGGGTTTCACTGATATGCTGATGATACCCAGTTGTATCTTTCCTTTGCCCTGGAACATCTTGTGCAGTGGAAGTGCTTAACAGCTGCCTAGCTGAGATCAATGACTGGATGGCCTCCAGCTGGTTGCCACTAAACCCCAGTAAGACTGAGGTACTGGTGGTGGAGTCAAACAGAGGGCATGCTAGATTGGCCTCTGGTGCAGAGACAGGGCTTTGTCTTGCCTCTGTACCATTGAAAACCTCTTCTGAGTGTGTGATCTGGGCGTTATTCTTGACAGCGGATTGACACTTGAGTTTCAGGTGGCATCCATTGTCCATACCAGTTTTATCATCTGAGAAATATCTCCAGGCTAAAGCCCCTATTTCCACCACTGGACCACCCCACTTTGGTTCATGCCTTCGTAATGTCCAGGGCTCAAGTACTGTAATGCACTCTATCTCGGGGTCTCTGGGGTACCCTGCACCCACTGCAGCTGGTGCAGAATGTGGCAGCAAGACTGTTGACAGGACAGCCTAGGTATTGTCACGTTACTCCAGTGCTCGTCAACTACACTGGATTCCAGTTAGGAGGAGGGTCCTCTTTAAGGTGGGTTTGCTCACTTTTAAGGCCCTTCATGGCCTGGGCCCTGGCTACTTGAAGGACCTTCTTGCACCTGCTGTCTTAGTCTGCTCCTCCACTCCTTCTCCTCTAGGGCCTCCTCACAATTCCAGAATGAGGTTAAAACTGATGGTGACAGAGCATTTAGTTTCACCACCCCCATCCTGTGGAATTCACTTCCTTTAGCCTTCAGGAGGCCCTTCTGTAGAGGTATTTAAGGCCCACCTCAAGGCCTTCTTGTATAATCAGGCCTTCCTGGACTGTGTTTTACAGTCCCTACCTGTCTTTTAGAAATCAAAGTTTAATTTAGCTTTTAATTATTCTGAATGTAGTTGTTGTTGAGGGTAGTAAATTCTGCTTTAACTGTTTGAAATATTGTATATAAATGCTTATTATAATGTTGTTTTTCATTTATTCTGATTGTTGTACGGTGCCCAGAGCCTCCGGATGGGCATCTCTTAAATAAAACTTGCCTTGCCTTACAAAAAAGCTTTGTTAAACAAATACCTTTTCACTTTTAAACTGGTCTGCATAACAAAAAACAAAAACAGAAACATTTCTTTCACCAGTCACTTCCGACAATAGGCTGTACTGAAACACCACCAGTCCACAGCTTCACATGCATAGCTGTTTATTTTATATAATGCTGTGACGAAAAACAATCCCAACAATTTAATAAAATAAAGGCTGGGTAAGTGTGTAAGGTCACATTTTACACACACCTCAGTGTGAACTGCCTTTACAAACCCTTGAGCTTCACTCTTGAGGTTTATGTGGCATGCCACACCTCGGGTGTGTGTAAAATTCTCATTATAACCACCTATCCAGACATTATTCTATATGTAATTTATTTATTTATTAGATTTTGGTAGCAGGTAAGTGTGTTAGGCAAAAGACCTGCCTATTTTCAAGCATGACCCAGGAGTGTACAACAATAGGGGACAATATTATAAATGATAAGACAGGTATATGCACAGAAACAGTGGACCACCAGGCAGGGTAGTCAAACAAGGATACAGAGTAAAAACAACTATGTATGAGTAGGAAACAACAAACCATCCAGGTAATTATACAGAAACTCGGTGACTACTTAGCAATATTAGACATGGAGTGAGCAGAAGAAACCAGAGTGGGAATTAGGGGCTATTTCAGACACCAGGAGAGATCAAGTAATAAAAAGTGCTTTTTGAATGAGTTGTGAGATGGGGAATGCTTCATGTCAGTGGCAAGAGAATTCCAGAATTTGAGTGCAAAGTGGAAGAAAGCTTGCTCACCCATTTTAGTAGAGCAAGGAGGAAATGGTGAACAGGAGAAATTGAAGACCTTAGATGGCGAGCTTGGTTAACAGGTTTAAGCATAGCTGCAGAGCGTCAGGACGTGGTGGATGGGATAAGGAATCAATAAGGTTACCCAGAGTGTGGAGTGCATGCCATCGGAGACAGCCAGTTCAATGTAGAATAGAGAAGGCAGTGATGGGTGACACTTGGAGCTGACAGGGCAAATCTCCGGATGTTGTTGTATGTGGTGTCTCATTTATGTAGATCCACTGCTTTGCATGAGAGAAGACAGGAAGAGCATATTTCAGCCACAGAAGCAAGACCCCCAGGCTCGGAGCCCGGGCTGAAGCAGTGAGTGGTGGCGTACCCTGTAGCGGCTCCAATCTTCAGGTTGATGTGTTGACAGACCTCATTGATATGCAAGGTGAAGTGGAGTTGGGGGTTAAGAGTCAACCCTAAATATTTAAAGGTCTTTGTGTTGGTTATTATAGATCCTCAGGGCATTGGACTCACAGGTAGTGGATTGACAATGACTTTCCTTAGGGACCCAAAGAGCATGGCCTGAGTCTTAGATTGATTGAGAATTAATTGGTTAGAGAAGAGCCAGGCCTGGAAATGTCCTACCCTCCTCTGAACATGGCATGACACTGGTCCTGCAGTCTGCATCTGCTGTGGAGATGCACTACAACAAGGCACATCAAATAACATGCTGTGTAACTGAGCATGTTTTTGAATGCTCAAAATGTGGGTCTGATATCTGGATAGGTATGAAGGTGCCCTACAGTTCCACTGAGGCATGCAAGATATTCCATGCATATTTCGTCCTGCAACACTGCAGTATCCAATGGAATACTGTCACAGTCCCATGATGGACACACTGTGGTAGAGGCAGACAAGCCTGATCAGGGGGTACGTGAAGAGTGCCACAGTTGGAACTATTGACTGGCCAACAGACCCAGTGTGATCAGACAGTCTAATTAAAGCCAACTCTGGACACCAGAGGTGAGTAACGATGACACAGGACACAAGAATGCAGGAATAATGATGTATTAACAATATAAAACAGAACTGGTATGGTACTAGAAAAAGTCTTGTACTAGTACAAGACTTTTCCATGACTTGCTCCTGCCCAGAATGATCTCCTGCTGATCGGTGGCCACAGCCCATGCTCAGGCCAGGCGCTCAATCCCTCCTGTCAGCCCACACAGACCCAGGACTTGCTCCTGTCAAGAACAGGTGCCTGCTGACTGGCGGCCCTGCCCATGGTTAGGCCGGCTGCATGAACCCTCCTGCCAGCCCACACAGACTCAGTACTTGCTTCTGCCCAGAATAGGCTCCTGTTGACTAGCGGCCCTGGCCTGTCTCTAGCCATCCACATGATCCTTCCTGCCAGCCCACACAGACCCAGGACTTGCTCCTGCCCAGAATGTGCTCCTGCTGATGTCGGCAGCCCTAGCCCATGCTCAGTCCAGCCACGCGATCCCTCCTGCCAGCCACGCATGCCCACACAGTCTCTGCCTTTGTACAAGCATGGCTTGACAGCTGCAAATTTCTTAGGGTTGCGAGGACTTTACTGGCTCCTCATTGGCTCACTGGACTGCCTCTCATCTAACACTGATTTTTGAAAGCCCTAGCCACAGAGACTTCCAAACTGTAAACCTGCTTTAAAAGCTGCCTGTCCAGCTTTATTTTACCACTGAAAAGCAGCACTTCTGTTTAAATTAGCGCTAGAAACTGGCGGTACTCAACATTTCAAAAGCGCTGATAATACACTGTCCTAGGCAGTAAAACAGTGCTGCTCTGACTGTGTTTTTACAGTGCTTTATAACTAAGTGAGTACAGCACTTTTCTGATTAAGTGATATTCTGTGGTGAATTTTGAATTTAAGCCAGGCAGTAGTTGCAGGGGTCTTAATTGTAAGTTATACCTGAACTGTGCTTAATTCTGGGTTGATTTTCAGTTCTAGCCAGGCAGTGGTTACTAGAGGTCTTAATTGTGATGCAATACCTCAATTGTGCTTAATTCTGGGTTGAATTTTAGTAGCTTCTAGAAGGGTCTTAAATGTGATATTATATCTAAACTATGCTAAATTCTGGGATGAATCTTAATTCTAGCCAGGCAGTAGTTACAAGAGGGGTCTTGCTGTTAAATGCTTTAGCAGGGTCTTAACTGGGATGTTTTAATTGAACTGTTTTAATGTTAAATGCTTAGCATTTGTTAGGCAGCTGTCCTCCATTAGTCTGAATTAAATGTCTTCCCATTGTCTATGCTTGGAGCCTCTGGCATCAAAGCTCAGACTCCCCAACTGCTTCTCTCACCTTTGCTGTCCCCCACCCTCTCTACGTTCACCTCCTCCCCCAGCCCTATGATATCCCCTGCTACTCCCACTGATTTAGCCCTGCTCTGAGTGTCCTTTAAGACTAACCTCTTGGTCTGTCTCCCTCCTTTCCAGGACTTACTCCTGCCCAGAGCCGGCTCCTGCTAACCAGCAGCCTGGCCCATGCTCAGGCTGGCCACGAATCCCTCCTGCCAGTCCACAGACCCAGTTACAGCCTCTGCCTTTGTACAAGCATGGCGTGAAAGCCACAAATTTCATAGGGCTGCCCAGGAATTTACTGGCTCCTCATTGCCTCACTATCCACTGAGACTTCCAAACTGTAAAACTGCTTGAAACACTGCCTGACCAGCTTTAGTTTACTACCAAAAGCAGCACTTCTGTTTAAATTAGTACTAGAAAATGGCAGTACTCAGTATTTCAAAAGTGCTTGATAAAACACTGTCCTAGGCAGTAAAACAGTGGTGCTCTGACTGTGATTTTACAATGCTTTATAACTAAGTGATCACAGCACTTTTCTGAATAAGTAATATTCTGGGGTGAATTTTGGACCACCCACCCCACCCCCAGCCTTTTTACTAAATAGACTTCTCCCTCGGGGACCCCACAGGAGTACACTGTCTTATTAGCAGACACACCTTAAAGTGATAGTCCTAAATCTTTACATCTTACTATCAGCAGGTTACCCTGCATCTCTTGAGGGCAGACCTAATACCAGGTTGGCAAACTCAGAGTATCGTGGTGGTTGAGCTGACCCCTGCACCTAATATGTTATTTCTCCCACCTAGCATACTATTCAATTCAAAATGGATGCCAAAATTAGCAGGCACATCACACTAGGAGGTATCCCTTTAAAGCTGATCTTAACCCTGGTGCTGCCTTTATACCAGATACCCTGCCACAGCAACTACCAAGACCAACAGCCACCAGTAATACCTCTTCCGGTGCAGCAAACCAGCTCAATAGGAGACCAACAGTACTCCACCTGTTATCACACATATGGGCATCTACTTTAAGGATGAGCCCAATTTTGACCTTAAGTCTACTCCCAGTCTTCACCTAGCAATAGGCCCACCTGCCAAATACATCTCCCTGAATCTGCTGGTCCACAAGCAAAACTCATCTACCCAAAATTATGCAGAAAATTTATCCTAATCCTATTGCTGATCTCAGATAACATCCACCTAACCTGGACCACTGCATACTAACCCACAGACCATAGCTACTAAGGGCAATTAAAAATTGTGGCCTTGAACTTCTGTAGTATCTTAGTTAAACTAACTCAACTTAAAAGCTTGGGTGGAGCACACCTAGCCAGATGTCATTGCTCTAACAGAGACTTGGCTCTCCCTGCATAATCTGGACTCAGTAGTCTCACTTCCTGGCCACAACATGCACAGGCTGGACCACACGGTAAAGGTGGGAGTGGCTGCATAATCTACACTCACAGCCACCTGCAATTACACAAAGTCCCACTGGCTCTGGCCAGCAAGGACTGCGAATGCTTAACAGTAAAATCACACTTGGCAAAGGGCATAAGTGTCTAAATATTATGGTCACCTACATCCCTCCTGGGCACCAGAAAGCAGGCTTGAGAACCTTTGCTAATTACTACTCCCAAGTTAACAAGAAAGGAGACTATCATCCTGGGGGATTTTAACTCAGCTGGCTTTACAGCTCCAGGCCACGCAGACAGGGATCTGGTCTCTGGCCTTTACCTAACGTAGATGGTCTCAAGCAGCACTAGGACTAACTACCGACAGGTACAAGCACCCTGATCGACTGGGTCCTAACAACACACCCAAAACACTGTCTAATGTCAAGGTTCTCCTGACACCATAAGTGATCATTTGCCATTCCAATGTGCGTGGTTGGCCAGACAGGCCAGACCCCCACCCCGGCAAGATTGGTGAGGAATAAGATTACAAAAAAAAACATGCAATGACTCACTTCAAGAACTACCTCACAGGCATAGACTGGAGCTTCATTGACAAATGCCCCTTTGTTGATACAGTGCTCCAGTTATTCCTCTCCACTTCAACACAGCTGTTGGACAAGCTCACTCCTTATTGCAAGAAAATGATAAAGGAGGTAATGGATTGGGTCATCCTTCAACTGCTCAGTATGATGCGACAGCGAGACATGCTCTGGCACCACGCCAGGAGATAGGAGCAACTTCAGATATGCAAAGGTACAAAGCATCCGTAACTTGTGTACTTGGGAAATTTGGGAGGCCAAGGCCACGTACCACAAAACCAGCAGGCTCAATGCTCAGGTGATGGGAAGAACTTCTGGACTTTGATAAAGAACCTACTAGGGTCAGGTGACAGGTCCCCCTCTCCATGCTTCAGCATAACGGTGAGTAATACTAGATGACAATACCATGACCAATATCTTTAACACAGCATTCTCAGATTACAGCTCAGTCCTCCACCCCAGACTGGCTATGTACCCCACTGGAGTACCAGCTACCTCCTTTCCTAATTCCAGACCCGACACCAGTACAAACCCTAACTTCTACTTCAAACATGTAACTATTCAGGAAACAAAAATACCTAACTAGAGTTCTGGGCAAATCTAGGATGGGCAGCGATGTTGTCATTATGAAACTGGTATCCATTGCTGTACCTGAGGTCTTCATACCAATAAAAGCTGTTTAATCTCTCTCTCTGCTTGTCCACTTTCCTTTCTGCCAAATCCTCTCTTGTAACATCAGTGCTAAAAGGAGGTGATAATGCAACTGTATCTAATTACAGACCTATCTCCATACTGCCCCACTCTCCCAAGCACTACAGAGAATTATAGTTGACCAACTCATGGACCATCTGCACAAATACAACCTCCTCTGCCCACAGCAACATGGCTTCCACAAGATGCATAGCATGAATACTGCATTAGTTGATTTCACAGGCTCGTGCATGAAGCACTTGACCAAGGCCAGCTAGTTGGAGCTTTCTATATAGATCTTACCAAGGCTTTCGTCTTGTGGATCATCAGCTGCAGTTACATAGGTTAGGTTTCCTAGGGCTGTCCTTGGCACAGTCAAATGGTTACTAGCTACCTAACTGGATGTTCCCAGAGCATATAAATTAATGGAGCGATTGCCCAGGCTTGTGAAGTCACCATAGGGATCACCCAGGACTCTATAGTGGGCCTGCTCTTATTCAGTCTCTTTGTGAACAATCTCCCAGAGGCATGCCCTTTGGCTAGGATCCTGCTCTATGCAGATTAACACGGTTGTCTTTCTGCAGAATTCATGCAAATGACTCTCACCAGGCACCTGCAGCACAACTTGACATGCTGCAGTACATGTTTCAGGACAGCCTACTGGTGCTCAACAGCAAAAAAAAACAAAGACAATGCTCTTTGCTGGGCATCAAAGAAGAAACTACTGCACCTTCATCATAAATGGCTGCTCTCACGCCACCCTCAAGCAAGTGTCCTCCTTCAGGTACCTGGGATCACTATCAGTGAGTCCTTGCCTTGACAAACATATTCATAATATCCACCGCTGCTAACAGAAGTTAGGGGCCTCTACAGGCTTCGGTCCTGCCTCCCTCAGAAGCCAGGTATCAGGCTATCATAGGTACAATCCTAGACTATGGAATTGTGGTCTACATTGCAGCCTCTGACACCAGCCTACATGAGAGTCACACCACCCTAAACAAAGCCTGCAGACTTGTCTTAGATGCTGATCGCCTTCTCCACACTTGTGATCTGTACATTAGAACAAAATGGCTTCCTCTACAGGACTGGATCTGAATCCACTCCTGCCTCCTGAGGATGAAAACCCTGCATGGACTTGTACCACCTTCTTTACAGGCTTTATTCTCCCTGCCCCTGTTAAAACATGTTCGAGAAGTGTTACAAAACACATGCTTGCGGTACCATTCAGAAGAACTGCCCTAGGGAGTTGTGTCTTTGCAGTCAGGACACCCACCTGGCTAAGCGAGGTCCCTCAAGCCATCACAAGCCTTACCAGCATTAGTCACGTCAAATCCAAACTTCAGAATTCCATCGCCCCACCAACACACTGCTACTGCTCTACCTAAACCCCAGGGCATTACCTATGTACCCTACTAGACTATATCCAAACTTGCTCCACTGAATCAGCTTCCCCACTCTCTTACCTATTGCCCACTACACATTCATTTTCTACCTTGGCATCCTCTTGCCTACAACAATGCTTCTTAGCTGCTATTCATGAAACATAGAAACATAGAATTTGACGGCGAGATAAGGACCGCTAGGCCCACCTAGTCTGCCCATTTCCTACCTAACAGATAAGCTGCAGATCCTAGTTAACCAACAGCTTACTTCCTCCAACCCCCACTAGAGACTGCTTTATGTCTGTCCCATGCATTCTTGAATTCCCCACTGTTCTTGACTCCACGACCTCCTCAGTGAGTATCTAACTGAACTGTTAGCATCTTATTTATACTGCCAGTGTTTTGTTCCTTATGTACTCTGTATTAAGACTGTACTTTACAATTTACCTCTGTCTTTAATACTCAATTTCTTGTGTTACATTAGTTTGTTAATGTGTTACTAATATGTTTATGACAATGCCTGTTAGCTTCATTTGCTATTCCCAACTCATATAATTATTCCTTCTTTGACTGTGAGGACCTCCAGTAAATGAGCTCTTAGCTCAAATGTTTGTAATTCCAATTCTTTAATAAATAAAAAAAAAGAAATGTTTTAAAAACAATCATAGTTACCCTATGGAGAGGAACAAATGCAAAATAAATACAGTGGTGAGAGTCACCATATGTTGGTGTTGGGGGGCATAAAACACAATAGTTAACACCAGGAGAAAACCACAAACATAAATTATTAAACAGCATAAGAACCATATGCAGGGGGTGCAGAAGCAAATAAATTAAACACAATATAGTCACCCTATGTGGGAGGGAGAGAAACAAACAAAATTAAACACTGCATTGTCACTCTATGCACTTGTGTGGGCAGAGGGTTACACACTGCAGCACACATACAGTATGACAGCCCTTCAGGGGACCAGGCATTTGAAGCTGAGCTGGCTGGAATCACTCATACTCTGTGGAATGTAGATGCCATGCAGTGAGTCATTGGCTGTTGAACTGTGTCCCTAACCACCTTATATCCAGACATTTTCATGTTGGAAACAGCACTGATTTGTGTCCATAGAGGCTATCCCATGTTTATTTATTTATTTAAGATATTTACAGATAAGCAAACTGGGAGGGACCGCTCATTCCAGAGATGTGACCTGGGGGTTACATAGGTCGAGATAAGTAAAGAATACACAGTACAACAGTGAATAGACAGCAGGTTCAGTAGACAACTCAATAACAGTGGTATATAAATCAGCTAAGAAGTGGATACAAACAGGAGAGAAATTACTAGTGATATTGCAACAGATGAGAGTGCACTCATAGTGTGGGCAGAACCATGATGCACATGCCACATGCCATGCCATGTGGTGTCTTTGACTTGCCATGGCCATGCCCATGAGGTGTTGTGGCAGGGGACACAAGGAATAAAATCATGGCATGTTGTCCTATGCTCAGTCAGTGTCCTGAGCTACTATTGCCTAGCATACACCCACAATGAAGTGTCTCAGTCAACATGAGGTGAGGGGCACACATGCACACTGCTGCTGTGGAAGTGACTGCCTGGTTGCAGGTATGTCTGTGCAGCCTCCTGAGGGGTACAGTCTGTTTGAGCATGGACTGTGTCACCTCTCAGCACCCTCCAGTGATTGCAAGGATCACCTTCAGATGCCTTTGGGATGAAGTGTGGCCCATGGATGCAGGGCAGCCAAAATGAGACTTCCTCCTGTGCTGCTACAGTCAACAGTCATACCAGTTTTCATTCATGCATTCTATACCCGGTGCCACAGGTGGTAATTGCTGAGGCTGTGGCTTTATGCTCGGCCTACAGAATGCATGTCCTGACTGTTGGTTAGGTGCTGGGGCAGGATCATGAACATGACCCCTGCAATCACAGCAACTGTAGTGATGGAATGCAGGAGTCATCCAGATGTGAAGCACTGATGGCCCTAAACTGTCTGGGACATGATTTTTCATCATCAGATGTTGATAGGCAGTGTGCCACTTGATCACAGAGTGCGAGGATGCTGTTGGTAAGCAGCCACTGATGCTGGTCTCATCACTGTCTTCTTCCTCCACAGCCAGCACATCCATCTGCAGTCCAATGTCCCTAGTGTCCATGATATGAAAAGAGTCTCTGGCTGTGTCTCCTTGCTGGTGATAAATTGTATTGCATTTTCTAGGCTGCCACTGATATCCTGGACACATTCTCCTCACTTGGGCTGTCATAATCTGCAGACAAATATATAGAGATGCATGTTAATTCAGTGAGATAAGTGTGTGTTCAGTGTAGCAGCAATGTGCAAATGTAAACAAAAGAAACCAGTGTCTCATATGGCTCTCAACACTGCAGCCCCACATCACTATCACCCACAAATGACAGACAGACAAGAACATGCTTGCAACAATGTTCAGTACCCATTACAGTCTGAGTGCTGAACACCTGATGGGACAGTGCATATGGAAACATATGTGGTTGAAGTGTGCCCTGTCTCCATGATACCTGGTACTCCTTCAATGGCCTTATGATGCACTGTTGATGCCATAAATGCCTCAACTGGTGTAAGGACATTGGTGATTCATGTGCCATCACCTGTGCACTGATGTCTGTGGCATGGAGCTGCCAACCACTCCTTTGTGCTGGCATGCAGGCTGATAACCCTCTTTTCATTCTCAGAAACTGTTCAGGACATCCTGGCCTAGAGTTTATCACCTCCATCAGCTCCACCAAGGCCTGTCCTGCAGTGCTGCACGGGCTTTATTATGCCCCAAAACACACTCATGAGCAAGGTGTTCCCATGCTGGAACAGCCAATTTCTTAGCCCAGTATTTAGCATGGCACCTCTTGTAAGTCATTCTGTTTCACAATACACCTAGTGAGGAATAACAGTAAGGAACAACTTTACACTATGCAGACACAGCAGACTGCACTGCTGTCTGTGTAACAGTATGAAGCTGCACATGTGTAGACAGGTCTGTCTTCTACTTGACTTCAGTGCAGTGTCCTCAGAGGCCAGAGGATGCTACTGGTGTTCTGAGTGTCCTTATACATGGTCTAGGTTAATGGTTAGTAGCAATTGAAGGAGAGAACTTATATTGTAATGATAGAAATAGGAGTAGGGTTTGCATTGTGATGTATGTTAGAAGATCTTGGCCCAGTACTTTCAAAGAATGCATTTTGTATTTAAGAGATAGAGGGTATATTGCTAGACTTAATATACTTGGACCTAACAATTAGGACCATTTATTCTCCTTCACATATCAATCCCTTGGTTTATGATGAATTTACATTTTTGGAATGTAGGTGGATCAGAAAATTTGATAATTATACAGGACTTTAAGGCATACTAGAGAGGCTCTAAAGCTGAGAAATTATGTGAAGCTTTCAGTACATTAAATGTTAACCAACTAATTGAAACTCCAACCAGAATTTGCAAATTGGGTGATACCAGAAGTATTATTGACCTGAGTTTTGTGTCAAAAAGCTTTAATGCATTAAAACAGGGAGTTGGTCCACCATGTCTTGGTGACCATTGAGAAACTGGATATCAATTTGGCTTATAAAGTCATTGACAGTTCCCTCCTAAATTCAGATCATTTAGATATATTACTAACAGGTATTTCTGAGTGACCTATGAAAGATCAAATGGAGATGAATACATTTAATCCCAGACCTAGACTAAGTTTAATTTTGTTTGCTTGCGCATGGCACAAGAAACATATTGAGGTAGTAGAGCATCTCAGAGGTGTGACAGTGTTGTGGCCAATCCAGCAAACTTTTTAATGGGAGTGTCTGTTGCCCGCCAATTAATGCTGAAGCTGCGATGATGGTAGTTTCAGAGCCAGTGCCACACTTGAAAGAAATCTGCTGCTGTAATCAGGGGCAGTTTGTCATTGCAGCGAGCAGTCCCCTCCCTCCCAACCAGTCACACAGCAAGACAACAAATTAGCTCCTCCCACTGCTGCTGCCCACCCCACACCCTCTGTTCTCCATTCCCTGCCAACACTGGGGTGCTCAATCCCCATGTCAGCATGTATCCGCCCTCCCCATTAGTGTGGCACTGGCAGCCCACCCAGTGTGCCGTAAAAATACTCTTTGATGTTTCTAACACCAGGATTCCCACCCCACTGGTGTTGGATATGTGGCCCCACACCCCTATGTTCTTAGCTGACCTCAGGGTGCCCAACCCTGGGTCAACACTGATTTCAGTACTCTGGGCACACTGGGAGCCCCACTTCAGTGTGCAGAAATCTGTTTGTAATATTTTATCTGTAAAAGAAAAACAGTCCAACAACGTATTTTTTAAAACCTGAAAAAAAAGAAAACTGTCCCTTGTTGTTCCCACCCCCCCTTCAACCCACACCTCCTCTGTGCACCCCACCTTCCTGCACCCCTCACCCATACTTACCTCTCTGAGGTTGAAGCAAGTGCAAAATCTTATTGATTGATCAGCTAAAAACCATTACAATATACTACAAAATAGAAGTAAAAATGAACAATTATGGTAAAATACACCTAATCATGTATAAGTACATTTGATTTTAATTATACATTTAGAATTCCAAGACAATATCAATAATCATGCCATAAAGCTTAAATTTCATTCTCGGACAAAGACAAAGGCAAGGACGAGGAATTATGTAAAGAAGTGAAATAACTCATGTACAATTATCCAGATTCCTAAAAATACATTAGTTCCATCTTTTATCCTACAAAATGTAGTTTAAAATGTTGCTACTTTTTCTAATATATACTTCTCTTGACAGGTAAAAAGATGCTCTATTATCATTTCAGGAGGGAGGCTGAGGCCACCTAACAACCCACCCAGCCGTTTTCCTTTTGTTGGTCTCAAGTAAAGGACACAATAGTATAACATGCTTTAGATCATCTATTAGATTTTTCCCACATTTGCAGTGAGGAGAAGAAATATTGTTTCATTTTTGCCTAAATTGAATGAATTGCACATTACGGCCCAGATATTCAAACTCGCCCGCTATGGCGCAAGCTTGGGCACAGCTCAACTTTGCTGCGCAGGGGTGTGGACTAAGTGATATTAAAAGGAGCTGCACCATGGCTCAGCAGCTTTGAATAACACACGCTGGCTACCCCCATTGTGCATGGCGAGTGGCACTGCGCCAGCGCAAGTGGCCAGAGTGGAGCATGGAGATGCGCTTAGATCAAGTTCCATTGCGCCATGCACAGCACGCTGATATTCAAGCACTTACATGCAAATTGGACCATAATTTATGTAGGCACACATGGGGCCATTTGCATGTCATTATGGCCTCCCCATTTGCATGCAGTGCACCGATCCCTGACGACTTGAGCCTGAGCCCTGCCAGGCAGCAGCCGCCGGGGACCGACACCCCTGCAGCCAGATCACGGGCATCTGTAAAAATAAAAACCCGTCCAATATCCCTGGTGGTCCAGTGGACCTCTATCTGCCCGATCTTGGGCATCTGTTAAAAACCCTATATCCGTGGTCCAGTGGACGCCTCTGCCCAATCTCGGCATCTGTAATGAAAAGACGTTCTATATCCCTGGTGGTCCAGTGGACCACTTTCTGCCCGATCACAGGCATCTTTAAAACACAACGTCCTATATCCCTGGTGGTCTAGGTACCCCTCTCCACCTGCCCACTGAGCCCCACCGCCCGCACCCCTCCCCGTCAGCCGGTGGGTGGCAGCAACTCACCTGCCTGCTGCCCACCGAATGACACCTGCGCACAGCTGCATGCCCACTGGTTCACAGCGTGAGTTAATGTGCAGCCCTTTGACATACTTCACATTCCAGATATGTGAATGATTCATTCACAAATCTGGAATGTGTAGTATCGGTAGGGGCTGCACGCCCATTCTTAATTGCTGAATGAATGGGTGTACATACCCATGGTTGCCAACCTTATCCCTTCCTCCAAACACATTCTAGGGTATCACTATTCCAGGAGTAAAAGGTTTTTAATAAAAACATAATTTGTCTTTCTTTTATTAGTGAAGACAATGATTGTTGTCGAGTTCTAATCTGAGGAATCAATTAGGTGTCCCTGAGGTAGCATCAAAATGTACCTGTACAGTTTGTTAGTATTGTGTCCAGGCGATAATATTAGTAAAGCCCACACTTTAGTTGCACAGATTATGCTAGCTCTAATTTTAGCATTAATGACTCTCAGAAGCCCTCTAATTGAAGATTTACCCATTTTAATAATAATAACCTATTTTTAAGCGCCTTTTGAAATATCAAGGCGCTGTACAAAGATTAAAACACAGTTACATAAACAACAAATACAATAATAAATTAAATACCAGATGCATTCAACTATACATCACTGAAAGGCCTGATGCCACAAAAAGGTTTTAAATGCCTCTTTAAATCCCCCACAGTCACGCACTCCGGAGCTGATGGGGTATTGGCATGGAATATTTTAAGTGCATTAGCAGCCGAGGACATTTTATTCTGTATAAATTCCAAATGTTTTTTCCAAGCTAGGTTATCGTAAATATTACCCCAAGGTAGTCATAACTATTTGCTACCTCAATGGTATTTCCATCTGTCATGAACCTTGATCTATATCTGGTTTTATTTCCAAAATCACTATTTTGTTTTACTTGGTAGCAGTGATCTTCTGTGGACCGGGAACACATCTGCACTCTTCAAAGACCAACTGGGAACTGAAAATGACAGTAAGCCCTATAATGGCAGTCAATTGGACAGGGTTTCAATTTAGGTTGACATCTCAGTGAATTTTTGGAGTTTGGTCCCAAATTTTCAACATGGGGTTCTTGGGACCCCACCTCGTAAACACTGACACTGTCATTTATTTCTCATCCCAAAAGGTGATTTTATGGTCTCTGCATTGGAGTCACGTTTGGGACCAATTAATGAATTGTCAGTGTCACTGTTCATGAGGTGGGGTCCCAAAATCTTTTGTTGCAAATTTGGTGAAAAAACTCCAAAAATGACTACGGTATGAGCATCTGCTGTGCAGTTTCTACACATGCTTATAACTTCATCAATTTTAATATTTTCCTCCAAATTCACCAACATTACCATTTCTTCACCCCTTATGAACAGTACAATTGTCATTTTTGCATCCTTCCCAAAATGTGTTTTTGCACCTGTGGCATAGAATGGCATAGTCACTGTGCGAAATCAACTTTCAGGACAGATTAATGGAATCCCAGTGCCACTGTTCATGAGGGATGTCCCAAAAGGGCCATGTTGAAAATTTTGTGGCAAAATTCAAAAAATGACTGTAACTACGATTGTGCATTGCACAGTTTCTCGCTTTCGTACTTCACCACTTTCATATTTTCCTCCAGATTTTCAACATTGCCATTTCTTCACACTCTTCATGAACAGTACAGCTATCATCTTTCATATCCTGCCCAAAATATGTTTTCGCACTTGTGGCACCGACTGGCACACTCGCTGGCGCAAAATCACCTTTTGGGATTGAGTAACAAAACTATACTACCACTGTTCATGAGGTGGTGTCCCAAAAGCCCATGTTGAAAATTTGGAGCAAAATATCAACAAACACCCAGGCATTAGGGTTTCCAACTGTAATGTCCACCCTGAGACTGACAGGCATGGAGGTGTGAAGCTAGAGTCATGACCATAATGCTCATCCCATTCCACCCCACCTTGCAGCAGTTGACAGAGCAGTGTGCCTTGGGGTCTTCATCCCTAATGTTTACCCCATTCTCCTATACTTCACTCATCTCAGCTTGTTTCCTTATGGAATGGAGTAAACACAAGGGCCAAAGACCTCCAAGGCACACTGTGACACTTGTCGGTGTCTGCAGGGTCGGGTGAGGTGGAATGGCATGAGTGCATGGCAGATGACCCAAAGGGGTACACCCCAACGCCTCTGTCAGTCTCTCAAGGTGGGGTGGGATTGGTGTTACTTCAATACTTCACTGCCATTCCTATTATGCATCTCTCAATTCCTGCACTACTAATGCCAATACCAGCAAGCAAACATTCGGCATTGACAAATGCCTGTTTTATAACTGAATTTCTAGAGATTTGCAATAACTATGCTCCCATATGTGTATAGAAGAAACAAAAATATTGGATTAATTTCAAAATTCTAAAATCATTCCAGTAAGGAACGACTATGAAAGGCAGCAAGGAAATATAATTGGGAGAGTAGGTGGGCAGATTATAAAGCTTTTAGAAACAAATGCCAAAAGCAAGTAAAGGAAGCCAAAGAAAATTTTATAAAGTAGGTTCAAATCACCAAAACTTTCATGATTTTGGAGGACAATTAAATAACTGCAGACTCCAGTACATTGCTCCTTTCCAAATTCTATGAATAATGATGGAACAGTTTTAACTGATAATAAAGAAATTTCTGAGGTTATTACTGCTGTTTCCACTTATCTGCCTTAGTTAGGAATGGGGAGTAGGTTTGATTCCGAACCTGAAAGGAATACAGATGTCCTGGAAGATTTAACTGACCCCATTTGTGTTTCAAGATTATTTAATCAAAAGAAGTATGGAAGCATGTGAAGTCTTTAATCCAAATAAACCAGGTGGACTAGACAGCCTTGAGGCCAGGCTGCTGAGCGAGGATGAGGACATAATTGCTATGCCACTGAACAAGCTTTTAAAGCAGCAGTTCAAGTTAAATTGTACCTCTGTTTTGGGCTCTGTTTTGCTGCTCTCCATCCCCAATGCAGCAACATGCATTTTCCCCAGAATACCCGTTTTCACATTTAAAATTACAGTTTTTACCAGCTTGTTTGTGTTGTGATTAGTAGCCATCTTCAAGTGTCACAAACATCAGGGAGCAGAATTCTGGGTCACCCGCTGGCAACTCACATCCCTCCTCTTCCTGTATTTCAGCACAAAGTACAATGGCAGAATTCAGAATGACATCCTGTCCTGGCAGGGTGTGGCAGTAATAACATCGAACTGCAAGCCAACTTTGAAAGGCCAGAAACGTGGTTCACACAGAATAAACTCCTGCTCAGTTGCAGGAAACTAAAAGCATGCTCTTCACTGTGCCTCATAGCAAAAGAAGTTCAGTCCACTTCTAATCCACAGCCACAAAGGGTATTCACTAGGGCAGGTTGGTACAGTTAAGTACCTGGGTGTTCACCTTGATTACATCCTCACCTTCACTGCGCACATTGACCAAGTAGTTAAATCTGCCAGTGCTAAGCTGTGTGTCCTCTATCACCACAAGCATGCAATGACTCCATCCAGAAGCCCTGAAGTTGGTTACGTGCAGCTCAGCGCTGTCTACCATCGATTACAGGCTTGTGATCTATGGAACTGGTTCGGACACCACACTGAAAGAGTCAAAAACCTTCCTCAATAAGGCCCATAGGCTGGTCGGGGCAGACCTCCTGACCCACACCTGTTCTCTCTATAAAGAGACTGGGTGCTTCCTCTCCATCTTAGAATAAAATATCAGGCCTGCCTGCTAGGGAAAAAATCTATACTTGGACTGACACCTAAATCCACCGATAAAGTATTTGTTTGCCCAATCTACACAAAAACACTACGAGTGTGACCAGGGGTGGGGTGGGGTCTACTGGTGCTCTTTAAATGCACTACACTTGGACAACAATCCCTACCTTACCGGGATCTAAATGACTAAATGACTTCCCTGCCCCCTTACTGACTGCAACAAGCTGGTCCAATTCAAAACTGAGCTCGATCCACCTAGTCCAAAAATGACTGATGCTGCCCTTATAAACTCAGACTATCCAGTTATACTCCTGGCTTACCCCTACTTCCCATGATATTATCTCCTACTACCCACCCTTTCTTGTCACCCTCCACCCTATACCTCCCCTCCCCAAGCCATCCCTCTGCTGTAGCCCTTGACAAAGCCTCCTCTGGATGCTGAGTTCTCTACCCTCAGCAATTTGATATCTCCTCCCCCCACTTAGTTCCTCCCCCACTGAGTTATTCCCTTTGTGGTTACCCCAACATTCGCCACCCCTGGCTGCAGATAACTCCACTCTCTGCAACTTGGAACCCCTTCCTCCACTTCTCTTCCCTTCCTGTCTACTGCTCCCATAACAAAGCCACCTCTGGTGGTGTACATCACTGCTCCTGTACCCAGATAGCCTAGGATTTTGCCTCTGACAATAATTTTAAAGTGCCTCTGTCTAAACTGCTTAACCACACTGATGGAGTACTGCTGTAATCTTCTCACCTCTTGCACTTTTGTAACAGTAACTGTGTAACCTTATTTGTAATTACTGTCTTGTCTGCCTGTTATAAACTGTAACCATTATATTGTTTTAAATATCTTATTGACTTAGAACCTTTGTAAATGAGCTTTTTGGCTCAAAGGTATTAATCCAAAATTGTAATAAATAAATAAAAGCCTACAGTTCCAGCACAGAGCGAGACATATCTAGAGTTCATTGGACCACGGAGGGTAAGTTTAGCAGCTAGCATGGGTGGGACAGGAATGCACATCTGAACACTGGCACTGGAGTGTCCTGCCAATTGATTTTTGGGGTACTGCTGTCAAGTTCAAGAAATAAAGCTTGTTCACGTTCTGCTGGTCCCCATACAGTGTCAGTGTCACATGTTGCTGGGGGCAGTGTAGTGATTTTTTTTTTTTTTAACATAGTTATAATTCCGGTTTAAAATTGTTATTTTTAATGTCCCGGATCTGTAGTTTTTTTTTTTAAATAATACAACATTTAGCATTCTTTGGTGTTACAGGAGCATGCAGACCTGAGAACAACAGAAGTAAACAGTGGACGACAAGCTGACATTCAGGAGGAAAACGATGTCAAATAGGGCAGCTGCCATCTTCCTGTAGTGCCACAAGAATAGTAAACTTTTTATTATTTTAAAAACTACAGATCCTGGGACATTAAAGGCAATAGATTCTTAAACTGGAATTATGGTTTAAAATGGTACAGACAAGAATTAGAATTTCGATTACCACTTCCTGGTTATCCAGTACTGCTGCTTTAAATAGGAGTTTGTGCCCTGGGCCTTTACCTACAATTTGAAATTAACAAAGATCACTCCTGTGTTTAATAATGGTGACATTGGCAAATAACTATTGTAAACAAGGCAACAACTCAAAACCACCCATCATAAAGAACAAACAAAAACCAAACTGTAAGCAAAGCTGTAAAATTCTTTATTCAAAGTGTGCATAGACAGGAGGCAGTATAGCGCGCAGTGGTTTAAGGCTCTGAGCTGCAGATCTGGTGACATCCAGCAGACCAGACCTGGGTTTGAATCCCACAGCTTCCACTTGCATACTGTGTGACCCTGAGGCAAGTCACTTAACTTCCCTGTGCTCCCAGGTCGCACCTGTAAAAAGCTTTCAGCTTAATGTCTACTCCTGGTTAAACAACTAAAAAAAATCTTACAGGTGGACACCCCCTACCTCCTACCAATTTCACAGAAGGCATCATCATCAAGGAGTGATGTACTGTATACAGTATGTTATCACTGAGAGCTCAGTCGTGACCAGCCGTGGTGAGAAGGAGGGCTGCTGTGCCGGATTGTTTAGGAATGGGAGAGCAGGTGGTGAGAGATTACCTGCTAGGGTGGAGAGGGGCACAAGACACAAGGAATATATACTTTTGCATATGGGGCAGATTGGAGATGGGTGGGGGCTGGACCACCAGGTCATTATTTATGGTATGGCAGGAGGTATCAGAGATAGGGTGGGGGGACCACTCATTTATTCTTGGCATCATAACAGGATGGTGATCGGTGAATGGGGAGGGGAGGGACCACTGGACTCCAAATATATTTGTTTTTATATAATTGGGATGACAATTGGTGAATGGGGAGAGGTGGTACCACTAGACTACCAGAGATATTTTATTTAATATAATGGAATGGTGATCAGAGATTGAGGGAGGAGAGGGACAAGTAGACCACCAGGGTGATGGGTTTATACAAAATGGACAGCGATCGGCGATGATCGATGATGGGGAGGTGCACTACACTCACTTGCAGCCTATGAAAATGGGCCCTAACGGGCATGCAAATGGCTACCTAGCACCTTGCATGCCCAATGGGCTCATGTGCATGGCAGGCTTTGTGAACTGCAAATAGTGCAGCAGTGCCATACACTGGAGTGCAGTATTTCTGGCTTCAGGTTGGGGCAGTACTACAGAGGTTAGCATTGGTTCCACCTGGCCTCCATTTTAGCATCTTTTGCACTCTGGGCAATTGCAAATTGCAACTCAAAACTTTGCTTTGCACTTTGCGATTTTTGGTGAATCGGTCCCCTAATGCCTAATGCCTTGGCCTGATACCATATCGTGTTGCGAGACTGGCTAGGTCACAGATAGCACTATGTGCGTGGGGACTGTGCTTTATCTGTCAGTCATCATGAGTGACACATCACATCCTATACAAGGATGTCTCCGTGAGACATTTTAATGTGGTCCATATAACTTGCCCAGTTCACACCAACACCATTCACATCATCATTGCTTGTGTGCTTTGTGCCACATCACATCAACCTGTGTGCATAAGCACTATCCCCTGCTTTGCTGTGTGCCTGTGTGTTGTGCTCTTGTACACGTGTCAGCATGCAATATGCTGACATAATTTCTTGTGTCTCATTCTACAGGCACAGGGTCCAGGAGGGCCAGCAGAAGGACCTAGGAGGGCATCTGCCTGAGCCAGGAGAAGGAGTAGCTGGCCAGCAGCAGGTTGATGAGGGTAGACAGACAGTAGGAAGGGCCCCACTGTGGGTTTTCAGATATGCATGATGGTCACCTGCTGCTGAGTCTGTAGTATAGATATTATTGGCTTGCTGTGCCTTTGGTCATCTGAACATGAACATTGTGTGTTACTACACATGATAATACTATGGAACAGTGTACACTGTATTGCACTCTGTTGTAGGAATGGATTATTGCAAAGGTAGTGTGTTTCTGGTCAGTTAGGATAAGCTATAGGATGTTAAGTCATCTGAGCCTTATCAGAACTTTCTGATTCCTGTATTGTGGTTGCATTGTTTTATAGACGTACAAAGTTTTGACTCTATTGCTCCTCCACAGTTTTGTCAGTAAACACCAGTGATAGAACTGCATTCGCAGCTTAGAGTTGTACTATGTATGGTCAGTGTTCTATAGGTATTAATGCCCCTTCTGCAAACCACAGCACGTGCACTTGACACAGACATGGCTCGCTGATTCTTTCTCCTCTCCAGCCTTATTTTTTGGTCGGTTCATCACTCACAACATTCTTTCAGTGCAGATCTGCTGCATTTATATAGTACACTCCAGACACCACTACAGTATCTGCACAATTATCAGAACCTGTTTGATACTTGTGAAGGGTTTCAATAATGTTCTTTGACAGACAGTGGCAGTGGTTCTGGGATGTTCTGCAATCATCAACTCTGTTCCCCCATACCTACTGTACTGTGTTTGTGCTGTTCTTCATTGCAGTCCGCTGCTGCACTGATGTCACAGACTGTGGAGACCAGTTGTACTGTTGTCATGCACTGTTCACAGGGTGTGTTGCAATGCTATGACATTATATGCTGTCTGCACCTGTAGTGGTTAGCAATGCTGTGTTAAATACGACACAGTGTGCATTGTCAGATCGCACTCTGCAGCTGATTTGATTTGTTTGTTTAAAATTATGGTAGGTCCATGAGCCAAGGCCCATTTCCATGGGTGACCAGAACATAAACACATATGAAACATACAGATAAGTACAACAATGACATATTCAATAAACATAATACAATATAAACTCTGTCCTGCAATTAGTTCTGTTCTGTGTGTGTACCCTATGTGCTGGTAGTACACAGGACAGTGATGTCAGTGTCAGTGGCTCTGGAATGCGTAACTGTTACATGTGTACAGTCTGTGTTGTTTCCTTGCTCACTTGTGAGATCTGGAGCCACTTATACATAGCACATTTAAATATCCACATTCAGGTACCTGCTCTGTCATCGAACTGTATGGAATCTGCCAGCTACTACAGGTGCATAGTTTCCATTATATTGTGTTGTGGTGCCACAGCATGATGTTTCCTCTGTGTGCAGTACTGGGTGCCTCAGTGTTGTCAGTACAGGTGCCATTGTCTATTGTGTCTCAGGTATTTACGTCTGTTGCACCACATCATACAGTGCGATACATGGCACTGCAGTTAGTCATGGGCACTGTGTGCCTTCTGACTGTGTTTGTTTCAGTACTACATTGCATCTGCCCATCTTGGGGGCTGCTATGTATAAGGGTTAAGTTGTGTTGTTTGGGGCATTCATGTGATGTATATGCACACCTATGCTTGTGTGTTCACATCCCTGCAAGCCTGTGGAAGTCACATGTGCCAAACACATGCCATGTATGCTCCATGGTGGTCCACAGGAGGTCAGATTTACTGTGTCTGTTGCTCTTCATGTCTGTGTTCAGGACAGTCATATTGGAAGCTGGCACTGTGCAGACACTGCAGTGTTCACTCTGCTGGTTGGGTCTCTGCACTAACCATGCATATCAGTATGCAAATGTGTTAGATGAGCACCTGTGTAGTGGTGTTGCACATCTGTGGTTGCCAGCTGTTGGGGCCTGTGCTGGTGTTGTTTTGTACCTATGTATGCATCCTGTTGACGTACTGATTTTCTGCTCCATGGGTGCTTTTACCAGAATTTTGACATGGCAGGAATGGGCTGGCAATACAATTGTTGCACAGCTGCTGCACCAACAGGTAATGCCGCTGCAGGACATGAAATCAGAAGCTCACCAGATGCAGGAGGTTGTCCTGGCAGTTGCCAGGTCTATTCTCATCACTGAAGGAGAGGTGGCTAGAGGTCTGATGCCATGGGCATACTGTGTTTATACAATAGGGTTTTATTTCTTTCTGTATGTGTTTTGTAGGTTAGCCAGATGAGGCCTGTGGTGTTTCATCTGCTATGGACTGAAGGTTTTCCAGATTTTTGTTTTGGGATTATTACAGATCACACCACAGTATGTGTTAGTTTTCTACTAGCAAAGCTGTTTTTTCTTCTTTTTGGTTCTTGGTTTTATCTGATTAGCCCTGTGGGCTCCTGTACACACATGTTTATTGTTAGATCTTCATTGTGTGGGCTGCATCAACCCAGTTTTCAACTTCGCTAGTTCATTGGGTTTACTTGCCATTACTCTGGTCCCTTTGTTGTCTTTAAGTGGGCTCCCCTGCTGTGTGTCTGTGCCTCTTGCACTAGGCCAGCTACTTAATCTCTCCCCTCTCTCTTCTCTCCAGCTGGGACCTCCCTTCTAGGAACCACAGGCTCAACCCCATCTTGCTCAGCCCCGGACCGACGTCCTCCTCAGGCCGTTGCCCGAGCCCTCCTGCCTAGATCCTCAGCCTTCCAGGTACTGCCGTGCCGCCAGCCAATCAGAACACGAGTGCCTTTTCTTGGCCCACTCCGATTGGTCCGGTGCTCTCCCTGGTCTCTGTTCCTGCTAAACCGCCAATTTTGCTCAATATTACTTGAATCTACTAAAATGTATGCTCAATTTTAACTGTATTAGAGTTTAAGCTGTTAAGAAAATTCTGAAAAGGACTGTGATTACAGATCTCCTAGGGAATTGGTGCTGCTCCACTGAAATCCACACTTTTGGTACCCAGTTTCTGGTCCCTTTGTTGTGTTAAGAAGGCTCCCTGCTGTGCTGTCTGCGCCTCCTGCACTTGGCCAGCTACTTAATCTCTCCTTTTCTCTCCAGCTGGGACCTCCTTCTAGGGACCACAGGCTCAACCACCAGACCGCTCTGCACCGGACCAATGGCACTCCTCAGGCCACCGCCCAAGTCCTCATTCTGCATGGATCCTCAGCCTTCCAGGTACAGCACTTGCCGCCAGACATTGTACCCCACCGCTCCCCACCCTCCCACCTGTGGTCGACATTTATACTTATAGTCACTGCCAATTACCTGACCGGCTTTTTTTTCTATCTACTCAATTTCTCATTGGCTCCTTGCATTTTCCACTACTAGAGGCATCAGGCTGTGGTTACCCCTCTTGAGCCACTGCTCGCTTACTCTAATCGTCCAACCTCCTGTGTTCTCTCGCTGTCACTGGGTGTACTATGAGTCCTGGCAAACTTCAAAATTGTGGCTCAACCTGTTCATACTTCTGCCAATCTGTACTCAGCTGCTGTCAGAACAACCTAGTCTGCAGGTGTCGCTACAGTGATTGACAATTTGGCATGCCCCACTGGTATAATGTCCCACCGTTGATACTTCCTTCCTCTGCCATATACTCCTTGTGCCACGATCACGTTGGTGCACACCCAGCTTATTACCCTCCTAGAGATAGCATCCTCACCTTTCATTCTGACTATCCCCTAAAATTAGTAAACAACTTCTCTACCGCTCTTTCAGGGATGCAGGCTCCCACTGCTTCTTATTCTCCTACTCCTTTTAGCATCTGGTGGCATCCACCCTCTCTTCTCCTCTCTCGCTCGCCTCTGGTGGTGAACTCTTCATCTTGGGTGACTTAAATCTAAACTGGCTGGCCCCATCATTGGGTAACATCCGCTCCACTATTGAGCCTTAAACCTCCATCAGCTGATCCAGGAACCCACTCGTCTAAACCTAAAACACTAAACCACTACTTGCTGGACATAGTCCTCACCTCCCATCCACACTGAGTAGTGGCCTCAGGGCTACTTCCTGACTCTATTAGTGACCATCATATGACATTCATAGTGCAGAAATTACATAGACCTAAATTTCCTCCTAAAATTATTCTCATTCATCCCTTGTGATCACTCAACCTGCAATCCTTGCTTCATGACCTTACACAAACTGACTGGTCCCCCTTATCACAGCAGCTTCTGTGGACAATGCCTAAGCTACTTCACCTCAAGTTTCTGCAGGTTTGTAACTCCTGTGCCCAGCCCCAGTAAAACCAGGGTTCGTGGTGGTTACCTCCTGGGTCACCCATGAGCTTCTAGCCTGCAAACATGCTCACGACCTGGCATAGCACAAAGCCAAAGCCTCCAACTGCCCTGAGATCACCAATGCTACCGTGAATTGAGGAATAGCTGCACCAAAGCAATCTGCCTTGCTAAGACAGAGCATTTCAAATCCAACTTCCAAACCAATACTAACAACCCTTCTAAATTCTGGAAGGTTGTTCACTCCCTCTTCTCGTCTTCCATACCCCCACTCCCCCTCAGGCATAACCATTCTGTTCTCATAGCACCTCTCAATATTGCTGATTGCTTCAACTCCACTTCGCCACCTGTGCCTCTTCTCTCTCACTGTACCCTCCCTAGCACTTCCCTGACCCGTTGACCCCTCTTGCACCCCTTGCACTGTCCCCACTCTAATCCTTCTCCCTTGCCCCCAGGCCACCCCTCCACCCTTCCCCAACCCCCACCTCTGCCCATTCCCCTCGGCCGAACCCCTTACACCCCCATTCTCCTTCTCCCATCACTCCTGCTTCTACCCTAAAGCTCTCCTTGCCCTAAACCCTACTAAGGGTTCTCGCCTAATGGCCTTGACCCCAGGCTCCTTCACATCTCTGCTCCTGCCATAGTCATCCCACTGTCCCTGTTACTAAACCTCTCCTTTACGTGCCACTGTGCCCCTCTGTCTGGAAACATGCTGTCCTCCCACTCCGAAGGGTGGCGACCCTCCTCCCTGGTAACTATCGTCCTATCTCCTTCTGCCAACCTTAGCTAAACTACAGGAGCACTTAGTACTTAAACAAATCTCTCTTTCTCTCAGACTCAGCTTTTTCACCTCCTTCCATTCTGGCTTCAGGAAATCACTCTACCACACCTCACTCCTAAGATTAATTGACACCATCTTCTCAGGCTTTGACAAAGAGCATATTACCTCAGCTATCTTTGTAGACCTGGCCAAGCCTTTGACACTGTTTCTCACCCCTTCTCCTTCAGCCTTTCAGCTGCTGGTCTAATCCCATCTGCTACAGGATGGTTCAGTGCCTTACCTGTCCGGCAGGTCGCAATCAGTAAGAATTGCTGATGCTATCTCTTCCTTTGCCTATAACCACTGGAGTCCCAAAAGGCTCTGTGCAGCCCAATTCTGTTCTCCGCCTTTTTAAATGACCTCCCTGGGTTTGCACCACAGCTAGCATCGCTAGGCGGTAGTCCACCTTCCTCCTCCCTCCATTCCTTCCACACCTCGATGGGAGTGCTTAGAGGACTCCTCCTCCTCTTTCAGGTATCTTGACATCTGGCTGGACAGACACCTTGACATCTCTGTACATATTGATGCCGTTCTGAAAAAACTAAGGCCTAAGCTGGGGCACTTTACAGAATCTGCGGCTGCATCACTCCCTCAGGCGTGAGCTGGTACAGAAGATGATCATGCCCATTTTGATTACTGCGACATAGTCTCACGATGCTGCCCTACAGTCCCACCTATCCAGACTGGACTCTCTTTTAACTCCTTCTGTTGTTTTGCTCTTGATGCCCTCCACTGCCCATCAATGTGACCTCTAAAGCGCTCAACCTTCTTCCCCTACACTCCCAGTGCATGCTTCATGGTGCTTAATTCATCTCTAAATTCTATCTTGGTTCTCTCCCTCTTATATCTCCTCCTCTCTTGTGCACCTCCTCTCCTTCTATTCCCTAAGATCCCATGCTGACACTCGCAACTTATCACTCCCCTGCAGAACCTCTACCTTTGGCCAAAAGCCTTCTACCACCTGCCTAAAATGTGGAATGCTCTACCTCCCAAATCCGTCCTCCTCCTCCCTCTAGTCCCTTACCACTGCATTGCACAACTACTTCACACCCTCTTGCACCTGCTGCTGACTCCCTTTCCTTATCTATCTCCCTCTCTGTTCTTTCGCCTCCCTCCCCTCCCTACTTGCCCTTATACTTATATACCAGCTCTAAATAGGGGTGTCTGGTTCCAACGTGCTCACCCTGCTGCATATTGCACTAGTGTATTGTCTGTATTATGCATTGTCAACCTTGTATCCTATGTTCTGATTCTACTTTGTATGCTGCTCCTATAATCTGCTTACACTGAAACTCTACAACAACCGTTATTATCTCAAGTGCCATGTTCCTGTTTTATAACTGTATGTATAATTACACCATCTGTATGTATTTGCCTGAACTTTACTCTGTATATCTATATTTCTGCACTCTGTATCCCTTTCCTCCTCCCCTGGACATACCTTGAGGCAGGCATTAAGTTGCTTAGTGAATCTTTCTTGGAAACAATTCAATAAATAAATAAATACAATTTCCTACAGACACTGTCAGGAATTCTGCATCTAACTGTGGCCTGAGCTTCATCACTGCATGCTGTTATACATTCAATGTGTTCCACATCATTGTTTATCTGGGTGATGGGCCTCCTTATCCTTATGGGTGACATAGTCAGACATTTCTACACACATGCTATCTGGTTTCTTACATGGTGGGACAGATTTATGTTCTGGTGTATATTCAGCCATTTGTGTGCTCTTTCTTTCTTATTTTTTGGGTGGTGGGACTGCTTTACACTCTGGGTGTGTATTCTAGATGTTTGCAAATACCTTTTCATGAGTAACAGCCTCCTCCTCATCAAACCCAGTTAAATGAGGTCCCCATCTCTCACCCTCTGTCAGAAGTTCTATCCCACCCCTCCCCAGCACCCACAATATGTTGAATAGGATTAGATTTTAAATACATTTCCATAAATGGCGACTGTAACAACTCCATCTGCCTCCACCATCTTTCTAAACATAAACAGTGTTTGTTTGCACTAACAAAAACTTCTTTATGTCTCCCACACAATGGCAGAACCCTCCTCCTGCCATCCTGCCCAACACTCAGTTCTTAAGTCAGAAGGCAATTGACACAGTGTATCCTCCTCCACGGCGGGTTGCCTTCTCAAGAATGAAAGCACTCATGCACTTCTTCACTCTGTAACAGTAAAATCAATTGTTTGTGTGATCAGTTGGTTTTACTGTTTGTAAGCAGGCGGACATGCACTTTCATTTATAAGAAGGTGCCTGGGCCGTGGAAGAGGGTGAGTTGTGCTGGTTGCCTTCTCTGACTTTAGAATTGTGTACTTGGGGAGGAGGGTGGAAGCATGGTCCTGTCAGGGTGGGAGGGAAGGAGGAATTTTTGTTTGTGCAAACAAACGCTGTTTACTTTTTACAAAGACAACCGCTGGTTGTGCTGGTGGGTGGGTTGTATGAAACATAGAAACATAGACTTTGACAGCAGATAAAGACCGCTTGACCCACCTAGTCTTCCATTTCCCTACCTACAGGATAAGCTGCAGATCCTAGTTAACCAACAGCCTATTTCTTCTTACCCCTTTAAGAATTGACTTATGTCTGGCCCATGCATTTTGAATTCTACCACAGTTTTAGACCCCAACCTCCTCAGGAAGGCTGTTCCATGCATCCTTCACCCTCTCTGCAAAAAATACTTCCATCTTTAAATTGTGTCCCCTTGTTCTTACACATCTCTTTTTCTGAAAGATGCTACCTCTTGGACTTTGTTGATTCCACTGAGGTGCTTAAAAGTTTCTATCATGTCCCCGCTCCTCCTTTCCTCAAGGGTATACATATTAGCTCCTTTAGACCGCCTCTCATGGCTTCTCTTGGAACCCTGCACCATTTTAGCTGCCCTCCTCTGGACTGCCTCTATCTGTCTATGTCCTTGCCTGGAGATGGGGTCTTCAGAACTGGACACAGTACTCAGATGGGGTCTCACCAACTGTCTGTACAGAGGGATAACAACTTCCTGTTTTCTTCTGGTGATGCCTCCTCCATACATCCCAGTATACCCAAAGCCCTCCCTATTGCCTTCTCTCATTGCTTGCTAACTTAAGATCATCTGATATAGTTACCCCAGGTCCCTTTCCATTTTTGTTGTTGTTACTACCAGCCACTCATTGTGTAACCTTCCCTGAGTTTTTGTTTCCCAGGTGCAATTATTTGCACTTCTTTGTATTGAATCCAAGCTGCCATACTTCTGACCATTCCTACAACCTTGCCAAGTCCCTTCTCTTCCTTTCCACAGCTCCTTGTGTATAAATCCTGTTGCAGATCTTTGTGTCATCTGCAAAGAGGCATACTTTCCTTCCAGTCCCTCTGCAATGTCACTTATAAAGACATTAAAGGACTGAACATTGCAGTACCCACTGTAAAACCCTCTTTCTTCAGAGTGGACTCCATTTACAATTACCTTCTGTGTCCTGTTGTCCAACCAATGTATTACCCAGGTTACCACCCTAGGACCCACTACCAGGCTGGTTAATTTGACAATTAATCTTTTGTGTGGGACTGTGTCAAATGCCTTGCTAAAGTCTATGTAGGCCATGTCCTCAGCTCCTCCCTGGTCTACTACTTTGGTCACCCAGTCAAAGAAATCAATTAGATTCATCTGATATGACCTTCCTCTTTGAACCCATGCTGCTTGGGCCCCAGCCCCACTGGCACTAGGGTACTCAACAATTCTTTCCTTCAAAACTGATTCCATCACTTTCCCTACCATGGCGGTCAAACTGACAGGTCTGTAGTTTCCTGCATCTGTCTTGATCCCACTTTTGTGAAGGGGAATCACATCACCTTCCTCCAGTCCTCAGGTACCACCATCCTCCCATGATTTGTTAAAAGGGTAGTCAGTGGTTTCACTAGTTCCCCCTAAATTATTTTAGAATCCTGTGGTGAATTCCATCAGGCCCCATTGCTTTGTCCACCTTCAGTTTTAGGAGTTCTTGCAGAACCCTTTCTTCTGTTAAAGGACTGGGATCAACCCCTATCAAGAGTTCTTCTGTTAATTGGATTAGGCACCTCCCTCCTCCTCTTTGTGAATACTGAGCAGAAATATTCATTCAGTATCCCTGCTTTTCACTGTCCCTGTCTGTCCACCCACTGTCCATTCTATTCAGCCTCAATATCCCTCCCTTTGTCTTTCTACACTCCCTGATGTACCTATAAAATGTTTTATCCCCCTTCTTAACCGAGTTGGCTATTTTTCCTCAGTTTGGGCCTTTGCTATTCTGACTTCCTCCCTGCTTCCTTCTGCCTTAACTGGTACAGTTCTCTGTTCTGCTTCTTCTGTGTTTCCTTATGCCTTAAAGCTATCTTTTCTCCTGACTTTCCCCACCACCTCTTTTGAGAATCATACTGGCTTTTCTTTTGTTTTAATTGGCTTATTTGCTTACGCAAAGGCTTGTGCCTCTGTGATGGCAGTTTTGATGTTTCCCCATTGTTGCTCCACCTCTCCTTCTAGCCTGTTTGCTAGTTCTTTTCTAAGGCACTCTCCCATCTGGCCAAAGGCAGCCCTCCTGAAGTCCAGTACCCTCACTTTGTATGGCTGACTCCGTAGCTGAGTTTATCATGAACCACACTGTTTGATTGTCATTTGTTCCCAGATGGCAACCCACTTCTAGATCTGAGATCCTCTCACTGTCCCCATTTAGGAGTATGAGGTCTAAGATTGCTCCCTCATGGATGGGCTCAAACTAGCTGTCTGAGGTATTGGTCACCCATCATAGAAATGTATTTAAAATCTAATACCATTTAGTCTTTTTGTGGGTGCTGGAGGAACAGAGGGCTAGATGGGTCTTCTGACATAGGGTGTGGGACTTGGTCTTGCAATTAACTGGATTTGGGCTAGGGGAGAAGGAAAGCTGTTTCTCATTACTTTTAATGAATAGTATTGTCTGAACACAAATAGTCCCATATTAGAAACACATACTATTCATAGTATTTGAAAATACTGTTTGGTCCCTACATACTCCCAGTATATTTAGCCATTTGTTATTGATGACTTGTGCTATCTGGCTGTACAACATCTTAATATTCCACATTGTGCCATGTGTGCTATCCATGTGTAAAAGTTCCACTTTGCGGGTTGAATAGCATGGATTCTGGATATTGAGTCCATAATTACCAGACAGGCCTATTGTGGAGACTAACAAGCATTGACATATTATGTTGTCATTGTGAATGCAACCACCAGCAAAGGCACAAACAACATTTCAACAATCAAAAATGTCACTAAAGACAGTTACAGACTACTGCTAACAGTAAAATAAACTAAAACAAAGTGCGTATCCCCAGAAGCTAGAGTCATGGAGTTGACTTGTAACAAATCCCGAAGGGGACATCACTGAGCTGGGCTGAACCTACCAACTATGCATCATAATGCAATAAAAATACTTGTCAAGGTACAATCATTGGTCCCAATGACTAACCCTAGGGTGCCTAAAAACATTAGGTCGGCTCTGTAAACTCTGACAACTACCTTCCTTTCATGCCCTCAGATATTTCTTCAAATAAAACCTGCCAGATAGCACAGCAGTGTGGGAGCTGCTTGCTGTACTGGAACATATAGTAGTAACATAGTAATGCTAGACAAAAGAAAGTTAGCAACAGCCAACAGTGACTGGTTTTGCATTTTAACAGTCCTCCATGGAAATGCATTGTAGAGCCACATAAAGGATTATTTTATATCATTGAGTTAGATGGTGATCTGCACAGCACCTGAACTGACTGTATTAAGCTCACCATGGTGGGGGTTACTATTCTTGAACTGCATGCCCAGGTGTGTGTGAGAGTTCAAGGTGCTTGCTCAAAATGCTTTCAACCACCTCGATATGCAGTTCAGAGTAATAGTAACCCACAAACCTGAAGTGTTTTATTGAGCTTTCCCAGTCCCTTCCTTCTCTACCATTGGTGGCACCTCCCTGGATATAGTCTCACCAATAAGTACCTAGGTGTCTGGCTGGTCACCCAACTCAACTACTTGACTCACATCAACTATATCCACTCTTGGCTCTTCCCAAAGCTTGGTGCCATACATAGAAAAATATACTCTCTCTCTCTCTCTCTCTCTCCCCAGACTGTTGCAAACTGCTACACTAAAACTATCCTACCTATTTTTGACTATGTAGACATTATCTATGGTCCACCTCCTCCACCTCCCTTTCTAGGCTGGACTCTCTTTTCAGTGCCTTTTGCCATTTTGCAAATAATGTCCCTTCCTTACTCACCATTGCACACTCTACTCTCCTCTCTCTCTCTCCTCCCTGTCCTCCTGCTGTCAGTGCCATGCCTCCACAATTATCAACAAATACTGGTCTGGGTACCTCACCCCATACCTCTCCTTTCTTCTTTCCCCACCTCCCACTCTTTGTACCATCTTTGCTCCCAAAACCCTCCACCTTCTCCTTCCCCGTCCCTACTCTAACTCTGGAGAGGCAACCTTTTCCTACTGCCTTCTCCACATTTGAAACTCCTCCCCTCCTCACTCCATCTGTTGCCCAACCTAAACTTCATTAAACGTGCCCTCTCCCACTCCCCTACCTCCTGTACATGCTATCTGCCAATTTAAGTCCCCTGCCTTCACTCATCCAGCTGCTGTTTTGACAGTTCTTGCTAAGCTAATGCCCAACTTGCGCTCTTGTTGACTGCTGTGTTCCACCGCATTGTGTCACCCATACTCACTGGTACATTGCTATGTATTATTTCTAGTATGTGTATTATTAATATATTGAACATGTACACCTTGTTTATACCCAGGCTGGTGTATCTTTCCTGATTATTGTAATTTACCTCCCTCTACCCCTTCCCCGGGGCCCACCTGGAAATGAGCCTCGCTCAGTGTGCCTCTCCCAGTCACCAAATTTTAAATAAACAAATAAAGTAAATCAAATCAGTCAGTCTTTATTTAACCAGGTGGTACACCTTTGGTAGAACAGCGTTTACAAGGTGGACCTGGTCATGATACTGGCGCTGAACAAACAAACAGATTATACTGATTCATAACTGAGGGACAAACAGTTTAAGAGTGACATAATACATACAATTAAGAATGGTACTAACATTCCAGCACTAGTAGACATTGCTAAAGCATTAAGGTATATACAATATATGCATATGCCCAAAGAAGAAGGTACAATACAATAATGCATTGCACAGAATTATATTTACAGTATTACATGGAAACCAGCAAGGATTCCTGAGTGCAATAAGAGTGTTAACATTAATTTCTGTATGGTGCATAAAGAGACAGCCTCCACTTCTAAAGAATGCATTAGGGGACAATCTCCTCTTGACAAGAGGAAAGTACCAGGGACAAAAGACTGTGAGTGTAGGTAGGAACCCTGGAGAGGGGAATTAGATGGGGCATATAGGGTTTGTAAGGAGGGAAGATTATACAAGATATAGGTTGTATTAGAGAGAGTAGGGCTGGAAGAAACAAGGCATACCAAGCCCAAGCAACAGGGATCTAGAATGGAATAGAAGTTAGGAGTAGCAGTTGCAGGAGTCCTTAATGTGTTGTCTTAATAAAGATTTGAAGGTCACCAACCTAACACGGGTTGAGCGCCTAGAGATTTCTGTAGATTGTTCCATAGAGCTGGCAAGGCATAACTGTGGAATGAGGACCCAAATGGGATCTAAACATAGGGACATCAAAGAAAGCAAGTATGCCTCCTGAAAGTGTACTTTTCAGGAGTATTAGTTAGGAGGCTTGATATGTATTGGCAGTTTTCCAATAAGGACTCTATAAGTCCAAGTTGCGCATTTATTATCCTAATAGTTTTTAGGGACTGCCAGCCCAATATAGCATATAGAGCAGTGATGGGTCCTGAAATGAGTGCCAGTATCAAATCTTAACGCTCTGTTGTAAAAATAAAATAATATGGGTCTACTGAAAAAAAAACTTTAAGATAAGTTTAGCAGTGCAGTTACTATTCCTAAACTACGGCGTTGGAACCTTCCTCCTTCAGGCAGGAATCCCATTATCTGTAATCATTTTATAAGTAAGTAATAAGCCACAACAGAGTGTACATTATATAGAGAATAAAGTATGGGTCGGGGTGTTAACAAAGTTTACACCCGAGGGTTAGATGCTACATAAACCCCGAGAGCCGAAGCTCGAGGGTTTATTAAAAGCATCTAACTCAGAGGATGTAAACTTTGAGTTACACACACCAACCCATTTTATTTTATATAATTGCTGGGTTTCCTTTTTGTCACAGCAATTATATAAAATAAAAAGCTGTTGCTCTCCTACCGTGGTCTGGTTTCAGTGTGAGGTCCGTGGTTGCTGTCAGGACTGACACATCTTTTACTGTTTTGTTTGGTAGGGCAGGCATATGTTTGTTTGAGTATAATTTTTGTAAATTTACGTTGTAAAAACACTTACTGCTGAGTCCAGTGGCGGTTCACGGTTTGTTGAAAAGGAAGCGGACACGTCGTGAATGGCAGAAACTCAGGAGGATGCATGTGCAGAGTAAGGAAACGTGCATGTGTTTCACGTTATAAATGCTCCTTTATAATGGCAAATTATGCCAGTTTGCCCTATGGAAAAAGGGAAGCTAGTTATTATAAGATTTTAATGCATGCCCAAGGAAATAGTAAGGCATGAGAATGAAGGACAAGTGTCTTCACTCTCTTGCAAAGTGCATTAAAATTGTTTATAAAATAGGAACGGAGATCCTGCATCCTGATTGATTCTTAGCCATGAATTAGAATTGTGTAATGTATTGCTAAAAGAAGCACAACCAACCTGGACACAGGACATTAAACAAATCTTTGTGTCATAGAATGTTTAGAAAGATAATAGCTAACATTTCCTCCACTTAGCGAGACTTTTCCTCAACTTAATAGCCACCTCTGTCAAAATGCTGCATGTTAAGAACTTCAAAGAAATCTGAAATAATCTGCATAAATCTTTCAATGCTGCCAGCTTGATCATCAGCTATCCATTTGCTTCCACCCCTGCCCTCATCTCCTGCTCATTCACTTTCTCAGACAGGGTACTGTCCATCCAGATTGTAGTCACCAAACACAGATGTACACTACAATTCACCTCAGTCTGCTGTTTGTTTTTCTTTCCTCTGTGTTTTTTTTGTCTGGAGCTGCTGCGATCTGCCCTCCCTCCCAGGCTTTCCATTAAGCACTTGCTTCTGCTCACTGCCCACACTGCAATCAGTTCCTCATCACTGCCTGGCACTAGCACAGATGCTCACTGCTGTTATCTATCGCTTGTCAAACATTTAACTGAGCTCAGCAACAGCTTATGACCATATTATCAGCCTGTTCATTATCAGTCTGCACAGACTGCCACAATGGAGCAATCATGTTTTACATTGATTTTTTAGTGAAACACTTAGAAAGATCACACTCTTCCTAGCACTCCAAACATCTCCCCTCCAGACTCAAAAGCTGTACCATTTAAAACTACTGTAAAAGGAATTTATTAAGTAAACTTCCCAACATTTTTACTTTCTAGTTTCCATCACCTGCTGTTCTTTGTTTTGACAAATGATTAACTCTGAAGGACAGTTTTAATACTGTATTGGGATTTCCATAGATGACATAAAGGAGACTACAATTGCGTTGTCAATGCTTTTGCACTGCAAAAGTGCAGCTAGCTACATCTACAGTATTGGGAAACCAGTAAAGCTAAACTACAAAATAAAAAAACTACACCCACTGAAGTTCACTATGGTAACAAGGCCTAAAGCAAAAAGAAAAGCCTTACAGTGCAACTAGGTGTAGGAACCACTTTATTAAAATCTAAGCAACATATTTAAATTTGGTAATATTTAAACACATAGATTTTAGGTTTTCCTTTAATGTGAAATGCAGGGACCCATTTTATATACACAATAACATACTACAGGGATGTACATTAAATAGTTCTAACACGTGGCTTGGGGCTGAAGGCACTCGACTTGTGATTTTACACCTTGGTATGCCTGGTTGTGTGTTACAAGAAATGCACACCCTGCCATGTCTTATTTCTTACACAATGTACATCATGGAGGGTCTTATTATACTTATAAAATAGTGTTAATTAGGTTTTTGGGAAAGAAAATATGACTGGCACCTGGCCACATGTTTGTAAAGTTTTAATGCATGGTCAGGAGATGTCTCTCAGGCAATAACATTTCTAGACTTTTCTTGCCATTTTATTAACAAATATGTTACATGCTGGGTAGCATTTAGTCCCAGTGCTGAACTGACCAATGAGTAAATGACATCAGGTATCCCATCACTGCAGCAACCTTATACTCACTGGTGCCTAGTGGTGCCCACCTGCTTCACTCTGCCCATGTCAGTCACTCCCTGCAGCCAAAAGACATCACCTATCACTATCCCCATACAAATCTCTCCCTGGTACAGTGAGTATATGGAGAAAAACACAACACTTACAGTAATGTATACCAATGAGTTCAGTACTGGTAGTGTAAGGACTATACAAAAGCAGAGGAGCCAATATATACAAATAAGTTTAAGACTGGTAAATCAGGTACTATATACTATAGAAACAAACACATCAGCTAATACAGAGCAATACATTTGAAACTGATAGTGTAGGGACTGTATAATATAGACAAAACAGCAGCCCATGGTGCAGGGACTGTATACTGTGCATGCACTTTCATAAATAAACATGTTTCTGGTATTACAATTTACTAGAGAATACTTTTTTTATTATTTTCAATGTTTCTTTCCAAGGTTTATAGCACATTTTGGTAGTCTGTCTAAAAAGTTCGTATAGAAACACATATGACTCTCCTGTTAAACTCACAATGTCTTTGTTTATGACATCATAGTGCTTACCATTACAACAGACTGTGATGTCAAAATAACAATTATGTAGTTAACAAGGGAGAGTCAGATATATTTTAAAAACTCAGTGAAACACGTACTAAATTATCTACAATTGTTAGTAAACCAACATCAGGGAAAAGTAAAAACAACAAAGAACTAAAAACAATTAAGTTAAAACATAACTGGTGTAAATCTAGTGTTTCAAAGTTATTGGTTGAAGAGAATTGCTTTTTACATTTTAAAGGAGTTCTTGATCTCATCATTCTTGTTGTCAGTGGTCAGACTAATCATAAGACCACAAACCCCTTTAAAATGTTAAAATGATGGAATGAAGACAACGTTAGAAATATAATTAACTTAAATGAACTGCAGGCTTTCAAGTATCCTTTTTGGGAGCGGGCGTACACAGGTACTATAACTGATTCAGTGAACATAGTAGCTTTCAGAGCTGAAATTCCTGTGTAACCTTAATTTTAGGTGCCATTTACATATTGTCTATGCAGATTTCTTGATATTAAAACAGCAATCATTTGGCTAAAAAGTATAGCAAAGGATAGTAGAGGCATATGGTATAGGTTATGGACTGCTGGAGAGGGCAGACATTGTTTCAATATCATGTGAGGCACTCAACTTCTAAATATGAATTTGATACCCATAATTGCAAGGTCCATTTAGTTCTAAACATGCTGCTGTTTTTCCACTGAATCTGTGCTTACATTAGCTTCTCAGGATGTTTAACATTTAGTCTTTAAGGCATCGGGTCCAGCACTTACTTCATTTGCAACCCTTCCCTCCTGTTGATTTTATTAATGTTGTATCCTATTTGCTATTAAGTGCTCTGTCACTGTTGAAATATGATAAACGCCCTCAGTATCCCTGTGGTAAGGCTTTTATGACAAATGGTATTATAATAACTGGGCAGCAATTTCCTCAATGTACTGACCAGGTTGATATTTTCCATAACAACGGCTGGTTGTTATGACATTCATAAAGCCATGCCAGTCAAACTATGCTGCCTCATTTGCCAACATTTTGTATGTGGGCGGGACCAAACAGTTTCACAAACTGCTGGAGAAAAATTGCTGGTCTTTTATTATAAAAATAAAAGATGGAGTTATTTCATATGAGAATTTAATGCACACTCTCATTGTGGGATGCTTTGATAAACCTCTCAGGCTTCGCCTCGGGTTTATGTAGCATCCCACAACTCGGTGTGCATTAAATTCTCCTATCAAACCCTTCCTCATCCATCATTCTCTATATAATAACTGGGAGGCTTTTTTCACTAACAAAAGTCAGATGTAATTCACCATTATAACCAGATAGTTATAGCAGCAAACACATACCACTTTCTGAAAGGGAACGCTGCAAGCGAGAATATGGCTTGGCCACACAGTTTTCTCCCAAGTCAGTGAAACAAAATAACCTGCCCATAGTTAAAATCCTTTTCACAGAACTGACTTTGTTCTTCATCCTCCTTTTATCCCATGGTAGCCTCTTCATATTTAACCAGGTATATCTTAATTTAGAAAAAAATTGCAAGCCACTTTCATATAACTAACAGTATTGAAAGGAACGTTTCATTGCAGAATAGAAACATCAGAGCAATTTCAGAAAATTTGAAAGTGATCTCAGCATGTTTAGAGCCTTCCTCATTGAAAGTGGATTTGAGACAAATTTCCATGGTTTCTCTATGCAAGACCTTGATAGTGAAATAGAGATTCATATTTTGTCTTAAAAGACAAGATGGGTCTGGTTATGAACAAATGATTATATGTGGCATTGTAGCCACCATAGACTGGCATTGTGTGAAATATAAGTACCATCATTCTATTGTTAAGGACTTGCAAACAGATCAATGTACATTAGATGCAAAACAGAAGCAACTGAAACAAATTTGGACAGAGCTGAAAGGGCTGCATGGGAGGAATTTGGGGTACAAATATTGAATTACCAAAGTTACGATCCTGCATTAGAAAATGTAACATAGGCTCATAACTTTGTTGTTTTGTAATATTTGTTCACTACATTTTCAACACAGGTTTGTTGTGACCCTGCCTCATGAAGAAGGGCAGAGCAAATGTTCATCTCCTGCCCAAAAGGTGATTTTGTGCAGGTATTGCAAAATCAACTTTGGGATGTAAAAACATTTTGGCCCAGAGTTGAAAAATGGCAGTTGTCACATTCATGAGGTGCTATAATGAAATGACTGTGTTGTAAATTTTGGGTAAAAGTATGGAAAATTACCAACTTTAAAGCCTGCATTTGCAAACTTCAATGTAGGCGCATAACTTTTTTTTTAATATGTTCACACATTTTCAACATAGCCTTCTTATGACCCTAACTCACGAGGAAGTGCAGAAAAATTTCAGCTCCTGTCTAAAATGTGATTTCTTGCAGGACCACACAATCACATTTTGGGATGTGAAAATACATTTGGTCAGGATTTGAAAACTGACAGCTTTCACATTCATGAGGTGTTGTAAAGATATGGCTATGTTGTAAATTTTGAGTCAAAATATTCAAAGTTACCAAAGTTACAAGCCTCGTTCTTTAATATTTTTACACAAAGTTTTCAACATAGATTTTTGACCCCACCTCATAAACAAGGGCAGAGGAATTTTCAACTTGCCCAAAAGGTAATTTCATGCAGGCTGTGAAATCACCTTCCAGGGTATAAAAAACATTTTGGCAAAGATCTGAAAATGACAGCTATCACCTTCAATTGGTGCTGTAAAGATATGGCTGTGTAAATTTGTGGTCAAAATATTGAAAAGTACCAAAGTTATAAGCCTACATTTGCAAAATTCAATGTAGGCCCATAATTTGTTTTTTTATATTTTGACACCAAATTTCAACATATCCTCCTTCTGATCCCAGCTCAAGAACAAGAGCAGAGAAAATTTTCAAGTCCTGCCAACAGTGATTTCATGCAGGGACCATGAAATCACCTTCTGGGACAGATTTGCTCTAGACTTGACAGCTCAATTGATCATGAGGTGGGGTCCCAAAATAGGCATTTTGAAAATATGGGCCACAAATATGAAAAAATGGTAAGGTAATGCAGGTAAGTTCAAAATACCATTGAAATGCACTAAAGCATACCTGTTACTTTAATTCATGATCCAGGTCTGAAAAGGTGAAGATGTGTCTGTACTCAGAGAGGATTAGGGCATTGGACCCTCAATGTGTAAGTAAGGGCTTGTGAGGGTGATGGGTGCTGAGTGAGAGGGTCAGGTGGGGGTACAATGGCAGCAAAAGACAGATGGACTTTTTCCCACAAGATAAAAAAAAAAAAAAAACATGAGTATTCCTGCAATAGGGGATTGGGCACCCCCCAGTGTAACTGTTACTTTTCTGGGGACAGGAGTTGTGGGTGCTGAGAGGGAGGGTCGGGTGGGGAAAAGTAGTTAAAAATGTGCATGCACAGTAGTGGATGGGGGAATGAGTATTCCTGCAGTGGGGATTGGGCACCCCCATAGACACAGAAACATAGAAACATAGACTTTGATGGCAGATAAGGACTGCTTGGCCCATCTAGTCTGCTCATTTCCCTACCTACAGGATAGGCTGCAGATCCCAGTTAACCAACAGCCTATTTCTTCCTACCCCCACAAGAATTGCCTTATTTCTGTCCCATGCATTCTTGAATTCTCCCACAGTTTTAGACCTGCATACCTCCTCAGGAAGGCTGTTACATGCATCCACTACCCTCTCCGTGAAATAATACTTCCTCACATTGCCCCTGAACTGCCCTCCCATCTTTAAATTGTGTCCCTTGTTCTCGCATCATCTTTTCTGAAAGATGCTACCCTCTTGGACTTGGTTGATTCCACTGAGGTACTTAAAAGTTTCTGTCATGTCCCCCTCTCCCTTCTTTCCTCAAGGGTATACATATTAAGCTCCTTTAGTCTCTCCTCATCACGACTTCTCTTGCAGACCCTGCATCATTTTAGTTGCCCTCCTCTGGACTGCCTCTATCCTGTCTATGTCCTTGCGGAGATGGGGTCTCCAGAACTGGACACAGTACTCCAGATGGGGTCTCAGCAACTGTCTGTACAGAGGGATAACAACTTCCTGTTTTCTGCTGCTGATGCCTCTCCTATGCATCCCAGTATACCTCCAGCCCTCCCTACTGCCTTCTCACATTGCTTGCTAACCTTAAGGTCATCTGATATGATTATCCCAGGTCCCTTTCCTTTTTGTTGTTGTTACTACCTCCCCCATTGTGTATTTTTCCCTGGGTTCTTGTTTCCAGGTGCATTATTTTGCACTTTTTGTATTGAATCCTAGCTGCCATATTTCTGACCATTCCTCCAACCTTGCCAAGTCCTTCTCATCCTTTCCACGCCTCCTTGTGTATCAACCCTGTTGCAGATCTTTGTGTCATCTGCAAAGAGGCATACTTTCCTTCCAGTCCCTCTGCAATGTCACTTATGAAGACATTAAAAGGACTGGACCCAATACTGAACCCTGTGGTACCCCACTAGTAATCCTCTTTCTTCAGAGTGGACTCCATTTACAATTATCTTCTGTGTCATGTTGTCCAGCCAATGTTTTCAGACTACCACCCTGGGACCCACTACCAGGCTGGTTAATTTGACTATTAATCTTTGTGTGGGGACTGTGTCAAATGCCTTGCTAATGTCTAGGTAGGCCATGTCCACAGCCCTTCCCTGGTCTACTACTTTGGTCACCCAGTCAAAGAAATCTTTAGATTCATCTGACATGACCTTCCCACTGTGAACCCATGCTGCATTGGGTTCTGTGCCTTTACTGGCCTCTAGGAACTCAACTATTCTTTCCTTCAGAAGTGACTCCATCACTTTCCCTACCACAGAGGTCAGACTGACAGGTCTGTAGTTTCCTGCCTCTGTCTTGGTCCCACTTTAGTGAAGGGAATCACATCCACCTTCTTCCAGTCCTCGGTACCACACCATCCTCCCATGATTTATTAAAAAGAGTAGCCAGTGGTTTCACTAGTTCCCACCTTAATTCTTTTAGAATTCTGGGGTGAATTCCATCAGGCCCCATTGCTTTGTCCACTCTTCAGTTTTAGGAGTTCTTGCAGAACCCTTTCTTCTGTGAAATGACTGGGGTTGACCCCCTATCAAGAGTGCTTCTGTTAATTGGATTAGGCACTTCCCCTCCTTTTGTGAATACTGAGCAGAAATATTCATTTCAGTATCCCTGCTTTTCACTGTCCCCTCTGCCCACCCACGTCCATTCTATTCAGCCTCATTATCCCTCCTTTGACTTTCACTCACTGATGTACCTATAAAAGGTTTTATCCCCTTCTTAACCGAGTTGGCTATCCTTTCCTCAGTTTGGGCCTTTGCTATTCTGACTTCCCTCCCTGCTTTCTTCTGCCTTAACTGGTACAGTTCTCTGTCCTGCGCTTCTGTGTTTCCTTATACTTCTGGAATGCCATCTTTTTCTTCCTGAATTTCACAGCCACCTCTTTTGAGAACCATAGTGGCTTTTTCTTTCATTTTGATTTGTTTATTTGCTTCACACAAAGGCTTGTTGCCTCTGTGATGGCAGTTTTGATGATTCCCCATTGTTGCTCCACACCTCCTTCTAGCCTGTTTACAGTGCTTTTCTGAGGCACTCTCCCATCTTAGCTAAAGTCAGCCCTCCTGAAGTCCAGTACCCTCACTTTTGTATGGCTTGACTCTGTAGCTGAGTTTAATGTGAACCACACTGTTTGATGGTCACTTGTTCCCAGATGGCAACCCACTTGAGAACTGAGATCCTCTCACTGCCCGTTTGAGATACGAGGTCTAAGATTGCTCCCTCATGAGTGGGTTCCGAAACTAGCTGTCTGAGGCCTGTCACCTGTAGGGCATCAAAATGGCCCTGCTCTTGGATGTGGCTGCAGCAAATGTAACACTGTTACATTTCTGGGGGGAAGAGGGGTGGTGGGTGCTGAGAAGGGGGGTTGGGTGGAGAAACCATAAAAATATATTAAAAAACACATACAAATAACAGCACATGCATGATAGTGGACTTGTGGATCAGTAACAGGATTTAGTGATTGGATGTGGGACACTTGGGGATTGGGCACCCCTAGTGTCACTGTTATGTTTCTGGGAGGTTGTGGGATGGTGGGTGCTGAGAAGGTGGGTCATGTGGGGTGATATATATAATTAATAAAAAATTGACCACCAACAGTAAAATAGTGCAGTGCAGAGTGCTTCAGAGATGCAGATGCAAATGTGTTGACACTCCAACCAGTTGTTTTGGTCACAAGGAATGTGGCAGCCCTTTTCTCATAGCAAGAGGTCTGCAGGGCTCTGCCCAGTACAATCCTAAAAAGCCAGGAAAAGGCAAACCCACAAAAGTTTAACCACTAACTAATCAAGACATTAACTAATTATATATTTCAGGAATGCTAACTTAACATCACCAACTGGGCTACTTAAATTTTGTTTTCTAACAGTGGCCTACGGTCTGTTATAAGAACCAATGAACATTACACAGTGTATGGTAGAATGTCCTTAGGGATGGAAATCCATCCCTAGAATAAAGGCTTGTTCTGCTGCAATAGCTTCATCATCTGCGTTGTTGTGCTGTACCAGATACCGTACGTAGCTACTGCAGCAGGAAAACATGGAACACATTCACACATGCACATTATGCAAATCTCTGCCTTTCATGAAGCAGCTGCAGTGGTGAGAGCTGGACTGGAGTAGAGTGGTGCCGAGGACAAAATGAAAAGTAAGCATTCAGCAGTGCACAAGACTAATTTTCATTGTGCTAGTGGATCATACACTATAACAGACAATGTATGGTCCGCTATCCACAGTAACAGTGAGTATCCATCTTGAGGTGGAAGACGAGGTTTGCTGGCCTAGGCACCTAGCTTCACCCTGAGCTCTTTTCTGCTAGGTTGCTTGAAAGGACAGAGCAAAGAACCCTGCCAGAGCAAGGCTTATTTTGGCTAGGCAATTTTACTGTGTGTTATTTTTATTTTGTACTCACAGGGATTGTTACTGTTTGTTGCTAACATTTTATTGCTTTATTTTCTCTGATTCAAATTGTTATTGCTGGGTATGCCTTCTGCTGCAGTATTACAAGGTGTGCCTACAGGTGTGTGCTTACAGATTCCTGCTGTAATCTTCAGATTCAAATAGTCTTTTGCAAGGTATATCTTCTGTTACTGCCTTATTTTTTCTCTGTAGGAAAGTGTTTATTACAGGGTATATCTTCTGTGAAATTATTACAGGAGGTGCATTACAGGCGTTACAGTTTTATCTATCATTAGGATAAGCTTTCAGAGCTATTGCATTTGTTGCTGGCTGATTGTTTCTGCTCTTACCTCTTTGTTTTAGTCCTTGGTTCTTCTTTTTGGCAGGGGAAGGGCTCTGCCACTCACCCCATTCCCAACCACCCACACCACACTCCCTTTATAGGTAGCACAGTTGTGGCATTTCTGACAGCAAGGCAGGAAGGGCGGATCAGAGAGGTATCCACACAGTGACCTCATTTACAAGGGTACTAGTAATTTAACTTGTTATAACAAGTTGTACAAAAGTAAACAAACAAAATGCAAATTTAAACTTTTGTCTTCATTTTTCTTCCTTCTAATTACTCTGACCAGGTTATAAACCCAGCAACTTATCTGGAATGGATATCAATAACTGCAGGTACTGCAGAACACTTTTAGAAAGGCAGTTTTACAGGATTTAGGACACTGTCCTACATGTTGGGCCATTGGAGAACTAAGGGCTCAGCTCCAGGCAGCATGGGGAGAGATTAGCACCTCAATTTGCATATTCAAGAGGAACTATATTATAAGAACTGCCCGCCATTCCCCAACATCCAACAGAAGCACCTCAACTGCAGAGGATAGTTGGTCTGGGAGGTTGGCAGGTGGTTAAGGAGGGCAAATCAGGTGCCCCATCACTCAGTGCTCTCCAACATATCACCTTCGCAAACCATATAAAACTACAAACAGGTATCTGCCTCTGTCTCCAAATCAAACAAAGGGCAGAGGACACTGCAGAGCAGGACACTGCAGCACAGGAGGCAGCACAACAGCACTCACCCAAAACAGGAACCAAAACAAAAAAGCAAAGGAAATCAAAAACTTCTGACCATAGGAGACTCCATGATTGGGGAGTTAATGCCTATCTCCAGCCAGGGGTAATGGTCAGATGTCTACCAGGTACATCAGCATGGAGAGACACTGACCATATTGCTAAAATTGTTTAGGAAGCAGGAGAAAACATTGACATCCTGGTACATAGGGACTAACAATCTTGCCAGCTGGTCAGTTGTGGAGACCAAGGAACACCTGACCAGGCTGAGTGATAAACTATCATCCATTTCATCTGGCATCTCCTTCGAGATCCTGCCAGTCTGTGAGAGGGGGCAGATGGACGGAAGACCAGAGAAGGGGAGATAGGGAGCTAAACATGTGTTTCAAGGGCTGGTGCCAGGAAAGGACACAAATTTGTAGGGAACTGGCAACCGCTTTGGGAGCGAAAGTTCTTTAAGTTTGAAGGACTGCATCTGACTAAGGAGGGAGTCAGTGCACTGGGGCAGAGTTTGACATCTTTGCAGAATATTTAAACTAGCAAATGGGGAGAGGGATGTAGAATCCACATACATCAAATGGGAAGAACACCCCTCCCCTCAGCTAGTGGTCAAATAGGAGTTCAGCATGTTTGTAGTTCATTTGCATCACCAGGTAAGGAAAAAGGTCTGACTCCCATATGACACACAGGGAAATGCCAGACCTCGCCCAACAAATAACACACTGAAATCTGGCCAATGGAAAATCATGTATACAAATGCTTGCAGTCTGGGAAACAAGATCCCAGATCTGCAGGCAACACAATGACAGAGGCTAAACTGGACATAGTAGCCATTAGCGAGACATGGTTTTACCAGTAAACACACTTGGGAGACTATGGTACCTGGCTATGTACTGTCTGAAGAAACCGAGGTAAAAGGTGGGAGTGGAGTGACCCTTTATGTCAATGAAAATATCAAAGCTACAGAAATTCAGAATACACATAAGGAGCCAGAAGAACTATGGGTCACACTGGAAACAGAAATGGGACAGCCATACGAACTGGGGTTGTATACTGGCCTCCAGACCAGGGAAGGGCATAGACACATTACTGTTAGAAGCTATACAAATCATGACAGTGAAGGAGGTTCTGATAATGGGAGACTTCAACATGCCAGATACAGATTGGTCAATACCAGCAGGAACATCTGCCAGAGCTAGACACATGGTGGATTCCCTGCAGGGATTGCCTCAAAAACTGGTACAATAACCCAAAAGAGACAAGGCTATCCTAGATCTGGTACTGACCAACAGGAAAAGGATCACAGATCTCCAGGTAGGACGGTCACCTGGGTGCCAGTGACTATCACATGGCATGGTTCAATTTGGCCGCTAGAACTAAATCATCCCATTCCAAGGCAAAAATATGGGACTTCAGAGGAGCTGACTTTGATAATATGGCCAACAGAGTTAAGCTAGCCCTGGCAAAAAGAAATACAGGTGAGGGAGTACAGGCAAAGTGGGCAAGCATTAAGGATGCAATACTTGAAGCAACATCCAATTGTGTTAGAGAGAAAAGGAAGTGCAAAAGAAGAAGGAAACCAGTTTGGTTCCCAAAAACAGTAGCCGACAATGTTATAGCCAAAAGGCTGGCCTTCAGGAAATATAAAGGAACGCAGCAGGATGAAGTTAGAGGCATACCAAACTTCCCTAAGGGAAGCAGGGAAGGCAGTAAGGCAAGCAAAGGCCCAAACTGAGGAAACAATAGCACAAACAGTAAAAGAAGGTGACAAGACTTTCTATAGATACATTAGTGAAAGGAAAAAGTCCAGAGGGGTATTGTTAAGATCAAAGGGGATAGGGGCATGTGAGGAGGAGGACCATGTAAAAGCATATGTCCAAAATAGATACTTCTGCTCAGTATTTACTGTAGAGAAGGTAGGACAGAGCCCACAGCTCAGCACCATGGACACAGGGGAGGGAGGTGTGCACTAGTCCCTTCACAAAAGAAAGGGTCCTACAAGAGCTAGATAAGCTAAGGTGGACAAGGCAAGGGGACTGGTGGCATACATTCCAGGGTGCTAAGGGTGGAAATAGCAGAGCCATTATCAGAACTGTTTAGTGAGTCTCTGAGCAAAGGAGAGGTCCCAGAAGACTGAAGAAGGGCTCATGTGATCCAACTCCACAAGAGTGGTAGCAGGGAGGAGGCAGGGAAATACAGACCAGTCAGTCTTACCTCAGTAGTGGGCAAGATTGTGGAGGCACTCCTTAAGGAAAGGATAGTGCAACACCTGAATCCATAGAAGTACATGATCCAAGACAGCATGGGTTTACAAAGGAAGGTCCTGTCAATCTAATAGATTTCTTTGACTGGGTAACCAGTGGTGGACCAAGGAGGAGCAGTTGATGTCACCTACATTGACTTCAGCAAATCTTTCAATACTGTTACACATAGAAGATTGATTAATAAACTGGGTAGGCTCGGAGTGGGTCAGAAGTTGATCGACTGGGTGGCAAACTGTAGACTAGAAAGAAAACAGAGAGTGATGGTAAATGGTATACAGTCAGAAGAGATGCAAGTTACAAGTGGGGTACTTCAGGGATCAGTCCTGAGGCCAGTCCTCTTCAAAATCTTCATCAGTGACATTGCAGATTTACTGGAGGTGAGGTGTCTGTTCAGATGACACCAAGATCTGCAACAGAGTAGATGATCCAGTGGGGGTGGGCAGAATGAAAGAGATCTGGATAAACTAGCAAAATGGTTGGAAGTGTGGCAACTGGGGTTAAATGTAAAGAAGTACAAGATCATGCATATAGGAAGAGAAACCCTGAAGCCACCTATAGGCTGGGAGGGAGTTGCTGGCAGTCACAAGGGAAGAAAGAGACTTGGGCATCATCATCACCAATGACCTGAAATCATCCAAGCAGATCACTAAAGCAGTAGGTAAGGTTAGGGGATGGTGGGGTGTATTAGTAGGGGTATCACAAGTCATAAGAGGGAGTAATAATCCTCTTCACAAGACATTGATAAGGCCCCATCTGGAGTACTGCATGCAGTACAGGAGGCCACACCTTCATAAGGACATTAACAAATTGAGGCAGTCAGAAGGGCAAACAAAATGGTGCAGGGACTACATCAGAAAACATATGAGGACAGATTAATGGAGCTCAATATGTATACCCTAGAGCAAAGGAGGGAGAGGTGATGTGATCGAAACATTCAAACACCTTAAGGGCATTAACAAGGTGAAAGAGTCTAACATGTTTCAATATAAGAAAAATAGCAGGACAAGAGAACACAGCATGAGATTAGAGGAGGCCAATTAAGGGGTAATGTGAGGAAGTTCTTTTCACAGAAAGGGTGGTGGCTGCATGGAACAGCCTACCTCAGGAAGTGGTGGATATGAATACAGTGCAGGGCTTCAAACAGGCATGGGATAGACATAAGGGAAATACAGATGAGTATGAAAAGATAGGCCATTGACAGAGCAAAGGCCAATGGCACATTCATGAGGTAGAAAAGAAATGGGCATACTGGATGGGCCTTGCGGTCCTTATCTGCCGTCAACTTCTATGTCTATGTTTTAAGTTACCATGGTGACCAAAACCACTCGAACTTCACGATCACCACTGACAATCTCTCAATGGCTACACATGGTTGTAATGGATAGTGGACCATACATTATCCTCTATTATCTCTTAAGAGGAGACATATCAGAAGGAAAGAGTCTGATGGTAATGCATACATCGAATAGCAGACTAAAACTCAGACAGGTGATAACCCCTGAGATGTTCAACCAATAATGTCTAGAATCTACCAGAATAAAAATGTCCAGACAGAGACATAATTCAGAGCATGCCACATTTATTAATCTCAGCACCCTCCTCAAATGCTAAATACAGATGGTCCTGTCTATATTGGCCCAATCATTAATTCAAGGAGAACTCTTTGTGGTACTGCAACATGTCAGAAGTCAGATCACAAGGGATGAAGGGTGGCACACAGGTGATGACAAGGACAAAGTGGAGATCCTCAACAAATGCTTCTCCATTTTACCAAGGAAGATGACAGTTGTGACCCACCCTCAGTGGAAGTTCTATTGTTAATCATGAAGTTGATTCCAGATCATTCAAAGGGAAAGAGTCCATGCAGAATTGGGAAACTCAAGGTGGACAAGGCAACAGGCTCGAATGAAATTCACCCTATGAGTCTTAGGGAGCTGACAGGGAGCTTGCAGCACCTTTGGCTGAACTATTTAACCTATTGCTTGAACTAGGTGAGGTCTTAAGAGATAGGAGAAGTGCCAATGTTGTCCTGCTCAATAAAAATGGGAATAGGGAAGTAGCTTTGCTCTCAAGGTTCCCCATATCCTAGAACCTCTCAATGGTATTATTCCTTGTAACACACACTCTGCCTTCCATTATTCTGTTTATAATTAGATAATATTCAGTCACACACATGCATTCTAGCTGATTAATTTATTACTGGCAACTGGCATAAATTAGGTATTTCACTACACTACTGCTTTTAAAAATTTGGATAACAACAGTGTCAATGTGTGCAACTTCTAATTTTAACATGACCTCACTAAGTCTGAATTTAATTTGTAAACTCTATATGTACTACCTCATTTTAGCTTACATATTATGATTGACCCTGTCTGCCCGCACCTCATCCTGCCCCTTTCATTTGCGCTTGTGTAATTATAAAAGTTGAAGACTCACTCTTAAACCTGATATCTGGAAAAGCGCAGAGGATGATGGTCTTGAACCTTTCTTTCTAAGACTAGGATATGCCCACCTCACAGCCTCAAGTCTTCATATCTTCAACCTCTCTATTACTTCTTCTTTAGTTCTGACCTGCTGGAAATCTGCCCACATCCTTCCACTTTTAAATCAGTGGACCCATGCGATCTCAACAACTACAGACCCATACCCATCTTGCCCATCCTCTCTAAAATCTTCAAAAAATTTGTCTATAACCAATTAAATCTTCACATCAAAACCTTTTCATTCCTTAATCCAGCCCAATTCGGTTTCGCAAATCACAGCACTATCACGGCTTTGGTGAAAGTAACAAATGATTGGATCTCGCGTCAATGCTAAGCTGGTTACTGGTGCTATTTTTGGACCATAGCAAAGCATTTGATACTGTTGATCACTACCTTCTAGTCTTTTGCCTGTCCAACTTAGGTGCTACTCTGTCCACCACTGAGTGGTTCACTAGTTACCTATCAGGGAGAACACAGAAAATCAAGTGGATGGCCTATTCTCTGCCCCCTGAGGGTTGTCAGAGGAGTCCCCAAGGCTCCATTCTATGCTTGATTCTGTTCTCTAAGTACATAAACAGTATTGACTCCCATATAATGAGCTCCAACTTGCACTTCTCTGTGGAACGATACTGTTCTGTATACTTCTGGATCTATGGTATACTGGAGTCAGGGATGTATTACAAGCTGATTTCACTCAGCTGGAAAATAATCTGATAAAAGCCAAGCTGCTCCTTAATGCTAAGAAAATGAAAACAATGATTTTCACTCGCTGTACCTCCCTGGTCCTCCCCTGTCCAACCTAATGAATTTATAGTTACTGCACTAGGTGAATCTTTGGAGTCATTCCTAAATTTAAATACTTGGGTATCTTGTTAGAAATTAAGCTCTCATTTAATGACCACATTGATGAACTATCCAGGAGGCTCAAAGCAAGATTAGGATTCTTTTTAGAAATAGGTCTCTGTTCCCTCGAGATATGAACAAGGCTAGTACAGTCCACATTCCTTCCCTACTCAATTACGGTGACTTAATTTACACTACAGCTTCAATTTCAAACCTAACCAAGCTTGACATCCTTTATCACCATGCATTATGATTCATTACCAACTGCCCTACCGTACTCACCACTGTGATTTGTATGCAGCTGTTGGTTGGACATCTCTCACCACTAGGCGCCTGCTCCACACTGGTATTTGGACCCTTAAGTTGCTCTTACAGAAATTACCATGCTACCTAACATAGTTAATCCGCATCTCCCACAGTGCATATTCCTTTGGGAAAACTGACTTTGTCTTGCTCAATGTACCTAGGACTCGTACCTCCTTTGGCAAATGTGCTATTTCGTATGCCCTCCTTCTAGGTGGAACCAACTCCAATCTTTACTAAAACTAACTAGCATTGTCTCAGTCAATTTCTTCAGAGTGTTAATTGCATCTAAAATAAAGATATTTATAACTGCTACTAAACACCCTTTTATCTCTATGTGTGCTTCTTGTCTATTATCTCTATTGGCCCTTGCCATACTGAGACCTTAATCCCTCAACCTACTTTACCCTTTGCTAACCTTCTCCTCCACCCCACCCTGCCCACTATTATTATTGTTTCCTTCTTCTAGTACTTCACCACTTTTTGATTATCTATTGCATCTTACAGCAACAAAGTGTTTAACCTCATCTGATACTGTTTGTCCCGAATCTGCACGTATATCTGTAACCTGTATCTCGCTATGAATTACCTGACTAGAGCATTGTGTATACTCTGTTTAATTGGTTATCAAAGTGTTGTACTGTATAAAGTGTCATTGTATGTGTATTACCTTCAGGACCTCCTTGTGAATGAGCTTGCTCAATGGAGTCTTCCTGCAATAAACTTGAAACTTGAATATGATTGCATATTATTTTCATTTATATGCTGCATGTCTTGCTCAAGACTCATGTCAAAAATAATATTGTACCCTGTGTGTTCTCCTCTAAATTTTATGTTGATTTTATTAATCCTATAATGTATCTGCATATGTACCTTTCTGTAGGATGTTTTGCTGTCCTAAACAGGACCTCCTTATAAATAGGCATTGCACAACTAGAGCCATTCCTGATAAAACAAATAAAATACAAATATAATTCCTGGTCAGTGTCCGATGCAGAACATACACTGATAATCTACAATTATTGCAGTTTCTGTTACAGTAAGTCAGCTCAGAAAGATACAGTGATGTTCATTTTAGCTTTGTCAATAGACTCCTACCATTTTATATTTTCAGTAATACCATGGCAATTAACACAGTATTTCAGGGTCTACAAGCAAGGCCAAATTAATGTGCACTCTTGGGAAGTTTACTCCTGTGATGTGTGAATTACTCAAGGAGAGTGTGGCAGTATCTGGTTCAGAATGGCAGTCTAATTTTTCACTACTGAGTCTATCAGCTCCTGACTGTCTCCTCCTAGCTCTGTCTCACTCACTGGAACACGATGCATGCTGACTGTGTCTGTGTTACAGTAGGCTGGGAATGAGCTAGGGAGAACTGCTGGACACAATAGACTGATCACAGTGATTAGGGAAAGAGTGGAGAGCCACAGGAATCGAAAACAAATGTTTGTCTTACCTCTTCTGCTGCCACCATCATCACTGTCCTAGAAAACTGATTGCATTTGCTTTGTGTGTGCCTGATCATTGAAGTGAGGAAATGCAGCCCTCTTAAATCTACCATGGAAACTAGTCCCAGAGCATCAATGCCTACACAGAGGTTGTTCATGATTTATTATATTTATTCGGTCTCAGATTACAATACCTTTGAGTGCAAGGTGTTCATTTACAAAGGTTCCACGTCAGTCGGAAAGGGTGAACAAACATAGAAAGGCAGTAAGAAAAGACAGATTTCAAGTAAACAACAATAATTACATACTCTGTATTTAGAAAACCTTTGAAATGTAACTTAAAACAGGGAAATAAGGAGTAAGCAGCCAGCTGGCCTTGTCGGAAACGTGGAGTAGAAAGAGTGGCATGGATTCTAGGTGTGGTAGAGTGGCCAGGGAGGGAAAGTGGGGAGGAGGGTAGACCACTGGTAGGAGGTAGTGCTCTGAGGTGGAGGAAAGAGGGAGAAAGGGGTGTTAATGGTTGAAACACAATGTATGGTAGACTTAGGTGAAACAGTTGCAGGAACCATTAGCCGTGAGATGCAGATAGAGCTTATGCTTGAAGGAGCCTAGTTTTAGTATATTTGGGAGATTTCTTTAGGAAGTACATTTAACCCAAGTGGTGCTCTTTATGCAAATGAGCACTGCCCTGGAGATTCCGGCACCTAGGTACATGCAGAGATTGGTGGGCTGAGCTTCAAGAGTACTGGGAGCTGCTGTGAGGGCTAAGGAGGTCAATGGTTCCAGGAGAAAAGAGGCCAAGAAGTGCTTTTAGCTAACAAGTACATTTGGTGCTGTATCCTTCTACTTAGTTGAAGCCATCCAGTTTGAGTGTACAGATCACAAGTATGGGTGAGGCATGCAGCACCTGTGAGAAGTCTGCATGCCTTATTTAAGGCAACAGATATTCTCTGGAGCAAGAAGATAGTGGCGGCACCATCGATAACAGACCATAGTTGACAGTGGGTAGGACAGAGCTGGTAACTGCAGTTCTGAGGGCTTCAGGTGTTAAACAGTGTTTATATGAAGCAAACCAATCTTGATATTGACAGCATGGGCCACATAATCAATGTTCTGTGCATAAGAGGTGAGCAGTCCAGAGTAATACCCAGTTACTTAAATTATTGGATTTGTTTCAGAAGTGCTTCACACAGTTTCTAACAGAGAGGGCTGAAATTTGTGTTTACTGTGGGGCCGCAGAACATCATGATATTTGTTTTTGTAGTTCAGGATCAATTTGTAACAGTGGAACCAGCCTTCTACTTCTTTAAAGCTATGCTAAAGTTGACGTTCCAGCTTCAGGGGTCAGGGTCACTAGTAAAGATGACAGCATCATCCACGTACAGGAGGATCCATTGGTGGCAAGCTCAAGGAAGGTTATTCAGGAAGATGCTGAATAGTAAAGGTCCTAAAATAGAGCCCTGCATCACTCCTAAGCGAACTGGTTGCTTGTCTGAGGTTACATCTGAAATTCTCACCTGTTGGGAGCGATCACCCAGGCAACTCTTGAACCAATGTAGAGTGTTGGTGGTGAGACCAATGTAAGTTTGTTGCCTGATAAGTAGAGCATGGTGGATGGTATCAAAGGCCTTTGTTAGGTCTATGAGGGCCACATTCACTAAGTTACCTTTTCAAGTAATTGATGGATAAAGCCAGTGAATGCAAATAAAGCTGTGGTGGTGCTATGCCTTTACAGAATCTGTGTTGCTGTGGGCATCGGATATAGTATTTTTGAGGCAGTTCATCAGTTGGTCGGCCACAATGCATTCAAGTGTCTTAGATAAAGGTGAAAAGTTGATATGGGCCTATAATTTGTATGTAATTTGCAATCCCACTTTGTGTATGGGGATAACTACAGCAGACTTCAAATTTGTGGGGAATTGCATTAGAATCAATGAGCGGTTGAAAATCTTAGTAATGGGTACCAGCAATTTGTCTAATGTGAGGGCAAGGCTCTTATGATCCAGTGAGTTTCCACTATTTCTAGACTTCCTATCACTTTGCTTAAGTATATCCTTGCCGTTGGTAATGAGACCTTCCTAATGCAGAAATGGGAGAAGCTGTTGATGTCTCTTTAGAATTGTGAGTTGGAGTAGGATGGGTGTCACCAAAGAAGTCCAGGTGGAGGACGTTACTCAGATCAGTGAAGGCATTATTAAAACATTTGCTATAGTGGTAGGTCAAATGTAGGGGTACCATCGATGTTTAGCATTGAAGGCAAGGTTTTGGGACTTTGCCAGCAATATCTTTAATGTTATTCCAGAAGTTCTTACTGTCCCCCAGGACATGATGATGCCACTGATGTTATTTGCCAAATATCATAGGAACAAACAGGTAAATTTCCTATGTTCTGCTCCTGTTAGAGCATACTTCATGGGTTTTGAAAAAAAGCCTACTGTTGCTTTGCTAAGCAACCTGAAAACACAATGGATCCATTGTAATTATGCCTTCTCGATAGCTATAGCATTCAATATAATGTAAAATGCCTGTAACCACTGTCTGCCATAGTATACTCTATGGTACTGTTGTCAATACCAGTGGTTCTTAACTGTAGTAATTATTTTCTCTGTACATTTTTTATGCTAGTTGTGAATGTTTGTATGATGTAATTGTGTTGTATTAAGACATGTTTCTGTAACTATATTAGTTGGTCTTGTTATTGCAATTGTCATACCTGTATGGCGTCATGTGTCAACTTTTGCATTATCAAAGTACTGCACTTACCGGTCACCACTGAAAAAGGACTGTCTTGTCTCAGTGGGCCTACTCAGTTAACGAAATTCAATAAATTAATAAAATAAATAAATTCATGGGAATTACTGCCTCTATATTTTGTGAACTTTGGCACTATGGAGAGAAAACTGCCAGTAGTGAAAACCTCTGTAGAATCAAGACCGAGTGTTACATAGTTTCTTCCAGGACATGACAGTGCTGCTATGGGTATGCTCTTTATGATCCTAATATCCCCAATAAATTTCAATGCTAATGACCTAGTTTTGCACCCAAACTTGGCAGCACTTAAGATGACCAGAAGGAAGTGGATGATTATTCCCACTAGTTACTTTCAAACTCTAGGGATGTACAGTGAAGGGCTGTTAATATTACCACAGATCTTACTACATGATGGCTCCTGTCTTCCACATAAGGAATGGGAAGGCCTCTATAGCAAAATGCACATGCACAAGCAATCCAGTCAGTGCAATAAGGCCTAGAGCAATGCAGCAAAGATCCTGGGAGGTATTGGGAGGGTTTTTACTAGGCAAGGAGAACCTCAAAAGTTCTGAGGTTCTAAAACGTTCCGATAGGCTAAAAAGTTTCAGATGCTTATCAGTACCTAGCGAACCTTTTATAAATGTTATTATTTTATGGTAACTGTATGTGAAAAATAATTTTAAACAGCATTTAATCTACATATCTATAGAAACAAAGCAATTAAATCATTGTTCAATAGTGCTAAAGTGCATGAGTAGTTAAATGAGATGAGGAGTGAATAATGTGACTGTGGATGTGCCTAATGAAGGATGGCGATGATATGGACAAAGGCAGGCAAGTCCCAGATCTCTATTTGTTTTCTAAAATGAATCTCCTGAGTCTGGCTGTTTGTAGAAGGGACAATGTGTTTGTAATGTGTCACTAATTATATTCAGCAACAGCTCTCAGTATGGAACACAACAGGTAGGGCATCTTGCAGAACGTGAACACTAACAGAAGCATCGTACTGGACCAAGGCTCATGAGTGACATGACATGATAACTGGGTGCCCTGATTCATGATGAAACCAAAGATTAAAAAAAAAAAAACAGGATTGCACAAAAAAGTTGAAGTGGTGTGATTTGAGATGACCATGAGCGTGATTAAATCGTGATGTGATGTGAGTCATGTTGGCACTGGCAGTGCTACTCAGAGCACCAAAAACTGGATGGAACTGAGCTTCCACAAATAGTTGCCATTGAAAAAATTTGAAATATCTACGGCTGTACTTCCCTGAACTGTCTAACTGAGAACACACATAATACAAACAATGTTCACTCTGAGATTATAGCTGGATTAAGTACAGCTGGCTTGTGAGACAAAGATTTGAGTCTATCTGCTAGTAGGGCATCATGCAGAACATGAACACTAACAGAAGCATTGTGCGGACCAAGACTCATGAGTGATGTGACATGATAAGTGGGTGTCCTGATTAATGGTGAAACTGAAGATTTAAAAAAAAAAAAAAAACAGGGTTGCACCAAAAAAGTTGTTTCTTCTGTAATCACAAAGTATGGAACAGGTACTGTAGGTGTACTTTTGTAGTGATTTCTATGTCAGTACAATCAGAGATAAACTTTGTTATGCATCCTTTAGATATTTTCTTAGCAAGATCTCTTTTATGAGAGCAGAACAAAACATAGTATGTGTTTAAAGAATGGATAGTTTCTTTGTAATGTCCCAAATGGGACAACAAAAATTCAAGAGTTGTAATAATGCATGTTTTCTTTCTGAAGAAGACAAAATGTAAGTGTTTTGTATCTCAGAGCCGAGGATACTGTCCCTACTGGAAGGGTTTGCTACTGCTGTGGTGTTGTACTAAAACAAGCTCCCAGAAATAGTTGGCAAATCTGAAAATTGTGACTGTGATGACCATGAATGTGAACATGATCATGACCGCGATGACGGTGAACTTGATTTGTCATGAAGATGAGGAATTGTGTAACAGTGGCTGGGCTTCCTGAGCTTCAGATACTGGATGGAACTAAGCTTCTTCATGACCGTGATGACCTTGAATGTGAACATGAATGTGATTCATTGCGAGGATGAGGGTCATGTTACAGTGGCAGCGCTTCCTGGAGCTTCAGATACTGGATGGAACAGAGCTTCCAGACATAGTTGCCAAATATGAAATTCGTGACCGCTATGACCGTGAACATAATTTTTAAATTTTTATTTATTCTATGTGACATGATGTGATGGAATGCCCTACCCACTGAGCCAAAGCTTACACCTCACTGAGCGAGCATAGGGAGGAAGACGACAGAAGACTGATTTCTTGAGGGGGGCACTCAGACAGTATGCAAGAAGTAGCACTGGTGCACTGACAAATGTCTTGCAGATTTTATTTCACACACAGAATTTATTTCACGCACCACCTCTGCTAATGGTGATGCTGCAGGCACTGCTGCTAGTATACCCACATAGATTCAGGGGACCCTGCCTGGCCTAACATTCTCTGACACAGTACTTTTCCCTTCAAGGAATTTGTTTTATTTATTATTCCACATGATGTGATGGAATGCCCTGCCCACTGAGCCAAAGCTTATACCCCACTGAGTAAGCACAGGGAGGAAGATAACAGAAGACTGTTATCTTGGGAGGGTCAAGCAGACAGTATGCAAGAAGTGGCACTGGTGCACTGATGACTGGCTGGCAGTTTTGGCAGATTTTATTTCACACACAGAATTTTTCAGACACCACCTATGCTAAGGGCAATGCTGTAGGCACTCCAGCTAGTATACCACAAAAGATTCCGAGGGACCCTGCCTGGCCTAATGCTGACACAGTACCTTTCCCTTCAAGGATTTTGTTTTCTTTATTCCACATGCTACGACGGAATACCCTGCACATTAGCCAAAGCTTATACCTCACTGAGTGAGCACAGGGAGGAAGATGACAGATGGCTAACTTCTTTATGGAGGTCACTAAGACAGAATGCAAGAAGTAGCACTGCAATGATGACTGGCTGGCAGATTTTATTTCACACACAGAATTTATTTCACACATCACCTACACTAAGGGTGATGCTGCAGGTACTGCTGCTAGTATACCCACAGAGATTTTGGGGACCCTGCCTGGCCTAACCCTCTCTGACACAGAATGTTTTCCTTCAAGGAATTTGTTTTATTTCTTATTCCACATGATGTGACAGAATGCTCTTCTCACTGAGCAAAGCTTATACCCGCTGATCAAGCACAGGAGGAAGATGACAGATTGACTTCTGGGAGGGGCACACAGACAGTATGAAAGAAGTGGCACTGGTGCACTGATGACTGGCTGGCAGTCTTGCAGATTTTATTTCACACACCACCTCGCTAAGGGTGATGCTGCAAGCACTGCTGCTAGTATGCCCACAGAGATTCTGGGGACCCTGCCTGGCCAAACCCCTCTGACTCAGGAGGAGAGATCACACAGACAGTGTGCAAGAAGTGACATGAGTGCACTGATGACTGGCTGGCAGATTTTATACACACACTCTAGTTCTCCAAGTTGCCCTCATTCTCCGTCTCGAGTTCCATCCAGGCTCATCATTCAATGTTCATGTTCATGAAGATCCCTGTCCAAGTTTCCTTTCCTATACTTTGTACTCCTCAGTCCCCAGTCCAGTCCTCACACAATCCCAAACTCCCTCCTGAATCCCACACCCAGTCCTTGCTGGCAATCCCATCCTGAGACCTGACTCCCACCCCAACTTCCCAAGAAATTGGAGTGGCAGACTGGCAGTGGATTTTCACTAGTCCATAGGGCAAAAAATGCAAGTGGCACAAGCACAGAAGAAACAATCGATTCAGCGATCCAGTGATGCAAGGAGCAGCCAAGGTAAGCTACTGCTCCATCTCATCCTCCTAATTCCTCTGCATAGCTCTAAGGTGGACCACATGGGCTGCTAGGCAACAACCCAATCAGGTGCCACCTTAGAGATGGACAGCTGGGCCATCCAATGAGGGACCAGGGTCTTGTTTCTGGTCCCTCTTGTGGGTTCCTTCTACTCTGGCACTTCTCGCACTGCAGTTCCCTAGGTAGGAGCCATCCGAAACCGATCTGAACAGCCAAGTGTTCGGAAGCAATTCATTTCTTAACAATTCAGCATGTTTGGGTTGTTTCTTATTTTCATGAACCAGCTCGCCCATCCTTTGTTTTGACAGTAGGAGACAGGAAGTAAATTGCCCTGTACAAGTGACTGATGAGGCCCTCACCTGGAATATCATGCCCAGTTCTGGTGTCAACACCTGAGAAAGGGCAAATAGAGGCTGTAGTTGGTGCAGCATAGGGTCAACAAAATGATGCAGAGCCAGCAGGGCAGATCCTATGAGGAAAGACTGTGCCCTTAATTTGTACTCATTGGAGGCCAGAAGGTAGAGGAGTGACATGATAGAGACCTATAAGGTTTCCTTTGTGGCAGTACAGTTCTGTGATTTCAGGCAATGAGCTGCAAACCTGGAGACCTAGGTTTGAATCCCACAGCCCTATCTGCACACTTTGTGACCCTGAACAAGTCACTTAACGTCCTTGTGCTCTAGGTCACACCAGAAACAAGCTTTGGCTTAGTGTGCCTTTCCTAGTTGACTAATTTCCCTTTCCTTTCTCTATACCTATAGGTTGGTGTTGAGTGACATAAATGGAAGGGAAGGAAAGGGAGTAGTAAAAGACAGGGATCAAAGAAGAAGGACAAAAAGATGTAAAGGGGTAGCAGGCAGAGTGGTAACACAAGGTTGCAGGCCATGTATACAAATGCCCAAACTCTAGAGATAAAATTCGAGCCCTGAGGCTTTCATGGCAGAGGCAGACCTGGATACTGTGGCCATTACAAATCATGGTGCACTGGAAGCCACGACTGGCACATGGCATACCAGGCTATACTCAATTTAGGAAAGACAGGGTGGGAAGAAAGGGAGGGGTTGTGCTATAAGTAAGGAAAGTATAACAGTGATTGTACTGTTAGTCATTATGGAGAAAGAAACTGAGCCACTTCTCACACTGGTGTGATCTACAGACCTCAAACAGGGAGAATCTAGATAAGTACTGGTGGAAGCCACTTGCAAAATGGTAGAAAAGAAGTGCTACTGCAACTGGGGATTTAAGTCATCTGAATGTAGACAGGAGCCTCACAGCTGCAGCTTTATCTGAAGCAATGACATGCTAGCCTGCCTGCAGAGAGTGTTCCTCTGGTAACTAGTCAGTGAGCCCACTGATGATGGGGAAAGGTGGGAGGCCACCCAGGAATCAATGATCATCATACAGTGTGGTTCATCAAAAGGACAAGCAGAGGAATTAAACCACAAAAGGACAAGGATCCTAGACTTCAGGAGGGCAGATTTTAAAAGAATGAAAGAATGCCTCAGGGATTTCCTAGTCCTGGGGTGACCTGGGTAGGCTGGAGGAACAGTAGGTAAAAGATAAGGAGGGCATAGCAAAGGCGACAAACTTTTGTGCACAGGAAGTGAGCAAAAGCAAGAGGAAAAGAGACTGCGATGGCTCTTGAAGAAAAGTGTGTGAAATAGTAAAGGCTAAAACAGTAGCATTTAGGAAGTATAAATAGATGCAGATTGAGGAGGAAATGGAGAGTATTGGGAAAACAGAGATAGACAGGGAAAGGGGTAATGAGGACAAAGCTGCAAAAGAGGAAAGACTAACCCAGTTGTAACAAAAGGAGCAAGACTTTTAGGTATGTAAGTGAAAAGAAGAAGACTGGGAGGGAGTAATGTGTTGCGGAATATCAAGAAAAGGCAGATATCTAACAAATACTCTTGTCCAGTGTTCACAGAGGAAGAAGCAGGAGGTGCCCAATAAAAGCATCAAGAGACACTGGATGGAGGAGAGACACTAGTCCTTTTTCAGAGGACAGAATCCTGGGAAACTCACAAATTTGAAGGTGGACAAAGTGATGGGGCCAGACAGGGTCATCCCATGGTTTTGAAGTGATCCCAGGGAGGTACTAGTTGAACTTCTGACAATCTTATTTAAGGCATCATTGGAAACAGGAGTGATTCTGGAGGACTGGAGGAGGGCAAATGTAGTCCTACTCACAAAAGCAGTAACAGGAAGGAGGTTGTATCTATAGGCCAGACAACCTGAAATCAGTGATGGTAAAGTTAATAGAAACACTTCCAAAGGAAAGGATTGCAGAGTATCTGACATCCAGTGGGTTACAAGACCCGAGGCAATATGGACTTACAGGGAAGGTTTTGTCAAACAACTCTAATAGAGTTCTTTGGCTAAGTGACCAGGAAAATAGATCAGGGTGTAGCAGTGGACATGGCCTGCCTAGTTTTCAGTCAGGCTTTTGAAATCATTCCATGTAGGAGACTCTAAAGAAGCTGGTTGGCTTAAGAGTGGGTCCAAGGGTAGTAAACTGGGTAAGAAATTGGCTCAAGGAATTGGCAACTGAGGGTGGTGTTTAATGGAGTGCACTCTGGAGAAGGGAGGGTGACCAGCAGGGTACCACAGGACTCAGTACTGTGACCGGTCATCTTCAATGTCTTTATAAGTGACATTGCAGATGGACTGGAAGGAAAGGTCTGCCTCTTTGCAGATAACACAGAAATCTGTAATAGCATGGACACTCTGGGGGTGGAAAGAATGTGTAGCAACTCAAGAAAACTAGAGGAGTGGTCAAAGGTATTGCAGCTGGTTTCAATCCACAAAATGCAAAATCATGCATTTAGGGCACCGAAAAACAGAGGCAGAGTAAAAATCTGAGAAGAGGTATTGGACAGTTACTAAGCAGGAAAGGGACCTGGGGTAAACATATCTGATTACCTAAAGGTGGCCAGACATTGTGCAAAGGCAGTTGGTAAGCCAAGGGAATGCTGAGTGCATGGGAATAATGTCACAAGCAGAAAGAGAAGGGTGATGTTGACATTGTATAGATCACTGGTGGGCCCCACCTAGAGTACTGTGTCCAGTTTTGCAGAACACAACCCAAAAGGACATAGAGTGGTGGCTGTCCATAGAAGGGCAACAAAAATGGTGCAGGGTCTGCATCAGAAGTGCTAAATGGAGGACTAATGGATCGTCATATGTACACCATTGAAGAGAGGAGGCGAGACGGGATAACTGAGAACTATAAATACCTCATTGGAGTAAATAAGGTACAGGAGGGAGTATGTTTCAGAAAAAGGATGCACAAGAGTAGTGTGACATGCAAAGAAGCTAAAGGGATGTAAATTTAGGAGATATAAAAGTACTCTTCATAGAAGGAGTGGCAGCTGCCTGGAACAGACTCGACAGAGGTGGTGGGGACAAAAACAGTGGTGGGGTTCAAGAATATATGGAATAAGGAAACTTAGTTGGAAGTGGGGAAGGGAGAGGCCGAGATCAAACAGGTTCTGCAGTGACTCTATAGATAGGGAAAATGGGTAGACTGGATAGGCTAAGCAGTCCTTTCCTGCTGTCAAGTTCTGTTCCTTGTACTTGGAATAGGGACGTGGTTATGAAGAACACACATTTGAAGTTGGTGGGGTAACCTCAGGAGGGATGTTAAGAAGAGTTTTTCATTGTGCATAGAGGGTGGTGAAGCCTACTGCAGTGATTGTCAAACAGAAGTGGTGGGGGTGGGTACTATAAACAGGTTCAGACATAGCTTGACAGACCAAGACTACTAATAGTTCCACTAGGGGACCAGTGAAGTGAGGCATTTGGAAGGAGATAACCCTCCAGGATAATTAGGCTGGGGTCGTGATGCAGTAATACATATATGGGCAGACTGGATCGATCCTCATTTTTATCAGCCAACAGTGTATTTGTTTCTATTTAAATCATTAACGGTATTCTGCATGTTCTTCAGTAGTTATTATTGAAGGTACAGTAACAGCACCTTTCTGGTCTCTATGCCCATTTCCTATACTAGAAATGAACATAAATGTGTATGGTAGGTGATCTAGGATGCAGCTTGTCGGTGTAAATGGCTATGAATCTAAAGAAGAACAAGTGGCTAATTGAGTACCTCAGGGGTCAGTTCTGGAGCCAGTTCTTTTTAGTCTATACATTTCCAGCATGCAGATGACTCAGGGTGTGTAGATGACAAAATCTGCAGATGGCCTTAAAAATTGGTTATGTAGTAGATAACACTGAAAATGTAGATAGACTACAGGAGGCAAAAAGACTGTACGGCTGGTCGCTTCTGCCAAGATGAAATTAAATCCTGAGAAATGTGCAGTGATAAATTTTGAGTATAATAACTCCCTAAAAATACCAAGGGAGGCACAATTGTAAGTGATTTAGATTGTGAAAAAGATTTGGATGTTATGATGGATAGTAGTCTTAAACATTCAAATCAGTGTGATATAGTAGTTAAGAAATACAACCATATACTGTCATGTGTAAAGAAAAATATTGCCAGTATGGATAGTGAGTGATCCTGCCTATCTAAAGGTCTATGGTATGTCTGCACCAGGAGTAGTGTAGCAGTTTTGGGCACCACATTATAGAAAAAGTATACTTGGACTAGAACAGGTCCAGAGGAGAACAACAAAATTGATTGGGGATTGGAGGGTTTAAGCTATAGTAAAAGGTTAGGAAATGTAGGACTGTATAAACTTGAGATGAGAAGACTGAGTGGATACATAATAATAGTCTATAAGTCATTAACTGAGCAAAATCTTCAAATGTGTTTACATCTGGAGTGTAACCCCATGAAGAAAATAACAAGAGGGTATAAATTTCAATTGATTGGTAAACACTTTAAACCCGGGGAAGAAGGAGCTGGTTCTCCCAAAGAAGTGTGAGTATGTGGAATAGTCTTCCCAAAGCTTCTGTGGACAGTAAAACTCTGAATCTTCAAACAAAGATTGAATCAGTATTCACTGGAGAAGGAAATAAATGGTTATGTACATTTTAATTAAACGGCAGACAAGCTAGATAGGTATTTAGTCTCCTTGTGTCTGTAATTTCCTATGGTTCTATGCATATAGACTAGATAAATAAGTTAATCATATTACAATTATTAATAAAATGTTCATAATCTTAATGTCTGATTCTGTATTAGAACAGCCTGGTATAATTCTTTGTGGAACAATAAGCACTATTATATGGCTCTAAATATGAAAATGTAGGGAACCAGGTGGATTTCTGATGAAAGAGCATTCTGGTGGACTGTGGCTCTACTGTTATGGCATGGTCTCCCAGATTGTAACAGGGACATGGGAATGTGTAGCAGTAGGGATGGTGGACCAGTCTGATGGGAATCAGACCCCCCAGCTCTCTCAGCATCCGGCAGATCAGATAAATAAGGACTTATGCAAGGTGTACTGAATCCATGACTCAATGCTTTTCCCACTTAACAGTGCTTTTCAGATGGGCTCAAATTAAAAAATAAACAAATCTCCCATCTACTAAACCCCATCTGCTCCTGTCCACAAGGGAAAATCAAAAATGAAACTTTACTTTTCCCCTTTCTAACTCTCCTAACTGCCACTCGTGTCCTGTCATGCAATTGCAATGCTTTGAGTGTACATGCTGCAATGCTGCATGAGTTGAGAGAATGCAGTATCTCCAAGCCTAGCAAGAGACAGCAGCTGCACCAGATGCATGCATAAATTCACAGTAGGCCAGGCCCAATTTTTTTTTATAAGTGCATCCTGTGGCTGCAGAAGGCATCATCATGCATGTGTGTGGCAGGGGTATTTATTATCACATGTGCATGTGTGCAGGAGGGGTATCAGCACTGTAGATGGGAAGAGGGGTGGGACAGGAGAATTAATTTGGGACAGAGGGTATAAGCTGATGGGGAGGGGTAGGCTATTTTTTCAGACTGACAGGATAACTAATGGTATCAGCAGCTGATGGGAGGATGGGTAGGGTATTTGTATTGGGACAGGGTGGATATATACAAATGAGAGGTGGATAGGAGTATTAATATTGGTTGGGGTATCAGCAGTTAGTAAGGGGTAGGGTGTTTGTTTTGGTACAGCGTGGAGGTGTATGCATGGGGGATGAGGTAGGGATATTTTAAATGGGACAGGGTGGGCATTAATAGATGTGAGGAGGGTAGGGTAGTCATTATGGAATAGGTGGTTATATCAGCAGATGGGAGGAGAGACTGTGGTATTTGTATTGGGAAAGAGGTGGATATCAGCAGATGGAGTGGATAGGGGTGTATACTGTGGCAGATGTACATTCTGGGGCAGTGTAGGTGTCACCAGACAGGAAGGGGATCAGGAGTGTGCTACATACTGGGGTGGGGAGAGTGTCATTAGACAAGTGTGGCAGGGAATATGCATAATTACTGGGTTGGGATGGGGGCTTGGGATGTGTTTAATCAGAGATGTCCTCCATGCCCCTCTACCTAAAGTGTAAGAGAAAAGAACACAAGTGGATAATCTATAACCAACAGATGAATGCATAGAATGGAGTCAGAAAAACAGACTGACATGCAGGTAAGGAAAAACTAATTTTCAATGTTCTACTGTATTTGTGATTATTTTGAGAGTATTTTCATCAACTTCCTGAAAGTTCTCATTTAAATCAGAACCAATCAGAACTAATCAGCACTCTAACCTGGAACTGATCCTGATAATAGGAGTAGGATCTTTTGGGTCCGCCCATCATTATGCAGCAGTTCCTGAATAAGCTACAGTGGTAGCCAGAGATATGTCCCAGTAAACAAGTAGCTATATCTTGATATATCATAGGAAGTCCCTTTGAAATGAATGGATTTCCTGAAATATTCAGAAATGCCTATATATACTGAGACCTGTCTCTGGCTATGACTGCAACATATAACTCCCGAGGACACTGGCTGTAAGAGGAGTGTGGAATTCCAGGAAACCAGAGAGTAAGGCTTTGAAAGTCAATAAATGATCCTTGAGTCAATCCTCTGTCACTGGCAGCCAATGCAGATTGTACATTACCAGAGTAATGCAGGTGAACATCCGAGCCTTGTAGCGGCATTCTTTACTAGCTGTATTTGTCAGGTCAGACAGCAAGGCAAGACCTTATAGTGTGCATTACAGTAATCAATGCATGGCTAGGTGAATACCTGCACCAGTGTTCTCATGTCAGAAGGTTCAGTGAAGGACCACAGCATGGCAGTAGTTTTAAGATGGAAGAAACTACTCTTTACTTCAAATGACATCAAGATTCAAGCAATAACCTCTCATCAAGAGTTACTACCAAACTTTACAGCCCTACCACCTCAAGATGCATCCCATCAGTGATGCTTGTGACCACACCTAGATTGTGTCTGTCAGATCAAGCACAAGTACATACAATATTCTGCCGGATACAGTGCAATTCAATTGCAGTTAATTCCTTTGTCATACAGAAATCTGTGCCATTTTACCACTATGCTTTATCCTGGTGAATCACTATAAAGGCAGAAACCGCTATACTAAACCTACCAGTAAAAGTTCTATTTTGTTGGGTTTCAATGCCTTAGGAGCCTGTCCAGCTACTGATCTCTAATAATTACTACTCTAAAAATAACATCAAGGAGTCTTGATCAGCACAAAAAAATTCTAAAAATAAACTCTGGCCAGAGCTGATTGCACTGCAGCTGAAGAATCTGGGGTAAAAATATTGAAAATTACCACGTTACAAGCTTGCATCCCTGCATTCACAAAATGTAACCTAGGCTCATATATTTGTTGTTTTGTAATATTTGTACACCAAATTATCAACATAGCCCTGTTATGACCGTGCCTCATGAAGAACGGCAGAAAAAATGTTCAGCTCCTGGCCTAAAGGGGATTTCATGCAGGACTGCAAAAGCAACCAGGATGCAAAACAAATTTTGGGCAGGAGTTGAAAAATAACCAGCTGTCACATCCATGAGGTGCTATAAAGAAATTGGTGTTGAAAATTTGGGCTAAGAATATTTAATATTACCAAACTTATGAGCCTGCATTTGCAAACTTCAACATACCCTCATAAGTTTGTTTTAAACATTTTTACACCAAGTTTAGAACATAACCTTCTTATGACCCCACCTCATGAACAAGGACAGAGAAACCTTTCAACACCTGTCCGAAAGGTGATTTTTGCAGGGACCACAAAATCACCTTTCAGGGTGTAAAAAAAAAATTGGGCCAGGATTTGAAAAATAACAGCTATCACATTCATGAGGTGGTGTAAAGATATGGCTATGTTGTAAATTTGGGGTCAAAATATTGAATATTACCAAGTTGCAAGCCTGCCTTCCCATAAAATTCAACATGGGCTCATAATCTTGTTGTTTTCATTATTTTACACCAAATTTTGGACATAGTCTTCTTATGACCCCACCTCATGAACAAGGCAGAGAAAATATTCAGCTCTTGCCTGAATGGAGATTTTGCTCAGGAATCACAAAATCACCTTTTAGGACAGATGTACCTAATGTCAGTGCAACTGCTCATGAGACAGGTCCCAGAAAAGGCATGTTGAAAATGTGGGCCAAAATATGGTAAAATGGACAAGTTATACTACTAAGTTCAAAACATCATTGAAATACATTGAACTGCATACCTGTTTCATCAGTTCATGGTCCAGTTTTGAAGAGTGAAAATGTGCTTGTGTCCAGAAAGGATTACGGCATTGTACTCCCAATTGGTAAATAAGGAATTGGGGTGCGTGCAGTGGGAGGATTGGGTGAGGGGACTGTTACAGCTGCAAAGACATCAATGGATGGTTTCTTTTACAAGTTAAAAAAAAGACAGAGGATTCCAGGACTGGGGATTGGGCACCCCAGTGTCACTATTATGTTTCTTGGGGGATAGGGTGGTGGGTGCTGAGAGGAAGGGTTGGGTGAGTGGGATATATATCCACATCTCACACGAATAACTATGCATGCAGTAGTGGACAGGGGTTACTAAAAAAAAAGAGGATTGGTAATCGAAACATCTAGGAATTGGGCACCCCTGTGTCACTATTATGTTTCAGGAGTGGGGTGGGGTGGTGGGTGCTGAGAGGAAGGGTTGGGTGGGAGGAGGAGGAAAAGTATATATAATAGAAATTTCTGTCAGTGATCAAGATGGAGCGCGGCACAGTCCACCATATCCAAGATGGCCACAGAAGTCTACTGTGTATGCGCAGTCAAGTTCAGTGGCCATTTTGGACATGGCGGACTGTGCCGTGGTCCACTCTGATATCTGACTGAAGAAAAGTTGTACAGTGCAGAGCGACTACTAATGGAGAGAGCAGAGTGCTTTATGGACATGGAGGCAACTGTGAGGCAACTTCACATTCTTGTTTGGTTGGAAAAGTCTCCCTTTTCCTATCTCAGGAGGTCTGCATGGCTCCACCGACTGCAGCCCTAACAACACAAAGGAATACTGGCTAAGCACAAAGGACAGATACAGCTGTGTATCATCTGCATAGCAAAGCAGTGGAACCCAGGACTGTACTTCCTAATTAGTTATCCCAGTGACACTATGTTCACAGTGCACAACACATACAAAAGGACATACCATTGGGGTACACTTCAATCCAGGTTTATAATCCACAACTGCGAATTCCCAAAATTAAATTCAGTTTTCATTTCCAATGGTTTATAATAATTTATAGTAATATGTCTTGGTAGCTTGTCCAAACGCCACCTAAGGAAAAAGGAACCCCAAGATGGAGTACTGGATTCATGGGGTGAAACTTAGCAGTACAGAGGAGGAACAGGATCACGTAGTAATCATCAGTAACTCTCTTAAACAAATGAGCCAGTGTAACAAGGCTTAAAAGCAAAGGCCAACAGGATGATGGCATGTATCTGGAGGGGTACTGATAGCAGAAGAAAAGAGGTAATACTTCTCCTAAACAGATCCTGATGAGGCCTCACCTTGGTATTGCATCCAGTTGTGGAGCCCTCACCTCAGAAAGGACAGGAGTGGGTTGGAAGCAGTGCAGCTCAGAGTAACAAAAATGATGTAGGGCCTACAGGGTAGATCCTATGAGGGCGCCTCAAGGCACTAAATGTGTACTCACTGGAAAATAGAAGAGAGAGGGACATATCATAGAGACCTTCATGTTCCTAAAAGGAATATAAGTAAACTGCAGGAATTATTTACCCGAATACCAACTCAAAGTTACATTGTCACTGGTGGAAATTAACAGGAGGAAGGTTCAGGAGGGTATGAAGAAGTTTTTCTTTACAGAAAGAGTGGTGGAACCTTGGAACAGTCTGTTGGCCAAGGTGGTGGGTACATAGTCAGGGGATTCAATCAGGCATGGGATACAATGAAGGGAATAGTGGTCGCTGGGGTGACACGACTGAGGAGGAAAGTATAGATGGGGTGGGAAGGGTTAGTACCCTGGATGAACAGTAGGTTCCAGGAAGATTTCAGAAATTATAGGGCATATGGGCAGACTAGATGGACCGCTGGTTGTTTTCTGCCACCATGGGCTATGTTTCTATCTATTTATTAATTTATTTATTTAATATTTGGGAACTGGTAAAGGCATGCTGAACCAAGGCTAGTTTCGAATTGTGACCTGGGTTTAAGTGATTACAAAGGAGACTGCAGTTAAACAGGCTAATGAGTGAAATAAAACAATATTAAAATATCATAGGTTAGATATTCTGTGGGCCCCATTCTCAAAGGATACGTCCAGTGATCCAGATACTTTTCGGACTCAGATGTATTTACTACTATCTTCTTACACCTGATAGTATTTAATCAAAATGGTAGTACTGTCATCCACTGACCTATCTCATACCCCCAACATCTAAACCAAGTCTCAACCCACTGGACACCTTCAGTCGCTGACTGTCTAATTCTGCTGTGGAGCCATACTGTCACCTTATTTTTAACATTGTCATGTTGCATCAGTCCTTCTAACTAGCCAGTGAGCAACTCATGTCCCCACCCCTACGGGTTCCTGTGTAGTGCCATGGTTGCTAGCATCTCATGGAACTGCAAACCTTATACATGTGTACCACATATTGTAAATTTGCCAGGTTGGAAAAACTTCCTAAAATCAGAAAGTGTGAGTATTTCAGTCAAAATGGTAGTAAAATGCTCCTTTACTCCCTTATCTGCTCCCCTGGATCGTCTGGCATAACTTGACTTGCCTAACAAAAATGGTGCAAGTAGCAAGTTATGCCAGCTGTTGTGAATACGGTATTCTGCAAAGCGGCCTGTAACATGCTGCAGGCTGCTTGCACCAAAGTGGACTTACGCCACTCAGTCATGCCTTAACCCCCTGCAACATGGCGCTAGGGGTTTATGGCAGCAGTTGCACCCTATTCTGGAAGGGCAGCAACAAAGTCCCCAGGGCACTAGTCTACAACAAATCCCAGGGAATACCATCAACATATAGCTGTATAACTGTACTTGCGTCCCAGGAGGTTGCCTGCAAGTGCAGCCCACCCATACCTCCCATAATATGCCACCCTTCCCTAACACTGCCCCTGACCCCAAAACACGGAGGCCCCACTGGGCTACTTCTGTTCCCCAATACAAGAATGCCTCACAGGGGCTGCAGCATGACCCTAATAAATAGCACATCAGAGACTCTCACAACCTTCCCAGCCCTGATCCCCAATGCCAGCTGCTCACAAATGGCAATTCTGATAATAATAATAAATGCGCTGTCATTCTGGTAATTCCATAATAATAGAAAAGACACCATTATCCTTGGTAGTCCAGTGGCTCCCACCCCGGCATTGCCAGACCACCCCGCACCCCCAGCCGGCAGCTGACACAGCCACTCTCACCACCTTGGCCCAGCCACTGACTGAGCTCTGTCTGGGTGCATACTGTATATATGCACTCAATGAATGAATGACAGTTCATTCATTGGTGTGCTATACAATACACACTCAGATGGAGCTCAGTCAGTCGGCTTCCACAGTGGTGAGACATGAACTGTGCCAGTCGCTGGCTGGGTAATGAGGGTGCGGGGTAGTCTGGCAATGCTGGGTGGGAGAGCCACTGGACTACCAGAGATTATGTTTTTTTTGTCTGTTATTCTGGGAATTACTAGAGATTATGGGGCACTTATTATTATTATGGGAATTGCCATTTGCAGGCAGCTGGCATTGGGGATCAGGGCTGAGGCACTTTCGTCCTATCGCCTGGGGTTGCAGTCTGCAACATGCCCCTCAGGCACATATTTCTTGGCATACCTGTGTGACTGTCGAAGCCACAGGACTTAGCCACGGGACCCTTCCTTCCAGAATCAAGCACAGGTTCCTTGGTGCAACTGCACCCTCGAGATGTCTCAAGCATGTCTCAAGTTGCGACATGTGTAGGGTGCTTACAGAATCGGGCCCTGTTTAAATAATAAACAATTAGTTGCCCTACCTGACCTCATAGTGCCTTTACTGATAATATCAGATAACTAACTTGACAGAAGACTGTGATTCTGAAAATGCAACAATTATGAAGATATCCATATAAAGTCAGATTTATGTTTTTGAAAGAAACAAAGTATGGCATTAGCTGGATTATTTACTAGATGAATAATAGCAAAAAGTGAAAAAGATGAAAACACTAAAGTTAAACATTTTGTAAATATAATAATTGAATGCCATCTTTATTAGTTTTATTAGTAACCTGCTTTGTATGGTTCATTATGTTCAAAAACATTCTCTTGTTTAACCTAATTACTAGACCTTGTTTTGACTTTGTGTGTTGGGATTTTCTTTACAAAACATTCAGAGCATGGAGAGGACTTAAATGCCGTGCTCTTCTCGAGTATAAAATTTGCAATACGTCATGCAATTATAATAAATGTTACCTTTATTATAAGTTTTCTCAGTCAAAACTGTTGCAGTACTACTGAAGCACATTTGCCTCTCATGCAAATAAAATGTACTGTACCACTGAAATTACCTTGTCAGATTAGATTGTCTGCTCTTAGACTACAGGTCTGCAAGCTTTTTGCTTAACTTTATTTCTTGGTAATTTTAAAAGTCATCTATGGAAACAGCAAATTGTTAAAACCTGCTGATTGTAGCTTTAACTCTCATTCAAAAACCACAAAGGAGCTCTCACTAGGACAGGGTGCCATGGAAAACTAAAAGTCAAAACACAAATCCAGGCACTCCACCACCAAAAGAACTTGGCCCAGAAGGAAACATTTAAAAGATTTATTGAATTGCCTGACCGTTTCTGGTCCCACTGGACCCTATATCAAAGGCTAAATGAGGCAGAAAAACACACACATATATAACCCTAGAATAGATCACATGACAAATTACATCAATTAAAAACACAAATAAAATGTGTCTAACAATGAAGCAGTACTACATTCCTCCATGGAATTCTATATATCTAACAGGCAGAAAACTAATTACTTCAAACATTCAATGAATAAAACAGCAGTACTAGTTTAACAATTATACAACATTAGAAAACTACATTCCTCCATGGAATTCAATATATCTAACAGGCAGAATACTAATTACTTCAAACGTTCAATGAATGAAAACAGCAGTACTAATTTAACAATTATACATCATTAGAAAACTACATTCCTCCATGGAATTCAATATATCTAACAGGCAGAACACTAATTACTTCAAACATTCAATGAATAAAATAAAAATAAACAGCAGTACTAGTTTGACAATTATACATTATTAGGAAACATATCAAATCAAACATGTCTAATAATGATATCATTAGTACCTAAAGTCCACATGCAAGGAAAGGAACATAGAAATTGGGGGATTACAAAAGGAAAGAAAAACCAGCTTCACTTTCTCAATAGACTGACGTCTTTCTTCTAAAAAGGCTTTATATCAAAATTACCATTTAAACCTGAACTAATAGTTGCTTTTAATTGCAAAATAAGCGTCTCTTTTAAGAATCAAATTTCTATAATTACCCCCTAGGTTCGAGATACTTTATCAATAGCATATACTTAAAAAATGTTTACATATCGTTTTACATGCTAAAATATGTGCTGCCGTGGCATAAAGTAAATCTTCTCTTAATATAGCCCGTTGGTGCTCACCAACTCTAATCTTGAAACTCCTTTCAGTTTTCCCCACATAAAGGCATTACATGAGCAGGTTGCCAGATAAATCACACCACTGTGTTACAAGATGTAAATTGTCTAATTGTAAATTCCTTGTATTGTTAATGGTTGAAACAGTTTTACCATTATCCACGACATCAAATAAATGTAATTATTACATTTAAAGCAACAAAAGGGTTGTGTTAGCCACGTATTTGTTTGTGTATCTACAAAGTGACTATGTACAAGACTATCTTTCAGACTAGCTACCTTTCTAAATGTAATTCTTGGTGACTGTTCTGCTATATTCTCAAGATTTTTTCCGCTAATAGAACCCTCCAGTGTTTATTTATAACCTCAGAAAAAACTTTGCATGTGATGAATAAGTTGTAACAACATTAAACCATGTATCATGTGTATTATTCACACTTGATGGTCATAATAATGTATTTCTGTCTGTATTCATTGCCTTTTCTCTTGCTTGTGAAATATTTGTACTACTATAACCCTCTCCTTAAACCTTGCTTCCATTACATTTGCATTCATCACAAAACTATTATCTGTACTGCAATTTCTTTTAACTCTTAAAATTCACCTTTAGGGATATTTTTAATCGTATGGACTGGATGACAACTGAAAGCCATCAAAACAGTATTACCATCTACATTTTTTGAAAATCTCTGTTTCAAAACTACCATTTACGTTTTCATTATAGAAATATCCAAATATGGAAGTCGATCATTAGCTATATTAAAAATAAAAGCACGATGGTCATTTGTAGAATGTAAAAATCTAATAAATTCTTGAAATTCAGATTGAGTTCCTTTCCATAACAAAATTATGTCATCTATAAAACTTCCATAAAACAATTTTATTGAGAAATGGATTAATTGCTGAATAAATAAATTCTCTTTCCCACAGTCCAATGTATAAATTAGCTACTGAAGGTGCACAAGTTGCTCCATGGCTGTCCCTTTAATTTGCTTGTAAACAGACTGATTAAACAAAAATACATTGAAAGTTAAAACATATTCCATCAATTTTAAAGAAGATCTATAGGTGGTCCATTGTAACTTGGGTCACTATTTAGAAAAATGCCATAGCATCTAAAGCACCATTATGGGAACATTAGAATATAAAGATTCTATATCCAAAGAGATTAACAAAATGTCACTACATGTAAAGTGCTCAAAAGATTTAAAACATCCCTAGTGTCTTTTTAAATAAGAGGGCAATTTTTCTGCATACATTAGTAAGAAAGAATCCAAATAACGAGAGAGAGGCTCAGTCAGGGACTCCACCCCACTAATAATCGGACGTCCAGGAGGGTCTATCAAAGTTTTATGTACTTTCGGTAACAAATAAAATGTAGCCATAATCGGATGGTCTTTAGTTAAAAATCCCTGACATGCTTAGTAATATGTCCTTCCATATATACATTATTTATTCTTTCATCGATAATACTTTTAAATTCCCATGTTGGATTATAATCTAATTTAATATAAAATTCTTGACCCCAAGTTGTCTCTGAACTTCTCTCAAGTAATCTTTTTATCCATAATGACTACAGATCCACCCTTATCTGCCTGTTTGATAACAATAGAAGATTCTTGTTGTAAAACTTTTATAGCATTTCTTTCATCTACAGTTAAATTATCAAATCCATTATGGGGCAAATTGTCAAACAAATTATTGAAATCTCCTCTACTAGCTGGCGAAAAATGTTAACGACTGAACATGAGGGGGACAAAAGGTGAAGTTTGGTCGACAGGTATCTAAAGGCAAATCTAACATGGAATTCTGATTATCACCATAAAAAGCACGTAAATTCAGCTTTCTGCATAACAGACTAACATCAATCAGCGTCTGTATCTTATCAATTGGTGTAGTAGGAACAAAATTTAAACCTTTACAGAGTAACGTCCTTTCAGATTCAGATAAATTATAGCTTGAAAGGTTAATAACTTTCATATCTGATACAGTAGTCTCTCCAACAGAAGAATTGGGGCTTACCTCCTCCTCCCCTCCGGAATGGTCTCTGATTCGGATGCCTCCATCTGTATCCTTAGTAATAAATGTTGTCTCCTCCCGTCTCCCCTTCATGTTCTCTTTCTCTTCCATCTTCTCTCTGAAAAGTTAATCTTGGACTCCGTCGTGGCTGGAAGTTCTGTTGATTGGGAGGTAATGTTCCAAAATAGGAGGAGGAGGGCCCGATGTTGTGGAAAAAATCCTTGTTGTCCCAGAATACGCTGGTGTTCTATTTTCTCCTCTAAAAAGGACCATAATTTTCAGAAATATTTTCTTCACTTTCAACTTCACTAATATCCGTACTGAAATCAAAGGACACATTCTTTTTAAAATTCCTTTGTGTTTATTGTCTCTCAACTTCCATGTATACACTCAACCTGTTTCATAGTCTCCTTGTCCCTTATAAACTTGGTTTGTTTAATTCTTTTAAATCAACATCCAGTTTATGTATTGTATTTTTAATTTGCTGTTTAAACTGTTCAACTCATCCATTTCATTCTGACACAGTTGTAGAACCTCTGCTTCATATTGCTTTAGGTCTTCTTTTATACCACAGTCTTGTTCTTTTAAAAGGTTATAATTAAACCAATAAGTTTAAAACTAGCTTCCGATAAAATGTTTTCCCATTCTTGCATGAATTTACTGTTATCTTGACCATATGCAGGTTTAAGGTCTAAGCGTAAGCCTCTTGGAATGCATTTTACCTGTATATAAGCTTCCATGTTCGTTTTGTCCAGTAGATCCTACAACGTTGTAAAGTTAATTTCTCAAGTTTCCTGTAGGTTTCCTTCAAAGACAAAGCTTGAGGGTTAATTAAAACTGAGTCCACTTCATTCAAAGAAAGGATTTATAACACCCACTGCTCACAGTTGATCATCCACAAAGCTAACAGGTTGATTTATCTCCTGTGTCCTTGTTTCAAAAATTAAGTTCAGAGTTGCTTCCAACGACATGGTTAAAATGTTGCAGGTAAGCGTAAAGAGACCAGAGTGGTTTTAAACAAACTACTTGCTTGTAACCTGTGCGATTAAAGCTCCAAAATCAAATACAAAAACCACAAAGGAGCTCGCACTAGGATGAGAAGCCATGGAAAACTAAAAGTCAAAAAACAAATCCAGGCACTCACCACCACAAAAGAATTAAAAACACAAATATGTTCCTTTCCTTGCATATGGACTTTAGGTACTAATGATATCATTATTAGACATGTTTGATTTGATGTGTTTCTAATGATGTATAATTGTCAAACTAGTACTGCTGTTTATTTTTATTTTTATTCATTGAATGTTTGAAGTAATTAGTGTTCTGCCTGTTAGATATATTGAATTCCATGGAGGAATGTAGTTTTCTAATGATGTATAATTGTTAAATTAGTACTGCTGTTTTCATTCATTGAATGTTTGAAGTATTTAGTATTCTGCCTGTTAGATATATTGAATTCCATGGAGGAATGTAGTTTTCTAATGGTGTATAATTGTTAAACTAGTACTGCTGTTTTATTCATTGAATGTTTGAAGTAATTAGTGTTCTGCCTGTTAGATATATAGAATTCCATGGAGGAATGTAGTACTGCTTCATTGTTAGACACATTTTATTTGTGTTTTTAATTGATGTAATTTGTCATGTGATCTATTCTAGGGTTATATATGTGTGTTTTCTGCCTCATTTAGCCTTTGATAAAGGGTCCAGTGGGACCAGAAACGCGTCAGGCAATTCAATAAATCTTTTAAAATGTTTCCTTCTGGGCCAAGTTCTTTGTGGTGATGAGTGCCTGGATTTGAGTTTTAACTCTCATTCAACAAGCCAAAAGTTGCTGTATGGGCCTTTCATGCACACAAATATGGGGTAGCAGTCCTTTACTTACCAGGAAGCATCTGTATAGAATTCCAGACAAACAAATCTATGACATTTCTCTAATGCAGATGCCTTTCCTTATTACCTGAAGCAGTATTTTCTAAGCACGAATGTCTGCAAATCCATTCAATGACTTATGTTAATGTCCTTATTGTTATTTTAATATATTACTTTAAATAACATGTATTGCATGTGAATGCAGATGATTTTATGTATTAATGTTACAATTCTCTCTTCTGTACATGTTATATATACAGTATATTATTCTGAATATAATAACTGGTTCTCATTATCTCCCTAAGGAAATCTGGTTTGTAATTCACTATTATAAAGGAGTGTTTATAATGGCAAACATGTGCTGGGTTTCCTTCCTATCCCTATCGCCAGCCACTGCCATTCCTCTCTCATCGTTAATGCCAGTACTGACCTTCAGATGCTTCACTACCACTCTGACTCAGTGGTAAGTCCATTTAAAACAAAACAAAGAATCTCCTGGCTAAAATGCTTAAAATGGGCTAATTTAAAAACATGGTAAAGAGAATGTCTCTTTCAACTAGCACATGTGACCATGGACCCGAGAAAATCCAATCAGTCCATTATGTTCAAGTACAGTTTCAGCTGTCCTTTTTCACTAAGTCCCAGGTTTTCACCAAGCCCCAGGTATGGCTGAAAACTGGACCAGTGGATCGGCCTGGATCAGATTGCTAACAGCCAGACTGACAAACATTTGCACAGCTTGTCCCAGCTAAACAGAGACACATTGTTATTTTATATAATTGCTGTGGTGAAAACATGATGCCCAGTAATTATATAAAATAAAACATGAGGTTGTGTGTAAAACTCAAATTTTACATATGTTTTCTTTGTTGGATGCTTAAATAAACCCATGAGCTTCACTCTTGGGTAATACTAAGCGGAATGTGGAATTCCTCTGGTAAAATAGTGTGAAACGACCATTCCACCAAATTTCTGCCAGAATTTTGCTAGTTGTTCTGTGGAATTCTGCCTGCTGTAATTCACAGAATAATATTCCATGGAACTGCATTTTTCCACAGAAAATTATCCTACAACAATTTCCACAGAAAATATTGAGATCTGTGTAATAATATTCAGCAGAACTGCATTCTTCCTGCAGAAAATCATTCTGCAACTATTTTCTTCTCTGAATTCAATCATTTCATGTCTGGCAAAATTTGGCATAATTTGGGGGATTTTTAAAATTCTACAGAATTTCATTCCACCAGAGTTTGAAAATTCCACACAGCACTACTCTCGGGTTTATATAGCATCCAACACTCGGGTATGTGAACAATTCTCATTAAGCACATTACCCCATATATTATTCTATATTTAGTGTTGTACTTTGTACACTGGGTCGTGCTTGTAAAAGACCCCCTGAATCAGTCGCTTACCCAGTTAACAAAAGAGTATACTTAAATAAAACTAAAGTATTAACTGGGAAACTTTAGACAACTATTTTTCATTTTTGTTGACCAACACGTTAGAGATGGGCAAAGGTGAGAAAATGTTTTCAAGAGCTTCACAAAGTTTGCAAACTTCAGGAAGAGGAATGGCTGACTTTGCAAAGATTTTGCTAGGTGAACTGGCACTTTTCTATTCAACAAGACAAACTTCTCACATGAAGTTGCCATTTCACAATGACTTCATGGAAAAAGAGGCACTTCATGTGGAAAATTTCACAAAAATGATTAAGTGTGAAGTTGGTGATGCCAATAAGAACTGCACAAAGCTTTGTGAATTTGAAGTTTCAAAACCTTGCGGTAACTTTACTGGTGAATGCTAATTTGCTACTTTTTATTCGTTCATTCACTCTTCAGTTGTATGGTACTGTCTTTTACCTATCAAATATAACCATCATCTAACACAATGACATACTGATGTTTATTTGCTCTGGGTGTACTGTATAATTCTTATAATGTTAGAAATACAAGAGGAAGATGCATCATTTCCACCAATAAATAACTATAACATAACTTAAATGATAAAGTGTGCACTAATTCTAGCTGATGAGTTATGTATGTATGCTTATGCTACATTATAAAAATGGCTAACAAAAAGCCACAATCTGATTAATTCCTAGATTCACTGCTGAAAAACCTGAGGTTGGAGCATCATCACACAAAGGCACAGCAGATCCATACTCTAAAATGGGAAAAATAAGATATGTCTCAAATTCCAAGTACTCTGTAAAACACTGGCAGGCATGCATTTAAATGTCAGATGATTTATCTGCTGTAAGCAGTAGATTTATACCATTCTGTCTTTAAGCAAGCTTTTTGTGTTAGGATTATTTTAATAACTCTGTTTTTAACTTAAACACAGAACTGCAACATACGTACAGCAGTAAAACAAGTAATATATTTTAGGAGAGTCAATCTCCAAGTTAGTCATCATGTTACACCCTCCCCAGAAACAGTCCAGGTCCATCTGTAATTGTTAAGTAACCCTAGCACTCCACCACCACCAACCCCTACTTGATGCTGGAAGGAAAACATGCCCACCTGCACTCCCTCAAAAACTCTCAAGTCATCTGTACAGTACAACAGTACAATACACTGCCTCTGGGGCATCACGATTATGAGTGCGTTTCATACAAATAGAGCCTGCAGCTAAATATTACCTTTCAGTGCTATAAAGGTACAAGGGAGGATCCAGCCACCACAGGAGACTCAAACATCTCCCAGGCAGGAGGAAAAGTGATTATCAAGACAGTTGATTTGGGTATTATTAAGTCGCCTAAAAATATTTTCTGTTTTCTTTTCCTTTTTACTACTGTGCACATGTGACAGCCCTGGGCCGATATTCAAATGTTTCCACAGGCGCTAAACCACATTGCCCACTCAAACTGGATTTTGCACCAGAGCCCAATATTCAAAAGTTTTGCTGCACTGGCAAATAGAGGTAGTGCCTGTGCAAACCAAAAGAGCAGGGTGTATGCAAATGATGGAGTGGGGACAAGAATATTGGTGCAAGCCAATATTAAACAGATTTGTGTGGTGCAAAAGTATATTTGTCATTTTGCACCACACAAGTACCACCAAAGAAAATCTCCTTTTACTCTGTGCAGCCTTAGCAGCTGCCAGAGATAATGCAACTAATCAACCAGTTGGCCTCTGGGTCTGCATACCCACCCCATTGGTCCATGCCCCACCATCGCCAGCCTGTCATGTCCCAAATAAATACTTAGTGTTAGCCGTCCCCTCCCGCAATCACCAGCCCAGCATATCACAAAATCCCTGGTGCCCTCCCTGATTTTCAAGCCCAACATGTCTCACATAAATGCCTGGTGCTAGTGGTTCCCCTCCAATCATCAGCCCATCATGTCTAAATGACATCCCTGGTTCTAGTAAATCCCCCTCCAGTTGCCAGTCTGGCATGTCCAAATCACATCACTGGTGCTAGTGGTCCTCCTCCCTCTGATCACCAGCCTTGAAGTAAAAAGAAAAACAAAATACCCCGAAAAACAAAATACCATCCTTGGCACCCAGTAGTTCCCTCCCCAGCACTGATCCACAGTACTGCCACTCAAATTCTATACTCTCTGGTGTCTAGCAGCTCCACCCCATGACACAGAGCCCTACTCACCTTATCAGTATCAACAGTGCTGCAGGAGCATATGGTGACTGGCACAGCCCTCCTCACAGCTCCTTGGTTCATCAATGTATGTCCATGAAGGGATCGTGCCTCTTATTTATAGGATAGGGAGCATTGCTACATCTTTGTGGGCTCAGTGCAATGGGGGGGCCACTAGATGCCAGGTGGGAATTTGAGTGTCGGTAGTGTGGATTGGTGCTGGAGGGACCACTGGACTCCAGGGAGGGTATTTTGTTTACTACCAGGCTGCCAATTGGCAGGAGGAGGGACCACTAGCACCAGGGATGTCATTTGGACATGGCTGGCTGGCAATCAGAGGAAGGGGACCACTAGCACAGAAGATATAATTTGGACATGACAGGAAGGCAATTGGAGGGAGTGGGGACCAGTAGCACCAGGGATTTATGTGAGACATGCCAGGCTGGTGATCAGAGGGGGCAATAGCACCAAGGATTTATATAGTCTTGCTGGACTGGCCATCGGGGAGGGCCACTAGCACCAGGGATTTATGTGAGAAATGCCATGCTGGTGATCGGGGCACTAGCACCAGGGATGTCATTTGGACATGACTCTCTCTGGCTATTAGAGAGGAACCACTAGCACAAGAGATGTCATTTGGAGAAGACAGGCTGGCGTTTGGAGGGGCTACATATATGTCATGGATGGAGGTGGTGCCACTACCTTCATCTACTACCAATTCAAATGGGCCCATAATGGGCATGCAAATGTCCTTTAGTGCCCTGCATGCCCTAAGGGCTCATTTACCTGGGTACCTTTGAAAATTGTAGATCGTGCTCTGACATTATCAACTCCTGAAGCCCACTTTGGGAGCCATGTCTGGGCAGTGCTACCTGACATAGTGCTCTGCTGATATGGCCCTATATTCAGTTTGATAACACCAAACTGAATATACCATCATGGGACCCAGGGTACTTGGAAAGTGCAGTGCAAACATTTGTGCTACGCCTTACACATTTCTGAATATCAGGCCCCTGTGTTTTAGAATGAAAGTAAACCAATCAAAGGGTTTAACTTCTGACTAGAAAAGGTGTAACAAAAGGGACTATTTTTTTCTCATAATCCAGCAAAGTACAGTTGGCAAACAAATGAAAAATCTTTAAAACCTATGAGTGTAGCAAAAATGTATAGAAAGAGGTTTCACTTGATAACCAGACTGGGGTGTTAAGAAACACCTAGGCCAACAACACACTGACCTACCTCTAAAACTCTGACCACTACTGTATATGATTATTACTAAATCAACCTATCACTCAGTTGAGAATATGTTATCATTATATATCATAAATTATCAATTATGTTTAAAGATCATGTTCAATCTTCAAACACTACAGTATCACTGAGATCATGACTTATGATGACTGAAAATTAATGTTTCATAGCCCCAATCAAAACCATGATGTCATGGAAATGATGGTTGTAATTAATGATGAATGATCATGCTCCTATGTCATTATGAATTTTTCTTTCATGATTAGTCATGGTCAAGATCAATACAATAAATTTAGAACAGAATAAATATCTTACTGAGCTTTTTCTGTATTTTTACTTCCTCTTTTAACCCAGCATGAATCTACCAGCATGCAATACTGGAAATACCTGTCCTAATGATTTTCTACCAGAGCACACAGCTTTCATTAAGAGTATTTTACTTTTGAAAGGCTATTCCTGCAGTTCAATGATGTGAAGCAAACAGCCACACCCCTTCCTGAGCTATATAAGCAGCTCCTTCAGCCTCCCTCAAAGCACTTTTTCTTTGGGGCTGAACTCTCTGCCTGACCTCTTCCAGGGCTCTGTCTCGCCACCTCTACTATGTACAAACAAGTCATTAAACTGTTCCTCCAATTAGTTATTTTAGCATTTCTGACTGAGTTGCATACTGTAAGTGTTGATGAATCCAGTACAAAGCCCTGCACAAATAGTTTCTTAAGAGTTGAAACTCAGTTCTACATTGCATTTTGCTTGGACTGTAGATACAATCCAATTGAATTGCAAAAACATTTTACAAACATTGGTCTTTAGTTGGTTAAGCATTGAAAGCAATCTAATAAGAGTTGCCAGTGCATTTGCCCACTGTAAAATCAATGCTAAACCAACTCACTGGTGGAACAGTTTAATGTGACTTGTACTACACCTTCCTTTGTGCTTGGATTTCTGCTAGCATGTGCTGGACTCTCTGCCTGGTTTGTGCTTCTTCTACTTCTAGGTCAGTATTTGCCTCTGGCTACGGTCTGTCTGTGATTCTCTCTCAGTGTGTTGTTTCTGTTCCTTCCAGCTCCTGTGCTTCTGCTTGCTTTTGTTTGTTTCTTTTGGATTTTTCTAGTTTTCTAGCATCCCAAGCTGCCACTCCCTGCTGTGCTATGTTTGTTGCTCAGCAGCTCTGTTCTTAATTCATTCCGTGCTAGCATCACTCAGGCAGCTACAACTCCCTACTTTCCAATTTTGTGTGCTGTTTCTAGCATATTCTTTGTGCTGTGCTGCATTACAATACTGAACATTTCAGCTATTACTTTAAGATTTCATATTTTACCAAACCATAATTTTACAAAACCATAGCAGTCCTTTCTGACTTCTACCCATACTGATACTTTTAGTTACTAAATAAGATATCTGTTCTCGTGGTGCTCACCTTGTGGCTTCCTGTTATTCTCATGGTGGGGACTGTGATGTCATGGTGGTGCATCATGGCTCCATGTGGTGAGAGCATGCTTTTATGTAAGTTATATGAATTTTGCTCCCTTGCAGCCAAAATGTTATTTAAGGTATTTGTACATAAACCATATCAAATCAATTGCCTAAATCTCATTGACTCATTGCTGGCATTTTCTCCTACTACCTAATCTATGGCCACTGACTTTGCCAGGCCTCCTACTACCTGCCTCCATCAGTTGTACCTACATCCATGTGGGTATTTTCAATGTCATATATATTAAGCTTCCTTAATAGAATTGGGTGGTTTGCCTTCCACTGACTTAGCTCTTACTATCTAACCTACTGCATTATACTGCTGTTGTAAATGATGCTACTACCTCACCTCAGTTGCTGGCTTTACATGGCATCCCACTGCCTTCCCTACAGCCACTGGCTTTGTCTGTCCTCCTCCTCCTATCTAACACTTTGCAGTTGACTTTATGGTCTCATTCATCACTCAGAGGCTTGCCAATCATGGCCATTACTTCCTCTGGCTCAGTGCCTCCCCTGCAGCTGACAGTCTCACTCTGAACCTACAAAGTCCACATTTTGAGCATGTGAAATTCAGGGTGAGGTGCTTCTCATCTGGCACAAAGTGGTAATATCCTCACTCTGGGTGGAGCTTTACCCATGCAGACATTTCAGCAGCACCTCCTGATGTAGAATTTAAGACTTCAGCTACAAAGGTGGGGCCCTGAAGCCCAGGGGGCTCTTGGCTGTACCAGCCATGCCAGCAGCACCTCTGAAGTTATTTTTCCCCACAACTGCCTAAGGTTCACCTGGTCTCCATGTCCCCTTTTTCCTGCCCAGTCTCAACTCTCAGACAGTCTTCAGGTAAGCCCCTCAATTTCTACCTTTACTTTAGGCCTCCATTGTGGAAGTCAGGTGAGTGCCTTTCAGTGCTTGTTTCTCTCCTCCTACCACCCTGGAGGAGGGCTTTCTGTGTGGAATCTGCTTTTGCTGTGAGAATCGCTCACCCCCATGGCATTTTCCATTAAAAGTATAGGCAGAGCCTTCCTCCAAATTGAAAAGCCCTTGAACTGGATCTCTAAATTGCAGTAGCCGAGCCATCACTAAAAGTATACCAAACCTGGAGGGAAGGCATCCTAGGCCTTGGATTCCCAGAGTTTTCCTCCTCATGGGTGTTTTTCCTCTCTTCTGTGTTGAAGGTCATAAAAGTTAAGTATTCATTATACAGTAAATTTTTCTAGTTTACTTGGATAAGTTTCCACTGTTGGATGGAGCTGGATGGTGGCCTTTCTCTACTGTTCCCTCTGTTCTTAGAAGCCCCCCCATGTTATCAGTGCAATCCTGACAACCTGCTCATCTCAACATTTTCTCTTCAGTTGTCTCTCATTGCTGTCAATCTGTGCTCTTCAGCCTTGTGGTCATGTTTGCTGATCAATACTTGTTTTTGGCTCCTTCCTAAGTGCACAGCCAAAGGAATCCTTCCCATGACACCTCTAGGGGTGGAACCTCTTGAGGTTCCTTGCCCTAGTACCCATACAAGGTGGTGAGTCCCTGTGGAATAGAGAGTGCGAACAGCAAAACAGTTTATCACAGCTGCAAAGCATAACACTACACTGGTTGTGTAGGCCCACTGAACTGAAAAGCAAAGCCTGCAGTTCAATGGGGTGAAGCAACCAGCTATGCCCCTTCCTGAGGTATATAAGCAGTTCCTTCCAGCCTCCTCAGAAGCTTTTTTCCCCACTATCTCTCCTCTTCCTCCAGTGACACACTCTCTCCTTGAGGGTGGCTCCTTCCTAAGGTATCTTTAGCCAAGGGATCCTTCCATAGCATTTCAGAGGTGGAACCCTCTTTGAGGTTCCTTGTTTTAGCACTCTTATGGTTTATTATAGCTGAACAAGCATAACACTACACTGGTTGCGTAGGTCCATTGATTTAGTACTAACCTCAATCTCAAGGCAGGAAACATGGGGAGTAGGTGATCAGAAACCCTGTGCATACACACTCGGTCTTAGGGTAGGTTAGCGTTTGTAGATAGACTAAAAGGACCAATTGTCTTTTTCTGCTGCCATTTTCTATGTTTCTATGCATTATAAAGTTCAAATTGGTTTATGCATCCCCAGAAAGATATTTCCTTTATATTAATGGTTAGGTTCTACAAGTTTCTGGGTTGCCTTAGAACCATTTATTATAGTGTGCAAGCTAATACTGTCAATTTAAAGCAGCAGTGCAATGAAATTGGGGAAAAATGTGACCCAACGTGTTTTCATTATAAAACATTCAGGCATTTTCAGTTTTATTTGTTGGTAAAACTTTAGAATTCTACCAGAATATAAGTATTGTATAAATGTTTTAATTTACTTTTTTCTGAAGAAGAAAGATGACTGCCACATTTGGCTTAGAAATAGCATTGCAGTCCAAGCAATGGTTAAGATCAAGAAAATAAAACATCTTATGATGTGCAGCATAGGGTACTTAGAAAAATAGATTTGACAGGTATGCTTATATTTTTATTAATTGTAGTTGAAACTACAGTAGCTTTAAAAGTCATTGCACTGGTACTTTATACATTTTAAAAATATAAATTACCATTATTTTGGTATAAAAGTGGACTTTATAAATATGCAAATTAGTTATGCAAAAGCTACACAATACCAAACTTTGAATGTACTTTTCTTAAAGGGTTTAAAAATTCCTGCACATACTGTCAATAATGTTATAATTCATTTTGTTTTGCATATTAATACTTTTATATTTGTCACAACAAAATTTCTTAACATTTTCATTTGAGATGCAGCGATGTTTTAATTTGCAGGTGAAGTGAACCCAAAGTGGTCCACTTCAATTTGCATAGCACTGCATGAATTGTCCATTAAAACTTGAAATTCACTTTCTTTGCCTTACTTCACACTGTCCACTTTGAGTTACAGTTTGACAAGGTAAAGTCATTAAAAACAGGCCACTGATCACATGCCTGACTGTCTCTGCAGGTCTGCAAGTCACATGATTCAGGGAGGCAGTTAAATAGGCAGAAGTCACCGTTCAAAATGCAAAGTGGGCACAGTGCAACAGTCAGCATTTGCTTTATTTCCAGGGTACTGCAGAAACTCCTGTACTACTAGATTTAAACAGTGGGCCATACAGAATTGCCGCACAAAGCCACCATTGCTGATACATTTCACAATGTTTGATCCATTATCACTAGCTATGAAGCCAGCTTTTAGGGACAGGGGTGTAGCCACTGATCAATTTCTGTCAGTAGCAAATCTAGCATGTGTTCACCTGTATGTGACCCTGCTACACTAAGCATTGCAAGTGTGGTATGCAGTCTAATGCCATGAAGGTTACTACCACCACCACCACCACAGTCTGACTTATTACACTGCTTTCCATCCCACCATCACAGACAACCCCAGGTAGCTGCACCCAATGTGCAGTAATACACAGATAGTAACTACCCACCATTTTGCCACTTGTCCACATATCCATGCTTAAGTGAATGTAAGGTGATGCAGAATGTTGAAGGGCATGTCTTACAGACTCTGTCACCATCCAGTATAACTCAGGGACAGCATGGGTGGAAAAGTATGTCCAACACAGGACCTTCAGTTAGGAAATGTGTATGCTGAAAAGCACCAGAAGCCCGCATTCTCCACAAAGGAAAATGGCAAAGGTCAATTGCCAGCATTTCTGCTATGGCAGCATTGAGTTCATGTGCATCTGCATGATAGGGTGGGTATTTAGTGTAGTGCGCTAAAGGCTGTGCAATGTGGGCTGCATTGTTCATTGCTATAGATGTGGCATGCCAAATGGTTCTACTCTACTAATTGACATGGATGGGGTACCTTGGATATGTGATGATGGGTGTACAGGTGACAAGCCAATATAAGCATTTATTTTCCTTGTTTTAAACACAGGGGCTGATGTGGTAGAATTACTATATGGATCACCACTGCTATTCTGACCATTGCTTGAACATTCCAAATCATCCTCCTCCACATGCCTGTAGTAATCCTCTGGTGTTATTTTACCACTTTTACCAACATGGCTACTTACACTGACAGAAGGGATACTATGCTCACTAAGGTGGCTGGGGTGAACGCCCAACTATGGCATTAGCTCCCTCTGATGCTACATCCACAGTGCCTTGTGCCTGCTCTTCAGATGGTATGCTGGCCCCAGTGCTCAAATGGCTACACTTTTTACCACACTTCACCGCACTTGGCAAAGCTGGCAGATTGCCACTGTTTCATTGTTCTCATCTTCTGCAAAAATCCCAAACTGGGATTTGGATGCTCTACTCTTCACATGCCACTGCTGGTGCTGCTGCTTGATATTTAACTGCACTTTTGGTGGTGATGAAATGGGGGGTAATGCATGATTTCTGCTCTTGTGCACAATTGGACTTTGACTGAACATCACAATCTAGGACTATTAATTCAGGGTCATCATCAACAGACACAGCTACTGCAGAACTTTGAGGATGGGGTGACTGACTAACAGATTGTTTACAAACAGCTACCTTCACTTTCTTATTTTCCGGTTCTCAAATGAGGTCGCTAGCATCATCATAATCATCATCCACTAATTCACTTTGGAGGCTGTCCTCCTGTGGAGATATTGCAAGTTCAACAGCAGCCTTAATATTATCAGCCACACTTTTTCATCAATGTCTGAATGTTAGGATGGTGAATCCTCAACATCAGTGGAAACATGAGACTGTGAGTCATCATCATCATATCAGAGTCATGTTCAAGTACTGTAGGTAGTGGTACATCAACTGCACTCAAGTCTGCGGATTCTGCAACATTTTCCCACATGATAAGTTTAACAGGGTTGAACTTGTAGCAATACTCATGTTATCAACCATGCCCTCACTAACTTTACTAACAGCAGGGACAACACCATCTCCAACCAGCATTGAAGTGACTGATTTTGCTGTGAAAATATAGTCAGACAAATCCTTTACTTGCACCAACTACTACCTTTCCTTCTGCTGCATTACCATGGCCACAGCTGCTTTTAACACTGCTACCATTGGTAGCCCCTGATGAACCTGACTCATCTTCCACAACAACTTCCACTGCTAATAGTCTTCTTGGCAGTAGCACCACAGCCAGAAACTGCTTTGCCTGACCTTTTAGTCCATGGGCATTTTTCAGATGACACAGACAATTTACAACAACTTGATACTTCAGTACTTTTTCAGTGGCTGGGAGTAAAACAATAAATGCAGCCATATAGGCACAACACAATACCTGTCCTTGAATCCTTAACCAATCTTCAAAAAGTTGACAGTCAAAAACAATACCTTGTTTTAATGGGAGGGGGACGAGTACCTAGCTACACAGAAGCAGGGAAATAAATTGCAGGCAGGCTTAGAAATTCAGAGTACTGCTATTGCAGTGCAGCAATGAAATGCATATCTGACAGCACATACACAGATTAATGGTCAGGTGCCAAAACTTTAACTGTTCAGTACAGTACAACACAGACAGTCCTATAAAAGACTGATAAACTGCCCAGCAAACAGAAAATACATATAAACAATTCAGTGAAGCTGTACTGTGTCTACCTGAACACAAAAAATAAAACAATAGCCAACAACAGTTGGAAAAATGCCTTTCTCACTACTCTACCTTCTACACCACAGATCAACCCCTCCTCGAGCACACTTCTACAGTATATTTCAGTACAGAGACTAGATCAACTAAATTAACATTCAATATTCACAAACATCAATATGTGCTTGATGATATAACCACATCAGGGTTTACTACAATCAATCTACTAAATTTTGTCACAAAATTCTGTGGCAAAAAGGCATTTTAAAGGTTTTAGAGGGTCTGAATCTCAGCGCCTGAGAGCAAACTGTCTACAGCTTTCCACTACACACACTATGATGAACTGAGGTTGTACAAAACAATACAGAACCTATGTGACCTTACATCCCATGATTCACTGCAAAATTCATCTTAAAGAGCAAAAAAAACAAGGCAAAGTAACACAAAGTCAATAGAAAACAAAGTGAAGTAATGTGAAGTCCATGAGAGCAATGGGAACTTTGCGTTACTTAGAGATGCATAGTTACTCACTTTGCTTTGTGGAGTAATGCTAAATTTGGATTCTATGCCAAATACTATGCTTAGTGAATTTTAGGCACTTTGCCCACCACTAATAAGCATCAAAATCCTTCTTTGATAATTTACTAATAATCTAAAATCATCATGCTGATTTAAACTTGCAGAGATAATCAATAATCATCAGTTGGTGATTAGAAGATTTTATTTTTGATGATCAAAGCATAATCTAGATCATTATCATAGATCATGAGCGACGTTGGTGATCCATGGTAACATTCAAGAATGACAATAATCAGTGAAGACTGACCTTCAAACACTATGACTGAGGATTTACCGATTCACCTGGGAGTCAGGACCACTACAACACTCATCCTTGTACTGTCTATTTAATACAAATTACCATTTGTTAATACTTTAACTATTATATCCCTGTCTCCTAACTGATAAATCTTACATATTTTTCTCGATTTTCATACTGAAGCATAGTGGCTTCATTACTAGAGTTAACTCTTCACTAAACACTGCTCAGATTTAAGCATTCTTAATGTCAGTTTTGAGTGAAACAAAATGATCAAAATGCTTATTAAATGAGGACAACAGTTTTCTGATTTACCCATATGCAACAGTTATTTTCTTAACCCATGTTTTGAACCCACCGTGGTCTTTGGCACCTACTTCTCCAGGACTACACTGGTGCAGGTTGACTTTCCTTGCATCAGCTAGACCTCCTCTGCCCCTCCATGGAGCCATGTTTTGCTTCCTATAGCAGGGTTAGGGGTATGTGGATGTACCCTGATTTACCTCAGGTCTTGTCAAACAGCACTATGACTAATATGCAGAGACCTGGATGTACCTGGGTTCCCTTCACCTCTGAGGGTGGAGCTGACACCTTTTTCTCATTTTCCCTTAGGTTGCTGGCAGGCTGGGGTACTAGTTGGGACTTTCACATTGGCATACTGTCCACACACTCAGCCAGTGACCTCCAATCATTAGAGTAACTCATTGCTGCACTGACACCCATGGTCACCTAGGTGGCAGCACTGCAATAGAGGCAGTGACCCTCCTTCCTGGAGGAGAGTGTCCTTTAGGATGTCTGATTCTCCCTCCCGGATGACTTCTTATGACCTAGGCTCATTCCCAAACCCATGTTACTGTGTTATGAGCAGTAGGCTACTGTTGCACCAATGGGCCAGCGAGTCACTGGTGTATTAAAATGTAAAGGTAAAAGGTAAAAGATCCAAGACCCTTCGCTGCATACAAGAAACCTATACATAAAACAATTAGTGACACATAATGTCAACTGATAGAACAATATTAGGTGGTAAATTATCTTACACATGCCTCCTTAAAGAATCTAACAAGCATTTAGTATTTAATTAATGCGCCATAGCATGGTGGACCTATTACATGATAGTGCATCTCAACCGTTTGGAAAAAGGATTAGTAACATGTCTACACTCTTGTAGGTGCATCCTCAAACACTAACGATATGCTACCTATAGATATTTTTCTCCCAGCTGTTTGAATAAATACATTAACATGACTGAATTGTGATTCACTGAACCAAAGGATCTAGCAAGCTAAATAAGATGTTTCACAAATCTTTACAGTGACATAGACATCCATCACCTCAAAAGGTTTTGGAATCAAATAGAGACAATGTTTTACTTTGCTTTAGTCAACTGTTGAAGCTGCCCTAAAATATTTGATATCTTATCAGAACCAAGTATCTTTGATGTTCTAAATGTAAATACATTTAATTTCTTCTTCTTCTACTGTGTTTGCATTTAAAAGCTGTACTGCTTTAACTTTACTTTTGCCACTGTTATGACGACTCCTCTCTGTGTAGGAAAATAATCAAAACACCTGACAAAAAATTGGCTCATTTGGTAAGAATAGATGAGTTCAGCCTACAAGTGGAAACCTAGCCAGCCTATCTAATATGGATTGAAAAGGTTAATATTGCAAATTGAACTGAAGAAAAAAGGAAGAAAGAAAGCAACCATGCTGTTATGTGTTGACATATTGTTTTGGTGCCACTACATAAGGATTGCTTTGCAATTTAGTGCAGCCGAAACCATAGGATAAATCTTTGTATAAAATGTTTTTGTTCTACAGAGGCATTGAGAACCAAAGCCACTGCTTATTGCTGAGAGAGTTCATTTCTTTGTTCCCAGAAAAAGGGTAGCCTATGATGCAGTTTTTGGCAGAGCTAAAGCATTGTTCTGCTCACTGTTTGGGACAAATTGCATCCGAGACCCTGAGAGATATTTTGTTTACTGCATTTATAGTTAAGCCATTGTATTTTCATCTAATGCCAATTTCACATTTACCAGAGTTTTTGAAATTGCTATGGGCATGGCAACAGCTGAGAAAAGTTGCCCAGCTGCTATAGAAAATTGAGCAAGCAACAGGAGTGGTGAAAAGAAAACTGAAGTTGACAGCAGAAAACTATTTTGTGGCCTTTCTAGTCTGTCCAGCCTTATTTAAGTTTGGATGTGATGATGACTCAAGGGACTATTTACCCTTCACCTCAGAACTCCTTCTACTGCCTTTAAGGATCCGTTATTTCTGTCCAGCTCATGTTTGAATCCCTGCACTGATTCAGCACAGATAACTTAGCAGTTTGTTCCACTTCTCTGCCACCTTTCCTGTAAAAATACTACCTGATAGCCTTATTACATCACTCAATGCCAGCTTTATTGAAGTTCCCTGATGCCTATTTTTTCACTCAGTGTGAACTGCTCTCTTCTGTCCAACTTGTTTATTCTGTAAAGGTACTTGTAAACCTCCAGCTCTTCCTCCTTCCAGGGTGCACATGCTTAAGTCTTCTAACCTCTCCAAATAGGACTTTCTTTGTTGTCCTGGAATCATTTTGGTTACCCTGCTTGCACTGCTTCAAATATGTAGCTATCTTTACTGAAGTGTGGGCTTCACAGTCACATGCAGTACTCAAGTGTAGTCAAACCAAGGATCTATACTGGGACTGGGTGAACTTCCCTTCTACTACTGGTCTTCCTTCCGATGCATCCCAGCATTCCATAAGCCCTCCTCACTGTTCTGAGACATGGGGTGATGTTTTAAAGGTGTCCATACTGATTATCCCAAGGTCCCGGTCCTCCATCATTCTCTCAACCTCTACTCCTCCTGTACTGTATTCTGTTCTTGGGTTTATAGCAACTATGTGTATTACCTTACACTTTGCATAACGTTTAACTCTCATACCTAGACCATTTATCTTGTCTGTCTCTAAATCCTCCCTCATCACCCCAACACCTACCACACTGTCCACTCTTCCACAGATCTTTTCATCATCTGCAAACAGGCAGGTCTTCCCTTAACTCCCACCCCAGTTATAACAGATAAGGATGTTAAAGAGGATTGGTCCCAAGATTGATTCCTGTGGCATCCCAATGGTGACCTCTGACTTTTAAGAATTTTTCATTGTGGGCACACTCATTCAGCCAATTACTTAACCATCCTATAGGTCTATCCCATACCCAAGGATACACAGTCCTTTGCCCAGCTGTACTCTTGACACAGTATTGAAGGAGTTACAAAAGTCAGTTTATAGTACAGTTGCTGCAATTGACATGGTCAGAAATTTCCAAGTAGGACGTGATATTTCTAAAGAGATTCTCTCTGGTGACCCTATAGCAGTAGTGCAGTTAGGCTGGGAGTAAATTTCCTAGAGATTTCACAGAAATTCTAGTAAATATCTGACCATGTCAATTGCTGCAATTGTAAGTCAACTGCCTATGCATAACATTGTAACATACAGTACGTCAGCTACCTGCTGGGTAAGGTAAAATCCAAACCTGTGGTGCCACATCAGGGTCTTTACATTTGATGCAACAGGATGGACATTCACCAATTGTCTGTCAGTTTAAAGTGGCTAAATTCAATGCTTGAGGAAAAACAGAACATTTAGAAAAGTATTGTCATCCAAAAGACAATTTAGGTTAAAAGGAACAGACAGGCATTAAAGACATCAATTATACAGAGGGAAGCAAAGACGAATATGTCATGTTTTCTCTGCCTTCACAAAACTCTTACCTTTTCATTTAAAATGACATTTTAGCATTCCTACATGGAACATGGAGATGGAGGCTCATACAGAGGCAGTCCTCAACATAATTACAGAAAAGCTGCCTTAGGATCTGTTTTCCCAAACTCCACTGAATAAAATCTACAATGTGGTTTACACCTCACACAAAGGAGAATATGCTCATGACACTGTCAAACTGCAGTATGTTATAAAGAGCAGCATTTACTGCTGCATAGTTGGGCACTGGAACAGCTTATGTAGAAGGAACTGATAGCAAAGTTAACAAACTGAAGGAAAATTCAGTATGTAAGACAAGTAAGTATGTGGTGCCTAAGACACTAATTGAGCTACTTCAAATGCACTCAAGTATTTTGGGAAGAGTTGGGCATGATGCATAATGAAAAATAGTCTTGTGCATGCCTCTGTCATGAACATGGTCCATCAAACCAGGTAAACGTCACCAAAACATGCTTAGTTTGAACTAGTATTCTGTTTTCACTGTAGAAAAACTTGTGCTCAAGACACACCAGGACTCGGATTTAACTTTCTAACACGCCATGCAACATACACAAAACAGCAAAATGGTGCAGCTGAGCACAGTAAAGGCTAATGATTTCCAAAAATAATGTCTGTATGTCACTAACATATGTTGTGGCAGAAGTGTTTGGCATAAGAGTAGTTAACCAATTTTGCCCATAAAATACTTAATACAGATCATGAAGCACAAAAAGCTATAAAAACTGAAGATGGCAATGATTTAGCAGCCCACAGTGTGTGTAGACTACTGATTTTAAAAGCATGCCAGTTTAGATAATGTCGAACCTGAGCAAGGCTTGATCAACTGTCAAAAATAAATGTTGCACAGAGTACAGTACTTGGCCAGTTTTTCCAAATATTACATGTTTGTCTAGGGCTCACATAGGCCAAACAATTGATGAAAATGGTGCAGTGGCCTCACAGTGAAGGCAACTGTTTCCAACAATTAGGCTATTTTATCACTGATAAACATGGGCAAGGCTTGAAGTTTTGTTAAAGATAAGTGTTGCACACAGTACTTTTGCCAACATTGCCCAAAAATTACATTTTGTAAAATGCTTATGTAGGCAAAAGAAATGAAGACAATAGTACAGTGGTCTGAGTGAAGGCTACTGGTTTAAAAATGAAGGCTGCTTAGAGACTCTCACACCTGGACAAGGCTCCATGTTCTGCAAAATATAAGTGATACATACAGCATACATGGCCAATTTTGCCCCAAATTACATATCTGTACCATGGTCATGTAGCTCACAAAAACTGAATGTAACCCTGGTACCATTATATCAAGGGCTACTACCCTACCTGCTTCCCTACCTGCAGGTTGAGGGGCCTGGGTTTGATTCTACCAGTCACCTGGGATTCTTGTCCAGTAGTAAAATTACAACTATGATGCCTCTACCCAGAGTTTTCTTTTAAAGGGTTAGATGTTAAACTAGCGCAACCCTCTTTGAAATTGTACCTACTCAGTCCCACCTAGTGGCCCCATACTTGCAGTCCCCTGAAACACCTTATTTTGCATTCAGCTGACAATTAATGGAGAGTGATAATAATATGCTCACAGTGACCACACTTACCAACAGGGTCTGGAACTCTTGCATTTACCCCATACCCTGTAAAAGAACAGTTTCAACAACAGCACAGCACTTATCACTGTACCCCTTGAATTACTCAGTAACTGGACACTGAGTAATAATATGCTCATGGGCCAGAATAACATTCAAACAAAAACTGATTTATTAGGGATTAGAACATGGGATAGGGGATGAAAATTAAAGTTAGATTAATTAGTGTACTAGTCTTGGCAATGCTTTTATCCTCATAAATCATATAAAGACAATACATTCACCCATCTGGACTGTCCAGTTAACCTCACTGGGTACCCAGGATGTGCTATGTTGCAGGCCTGAAGCATTGCCATGGGTTGGCTGACATCACAGCTGATCAGGGCCCTTAAATAAAGAATTGGTTAAGGCTATATTTTTGTACTTGGCTGTAACACAAAACACTTTATCCCAAAGAGAATTGTAATCCCCTGGCCCAGTGGCCTGCAAAGACAGTCTAAACCACAGTGCAAATATGAAAGGCAAATTAGATGGCAAAACACTTTAATTGGTGTTGCAGGGTAAAACCCTATTGTACTCAGTGAACCTTGGACCTCAGGAACTGGGATGATTTCTATGGTGGTTCCTCTCTAGGTAGGATGTAGCTGCAAGCTGCAAAACTTCATCCATTCTGGCTAGGACCAGGACTATCATGACTCACCCCCACATCAAGGCAAAACCCCAAGGATGGCTGCAACCCACGAAGATCCCTCTGCAGGAGCTGATTCCTCTCTCATTCTTAGGCAGCTTTGGATAAATGAGCAGCAACAGTCTCTCAAGTAAGTTATTCAGCATCACCAACTCAGCTTCTGTTCAGTTCTGAACAAGGCCACCCAGCTTATCTGCTTGCAAGCTGCAGTCCTTGGATGTAAGCTGGCAAATAGATATTCTGGTCTCCCTTTGTAGTAGACTGAAGACAATTCTGGTGACCACAGGCTTTAGATTTAGGCACTGTTTCTGAGGCAAAGAAAGTTTTTTCACTGGAAGGCAGATTTGGGATCTTACAAGACATCTGACCCCACTTCAATATGGAATCTCAGCACAGGAAAATTTCTTCTTTTCTCCCTTTCTTGGAGAATTGTAGCTTATTCTACAGACTTGGCAGTCCCACTCTTAAGCATTCAGACTGGGGAGAAAAAGCAGGTTCCTACCACACTCCTCAAACTGCAGGCAAAGCCCCTTCATTCTGGAAGCTCCAGCCTGACTCTCTACCGACTGCAGACTGACTAGAACTGAACAGAACTTACTATAGTTCAAACTGTCCCTTCTTAAATGAGGACCAAAGTTCCTTGATTCTGATTGACTGCTCAAGCTGTCATTTACAATCTAAGTCTCTTCATTGGCTTACATTTGGGCACCAAGAATTATTCCTCCCCCACACAGAATTTCTGGCACTGTCTCAAAATCCTCTGCTGTAAATCCTGGTTTTTATTGGCTGCTGGTCACAAACATAGCTGCTGTGTATGCAGTCTTTACACAGTCTATGCAGTGTCCCCAAGTTTAAAGTTGTGGTGGAGCCAGGGATATTAGTTTTAATTTATTCAAACCCTACAGTAGGATAGCCCCAACATTTTCCTCTTGAATACTTTCATGCATTTAAATTAATCCTCATTAGTTCTGCTGTTGCTGCCACCACAATACCTTGCCCCTAGCTGGCAGGCAGCTCCTCATTAATATGTATGAGGGCTCACTATTATTTATAAGCCCTTGAAAAATGCCGATTTTCAAACACTATATTTTTTACTGCTGAGTCTTCTTGTTCACCTCCTGAGGTCACTGGTCCCAATTAGCTGAACTGGACATGGGGACCATGAAACACCCACGTTTTGACAGCAAATCTGGTGGTCGATAGTTTAAAGCACTCTTTCACGCCTGCGTGATGGTGGCATAGAGAAGAGCCAGTGACTCGTGATTAGCTGTTAAACCCAAAATGGGCTAAAATCAAAGTTCTGAGCCATTTGGGGAACCAGGGCACCAGAGGACATTGCCAGGCAGCACACCAATGGGGAAGAATCAGCAGATGCCAGCAGCAAGCAGGAGGTATTTAAAGTAAGCCCCCAAATGGGGGGGTACATGGAGCAAATGGTGTAGTGGTCCTGAGAAGGTAACAACTTCCAAAAATATGATGTCTTTTTCACTGACAAACTTGGGCAAAGTTTATATTCTGTTCAATTAATAACTGTTGGACACAGAGTACATGGCCGACTTTGTCAAACAGTACATTTTGTATAATACTTATGTGAAGAAACTCTGAAGGCAATGGAGTAGTGGACCACATTGAAGGCTACTGGTTCCAAAAGCATATTTATACATCACTGACAATCCTGGACATGGCTTAAAGTTATGCCAATAAGTGTTGAAAATTGAGTACTAGGCTATCTCTGTCCAAAAATTAAATGTCTGTAGGTACTTGTACAGGTAACATTGACAAGGGTAAAACAAGCAGACCACTGTACATTTGATAGACTACTGGTGATCAATGAGCTTCATACAAATGCTCCACATTGCAAAGATGTAATAATCTAGCTTTGTTTATGGTGTAAAGACCAGCCAGCAAGGGTTCCTTGAGTCAAACAGATTGTCCCCTCATCAAGAGACTGACATCAGGGGGCGGCCTGGCTCTGAGCAAGATGGAGGTTTAAACTCAGAGCTCTCCTGAATTAAAACAGCATCCAGCATCTTTTCAAGTCATCTAAGCCATATACATACTGATTTTGGGAACATCATCGACAGAAGATACTACAGTTAATTTGGTAACATCCTTTTCGTTTGCAAAGGTTTATTTTTAACACGTCAATCTCCTCGTTGTTTCAGTGGGAAGGCTGTTAAAATTCATCATGGCCTACTCTGAAAACAAACAGATCCTTTAGACAAAATTGAAGAAATGTTTAACCAATTATCTACAGACATGAAGGAACTAAAACTGCCACCCAATTAAATACTCATACAATGGAAACTATTGATGCAAGACTTGCTTTTACAGAAAATAAAACTCTATTGAATGAGGAAGCAATACAAGAACTAAAATCTACCATCAGATCTCAAGACCGAGTTATTAAGGAACTACAATCTAGAATTGAGGACATGGAAAATAGGAATCGCAGAAATAACCTCAGAATATTTGGATTTCCTGAAGATGTGGAGGCCAAAACACCACGGCATTTTATTGCATGCACTCATAAATTCTGGGACTTCAGCCCAGCAATGATCTAATAATAGAATGCTCCCATAGATCTTTAGGCCCAAAACCTTCTGCAGAGCTAAGACCCAGACCAATAATTGCCAGATTTCTTAATTATGCCAATATAGAGCTAATTATGAAAAATCCAAAGAAATCGGGCAACTTTCCTTGCAGGGGCATAACATTTACATCTATCGTGACTTTTCCAAAGAGGTGTCTATGAAACGGAAAGCATACACTTCAGCAGACGTATCATGCACCAGATGGGTTTACGTTTTTCTTAGATACCCTGCAACCATGAGAGTCTTTATAGAAAATTCATACAAGGACTTCAGCAATCCAGAATCATTAATGTCTTTCTTGAATAATTACACGACGATTAAACAGAGAACCCTGAGACCGACAGGTTCAATTCAGAGCCGACTGTCAGACAACTAACAGTATCGAAAAAACACACACATCGAAACTTCAGAAAACAATAATATTTGCTTTCCTGATCCCTCCAGTATATCTCACGATCACAGTACAATTCAATGCAGGAAAGCTTACTTTACAATCTGACCCCTGGGTTGCACAGGATCGTTCCCGATTCAACATGTGCTGGCATTTCTACTAATCCTATTTCATTTGCCCTGGCATTGCAATACAAAATAAATATGACCTTCTGCAAGGCTTACCCACTTCAAATGACTGCTGCAATGGTGTTCTGAATGATTCATCGCGATGAGAGAAGATCGGGAACCGTAAATGCCTCGTGGCTCCACAGTGAAAATAACTCCCTTCCAAAATAAATGAACCTCCTAAGAAAAGGCATTGTGGGAAAAACAAAATAGAGGGATACTCCCAGAAACGTTAACTTACACAGCTGACTGAGTCACAGCAAGGATCGCGATCTCATGCTATGTGGAGGGTACACGTAATAAATCTTGAAATGGAGGTCCGATGCAGCTAGCTGACTTTTTACCTAATTTCAGTGTTCATCTGGACATACCACATCTCTTTCTCCTGCTTCCAGTCATTTTGTGAATAACCTCTATAGTAGGTCTACTTGGGGTCCATGGTAATTTTACCTACAGTAATTTTGAGTTCAAGGTTTATAGTTTATCCCAGCATTATTGGTGAAGCACCATTATCAGTTCAGCAGGATAATCAGATTTCTGCAATGTGCAGTACACTAGTCAATACTTAGTCCTACCACTACATGATTGATGTGTTCAATTAATTGGAAATTTTTTTTTTTTGACATATTAATAATGGGAATTCCTTGTGACTCTGGTTTGATTTGATACATGCAGTGGTGATCACAGCATTTACATATTCCTCATTATAATGCATTGCATTTTTTTTCCACTGTAGTAATGCATTATTTATAAATTAATATGTCTCAATCTACTTCAATTCGTTATACATGATGCTAGATTTGACATTACAATTGAAATTGTACTGTACTTAACTTAGACAAGTTAACTAGTATATTATACTTTACCCCACTTTTGGGTCTTGTACCATTTATTATATCTTGACATTGTTAATCTAACTCTTGTTAGATTCAATCTCCAGGAAATTGATAGTATTCTTTCCTTATTTCTTGTTCATTATCTATAGTTAACACTATCATACTCTCTGGTTATTTAGTTACGTCCTAGTGAACAGAGAAGTGGTCTTGGTCTATTCTTTGCGCTTTTGTCTTTCTTTTTTTTTTTCTATCCTATTCTTAAACTTAGACTGACCTTTCTTCTCTGTTTAACTCAGATGACAACAACTTTTCTTTATTGTTATTGTAGTGTGTTGATATACAGTAGTGTTATGGTTACAATGTTAATAATGAGCTGCAAGGATGGCGAACAAGTCGATTTTAGTCATGTCCTTGATCCGATATTTACTTATAGATCTGCCAACAGTTTATCTATATACAATTACAATAAGCTGACCTGCATACCTTTATCTGATTATATAAGTGTGTTTGAGCCCTTGACACTATTCCTACCCTATTACAGATTATAATATCATTATATGATGGCTAGTGTATCATTATGTACTTGGAATGTCAAGGGACTCAACACACCAAATAAACAAACAAATACTTAATCATCTCAAAAACACAAAATACAGAATGCATTATTGCAAGAAACTAAACTATTGGATGCGGACAGCATTAGATTAAAAGTGGTTGGGTCGGTCAGGTATTTGCAGACTCCGCTGCTTCCAAAAAGAGGTGTGGCTATATTGATTCACAAAAATTAAAGTGGAAGCCCTCTGATATTCTGAAAGATTCTGAAGGTAGATGGCTTATTATAACTTTACACCTCATCTGGTCCATTAACCATAGTTAATATTTATGCCCCAAATTCAGATGACCCTTTGTTCTTTCAAAATTTGCTTCATATTTTAATTTCATCTAATTTATTTAATTCTCCTTTACTGATCGGTGGGGATTTTAATCTTACTCGAGATACATATATGGACAGAAGTAACTCCACTGGATAGTCACCCCAGAAGCTCTACTATAACATCTCAAATAATGCAAGACCTTGGGCTGACTGATATTTGGAGGACCCTTCACCCTAGAGATAGAGACTACACTTTTTATTCTTTCCGTCACCAGACTTACAGTAGAATAGACTACTGGTTGATGTCTCCTTCAGTTACGGCTAATACAATAGATGTTGAGATCCTCCCACTAATCATATCTGATCATTCCCCATAAACTTTTATTTACATGGGGTCCCCCTCACTGAAATCTCCTTCACGGCGCTTAGACCCTCTACTACTAAAAGATCCAGAATTTCTACCTTGGATTAAAACACAAATAGAAGAATTTATAACCTTTAATGATCCCAAAGACACATCTATGGGTATTACTTGGAAGCACTTTAAAGCCACACTGCGTGGCAAAATAATCGGGTTTGACACGTATAGGAGGAAACTGCGGAACAGCAAATTAATAATCTTGAAAATCTACTTAAAGCAAAGCAAACAGAATACCTGAACAATTCTAACCCTGATCCCTCCTCGACTTTACATTATGAAATATTACAATTCGTATGCAAATTAACGAATTAATCTCCAGGAAAACAGAATTAGCATTATTGAGAATAAAACATAAATTCTGGGAAGGAGGAGAAAAAGGCAGTAAAATACTTGCTTACAGACTTAAAATACAACAAATGGAACGACACATTGTCGCTTTAAAAGATCTAACAGAGAAAATTTGTACTAGTGAAAGTTCCATTAACGAAATAATGACAACTTTCTATAAAAACTCTATTCTTCCCCTGCATTACAAGTTCCCCAGATATCTTCTCTTTCTAGATGAGCTCATACTTCCTCGTCTAAATGAAGAAGCAACACATTCTCTGGATATACCCTTTACTATAGAAGAAGTAAAAGCCACTCTTTCTCTTAAAGCTGGCGTTCTCCGGAGGAGATGGCTTTCCGTTGAATTTTATAAGATTCTTATTGATCAATTGGCACCTCTTTTATGTAATGTATTTCATGAATCTTCTAATATTGGGCATCTACCTAATACGATGACAGAGGCTGTCATAACTGTTCTCCCAAAAGATAAGGATATTCTCTTCCGGAGAATTATCGTCCTATATCATTACTGAATACAGATGGCAAGATTTTGCTAAATCCTTGCTAACCGTATAAATTGCATATACCAAGTTAATTCATAGATCTCAGGTAGGTTTTGTCAAGGAAGAACGGCTCTGATCATCTACGCTCCTTATTTAATCTTATACACAAGGCTAAATCTCTTCCTTCTCCGGCAGTTAGTTAGGCTATAGACTTTGAAAAAGCATTTGATTCGCTGGATTGGAATTTTCTTTATATGGTGCTATCATGATTTGGATTTAGTAGCTAGTTTTGTTCTTGGGTCCAACTTATTTATACCAACCCTCACGCAAGGTACTTACCAACTCTACATTATCTCAATCTTTTAAATTAGAGAGCAGCATCAAGGTTGCCCTCTATCACCATCCCTTTTCATCTTAGCTCTCGAAACTTTAGCTATCTTTCTTAGACAGAGTAATGATATAAAGGTATATCCATTGGTCATAGGCAATATACATCTTTGTCATATGCAGATGACATGCTCATATTGTTAGAAAATTTCAAATTATCCGAACAACCACTTGGCAATATACTTAATCGATTTTCTAAGCTCTCTGGTCTTAGGGTTAACTATCAAAGACTAAAATATTACCATTGAATGAACATTGCGACACCCTAATGAATAAATGCCTCAGGTTTCAATGGGCCTCACAGGGTATTACATATTTAGGTATAAAAATAATATCCGATTTAAACAAGATTTGGGACATAAATATTCACCCTTTACTTGCAGATATCAAAACTAATTTAGACAAATGGAAAAGCTTAAATTTATCCTTTTCGGTAAAATTTCTGCAATTAAAATGAATATTACACCTAAAATACTTTATTTATTTGCTTGTATTCCACTTAAGATCTCACCTTGTTTTCTACATAAAATTGACAAAATGGTAGGAGATTTTTTGTGGGAAGGATATATACCAAGGTTTAGTCGTACTAAATTACGATCTCATTGGTCTCACGGTGGTTTGACTTACCATGGTTTACAGCCTATTTTTGGGCATTTAGAGCCTCACAAACTATTAAATGGTTTCTTAAACCTAATTGCAATGTACCTCGGTGTTATGACATGGAAGCATCTCTATCCCAGGACAAACCCCAAATAGTTTTATTTATTTTACATTAACATCTAAACTTAAAAAATCCCATTATAAATGCATCCACATATTATTGGTTTAAAATGCATAAATGGCTCAAATCCGACCCTCAGCCATGTGTTATATGCCAATTTGGAAATCGAATTTTGTACTGGAAAATAAACCAATATATTGCAATTCTTGGTTTAATAAAAGCATCCTTTTTAAACGATATGTTAATGGATAACAGTAATACATTAGAATCCTTTAACAATTTACAAATTAAATTGAATGCTTCAAGACAGAATTCTGGAAATATTTGAGGTTAGAGCTGTAATACACCCCTTTATTCAGCAACTCAACAACCTACCATTAACTCCCTTATACATCAACAAATGGATTAATACTTCCTACGGTTTAATTAGTAAAATTTATAAACTAATCAGAGATAAGCTCCTAATCAATCCCTCATAGCCAGAAATAAATGGAATCGGATACTGAATGAAAATATATCTGACCTCCATTGGGATAAATGCTGGAAACTTTGTCACGATTAGTTCAAAGACATGCGTAGTAGATTAATACAATATAAAATCCTACATTTATGGTACAAAAACTCAGCTCATCTGCATAATATAGGCTTACTACCTAACAATAATTGTTGGCGATGTAATGCTCCAAATGGGGATCTTCTGCACATATTATGGTCCTGTAAACCTATTTCAAAATTATGGAAATCTATTCATAGTTTCGCCATAAAAATCATTGGCAGAAATATCTTATTCGACCCTAAATTTTATTTATTAGGCATTATAGATAATAGGAACTAACCAAACATCAATACAAATGGCTCCAGATACTGTTTATGCAAACTAAAAGATTGATCTTAATACATTGGAAATCCATCTAATTCCTAATTTACCTGATATTATTAAATAATCTAACCCACACCTCTTCTCTTGGACGGTTTCGTATAACAATAGACCGACTTAATGAATATAATCTTTGTTGGCAGAACTATTTGAACTCTCTTCAATCCCCAAAATGATACATATTGGTAAATTCTTTTTCTCTTCCTACTTTCAATACACATTGTTTTGGATATGGACATGTAAATGATTACATATTATCAAACATTGCAGCTCTTTTGTTAGTTTTAGAACTGTTACTTGTTAGACTTTTTTTCTCTTTCTCTTTTCTCTCTTTTTTTTTTCCTGCATAGTACAATCTACCATAACATACTGCATTTGTTCGTATGCAAACAGGTATTATTGTAATATCAATGTTTATAATAACAAGTTTCATAGGTCATTATACTATATATTACATTACAAACATTTTAACCTGTGTAATCTATTTGTTATGTACTATGTAATGTGGAATATATTTCAATAAAAGATTAACTATAAAAAAGAGACTGACATCATAAAACTCAGGTGTATGTCAAATCAGACAGAAATGTTAGTGAGGCACTAAGGAGTGGATGGATAATTATACTGAGCAATGAGCAGCAAGAGGCAAACAGTCAGTGAATAACAGCCAATTAAAAAACTGAGATTGATGAAAATGGTGAGGAAGATAAGACTAGGAGAAAGAAAACAAGCATTTGTCCATGCCGAATGCTGTCATGCTGGCATTGGCTTTTGGTAGCAGAACAGAAACACATTTTGGGCAGGATGTGAAAATGACAACTGTACTGTTCATAAGGAGGTGTAAAAATGGCAGTGTTGAAAATGTGGCATGTAGATAGTGTAGATTTGTGAAGTTACAAGGTGCGTGGGAAATGCACAACACACACTTGTAACACAGTCATTTATGGACTTTTGGCACCAAATTTTCAACATAGGCATTTTAGAACCTCTGCTCATGTGCACTCTCACTGTCATTTCCTCAAACCGTCCCAAAAAGTAATTTCGCTGGCCAGTCAGCGCTATTCTGTGCCGGCCATGTGAAAACACATTTTGGGCAGGATATGTAAAATGACAGCTGTACTGTTCATCAGAGGTGTGGAAAAATGCCAATGGTGAAAATCCAGAGTGAAAATATTAAAGCGGCATATGCAAACTACGCAATGCACACTCGTAACAAAGTCATTTTATGGAGTATCGTCACCAAATTTTCAATATAGGCATTTTAGGACCTTGCTCATAAACAGTATCACTGTCATTTTCATAATCTGCCCTGAACGCTGATTTCCCACAGCGACTGCACTATTGTGCACCTGAAGTGAGGAAACACATTTGGCCAGGATGTGAACAATGACAGCCGTACTGTTCACAGAGAAGTGTAGAAAATGCCAATATTGAAATTGGTGTGAAAATAACTATGAATTAAAGTTACGGCGTGCATAGCAAATGTGCAATGCACACTGTAACACAGTCATTTTAAGGAGCATCACCAAATTTTCAACATAGGCATTTTAGGACCTCTGTTCATGAACATTTTCACTGTCATTTTTGTAATGTGCCCCAAACATGGATTTCCACAACAACTGCGCTGTTGTGCGCCGGAAGTGTGGGAACATATTTCAGCCAGGATGTGAAAAATAACAGCTATACTGTTCACAAGGAGGTGTAGAAAATGACAATGTTGAAAATCTGGCATGAAAATATTACAAATTCATGAAGATATGAGCATGCATAGCAACTGTGCAACATACGCTTGTAAACAGCTATTTTTGGATTTCTTCCATCAGATTTGCAACATAGGCTTTTGAGAGCCCACCTCATGAACACTGCCACTGTCCTTGCATTACTCAGTCCCGAAGGTGATTCCACACAGTGACTGTGAAATCACCTTTCGGACTGGTAAATATCATAACAGTGACAGAGTTCATGAGGAGGCGTCCCAAATGTGGAAAATTTGATGCAAAATTCCAAACAATGCCCAAGATAGGCATCAAAGTTGACAAAACCCCATTTATTCCATTATACAGCTTACTGGCATTTCCTCAGTTCGCGGTCAGCTTTGAATAGTGCAGATGTGTTCCCGGTCCACGAAGATCATCACGCCGGACTCTGGAGGTAAGTATGGTGTGAGGGGGTGGGGAGGCAGGGTGCACAAAGGGTGGGTGTGGGTGGTAGGGAGACTATGAGGGACCATTTTCCATTTACAGGTGTGTAAAAAACATTGTGGATGGTTTTCTGTTTTACAGGTGTTTTTTGAGGGGTTACAATAGCTGATAGGGCACCCCCATCAGCACATAGGGAGTGGGGACAGATGTCGACGGGATTGGGCACCTCATCTGCAAATAAAAAAAGTGGGAGGGTGCATGAGCCAAGGGGATTGGGCACCCTCGGTAAGTGAAAAGAGAGAGGGGACACACTACAGATGGGAGGGCTGCCCCATCGGCACATACAAGAAGGGAAGGTAAGCTGACCGGAGCATTGGGCACCCCAAAGTCTGCAGTTTAGCGCCACTGTGCCACCATGTTTGATACTGAGCAAGCACGTGAGGAAGGGTCTGCTGTGTGTGACGAGCTTTCCTTGTATTGCAGCGGACCTTAATTAGATGTGCTCGCCGGGTGGTGTGGTGTTGGCATGCAGGCTGATTGTGGAATGAGGGACGCACCTACTGGTGTATGCCCTACTTTCGTCCAACAGCGACCGCACCTCCAAATCTGCTACCCCAAGATGTTGGCTGCACAAGCGTGCCAACATAAAAATAAGAACAGCAAGTAAGGATGCACTCATGGTTGAAATATAGCTAATGGGCACAGAATCCTAACCATCTACCTCATTCTTCTTCGAAGCTAATGCTTTTCTAGTGGCAGACAGTCCCTATTAAAACCTTTATGTGGAGTAGGTCTTGTTAAAAGGGTATATATTTTTTTAAATATAGCATCTCCACATTTTTGTGGAAAGGCATGTTCTGTTGGTGATTATATTGCCTGTATTACGAAAATTCTCTCTGTGTATATATTTGCAGGTGGAAAACTAAGGTATTCAATAATAACCCCTGTTAAAGTGGATCAGATGATCATTTTCTGTCACCCGTACAACAGAGTCTCATATCCATCTGCCAGAACTAAGTTTTCATTGAGACATTTCTGAACACTTTGTGACATTATGAAAACTATGGCTCACTGGCCTTTCTAATCAAGCCATAGTCAAACAGTTTTCTCACAATGCTTTGCCATTGTATATATTTTTTTAGTAGCAGTAGTTCTGGAATGCTTTAAAAGCAAGGATGAGTGCCCCTCCCAATGTTGAGTTATAGCAGCAACAAGCTTGGGATTCGTGGTCTCCCCATGCTCCTTTTAGCCTGACACTTGGAATGCTATAATAACTGTTGCTCTTCTCCTTTGCTTATACATATAGTCTTTCAAGCCATATAAGCATAGACCAGATTGATCACCTTTTCTGTCTTCTTCCATATCAATGAATGTCCCAAGTGTTCATAAAACCACATGTTAGGGGTCACGTGATGGCAGCCTAGACGGAGACACTCGCCTCCCGGAGCTCCACGCCTATTCTCCCGATTTTGGTCGGTAATCAGGCATTTAGCACACTAACCCATCCCAGTTGCTCGAGGCACGCTTGAACACTCTCCTGCCCAACGATCACCGATTGGATGTATGCTTTTATGAGAAAAGCACCCCTAAGGCACTCCCTCCCCGGACGCCCGAGAAGAAGGCCGCAAAGCGGCCAAACAGCAGGCAGCTAGCGGTATTAAGATGCCCACACCAGAGGCTGCTCTTCAGAAGCCAGGTTCTTGAAATAATGCAACCCCTCCAGACGGCCATCAAGTCCATTTTAGAGGATTTGCATGATATCAAAGGCGCTGTGGAGGTACTTACGAAGAGGGTTGGGGACCAGAAGCTAAGATTATTTCAATTGAAAAGAAACAGGGAAGGAGTGAGTCTGAGTTTAACATGAGGCACAGAATAAAAAGATAGAAGAGAAGCTGGAGGACTTGGAAGGCCGCAGTAGGAGGAACAACCTGGTAATTATTGGATTGCCAGAAAAGGAAGAAGGAAATGGCATAATCACTTTTCTACAGAAACTTTGCTGTAAATAGCTGGTGCCCCTCCTGGAGGAATATATCATCGAGAGAGCCCACGAGCATTGCCTACCCCCGACCAGGGTCAGTTGTCAAGGCCAATAATTCTGAAATTTTTGAATTTCCTGGACAGGCAGCATGTTTTTCTAAGGCGATGGAGCCAAAGAGTTGTCATGGGAAGGTAAGAAGATTCATATCACACAGGACTTGCCACACTCGGTGAGAGTTCAGACAAGAGCTGCACCCGTCGTTCTAAGTTGGTGGCGGCCTCAAGCCATTCAGGGTCAGTACCCTGCTATATTAATGGTAAAATATGAGGACAAATGGTTATCTTTCGACTCCCCAGCGCAAGCTGCACAGAATTTGAAGGTTATTTTCCCAGAACTATATAAATGATTGTGTGCTGGAGAACTTTTCGGCTGAGGGGCTGTGAGTACAGATACAGCTGTCTGTCTCGGGGTCAAGAGGCAATCTTGGACATATGAGCGGTGCCTTTAGCGAGGTCAATACAATCTCAGAAACTCAGTGGCAATTACTTGCCAGATGGCTACTGATTGTTGGTGGTCATCTTAGACTGCATAAAATAACACAGAGTGGCCTAGGATGGAAATCCTTGAAATGGACGGAGCTGACCGGTATTTACTACTCATCTGGATATTTATTTGATTGTTCCCGCTGCTCTGATGTATGTAACCCCTTCATTTTAGGCTACTGGAATCGATGTCGAGGACATTGTCTGGGCTGTTCTGCTTTTGGACCCTTTTCATCTTTGGTAGACAGATTTATTTCCATGATGCAACATGTAGCAGCTTCATTGTTTCCTGGGAAGTTGCACAGTGGATGTATGGACATGGACAATGGAAAGAAGATGCCTTATAATGTGGCTTATTCATGATGACTGTATGGAGGCCTGATGGGCTTGGTGTCACTCTCTTATGGTGGTGTCTGGACAATGAGTGGTCTAATATGTATTAGATTGACTGGCAGGGTTTAGTACCTGCAGGTCTTTTCTTCTCTTTTTCTTTTCCCCTCCTCCCCTTCCTTCCTTCCCCTTTTTTTCCAGGAAACGATGATTTACTCGAGGAGTCGGTAATTTGGGCTTTGAACTACTATTGCAGTGAGACGCATAGTTAATGACTGAACTTGTTCTTATGAATAGGGTTAGATCAAGTATATTGGGGATGGTATCTACATTTATTTAGTTTGGATCAGGATCTATTGACAAAAATTGTTGATTGTTTGAGGTAGTTTTGTAATGATCATGAGTGGAGGGCGGGCTCGGGGGTGGGGTTGGGTAGTTTGGGTTGTTAGTAGTGAATCAAGTGGGCTGAATATTTAGGAGGGCAGTTTCTCTTAGAACTGGGGTATGTGTGTGTTTGGAGGGTGGGGGTTTAATTGGGGATATTTTTGGGGTATTGGGGGTTTTGGGTTGCAAGTCATTATGGCTTGTTTGGTCTTCAGGAGAGAGGATGGGGTTCAAGGCTACACACTATCTGGTTTCATCATGGTCTGCCTAAGTCAGGGGAATTACATGTGCTTAATATTGCTGTTACATGATTGTTTGTTACCTTCTCCTTGCACCACCTTCGGGCTTGATAGTTGAGCATAATGTGCAATCTGTACAAGTTCACTAGCTGGAATGTTAAAGGAGCCAAGGATAGGGTCAAAAGACAAGTTATACTAAGGCACCTTCGTCACTTAGGAGCTCAAATTGCCTTTCTCCAAGAGACACACATGAAGAGGAGATATTCATTACTTTAGGAGGGCATGGGTAGGACAAGTTTTTGGGGCTGGGGTATCATCGAATAGGGAGGTGTTGTTATCCTTATAGCTAGGAATATCCCTTCAAATTAGTGGAAGAGTTTTGGGATCCGGAGGGTCGATATATCATCATGCATGGTATGCTGGAGTCTCACCGATAATATTGGGCTCAATATATGGCCCCAATTGTGATTCCCAGCCTTTTTCATGAGATTACTAAATATGGTTGTGTCCAACCCCGTGAAGTTTACGGTCTTAGGTGGGGATTGGAATCTAGTTCTCCAGAATGATCTGGATAGATCATGTAAAGAGAGGAGGGTTCGCGCCTGCACAAAGGGCGTTAAGGACCTCATTAATAAAGAGCTGCCTTGGTTGATGTCTGGCGGGTAATTAATCCTACATTCAGTCAATACACCTTTTCTCTCCATTACATAAGACATACTCTCGAATAGACTATATTTTAATTAGCTCGTTTGCAATATCTGGGGTCACACGTACAAGATAACTACCAGAGTAATATCTGATCATGCACCAGTTAGTCTGGACTACTGGTTAGCCTTGGGCCTAGGCGGTCTCCACAATGGAGGTTAAACTCCCAAATGTTGAAGGAAGAATCTTCACTGATGCACATTCTTGATTTCATTAAGGACTTCCTTAATAGTAATCAAGGCTCAGTGGAGTGTAAGGACTTAATTTGGCTGCTTTAAAATGCTCCTGAGAGGAGAGCTGATTAAAATGGCCTCTAATAGGAAACGTGAGGCAGCAGGCGCAATTGGATTCCCTGCTAGGCTTGATTAGGATGGAGAAAGTAACTTATCCGTGCCTCGACTGTGGCAGATTGGGCCAGGCTTCATCAGTTGCAGGCCCAATATGTGAGTCTAATGTCTCAAAAGTGGAGCTGGCCTTTGAGGACCAGGCTTCAATACCTTGACATAGGGGAGGCGGGAAGTTGCTCGCTATGCGCATTCGTCAACTAGATTCTTCCCATTTTATAGCGGGGATACGTAGGGGTTATGGGGAACAGGTTTGCATCGATCCAGGGAAATGGTGAATGCCTTTGGATTGTATTTTCAGGAGTTATATACGGTTGACCGAGAGTATAAACCTTCGTGGATGACATTAGGCTATTTCTCAGATCAGTAGAGTTGCCTAGAATAATGGAGAGTGATGCAGCTCTTATGAGTGCTCAATAACGGTTCTAGACATCCAGCAGGCCATCCAACAAATGCCACTAGATCTGTCCCTGGCCCGGATGGGTTACCTAGTAATTTTACAAAGCTTGTCATACTTAATATCCCCAATTCTAAAGGAGGTCTTTCAGTACTGGTTTGATAATGGGTTATCAGAGCCTAGTTTTCTGGAGGCGTCGATCTCCTTAATTTTAAAACAGGGAAGGACCCTCTCAGTATGGATAGTTATCACCCTATTTCCCTGCTAAACACGGATGTTAAGATTCTAGCAAAGATTTTAGCTAACAGGTTGTCCAATGTTATGGACAAATTGGTTAGTAGGGAACAAGTTGGTTTTATGAGGGGAGATCGTCCCAATGATCACATGAGGAAGTTATTGCACTTGATTACAGTTGCTAAAGATGCCAAGTTCCCAGCAACACTTATTTCATTAGATGCCGAAAGGCTTTTGATAGGGTATGCTGGGACTATTTGTTTGCTGCCCTATCTGCCTTTGGCTTACCTGATGTGTTCTTGAGATGGGTCCAAATTTTATATTCTTCCCCTATTGCTAGAGTAAAATGTAATGGGATTATGTCGCCGATTGTAAGGTTGGAGCGAGGCACTAGGCAAGGTTGTCCCTTATCCCCATTACTATTTAATTTATATCTAGAGCCTTTATTACATAGACTGGCTAGAAACTGTTTGATTAAGGGTATATGGGTGGGGATGTTAGATACATGTATTGGTATACGCAGATGACATACTATTACATGTTAAAGGATCCGGGACCTCGGTTCCGCCATATTGGAGAAATAAGATTCTTTTCTAAAATCTCTTATTATAAGTTAAATCGCACGAACGAAGATTTTCCCTTAAATATCAACGTTAGGAAAGCTGATTTATTATCGTTTGGCTTATGTTGGGAGGCAAAGTCGCTTCTATCTCGGGATAAACATTAGTACTAGATTGAATTACATGATTAAATATAACCTGAGTAGTCAAGTCAAAGCCATTATTGGGGATATGGATAGGTGGAGGCTGCTCTCTTTGTCATTTTGGGGTAGGCTGAATATCATTAAAATGAATGTTCTGCCTAGATTATTATACCCTTGGGTATGCTCGTGTATACCTCCGAAGACATGGTTCACCAACTTGCAGAGGGCGTTCAATTTTTTATTGGAAGGGAAAGGACATGTGGGTCCTATATTAAATTAATAGCCCGAAAGTTAAGGGAGGACTAGCTGCTCCCTGTCTCTTTTTGTATTATGTTGCACAACACGTAGGCAAGTTGGGCTATTGGAGTGCAAGGGCGCCCAATCAGCTTACTTGCCCCTGTGGGTTGATATAGTGTGAGGTTGGTGAAGAGGGTGAGCTGCTTCTATGGGCCTATTATATGCTTCTCCATCGGCTATACCCAAACTATTGAAAATAATCCTATGAGTTGGTCGTTAAGAGCTTTTCAGCAGTTGCAAAATTACCTTACAGTTAAGTGGCATCTATCTATCAATCAACCCATTTTTGAGAATCCCCACATTAGAGTTGGGGTAAGACCTTATCTGCTACTTTTGGCCTCAGTTAAGTCACCTTAGAATCTCGGATTTCTGGGTAAATGGGGTCCTCGGTCTTTTGGTCAGTTGGTGAATGCTTTTGGGGTTGTGGATCAGGACTTCTTTAAGTGGCTACAAATTAGTAAGGCCCTAAAATCTACCTTCTCACAGAGGGCGCTAATTGATTATGGTGACCGAGACGCTGATATTCTCCTCACCATAGCCTCTCAACCAAATTCAGTTTCTAAGTTATACAAAACACTTCAGGAATGGGATCACAGACTTCCTTTAGGAGTATGCTTCCATTGGACAAGGGAACTAGGTATATCGGAGGCACCCAATTTCTGGAAGAAGTTGTGGCTTACAACGTATAAATATGTAAAACAAGATCGGTTGAGGATGGTACACTTTAACTTAATGCACCATTTATACTTATCCCCATCCGATTGTGTAAATATGGGGCAAAAGATACATCTCTTTGTGCGAGGTAAGGGAAGATGGTACTTTATATCATATGGTATGGTCATGCCCTTCAATTCAGGTCTTTTGCGGCTATCAATGATCTCCTCGACCCTATCCTTGGCTTAACAAACTTGTTTACCCCTGAGGTATGTCTGGTGAGCCTTTTTCCAGTTGGTACTTCCGTACAAAAGGCCCAAATGTCGCTTTATCCGCTGTGGCTAAATTGGTAATCTTAAGACATTGAACCAGTGATAAAGTTCCTCTTTGTTGGAATGGTACCGTGAATGTACCTTAGCAGTACAATTAGAAAACATATCGCTTGCATGCAGAATAGATTGATAGCATACACGGCGCTTGGAGTTTGTTTGAAACGCCTTATGGCGTGGAGGCCTCATCCTCAGAGTACTCATAGGCTGGCAAGCTAGTGATGTGCTTATGTGTAGCCTGGGAGGGTGGGGAGGGAGGGATTTTTTTTTTTTTAATGATTGGGTGAGTTAGTGTCTGGTGGTGTTTTGTTCCTCTATCTCGCACTCTCAGCTGTGTATCTGCTTTGAAGTGTTTTCGTAAAATTAATAAAGATGTTCAATAAAAAATAAATAAAAAACACGTGTTAATAGGGTGGCCATTATGTAAGCAATAAGGCACAAAGGGTGTGTGTAAACCATATTTTACAGCACGGCCAGGGGCATAGTAAGGCACAAGGTCAATGGCCGGTGACTTCAGCTCCTGGCGGTGCTGTAAATATATTTACCACTAGTGCCTATTACTCTATAAATTGACTCCTTTTTTACTTTTGACTATTGGGAAAAGCATTTTATATGTAGAAAAATAGATTTACTTTGTGCATTTGTGATAAAATAATCCTTCCGCCCACTGCAAGTGATGTCATTGATGATGCAATTGTATTATTGCCTACTTTCCTCTTCCTGTTTTTTTTCTTCTGTTGTTCCCTACATTCAAGATATGGAATGTTTATCATGGAATGTTTACCATGGAATACATGGATTCAAAATTCTGCTCCAGTTCCACTGGCAGAATGTTTCTCTCAACACACTGTACACAGACAACAAAGGCCTTTGTTACAGCCAGAGACTCAGTTATCTCACTGTCAGGGCAATAAGAAGAGAGTTCCCTGATAAGCAGTTAAAGATAGAAGGGGATTTTGACTGTCAGCAAAGAAACAGTTGTAGTAAAACTATAAACAATACTTAATGTTTCTAATTTGTTTATGTATGTAAAGAGAGTGTGATAATCAGGAAACAGCATTTAATTCATTTGTTTTATTTTTTATTTAGGGTAGCTTTAGTTTTAGGGCCCAGCTGAAGTTTTTACAGTGTAAAGGTAGCAGCCATGTTTGTGGTGAAAGATCAGCTCTGGTAGTAGAGGGCTAACTGAAATGCCTGTGTTCCAAATGCTCATTGATCTGTGCTGCAGACTCTTCATTGCTGAGCAGTTCTTTTTACCCATGTGTAAACTGTATTGTACACATAAATAAGAGCCAATCAGATTACATGATTTTACCTTGCCATTTTATAAGCAATAAGACACAACAGGGTGTGCATGGGACAGATTTTACCACACAGCAAGGGCATAATGAGGCACGAGGCCTGGCCAAGTGCCTTTAGCCTCTGGTGTGGTAGCATCTGTTCCATGCACACACCTGGAGTGACTTATTGTGCTTATAAATGGCATAGCATTGTCAAAATGATAGAAACACAAAGATAACACATTTTAGCTGCATAAAAATATTTTATTTTGTGTGAAAAATCATTACACAGCATAAAGTAGTTCTAATTACTATGTATGGGAAAGATAGAGAGAGAATTTGTACTTCTTTAAAACATGTTAACTGATTAGACATTCAGAAAATACACTATACTGATTTTGTAATTAATCATCATGAAGTCACTTGCCAAAAAGTCTACAGTCCCACTAAAATTCACAGGTCCATTGAAAGTGAATGGACCATTATTAAATGCAGTCATTCCTCCTGTTGGTGGCAGTGCAGTGCTTTGCTTCATTTCATTCAGTTTAGCATCAGCCTGTTTTTCCTTTTCTGGATGTTGTGATTGCAGCTCATTTATGATCAAGTTTTTGTCCCAATATCGAGCTCCTGTCTGTCCCTGACAGAGGCAGCCCAATATGATCGCAAGCTAGCTTAACAGCAGTGCCCTGTTACCGCCATGACCTCTTGGCTTTGTAGACCGCTTCAGACAGCAAACGAACTGTGGTGGACCTTATGGAGTGATTGTGTAAATTTCACTCAAGCAGGCTTCTTTGCTTATTTTGGAAATTAGGGTCAATAGGAAATTTACACTGAGTGATTGTTTGGTGTACCAGTTTTGACTGCAGTCCAGGAAGTGTTGCAGAAGATGGTGCGGGTGGCAGTAGAGCACCATAGCATCAGTAGGCAGTTTACTGAGGTATTTTTTAAACACTTTACTGAGCAAAGTGGTGAATCGGGTTCTGAATACATGAACCCTTGGTGGGCTTGTTTGTTATTCTCAAAGGGTCACTGTGATTTTTTTTGGCTTCATTGGAGCCCAAGAGTCAAATATTTGGCCCCATTTTCATCTAGTTTGAACACAGGCTGTTGGGGGTCAGGTTTCTCAGTCCCTCCACCCGCACCTGGCCATGTACAGCCGTATGTCAAGCCACACTTTCACTTAATAGGCCAAGCCGTGTCGGGAGATAGGGCAGAGCAATTTCTTGAAGCAGTAGTAAGTCAGGGTTGGATATCGGAGGGTGGTGTTAACTTACATCTTTCTGTTGCCTTCGTAATGTTTGGTTACCGACACAAACACATTGTTGCTGCTGTGAAATGCTGGGTCTGTAATAATGTTTAGTAGTCTCCTATGCCCACTGAGTCGAGATGCCTGTTCAGTGAGGATCGCGGCTGCAGTAGCTGCTGATAGCATACTGCCATATCTGTGTTTCTAACCTTCGATAGAACGTCTGAATGCATCATTTAGCTCTGTGCTACTTGATGTTTTAAAATCTATGTGTACCCTTTAGGATTTGGCAGTCTTTAAATACTTTGATTGCCCATGAAGTTGTTTCTTTGTATTGGGCTCACTTTTGGAGTGTTTGATTTCATTAAGGGCTTCTGTGGTGAGGAAAGGTAGCATAAAGTAATTGTCATGGCATTTTGGGCATTTCCTCCCTTTCATTGATTGCTGTACTCACTGTGCCAGTTATTGGAAGGCTATTGACAGTGTTGTAGTCTTCTTGGTGAGTTAAAATCCTCTCTAACTCCTCGTCAGACATGCTTACATTGAAGTTTACTTTTCTATCTGATGCCACGGTGATTCAGTTAGTGGGTGAAGGAAAGATAGATGCCAGTGAAAATGCCAACATTCTAAAGATCATGAATACTGGCCTTTCACTGACAGTTCTTTTTTTACATGTGCATGGAACAGATTTCATGCATTTTGAATAAACTCTCTGATTGGCTGAAACAACTTGCCCATTTTATAAATTGTTGTTAGCGGCACATACTGTATTTCTGAAATGTGTTGTAACTCAAGAAAAGTAGCCTTAATCATTGTACCACATTAATAGAAGTGGGATCCTCTTTCTCCTTATATTGGGACTTGATGCAAATACAGTAAGTCTCAGGTTAATCAGAAAAGTGAGGTATAGTACCTGCCAAGGGTAACAGGTCAATATGACATATGATTAATGCTGCAGGAAAACCGTGTGGCATAAACAGTGTGTGGTACAACAGCTACAGGGGCCACAACAGCGCACAGAAGAAACAGTGAAGGAGCAGTAGCACTACTCCTGTAGCTGTTGGCTGAAAACAGTGTTGCAGAAGATAAGACCTCTGCTGGGTGCCTGTCTTCCAATCAGCTGCCATGGCTGAGAGGGTAGAGCCACCAGCAGTGGAAGGCAGTGCAGCATCTGTGGACTGGGGTTCTAGTCCCAGATTTCCTGTGTTTTTTTTTATTTTGTGTGGTAAGTGTGTGGTTGTCCTTTGCCCCCACCTGAGTTTCTCCCCACCCAGAGTTGCCTCCCCAGGAGGTGGTTATATTAATTTGGTCGGGGGTTGGGGTGGAGCCTCCTGCAAAAAGCAATATTGTTTCTGTGGTTCATCAGCATTATTACCACTCAGTGTTTTTACGGCGCTGTATTTAGTGTCACTGTATTGACAGAGCAGTATGTTGCCATGCTGTTTTTGTACACATACTGACCCCTGCCCTATCAAGACCAGCTGCATCAACACTTTTTAACCTTTGTTGCCTCCTCAAAGGACTTCAGCACAGCAGAAGCTATCTGCCTTTCATCACTGATGGGGCTAATGTTCACCTCTCCTTGCCAATTTCTATACTCAGCTGCAAACTAATGGATGGCCTTTTGTTGTTATAGTAGCTCTTGCATGATGTAATAGGTGGAATTCCACCTTGTTGGTACTTTCAGGTGGTGAAGGTGGTTCTGTTGCTGAATGTTGTGTAACAGTTTCTGTGCTGCAATTGTATGGCTTGAACTGAAGATTTGTTTGGCTACACCTACAGAGTTTTGCACACTGCTTCCCTAGTCTAGAAACCCATCAGCTGCCAGGTTTATATAGTCAGCAAAGCATGGACCACATTTATAGTCACCCATTCTTACTGTCTATAGAATGGCATTTGAATTTTCTGTTATTACTGGTTATACAATGCACTGTTTTACTATCACAACTTGCCACTGCAGTTACTCAAGCCAGGAGAGAAGAAAATGAGAGAAGAGGGAAAGATGACCCAGGCAGCAGTCACTGCCATGTAATACAGTATGTGGTCTGACCACTTGGCCACATGTCAGTGATGATGTGAACCACCAGCACAAATGATGTTCCCAGGACCTTTGATACAGCCTTTCAGATATCCTGATATAAATCTTCAAGTGCCACTGTGAAAGTAGATACAGCTGGGCACTTGGTGCCAAGCACTGCACTTGCATTAACAATAGAAGCCTTCATTGCTTAGAAAGCAGAATGGCAGTAAGTCAATGGCTTGCCTTTCCACACTTGCTTTTCTTAAGGTTTGACCTCATTTCAAAAGATTTTGCAATAGACTCATTTTCAGGGGTCCATTGAATGGCAAGCTCTTAGTGTGGTGTTGTCAACCCAGGTGGTTGGGGTGGATTGTGAAAACAAGGAGGTGTGGGAGTCAATGGGCTAAAGAATATACAGGTAGAGTATGATGGGATTGTGCTGCCACTTAAACTATGATGGCCTACTTCATCCTCATCTCTCTCTACTCTGAATGTTCTCCTGTCACTGCTCATCATCATCTTCATCAGTGTGTGCTGGTGATGACAACATGTTTTAGTACAAGTTCTGTACTGAGACAAACACAAATTAAGCAAATATCATTTCACAGTTGATTATCCAGCCCTGTGCCCTCCTTACTCTGACTAAGCCTGTCCTTACATAAGTTACACTACATGTATCTGTTGATTCTTTTTGCACTCTAAAGATATCACACACCACTGATGTCACCTGTTTGGCCTTGCCAGTTGGTATTCTTTGGTGTTGTGACTGGCTACTATGGCCTTCTTCTTACACATTAATTTCCTCCTCCATCAGTTAAGCCTGTTCAGGTATAGATTCTTAAGCCAATACCTCTGCCTCAATGGTGTCTACTGGGGTACTTCTTTCCTTTTCCCTCTCTACTCTTCTTGAGTGGTCGTGTTTTAGTTTGCATTTTGGAGCCTCTTTCTATTTCATTTGAGAACCAGTCTGTCAATGCTTTTGATGACCTACATGCCCCAAGCTCCACATGTCTGCCACCTTATCCTCACCTTAACTGCTGCTACAGTACCTTCCTTCTAACAGGTATGGTGCAGTCTCATGTTCAATGTCTCCAGGTGCCCCCTAAATCAGTATGTTCTCTTTCTCCTCCAATTGCATCTCCTGTTCCTGCTTTTCTTTTTTGCTTTTGCTTGAGTCCTAATGTTTGCAGTGTCACAGTGACTGGTACTCACAGTGTGTGATGCGTTAGAAATGTTGTTCAGTTTCCCATTTAGCCCTTTCCTTATCTCTGGTTAACCTGACTCTACTGCGGTTTTTCCTTGCTGCTTCTGGATGTTTCCATGCCACCATCTCCTTCTATTTTCTGCTGCACAAGAACACCGAATGCCAGCCCATTCCCATGTACTGCTCTGCCCAGGTGCCCTCCCTATAGTCTACCTCCCAGGTCAAAGGTGCTTACACAGCAGAGCCTGACAAACACATGGCAAATGCTGTATCGATGTTATTTTCTGCAGTGTGAAAACTAATTATTTTGTAGTTACAAGTACCATCTAGTAGTGCACACTGAGATGGTGTCATCCCACACCATTTGCTGCTCAGTGACCAGGCTCCCTCCGAAATTTTACCCCAACCTAATGGCCATGTACAGCTGAGCCTGACATACATAGCAAAATGCTGTACTGAATATCAGTTGTAATTTAGTGAGAATGTGAAATTAGTTTGCCAATGCAAAGAAAATGTTTCAACTATTAGTGGGCATTCACAGTCTTCCTACCCACACCCACATGCTGCCCACTGTGCAGGCTCCTTCCTATATTCTACCCCAGGCCTCTCAGCTGAGATTGACACACATATCAAATGCTGTATCAGTTTTATTTTTGTGAACATTTTGATACTTGCTAGAAAATGTGCCAAATAGCAGAAGGCCCTGGATGGTTGCCAGCCCACACCCATCTGCTATAGTACCCATTGCACAGGCTCACTCCATCCCTACACTCTATTCCCAGGCCCTCCATCCCTATACTCTACTTCCAGGCCTTGGGGAATGGACAGATTAACACCACGAGGCGGTCCGCATGATGGGCTTGAAGAGCGCAGCAATCCTCCGCAGCTCCGTGTCCCTGCTCCATGTTTAATCTTATTTGTTCCGAATATCAGGTGATAGTGAGATCTGAAAAGCAGCTCCTGAGAAACTCTCAGAATCTTGTGTTACCAGAACCAATTGAGATTTATATGAAATGGCACCGCCACACCATTTCCCACCACCCACCTCGGAGAAGGATAAGGCCGCTAAATGGCTAAACACCAGCACAGCTGGGCGAATAAATCCTGTTCAGTATCGACAGTGCTTTCAGAGGAGAAGTTTCTGGAGATTATGCACCTATACAAGAGAAAATCTTGGACATATCTGATGACATTTAACAAATTAAGTCTTCTGTTCAATCGCTCACTGTTAGAGTGGGAGACACTAAAGTTAAAGTGAGCTTATTAGAAAAAAGCATGAACAAAACTAGAGCTAGTCATGATGCAGTTTGGCTGGAGGCTTAAGAAGCTGGAGGAGAAGCTGGAGGACCTAGAAAGAAGGAGTAGGAGGAACAACCTCCTTATCATTGGAGTTCCTGAGAAAGAAGAGGTCAGCCCCATCACTTTCATACAAAAACTGTGTGAAAAAAGTTGCAGGTCCCTCTCGAATGGGCCCACATACATAATCGAGTGTGCTCATCGGGCTCTTCATCCTCCCCACACCCTAACTCTTCTCCTCATCCTCTGATCTTTAAGTTGCTGAACTTTCTAGATAAGCAGCACATACTGGCTAAAGTTCGGGATCGCGGGATGTTCTCTGAGATGGAACTTCGAATAAGGATTACTCAGGATCTCCCACAGTCGGATCAGGCCAAAAGGCAGGAAATACATCTGGCTGTCTTGAAGCTAATCACTGCAGGTAAGCAGTTTCAGATGAAATACTGGCCGGTGCTTCAGGTGAAATCCAGAGAGCAGTGGTTATCCTTTGAACACCATGATCAGGTGCTACAGGAGCTTAAGGGTCTATTCTCGATCTGTTCAAATGACTGCAACCTTGTGAAGTAAGGGAAAGTTTACAAATCTTAAAGTCTCTTACTGAATATCTTTGAGGGCTTTCTAGCTGCCAAGGGACTGTAGCTTACTCTGGCTCAGACTCGAGACTGGGCTGTTTGCCTTGTACCCTGATAGACTAAACAATTTATCGTATGCTGGGTCTTGTAACCGGATGCCTGCATTTTGGGCTGGGCACCTAAGGCTGATACATCTGAGAGACTCAGTACTTATTTTGGCTTGGACTGAAATCTGGTTCTTTTGCTACTGAAATAGCAGGGGTGTTTTCGGAGTGGGGGGTTGTAGCAAGACAAATAAGAGGTATGGTTGCTAGAACTGGGGATGATTGTTATTATAGGTTGAGACATTTTTTTTTTGTTATTATAGGCTGGGAAAGTTTTTACAAATAACATGGGGATGTGTGGGACTGGGATTCAAGTGTTTCAGTCTGTCCTAGAATTTACCAGTACATTAAAGTGGCTGTCAGGCTACCTGTCTTAGACCTTGCTACCTTTAAGATAGCCCAATGTATTAGCACTATGTTTATCTGTTAACATGAGTGGACCTTATAAGATCGTTAGTTGGAAAGTCAAGGAGTTCAAGACCCGATTGTTAAAGGCAGGTGATCCTCAAGCATCTGCTGCATTTAAAAACTGGGATAGCCTGCCTTCAGGAGACGCATCTCCGATGTGAGGAAGTTTATTTGTTCTCTAAAAACTGGGTAGGTCAGGCCTATGGGGACGGAAATCCACAAACAGTGGGGGAGGGTGTTGCAACACTAATCAGAAAAATATCCCTTTTAAACTTGAGAGGGAGGTTTGGGACCCTAACAGTAGATATGTCCTGTTGTATGGTCTGCTGGAAGCCCAACCAGTTCAGTTGGGGACCATATATGACCCCAGTTGTGACTCGCCACATTTCTTTACACATCTACTTAGTTTAGTGGTTCCCACACCTATCCTGGTCATACTGGGAGGTGATTGGAACATGGTCCTCTAGTCACAATTATGTAACTCTAGGGCGCTATCCCAAGGGCTACTACCCCTGCCTGCTCTAGCGTTAACAGGTTGAGGGGCCTGGATCCAATGCGGGTGCCTCCACCCAGAGGTCGGGGTTGGAACAGACTGGTATGACCGGGTCACAGCCCTCTGGGTCACTCGACACCCCTTTCTGCCCACTAGTGGCCCACTCAAGTAAACCACAGTACCCTTGCCATATACACTTACCTCCAGGTTTGATTCAATCAGTTTGCTCTGGGGACCCCTGAAAAGTAAGATGCAGTTCCACAATAACTACTGTACAGTAATTCAACATAAACACACCGCTCAGTCAGTATACCTTTGCAAAACAACCAATCTGATTTATTTAGGGGCGATAACAAGGACTGGGGAAATCAGGTTAATTAGCTTACCACTCTTTTACATATATATATATATATATATATATATATACATATATATATATATATATGCGTGTATATATATATATATATATATATATATATATAAATATATGTGTATACCTAGGGCACTATGCACAGGCCTAACCTATAAGTCACTGTCTCTGGGTACCCAGGCTATAGGAGACTAGCCTCTTGATGCAGCAGGTCATGGCCTGACACAAAAACAAGCACTTGATTCCTATGAGGATTAAGTAGAGCCAGCAGGCTCAGTTTATGTAACCAGTAAAGCAGCCAGACAAATCCTGCCCACACTATGTCCATTTGCCAGGAGCTACCCTGACTTAGTACTCACGACTCCAGCAGAAAGATCGCTCTCACGCCCACTTGCAGGGGCGAGCCTGAGATTCCAACACTCCTCCACACATTTATATGAAGAGCAGAGGACTATATCAGGCAGCTGCTATATACTCGATCGCTTTCACTGCAGTAAACCGGCCCAACTACGCAGCTTCACTTGTCCTGACAGACTGGCGTGATTGAAGCAGATTCTTCAGTCCTCTACAGGGTGAGCCTGGTAGGTAGCTGCACTTTTGCACAGCCTCCTCTGCACGCTACCTAGCAGATTTAGTCCGACACTTTGTGGCATTCAAGCCGCCCGACTCCGGCCTTCCACATGCACTTCCTGCGAGAAAACTCAGCGGCCAAGAACTTAAGCTCCTTCCTCACTCACAGCCACGACTCTGCCCCTTGGCAGTTTGGGCAAGAGACTCTCTGTTTGGGCGCCACCCAATCCCATTGATGGGCTGCAAATACCAGGCTCTTAAGTCTGTCTCCATTGGTGCAAAAAAGGCCTCTAGCCCAGAACTTCATTCCCAGAATTACTGGCTGTATCCACTATGGCCAGCCGGCTCCAAAATGAGTCCTGATCCTGGTTGGCTCAGAAGTTCTCCATTTTAGTCACCCCTCACTCCCCATTGGCCCAGTTCAATAGTCCAGGTCCAAAATGGAGGGCCAAGTGCACAAAGTCCCAGCTGCAAGGGAAGTAGGTTAGACAAACTGTAATTTCACTAATACTCTAAACGATTATAGCCAAACAGCTACATCTATCAGTCAGGCTCCTTTTACACTGGCAGTGACTACAAATGGGAACAATTTAGCCACAGCTCAGGTGGGATTTGAGTAAGAAACCCCAGTCCCCCTGTACAAACCACTAAAGCCTGCGAGCAGGCAGCTCTTAAAGGACCGTACTGGAGGCTTTAAAACACTCACAGCGGCTGCATTTGATGGCATTGCACTGAACACCTATTAGGCAAGGAGCTCCAAACAGCTCTGAGAAGGCTTTTAGGGAACCCCATTTGTAAGGGGTTACACCTAGATAGATCGGATCCTCGAAAACGGGGCTTACTCCATCTCAGAGGGCCTTGTTAGACCTTATGAGGGAGCAGATCTCAGTGATGTGTGGAGGATATTAAATCCAGATGGGCATCAATACCCTTTACTCCCTCCCACACAGATCCTTATCCCAGATTGATTTTTCCTGCTCAGCACTTTTGCCTTGCATGGGGTGATTAATGTGGAGATGCATGAAAGGGTCATATCTGATCACTCCACCTGTCTCCTTGGTTTTCCTCTTGGGGCCTGGTATTAACTCATTGTCTCTAGCAGACGCCTGTAGTCGTCAGTAAAAAAACACTGGTGTGTCCTGAGTACATCTGCAGAAGTGGCTACTGACTCCCAGTGTGCCCAAGCAACGTCTGGAGAAGTCACTTATATATTTTAATATATAGTGTAACAGAATATAATATATATTTGACTGCATAGCACCATTGGAAAGGTAATTTTATGCTGAACAACTCTGTCACCGATATTTTGTGCATATCATGTATACTTTAGGAGTTATTTGCATTTGTTTATGGTATGGTGTGTATGGCTTATGTTGCCTGTTTCAGTGAAAAAATATTTTTTTGCTGTTTCAACCAACTAAAAAAATTACATATTATTATTGCATACCACCATTGGGAAGGTAATTTTGTGCTGAACAACTTTGCCACTGATATTTTGTGTATATCATGTATACTTTAGGAGTTATTCACATTTGTTTATGGTATGGTGTGTATGGCTGACATGTTTTTCCATCAAGATTCACCTAAGCAGCTTGAATAAAATTCACTTTTTGGCACTTCAGCAGGTATAAAATAAAACTGTATTGATTACAACTGGTTGCATAGCACCATTGGAAAGGCATTTTGTGCTAATCAACTTTCATGCTGATACTTTGTGTGTATCATGTATACTTTTTGGAGTTATAGGCATTTGTTTATGATATGGTGTGTGTGTGGTTGAGATTCAGCCCTCAAATCTCACCAAAGCACCTTGACTAGAATGGGAAAAATTATGTTTTATAGTAAAAGATATGTTTTTAACTAACATAATATTAAAACACCATCTAATGTCTGTATGCTTAATTTGGTGTTGATATTTTACATATTTTCCAACAAAAATGGCTTATGTTGCCTTTTTAGTGAAAAAATATTTAGTTTGATCTTTCGACCAGCATAGAAAAAACTAAATTACTAATTATTACATGCATGCCACCATTGGAAAGGCAGTTCTGTGCTGAATAACTCTGCCACTCATACTTTGCATCTAGCATGTACAGTTATTGAGCTATTAGCATTTGTTTGCAACATGCTGACTATAGCTTGATTTTGCTTAGAAAGGCCCAGGATTCACTGTTAAAAGTATACAGGAGATTCAGGAGGCAAGTGATGTAATCTCGAGAGAGCCTGTGGAGGCAATGAGTTAAGAGAGACGCCCTTTGGCGATTGAACACTCAGCTACTCCAGAACCCTGATTTGCTTCAACGTATTAGAGACTTTGTCTCCAAATTTTTAATAGATAATAGAAATTCGATGACCAAAATAGATATTGTCTGGGCAGCACTGAAAAGCTCCCTTGGGAGTGCCTCGGATCACTACCACTAGGCACAGACAATTCAGATCCTGCAAGACTAAGCTGATTGGGAACATTCGAACCTTGAAACAGAATTCAGTCACTGTTCTCCTGATATAGACTGGGTTACCTTGCATGGTCTACAAGCCCAATACTCTGCCCTTATGTTACAGCAAGCGGAACTCTCCTTAAAGCGTACCAAACTTAGATACCATGACACTGGGGAGAAAGCCAGCAAACTGCTAGCTATGAGGCTCAAACAAAGTGAATCTTCCCGTTTCATTTCTAGGTTATGAACAGACAGAGACAATCAAGTAGTCACTTCCCTAGAGACATTGTGGAGGTGCTCAGGGCTTATTATCAGGGACTTTATGCCCATCACCCAGATGGGAGACCCTTTTTGTTGACACTATTGGGTATCTCAACTCAGTTAATCTTCCCAAATTAACCCCCACCAGGCTGCCCTACTTGACACTCAGATCAGTGTTCAGGAAGTTCAAATGGCAATCGAACAGCTTCCCTTAGATAAATTCCCTGGGCCAGACAGGCGCCCAGATAACCTTTATAAATCCTGCCATTCAGAATTCGCTCCTCTCCTCACAGAAGTTTATAATTTCTGGTTCTCTGATGGTTTCTCAGAGTCGGAGTTCCTTAAGGCCCTATAACCGTCATTCCCAAACAAGGCAAAGATCCTTTATATCCCAAAAGCTATAGACCAATATAGTTAATCAACAATGACATTAAAATTATGGCTATAATATTGGCTGACAGGCTGGGACCTGTGCTACCTCTCTTAATAGGTAGGGAGCAAATCGGATTCATGTCAGGAAATCCTCTGCTGATCACACATGTAAATTAATGCATATCCTCTCGGCATCCAGGGACTCAGATTGGCCTGTGGTCCTTGTGTCCCTGGATGCCGAGCATTTGATAGGTCTCGTGGGACTTCCTCTTTGCAGCTCTGGCCCATTTCGGCCTGCCCTCAGGTTTCCTTAGATGGGTTAGACTACTGTGTCTCTCCCTCTAGCTCAAATTTGGTGTAATGGTATACTGTCCAAATCTTTCCCACATCAGAGAGGGACCAGACAAGGTTGCCCTTATTCCTCCTGCTCTTTAATCTCTACCTTGAACCCCTTATTTGAAGATTGGCATCCTCTCCAAAACTTTGGGGAATCCTAATTGGGGGTCAGCATACACCTATCTGCGTATGCAGATGATCTGCTATTACATAGAGGAACCCCATGCTGGCATTCCCTCTTTCCTGGAGGAAGTTGACCTCTTTTCTAAGGTTTCGTATTTTGAGCTCAACATCTCCAAAACCAAGGTCTTCCCTTGAATAATAGAACTTATTGGTCAGTATTGAATCATTCTAATCTGCTATAGGATTCCACCTATCTCTCCTACTTAGGAATACAGATTGCCAGAGAGCTTCCCACCATGATTAAACTCAATCTTTCATATTTACTTAAAACTACTCAAGGCAGACCTGGATAGATGGAGTAGCATCACTTTCTCGCTGTGGGAAGGATCAATACCCTAAAAATGAACATGTTGCCCCAAGTGTTACACCTTTTGAGAATGATGGGAATATTCCTTCCTAAAACATGGTTCATTAAACTACAGGCTCTCTTAACACCCTTCTTGTGGAAGAGCAAGGGTGCCAGATGGTCCTACTATAAACTTTCTGCACCTTAGTTACAGGGTGGGATGTCACTGCCCTCTTTTTTTTGGTTATTACTGTGCCCATCATCTTAGTAACTTGGCACACTGGTCGGCAGAGGAGCAGACTACTGACCCCTATCAATATTCTCCTCATTGGTTGGACATAGAGTGTTCCCTTGCTGCCCAATGTCATACCAGTCTTTTATCTCTTTATATGCCTCACCTGGGGCATGTCCAAAGCTCCTACAGAATACACGATTGGGTGGTCAGTCAGAGCAGCTCACCAATTACAGCTGCACCTATCCTATACATGATATACCTCTTCAGAGCAGCCTGTACTCACGAAATCCCCATTTCCAGAATTGGACACAAACCCATACGGTTGCCTTTTGGCCCCTCTGGTCAATAAAAAATGAATTGACCTCTATGCAGATGGCTCCTTGATTAAATTCCCACTTTCCAGCATCAGTTTCGGATGCCTACAGCGTGTCTTTTAAATATAGGCAACTCAAAGAGGCTATAAGGACCTTCTTAGAATGTGTGGATGTTCAGAGTTCCTCTGCTGACAGTTTGCACTCTCTTTTACAAAGGGCAAAAGAACCTCATGCCATTTCCAAAGTGTACAAGGAAATACAAATATTAGACCGCAATTTGCCACAGGAACTTGTTATTACTGGTCTCAGACATTGTCCCTGAGTAATGACATTGATTTCGGAGAACCTCATAGGCTAACATGTACAAATTTATTAAACAGGACGACGGCACCTTATTCAATATAACATCATGCACAACCTGTATTTTACCCCAATTAAACTTCATAAACTGGGTTATATATCTTCCCCAACTGCTCTAAGTGTTCTAGTTCCCCAGGTTCTTTATACCACATGATATAGTCATGCACAGTTGTTCAGACTTTCTGGTAATCTGTTAAACAAACCTTGGACCCGCTTCTGGGTCTCAACTCGCTTTACTAGAAATCTGTTTGTTGTACCTTTTTCCAAGGGTATTCCAAATTGCAGGAAAGCTCATTTGGCTCTGATTTCCTCCACTGTTAAATTGATTATTATGAGACACTGGATAGATAACTCCAAGTTGTCTGTCTTGGAATGGCATAAGGAACTATTACTTGCCCTTCAACTGGAGAAACATATCCTAGTTATGGGTAACAGGTCCCACCTTTATCACACTAGATGGGGTGCCTTGGACTCCCTGATTACTATCTGGAAACCTTGATGTTATAATGGACTACAGGTTCTTCCTCTCTGTTTATTAATTGACCAGAACTGTATACATTTGATTGAGGGCGGGTTAAGAAGCTTTTTGGGGTGAGGGTGGTTAGTATCACAATATTAAGTTTTAGTTTGAATGTATGTATGTATGTTTTCAATGTGCATGTCACTCTATCATTGTACTTGTCAGTTTATGTACAGAATCTACATGGAATGTAGTATGTAACTACCTGCTTGACACCTGTTTTGTGTTGGTAAAGTGTTAGTAATGGAAAAAAAAACTTGAATAAAGCTTACTGAATTAAAAAAATTAGTACCACACACACACACACACCTCCTGTGAGGATTCTGCAGCAAAAAATTTATTTTTAAATTTCATTTCTAATGAAAGTAATGGTAACTGGTAGTAGGCCCTGGTATGCTACCAGCTTGAGACCCTCGTGCTATCTGCTGCACCCAGATTGTCCAGTCACACTCCCTCCCTACTATACACATGCATCCATTCACTTTCTCGCAGCAAAAATCTTCGGATTTCTGGTTTGATTTCTTAGAAAAAAATAGCTTGTACATTTTATATCATGTAGAAGATAGTATTTTAAAGTCATTATTCAAAACCCTAGCTAAACTAGCTGTCAGTAGAAAAATTCCCTTCTAGTTACCGCTCAGCCTGATACCAAGCATGAGTGAACTCATTCAATGCAGCCAAGTACCAAGCTGACATAAAGGGAGCTGTATATCATGCAGCTGATTCTGACACTTCATAAACCTCCACTGTTTTGACTGCCACCACCACCTCCTCTGGCAGCCTCTTTCACTTGTTCAGCACCCTCTGCAGTGAAGAAGTGCTTGCAGACATCCTTCCTGAAAATTCTTCTGGCTATTTACAGTGTACTCCCCAGCATGCCTGTATTCTTGCTTATGATGAATATATCCTTGAAAGCCACACTGTTTGTCCCATGCAGGTATTGGCACTGTATGTTTCTATCATGTTTGTCTCTCTCTATTTTCCAGGGTGCACATGTAGTGGTCCTTCAGTCCCTCCTTGTTTGCCTTTTCCTCCATGCCCTAGATTATTTCGGTCACCTTTTCCTGTACCGCCTAGACCTTCTCGTAGTCTATACATAGGTATTAGCTCAAGAAACTTTCACAGTACTCCAGAGGTGGGTACACCACTGATCTGTACTGTGGAAGGATCACTCCTGACTTCTGCTGCTAGTTCCCCTCCTGTGCATATCAGCATCCTGTTTACCTTACTCACTGCTTTTTGCACAGTACTGTGGATTTGACATGTTCTGTTGCTATTGCCCCAGATCTGTTTCCAGTGCCACAGCCACACATTTTAAATTGTGTTCTTAGGTTCTTTTTCCTGACATGCATTACCTTCCACTTTTTATGTTAAAGCTCAGATGCCAGGCCTTGAACCATTGTACATTGTATCCAGGCCCTACTTTAGTGCCTTAATACCATCCTCGGTGCCCACTTTGTGCAGAATTTGATTTCATCCATGAAAAGGCAGACCTTGCTCTGTATGCCCACCACTAAGTTGTAGATGAATATGTTAAAGAGGACAGGTCCTAGAACTGATGTGGTACTATGTTCATTATCTCTTTAACATTCAAAAATGCTTCCTTTGCAACTACCTCTGTGTCACATTGCTATTTGTCCTTTCACCCTCAGGTACCTTAGTTTCTGACCAGTCTTCTGTGGGGGCTGAATCAAAGACCTTACTGAAGTCCAGGTACAGTATGTCAAAGTCCTGTTCTTTGCCTGCTGCCCTAGTCACCCAGTTGAAGAACTTTAGTAAATTTATCTGGCATGACCTCCCACAGTGAATCCGTGCTGTCTATCATCCTGCAACACATGTTGCTGAAGATGGCCCTGAGCTGGGCGTGCTGTTGGCTGTTGCAGCAACTCAGTAGCATTTTTAATTTGATTAATTTGTTTGTTTCATTTTGGTTATTTTTGGTTTGTTTTCTAGTTCGTTTTGCTTTGGTCCGTTTATATTTTATTTTGTTTATTTGCGTCTTGTGGGATTCGGGCTGCTGTTTGTACTGTGCTCAGTGTTTTGGTCCGTGTGGCTCTCCTGTTTGGGATCCTACAGGAGTATTGTGGATGTCGATAGATCGCCTGTTGGAGAGTGACTTCAGGGATGTTTAGTTTGTGACTGTCGCTTTCCTGAAGCCCCGTATGTTTTCTCTGCAAGGAAGCGTTATGATAAGCGGTAAAGAAGATGTCCCATAGTGATAAGCTCAGACTCTGATTCGGACTAAGGGAGGGACTGTCCAAGGATCTGTTTCTGGGCTCTGAATCGTTGAATTCTCTTTGGACTGCGAGTGCCTTTGTCGAGAAGCCTGCACCTTTGCTATTTTCGGGATTGTGTTGGTGTTGGTGGACGGCTGTTTGTGGCCCGGACTGCCTTCTGACCCAGATTCTTAGGCTTTTGTATTTCTTGGCATCCCGTCGCTTTTATGGGATATGAGAGACCTGGGCCTGCAAGTTGGAAAGGGAGTCGGTTTAGAATTCTCTTCGGGATTTGCCGAGAAATATTGATTTTTGTAATGCATGAATTCCTCGCCCGGAGGCATTTCAGTGAGGAATTGATTTTGGAGCTAACTTGATCCTGCTATTTATTATCTCCCTGGATCTGCTTATGCCTTGGTGTGCCTGAACTGGAGACTGGGCTTACCTTTTGGAATCGGAAAATCTGGCTTTGTTTCTGCATCTGTGGTTTATGGATTTTTCCACCATTGAGAAGTGGGTGAGTCTGTCAGTCTTTCTTTTGATCTTAACCCAGGGTAGTCCATTGGGGTGGTTGGGCAGATTAGGGGTGCTGTCAGAGGACGGCCCCAGGGTATCTGTGCTCTCTGTTTCATAGCTGGAAGGCTGGAGAGCCTGCTAGTGTGAATTTCAGATACTAATCAACCTCTCCAGTGGTGCCTTGGGGGACGATCAGGGGACTCCCTCTGTTTATTAAAACATCGGTCTGAACCCAGGTGGTTTTCCAGGGTGAACAGCTGCCATAGGAGCTCGTGGAGCACTATCGGAGGATGGCCTGGGGCACCTATGGTCTATGGATTATTGTTGGAGTAGATTGGAGAACCTGCTCATACAAGTCCAATTATAGGCTGTTCTCCCTGGAGGATATATTGGGGATGACCATAAGGAGAGTTTTTCCTTCCACTGACTGATAGATTATATCCCCGAAAGAGCCGGACCTAAATTTTTTTTTTTTTTTTGTAGATTGACTTCTACTCTAGGATGAGAGATAGGCCATGGGACAGTTTCCCCAGGGGTGACAGCTCTGTGAGATCTTTTGCTGTTCTAGTAAAGCATGGATTAGAAGCACTGTGATTTTGCTTTGAACTGCTATAAACTTCTTTTAGTGGAATTTGTGAAAAAGTTGTCCAGATTTGTTTTATTTGTGGAATTGGTTAAATGAAAAGTGTATTATTGTTTTTATTATTTTGGATTTGTTGCTGGTAGTGACAACGTTTATATTAAAGTAGTTTTAAGAGCTTCTTGAAAATCTATATAGTTATGTGTTGGGATCGAATATCCATGGACAGGCACTACTCTCCCTCTAGGCTGAGGGACCTGAGCCCTTTGATTGCCCCATTACAACCCGAAGTTTATAAGGCGTTGCCGTGCCTTGAGGATTGTGCAAGAGGCGAAGAGGGAGGGGCCCCTCGGCTATGGGGGCGAGCGGAGTGGGATCTGAGACGGTGAGGTGAGGAGATGCCCTAGGGGCTAAATGGGTCCAGGATATGGGAGTGCTGCCTGGTTCCCATACCCAAGGGTTCCACGAATAGTGGGCACGTAGCCTGCTCCTCCAGGGCCTCTCATCCAACCCGGCATTATTATGCAATGCCAGGTCAATAAAAACAAGACAGCAATTATTGCTGATTTTGTTGAATCATCTGACCTGACATGCATTATCGAGACCTGGCTGGATGAAAATGCTGGCCCCATTTTGGAGTCAGCTGTTCCAGCCGGGTACTCGATAATACATCGCCTGAGGTTGGATCGTAGGGGTGGGGGGTTCATTTGTTTTAAATCGAATTGGGCCTTGTAGAGGTTCCAATGGTGTCCCTGGATCCTTTGAGTGTATCATGGGAGCAGGTGGGCTGCAGAATTCTGCTCGCTTAACGTCCACCGGTGGCGAGAAAGTTTTTCTGCAAGAAGTCGCGGACTTCATTGTCGATCTGGTATTGGAGCCCTCCAGGTGGTTGGTTCTGGGGACTTTAATGCCTGGGTCGACGATGAACTCACAGTTTGGTCAAGACTTTCTCCAACTAATGAGTTCGCTGGGCTTCACACAGGTGGTTACCGCTGCTACCCATATTCATGGTCATTCTCTGGATTTAGTGTTCACCTTGGGTATGGAGATCACGGACTGGTGGTGGAACCAGTTGGGTGGTCTGACCATCACTCTGTAAGGTTCCACGACCCCTTATGAGACCCACCCCTTTGGAGATGGTCCAGTACCGCCCTTTGAGGGGAGTTACCCCAGAGGGTCTGATGGCAGTGCTGGACCTATCGAGGTTGGCTGATGGAGTGCAGGGAACCAGATGCCTTAGTAGTGCACTATAATAATATGGTGTTGAGGGCACTGGATTCCATTGTGCCTGTCCGTGTTCGCCCCTCTCCCTCCGCCCTCGATCCCTTTGGTTTGATGGGACTTTGAGGGAGTTGAGGAGGAAGGGGTGAAGATTGGAGCGCTGTTGGTGGAAATCCGGCCTGGAAGATGACAAACTTAGATTGATGGCCCATTATGTGGACTATCAATCAGTAATCTCCATAAGAAGGCAGAATTCCTGTCCAGGAGATAACTGCATCAAGAAACCGACCTGCTCAGCTCTTCCGGACCGTCGACAGACTGTGCAATCCAGCCTGTTTGCGGAATCGAGGCTTTTTCACAAATACAGTGTGATTAGTTTGCTCGGTTCTTTGATGATAAGGTGTAGTCAATCAGACTGGAGATCCACGACATGCATTCAAATGAGCATTGCAGTGACCAACATGGAGTTACATGTCCCGGCCTGTCTGGATGGACTTGACCAGCCAGCAATCATGGATATCATGAAGATTGTCCAAGGTCTGCGACCGACTTGCTGTAGTTTGGATCCTGGTCCTCGTGCCTCCTTGTGGGATGCATGGATGCGATTGGACCAATCCTTGCGAGGATAGTTTAGGGTTCTTTGGATCAAGGGGTGTTCCGGAGTCCCTGAAAGGGGCTGTTGTGACACCCTTTTGAAGAAACCTTCCCTTGACCCGACTGCCTTGCTAACTACAGACCGATCTCTAACCTGCCCTTTTGGGCAAGGTTATTGAGAAAGTAGTCGCTAAGCATAGCTTGATGACTTTCTTACCACCCATGAAGTCTATGATCCCTCCAGTCTGGTTTCAAGAAGAGACATAGTACCAGACTGCATTAGTTGGTACTTAATGATCTCCTAATAGCAAGAGATCAGAAGAGCCGTCGATCTTGGTTCTTCTTGATCTCTCTGCAGCGCTTGACACCGTGGACCATGGATGTTGCTGGATCACCTGCGGCTACTTTGTGGACTGTCAGGGACAGTCCTCAGATAGTTCCATTCTTTTCTCACAGGCAGAAGCCAAAGGGTAGTTTCAGGGTTTTTCTTCTGCCCCTTTGCTCTGTCTTGTGGGGTGCCGCAGGGCTCTGTGCTTTCTCCCATGTTGTTCAGAGTGTACATGCTACCGTTGGGAGACATTATAAGGCGTTATGGCTGAGTTTTCACTGCTATGCAGATGACACTCAGCTCTATATATCCTTTGCACCTGAACAAAATGATGCTGTCTCGGTTTTTAACAACTGCCTCGCTGGATTCAGGATTGGATGAGTGCGAACTGGCTGAGGTTAAATCCAGATAAGACTGAGGTTTTAGTCATTATGTAAAGAAGTTGACCCTGGGGTCCCTCTGATCTTTTATTAGGGATACCCAGTTGAGACCTTCTGAACAGGTGCGAAATCTGGGCATTATTTTTGACAGTTGCTGACACTAAAGATACAGGTGTCGGCCACTGTCAAATCTTCCTTTACCATCTGAGGAATATCGCCGGATAAAACACCTTGTTCCACATGATGACCTTCCTGTGTTGGTTCACGCTTTTGTTTCTTCCCGCCTTGATTACTGTAATGCTTTATATCTAGGGTTGCGGGGTAGATCTCCGTTGCCTGCAGCTGGTGCAGAATGTGGCAGCTAGGTTGCTGACAGGGCTACCAAGAACTTGTCATGTCACACCTGAGCGCGAACTGCATTGGCAGCCAGTGTGATGGAGAATCACCTTCAAGGTCACATTGCTGACCTATAAGACCCTACACGGCCAGGGACCAGGCTACCTGCAAGATCTCCTTTGTCCCTATCCTCTCCGCCCACTCCGTTCCACTGGCGAGGGATTGCTAGAATTCCCAGGGTCTGTTATAAATCATCTGGGGATAGGTTTTTTCCTTTATGGCCCCGACCCTGTGGAATTCTCTACCTCGTCAGGTTAGAGAGTGCCTGTCCGTGGAAGCATTTAAGAGATCCCTGAAAAGTTATTTATTTTGCTGGCATTTGGTTAGTTTATTTTATGGATATTTTATTGTTTTTATGTCTTTATTTATTAGTGTTGATGTTTTATCTCTGTTTTGTATTAGCGCTTTGATTTCTTGAAGAGCTTTATAAATCATTTTCATTTGATTTGATTTGATGTGTATTGTATAAGTCCACCAGTCTTCCCCTCAATATGACCACTAGTAAAAACAGTGTCCCTAGACAGAAGGCAGACTTCAGCAAGATGGAGTGAATGCTGAAGGAGAAGTAGGGCAGAGGGAGGGATGGGACACAAGCCAAATGGGATGTCATAAAGAGAAGTGTAAAGGAAGAAACAGCATTATGCAAGAGACAGATGGGAAAGAATAACAAACACAAGAATACAATTTGGTGCAAGAGGCTGTAAGGGAAAAAAGGAAGGATACTGAAAATACAAGGAGGACAGAGGAGAGCCAACTTGGAGGATTATCTGCAAAAGCTGAAAGAGGTCAGAATCATGGATGGAGAAAGTAAAGCAGAGATGGAGCTGACAATAGTGGAGGCGGTCAAGGAGAAGAACACTTTCTTACAGGAAGCTGTCGTAATCATGCGCCCCCACCCCAAAGCCTTACCCCCAATTAGAGTTTTAAAGAAAACACTTTTTTTCAGGTGTTTTAATCACTTTTATTGTTTAAAAGTCTGGGATTCTGCGAATGGCGCACGCTGCATGGTTTCATATCAAGTCAAAGTGTGGCGCTGCACAGCTCACTTCAATACACTTGAATTGAATTGAGCAGTGTGGAGCCACACTTCCACAAAATGGAACTGCACAGCACTACCATTTTCAGAATTCCAGACTTTTAAGCAATAAAATAAAATAGTTAAAACACCTGAAAAAAATCTTCTTTAGTGAAACTCTAACTGTGGAGGGGGTTAGGCTTTGGGGTGCATAGGATTATGACAGCTTTCCTTTAAGGTTCTTTAGGGAAAACATGAAAATTAAGAGACTATTCCCAGACTAAAGATGAAAGGGTCATTGGTGCAGGTGGAGGAGAATGGGGAAAAGGTTTATTTGGTGAATGAATACTTTTATTCAGTTTTCAACCATGGATGCGACAGAGCATTACCAGAGTGTGGGGTGTGGAACAGAGAGGGAATTGTGGACTGGAATTAGGAGCAATCTCAGAAGAAAGGGTGCTTATGGATCTCAAATCCTTGCAGGTGGATCAGGACCTGATCCTGAAAAGATGCTCCTAGAGTGCTGAAGAAGATGGGGCAGATGCTGGCAGCACCATTGTAGATCTGTGTAACTCTTCCCTAGAGATGGGTGTCCAGTACACTGGAGGATAGCTAATGAAATGTTGCTTCACAAGAACAAGGATATCAATGACCCAGAAAACTGCAGACCTGCCAGTCTGTCTCCAGGTGTGGGCAAGCTGCTGGAAACCATCATTAAGGAACAGATAGTGGAATTCTTGGAAGCATATTGATTGTAGTAGAGGAGACAGTATGGATTTGTAGTAAGAAAGTTTTGCCCAACTAACTTATTTCTTTGAATGGTGACAAAGGAGTGGGCAGGAAGCAAGCAGTGGATGTGCCATACCTCTACTTTTGCAAGGCCTTTGATTCAGTCCCACACAGAAGGCTTATACAAATCTGGGTGACTTAGGGATTGGTGACAAACAGATTTAGTGTATAGGGAACTGGAGGGCAGGATGCAGAGGGTGGTCATCAATTGGGCATCCTTAGCTCAGGAGTCAAGAATGCTGTAACATGGGTATCAGGTTTGGGACCGGTGGTCTTCAATATCTTCTTTGTGACATACAGAAGCAGAGGGAATCTGGCATATTGTATGCCTCTTTGCTGTTGACACGAAGATTTGCAGCAGAGTGGGCACTGAGGGGAAACTAGAGAAATTAAAATGGACCTGAAAATATTGGCAAAGTGATCCAGTTTGCTGGGATGTAAAGGAAGGAGATCTAATAATAGGAGAAGGCAGGTGATACTGCCTGGAAAGGTCCCTAGTAACATTGCATCTAGAGTATTTCACACAGTTCTGGAGTACACACCTCAAGAAAGATGGCTACCACAATGAAAGAGAAATGAGAGATAATGTTCCAAGGGCAGCAGTGAGTGGTGGTTGTATGAGAAATGTTTGCAGTTCCCTAAATTGTAGTTCCAGAGGAAAGAGGGCATATGATTGAGAGGTACAAGATCTTACTAGGAATAAATGACAGAATATGGCCTTGTGGTCCATCGAGTTTTCTCATATACAGTGCTCCCTCAGTATAACGAACAAAACCGGAGCCATAATGCAAATCCGTTATAGTGGGTTGTTTGTTAAATCAAGGATTCTCTCCTTGTCATAGAAAAATATAGCGTGGCTCCAGTTATGCTTGTAAACAATTTAATAGTGGTTTTGATATAAAATAGACATAAATAGACATAAAAACACATATTTAAGCTCCAAGTACCATCGCAAGAAGCATATTAAAAAAAGCACACAGTACAGTATTGCGTAAATTTCATTAAACAACAGAGTAAAAAGTATTTTGCAAATTGAACTTTCCCTTGAAAAGTCCATGATGCAGCATTGAGCTTTTTGTTTTTATTGCCAAGTCCCTGGTATAAGTTATGAGCTGTCTTAATTGTGTTACCTTTACTTGGTTGGCATCCTGAGCTTGTAGCCACTGTAAGGCAGTTTAGAGTCCCATGATTGCCAACTCATTTGCTGGCACTTCAGTAACATCTTTAGCATCTGAATCTTCACTGCAGGTCACAGAGTGGCCACACAACAGTGCAGGACAGTAGCTTCTGTGACATTCCTCCATGCCTCACTGGTCAGCATCAGGACTTTCAATAAGCTCAATTGCTTTTGGAATTCAGTCACAGAAAATTGATCCAAACTGGACACAAGATCGCTTAAAACCTTTTGCGATAATGTTTCTTGAGTGCGGTGATGATGCCACCGTCCATGGGTTGTAACCAGGATGTGGTGTTCTTTGGTGAAAAAGTGTTTTTATTCCGTTATTTCAGGATTTAAGCTCGCTCTCGGGAGTAAGCAGGGCATTGATCCAATAGCAGGAGTGCCTCGAGGGTAGGTGCTTACTCCTGAGATGATTGCAGACTGCAGGCAGATATGAATTATGGCGCCAGCCCTTGAAACTTTTGAGGTCATCCAGGCATTGTGACTGTTTGCATACAGGACAGGAGTGAACTTAAATTTACATGGTCAAAGTACCATGGTTTAGCAAACTTTCAATATACAGTGTCATGACTTTGTGTGTAGCTGAGGCATTAGCACATAATAAGAGTGTCACCTGTCCTTAGACACATTAAAGCCTTTATTGTCATTGTGCTATGTCCTGTTTGCCAAGGTAACATCAGGGAAGCACCTCAGAACAAGCTTGTTTTGTCTGCATTATAGACTTGATCGGGCAGATACCCTCCCTGCAAAGAACCTCGTTTAGCTTCAGATGAAACTCAGCTACTTCCTTTGTCATCACAGGAGTGCTGCTCCTGTCACAGCAACACTATGGATGCCATGATGCTTTTGAAACCTTCAGAGCCACCCAGAGGAAGATTTGAAGGAACAGTCCTGACCGTGGGTCTGTTTGGCAAATTTTGGGGCTTTTCTGAATGACTGACCTGGAGACAGGCACTCAATTGGCGTGCTGCTGCATAAACCATATCTGAGTTGTGCTGTCAATAGTCTTTTCATCTTCATGCCTTATCTTCTTTCGAGCCATACCCTCTTGCTCCCACATTCAGACACAAACTCTCTTAGAGACACCTGTTTCATCCAGCTGCATATTGTAAATTTTGCAAACCCAGTTTCAGCAGAAACTTTTTCTGACTCTCCTGGCTCAGAGTCTGTCAAGGACAGACAGTTTTTCTTGATAGAGTGCAAGGACTGCTTCATACCATGTTCAGTACAGCATAGCACTCAGCCCGAGATGTGAGTAAAGGCAGAAGTGAATGGTAAAAGCAAACTGGCATTGAAGTAAAGCACACAATTGATTTATTGGCTTTAATTGTCATCAGGTGCAGGGATTTGATGGTGCTTCGTGTCACAGAGCTGGGTACTTTTGGGCAGGCAGGCATAAAACCCAGTGGCTGTTATAAACTCTGAAGTGCATAAAAACTGCAAAAATGTTGAGCCATAGACCCATTAGTAATAACCGGTATTCGCTATAATGGGATATGTTATAGTAAGGGAGCACTGTATTTCTTTATTTAATTCGCTATGGTCTACATCATGTATAGGAATATTTAATGTACAGAAGAATAAGGACAAAAGGTCTATAAGTCCATCAGGTCTGCCTTGATGTCCAATGATATCTTACTCTGAGATAGTCTTTACTAGAGACAGTGGTGAATTTGGCAAACTTTTCTCTGTGAATTAATTTGCGAAACAGGTCTGTTCATGAATAGAGGTTACCAAGACTCCCATAACTTTGTTCTTATGTTATTATAAAAATAAAAAAATTAAAAAGGAAAGTGGTACATTTAATGTGTGCTTGCCTGCAGAGATAGGTAACAATCTCACTGTGTTAAAACATCCATAAGTTTTTTTGTCAGATCTGAATTTATGCTGTTTTCTGGCCCCTAAGTGTGACATAGAAATCCATTTGTTTCTGGTTTGCTACTGTGAAGCCATCGTAACAGTATGCAACCAACGTATTGAGGTAATCTTTCCTTTCTGAATTTTTAGTCCCTGAATGTCCTGTTCCCATTTATCACTCCCTGTAGGCACAGTGGTCCTCTGCATTTTCTGTGATGGGTGTAACTTGTGGTGTCCACATTTGTTACACTCATCACAGTATTAAACTCAATTGTGACTGTTTGTGAAAGATCTGGCAGTTTCACTGCGACACTGATCTTCTAGCTTCTGTATATATCTGGTCTCTCCACTGAAAGCTCTGCACAGCAATAGTTTGGTAGCTTGACCCCCACACACTGATGTGGTGTCCAAGATTCCCATGTGTTTGCACCTCACTGGTGTGGGGGTCACTTTGAGTTCCTGTAGCACAATATTTGCGTGAATCTCGGGTGGGAGCATTCTTTGTATTTTGTGGGCTATAAAAGCCCTGGTTTCATCAAGCTCTGCCCATTTATCTGCCCAGACATTGAAAGGAGAACAATCGTGTGTGCTTGCATCCTGGCTGTTATGCTCATTGGAAGGTAAATCCTGTTTTATGCCACTCATGGAGGACAACATTTTTTCAGTACCTGGGCTGTAGTGCCTTTAAATTGAATCACTGCCAGTTTTTGGTAGGGTCTCAGCTTTAGTTCAGCTGATTTGTTTGCTACTGTGCTTTTTGAGGTTATATAAAGCTGGAAACAATTGAAACACACACAAGGCCTGTAGTATGTATGTTCACCAGCCACGTGGTGTGTAAGTTCACACACCATGCTGCTTGTTTGCTGAACTACAGCTGGAACAAACACTCATTTTCAGGAAGGAATAGTGTGTGAGCTGCTGTTGTTTTTATATTCTAGTTATTGAGGTCAGGAATCTTGGTGAGCAGCTATTAGTTTTATTCTGCTCTCAAACTGACCATCATTGCTGCTAGTGGTGGGACAAACACTCGTTTTGCAGGCATGGATGTTGTGAGACCACCTATTGTTTTATCATCTAGTTATGGGCAGGAATATTTGGTGAGCAGCTATTTTGCTATCTTATTTACTCTCAAAATGACCATCAAGCCCTGTGTTGTATTGAATGCTGAAGGATGCCTGGCAAACTGGGTAAGTGCACCACATTTTCAAAATGTGGTTTTAATTTGAACAAAGTGAGATCTAAGCAGAGTTTTTCAGTGAAAAAAGACTGTTTACATTCTTGCTGGTACTTTGTGCCTTTACTTGGTGGCCCTGTGTTTTGGAGGGGCTAGAGGCAATGCACTATTTCTGTTTCTGTGCTGGCCATAATACCAGACATTCTTTGTGTGTGTGTGTGTGGGGGGTTGTGTTGAAAAACAGTGGTGTGGTTATGCTGGCCTGGGACCATGTCCCAGCCAGAGTTTTGATCTCGGCCTGTTTGAGTATTCATGTTCAGCCATCTTAAGCACAATGCAGCTTCCCTGCTGCTTGGGGATTAGATTTTTTCTGTTTTGGCTGGACTCATATGGATGAACATGAATATTCATATACAACCTCGATGCATTTGTTGTTTAGCTGAAGTATTTCTTTGTGTTTTAACCAAAAAGAAAAGTGGTGTGGTTTATCTTGGCCTGTTTGAGCATTAATGTTCTGCCATCCTGAGCACCATAAGGCTTGTGGGTCTCTTGGCTGTTCAGTATTTTTGCTGGTCTCAATATGGACACGTATGAATGCTGAAACACACCCTCAATGTACTGGTGGTTGGGCAAAAGCATTTCTTTGTATTTGTTTTTTAAAGTGGTGTGGTTATACTAGCCTGGGACCTGATCCCAGCCAGTCTTTTATCTCAGCCTGTTGGAGCATTTATATTCAGCCATCTTGAGCACCATGTGGCTTGTGAGTCTCTTGGCTCTTTTGTGTTTTGGCTGATCTCAAGATGGATGCACATGAATGCTCACACAACCTTGATGCATTCTTTGTTTACCTGACACATTTCTTTGTGTTTTTAACCAAAAGAAAAGTGGTGTGGTTATGCTGGCTTGAGAACTGGTCCCAGCCAGTCCTTTGTCTCAGCCTGTGTGGCTTCCCTGCTGCTGGGGGAGTTGGTGGTAGGGTTTTTCTCTGGCTTTTCAGTTAATGTGCTGGTCTCAATCTAGCCAGATATGAATGCTCAAACCGCTTCAATACTTTTGCTGTGTCACGAATCTTTACAGTTGGTTTAAAATAAAAAGAAAACTGGTGTAGTTATGCTGGCCTGGGGACTGGTCCCAACCAGTCTTTTGTCTTGGTCTGTGTGAACATTCATATTGAGCCATATTGAGACCTATATGGCTATTTGCATATTGGCTAGTCATTATTTTTGCTTGTCTCAATACAGCCAAACATGAATGTTCAAACACAACCTTGATGCCTTTGTGATTTGCCTGAATGTTTTGCCTATGGGGAGGAAGTGTTGAAAAAGCATGCTTTTTATTTTTAATTTTGTGAAATACCCACATGTACCTTCTCTCTCCTTCAGTCACAATTATGTATAGTACACTGGCTATCCCTTCTTTCATATTATTTTCAGTGTGCATGGTGGTTCTTGTTCATTCCAAGCGGTTTTGAGTTTTCGGTTCCGCTCCCTTGATTGGAAGTATCATGTGGAGTGTGCATGATGGTCCTTGTTTGTTCCAAATGATCTTGAGTGTTGGTGCCTCTCCCTTGATTGGAAGCATCATGCTGAGTGTGCATGCTGGCTCTTTTGTCGAATGGTCTTGAGTGTTCCATGCCTCTCTCTTGATTGGAAGTATCATGCAGAGTGTGCATGATTCTGGTTTGTTCCATTGAATGGTCTTGAGTGTTCTGTGCCTCTCCCTTGATTGGAAGTATCATGAAAGCGTGCATGCTGGTTCTTGTTTGTTCTGTTGAATTGTCTTAAATGGTGATGCCTCTCCTTTGATTGGACGTATCATGGGAGTGTGCAGCCTCTTCACATCGTCCCATCAATTTGTGTTCAGTGTTGATGTCCTGTCCCACCATTTAATGTTCTTTGTGGAGTGCCTCTCATTCAGTCTGCAGTGAACAATTATAGTTTTCTTGTAGTTAAATATTACCAGCAAAATGGAGAACTTGAGATGAAGACCCCAAGTGTCTGCCACAATGCTGTTGCAAGATGCACTGAAGAAGAATCCCACTAATTTTCAAACAAGAAGAAGTAATCTCTACTGAGAGAACCTGAAAAGAATCCTGACACCTTGTGGACAAGATAGAAGAAAGAAAGGATAGGTTGCCAAGCATAACCTTTAATGTTTGATGTAATTAAACACTGTCATAATACCAGTTTGTGTCCAGTTACTCTCCTAAGAGAATTCAGCTTAGTTCTTAATTACAGTTTGAATTAATATTACCTGTTTGATTCTTGGTTATGCCAAAAACCCAGAGTGTTGTTGTTATGATTGAAAGTTGCAGAACACAGTGAGCTTAATACCTTCAAATCAAACTCACAGTTCATGCAGTCCTTGTGATGACTGTACTTTCTAAATGAATTATAATTTATGTATAGTTTTATGTATGATTTTTACTTTAAGCCTTGTTGTTTGTAAAAGAAAAACTAAAACTCAATGAAAATCTTTATACCAAAAAAAGGATCCTGAATTTTATACTGAACATAAGGAATAAAACAGTAGCATGATGCAAAATTACAGGGTTTCAATGAGTGGTGAGAAGAGCAAAGCATATAATGAAAAGGCAAGGCTGTGCATGCAGTGAAAGACAGAAAATCAGAAGAACATAGTCTGTGAGCCTGCAGAGTGCTCCACAGCTAAGGGACAACCAGGGCTGTTATGAGAGCTGAAGAGCAACAGAAAAAGGAAATGAAGAGCACACTGGTGAGAAAGCAGAAGGAAACACTGTGCTAATATGTCAGCCCAAAACAGATAAGAATTAATGAAAAGAGATGAGAGATGTACAAGCAAATCAAAGTAAATGAGAGAAACACTGGTGTTAGTGACACTGCATCCTCCATGACCACAATGTTTGCCTCCTACCCCACCTCCAGCATACTTCATAGGTCCTTAACAAATGGAAGCCAATCTGAAACTCCAGTGAGTGACATGCGGTCAAACCATGCCATCTGTAAAACACTGAAAAGAGCACACAGAGTACTTCTGCAGTCATCAAGATGATTGCCACAACTGTTTCTAAACTAATTTCTTCATGCTTGCCCACAAAACAGGAGGCTCTATCCAAAGTCAACCTCAGCATGCCCAGTCACACAAATCTGAATGACAAGCTGGTGGAGGTCATGAAGGAAAACTATCTAATCTAAAAAATCAGAACTCAAAGCACAAAGAGAATTGAAGCATGCCTTCATTAGTTCCATGTTTGTACTTAAAAGTACAAGATGCTGCGATATGCAAGCCAAATCCTTGAATACGTTGGAGGTGGATGAGGAGGGCATCACGAAGCCAATGAGAGAAACCTTTCAACAGGCACGAGGCAGCATTGTCAGAAGAAATGGTGCAGCTTGTTGAAATGTTTTCAAGGCTTCATCCACTCCTTTACCACACAAGAAGGCAGTTTCAAAATGTTAGAGGAAGAGAAAGGCTTTCTTGGAAAAGCCACTTCAGAGTCTGTACCAAGAATTTTGTGAGCAAAACCTGGGCAAAAAATTGGACCAACCAAATTCTGCAGTCTGCAGCCAAATAACATAAAACTGGCCAAGGACCAAAAGCTTGAGTACTGTTTGTGCATGTATTGCACAAATGCCATCCTAAAGCTGCAATCCTTAAACAGATTTGTTAATGTCCACAGACTCATGCACTGCAAGATCACCCTTATATACAGTGCTGTCAACATGGCCATGTGTCCACGGTCACCAGCTGAACAGTTCTTTGCTCAGGAATTCATTGAAAAGACCTGTGAAAACTGCAGCACAGATGCTTTCAAAAAATACACAAAGGGACTGTTGGACCTACATGGCTGTGAAGAACTGAAGTGAGACAATATTACCATTACAAAACACAAAGAAGGTACAGAGACAAAACAAACCAGAAAAGTGCAGAAAATAAAAGAAGCACCGTATCAAAACTTTTCAAACTGCTGAAAGATGTCATAATGTTTTGGTGACACCTGCATGTTACAACATGGCAACAAACACAGTTCAAGACATTGAAAGAAAATGTGCTAGAAGGCTGGGTGCTCATGGTCCTTGACTTTGCAGAGAATTACACATGTACATTTCAGGACAAAATTCAGTCTGCCCATTGGCACCATGAACAGGCTACTGTTCACCCATAGTTACATTCTACTATTGTCCTACATGTGCACATACAGTCACAGAGTCCTTGGTGTTTATATCAAGCAACCTGAAGCATGACCACCATGCTGTTCAGCACTTTATGAGAAGCAGCCAGTGTTCATCTGAAGAGTATCCGCTCACTAAACATCAAGAGACAAGTGCACTTCACAGATGGCTGTGGAAGCCAATACAAATCAGAAGGCATCCAATGCCATTTCTGAGAACGCGCACACTATATGGCTTTCTTTTTTTATCATAGAAAAGTTTATTATTTTCAAATTACAGGTTCATGCAGGATAAGCACAAAAGTCAGACAGGAGTATAGGTAGACAGTCGCGATGCAGTCTGGTAACCTCCATAAGCAAAAGGGAAGAAATATAACAAGAATAAAAGGCATGCATCTAGCAGTTACAGAAACAACCTGTCACTAAAGGGTATGCTATGAGGTGTAGTTCCCAGAAGACAGAGGAGCTGGTCAAGCCCAGGTAACAGCAGGACTAGTCATAGAGTGCAACCCATTGTTACCACAAGGTCCAGATTGATGTGACCTCTGCAGTAGAGAAACAGCCCAGGAAAGATGAGTAGGTCAGGCTGTATCTTAAGGGAGAGGGAAACAGTGGATATAGAGTTAGAGACTTAGGCGGATGGGTTGCTAGGAGAAGTGGGAACCTTATAGAGGGATGAGTGTAGGTAGGCATCCCATTTCCAGTGGTACTTAGCCAAGTGCCCATGGTGAGAATAGGAGAGTCTCTAGGGCAGCAAGGTTCACCAGGCAGCACTCCAGGCCAAAAAGCCAGAGGTGTTGGCTGCTGCCATTTGATCAGTAGGCACATTTGGCTTCTAAGGCCACCAAGACCCAATCTCTGTGCTCAGGAGGTAGTGAACTTAGCAGAAAGGGATCACCCAGGATCAACATGGGGTCAGAGATTGACTGTTTGGCTCAGTACACTGGCACAGTCTGCCCAGATGGAGGCCCAGAAGGAAGTGAGATGGGGGCATTGCCAAAGCACATGCAAGATATGAGCAGGGCTTTGCTGACACCAACAACATTGAAGGTGAGGAAGCAACCCTTTAGAGTCAAGGGCCTTAGGGGTCCTGTACCACCTGAGCAAGATTTTAAGCTGAATAAGTTGACTTCTGGCATCCCTGTAAGCAGAGTGGGCTAATTTGAGGCAACAAGACCAAGTTTCAGAGGATATAGTGTTTTGCGTGTCAGACATCCATGCCAACATGCATCCATATAATCTGGCTGTGAATCATGCTAGACCCTACAGAAATTCCCCACCAGACCCCAGAGGGTGTTTCTTATGTAGGAGGCTAATCACTGCCACTTGGGGTCGGAAGAAGAACCTGATTGAAGGGCATGAATGGCACTGCGAATCTGGAGGTATCTCAAAAATACCTAGCTAGAAGATTAAACTGGGACCACAGCTGCTTGAAGGACATCAGTTCTGTGGAGTTAGGCACAAATAGGTCTTGGACAAGCAAGATGCCCGTGCCTGGGCCAGGATATAGATTTCTTGTCTATAGATATGAGTAGATTATTCCAGAGGTTGGTGTATCTCAAGGGTGGGGCCCAGGCTGCATGAGGAGTATTGGATACAGCCATAAGCCAATGGCAAGCCCACCTCATTTGAAGCATAACTGGAGTCAAGCTAGGAGGCGGAATGGTTGTTGTAACAGTAACACACTAAAGGGATGATCTTGCAGCATTGTGGCTTCCAATTCAACCCGAAGGGCAGCCGAGAGTGGGAGGGACAAACCACTTGGTGGCCTGAGCTGCCAGATAAGCTAGATGGTAGCCCTGGAGCCAAGGGAGGCCAAGGCCACCCCAAGTCCAGTGGGCTCCCAATTTGTTGCTGCTCCATCAAGGTGTTTTACCCTCCCAGAGCAGAAGGAATATTAGCCTGTCCAAGGAGTGGAGCAGCTTGGGAGATAACAAATGGGCAGGTTATTAAGTAAATATGCCACCTGAGAGAAAAAAAACATATGTATGGCTGCTATCTTGCCCTGTAAAGAGAGATTAAGTTTCTGCCAGAGGCCAACTTCAGCTGAGAGATTGGGAGAAGTTGGCTGTTTCAAGATCCTTCCAACTGTAAGGATCATCACTCCTAGATAAGAAAACCTCGCAGGGGCACAAGCAAGGTCTGTACCTTGCAAGCAGTCTTATTGCAGGCTGGGTTCAGTGGGGCGGGTGGTCTTCTTCCAATTGGTCTGCAGCCTGGAAAGCCTAATGAAATCCTGTAGGACTGCCAGCACACTCATTAGGGACTTTTCTGGGTGGGATAGGGTGAGCTAAGGTCATCCACAAAGGAGGCAGCTAGATGTGGGACCCCAGACACTTGTATGACAGCAATCTCCTTAGAGGAGACAAGTTCCTCATAAGGGATCAAGAACTACAAGGAACAGGAGGGGAAGAGGGCAGCCTTGACAAGTGCCTCTGTACAGTGGAAAGGGGACAAAAGATCCTTGTTCTTTAGGATCTTGGCCACTGGAGAGCTCTATAGGGTGGAGACCATTGATGGACATAAGGACCAAATCCATATAAGTGCAGGACCTCATGTGAGCAGCCCCCTCCATAGAGTTGAATGCTTTAGGAAGTCCACATCAGAGCCTCCATGGGGATAAAGGGTTAAGTGCTAACCATTTAAGATTAAGCAAGAGCCTGGTGCTGTCAGCCCTAGACCTTTCTTCAGTAAAACCAACCTGCAAGGGGTGGATTATGGCCGGCAAAACTTCTATCATTTCATTGGCCAGGATTTTCACTGCAATCTTAGTATCTACTGAGAGGAGGGAAATGAGATAGTATTAGCACAGTCAAGTGGATCATTTGAATTTTTTGAGGAGAAAGGTTATCAGGGCTTCCCTAATAGTGGTGGGAGAACAACTCCAGAGGTATGAGGCTCCTGCAAGACATGAGAAGAAGAGGAGTGGCAATTTCAGGGCTTAAAAGCTGATAAAAGATCAGCCGTCATTCCATCAGGGCCAGGGGCTTCTTTGGCCAGCTGCTTTAAACGAAGCTGCAGCTCCTCAACTGTGAAAGGGTCTTTCCAAGGATTCAGCACTTTGCCAGGAAAAGGCAGGGAATACTAAAGGAGTGGCAGAACTAACTTAGCTCCTGGGATAGCTGGGCAGAGTTCAAGGAGGATTGGGATTGATATAATGCCTGGTAGAAATGTTGCATAGTAGCATTAATCCCTTTGGGGTCTGCAGTCGCCTGCCCGAGGGGTCCTAAGGGCATGAATGTGAGATGAAGCTTGCTGCTTCCTTAACTCATTCTGGTCTAGATACACCTGTAAGTGGTGGCTGAAAGCATAGCCACTCAGGCCAATAACGCCTGTAGGCGTGCTCAGCTGACTTTCACTCAGGCCTGGAAATGTCTGAGGAAGTCAGCAGTTTCTACTAAATATAAAACAAACTGAATTGCTTAGACTTGATTGCACAGCACCATTAAACAGGTAATGTTGTGCTGAACAATTTGGCAGCTGATACTTTGTGTCTATCATGTATACTTTAGGAGTTATTTGCATTTGTTTAAGGTATGGTATGGATGGCTAACATTTGTCTCTCAAGCCTCACCTAAGCACCTTGAATAAATCTAAAACAAATCAGTTGTTTGGTTTTTCAGCTAGTATAAAATAAAAACAAAACTGATTACAATTGATTGCATAGCACCATTGGAAAGGTAATGTTGTGCTGAACAACTTTGCCACTCTTACTTTGTGTGTATCACTTGCGGTTCAAGAGCTATTCACATTTGTTTGTGACATGCTGATTATGGCTTGATTTTGCTTAGAAAGGCCCAGGATGCAGTGCTAAGAGTATACAGGGCACAAGAGGTGGAATTCTCAAAGAGCTGTTGTGGTGTGAATGAGTTAATTGATATGCTAACAGTTTGCCACCCTTCTCCTCCTTCCCAGTAAGTGTGCATTGTGCAAAGTAACAACCACTCTGCCTTCTGCTGCAGCAGAGAGTTAATCTGATATTTAACCCCTACTATGTCCCTAACCAGAGAACTGTCCTGGGTGGCAGCTGGAGATGCCTTAAAGCGGGCCTCAAGCACCAAGAGTCTGGCTTGCAGTTGGGTGATGGTCACCCGTCTGGCCTTAATTTTGGCTGCAGCAAAAATAATGCACCCCTCAGCACCACCTTAAAGGCTTCCCACGTGCCGCTGCCACCTCACTGCTGGAGTTAAGGGAAAAGTAGTCCTTAGCCTCCTGCCTCACCACTTGGAGGAACTCCGGGTCCTGTAACAGGAGTGGAATACACTGCAACCTAGTACTAGTTGCGCTCTGCCCTGGAAGGGTATAGGAGCATATGACTGGGGCATGGTCAGGGATTAAAATGTTGCCAATCTGGGTATTGGATATGCTGGGAGCCACAACAAGGCTGGCCAGCCAAATATCTATATGGTTGTGGGAGGCACGGACATGGTAAAAAGCTGTAGTCTCATCCAGTGGGGGTGGTCCGCCTCCACAGGCTCTGAGCCTCACTCATCCATCATTTCTAGTTGGGCAGCCCTGGCTGTGGGGTGTTCCTGGAGGATGGATCATGATTTATCTAGGAATATGTCCAGGACTAGGTTAAAATCTCCTCCTATTAGGACAGGAATATGCAGATGACCGGCCGCAAGGAAGTGATAGCCTGGCTAATACTGGGAAAGAAATCGGCACTGTCGATGTTGGGAATGTATATATTGGCCAACACCATTCTCCCTCCAGGAAGCGTAAACCGAGCAGTGACCCATCTCCCGTGCAAGTCGGCCTCACCTCATCTTCAACCCATGGGCAGGAGTGACATGCCAAATTGTGATCCCCTGGATTTGGTGGAGGTGGAGCTAGCAATAACTCTATCTACCCAGGACTTTTTAGCCACTGTACAGTCCTGGCAGTGAGATGCATCTCCTGAAGAGTGCAATGTCAGCCTGTGATGAGTGGAGGTACTGGAGTACCTTGGCCTGTTTGACTGGTGGTTGAGCCCTTTGACGTTCAAGGAGATGCATCTCACCCCTGCAGGAGCTTGGATGACATGATACTGAGGAGGGAACTAAACATGTGAAAATACTCACCCACAGGGCACTAAGCGCCAATGAAAGGAGAGGGTACCTGAGACAGCAGAGGCCACTGGGCACACAAAACAGAGAGACCTATGCCTGTTGATTGGAAGTGAAATACCTATATCCTACCAAAAATGGAACAAGAACAATATCAACATTGCTGAGTTGTCACAAACCTGAAAAGAAGAAAGAACATACACAATGTAAATGTTAACAGGAAAAGGAGCATGCCTCAATAACTCCTACACCGCCAGATAGACTGACTAGATGAGGCTAATTGTAGGATCAACAATTAACAGTGAACACACTAAAGGTGAAGTGCTAGACACATAAGAGGCCCCGACAAGCGGGATCCTCAACCACGCTGACTCAGTCAACAGAGCGGGAGATATAGATGTAGGACCAGTGGGAGAGAAACCATCCCTGACTGGATAAACCCCACAAAGCTATTCTGCCCAATGCCAAGGAGAAAGGTGAGAGGGGAAAAAAGGGGTATGGGGGTCTATACAGGGCACTGGATATGGAGAGGAGGGGTGGGAAGGGGAACCCCCTGACTGATCTGCAACCAGGCCATAATACAGCCATAGGGCATCCAACCCACTTAGGTAGTGTACAACATGGGTAGTACCTAACCCTGAGGAAGAAGGGAGCCAGAGATAGGAAGGAAGATATTCAAACCACACCAAAACTAGACCAAAGTGGGTGGAAATGCCAGGTGCCAAGAGTACCTAATGACCTGCCCCTCCCAGCTGGAGTAGAGCTTAGCTATCTCATCCAGATAGGGTGTCTAACTGTATGTTACCCATGCAGCCTGCCTGCTCAGGCATTGATGAGGCATGTGATGAGGATGGAAAGTACACTGAAAACTACCGGTTACCTCTGGACCTGGCCCAGCTACTTCCAGAGGACATGAAGGGGGAGGGAAGAAGGCAAGGGGAGGCAGATGTCACTGCCCATTTCAAATCACCTCCCATCCCTGAGTACAGAACATAGCATGCAGTGCATCCATACAGAGATAACCCCAGCGAATATCACATCCAGCCCACAAGTTGAGAGAGTCCCAAGTAGAAAAGAGAACAAAACAAAACAGCAGACACATAGTCATTCAGCTGGGCCCTGAGTCAGAGAGGTACCCATCGGACAGAACAGTTCTGCAGTCTTAGGTAGGCTGGCTGACACCACTGCAGCAAAGTATTTCAGGCCAGGTCTGATGAGCAGTCGATCTTCCTCCTCTGCTTCAGTGACAACAAAGGGACTTCAGACCAGTCTGGGTGGGGAACTGTATCCATCGCATCTTGATCTGACAAAGAGGGTGAGGCACATCCTCATCTGATGGAAGATCATCTCGGGGAGCATAGCAGGCAGACAGGTGAGACACTGGTCAGGGAGAGATGATGCAACTCCTAGAACATTGCATGGAGTGATGCACTGATCTATTTCCACAGGGCTGCAGGGGAGGGTTGGTCGCTGCAGAAGTTTGTTAAACACAGGAATAGCAGACCTCTGAGAGACAGGGCAGTTCTGAGGCTTGGCGGGGAATCAGTAAAAGGTGGAGCAATCAGGTCTGTAAAGGCTCCCTAGGAAACAGACTCCCAGTGAATTTGTTCCCTTTATACTGAGGATGTGCATCAGGCTTCCAGAGGCATCTGGGGATGTAGTTTGGTACATGAGATTCGGCCAGAACATGGAGACCCACAATTCAACTTCTCTTGGTTGGGAAGCCACCAGCTCTCTCCCATCCTTAGAAACCTGCAAAGAGGTAAAGCCTTTAAATCGGTACTTAAAGCCATGAGCCTGCAGCATTTTCTTGATGGGTATAAAGGACATTCGCCGGGTGGCAGCCTCTTGAGAGAAGTTCTGATAGAAAGAGATGTGGGCCCCTGCCAAGTGATGTCCCTATGTCTCAAGTGGCTTGCAGCACCTTCTTCTTCATGGAGTAGGGCAGAAGGTAGGCAATTTGGGTCTAGGTGTCTGTCCAGAGTAGCCCGTCCTGACAGTCAGCCTGTCGCCCTCTCCACAGCCACAGGTCCTCTCCATCTGTCATTCAACATCCTGGGGATGGCTTCATTTAGGAAGCTCTTCATATTCTGACCATCTCAGCCCTCAGGGACACCAGTGATCCAAATATTGTGGTGCCCTTGATTTTCCTAGTCCTCAGCACACTCCCATAGGGTTGCCAGCTTGGCTTCATGGACTTGGAGGTGCTGCCAGATCTTGCCCTGCTGCAGCTCCAAATTGTCAGCCTGCTGTTCTACAACATTCATTTTATCTTCCAATTTTCAGACATCTGCAATGGTCCCCATAAGGCAGCACTTATGCCATCTACTCTGGTAAGCAGCACCCTTCAGCATTTTGGTGATGTGTTGCAAGGAGTCCCCTACTGAGGCAGGCTGGGTAGGGGCTCCATGTGTCTGTATGCAAAGTAGGCTGCAAGGAGTTATCAGAGGCCATCATAGCCTGCAGGTTGGAAATACAGTGCTGGCGTACCACAATCTAGGTCCCAGGTGGTAGTAGGGAAGGAAAATGAGAAATGGAGTAAGGTTCCACCCTTCAGAGCAAGCTTACCACTGCACACTGTGGACTGTTGAGCAGGAGTTAGGCCTGCACGGCCAGCTGAGATCCAGGCCTACCGTGGACACACGGCACTGTTAACGGTGTATGAAATAGAAAATAAGTGCACTAGACATGCGGGGGGTCACAGGGCAGATTAATATGTTTTTAGAAAGTTAGCCCCTAGGATCTAGTGAAACAGCTGCAGATTCCATCCAGGCAGGATGGAGCAAAATGTTCAATCTGCCATCTTTTGGCGCCAAGCCATGCCCCCACAATATGGCTTTCCAATTGAAAGAGCTTTCTTTGGTTTCAGACATGGGAAAGGGGCCCTCAGATGGAGAGAGTGCTATCTTCAAGTCCAGCACCACCCAAGCAGTGTAGTCCCACCAAGCAGTAATTTCTAGTGTGAAATAGCTATATGAATACTGCAGAAAGAACCTCAGCAAAGCAAGCACCACTGAATGCTGCAGGCATGATCTGCACATTCTTCTGGGTGGGAAGAAGAACATAAAGAGGAATACAGGACCACAAATCAGAGCAGTACATGGAAATGGAAAATACATAGCGTGAGATCTCACGTCTGATGGTGTGATCCATCTGGAATATAGCTGCTTCTGCAATGCATGCAAAAGTGGAGATGGACACTGCAAAAACAGTTGCCGTGTGGAACCATGGAAGCAGCTGAAACTTCTGGATACTCAGGACATTCATCCTTCTGTACCACAGACCAACAATTGCCCTTCAATACACAAGGCAGATACACCAGCCACTAATGTTTGTGCAACAGTGGCATCTGCTCCTCGAAGTCAATCGAGATCAGACTGACATGCTGTACAGCAGTATGACCAATGAACCAGTACCCTAGCAACCTAAAGCTAGTGTATAAATGTCTGTTCATCATGCAAAAGTGTCAACAGTTCTGGTACATACTCTGGCTGCCCTCACCTCAAGTAGCAACCCACCAATCAGCCCCTTGATGCTGCCATTTCATCTGCATCATCCACCCCAGTGGTGTCTGCCCCAAAACTGGCCCACACAAAAATAAACCACTTTTATGCAGTTTACTATTATAGCAATTTCTTTATCAAACGACTGACAATGATATCGATGAGAGGATGGCTCCACTTCACTTTCTTAAGGCATCATGTGGAAGGCACCTTCACATAGCCATAAAAGGACTGTAATGCAATATGGAAGAGCGTTGTATTTTCCATGGACCCATAACTTCTGCAGTGCAGGGTATACACACCATCCAACAGGAAGAGCTGCAAAACATAACCAGAAATTTGAACAATTGCAACAGTGCTGAAATTAAAAGTAAAGTGGATCATACATCTCAATCTTTTCACTTCAGTTATAGGCACAGTCACTCTAACTGAGTGACAAAGAGGACACTGAACCATAGAATGAGGGACTCAGCAAACATTACACTCTGTGGAAGCAACAGTTCTCACCTATAAACAGCTTATTTGTGGTGCTAGCATCCAAGGAAATCGGACATTTTTAATGTTAAAGTATTATTTTTAGTTTATTCTCTGTGTGGCATTGTCTGTTCTATGATGGACAGATGAGAGACATAAAATTGATAATGGTGAAATGATGGACATCCATCCAAATCAGAGACTCTTGAGAGGTATCCTGGTGTGTGTGTTACACATCACAGTGGAACTGTTCAGTATTTTCTACACATGAATTGAATAGCTAATTGATATGGTGGCCCCAAATACTCCCTAGCAATAGAAACATAAAAACATATACTTTGAAGGCAGATAATGACCACTTGGCCCACCCAGTCTGCCCATTTCCCTACCTATTGGATAAGCTGCAGGTCCTAGTTTTAGCAACAGCCTACTTTCTCCTACCTCCCACTAGAATTGCCTTATGTCTGTCCCATGCATTCTTAAATTCACCCACTGTTTTTCCCCACAACCTTATCAGGAAGGCCATTCCATGCATCCACCACCTCTCTGTGAAAAATACTTCCTCATGTTGCCCCTAAGTCATCACCCTCTATCTTCAGATCTTTTCTGAAATATGCTACCCTCTTGGACTTTGTTGATTCCCTTAAGGTACTTGAAAGTTTCTTTCATGCCCCCCCTTCCTCCAGGGTGTATTACTGAGAATTCTTGTGCATATTTAAAATATCACATAAAACCATTATAACTAATATTTTCAGGCCAGATGCTGATTGCACAATTGTAAAATATCCAATTGTTCAAGGAATGTAGTTATAGCAAATGTATAATCATTGTTTAGTGCAATATAGTGTTTGTAAAGTCTTAAATCAATATGAGTACACTTTTTCATCTTAACAATTGTGTTTTGGTGCCCTGTCTTGTTACACTCACCATCCTGTGTGGTGTGTCTTGTTACACTCAGCATGCCAAGCCTTTTTTTCTTTGGCACTGTAAAGGTATTTATCTTGCAATATAACTGTTTTTCACAAGTGGGTTATAGTATCTTAAATGTGCCACAAAATTCATCTATGGTCTATTTGAGAAATTGACTCATTTTACACTTTGTAACCCTTTTGTGAACAGACCTAAACACAATTTGTAAATTCCCGCAATTCACAGATCGCAAAATGCAAATGTTTACCATAAAGTGTAGAATTTTACAAAATGTGGAATTTCACTGAGAAGTGCAGCACTTTGCCAATGAAATTCTGCTCTTGATGAGAAAAACGTCACAATTCGGGCAAAGTCGAAGTTTCCCAGACCTGGGGAGCTTCACAAAGCTCAATGAGGTGGTGAATGTTGTCACTTCGCATGAACTTCACTGGCAAAGTTTTACTTCACCTCATCTCTAGTCTTCACCACCAGAGGTCTCCTGTCTCCTGTCACCCACCTCTTAATGACTTCCTAAAGATGTTCGTTTGTGTTCTGAAACCATCTGTAGGCCCTGCATTGACCACATTGCTAGGCAAACTATTCTCCCCATTCACCATCCACTCAGTAAAAACAAAACAAAAAAAATAGTTCCATATGCCCTTTTGAAATCCTCCCTTATAGCTTGAGATTGTGTCCTTGGTGTATGAACTGGTCCTAAACTTAAAAACTCTAGCGCTACCCTGCTAGCCATTTATTGGGTGAATCAAATCCAACATATTGTTTGAAGAGATTGTACTCCCATGGAACCCACATGAAGTCATCCAAAGGAGCAGGATGTCAGCTGCTTTGTACCCTATACCAGTTCCATTGCTGAATGCCAAAGGTGCAGTAAACTGCAATGGCAGGAGAGTCAGTCAATTATGGACCCCTCTTCATCTGGGCCACAGGTTGAAGTCACACCACAACAGGGGCCATCAAAGGAAGACACAAGCTGCCAGGAAATGCTACAATTGGTTAGAGTGTATCACAGGAAGCCTTGCAAATCTCACTTAACCTCCTGGTGGCCCTGTGTATTCATCTGCAGAAGCAGGACCCCATTGAAAAGGAGATGTTGCATCTCAGCTGGGTTACTTTGGGTAACTGAATTGTAAGAACAAGGCTACCCAAATTCAAATCCCACCAGAATCACGTACACACAGTATGGCATTGTCACTTAATTTCTCTGTACTTTCAGCTGCAAAAGTGGTTCATTGGTTCAGTGGGCAGCTACAGTATGTATAGTGTAACTAGAGCGGTTGATTGCTTGAGTGTTGCAATTGTGCAACTCATGTATTTGAAGCATGATTAGCTTGTTGTCTATATGGCCTTTCACACTATCTGTTCATGGTGAACTACTACAGTTTTGGGGTACCAGAGGCACAGGAACCAACTCGAGAAGGGTGCCATTCCACTGTAATGAAGATTGCCTCCTTTGCAGTTTGGCTAGCTTTTACAGTAGAAATTCACAAAGATGTGACAGTAACACCCACATGGCTAAACATGAGCTCTTTATCAATAGTGGCAAGCAACTAGCAACTCATTAAACACAATGGACACAAGCATGTCACTGAGATGTGGATCTCTCAGTTAATCACATTTTACTCAGAATAAATTGACAGAGTAAAAGAGATAGAGAGAGACATGAAAGATTGCCACACGGCATTACAGTTAACACAGACTCCTGAAATCATACCCTTCCTTACACTGGCACAATCTGGAGGAGGAGACAGTGAGTTCAAAAAGCTCTGTTCCAGTCTCTACTGCCTTGTGGAGTTAACCATGCTATCTTCTCTGCTTCTTTCTTCTACTTGGATGGCAAACAAAAGTCCAGATCAAGATTTAGGCATTTATACAGTCACAAAGTTTAAAGGTACACCCAAAGTTGAAGGATTGAATCTTGACCACCAACTCTGGTGGGTCAGCCTGTGTTATGTCTGTACTGTAGGTTGTTCCACCATCTGTCATTCCTACTGGCTAGCAGGATTTCAGCTTGGGCATCAAACCACTGATTTTGGCAATTGAAAACCTTTTACTGATAATGTGTGGGCTCTCGGCAGTAGAATGCTCTGTCAGCTTCCTTGTGCCTTCCCTGGAAGCAGAGGCAGTGTACAGGTTAGTTGGCAGAAAGGTTGAAGGCTTGCACTCCTGTGTTCAGCATCTTTGTCTCACCTTACCCAAGCTATTACAAGCCAGAGAACATCAAAATGTCCCTCCTCATTTCACCACAGTTCATGAGCCCTCCAGGAGTTCTGGGTTTGAATACAGCTTTTGCACACTAAGAGCATGTCTATAACCCTTCCTAGCTAGCTTAAGCGGTGCCCTTGAACCACCTCTATTCCACTTATTCACAAGTGGCTTGTATAGGAAGATCTATGATGACAGGACTTATTCAGCAATTAAACAATAGTTCATGTTTAGTAAAATACACAGTAGACAGTTTGTTTATCTATATTGCAAAGGCCTGCATTTCTACATTCGACCAGTACACACTATCCTTGGTTTGAGGAAGCTTGCAGTCTGCCTCTCTCCTGCTAGTCTTGTCCTTAGAAGTACGAAACCCATTGTCTTCTTTCTAATGTACTACGAAAGCAGTCTTTAATTTCTAGTTTATATGACCATTCTTTATTATAAATGCTAACTTTTAACTCCCAGTACACCTGACCAGTCATAGGGTACAACAAGTAAAAGGCCTACACACCCTGTTTAATATAGATACTGATGGCCAGCCCAGTGGTGTGGAGAGGCTGGCGTCACTGCCTTACCTTCTGCCATCCCTGGAGCCCATGTTCGTGGTGCAAGCAGGTTGCCAGGGGTCCGCCAGGGGAGAGTGGATCAAGCATCTGCAGGATAGCTCTCTCTCCTTGGGAGGGTGGGATGGAGTCTGCTACTTGTCTGACTCCTAGTGGCAGCTGGGAGCTGGCATAGTGGACCTGTAGACAGAGGGTGGAGTCAGAAAAAACGTCCAGCATGCAGAGGTGTACATGGCTCAGCCATTGGTATAATTACACGCTCTACATCACACTCAGGGAAAATAAACGTTTTATTTATTTATTTATTGAAATTTCAGATAACAGCTTTGGAACAAGCTAATTTCATAGGTTCCACATCAGACAAACAATACATATTGGAAAAGTATGAGACAGAGAACAAACAAAACAAGGAATTATACAAAACATTGCAACAGTATATAACTAGAATTTTCCAATACATGTGGCATTGTACAGTGTATACCAAGGTGCATATATTATTAAAACCTGGAATTCAAAGGGTCATGTAAGAGGAGTAGGGTCTTATGAAATGACCCTTTACAGGAAAATGAGAACAGACTCAGCTTAATATCTAATAATCAACAAGGTAAGGGATGGCATCACCCAGAGTCCTCATCAGAGGTGAGAAGGTATGGGACAAAGCATTTTAAAGTGACCAAGGGACCTCAGGATATATAACAGGGGGTATGGGAAAGCCATAGAGGGTTGAGGGAAAGAGTGAAAGATCAAGAGAAATGTGAAAGGAGAATGATTAGCAACTTACAATAGTTATTTACATGCTGAGAACAGTTGCATAAGGTCAGGATAGCATCAGGTTAGAATAAGTGCTGGTCACAAGAAGGAAGGTTATTGGAAGCAGTCACAACTGGCATCAGCAACTAGCTGTTGCTTAAGTTTAACATGAAGGAGCCCAAGGTGGATGCTATAGTGATGTCATGGTGCAGCAAGTTCATCCATAGCAGGGCACGGTAGGCAAAGGACCTTTGTCCCAGAGAAGTGCGATTGTGGGGTATATTAAAAATCTGGCTAGTAGAGCTTCTGGTGCAATGACAATTGATAGTGGGGTAATAAGCTTTTGCACTCCTGGGGCATTTTGCCTAAGCTTACTTTTGGACAGTAAACATGTTTGGTACATGAGTCTACCTCTGAATTGGAGCCAGCTTAGCCTGAGCTTACATGTCTCAGGTATGGGACAGATGGGCTGAGCTGGTAAGGAGCCGGCATGCTTTTGTTGAGTGCAACTATGATGCAGCTAAGAGTTGTTTCAGTAGCTGATCCATAGATTGGTAAGCTGTAATCAATAAGCAAGACAGAGAGTTTTGAATGGCCAGGTTAAGAGCCTCTGGGGTCAAACATTGCTTATGCTTATAAAGTAGTCCAATTCAGGTGTTAACAGCCTTAGCAATGTTGTCAATGTGATAGGCATAGGTCATCGTACTGTCAATAGTAATCCCCAGATATTTAAAGAGCTGAACTAGCTTCAAGAGAGAGCTCTCTTCATTGGTGATAGAAATAGGTAAGTTCTGTGCCTATTTTGGGAGCTGGAGAGCAGCATAGTTTTAGTCTTGTTGTAATTCATAACTAAAAATGGTGGCTGGCCAGCAGGATGACACCAGTCTGCCACAGGCTCCACATCTGGCTAGATGGGCACCAAGGAGGAGAGTAAACATGAGAGGTGAGTCCCAGTCGATGCCAGGGTGATGGGGCTGGAGGACTGATAGATGGGGCCAGCAGACCAGGGATAAAAATACAAGCCAAAAAAGAAAATTTATAGACATTGACAATGTCCATGTTACATATAGCATATAGATCAACATTTGAGGAGTTCTTCTTACACCACCTCAAGGTAGTAGTCATTTGGCTAAAGGTACAATAGGGAAGAATCCCAGAAGGAGAGGTGTGCCACCAGAGGAAATGGGAGGATGGTTAAGCAGCCTTCAATGGGGAGACATGGCTAGTGTCACCTGTTGCCCCATCAAACTTCATGCTAGTATTTAAATTCACTAGTTCAGTGGGCAACTATTATGGGATAACTACTGCAGTCAAGTTGCTTGGTGTGTTGTGCTTCTGCAATTTGTAAATTTGAAGTGTGATTAGCTTGTAGTCTAGAGGGCCTTTGCACTCTCTGTTCATGGTGAACTACTATAATTTCAGGGTATTGGAGGCACAGGAATCCTCTTGAGTATGGTCCCACCCCTAGAGGTGCTGCAGGATGTCACCCTTTGGCTAAAGGTATCTCAGGAAAAGCCCAATGAGTCAAAGTTGAAGACATGTGTAGAACTATGAGAACATTGATTTCTGCTAAAGAGAGGGAAGGCATGACACTGAATGACTAGTGAAGACAAGGAGCAAGATTAACCATTCGAGTCTCAACCAGTCCAATGGAATACACCTAAACACTAGTATGTTAACTAATTAGGTTTATGGCCATCAGCATAGAGGAGGGAAAAGAAAAAAACTGTGAAGGAAACCTCTGGGGATCCAAAACTTCAGGTTGCCATCCCTCAAGTTAACAGAAAAAGCAATCAACAACACAGGCACCAGATGGGCCTGCTATACACCCTCAGTATGTTAAAGATATGTAAGCTGCTTCTTCTTTCCTGGGGACATTCCTGCAGAAGAAGGAATGAAAGGTTTGCAGTGGAAGCATAGCTGGAAATGCGTAAGGAACTTTGGCTTTCAAACACTTCAAGGGAAGATGACTAATAGTTGCTTCAGGCCTGGCAGAAAAAAAATGCTCCTGATGTGGCTCATGGATATAAGAAACTGATCCCTTTAGGGGTTTGGTTAGATGCAGTACAAAACCATAGAGGGTAACAGTGTACTGATTGTTGAAGTGCAAAACCATTGAAGGCAAAAACATACAGGAAGTGAACAACTCAAATAACCAAGTTTTCAAAAATATGTTTAAGTGTAAAATGTTAAAAGTGGTGGGACCCACTGAGTACATCAGTGCTATATAATGGGACTACTTAAATGAAGTTTGTGTCCCAAGATGATACCACTATGCACCCTTCTTGTGTGGCAATGTCAGACATCCTTGACATCACTGAAGCCATGATCTCGTTCTATGATGTCGGTTCGACAACACTTTTGTCAACCGGCATCACAGAGATGGGATTTATGTTGACTGCAAGTTGTGGTAGACATAAATCCCTAACATCTCCACATCCTGCTTTTTCTTGTGGGACTTCACCCCAAACCCCCATGCAGGGAGCTCTGCCCCACACCCCCATACTAAGGATTTTCAACTCCCATTACAGTTAATTAGGAGGAGATGCAGGACTGAGAGACAGTGTGCCCTATCTTGGGTGCACCAACACAGTGACCTGTCTGCAAAGTGTCAATTTTGCTGACAGCGAGGTATGTTTCTGTGTTGATGTTGCTGTCAGGTTGGCATACCCATGATCTCAATCATTCTTATATAACAGGCAATAAACCAAAGCCTCTTTGGACATAAAAGAAGCAACCAGAGGATCCAGAACCACATCATGCCACAGACTGAGACTGTTACATGAACTAAACCCTCTCCCTTTATATTATTTGCAAAGAAGAATGAGAGTCTTTCATGAAAGTTTGTTTCAACTCTTTCAAACATTTAGTCAGAAGTCAGGGGTCAAGACTTTTTGTGTTCCTAAATAGGATGTTGCAATAGAATGAGACATATCTTTGAAGTTAGTGAAGCTGCTTTAAAAATAAGTTTACCTTGCTCCTGATGATTTATAAAGATTTAATTAATAGAGTGTTTTCTGAATGTTTCTATTTTTACAGAAAAACTAAAAATTGAGTAGACAATTGAAACTAGAGAACTTTTTAAAATGTAGCTTATAAAATTGAGCTAATAGTGACTTCAATTTTCTTATAAATATTTAATTTATAATAATTAGGCACTCATGCTAAAAGAAAATTAAGAAAAATGAGACACTCAGATCATGTACACAGTATAAGTGTGCTGTACCTTATGGTCTTTAATATTATACTGGTATCCCATATGAATTTAATAATTATGTGAGACTTTGCTTTTATTTTCTATAAAAACATTCAGAAAACTAATGTAATAAAGGTAATACTGACCACCTACAGTATGTCACAAATTAATAAAATTTGGTCCACTGTTAAAAAGAAAAGTATACTGTAGCTGAATGCCTACCACTGTTATTTTTTAGAAAACCACACATCTAATCCTGAAGAAGCTGTGTCAACAAAACTTTGATTTAATGAATGTGTTGGAATTTAAAAGAAAAAAAAGAAAAAATATTTTTTAGATAGGGTTAGTTGATATTTTCCTTTTCTAAAAGTGTACTGGGTCCTTGAAGGGCAGAGAAAGAGGTTGTATGCCCAGCTGTTGAAAATCATGTGCCCCATATGTTGTCTGGGCATGTGCCCATTGATGGTTGTTGAGGCATTCACCTGAAATTAATAAGTAGAGTAGGAGTGATAGAAAATAAAACAAAGTGAGTCCCAATGAGAGGACTGGACAGACTGAATAATGACAACTAAAGGAACAAGTAATATGATTGAAATAGATTGACTGATGACTGCTTTAATACATTACAGATAAGACTGAGAGTGAAGTGACCAACAAGGCACTAAAAATGTGAATGCAGTAAAGGACAAAATCATAAGTAAAACTCAGCCATCAGCAGGAAAAGCAGGAAGCTGTAGTAAAACAATGACTGTAGTGAAGAGACTAAAACAGACTGACTGATTAAGGCTGGCTGAAATGACTGCTGAGTATGTGTCATTGCAGTTGTCTGGTTGCTGCCAGGTGAAAGTGATGAAATGAATGCAGTGGAACTTAAATGAAAATTATACAATGGGCATAGAAATCACTCATAAATCTTCTCTTCATTGGCTACCTGGCACACCTCTCCCATTGTAAATCCTACAATCACCCCACAGGAAGGTGCCAGGCAGCCTCTCAATGTATCACTCCCCAAAAATCACTGTAAGCCCCATTTCAGTAAACACAAGCTACCAGCTTAATTCCTCAGTAACAGACGCTCATCTTAAACCAAACTGCAAGTTTCAATAAAAAAAAGCAAGCACACAAAAAAATGTATAGCTTCTTTGAATTAATTGATGAAACAGAGCTACAACAAATGCTCAGCACACTGGAAAACAGCACTCAGAACTCCACAACAGAAGTCAACACGTCATTCCACTCTCGGCACTGTTCTCATCGTGGTGACCAGACTCCTCCTGCTCCAACTGACACTGCGCTGTCAAACCACAACTTTTAATAAAAAAAAACACACAGAAAATATACAGCTCCTTCAAATTAATTCATGAAACTGAGCTAAAACAAATGTGAAGCACACTTGAAAACTGTACTCACGGAACTCCACAGAAGAAAATTCAGCGTGACTTCTAGTCTCAGCCATTTCTCACCATACAACCAGACTCGTGTCTCAAAGTGACACTGCACTATCCCATCAAACAAATAGTAACTCAATGGACTATTTTCTGTGGTGTACTAACACTTTCCTATTTCTCCTATTTAAAATAAAAGAAATAAAAATCACTAAACCTAAAAAAAATAAAATTACTAAACATACAATTCAACATTGTATAATTGCAATACACCACTTGAGGGTGTTGGTGATGCCAGGATTTACTCACTATGTGGTGGTGGTCACCAGCTGTGCCTCATGACCCAACAACACCCCAGGGCATGGGTAAATCCTGGCATCATCAACACCCTCTCATGGTATCTTGCTTAAGTTTACAAGTGGCTTGGTATAGACAGCTGGTAGAAAAGTCTGAGAAAACACAAGAGAAATACAGCATATTGACATACAGTAGGCAGTACATAGAAACTAGTAAGCACACTGAAAGCAAAACTGAAGGTAAACAAAAGACTTAAATGAGGACATTGGAGCAGAGTGAGTGGCCACCCAAGAGAAAAGCAGGAAGCACAGTATTGCAGCTATGAAGGCAGAAAGGCAAAATACTAACCTAGAGAGCTGTTGAACACACAAAGCAATTAGAAGCTCAAGACAAAACAAAAAGAAAGCCCAAAAGCAATGAGAAAAGGCAGCAAGCACAGGAGAGGGGTCAATGCTCTGTGAAACCTCTGGCTGTAACAAAATACTGTTTTTGAATGAGGTTGCAGGGAGCTGGGCTTTATAGCCCAGGAAGTGCTGTGATGGCTGATTGTCCCTGCCCATCAAACCACAAGCTTTGCTCTTTTCATTAAATGCTTCTCGTGACATGACACACATGTAATAGCTAGTAACTGTAATGCAGCCTTTGTTATTGCCAAATGCCAGCAGCAGTAGCTCTGTTGCTACAGTAATGTTGTATAGTGTTGTACCAGAGGCTTCCCTTACTCCTGCAGTAAACACCAGTCTTGTACCTTGTGGAAGGATTTTTCCATGGAGTCTGGGGTTTGCCTTAAACTAAATTCTGTGTGTGAACAGTTGCAGATACATGCAGGATCCTGGACCCCATTTCCACCTCCCTCCCTTCCTAACTCCATCCTTCCTGAGTCTCCATTTCCATACTTAGAGCCACAGAACTAGAAAACAATATTTTCTGATGTTACTAGGCAGTACACTAAACAGAAAAGTAAAAGCTGCATCTTTTCCATTTGAACACATAGTTAGCTGTCAGAGGAAAATAAAATAATTACAGCATGAGATGGTAGGTCCAAGATGGACAACGGACCCATCAACATAAAAAACAAACAGTGAAGGGCATGAGATGGCAGGTCCCAGATGGAAAATGAACCCACGAAATAAAAAATAATTTTTCCAAGTCAGTCCTAAGTGTCTCAAGTTCTGGCAGCATATCTGTAGCACAGATACTTTTCTTGGTGCAGCCAGATCTGTAGCAGTAGAGCTGCTTTCTCCAGTACAGTTCAAAAGTCAATTACCTGTGCTCCAGGAGGGAGTGGGGTGCACAGAAAGAGCTGCTAGTCCCAAATTGCCATAAGTCCAGGAGATACTGGCACTCCCATACATCTAAAGCAAAACAAACTCCAAGTTCTTCCAAATAAATGTGGATTTACTGATTTTAGAACTCCAATACCCTGTAGCAATGAGATCAATAGCTGCACTGCCTGCTTTCTCCACTATCCTGGGTGCACTGGGACCCATAGCATCATGTAATATTTCTTCACTATAGTGAGTTCTTTGGAATCTGTAGTGGCTCTACCACTTTTATAAAATGTGTCCCACATGCAACAGGATCAATAGTGGCATGGCTATGTGGACTGTGCATATTTTGGAAGACAGGGAGGATCAGCAGCAGTGGGTGGGACATTTTTAATGTGGATGGGGCAGTAGGAATAGATCTGCATGGCAACATTCTCTGATGTGTGATAAGGAGGAGACAGCACAGTTATCCATTGCATACTATTACTTGCAGATGTCAACCACAGGATGCAGTGGTTCTGCTTCCACAGTCTCATTTTTTCTGATTGCATTGCATCTTTCATAACTATGCTATGAAGCTTTAAAAGACCAAGAAAACTTGCACCATGATTTCAATTTGCATACTAGGTGCAGGTCAGATCCAAGGGTGTTTTTATCATGAGGTAATCACACCCACAGATGGTCAATGTTATTTAAATCCACCTCCATCTTATGCCTTGTGTGGCCCAAAGGGTGTAATTTTGATAGCCACAATCCATGTTGTGCCTTAGTCCATGTATTGTAAACTTACTCTTTGTAATGACCTAAACCATGCAGAGTAAAATTACATTTCCTATATGAGATATTTAATCATAAGCAGAAGAACTTGAGGAAGGGTCACTTTACTTTTCAGGTTTTATTTTTATATGTATATGCAGTAAAGGTACATTAAGTCAAATGCAATGTTATTTCTGCATATAGTATATCATGATTAAAGGGTAATTGGTAGCAGCACAGATATATAGACTTAAGTAAACCAAATGAATGTAGTTGTTATATTTGTGTCATAGTTCTAAATTGCAGAGTGAACAAAAAGTTACATAAACATATTTGAGTTATGAACAAACATGACAGTCTAAGTTTAAATACTTTTGGGGACTTTTAAAAGGGGCATGCAGATTTTAGCCTTCTATCATAAACAGTTAATTAATTTATCTGTTAAACACAAGATTTGCTGTACCTTTGATGAAAGCCTTTTTAGCTATACACAAAAATTACATGAAACTGAAATTATTTACATACTTGCTCAATGCAACTGACAGTGGTGTTGCATTTGAATGGTATAACCTAAAATAGTGCCACTACCCGTTGAGGAACGAAAACTAAACATTCTATAGAAAATAATTCCCTGCCCAGATTAAAACTCTTTGTGTCATTTTTGTATGGGCGTTGAACTCAGAAATTGAGTAGGTTTAAAATATGAATAATTTTCTTCTACTTTAGTCGAGTATATATCAAGCCAACATCATTTACTTAGAATATTGTGAGAGACATATTTCTATTGCCTCAGAGGAAAATGCCACTAAGAAGTGACAAACACAGGATCACATTACCAATGTAAAGTCAACTGGAAGTACATCTGGCAGACCTTGGTTTGATTCCCAAAACCTACACTTGCGTGTTGTATGACCTTGAGTAGTCACATAGCCTCCCCAGTGCTCCTGGGCCACTCCTGCAAATGGGCTTGTGCCCAGTGGACCTTATTCAGTTACCAAAGAATCAAAAACTTAAAAAAAAGCACTGTAGGAAAAGTAGTCATCTAATACTATTCCATTGCTTACAAGAAGAAACACAACAACTGAGAAGCATTTGTTGCCGAAAATAGTTCCTTAACTTCCTGCTGTACTATACTATAGAGCTGTACTTTGGCTATACTGTTGAATTTCAGTAGTCCCTAAACATCTTGCTGTGCTATGCTAGAGATCCCTACTTTGGCTATACTATTGCATTACAGTAGTCCCTAAACGTCATGTAGTGCTATGCTAGAGATCCCTACTTTGGCTATACTATTGCATTACACTAGTCCCTAAACGTCATGCTGTGCTATGCTAGAGAGCCCTACTTTGGCTGTACTATTGCATTACAGTAGTCCCTAAACGCCATGCTGTGCTATGCTAGAGATCCCTACTTTGGCTGTACTATTGCATTACAGTAGTCCCTAAACGCCTTGCTGTGCTATGCTAGAGATCCCTACTTTGGCTGTACTATTGCATTACAGTAGTCCCTAAATGTCTTGCTGTGCTATGCTAGAGATCCCTACTTTGGCTGTACCATTGCATTACAGTAGTCCCTAAACGCCTTGCTGTACTATGCTAGAGATCCCACATTGGATGTACTATTGCATTACAGTAGTCCCTAAATGTCTTGTTGTGTTATGCTAGAGATCCCTACTTTGGATATATATTGCATTACAGTAGTCCCATATATCTTGAAAAGACAGAGGTGCAGGTGGTCGAGCTGGGTTGTGGGCATGATGGGTTGCTGTCTGAGTGGACACTGGTCTTTCCTAGAGTCTGCCCTATTGATTGCTTCCTCAAAGGTGCAAAATCTAGGTGTGATCCTGGACAGCAGACTAACTTTGAAAATCAGGTGTCATCTGTTGTGAAGAGTGTTTTTACCACTTACAGAACATCACCAGGATCAACCCCTCATTCCGCCTGAAGACCTGCTGACCCTAGTACATGCCTTTGTGACCTCCAGAATCGACTACTGTAATGCTCTTTACCGTGGTCATGGGAGGGGACCGCCTGCAGCTGCAGCTGGCAGAATGCAGCAGCCCGGTTATTATGGGACTATCTCGATCATGTCATGTGACCCCAGTCCTGCATTTTCTGCACTGGCTGCCGGTCAGGTGGAATGTCCTTTTCAAGGTGGATTTGCTCACCTATAAGGCCCTATATGGGCTGGGTCCTGGCTACCTGGTTGAGTTCCTGTCACCTGTGACCTCTGCCTGCCCTCCATTCCACTTCAAGGGCCTCCTGGATGTTCCCAGGGTTTGGTTCAAAATTTCCAGTGACCAAGCATTTAATGTCTCTGTGCTGACCCGTGGAACATGTTTCCAGCTGCAGTCCGGGAGGCTCCCTTGATTGGTGTCTTAAGCAGAGGCTTAAGGCCCATCTTTCAGCCAGGCTTTTGAGGATTAAGCCATCTCCCCTGACGCTATCCTCAGCTGGCATGTATTTTATACTTTATATTTACATTTTTAAAGATGTCGTTTAATTTTTTTCAAATTTTAATCTTTTATCTAGAAAGAAAGCAGAGTTAAGTACAAATGCAATCACTTATGTTTCATAGCCATTGGTACAGATCAGGTTCCGAAAGAACAGTTTTGGATGGTAAAGACAGTTAAAATAAAAACTATTCAGAAGCAAGAACTCTGCTGAATATAAAGACATTTATCTGGAGTTTTCTAAAACTATCAACCCTTCCATACTCCCTCCCTCTGTCACCAAGGGAATTATGATTCTCTTGATAAGTTCCTCTCCCAGAGATTAAAGTTCACATTAGTGAGTAGTATACCTATAGTAGAAAGAGATGGAGACCAAAAATGTCAGACCCTATATAGTCAGCAAGGTTTTCAGTGGTTCCCAAATCCTCTTATATCTAGCAAAACACCCAGAAAGGTGCGACTAAACATTCGCCTGTAAAGCAAACAGGATCTACCACACCATTCCAGGAATTGGGGATAACTTGGTCTAGCCAATGGCATAAAAAAACTTTCTTGGCACAGGTGGAAATCAGGGTGATATGGGGTCTCTGGTTACCTGTTAGAGTCCGAGTAATCCCTAAAATACAAATTTCAGGCCTAAAGGCATCTGAAGTCCCAACAAGGGTCCAGATGAGTACGGGTAGAATTCCAAAAGGAAGTAACTCAGGGAAAAGTCCAAAGAATGTGATAAAGGGAACCAGGTTCCTATTCACATCTCGAATATAAGTCGCTAGGGAGACGCCCCATACCATGCAATCGCACCGGAGTATAATAAAGGTTATTAATAATAAAGAATTGCATGAAGTGGTATCGATTCCATCAGATAAAGTGGTACATATGTTTCCAGATATGGGGCCAGTTCCTGGGAGGTGAAGTAGGGGAAGAACCTGATCCCAACCATATATCCTGGTCCCGCCATCCCATCCAGAAGTGTTTGCAGAGAGGTAGTAATATGACACTAAATAGGAGGTAGGAGCAGAGAATACTAATGGTTGTATCATTACTTACTGGACTTTGCCACTGGCCAGAACTGAAATATTGCAGAAGATATGAGTAATTTGAAAGTGCTTAAGACAGGATGAGGCAGGCCAGTGAAACTGTTCTCTTGCTATCTGACAGGAAGCAGTTTGCCATCCACAGTCAGTTCTTGGATTATTTCCACCATATTGACCCAAAGTGCCAGCTATAACCTGCCCTGTTATACACAAATCTGGATTTTCCACAAGGGGCTGAAGGAAGTCCTTATTGAGAGAAACCTTCAAGAAGGAGCACAGATGAGTGGGTTTGTATAAAGGCCCTAAGGGAGTATCTCGAAAAGGAGGGGTAACTTCTTTCTGGATACAAAAGAAGGGTCTTGAAATTTATACCAAACTTGGAACATAAGGAATGCTCTATATCTACACATTGTGGGGTGTAATACCTCCCTCTGATCTACCAAACCAATACAAGAGTCTACTAAATTGAAGAGCTAAATAATACCTATCAAAATTAGGACTTGCAGACCACCATCCAGTTTGTTCCTCACGAGTTTGGAAAATGCCCAAGAATGTCATTTTAAAGATTCTGTTACTGTACAAATGCTATTTCTGTATTTTGTATCTTGTTTTTATTATGTATGGTGCCCAGAGCCTCTGGGATTGAGCGCATTAGAAATAAAGTTGCTCTTGCCTAGCAAAAGTCTTCTTTTGCTACATTACTCAGCATTATAGATGCTTTACATGTGGAAAAATGCTTGTGTAGCTCTTTGTCTCCATTACAGTATGAAAACAGACCTTGGCCAATGCAAAATATTCTCTTGCTTGCATTTCATATGTAGTTATTAGGCATGGATAGTGCAGCAGTTCAAATGAACTAATTAATAACATGAGTTGTAAAAGTGAGATTGTCATGCTTGGGAAATTAAGAAGAGGGAAGGCAGACTCTGACAAGTGCAGAAGTGGGGATTTCTTGACAGCAGTTCTACCTGGGTGAATCCCTTGGAGGGCACAGTCCAGGCTCCTACCTCCACTGAGGTGACTTCTCTCTCGATCGCTCTGTTCAGACCTAGCCAGTGGCTGCTTTCTCAGCATAAGGAGCAGTTGGAACACCTACCCAGAATTCCTGGCTGCTGTATGTAAATCAGCATTTATATCGCTGTACCACTACTGAAATAGTGATCAACTAATAGAAAGCTCTCAACTGGAAAAGCAACAGCTCAGACACAAATGGCACCCCTAGGAGGCATACGCCAAGAGGGTCCAGCCCCTAGCCTTACTGTCTGCTGTACCCACTGCTGAAATGTTGGCCAGCTAATAGAAAGCTCTCAGCCAGAAACAACCTGAAGCAACAGCTCCGACACAAGAGGCAACCTTAGAGAGCATAAACCAAGTGCAGTTCAGCACCTAGCCTTAATGTCTGCTGAGCTTCACTGATCTTCACAGACTCAGGAAGAGACCAATCATGGAGGGCAGGCAGACTCCAACAAGTGCAGAAGCAGGGATTCCTTGACAGCAATTCTACCAGGGTGAATCCCCTTGGAGTGCACAGTCCGGCTCCTACCTCTGCTGAGGTGACTTCTCTCCTCAATAGCTCTGCTCAGGCTGAGCCAGCAGCTGCTGTCCCTCAGCATAAGGAGTAGTTGGAGCACTTACCCAGAATTCCTGGCTGCTGTATGTAAATCAGCATTTGTACTGCTGTTCCACTACTGAAATAGTGGTCAACTAATAGAAAGCTCTCAGCTGGAAGCAACAGCTCAGACACAAATAGCACCTCTGGGAAGCATATGCCAAGCACAATCCAGCCCCAAGCCTTATTGTCTGCTGTACCCACTACTGAAATAGTGGTCAGCTAATAGAAATCTCTCAGCCAGATTCAACAACTCAGACACAAAGGCCAACCTTAGGAGGCATATGTCAACTGCAGTCCAGCCCCTAGCCTTACTGTCTGCTGATCTTCACTGACCTTCACCAGACTGGGGACAGATCAATCATAGGGAAATGCAGATTCTACAAGTGCAGAAGCAGGGATTCCTTGATAGCAGTTCTACCAGGGGTGAATCCCCTTGGAATGCACAGTCTGGGCTCCTATCTCCACTGAGGTGACTTCTTTCCTCGATCGCTCTGCTCAGATCCAGTCAGCAACTGCTCTCTCAGCATAAGGAGCAGTTGGAACACTCCCCAGACTTCCTGGCTGCTGTATGTAAATAAGCATTTGTACTGCTGTACCACTACTGAAATAGTGGTCGACTAATAGGAAGCTCTCAGCTGGAAGCAACAGCTCAGACACAAAGGGCACCCAGGAGGCATATGACAAGAGTGGTCCAGCCCCTAGCCTTACTGTCTACTGTACCCACTACTGAAAAGTGGTTGGCTAATAAAACCTCTCAGCCAGAAACAACCAGAAGCAACAGCTCAGACACAAAGGCAACCCTAGGAGGCATACACCAAGTGCAGTCCAGCCCCTAGCTTTACTGTCTGCTGATCTTCACTAACTAGGAGAGAGACCTCCAGTCTTTAGTTGTGCCGCTAAGTGTCAGATCTTAACAAACTGATTGTTTCTTCAGCAAGAAGGAGAAACAAAGGACATCAAGGCCATCGTTGGTCACATAGTAACTAATGATATCCTGAACCATTCCATCGAACAGGCCAAGGAGCTTATCTCAAATCTAGGGGATAGACTTGCCTCTTTTTCATCCACCTTGGTCTTCTCTGAGGTATCGCGCATAGAAGGCGATTCAACAAACACTCATCCAGGAGCAAAGAGGTACAGTACTGCAAGCAAAGAAACCAAAGGACTCAAGCTCACTGGTAGGACACAATATCCACAATGATAGGAAGACAATAAAATCATTTATTTAATAAATACGGACAACTAGACGGACTACATGAAAATGTAGCGCACCCATTACACACAGTGGGCATGGTCAATGTTTCACATCAGTTCTAATGCTTTTTTCAAGACACCCAAAAAACAGCTTGAAAAATCATTAGAGCAGCATGAAACATCAACCATCTCCACCTGTGTAATGGGATGCACTTACGTTTTCCATGTAGTCCATTTGTATTTCTGTATTTATTAAATAAACTGTTTATTTTGTCTCCTATCATTGTGGATATTGTGTCCTACCAGTGAGTGGAGTCCTTAGGGTTTCTTCTCTGAATTTCACCTAGTAGGGGAGAAGAGAAAAGGCCAAGGAAAGTTTAGGAAGCTGAAGTCACAGAACTGAACTTTTGGCTCTACACTTGTTGCTCAGAAAAAGGGCCACACCTTCATCAGTGACTGGAAAGATTTCTGGGAAAGACTTACTTTAAAAATTTGACAGTGTTCACCTCAACAGGGAGAGGGTAAGGGCATTTGGGAAAAAACTCAACATATTCACGGCGAGTTTAAACTAGAGGATGGGTGGCGGTGACCAGATGGGAAAAGGAATAAGGAACCTCAGTCACCACCCCTCAAGCCATGTAACACCTGACTATCATCAATCACATAGACATAAACAATAGGCGCATGAATGTACAAGTTAAACAAAAAGTACAAGGAAGCAAAGGATCAAGTATGCCAGACTCTGGAAGGCAATGATGACTTACAGTGGCGGAAAAGTATTGCCCCTTCCTGATTTTCTATTATTGCATATTTGTCACACTGGATGTTTTCAGAGTCTTTAGACAAATATAATATTAGATAAAGGGAACCTGATGAACAAATAACACTTTTTTTTTTACTTATTTCATTTATTTAATGAAAAAGTTAACCAACACCAACTGGCACTGTGTGAAAAAGTAATTGCCCCTAGTTAAATCAACCCAATTAAAGGGATAATTAGAGTCAGCTGATTGAACACAGCCAGGCTTGATTACAGCCAGCCCTGCTCAATATAAACCTCACTTATTTTGGCCCTTACCATCAGATTCATGTTGCCAGCAAAAGATTCAACAAGCACATTATGCCATGATCAAAGGAAGTTCCTAAAAGATCAGAAAAAATTTGTTGCCCTCTATCAGTCTGGAAAGGGTTACAAAGCTATTTCTAAGGCTCTGGGACTCCATCGAACCACAGTGAGGCCATAATCTCCAAATGGAGAACACTAGGAACAGTAGTGAACCTTCCCAGGAGTGGGCGGCCTGCAAAATTACTCCAAGGGTGCAGTGTAAAATCATCCAAGAAGTCTCAAAGGATCCTAAAACAACATCCAAAGAACTGCAGGCTTCTCTTGCCTCAGCTAAGGTCAGTGTTCATGACTCCACAATCAGAAAGAGACTGGGCAAAAATGGGCTTCATGTGAGAAGCAAGGCGGAAACCACTGCTAACCAAGAAGAACATAAATGCTCGTCTCTCATTTGCCAAGAAGCACCTGGATGATCCACAAGCCTTTTGGGAAAATGTGCTATGGACAGATGAGTCAAAGTGGAACTTTTGGACAACATGGATCCCATAATGTCTCGCATAAAGCAAACACAGCATTCCACAGTAAGAACACCATACCAACAGTCAAACATGGTGGTGGTAGTGTGATAGTGTGGGGATGCTTGCTGCCTAAGGACCTGGATGACTTGCCATAATTAAAGGAACCATGAATTCTGCTCTGTACCAGAAAATTCTTAAGGAGAATGTCCAGTCATCCTTCCGTCAGCTGAAGCTGAAGCGTAGTTAGGTCATGCAGCAAGACAATGATCCAAAACACAAAAGCAAGTCCACATCAGAATGGCTAAAAAGAAGTAAAATTAAAGTTTTGGAGTGGCCTAGTTAAAGTCCAGACTTAAACCCAATAGAGATGCTGTGGCAGGACCTGAAACGAGCAGTTCATGCTCCAAAACCTACCAAATGTTACTGAATTAAAGCAGTTCTGCGAGGAAGAGTGGGTTAAAATTCCTCCACACCGATGTGAAAGACTGATATTGAATTATAGGAGGTATGTTTGGTTGCAGTCATTGCAGCTAAATGTGGCATAACCAGTTATTAAGTGTAAGAGGCAATTACTTTTCACACAGTGCCAGTTAGTGTTGGTTAACTTTTTTATTAAAATAAAATTAAAAAAAAAACAAGTGTTATTTGTTCACTCAGGTTCCCTTTATCTAATATTACATTTTCTCTAAAGACCTGAAAACATCCAGTGTGACAAATATGCAATAATAGAAAATCAGGAAGAGAGCAATATTTCACGCCACTGTATGCTCAGAGTCTGACTAACAAAATCCCAGAACTCTCAGCCACAATAGCAGATGCAGAATTAGACTGGGTTGCAGTCACAGAAACTTGGTTAAATGACAGCCATGAATGGAATGTTGCAATTCCATGTTACAAATTATTCAGGAAAGACAGAAAAGGATATAGGTGGGGTGGGTGCTTTATATATAAGAGAGGACATGAAAGCTATGGAGGTCCAAAGGTCCCAAGATGAATCTGAGGTACTCTGGATCACTCTTGAACTGGGGTCATGCTCAGTCCTCAGACTAGTAGTGATATACAGTCCGCCTCACAAAGGGCAGAAGGAGACAAAGCAATGCTTGAAAACATACTAAAGAAGGCCAAAAATGGAGAAGTCATACTGATAGGGAACTTCAACCTTCCGGACATGGACTGGAATGCCTGCACAGCATCCACAACTAGGAACAGAAATTTCCTAAACAACATGGGAGGGCTGGACTTAATCAGCTTGTAGTGCCTCCCTAGTGAAAACACAGACCTGGACCTGATCCTCACAAACAACAGCAAGGTCAGGAGGTGGAGGTGGGGTGTCATTTGAGTCAACTGACCACAAATCTGTCTGATTCAAGGTCAAAAAGCCAAAGAACAAGCCACACTATGACACGAGTCATAGACTTCAGAAGAACAGACCCGATCAGATGAGAATATATTTTAGGATATCCTCAAAGGAAATCAAAAGGAGGGTAGAGGAATTTTGGATAAACATAAGAGAAGCACTAGTGGAGGATATTGCAAAATACTCCAGGCCAGTCAGTAAGATGAAGAAAAAGAAATCCGCTATGGTTCACAATGGAGGCTGCAGCTGCAGTGCGGAAAAAGAGACTAGCATTCCAAGATACAAAAGCTCAAACAGCAAAATAGACAGGGAGGCATACAAGTGTTGCTTGAAGGAGTCAGGAAGGGTGATCAGAAAAGCAAAGGCACAGGCTGAGGAAGACATAGTACAGGGGTTTAAAGAGGCAATGAGACCTTCATTAGGTACATAAGTGACAAAAGGAAAACAAAGGAAGCACTATTAGGGCTCAAAAGCAGGGATGGCAGGAGGGTAGAAGAAGACAGTGAAAAGACAGAAGTCTTAAATGAGTACTTCTGCTCAGTCTTTACTAAAGAGGTACCTGGTAATGGACCCACCCATGGGGCAGAAATCACCTAGAGATGGGCACAAGCCGACACAGAGAAGGTAGGGACAGAAAAAAAAATCTAAAGGTAGATAAAGTCATGGGGCCAGACAGAGTCCACCCACGCATATTGAGGGAGCTTAGTGATGAATTGGCATCACCAAATCTTTTAGCAGATCCTTGAGAGAAGGAACAGCTCCCCAGAACTGCAAAAAGAAATAGTGGTCCCCATACACAAGAATTAGCAGTGAGAAGACAGGAAACTACCACCCAGTCAGCCTCACCTCAGTGGTGGGTAAGATGATGGAGTCACTGCTCAAAGAAAGGATACTAGCATCCCTGGAGGAATCTGGACAACTGGATGCCAAGCAGCATGGTTTCACAATGGGAAGGACCTGCCAGACTAACCTAATCAAGCTCTTTGGCGCAGGTTACTAGGGCTGTGGACCAGGAGCCATTGATGTTTTCTATCTTGACTTTGTAAGCCCTTGGCTCTCTATTACACAGAAGGCTGCTAAACAAACTTGACCATACAGAGTGGGACAGAGAAGTAGTAGCTTGGGTGGGTAGCTGTCTTGAACAGAGAATTCCATTCATGACAGTAAACTGGGCAGCATCAGGGGATAAGGAGGTGACAAGCAGGGTGCCACAGGCGTCTGTCCTCGGACCATTGCTCTTTAATATATTCATCAGAGATCTCACAGAGGAGTTGAGTGGGAAGGTGTGCCTGTTTGTAGATGACACAAAGCTCTGCAACAGAGTGGACACTGTCTGGGGGGGTAGAGCACATGAAGTGACCTACTCAGTCTGGATCATTGGTCTAACTTGTGGAACTTAAAATTCAACATGAAAAAGTGCAAAGTTATGCATCTGGGCAGAAACAACCCAAAGACAGACTACTACTTGGGACAGAAGAAAAACTAGCAACCACCCATCAGAAGAGGGATCTAGGGGTTATTATATCAGACAATTTGAAGTTAGGTGGACAATGTGAAAAGGCAGCAAAGAAGGCCAGCAGGATGCTGGGATGCACAGGAAGAACATCGCAAGTAGAAAAAAGAGGTGATCCTGCCACTGTACAGGTCCCTGGTGAGACCCACCTTGGGTAGTGCATCCAGTTCTGGAGACCTTATCTCAGGAAGGACATACAGTAGATAGATCAGTGACAGTAGAGGAAGGCAACAAAATTATACACAGTCTCCATAAGTTGCCATACATAAGCAGGTTACAGGAACTCAACATCTACTCCTGGAACAATGCAGGGATGGGGGACATGATTGAGAAATTCAAGTTTCTGAAGGGTATAACCAGAGTCTCCACCCAGGAGCTCTTTATGGTCAATAGCACCAGCAGGACAAGAGGGCATGAGATGAAACTGAGGGAGGAAGTTTCAGGAGCAACATGAGAAGGTTTTTTTCACAGAGAGGCTGATTGAACAATGGAATGGTCTACACGGCTGGAGTCATTGACTCCAAAACAGTAGAGAATTCAAAGCAGCTTGGGCAGACACAAGGGGATTGTCTCATATAAATCCTAAAAGAGGTGGGTGAGGGCTCAGGGCAGATTAGATGGATCTTTGGTCCCCATCTGCCATCAATTTCTCTGTTTCTATGTTTCTATGTAGGTTCATTCATAACATTGTAATTGAATGTCTATTCACATATCTGGAATGCGTATGCGGTATGGGCTGCACACCCATTGGCTCATACTGTGGACCAATGGGCACACAGCCCTACTGGCGGTGTCAGTTGGCGGGCAGTGGGCGGGCGGGGCAGCAGGCAGGTGGGGTGCTGCCACCCGCCACTGACGGGGAGTGGGGCAGTGGGGATCAGTGGGCGGGGAGGGAGGTCCACTGGACCACCAGGGATATAGGAATCATTATACTTTAATGAAGCCTGCGATCAGGCTGACAGCGGTCCACTGGACCACCAGGAAAAGGGAATCATTATACTTTTACTTAAGCCCGCGATAGGGCTGACAGCAGTCCACTGGACCATCAGGGATATAGGATTCTTCTTTATTTTACTGAAGCCCACGATTGGGCTGACAGCAGTCCACTGGACCACCAGGGATATAGAATCTTTTTATTTTACAAATGCTCACGATCGGGCTGTAGGGGAACATTGCGCGTTGTGGCGTCGTCCCAGACGGGTGCTGCCACGACAGGGTGCCAGGTGCAAGTCGCCAGGAGTTGGCACACCTGCATGTAATGACATGCAAATGGCTCCCATTTGCGCCTTGCATACATTATGGCCCCATTTGCATGTGCACTTTTGAATATCATGGTTGTTACCCTAGCACAATGGAACTTGTGCTAGCACATCCCCTGCTCCCTCTGGCCACATGTGCTGGCGCAGTGCCACTGCGCCATGTGACTACCGGGTGGCCAGGGTGTGATATTCAATGATGCTGAGCCATAGCACAGCTCCATTGAATATTGCCCAGTCAACGCCCCTGTGCAGCCAGTTGCGCTGTGCCAAGGCTTGCGCCACAGTCTGGCACAGTTTGAATATCTGGGGCCCAAGTGTGTTGTTTTGTAACAAAATCTGTCTATTTACAGTTTTAGAGACTCTACCTTTCTCTGCTAATCCTTTCTCTCCTCTCAACCCACCTTGCTTTCTACCTGTTAAGCAAGTCCTCCTCTGAACCTCTGATATCTTCTCTGCTAACCCTCCTCTCCTCTTGACCCCACCCACTTCTTTTCTTCTCTGTAATACCTCCCCTGAAGTACCATCTACTTAAACCTGCCCCCTTGTCCCCAGGCTCCCGGCCCTGAGCAGGCAGGACTCCGAGTCCTGCTGAGATCTAGAGGAGGTTCCATCCAAAGTCACTGCTGCTCATTGCCTGACCCTATTTCAGGGGTTGCTGCTGGAAAAGAGCCTCAGCCAAGGAGCCAAACAACTCCACTAATTCACCTCCCAAGCGGAGACCACTCACCTAGGGCCGCGCATCAGGTATGCCTGAAGCACTGCCAGACCCACTCAGAATAATTTAGACTGTGATATTTTCTGGTGCCTTTTTTCTAGCTCCTCATTTGCTGGACATTACACCCTGTTTCTCTGATTGGATGACCAAACTGCTTGCTCTGTATTTTCCTAGACTGCTCTTCTTACTCTAGCTTTTTATACTGTGGTCTGTAGTCTTATTACTTTTTGCAGCTCAGTTAATTTAATTGTGGAAGCTAATTTTAGAAACCTCATTTTTGTGAGCTAAACTACCTTGTAGAGTTCTTAATAATTAGGACACCAAGTGTGTTGAGTTTTGTATAACAAATCTGACTCTTTACAGTTTAGAAACTCTACCTTTCTCTGCTAATTCCTTCTCTCCTCTCAACCCTGCCTTGCTTTCTACTTGTTAAGTAAGTCCTCCTCTGAACCTCTATCTTCTCTGCTAACCCTCCTGTCCTCTTGACTCCACTGCTGCTTTTCTTCTTTGTAATCCCTCCCCTGAAGTAGCATGTACTTAAACCTGCCCTCCCTTGCTCCCAGGCTCCTCTGCCCTGAACAGGCAGGACTTCCTCTGGGAACCGCTGGCAGTTCCATCCAAAGTCACTGCTGCTTGTCGCCCAGCCCTATTTCAGGGCCACCACTGGTAGGCAGCTAGAAAAGAGCTGCAGCTAAGGAGCCAAACAGCTCTACTAATCCACCTCCCAACCATATCAACTGCTCGCCTAGGGCTGCCACATCAGGTATACCTGGAATGCTACCAGACACACTCAGAATAATTTGTCCCACTGGCACTTTGTGCCAGCTCCCCATCCTCCCACACTGCTTGGACACTTATTTTATAGCTCTCTGTGGTCATATGACTAACAGTCTACTTTACCATTTGCTCCTTATGCTTCTGACCACTAGGAGCACTTCCTTGCTTTATTCTGTTCTTGGTAAAGACACTCCTCAGTTTACTGTGTTTTCTCTAATTCTAGTCACTCATCTTTCAAGATCTTACTCCTGTACCCTACATTTTGGTCTCCAAGTAACTATTCACACTGTATCAACTTATGGCTAACAAACTCCTGCTCCTGCTAACCATCCGTTTGACACTACTTCTGTTATCGTGGCTCTCACTGCACACTTGCCCACATACCTCCATATCCCACCACAAAGTCCATCTGCTTTTACATTCTCTAAACTGCATCTCTTGTCTCACAAGCATCATGATCTCATCCCTTTTACTCCTTAGTACGTTATCTACCTTGCTGTTAGCACCATTTAAAAATGCACTGCAGCCATCTATTACTACCAACTTCCACTGTCCATCATAAGCTCGGTACCTCCTACTCCTGGCTCTCATACTGTCAGGAGATGTTGAAACAAACCCCAGCCCTCTGGCTCAATACTCACACTCTGGAGCAACCTGGACCAACGTGTAGGATTAATGAACTGCGTACATTAACATTAGAAGCCTACTACTGTGTAACTTGCTAAACTTGAGGCCTGAGTGGTTCTCTATCATCCTAATGTTCTCTGCTTATCTGAGACCTAGCTCAAGCCATCTATATCAGATTATTTTTGTTCCCTACCTAACTATAATCTTTTAGGTGTGACAGACAGCCTCCTGAGTGGAGTGTCGGAGTTGTAATTATTTACAGAACTCATCCTAATCTCTCTATCGCTTCTACCCTAACCTCTCTTCATGTAAATCCATTCATACTACCCTTGTTTTAGGTACTAAAAGCGTCAAATAGGCTATGTTTATAACCCACCCCAAAGTGGTTATTCAGGCCTTGAAGAACTACTTGACCATACTGCCCTTGTTGTCAGACAAAATGAAGTACTTATCCTGAATGGCCTAAATTTGAACTGATGGGTAAAGCACAGAACACACTCCTCACCCTTGTACAAAGTCACAGTCTATGTCAAATCATAACTGGCTCAACTAGAGTAACATCCTCTCCAATTCTGGTACCCTGATTAACTGGATACTGACAAACTGCACTGACAGAATTATGTCTGCAGGTACCTTAGAGGATGCTATGTGACCACTCCCATCTTTTTATCTGGAGTCCTCAGTGGTCCTTCTCGCCTGCCAAGATGTATTACCTTCCAAAACTTTGCTAGTCTTGACCAAGCTAAGTTCCTATTTGAGGTCTCCTTAGTCAACTGGTCTTTCCTATGCATGGTTCATGACACTCAGAGCACCTGACTACTTCTTTACACAATTTGGGGCTCTCCAAGATAGGCACACCCCTCTTATCATACACTGTATTCATGGGAAGCAAAACCAGATGGTTCCATAATGACCTTCTTGCTTTACTCCAGGCCAGGGAAAAAAGTTGGAGGTGCTATAAAAGCTCAGGACTACCATCTGATTATAACATGTACAGGGCTCAGAGGAATACTTATAAAAGGCAAATCAGGTTAGCAAAAGCTTCTACTGCAAAGCACTTCTACTGGATGCTGCAGAGACTCAAGGAAACTTCGTCCCATGTGAAAGCCTTCCTGGGCACCAAAGAATCCCGCTTCTACCAATGATATGGTCTTAAATTGCACGTACTGTAAATGACCACAACTATTGCTAACTCTTAACCTCCACTTTCTGACTTATCAAAATTCACTCTCTTCCCCTGCACAACCCAGGCTCTGCCACACCCAAATCAACCATATGCCTAATCACCCTCCTTTCCACTTCAAAGCTATTACCACGGTGGATGTCCTAAAACTCCTTAATTCAATCTCTGACAGCACAAGTGTTGATGAAGATTGTCTTGAGCCTAAGCTCCTAAAACTGGCTGTCCTTTTATTGCCTCACCTTTTGCCAAAATATTTACTTTGCCTTCTTGCTAAGGTCATGTCCCTGATGTATGGAAAATTGCTAGGAACTCCCGTATTCAAAAGACATCTCTAATTATTAGCCTATGGCTACCCTGTCAGTCTTGGAAAAATCCCTTGAAAAATGGTGGCCTCACAAACCATTGATTTTCTCTCTTTACACAATCTACTCTCACAAAATCTGGATGGGTTCTGCAAAGGACGTAGTCCCACCACTGCTCTGCTTACAGTAGTAGCCACAGACATGGTCAGATATTTCCAGATATTATGTGAAATTTCAAAGTGTTTCTCTGCTACCCCATCTGAAGTGCAAATTTCAGGAAAAAACTGACCATGTTCTTTGACTGTAACTAAGTTCACCAATGACATGCTCTGTGCCATGGATTCTGGCTTTCTGTCAGGTGCTGTCTTCACAGACCTTACAAAAGCCTGTGATCTTGTGGACCACCCTCTTTTGCTTGCCAGTCTCTTGTCTCTTTGTTTCACCACAAACCATGACCTGGTCTAATAGCTATTTAACAAACAGAATTCAGGTCATGAAATTTAACTCAGCCATATTGGACCAAATCTCCATTAATATAGGAGTTCCCAGGGCTCTATTCTGGGTCCTCTTCTTTTCTACTTTTATCAACCAGATTGTGCAGGACATCCCTTTCTGTTCATCACTCCATTATGCAGATGATCTTGTCCTCTATTCCAGCTCCAAGAATATATCTGAGATTAACTTCAATCTCTCATCTGCTTTTCTTAATATCCAATCTTGGCTCTCAAGACACAAGATTTTACTTAATATGGGAGAAACTCAGGCTATGCTCTTTGGCAGCACTGCCAAGCTTAAAACCTCCCAATGTCAGCTCAGTATATCTTGTCTTGATGGCTCACTATTGAAGACAGTGAGCCCTTTCAAATATCTTGGGTTCTGCTCAATGGGTCCCATGATTTTGACCAATATATCCTGTCTACCTGCGATTCTGTGAATATTAAAATTGAGGCTGCTTATAAGATAAGTCCGTCCTAACACCCTCTCATGAGACTGGCCATTGCCAGAGATATTTCCTCCCATCACTTGTCTATGGTGCTGTCACTTATGTTACTGCATCTAAGGCCTCTCTGTACAGATGGGATACAAAGTATAACATCATCTGCCAATATGCCTCAGCTTCCTATGGCTAAAACATCATTGTCAGCTCTATGCTGACCTAAACTAGCCTTCCCTTTAACCATTGGCTTCTCGTCCTTGGCTCACTGATGGATAGCATTATTAGCTCTAATATCCCAGTATTGCTTGCCTCCCTACTACTCCCCAGTCTCTCCTCCTATGGCCCCGAGTCTATTGACCAATCCTAACACATCCCTAGATGTAAAACCTCCACAGTACTTGTCCTTTCTGCTATGCTACTCCAAAATTTGGAACTCACTTCCCCTAGCTGCTCGTCTTGCTCCAGGTCATGCCTTCTTTAAAAGGAGCATCGATCATACCTATTTAAACGTGCCACATGCAAGTGTTTTAATCCTCCTTAGACTCTGCTGCATGTACTACTGTATCTCTCCTTATCCATCACCTGACATCTTTTAGCCTCCTCTGCTGCAAACCCTGCCTCACTCTGCTCCTATCAAAGCTTTTTCTCCTCTCTTCTTCTCCTCTCTTGTTCCTTATACCTATCCACCTACACTGCCTTTCTTCTATACTTTGCCTCCCCTCCTTCTCAAATTGCCTCACTCTACATCTCTCTCTACTACCTAACCTTAAGCCCCACAGGCATCCTTGCCTTGGTCAAACCCAATTGTAAACTGAAATTAATCTGTCAGCTCTTATACTGTTAGTTACAACCTATGGCACTTACTTTTATACTTTGTATTATCCTGACTGCTGTTTGCTATGTCATACTTGTTTGTTTTGACCATTATTATACTATGTTTTACCTTCTAATGCTGCATTTGTCATTCTACTGCCACTGTAGTAACCTACTGAATCATGTCTGAAAATAGTCATTCCTATGTCTAGGCGCCTACCAGTAAACAAAAAATAAAATAAATAAATAAAATTGTGGAATTTGCATGCCTTTGGCCTCCATACACAATGTAGCTGGCACATTAAAATAAATATATAGTTAGTGAAAACTGAATATGGGGTGCAGACTGGGCAGGCAAGTTTCACTTCAGTAGCCCATTCTCTGAGCCACATAGAAACTGTTTCCTCCAATATTTTGTTTACCGCTAAGTGTGGATGGTAGCATTAGCAATGCATCACACACTACAAATGTTAGAATAACACAATGCAGACAAGTCTTACATATTTTGAGAACAAAGTAGAAAGCCTTTGTTACATAACATTACAGCTTGTTTTCATTTTTGGAATGTGACTACCTTCTCCTACAGTTTCAGACATCAGTTCCTTCCTTGGTTAATGCTGGATGTAGAACTAGCACCAGAAAATAATAAAGACAGGGTTTGTTATCACCTACAGTCTTGGGGTATCTCTTCTGGTCCCAGAGACAGGATTTACTGTCACATAGTTGCTTTATTGCCTCCAGTCTCTGGGAATCATATTTCTCCTGGCCCCAGAACAGGACTTACTGTTATGTAGTTACTTTACTGCTTCTAGTCTTGGGTATCATTTCTCCTGGCCCCAGAGGCAGGATTTATTTTGTCCCAGAAACTAAGAAAAGGCAGGGTCTGCCATAACAACAAATTGCTTTATTGCCTAGTGAAGTGGTGACTGGCTGTTGTTTCTTTTTCTTACATTCCGTGTCTTTCTAACAGTGGCATGCTCCTTCTTCATAACTGCTAAACAAAGTTTAGTTTTCAAGAATGAGCTGTAAGTTTCTCCTGACATTGGTTAAGTACTCCTGTACTTAATACCCAGTACCGCTACTTATATTGGCCTTTTGTATGCCTTTTTCAATTGGCTTTAAATGTGGGTTGGAGTTGTACTACTAAACTATTTTGTTTTTATGAGAAGGTTAACTCAACCCTGGATTTAAAATTCCATGTGATATAGTATATCTGGATTTTGCCAAAGCTTTTAATCTAACCCCTCATTCGCTATCATAACAAAACTAAAAACCTAGACAGTGATACAATTTACATAAACTGGGTATGTGAATGGCTTAAAATTGAATACAGAGAGTTTTGGTGAATGGACACTTGTTTGGGGTGGAGTGTGTCACCAGCAGGGTGCAACAGGGTCCATCCTGGCCCAGTACTATTCAGACATTTATTGCTGATATATCATGTAACCTGGATAGTTGGGTGTGTACAAATATGCTGACGACACTAAGACAGATGACCCTCTAGTATAGCAAAGGAAACAATTGTCATTCAGAGAAATCTAGACAAATTTGTCAAATGCACAGATGATTGAGGTATGAGATTAAATCTGAACAAATGCAAGGTGATACACATGGGAAACACTAATAAATGATACAATAATAAACAATACAATTATTATATGCAGAATATTCCCTTCCCAAAGCTGATCGTGAAAGGAATTTGGGCATTGAGATCTCTAGTGATTTTAACATTAACAAACAAACAAATAAACCTTAGATCATCAGATGACCTTCTTCTGCAAATTTCACATCCAGTGTCCTCCATTCCTATTTTGTTAGATGTTATTAATGAGTTTGGCTTTATTGCCAACTATAAACTTAATATTAGTAAGTCAGTGGTCTTTCCCTTAAATTTTAGGACTAGAGCACAAGAGATTGTTCCTTACGGGCTGGTTTGGAATGCTAAGAATATCAGATACCTAGGTCTTACATTAACTAGGGACACATCCCGCTTAATTCAAAGCAACCTAGACCGGTATTATGGGATATTGAGGTAGACCTCACGTAGATGGGCAGCTATCCCTTGTCCATCTGGGGCAGAATTAATTTGGTCAAAATGAATGTTTTCCCTCAGCTATTTTACCCTATCAGTATGTTGAATGTTTGGTTACCACTTAAATGGCTCAAGGAGTGCATAGAATTATTTCTGGTTTTATTTGGAATTATAAAAGCCCAGATTGTCCTATTTTAAATTGTCCGCCCTAAGCTTTTGGGAGGTTTGAAACTCCCCATGTTGCATTATACTACTGGGCTAGCGCATTGAAATATCTCCGCTGGTTTAAAAAGCAAAGGATCATGAGTTGTCACCTATGTGCCATTATGGGTAAATCTAGAGGTATCCATGATTGTGACTCTGGCCTTAGGCCCAAGCCTTGTTATACTGTCCACTAAAACTCTCCCCTTGCTTTGCGGAAGACACCTATCGAGACCTCAGTTAGAGTACATATTCAACTATGCTCCTTTCTAAACTACAGGCATACTGGAGACCCGGCCCAACCTATAATGGTAATCCTAACTTGTTAATAGATGGTAAACCTATCCAAACTACCTGGTTACCTTGGCTGGAAAAATGGTGGTTAAAGATCTACTCGGAGAAGGGGTAAACTGCTTACTTCAGTGGAAATTTTGAGCAAGTTTCAAATCCCCCAACGTATGATATTTAAAATTTTTCAGCTCCATTACCTCCTAGTGGGAAAACTGAGTTCCCTTTCTGGGGACTGTGGTTCCTGTGATTTTGAGGCAACTCTTACCCTATGGTCGGAAGAGCTCATGTTATCTCGGTAATATATAATATTTTGCTTGGTAGTTACATGCTAATGTTCACGCCCTAAACAATACTGGTTGCACCTATTCCCAGAATGCACTTTTGACTGGAGTGCAATCTGGGGGCATGTCACAAATTTTAGTGCAAGATAGGCTGAGGTTAATGCAATTCAAATTATTGCACAACTCTTATTTTTCCCTGTAAAACTAGTTGAAAGGGCATGACCTCCTCATCTTCTTGTTTTAGATGTCAGCAAGGGTGGAGATTTACTCCATATCTTTTGGCATTGTCCAAAAATAACAGGATTGTGGAGACCATTAGGAAAATCTCAATTTCTGGGATTGGAAGACTTATTTACTCCTGAAGTTTGTATTTTAGGGACATGACTCGGGTGAGTGTCCGGTGTAGGAAATATCATATGGGGTTGATTTGCCTCTGTTAAGAAATTAGTTCTGAAGCATTGGAAAGATAACATAGAGATCACTTATGGCGAATGGTTACAGGAATTTCTAGCTAACCTCAGAACGAATAGAACTATTGCAAGTTTGCAGTATAAACTTCCTAACTTTAATCAGATCTGGGGTTCTTTATGCACCTTCTTTCTTGTTCCAATGTAATAGATCGTTAGATTTCCAGCCAGTTTGTACCTAAGTGCTGTGCAAAGGGGAGCTTGGGGGTTGGAGGGTTAAGGGATGGGGGTAAGGTCTACATCCTGATAATCTTTTCTTGGAAGACATTTTCTGTCATATTTCTCGTCTATTGGATGTATTCCTTATTGTTGTCAAAATTTCAAATTTTAATAAAAGTTGAATAGAAAAAAAAAACAAATAAACCTTAGAGGCAATAAAAAATGCAACAAAAACATCTTGGGCCATAAAAGGAATATAACATCAATGGATAGTGAAGTTATTATGCCTTTGTTTAGGGCATATGTATGCCTCCACTTGGAGTTTGTGACCAACTTTGGAATCCTTTCAAAAATATGAAATAAACAAGACTGAAAAAGTTAAAAAAATCTACAATGTCAATAAAAGGCATGGAGATAAAAGTTACAAAAGAAAGCTGCAATAATTTAACTTAATGTCTCTTAACACAAGGGCCAGATATTCAAACTGCGCTCAAAATATGCGCAACAGCAGAGAACAAGCTCAAATCAATTGCGCATATTTGCAACAGAGCGATATTCAAACATGGAGCAGAACAAATTGCGCAAGCAACCAGCGTCTGAATATCGCACTAACTGCGCCATAGCGCAACCAGGAAGGGGAAGCTGAGCAGTGGTTGTGCCATAACGCAACAAGGGCAGCCCAGCTGAGCAGTCAGAGGTGCCATAGTGCAAGCACAGCGCCCCGGCAGAGCAAGGGAAGTGCACAACCAGGGAGGCAGGCTGGGGCCCATCGCCAGCCATGCCACACATGGGCACAGGAACACACTGCAGAACCAACAAGACACCTGCACACCCCAAGCACAGCATCACTGGGGGTGGGACGGATGATCTACTGGCCCATGGGGACAAGCCAACAAAGCACAGCAGAGCCATGACACCCCAGCACAACCACTGGCAGGCTGAGACTGCCACACAGAGGTTGACAACCACAGTGCACATCAGCCCCGTCCTTTGGCACACCCACTGTGACCCCAAGACACCACCCATGTGCAGTGACTGGCACTAGGAAACACCATCGTCCCCCGGCACACGTCAACCCGTGCAGCAGAGAAGCATACAAGCCAGACCCACCCTGTGCACCCAGCGGTGGGTGGCAGCAAATGGCAAGACCAACAGAAAGTCACTGCCGGCTGGAGATACTCCCATGACACACACCGTGTGCGTGCACACACACACACACACACACACACACACACACACACACATACAGGACCATACCACGCCAGATGGCATGCACACCACTGCAACTGAGCAACCATAGCCAGCTGCAAATCAGAGACCAACACAGTATTCATAACAAAATATAAATGTATTATAAAAATGTTAATCACAAAACCAACAACACCATAACTATTTACAAGGGGTAGGGGTACAAGGTAGGGAGGGCAAGGGGTAGGAATGAAGAACTTGGAGAGGAAGACAGGTTAGAGGGATGGGCAAAGTGGAAGGAATCCAGCCTAAGGCCCAGCAGGCTGGTCCTCCTCCACCCAGGTGCCACTGTTCCTGGCCATGCCTCCTCCAGAGCCATGGCGCTGGATGTTTCTGAGGATAGCCCGGTTGTCCAAGGACACTTGTGTCAGCTCATGCAGTTCCGCTGTATCCTCCTGAGAACACTGAGGCCTAGGAAAATGGGAACACAGTCAATGGCTGTGACTGACCACAACCCTGAACACCACCCAATCTGCAAGCCATATAGCCCAATGTCCTCACCTGTGATGGCATGCACCCACCCACAGTGAACATGCACATGGCTATCACAAACAGGCGGCACCAGCTATGTGCACCACTGCACACACACTGCCCATGTCCATCACAGCACAAACAAGGCTGTCAAGTGGCGTGGCAATGTGTGCGCGATGCCAGTTACACAGCCATGTGCCCAGTGCATGCATGGACCACCAGTGATGCACACACAGACGGCAGTGACACTGACAGTGATGAATGTCGCCTGTGTCGGCATGGCTGTGTTGGCATGGCTGGTGGTCATGCCCACCCCTCCAGCATGCAATAGCATCCATGATGTAATGATACTCACATTCTGCAAGAAGCTGTGTCAGCTGCTGCTGCTGCTGCTGCTGCTGCTGTTGTTGTGGCCCACCTCCTGCTGCACCACCGACTGGCACTGGGACCCTGTCACGGCCCTCCTCAGCATGTGCCTGCATCCTCACAGCCCAGCCTGTGGGAGACATATGTTGAGAAAAACATCAGTGTGACTCCAAAGCTGACTGCCCCTGCCCCAGTGAGAGTGCCTGCCCACACAGCCAGCCCCATGCATCTCACACCTGCACACACTGACACAGCCAACCATGTCAGAGCCATCACCTATGCACAGCCACCAAAACACACTCACACCCCTACAGAGAATACAGGTGCATAGGCGGTACACCCACCTGGCCTAGGCACCATGCCCTCCTGGCACATGACCGCAGCCACTCATGCAGCTCAGACTCCTCCTGCAGAGGTCACTGTATCTGTGCTGGCACTGCTCAGCAGACCGGGCGCTGCCCAGTGACCCCCACCAGGTCACTGGCCACTTGCAGCCAGACCTGGGTCCTAACCATGGTGAGGCACCTCACCCTAAGTGCCCATGGTGAGGCTCTCCAGGGCCACCAAGTTGGCCACCTCCACGGGGCTCCATTGCACTTCCCTCCTGCATGCCATGCTACCAAGTTTACAGCAGGCAATATGGCGCCCGCTGCGTGGCAACCCCATGTGGAGATGTTGCGCAATAGACCACCATAGGTTCCAATCGCGCTGTTCGAACAAGCGCCATCAGTCCGACATAGCGCTGTTACCAGACAGCACAATAGGGCGTACATATGGCGCCAACAGTGCCAGGGGCAAAGGTCGGACACCAGGTCAGGGTCTATGATGCAAGGCCACGATAGCGCCATCTGATGATACGCATCCTGCGTGATCGACCACCTGTGTGCCAGTGCCACAGTGGACTATTGCACAGTAGTGCCACAGCACCATATAGTGCCCAGTGCTGTAGCACCACTGGCACAATGGTGGCCATGGCCTGAATTGCCGATCGCCACAGCACATTATCAGCGCGGCAGACGCCTGCGTAAGCTACCTGGGCATGTGCAATGCAGTGTACCGCACAGTCACAGATCTGCACTATTGGCCCAGCGGATCAACAGTCTTGCGAGCCGTAATGGCGCGATATTCAGCCGACATGCAAATCATCTGATCAGCCATTCAAAGGTGCAGTGGCGCTGATTTGCATCTCATTACAGTTGCTCCTCTCCTAATTTGCATGCATTGCACTATAAAGTGCGACAGTGGGCTGTGCTGGACAGAGTTGGTTACTGCAGGTGAGAAGTGAGTTGCATGCTGTGGGATGTTCTGGACAATGGCATGGGATAATGCTGTAGACTGCACAGTGACAAGTGTCCACTTACACCCATACAGATCGCCATGACCGAGCAGAGACAAGGTGAGGGTGAGGATGGTGGGCGAAGGAGGAGGTCCAACTTCACCATGGCAGAGACTGAGGCCCTCTTCCAGGCCTACCTGGAGGATGAGGCACTACTGCGTGGAAGCCGGGCACCTCCAGACCCATGCGGCTGCATGGGAGGGGCTAGCCGGGCAGTGATCCTGCATGGAAGCCACCAGTGCTCCATGCAGGAATGCAAGAAAAAGATTGGGACAGACCACAGGAGGGTGAAGGAGAAGGTGGCAGCCCTCAGGGTGGCACACGCTGGCACTGGCGGGGGACAGCCAGCGGTGGTGGAGCTGACCCGGCTGAGGACCGACTGTCTGCAACTATGCAGTGCAGTGTATTGAAGGCATACCAGGAGGTGGATTCCAGACAGGTGGAAGCCCATCACTGCACGGATGACATGGTGGTGGTGTTGGGGGAGGAAGGTTGTTCTCATGCACTCACATGTCTTCTTTCTGTTGCAGATCCTGTTCATCTTCAGAAGATGGTGGTGGTGGGACCAGGCAGTGAGGATGACCTGCTGGACATGGAGGAGGGTCCATCCACCTCTGTCACCAGCCAGCATGCACTGCACCAGCATGCATGCTGGGCTGCCAACTCTGGTGTCTGTGATTCGGTGTGGGGGTGCACAGCCTGTGTCTCAGCAGTCTGGCATGCAAGCATGCCATCACACTGTGACTGTGGCTGTAGCACGTACCTGCACCATTGATGATGCAAGGACTGCAATGGGCAGTGACATGTGTGTCCCATGATGGACACACAGCAGGCTATCATGTGCCCCTGGGCCTTACTGGTTCCAACTTGTGCGCCAGCATGTCGGCACAGTCCCAGGCTGTGCCTGTCAGCACCAGTGGGCAGCACCAGTGGCTGTGCAGGTGTCTGGCACTGTTGGGCCACAGCAGTGAAACGAGTGGACTCTGTGGCACATGTGGCTCTGTGGTTGGAGGGCAGCAGCAGTCACCCACCAGGTATGGGGGTACAGTGTCCAGCGGTGGCACATGCCCGCCGCCCTGTGATATGCCCATTCCTGGTCCTGGCAAACAGCGCCCACCCTCAAGGGTGTTGTGCATCAGGACCTTCAACACCCTGGGGACAGGCTGCCGTTGTGAAGAGTACCCATTGATGAGCACACCCGCCTGCTGTGGGAATCAGTACAGCAGCAGAGGCGGGTTGCAATGTCCGTGGAGGCACTGTGTGTGGCTGTGGAGTGGCACAGCAGAGTGTGCTCTGGACCGTGCAGAGATGGTCCACATGCGGATGGATGTGACCACTGCCATTGACAGGCTGACCCAGGCAGTGGTCTCTGTCATGGACGCATTGGGCACACAGTCAGGTGACCTGTACCGCACACCCCACACAGTTCATGCTCCACTCCCGTTCCCAGCGTTGTGTGACACCAGGCCTGTCGATGCCGGGTTCTGTTGTGGGCATCCCAAGTACCCTGGTGCAGGTGTGTTTGGCATGCTGCAGACCCCTGTGCGGGCAAGGTCGTGTTCACGACGTGGGACCCTGGTGGTCCAACAGTGCCACCCCATGTGGACCCTGCTCAGCCTGCCAGTGCTGTTGAGTCATGGCGGGCCACCCATGCATCCTGGTGGCCATGGGACAGTGCTACATGACTGACCTGTCTCCCAGTGCGGGCCCTGTCTGATGCTGCCCTGTGTGCAATGTGTGCATGGTGGGCGTTGCACTGCTGGGTGCTCTGCTCAACATGCCGACACCGGACCACCTGCACACCCTCCCAACTGTTGCCCACAGGTGCATGTGAATGATGATGCCTGATTACTGTACACAAGGTGCAAGGGTGCCCAGCATCTGACACATGTACTTGGACAGTACAGGTGGTGGGGGTGGTCAGTGGTGCTGTGTGTAGCAATGTCGGTTCTGCTGTGCTGTGCATCTCCCTATGCGCTCTGTGCCTGGTGTGTGTGTGTCCATATGAGTGCTCACCCCTCCCTGATGGTGGTGTTTGTATGCCTGGACCCTTCCACTCCCTGGCCATCATGCAACCCTGGTGTGTTACCCTGTGTGCCTGTGGTTTGCGCATGGACAGTGTTGGTTGCACATGTCCCTTGACTTACCTGTGTTGTGCATAGTGCTCCTCTGTGATGGTGTCCCGGTGCAGCTGGGCCTGCCGGATCAGTTGGGGTCCCGCCCGTCCTAGGGGGCTGCTCATCAACATCAACACCGGTGCCACTGGCATCCCATCGCTGTCCCCTCTTCAACCTGTGTGGCTATCCCACAGTCCTTGGCCATGTTGTGCAGGATGCAACAGGCCAGGAATATTCCACAGGCCTTTGGGGGCTGTACTGTGAGGGCACAGCTGGAGGTGTCTAGGCATCAGAAGCGTGCCAGAGCATCCCAAACACCACTCTATGATGTGCGTGTGGCATGTGCCTCATTATAGCGTTGCTGCGATGGAGTCATGGGGCACCAGTATGGTGTGAGCAGCCAGGGGTGGAATGGGTACCGCTGTCACCTGTGTGGAGATAGTGGAGATCAGTGTCATGTTCAGGTCCATTTTGCCCATATCCAGTGTGCCACTAACATTGCACCTGTGGCATTCCCACCCTTGCCCAAGTTTGCATTCCATACATGCGTACTCACCCACTAGATGTCCTGTGGGGATGTCCCCACTCTCAAATTGATGGCACAGTGTGGACTGATGCCATATGAAGGCATCATGTGCTCCACCAGGGTGTGGGCACAGACATTGATTATTCGCCAGTGGCACTCACACCACCTGGCAGTTGACACTGGAGTATCCTTTCGGTTCCTATACGCTGCCCCATCAGGGCCAGGTGGTGTGCGAATGGCCACATGGGTGCAGTCTATGGCCCCTAGCATGCCAGGCATGCCGGTTACCCTGTGGAACTCCGCGATGTTTGCTGTACACTCTGCCGCGGTGCTGGGGAAATGGATGTGCTCTGTAGCATGTGGCAGCAGTGTGCTGAGGAATTGGGTGAGGATGCGTGGCGTGGCCAACTGTGTGATGCCTGTGGTGTCCCCTGTCGGCCTCTGGAAGGTGCCCGTGCGCGCAGTAGGCACATGCAGGCTGTCACCTTGGTCTCCACTGACAGAGCGTGACTCGTGTGAGGGTGCCTGCATCACATCACTGCACAGCCTCACAAAGCCACCTCAGTATTGCCCTGTTCTGGCTGTACTGGCCCATGATCTCTACATCTGTATACAGCCTCATAGCTGATGCGGGCACGGTATTGTTTGTTGGGGCGTATCACCGACGGGCCCTTCCACGGCCTTGTCCCCTGCAGCTTGCATTCTCACCCCCTCATTACAGCTTCCATGTGAAGCTGGACCGTCCATCTCCCTGGCTTCTGCCCCCTGGCTGGTGTTGCTGTGTTACCCGCTGTCCTGACTACTACTTCCACTGCACGGCACCCCATGGCCTCTGCAGCCTATGGCCCTACAATGCTTCCTTGCCTTGCCCGCCCTAGCCTGTCACTGTCTGTTTGTCTGTCTGTCTCTCTCTCTACCCCACTTGGCATCCTTGTAGCGTTCTTGCACCGCTTCCTTGAGCCTTTTATTTTGGCTCATTTCCGCTAATCTTAATTCCAGCAGTTCTGCTCTTGCGCAATGCATAAGTCTTTCAATTTCATTAGCGCTCTTTATGCATGGCTCCACCCCTCGCCGGTTGCGCATGCCTTCTTTGCATTGTGCTGTTGCTCAGCATGTTTTCGGTGGCGAACTGCCTCCTGCTGAATATTGCAGAATGGTGCACTTTTGGTCTTGGCGAGAAAGAAACCCTTACGCGCGCATGGCGAACCTTTTTATTATCCCAACCCAGATGTATATGTGGTGATGTTTTACTAATGTTTGATATTATGCAGGACCCTCTATTTATTAATGATTTAAATATTGCATTTAAAGAAGGGCACATGGAAACTAGAGGTCACCATTACAAATTAAGGAAGTAAATTCTCACATAATCAAAGGAAGTACTTTACACATTAAGGGTGGTGATAGTATGAAACAGTTTACCACTCGAGGTAGTGATAAGTAAGACAAAAGCACAGATGCTTTTATATTAAATGGCGGCTGTTTGAAGTATTACTGAAACCTGACACATAGAGCAATAATGGGCATATGCCTTCTACTCCTGACAAATCTTAGTATGAACCTTAGTACTGGGATGTATCACTTTACCCATAAGTCTCTACATTTCAGTGTTGTTTGACCTTTGCTGATGGATGTAAGATTGTTCTTTGTACCAGTGTGCCACTGCACTACTGTTCATTGCTTATACTTCTCCAAAGTTGTGCCTGAAAATAGGCATTGTAATGTTTAGCTCACTTACCTGGTAAACAAAACTAAATACATAAATAACTAAAGTAGTGCCTGTGACTACTGAGAAATAGAACAAAGCTAAAACGTAATTTTACCTTCTAAAAGAAACAGACTTAGAGTAGTTACAAAAGAGATCTGGGATGGTATGCCATTGTTACAGTGATGCTGTTCCAGTGACACAATTACAGTGACACAGTGATAGTGAATCCACTGTCGGCATGCTGTTGTGCCACTGACAGTTGCATTACTTGAACGGTCTCCATGTCTACTGTGAGAGGGGTACTACTACTGCAGGAACTGCTGTGTGCATTTTTTCTATGGTGTTTGCACCATGGAGTTTATTATTTTAATATTTGAGGGTGCAGTGTGGAGGTCCCTGCATTTATAATTCAACTGTGGTGTTTGTTTGGTCATTGTTAAATACCAGGTATATGTCACTGTGCTGGTGTTTCACTGTAGTCAACTGTTGTGGCCATGTTATCACCATACAGTCCATTGATATTTTTATGTCAACCAGCTTGGTGGAACCATCTGGGACATGCCTGCCTTTGGACAGATCATCATCCTGAGGAGTGACTGGGAGGTGCAGCCAGTACATGACATTGTACTGGCAGCAACTGTAACGAGACAAGTACCTGCTCACAATCATCAATTTATTTCAGATTTTAAACAGATTTTTGGTAAATGTCCCTCAGCTGGATTGATTTAAATGCTGGTAGTTCTGTTTATTTCCCCCTGAAAGTAGTGGTAGTAGCCATGGTGAAGTGACGACTTTCAGACTGGCTGATGCTCTTCTGTTACTTTTTGTTTTCTTCCTAATGGTGATTTGTTTCTTCTTCATAACCAAGAGCCATTGCTAAACAAAGTGCTGCCTGTGACTGTGAGAATTAGAACTAGCTATACAAAACAATATACCCTTCTAAACACTCAGGAGAGTGGTTACAAAGAGATCTGGGACTTTCTGCTTTGCAACCAAATCATCACCCTGGGGTGGTGGGAGGTGCAGCTAGTACTCAGTATAACACTGTACTGGCAGCAACTGTGGCAGACAAGTCCCTGTTCTCAGTCATCAGTCTCTTTCTCTTTTGAGCAGACCTTTTGGTAAATGTGCCCTTAACTGGACTGATCTAAATGCTGGTAGTTCTGCTTTTCCCTCCGATAATAGGGGTAGCAGCAGTAGTGAAATGTAGCTGAGTGACTGACTGGTTGGTGCCGTTCTTACTTTCTGATTCTCCCGATGCTGGTGTGTTCCTTTTATCTTCATTCATAACTGAGAAACATTTCTAAAGATAGTGGTGCCTGTTGAGAAATAGAAGTAACTATCAGTTATACACAGTGTTTCCTTCTAAAATAAAAGCCAGACACAGAAGAGTGGTTCCAGGAGTTGTGGAACTTGCATGCCTTTTGACAAAATCATGGCAGGTGGTTGTCAGAGATCACATAAACAGACAGATACTTCTCCTAAATGCTGTATCTTATTCTTGGTTCACACTAGCGCTCAAATTACTAAACTATGAGAGTTGGTCAGAGATCTGGAACTGGACTGCCTTGAACCAAATCATTATTTCAGGGGTGTGGGCAGAGGAGGTTCAGTATGTACAATAGAGCACTGGCAGTTCCAGTAAGCTCATCCACAGTTTAATTCACTCATTTCACTAGGCATGATGTTTATTACTAAAAAACAGTGGTTTACTTTTTTCTAGGAATATGTGGACAAAATTTGTATAAAATTATTTTTAACATACACTTACCAAAATAAAGAAAGATTCTAAAAGGTTCTGATAAGTATCCAACCAGTTGGTGCTCAACAGAACTTTTAGAACCTCAGAAAGCTTCTGAAGTTCTCTCACCTCTAGATATATTATTGAAACTGTCATGACTGGAAATTAAGATGTTCACTCATAATATTATGATTGGGCAAGGACTTTAAAAGGAAAAGGAAGGAAAGCATGAAGTGGACAAAATGGGGGTGGGTGGGTTCAGTATTTTGATGTTATGATAGGCAAAGAAGGGCACCCCAAAAACCCTATCAAGTTCAAACTGATAGCAACCACCATTCAGCACCAGCCTCAGCCAATGGCACCCTGCAGCACCAGTGCTGACTGACACAAAGTGGTTACCCACAGAATTGAAGCTTGCATCACTTCCCATGTGGAGCAAGATGCTCACCACCCTGTCCCTGGGGTTGAAAAGCAATGCCTCTGCACTGCATCCCAGACCAAGGCAAGGAGTTGAGCTCCAGTCTAGAACTTGAGTCTTCCACGTGATGGTGCAGTTCACCACCAGCTGGCACCACTGCCTGGATGGGGCTGACATTCTTTTAAAAGAAGACCTATCTCTCTGGGAAGCTGGGGAAGGGGAAAAGTGCAAAGAGGAAAGAAAGTGGGAAGGAGAATCCCTAAAGGGTAAAAGAAGCACCTGTAGCCTGTCTGATAGAATGTTACCAAAGGGGACAGGTGGGACAGCACCTGCTGCATTGTGATATGTTGTCCAACACAGACCTAGCCCACCAGATGATGCTTCACAAAGTGGTAGGAAATGATGCATTATTAGGAGTGCTCTCAGAGGTGAAAGTACACCCTGTAATGTGGGCACCACCCTGGTATGCCAGTAGTAAACCCTTTGCCAGAATCCAGTAGAAATGGGTATTGGTAAATTACATGCAATAATCAGATCACTGATTAGTGAAGGGATAGGGGTTCCTCAGGTACTGTGATGCTCGAGGTGAAAGTACAGAGAGAGCCCAGGAACTGTGTTAACATACAAGCCACAGGGAGTGGGGTGGACATTTACTGTAATGGTCATGTTGCTTAGAACAAGATTTTGGAAGTACTGTAATGAACTGTTATAGAAGCTGAATGACTGATCTTGGGGCCAGGAAACAATATCATGTATCCATGAATATGACCAACACCCTAGAAAAGATAGTCAAGTGCTTAAAGTCCAGTTTGTCCATAAGTTCTGTTTACCAAGGAAAGGTGCCCATGTACAGTATCCCTGAAGGAGTATATGTGAATCCTTAAACACTGAGTGCAGGGGATTCCTGTGAGCATCACATCAATACTCCCAGATACAGGAGTACCCTGGGCCATGCTCATCCCTACCCTGGCAGCAATGCATGTTTGTGGCAATGGCACCTGAAGAAGGAGGAGTTGCATACCTATGGTCCAATGAGTCAAATAAGGCCCATCATTTGTGCAGCATCACTGGGGATAGATACTGATGTCATCTTCTATAAACATATTTTAGGATTACCCAGGGGTGCTGACATCACTATTACAAGCTGAACTGGAGCAATTACCATTAAAAGCCTAGTTGAAAAAGAGTGGCTACATATTGGATTAAAGTGCATTAAATGGGACCAGACTGCCCAAATGTGTCTTGATGAAGCCCTAGACTACCAGAGTCTTAATATATTTTCCCACAATAAAAATAGCTGGAAACATAGTACAACCATATGGATTATTACATTATACAACAGACTCCTAATTATACAATGGCAAAACAATTTCCTGGTCTCTGATTGGTCAGTCTTGCTGGATGGATGATGTTATCCCAGTACAACATCACGGGTCTAGTCTCAGCCTCACTGTGAACCTGAGCTATACAATGAGCTAGATGGCCTCTTTTTACATCTCCTCTTAAGAAACAAAAATATTTTTCCACACTAAAAGCGTTCTTTAAAATTATTTTTTTTTATTTTATATATACTGTAACAATGAGCCATTGTATAATATAATAATGCCCTCCAGAGTGTGTGTCATTTGGGATAATGTTGCGCCTCAGTTGTTGGACTCACTCAGCCAGCGGACTCGTGCCCAACCACCTGGAGGTGACGTTATCCTACGACGACACCCAGTCGGGCATTATTAATTAAACCTTTGAGGAGATCCAATACTGTATTAAACACCAGATTAAGGACATAACACAACAAAAGATCTAGAACTTTGTGCTAATTACAAAATAAATAACTGAACTTGTTAGCTCAAAACAAAAAAGTATTTGGGTTTGAAAAGTACCTAAAGCTAATTAAACATCTGAGAAGAAGGTGAATATTAACAAAATACCATTTGAATATTACAAGAGTGAAAGTATGGAGAATATAATCAGAAAGGTGAAAACTGCTCCAGTGGCAGGTGCCGCTGTAATGTGAGTGAAGATGACATAAAGCATATATTACTTGTATGCCCTTCTATGAGGATATTAGGAAGAAGGTACTTGGAGATAATTGGACAATTACATATGACAATGGATGAAACAATAAAATTCTTGTTAAATTCACATTCTGTATAAGTACATAAGAAGGTGATATTTTAAAATTAGTAGAAAAGCAAAAATTGGACATAATTTCTAGTAACAGGTTCACAAATTACGCATACAAAAATATGCAAAAGCAAATGATGTAAAATTAATTATTCATTGTATTTATCAAGCTCTTTTTATGTAATTGCTTGTGTTTTCATGTATATGCTTTTCTATTTTTGTAATGACATAACTTGTCAACAATAAACTTTTACCTGCCTATCTGCTGATGTCATTCTGGAATCATCTTGATGCCATCCCAGAATAGTTATTTGGATTATTTGTAAAGTCATCACTAGAGTCATACACTTAAAATATTTTTACTCCACGATACTGTGGGATCATTTCAGCCATATATGGAAGATGATTGTAAGATTACATCAAGACGGACACAGGTGAAATCATTAGATGACTGCAGGGTGATCCTAAGAAGATCTTCCACTTTGACTTGGGTAGGGCACTCCCAAGTATTTAAAACAATCATCCATGTTCCATTAATGCCATTTGTGGTTAAGACACAGAAAGTTCCCAAATCTTATTTGACTAGTTGTATTAAACAGTATGACATTGTTCTTATTCAGCAAAAGTCTGCATGATAATCATTATTGTAAGTCAATCAGTATCAATAATGGAGAAGGTGGAAGGTATGGCTCCATGGTAAAAAAGTGGTAAAGGGTATCAGATCAAGTGGTGTTGGGATACTAGTAATATACAAAAGAACAAGATGACTACAAGTAGATCAACTTTCTTAGTGAAGAAAGTTCTTCCCAGACTGAATGCACTACAGCGTGAGGTGAGCTAGTTGGTGGTCCAGAACTGACCATCACAATAATTTTATTATTTAGAGTTATTGGCCTGGAAAGGCACTCCAAACAGAAGCTTGTTTCAGGAGCAACCAAGGAGAAAGAATTAAAGGATACTGTCAATCCCTTAGGCCTCAAAGAGTCCTAGTTTTAAAACACATGTTATGATTGTTCACGTTCTATAGAGACTGCTGATTTACATGGTTGTTTGATTCAGACTGATAAAAAGCAGCAGGAAGAAATTCAACTAGAAAAACTAAACTGAGTAGAACCAAAAACAATATAGTAAAACTCAAGGTAGAAAGGAGATCAGACACTGATAACCTCCAATTTAATCAAGGCTGTAGAGCCATCAAAGGAGAATGATACCAGGCTTACCTCAGCACCATGTCAAGTAATGGGAACTAATACAGTGCAGTCCGCTAAAGGAATAGAGGAACAAGAAGTAAAAGGAACTCAACATCATTTTAATATTGAGTCAATTAATAGAACCCTAATTTTGATGAATGACACTTTGGACACATTTGTATCTCTTGTCCTGAAGGATGTAAAATCTAAAAAGGTTACATTCTTAGAAAGTAGTAGGTCTAGTACTCAAGATGTCCCTGTAAGTTTGCTGTCTTATAACAGTTTGCCTGATGTTACATCTCAAAGTACATCATTGAGTAATGAAAAGACAAAATCATGATGCAAAATAAGGCTGTGGGGAGATAGTGGAAGAACTGGATGTGACTATATGTGGATTAAAAGCATAGCAGAACAGGTTCATACAAATGAACAGAAAGTTATTACCATCTTACTTATACTCTGATTATAGATGATAAACTGACTGAGGTCCTAAAAATCCTCATGTAGCAAGTGTAGCTATTATGGAACAACTTGTAATGATTAAAAATGAAATCACTAACCTTAGGGTGAGGTAGCAGTTAATGCGATGAGATTGGAAGAACTGCTGGCTATTACTAAAATAAATTATAACCAGGATCTTGACAGTTCATCTGTTATGGCTAATAGTGATCCAGTTAGGTTAATATTAATTTCAGATGATACTTATGTGGTACCTGAAAAAGCTAACTCACTGAAAATGTAGACTCTGATAGTATACTAGATGATGGGGTATAGATCTCCCTATGAAACTGACTGCTCCCCAAAGCAAATAACCTTTCAGGGAATCTACTGATGCCCCAAAAGTAAAAAATTAAGCAAACGGGAAGAAAAAAAGAAAAGGGTTAAGTTTAATAAAAATCATGACTTGACTAAGGATCTGTCTGATAACCAGAAAAGAACTACTTGTAATAAAGGTAAAATAAAGATTTTGTGGTACAAAACCAAAGGTAGCAAAAAGGTAAAAGTACTAAAACTACTACCCCAGATCTAGCAGGAATTTCTGAATGGGTGGATACGGTTGTGGACGTGGATAAGGTGGTATTAACACAGATGTTTTACAGGAAGACATAATCACACTGGATCTTGTTGAGACTCTGGGCCATTTGAATGATCTGGAGTATCAGAAAGATGACATGGAAATTGATGATTTGAGTACAAGATTACTGTCCAATTCCCAAGCAATTGTAACCCTCACTGGGACACCTTATGACCCCAATGAAAATAGGGAAGTTCAAGAGAATTCTGGTTAATATTATATGTAACAAACTTTTGGGATTGGATGTTGCAATTGATGAGATCACTGATGTGATCAGGGTCCTATGAATATCTCAACTACAGTGATGTTTTATTAATCTTTTTCAAAAATGCCTGTGTTGTTAGTATGTATGGAGAATTTCAGAGAAATTATACTCCTTTGATATAGGGATGGATTATTCAATTTTAACAAAGCATTTGATGGAAATGCACATTGGGCTTATGTAACAATGGATGAATTAGCCTCTGAACTGTTTAATTATCATACTATTCAGGATTTAGTCTATAATAATGAGAATCTTAATGTTTCTTCATAGGTTGTCTTATCAATATTTGGGTTAACCTATGCTAGCTGGGAGAAATAAAAATAAGCTGAAAACTAGGATAGCCCAGCTGTTTTGTAATATTCTGGGCTGAATTTCTATGAAAATGATATAACTGAGGTCTCAAGAGTATTCAGGTCTGGGTCTGAAGGGATCCAAATCGATGTTACATTGATAAATAACAGAATGACTGCCAAGATCTTGGAAGAGGCAAAAACGTGATTCCTTGGGGATTTTGATTTTAGATTTAACAAGTAAAATCAAGGATTGTATAGAGGATGACTGTATAAGAGATGAGAACAAAATAAAAAATAAACAACTGTATACAATGGAGATCTCTAATAGATGTCACCTCTTGTTAGAAAAAGGTAACTGACTCTCTGCACATGACAGTGGTTCTGAGAATTTCTTACAGCAAGATAATGGTATTTTAAATGTAACAAATAATGATTGTACCATGAAACCTGGTGATTTTGTCAAGAAATATATAGGAGATCTAAAGATTTTAACGTGGAATTTTGCTGGACACATTATAAAGTTAGTCAATACTGATTATGTGGATTTTATTAAACAATTTGATATAATAAATCTGCAAGAGACTTGGCATGGAAAGGAGCAGGATGAGGTCCTTCAACTCAATGGATACCATATGGTTCAAAGTCACACAATTAAACAATCTCATATCGGCAGATTAACTGGTGGTCTCATTACATTCATAAGAATTTATAGCAATATCAAACTTGTACAATATAAGATACAGAATAATTATATTATGGTATTAGTTGCTCTAAATGAATCACTGGTTATAATGATTAATGTGTATAACTCTCCAAAGAAATCATTTAATTATAATATTGAGTTATTTGTTAAAATTTCTACAGAAGTCTTTACTTTACAAAACTATATACTAACATGAAATATATATAACAGGTGACTTTAACATCAGGCACCCTCCTTTAAAATGCATTTGGATAAGGACTGGTTGAGTAGAGAAAATCAAATATACAGTCACGAGTCTCAATAGATCAAATAAATACAGATAGAGAACACAGAATGCAGAAACTGCTCTAAGATTATAACCTTTTAACATTGAATTGTAGAGCATTACTGGATAGTGAGGATGTACTCCTGCATCAATCACAGGGGTACATCTCTTATTGATTACATTTAATCTCACCATATGGCTATCATAGATATTTGGATTTACAAGTTATATTGAAATCTGATAGTGATCATGTTCTGATAGCTATAGCTAGGAGATGGGATAATAAACAACAGGAGACATGGGAATTAAACATAGTAATAATCAATAATAAAAGGTAAGGTGGAGTAAGTTTAAAATGAAGATAGACTTGAACTTACAGCATGTTTTCAAAATAAGTTATTGCTGGAAGTAGAAAGTGAATTAAACCCAGTATATATATATGTAATTCTATAATAAATACTTATAATGAAATTACATTGAACTATAATGCTGTGAAACAACAATGATCTCTGAAGTATGAAAATTAGTTTCATAAAACATGTCTGCTTAAAAAGAAAGAACTTGCCAAGGCAACTAGGAAAGGTAAAAGCATTCCAACTAGTGAACATATGAGGGAACTAAATAGACTCAGAAAAGAGTACAAAGAACATGTTAAACTTCAGAAATCAATATTTCAGGAAAAACAATGGGATAAGATGTTTGAGGCTATTGTCCAGCAGGATGATCAGGCATTCTGGAGATTGGTCTCTTATGATACTTCACAATTTAAAGTTCAAACTGATTCATATATGCAACCCAATTGTTGAATTAGATATTATTATAATGTATATAATTGAAACTCATAGATAATAACCTATATAAAAATGTTCTAGCTCCCAAAATAATACCTTACTGAAATAGATATTAACCTTATGTGGTTAATTTCAGGAACGGGCAATGGCCCTATAAAGCTATAAAACAATAAAGCTCCAGGACCAAATAACATAGTGGTTGACTTCTATCTAGAAGACATTGACTGGTGGTCATCTATATTAGCAGATTTCTTCAATAAAACTATAATGTAAGATTACACATCATGAGCTTGGTAGTCAGATTCTACTTATTTTCAAAAAAAGGTAATAGGGCTCTTCCAGAAACTACTGGCCAATCAGTTTAACTGATACATTCGCAAATGTTTATGCAAAAATACTACTGACTAGATTATTAGATTGTATAATGAAGACTGGAGGTTATCTATACTTCAAGTAGGCTTTACTAAGGGTTATGGTACTACAACTCAGATGCTAATTTTTCATAATCTGTTTGAAAAAATATTGTATAATATGGAAACAAAAACTTTACATTGCATTTATTGGTTTTAATCTGCTTTGAATTCAATAGACAGAAATATTTTTAAGGACTCAAATGCTCAAACTGGATATTGATCCAAACTTAGTAATAGTAATAAAACTTTTACACACCAATACTTGGTCCAAAATACAGTATTCTAATACCGGTTTACTAATAAAAGAAATTCCTATGGTATGTGGTGTTCGGCAAGGCTGTGTACTGTCACCAACCTTATTTAATATTTATATTGATAAGCTAATAGCTAACACGACGAGTAACAATTTCATTCCCCAAATTGGCCAAGATTATGATTCCACTGTTGGCCTATGCAGATGACTTGACAATCTTCGCACTAACTAGGATAGTTTTGCAGAGAAGTTTGGAAAGATTCATGGTATCGCAAAACATTAAAATTAATAATTAACTTACAGAAAACTAAGTTTATGATATTTGGTACTAAGAAAAATATAGAAAGCTTGCTTTAGATAGCTCTTTATTGGACTTTGTCACTGATTTTATGTATCTCAGAGTTACTTTTCATCAAATATGAAGTGGAATAAACATATTTCCTACTAGAGGATAAATGAATAAAACAGCACTAGGCTTTAAAGAGTTTAATGTTAGATATGGATGTTTCACAGTACTCCCAGCAATCAAAGCTATAAATGCTAAGTTAATCCCTCAAGGGCTGTATTCAGCTGAAATTTTGGGATTTGTGGATTCACGGAAAATGGATGTGGTCATACAAACAGACATTGGGGCTTCTTATAGCTCCCTAAAGCCTTAGTGAGGTCACAACTGGGACAAATTTCAGTGAAAGAGTGCATTCATATTAGTATATTATCATTTTGGCTGAAACTTAATCTAACAGATCACTTATTATTAAAAATGTGTTAAATGAAAAAAATCATGGGCTAAGAATAACAGACCAAACTGGCTATCTCAGGTAGAGCTACTTTTGGAACAGTATGACCTAATAAAACTAAAGAACTGGATGGACAAAAGATTACAATAAATCAGGCTTATCCGAAAGTCATAAAATATGTAGTAACTACCAGAGCTAAAGAAAATGATTTACTTACTAATTGGCGACTTGAAGGTGTACATGGCTGTTAATAATACAAGAGTACATAGCTTAAAGTTTTACCCAACAAACTTACATGATCCAGAATATAAGAGAATTATAACAGTACAGATCTAAACATTTTTCAAGTAGTTTTCTGGTGGCTAGATACTTTAATGATCTATAGAACTCGGCTTTTGTAACTGTGGTATGGTTGAGCTTGAGGATCTACATCACATAACACTTATTTGCCTCTGGTATTCTGACTTAAGGAAAACAATTCTTGGGAAATTATTGGTTCTGTGGTACTACCCACTCAATACATTTGGATTTACTGTATAACTCAGAATACATCTCCATGATGGAAAACTATCATAGTATCATTTACAAATAATACAAAGGAAGAAACAAAAATGGCTGCTAGAGCTATACAAGTGCTTTGAGTCTATTGTATTGTAAAATTTTAGCTTACTTCCCATTTTGTTGGGATATTTGCCTATTGTAATGCTTTTACTATGTGTGCTTGTATTCTAAGTTATTTTCTATGCTTGGTTGTATTGTAAGCATTTATGTCAGCGACAATAAACTATATTGATTCAGGCTCCTTTTCCTTTTAGCCCTTGCAGGGCTGCAGACTGATATATCAGTCCAAAATTCCTATACGTTCTAACTCTGTTGGCAGCCTAAGGGTTAAAAAGTGAAATACTGAGTACCCACCATACTGGTGTTAACACACAAAAACATGTTTGTTTACATTTCTTGATCAACTATCACTACATCTTTCCTGGACTCAGGAACACACAAAACACTATCTAGCTACTCATAATGCAGTGGGAGTAGAGGAGACTATTGTAGCATGAATGACTGCACTGTTTGAGGTGTTTCTAATGTTCAGGAAGTATACAGTAGCTTAGTTCAATAATTTGGAGCAAAACAAAGCTGGTTATAACTATACTTTCCTTGCATTTCAGTTGTAGTATGCAAGGAGGCAGAAAAAACAACCAGCAACATCAATGAATTTTAGAGAAAGTAAGCAATCATAAAATTATTTTTTACCAAGAAATAATATGATGCAAAAAGGTTTACAGTGTCCTTAAGTGCAAGGAGGTTATCTGACATGCTCAGAGTCACATAGTGTCAAAGGGCAGTTATTTATTTATTATTTGTCATTTGTTTGCACTGAAAGTCACACTAAGCTATGACAGCTTGTTTACAGGTGTGCCAGGGGTTGCATGGACCTTTATTTTATAAACAGGGTGAATATAATGGCCATGACACTGGGAAACATCACCACACTTCTTTGATAAAGCCATGGATCTTGTATTTCCACCTTGACAGTGACCAGAGATGGGCAGAAGGGTCCTTGGTTTAGCATCTCATCTGAAGCATGACACCACCAGTGTAGCATCCCACTTGCACTGCAATATTGTACGGTTACGGGTATTACCACAAGTGCCTGGTATGGGGCTCAAACCCATGATCATCTAATTTGACAGCCGCAGAGGTGAGTGTGTTATCTACTGAGACTCAGGTCTGCTGGCATTCCAAGGTCACAGTTCTGTGCTCTCCCAATAAGCTATACTGCCTCCCTACCAACTAATAAACTAGAAATGTTGACTAAAATGTAAGGCAAGTACACAGTATGTATGCTATACTAAAATTCAGAGTTAGTGTTGCTGCTAAGTTGGAAGTTAAGGATATGTCATGTGGATCCCTACATGACAGTGACACTTTGAGTACTGATTTGGTATGTTCAATGTAAGCATGACTATAGTGTTATAAAATGGCAGTGAGAAAAGGAAGAATGCGATTGGTTGAATCACATCACGTGATCAAGCAGTTCAACTTGTCTTACCTTCACAGCAAAGGAATGTCACCTCTGGGAACTGGTGTATCAGAGTCAAATGAAACACAATATTGTAAGCACAGTGAATTTGGGCACTCACCACAGTAATAACGGCTCAGTATAAGCAGAATTCTATGCAAATAAGGCACCTGTTATTGAGATGCAAGAACAATCAGTGGGTGATCTCCACAGGCCAGAGCCTAAACCAACATTTCACTCTAATGGAGCTTTTCATCCCTTGAAAACCTCCATTAGGAATGAAATATTGGGTTTGATAGAGTTGCCGTAGTCCTGCTAGCATTCTATATAAAGTTCAAATGCTCTTCTTCTTAGTAAAAGGGCTCTCACCACAAGTATTTAAAAAGTCATGGTCTCTTTTCTTTCTTTGAAGTAGTGAAACTGCTGATACCACAGCACAAAACAAACTAAAAGGAACTGACAAAGCTCCCCAACCAGTTTCATATTAAACCAATTAATACTGTATCATAACTAAATTGATTCATTATTAACATCAATTAGCTTAAATAAATATGTAAATGAGTTTTTCCCCATAGCTAATTTGTAGTTTTTTGTTTTCTCTCCAGTCCCTGCATCCCTGATATGAAACTTGCTTGTGGAGGCATGAGCATGTCAAACCCTACAGGACACCAACCCTAATAGTCACTCTGTTGTCACCTACACCTGCCACTGGACCGCCATCCGGTGACAGCAAGGCTACAGGTGGGCGACCCACTCACCAGGAGAGGAGAGCCAACGTTCGATCCTGCTCCCCACCTTGCCAGCACCCGATGACCTGAGGTCATTCTGAACCTGGGTCACTGGTGCAGCATGAGGTAAGGCATCCAGTGCTTCAGCCCTCAGTGCCACCAGGCCAGTGAGTTTTGATTTCTAACATATTTCTAGTGAGCAAAACGTTTCTTCATCTAGTGTTTTTTTTTGCAAATATGTATTTCTAACATCCTTAAATTTATAATCATTATCATTTAAATTTCTTCAGATATAAGTAAAAATAACTTTTATAGTTTTGTATACTCATACCTTAAAGATGGTTACCACTAACAATATTTAACAAGCATCTTTCAATGCTGAATGCTGGGTGCTTCTTAAGCAGTTAGTTTTGCAATTCTGACCCTAAATTTGAACTATACTTATTTAAGGATTTGCCATATAGATATGACATGTGCCATTTATATTATATTGGCAAAATGTTATTGCACCAGAGGTGAGAAAACACATCTCATCCATGATTTTAAATATGACACATTTCACATTTATGAGGAGGTGTGGAAAAATAGCTATGTTGAAAGGCTGGAGTTAAAATATTGAACATCAGTGAAGTCATGAGTAAACATTGCAGTGGTGTAACATTCAGTAATAACCTAAGCATTTTACCATATGTAGTACACCAAGACCCAGATATTCAGAAATGTGCTAAAAGCTGGAGCAAGTCTGGTGCAGTGCAAATTCGATGTGCTGTGGCACAACAGGAGCTGCATTCAGAGGCTGCACCTGCCTCACTGAACAAGCGCAACCCAGCTGAATATGGCACAGATGTGCAATGGTGCAGCCAGAGTTGTGCCATGGTGCAAACAGTTGTGCCATGGCACAGAAAGAGATACTCCAGCACAACTGTGGGAGCAGGGGAGCAGAGCAGCAGAGTAACAGAGGGTCATGGCACAGAGAAGAGACCCAGGGGCAGAGCCAGAAAGCACAGTGACCGGCCACAGGAGGCCACCACCAGCAGGGAACAGGAGGGTTCACACAGGCACCCAGCTCCTCCAGAACACAACAGTAGCACAGATAGTAGGCAAGAGAAGGTGCCAATGGCCAATGGAGAGCCATCAAGGAGCTCCCCGCAGGCTGCAGGCCATGCCCCCTCACATACCCAGACCAGAGCAGGCCACACCCAGGACCAGGCAGCCAAGCACACACACACACACACACACACCACACAGACTCACGGTAGGCACAGAACATGCCAGGAGGCACATAGTGCAGCAGACCACATGGGACAAGCCAAACAATGCCAAGCAGGAGCCCCAACACAGTGTGCAGCCAGTACAGAACCAAAGACCATGGTCATGTGCCATCACCACGCACACACCACCACTCACCCTGACAGCCACCCCATGGGAACCTCAAGGCATAGCCACCGACTGATGGGAGGGACACCACTAAAGTGGGATAAACCATAGTACACAGCGGTGAACCACAGAAGCACAGCACGTGTCACGACACATGCACACCACAGACAGGCACTGGGTCACTGCAGCATGGCTCCTCATGCCACCTACAAAGCAGACACTGACACAGACAGGAAAGTCAAAAAAGATATATTGCAAAACAAACTGTTTACATCAATAAGGGGTGGTAAAGAGTAGGAAAGTGAGGAAGGGACAGGGAACTAGGACTGTACAGTGGGATGGGGACTGTAGAGGGAGGTACAACAGGATAAATGGGAATGCTGGGGCACATTCACCCGTGGCCATGGCCAGCAGCCCCTTTGTGCCCTCTCCACCTCCTATCCACCAGCAGCAGGTGGTGAACCTGCAGGACAGCCTCCATTGTTGTCGACATGATTAGTATCAGCTGCGGAGCAGCCTGCAGTGGACAGGCCTCCATCTCTGTTGCTGGACACCTATGATAAGGGACAGGACAGGTGATCAGTGCAATGTCCCAGGAACCATGTCCACCACAGTGCCCAATGGGCAGTGGGAACACACCCCTAGGGGACCCGTACTGGCCACCCACAGGGGTTGTCCAATGCCTGCCAGCAACGTGGCACACCACGACAGTGCACAGAGGTGGTCTCTGCTGCACAATGGCCACCTGACTGTGCAATGACAGTCACATGGCACAGTGCACCATCATCACCACAGCAACACCAGTGGCAGCCAGTGCACTCCCACCTCACCAACAGCTGGCACATGTGTCCAATGGATGCTCCACAGCGGCAAGCACCATGCACAGTGTGACACACACAGCTGCCATGGCACATTGTACAGGCAGCCATGCCTGCACCCATGCCCCACCACCCCATCTAATCTGTGAAGGACCATGACAGTGACTACTGCCCTCCATGGCTCTGCTGGTGCCAGAGCTACACCTGTGCCCCCTCCATGGCCCGCTGTGGCCTGCTGTCCCTCGCTGCTGCCCTCCGGCAATTCTCAGGCCCTGGGAATGGAACATAGGCAGGTACACATCACTAAACATCCACAGCAGCTGCCCATCACCCCGCCCCTTTGTGCAGGGTGAGACCCTGCCCGACACATCTTGCACAGCTGCATCAGAATGCAAGTGGTGGCTGGCAATGCCACCCCATGATGCACATGATGGAAGTGCACTGCTCAGCAGGGCATGCCAGGCAACCTAGCAAACACCACAATACAACACCAGGGCACACATGCAATATGGGCCTACTCACCTGGCTGTTGCACAGCCCCACACCTGACACCTGCCTTAAGCCTCCTCAGGTGCTCTGGGTCCCTCCGCAAAGGTCGCCATACCTGTGGTGGCACTGCTCCCCATCCTGGCCACCCCAGTCTGCTGCTGCAGTGTGGCAGCAATCCCTGTCACACTTTGACCGTGGGCTGCTGCAAGGACACCTGGCCAAACAGTTGGGGTCTGGGGCTGGACACAGGTGACCAGGTTGATCAGCTCAACCTGTGTCCAGTTCTGTGCATGTGGTGACCGTCACTACACCATACTGTGAAATGAAGCTGGTGAGCAAAATGGGCCGTAAGCGCAATTAGCCGCTGACATGTGCCAGATGAGCTGATGTGAGGAACATGTGCTGTGCCCACCCATCATGCAGTTTCGGAGATGCGCGGCATGGGCATGGCTAGGCGGGGTAACTGGGTGAGGGTGCCCCAGGAGTCAGGGGTCACAGCAGGGGTCAGTGGTCACCTACCTCTGCACAGTGCATATGCATGCTATTACAGGCCTGGTGCATTATGCACCATGCCCCCATCGCTCAGTCAGTGCACAGTGCATGATTGACACCATGATACTGTTCGGCGCATGCACACTGCGGGCCTGTGCACTCCACATGCGTGCGCATTGCACCATGAGTTGCTCAGAAATCTCTTTGCTCACAGAGTAAAATCATGATATTCAGATGCCACATGCAAATGAGCTCATCAGCCAATGCGTGGTGCAATGGGGGCAATAGCATGTCATTACCGTGCGTCGAAGCTCATTTGCATGTGTTGCGCTATATAAGTGCCATGGAACAGCACAGGCCATGGACCAGTATTGCATCCTTTTGGGGTATGTTGTGCATGCCACTGAAGCTCACTGGGAGCAGCCAGCAAAGCAGGGTGGGATGAAACAGGGTGATGCTGCCACTGATGCACTGTGCTGTCCATATCCACAGGAAGCGACATGTCAGAACATAAGGAAGGTGAGGGCGTGGGCCTGCTTTCATAGCGCAAGCTCAATTTCAGAAATGTGGAGACCGAGGCACTGTTAGATGCCTACCTTGACAGGGAGCCCTGTTGAGTGGTGCCACAGACCAGGGCTGGGGCCTTGGAGGAGGTGGTGTCATGCGTCAACCAGCAGGGCAGCCAACAGCGGTCAGTGCAGAAATGCAGGAAGAAGGTGGGCATGGACAGGAGGTGCATCAAGGAGAGGTAGTGGCCATATGTGCAGCCCAGAATGCCACTGGAGGGTCCTTCAGATGCGCCACTGCCCACTGCGCAGGAGGTTGGTGGCAGCCACCATGCACAGCAGCATGGTGGAGGTGTGCCTGGCGGCAGATTCCAGACAGGTGTCAGCCCATCACTTATAGTACGTATGTCAGCCACACACAGCTGGGGCGTGGGGGTGCATACATGGCCATGCTGGTGTGCATGCAGCCAGCATGCATGTCATGAGCATGTGTTCGCACCACGTGCATGCCATGCTGCCAGACACATGTAGTGGCAGTGTGGGGGACACATGTGGGCACTGCATCACTAACATGCCTCTCTTTCTCTTGCAGCACCAGCATGCCTCTGTGCAGGTGATGGGGCAATGGCAGTGGCAGCAGCAGTAGACACTGGACCAGCCCCAGAGGACCAGCCTTCTGCCTCCACAAGCATCTGTGGGCCAAACAGGCTGCAGCCCACCACCCACTGTGCAGGCGGATGTCTTGGACCTCAGGTTGGATGAGGCCCTGGATGTGTTCCTTCAGGATGCCAGCCTTGGTGTCCTCTGTGCAGAGACACAGATTGGGGTGGAGTCCAACACTGATGATAACATCACACTCATACTAGACAGCACGGTCAATGTTGTGAGGCGAGACACCCCTGCTCGCCACTGACACAAGCAGCACCCAGCACTCTGCCAGTGTTAGAACACTGCGGTGCAGCTTGCACTGCCATAGACAGATAGCTAGACAGGTGACAGCAGCAGGCTGCGGGTGCCACTGGGCAACCGAACACAGGGGCTGCCACTGGTGTGTCTGCCATGCCCAATCCCCTGCAGACCCCACTGTGCAGCATCCACCAGAGAGGAGGCTGTGCAGCATGGCCAATTACCACAATGGGATCGGCGTCCAGCCTGGGAGCCCCAGGGCTGAACCACTGGCTGACCACACCCATTTGCTGCTGGCATCCATTCAGCAACAGGTGCTGCTAGCCACTGGGGCATGTGCACTGCATGCGGAGGAGTACCAGTTAGCCAAGCAGCAGGAAAAGGGCACTGGGCAGAGCCTGGCAGGGATGCTGCACATGCAGGAGGCCACGACTGCATCCCTGGATGCATTACCACTGTGATCTTAGATGGCTTTGCACTGCTGGCTGACACAGGGCATGGCTGGGCACAGATGACCCATTGCAGTGCTGTTCACCCACGTGCCCAGCATCAGGCATCCAGCGCGAGTTGATGCTGGGCTCTGATATCGGCATCCCAGGCACACCGGGCTAGCCTATTTGGGCACCTTTACCCCTCGCTCACACATGGTTATGGTCCCACACCTCACCCTGGGGGCTGTTGCACACCCCATGGCTGATGTGCAGCCTGTGGCTGCCGAACAGCCAGGTGCAGCCACCCCATGGGTGTGATGGAAATGATTCCATGCAGCGGACCTGATGTGTGGGCCACCCACCTGCAGTCTGCAGCTGCTGCCCAGTGCACACATGAATGGTGTGTGTGTGTGTGCCTACCACTGGTGTGGCACCTGTGAGTCACACCACACGCTGTGTGCAGCTTGCCCGCCACTGGGCCGTGTGGCATGGGCATGATGACGGCAGTCTTGCACCAGTTGCACATGTGCACCAGTGCAATGCATCTGATCCATGCCACATACCCAAGCCTGTGTGTGGGGGAGGCTGTGAGAGGTGCTGTGTGTGTTGTGTGTTGGTGTGTGTGCCCTGTTTCCCCTACCCTTGATTCCCACCTCTGTGTGTGCATGTCCAATGCTGTGCATGCCCCTGCATGTGTGCTGTACCTGTTTATGCGACCCATGCATATGATTAGCACCATGTACCTGTGTGCACCATAGTGCTCCTGTGCAATGGTGTCCCGGTGTTATCTCACCTGCTGCAGTAGCCACGGGAATCCCTCCACCCAGGGGTGGCTGTCCACCTCCCTCCAGCCTATTGCCTCCGTTGTCCCCACTACTGTCACGCTCATCAGCCTCAACAGCTATCCACGGTCAATGGCCATGTGGTGCAGTATACAGCAGGCCAGGAACTGGCCACAGATTTTCAAGGGGCTGTACTGTAGAGCACCACCAGACCCATCTAGGCAATGAAACCATGCTTTCTGCATGCTAAAGACGCCTGATGATGTTGGCGCATGCTGGCATGCGCCTTCTGTAGCTGCTCTTCTGCTGGGGATGACGGGTGCCAGTAGGGGGTGAGCAGCCAGGGCTGTAGTGGATGGGCGCTGTCCACTGTGTGGACATTGACATGGTTAGCCCTCTGCTGTGCCTTGCCTGTCCATGGCACCCGCCAACATGCGCAACCCTGCCCTTCCCATCCCAAGGTATGCTCTGCCCATTGCCTTGCCTGTGCCTCATCTCCTTACTGTACAGCTCACAGAGCTGCCTCAGAATGCCCTGTTCAGGTGGTACTGGTCCACAACTCTGTGTCACTGTACTGCTTGACAGTGATGCAGGCGTAGTACCGCCTGTGTCAGGCATATTGTTGACGGGCATTTCCACAGCCACGTCACTGTTCCTCCTGCCCCTCAAACTCCTCATTATGGCCTCCATCATGAAGGGTGCACTATCCATGGCCCTTGCTGTCCAATTTCCCCTGGGCAGTTGGCTGTTGCTGTGTTTGCCACCCTGGTGCATTGCCTAGCAGTGTGTCTGTCTATCTCACTCTCTCTCCATTCCTGTCTCCCTCTTCACTGCCACCTCTGTCCCTCTCCTCTGTGTCTGCCTTGGTCTGTCTGCCTCTCTCTCTCTCTCTCTCTGCCTTTCTTTCTTTCCTTCTTTCTTTCTCTCTCTCTCTCCCTCTCACCTGCGCAAGTGCTGTCTGTGTGCTTGCGTCCTGTATTTATAGAAACAAGTCTGCCTGGTGCATCCTTGATTTGCTCCACACATGCACCAATGATTTCACGTTTGAATATCCAGCTGCGCTAGATATTCATGGGAGCGCCTCTTGCACTGCACCTGCTTTCATTATAGTTGTGCATTGGCACACTGAGATTTATGCTGCCCTGGCTCCCACAAAATATGGTTCCTTGGAACAAGTCTGTACTTGTGCTGGTGCAACTCATTTGTACCAGGCGCAACTGCTTTGAATATCCGGCCCAAATGTTCAGCATTGCCTTCCTATAGTCCACCTAACGAATGCAGTAGGTGAACATTTTCAAATCCCTGACAAAACATAATTCCATGCCACAGGTATGAAAACACATTTGGCCAGGATTTGAATAATGACAACTGTCACATTCATGAAGTTCTGTGAAGAAAGGCTAAGTTGAAATTTGTGGTCAGAATATTAAAATTACCAAAGTTACAAGGCTGCATTTGCAAACTTCAATCTAGGCTTATAACGTTGTTGTTTTTAATATTGTAAGCCTTCTTATGGCCCCACCTCATGAACAATAATGGGAAAATGTTACACTCCTGCGGAAAGGTGATTTTGTGCAGCAACTGCAAATCATTTTCGGGATATGAAAACACATTTTGGGCAGGATTTGAAAATGACAGCTGTTACAGTCATGAGGTGCTGTGAAGAAATGGCTATGTTGAAAGTTTGAGGTCAAAATACTAAAAATAAGCAAAGTTATGGGCCTACATTCGTAAATTGCAACATAGGCACCTGTTGCTGAACAGATGCCTGCAGCAAGCGGGTGTGTTTTTTTAACATTTGTGCCCCAAATTTTAAACATAGCATTCTTATGACCCACCTAATGAATGATAGTGGAGAAAATGGTTAACTCCATCCCCAAACATGATTTTCATAGCAGAATTTTATTTTTTTTAACAATTGAAGGGCTCCTTTGAAAGCCACTCAACTGTTTGCTGACTGCTTCATGCAAATCAAAGGACAAAGTCCTCTCTGATTGGAGCAGCTTTGGTCCTTTGAAATACAAAGTTTCAACCCACCAAGCAGATAGTGATATCAGGACCACAGCCCATGGTCATTGGTATACATTACTGAGCCCTTGCTTTTGTGAACTGCAATGGGCTCAGCAGTGACCTAAATCCCCTATCCTTGCCACTAATTTTGAGTGTGCAAGCACAGCCAATGTAAAATTGTTTCCACTGAGGATACCTTTTGACTTTTAACACTGGATTTATACTGTGGCTGTCTAAGGATAGGTACTGCACATGTTTAGGATTGTAAATAATTCCACACCACACCAATGTGTATAATTATGCCTGCAGTGGGCATAGCCCTGCAGACGTCTTGTGATCACAATAGAGAAAGTGACCTACTGGTTATGGAATGGACTTTTAAATAGTGGAGGTGAATGGCAATCACTACACTATTTTGTCTGTTGAGTGGAACACAGCACTGTCCATCATGTCCAAGATGGCTGCTGGAGTTCTCTAGGCATGCACAATGACTCATACGTGTACACTGCACTCGGTGGCACAGTCCACCATCTCAAGATAGCTGCTGCAGCCCAGTACACATAAGAGAGAGAACTCCAGTGGCCAATGTGGACATGGCAGACCGTGCCGCCATGCTGCTGGAGTTCAATGCCTCTGAGTCATTGCTCACGAGCAGAGAACTCCTGCAGCCATCTTGGACTTGGTGGACACTGCCATGTTCCTCCATGACCTTGGCTGCAGCATACTGGCTCTGGCCAGAGTTTGTATTTTAATGGTGGGTATTTCAAGGAGAACAAGAACTTTTAAAACTTAAAAATCACATATCTCAGTACAGGAATAAAAGAAAATGAAAAAAATGGTATGATGATTTTTTTTTTTGCCAGAAATGTACTAAAAATGACATGATGATTAACAAATTACTTCAGCTTTAAATGTTGCACATTGTGGTAAGAGCTAACCCATGAAATTAATGCCATTCAAAACCAGCTGGGGGCTTTTAGTCCCTCAGGACTGTTTTCTGCTCTGGTGTCATGTGTTATACTTACTTCAAAGAATCAAAATCAAAGAGTTTCAGACTTTTCTATGATACTTGTAATGAATCCTTCTGCAATATAAAATGAAAAACAGCAGGGCTTTATACAGTGTGTTTGCAGGACTATGGATATTCAAAGGTGTCATGAATAGTGCTGGATTTTATAATGTAGACAAGGCCTGTATATAAGCAGCACCACAAGGAAATGGAGGTATATCCTTTAGTTTATAAAATAAACAAAATAAGCGAATACTGATATTGTGATAATAATTTCTTTCAGAACTGTTGTGTTTATGTGACAGCCTTGGATTCTGGTTACTTCACTGTGCCTTCCAATGCATTATAACATTTCCAGAAGAAGTCATTCTGTAGTGCCCTGCTTCTTATGATCTATATAAATATGTTAGCCATAAACATGGAGGAAGACAAATTACATTTTAATGCATATTACACTGCCTTGTATGTGGCTAGTTCTTCCATCAATATTGTTAAATCTGATCTAAAGTCTACATTAGACATTTTGCAGTTCAGTCTACTCAGAAAGAAATTGTTGTTTAATGCACTATAATCTGAAGTCAGGTTATTCACATTGAAAGAAAATGTCTTATGGATCCCTCTAGATTCTCTAGTTTCACTATGATGGATGTTAAACCGAAACTGGTCACAGTATGCAAGTACAGTACATGGGTCTGTGGATTGATAGTGGACTGTCCTTTATCAAACACATTAATATCCTTTGCAGCAAAAATTAGATCAAGACTAAGTTGTTATTTTAGGAATAAGAGCCTCTTTGCTGCTGATACCTGAAAAAGGCTTGTGTAAAACTTTACATTCTGACCACTCCTGGACTACAGAGACCTAATATACAGAGGTGCCCTCTGATCATCTTGCTAAATTAAACATGTTATATCACAGGGATCTTTTATATTATTATTGTTCTGAGCCATACAGTGTATCCCTACAACCTCAATTCTGTTCTAAACTAATCCTTTAAGAGTACAAGGAGGTTACAAATGCAGGTCTGGACCTTGGTGACTCCTTTCAATGAGGTGCCAATGTGGCAGCAGTCTGGGGCAAGCCCCTGGAGTTGGTTCATGAATGTGGCCAGAGGGTTCACATTTGGTGCATACCCAGGGTGATGGTGTACTGCATGATGGCCACCAGAGTGGCAGTGACTGGCCTACACAAGTGGATCACACCTCTTGGAGTTCTTTCCAGTGGTGGAGGCTTTGTGTGCTTGGGGCCCAAGGCTGAGGGACAGGAAGGTTTATTTCTGATCTGATAATATGGGCATCGTGCACACCATCAACTGTCAACTTGAGCCAAAAGGCCTATTAGGAGATCTGAATCGCATTTTGTTTTGAAATGTATGCTACTGAATATTCACTTTAGGGCTGTCCATGTACCTGGTGTTGACAATGGAATTGTGGATGTTTTATCTCATTCACAGTGGCAGAGAATCGGGAGCTTGTGCGGCAGTGGAACAGCAGCCACATACATTTCCTCCTTTCCTGTGGGAGGTGGTATCCTTGAGACTTGGAGATGCATAGGTAATTCTATTGCACTGTGGACAAGGGAAGCCTATCATTGGAGGTAGAACACTACCTTGTGATTCAGGCAGTGGGTGGATGGGCCAGTACTTGGTCTATTCTGGTAGATCAGCTGTGTGGGCCAAAAGCGAACAGTTGTTGCTGGGGTGGTGGGATGCCATTTATCAGGATTATCAGTTTTCTTGGATGATGGGGTTCACTAACACCACTAGGGCCTTCAAGGTTGGAAGGTCATGGAGGGCATGGGAAAGCTGCAGGGTGCCCAGCTGGATGGGCAGTGTCCGTCCTCTGGTGACCTTGGCCCATTTGGCAGCATTGCCCAGGGTGTGCTGGAGAACCTATGAGGCAAGGCTATTTGAGACAGTGTTCCTGGTGGGGTTCTGTGGGGCAATCTGGGTCTCAGAGCTAACACAGGCCACTCAAGCCAAGGGGTCTCAGGCTTGCTGGCTGAGATGTGGTGGCCTTGAAGGCGGGGATTTTGTGTGTTTAAGGAAGCGTAAGACTGATCAGAAGGTAGGAGCCACTGGTGTCCAGTTAATGCCCCTCTTGGTTCCTTCTGGCAGGTCTTGGAGAGGGTAGAGGCCTAAATAGCCACTTGCCCCAAAGTGGGGACACGTTCTTTTGGCACGAGGATGGCAAGCCAGTGACAGCTTATCAGTTCTGATATATCCTAAATAAGGCCATCCAACAAGCTGGGTTAGACAATCAGAATTTGGATGCATTACTTTCAGATTGGAGTGGCAACAAAATGCTAGGAGCCTAGGATTGTCTGATGGAGAAATCCAGGTGTTGGGGTGCTAGAGGTCCGAGCATTCTTGTGCTACATCCGTCTGCATTTGCAGTAATTTTTTAGTCTCTTACAGGTTCCCTGGATGATACCAGGAGTGTGGATCTGTGGTCATTCCTTCATCTACTGGGCAGCAGTAAGAGTGACCTGCCAGCCTGGGGAAGCAACCTAACAATTCCACTGCAGACAGCACAAATTCAATGGCTGGGAATGAAGGGCATGTGCTGGAGGTAGTTGCTCCCAAGGTTGCAGGAAGAGGTGGGTATGCAGAGAAACCCAAACATCTTGTTAATCCACCTGGGGTGAAGACTTAGGGTCTTGGAAGCGATGGAACTGTTTATGTTGGTGAAAGAGGATTTACACTCCATAAAGCACTAGTGGCCCTATACAGTTCTCATCTGGTTGCACTTGATTCAGAGGGACCACTGACCGCATGCTAGAGAAGTTAGAGCACTTAATGCTGCATGCATTCATGTTAATCGTGAAATGAGAGCTTTTATGGAACCCATGGGGAACTATGGTGAGAAATGGGAAAATGTATGCCTCCTGCTAGGGCCTTTTGTTGGGGAGGAAGAGCAATGGTAGGATAAATATGAACATATAAAATGTATCCAGCAGATAAAGGCCTAGAGGTCTATCAAGTCTGCTCGAATGTGCAGCTAGCACCCTTAATTAAATAAATGAATTGACATGATGTTGAATTCATTTAAACAGATCTTGGAAGAACAGTTAGAGTGAGTGGCTTGGGGATCAGGCCATGTCCATCCTGTGGCAGCTCGGGAGGATTGTACACCAGTGGTATGGAGGAAGAAGGGAGATAAGTCTAATTCTTCTGAAGGGCTTATCACCTGCAGTCGACATAAGGCCAGGGGACTGCAGGACTTGGACCTGAATTGGGGAGGTGCGATCTAGCCTCATCAGGTTATCCTGCAAGGAAAGTAATGCGGAAGGGGATAACCACAGGAGCCTTGGCCACATGACACCCACAGGAACTACATCAGCCATTCAGACACATACCACGGTTGGCCCAGGATTGGGGGCAGCTGTGTGGGAGGTCTGAAGAGGCTGCATATCCTCCCGCTGCACATGCTGCTCAAAAAGGTGTGTTCATAAACATTAAATGCATGGCTGTGGCCATTTCCTCCAAGACCTTTGTCTGTGTGGTTATTCCAGGGAAGGGTAGTGGAGGCTACTAGAACAATAGACAAGCTGCTGAAGACTTGCAGCAGCTAGCAATTGTTTGGAGCCCTCCTCCCTAGACCTGGAGGGATGGGAGAAGGTGCTCCCTTCTCGGGTGGGCAACAGGCCCTGGCAACACCCTAGAAGGAGGTGCCATTAAGGCTGCCCACAGGGCAGTGGTATCTAGTGGAAGGTGGAGAAAGATGGATTAAATAGAGTTGAGGCCAGCAGATCTACCTCTTTCTTCTTCCTTTGATTCCACCTGCCTACCCTTGTAAAAGCAGGGTAGGGTGGCCAGGTCAGGTAGGGCCCCTTGACCCAGTAGGGGTGGTGCCCCATTAAAGAATGCAGGAACAAGAGTGCCGTAATGTGGGCATGCCTCATGTGGGCATGCAGAACTTGTCATGTTGCAGTGTGGGCATCACTCTACCTCCTGCTCCACGATGTGCCCTGGTGTCACTCTGTCTCTCACTCCTGATGTGACAGTCATAGAGGTCAAGGGCTCACATCAGCCCACACTATGTTCTGTTGTGCCCTCTGTGTCTGTGGCATGGTTGCCAGGCACTGTCATTACTTGTGGTCATTTGATTGTGCCCAGATTTCTTGCACTGCATTTGATTGCACCCATATGTGTATGAACTTCAGGGGTGACTGCATAGGGGTCATGGAGTGAGTTTCTCGGCTTCCTCAAGGAAGGTTTTTCTGGTTTTCCTCCTCTAAATGGTTGCAAAACTTAGTTAAAAAAAGCAAAGGGAAATAATAAATAATAGTAATAATAATAAAGAGTTGATAAACATTTAATAAGAGAATGCAACAAACTGTCATAGCCATGTGAGGTGGCTCGGGAGGACTGCAGATCTATGGAATGGGGAAGAAGGGGACAGTTGAATTCTTCCAAAGGGCTTGTCCTTGGCCACATGACCTCCCAGGAGCTACATTAGCCATTCAGGCACACACCAGGTTGGCCAGTATTGAGTGTAGGTGTGTGGGAGGCCTGAAGAGGCTATGTATCCTCCTGGCTGCACACGCTGTCAAAAGGTGTGTTCATTAACAATAAATGCATGGCTGTGTCCATTTCCTCCAAGGCCTGCCTTTGTGTGCTTATTCCAGGAAAGAGTAGTGGAGGGCTACCAGAACAATAATTGGCCTGAGCCCTAAAATGTATCTGTAGACCCACTATTCTGCTCTAAACTGATCCTCTGTGAGCATAAAGAGGTTACAAATCTCTCTCATGCTCTCTCTCTCTCTCTCTCTGAATCTGTAATACCCTACTGAATAATTTACCAACATATATGACCACATTTTTCAAAGAACAACATGCACATATGGCTGAGGAGTCCTCTGCAATCTGTGAGAACACCCAACATATTGTACCTCTTACTGTAATGCACATTCTGTTTTCTTGCTCCTACACTCTGGAACAAATTGCAGAGTACCCACAGAGTAAGAAACCTAGTTACTTTTTAACATCTTTAAAGCAAATGATTGAAAACCATTGTACAGATAGTTGCAGCTGCTCTAAGTTTTATTCATAATCCTAGTGTGTCATGATCTCCCAGGCACTTTTCTCCTCTCATTTAAGAATGTTCTACATAGAAACCACCATGCATTATGCAGTTGTGCATAATGTTAATTGCTGTCTTATCTGCTCACTGATTCTGCTAAACATAGGCTGTTTGTAATTGTCTGGATATGCTCTTGTAAATTTTTCTTGTAATTAGCTAGTCCATTCCACCAGTGCTAACTTTGAATTGCCATGTAATTGCCTTGATATTTTCTACAAAATTGACAGGCAGCTAAATATGCATTGTCATTTCTTTACAAATCAGTATTCAGTATATTTCTATATACTGTGTTTGCTCCATCTGCTTCCTCTCTAGCAAATGAGCATTGCTCAATTGCATTTCTCCTGCTAAAATAAAATACAAAATACATTTTCAGTTGCCTAATTGAACTTGGGACATTCATGACCACAAGCTCAAATCTTTGCAACCCAGTTCAATTTCCTGGCCTTTCACTCCGTCATAACATTCTTAAGCTACCTGGTTGCCAGTTTAATAATTTATGATAAATAATTCATTTATTTTATTTTGTCAAGTTTGCTGTAGCCATTTAATGTGTTAGTAAGCAATCATTTAGGCAATGATATATTGTTTTATGCCCAAATGATTACATTGTGTCAAGAGGATTTATTGAATTCATTGCCTGCTGTACTATTTGAATTTGTTCATGTATGATTTCTTGTATATCACGACTGTCCTACAATACCCACTGTTCTACCATAGCACTTGTCAGCCACATGCTTCTTGTATAAAATTGCACATCACCCTCATTACCACAAGTTAACTTCATGACCTTGTTACCCTGGGCTTGCCCTAACCACATGAAGCTTAACATTCTTTAGTTTAATAGTTTTGCTCACCATTATTCACAACTAAATGTTGATTTCTACTGCTAGGTGGAGCACTTAATTTTGTCTGTCTTCTGTTTGTTTGGGTTCCATATATGTGGACCACACCCTCATGAATGAAAATGTAATTATCTGTGCAGCACCAGGCAGTGCATTAGAAAACAGTTAGGGGACCCTGGGAGTCCTAGATTTCCAGTTGCCTTGCTGGCACAGCTGGTAGTGCAATCAGAATGGTATTCATGGAGCATAGGACCAAATCTCAGCTGATGCATTTATTTTTTCTCTCTTTTATTTGTTTGGGTTCCATTTATGTACACCACACCCTTGTGAATGAAATAGAGGATTGTCTATGAGAGTCATTCACAACAAGGATATTTCTGATCGAGAGGTCTCCTTGGCAATGTTAGACCTCAAACGCTGAAGCTCGAGAGGTCATCCATTGCCAATGAGACCTCGAGATCAGAAAAGATCCCTGCCTAGAATGACTTCCTAGACAGTCTTTATAGTGCATGGGAAGTCTATTCAATAAAAACAGTGAATGTACACAGAAATTAACTGTCACATTTTTTAGAACAAGCCTTACTTGGCTTTGGTGTAGTGGATCATTCCAGAGCTATTCACTTTCTGTCCACTGCAGCTGCTACATCGGCATGAGGAATGCATTCAGTCTTGTGCTACACTGGTGACGTACTCAGTGCAGCACAACAAGATCATGATGCACTAAATCAAGCTAACAACGCTGTTCTGAGCATGGATTTCCATGCTCAACAGTGTTCCACCATACAATTATAAATATAATTATTTGTGCAGCACCAGGCTGTGTATTAGAGACAGAGAAGCTGCTGTTGGAAGGCCCAGGTTTCCACTTGCCTTCGTGATGCAACTGGTAGCCCAATGGAATGGTATTGCGAGACTGGGTTCAAACCCAGCTGAGACACTTATTTCTTCTCTCTTCTGTTTGTTTGGGTTCCAGATATGTGTACACCATACCATGAGAATGTAAATATGATTATCTGCACTGCACCAGGCTGTGCATTAGATAAGAGTAAGGCTTAATTGGGAGTCAAGGTTTCAGCTGCCTTGGTGGTGCACCTGGTAGCACAATTGGAATGGTATTCCAGGCAGCCTGGGTTCATGTCCCTGCTAAAATACATATTTCTTTCTTTCTCCTGCGTGTTTGGATTCTATATACACTATGTGCACACTGTGCCATTGATGAATGAAAATGTAATTATCTGTGCAGCATCAAGTTGTGCATAAGAGAAAGAGTAAGGTGATTCCAGGAGTCTCAGGTTTCCAGTATCCTTGAGGCTCAGCTGGTAGCACAATCTGAACAGTATTCAGGATGGCTAGGTTCAAATCACAGCTGAGGCAATATTTCTTTTCTCTTCTGTTTGTCTGGATTCCATATATGTGAAGACTGCACCCTTATGAATGAACATGTAATTAACTGTTTAGCCTCAGGTTGTGCTTTACAGAAAGAATAAGGTGCTTCTGGGAGACTAAGGTTTCCAGTTGCCTTGGTGGTGTAGCTGGTAGCACAATCAGGTGATATTCTGGGTGGCCTTGGTTCAGATCCCAGCTGAGGTACTTATTTCTTTCACTTCTGTTCCATTCCATTCCATATATGTGAACACTGCGCCTTGTGAATAAAAAGGTAATTATCTGTGCAGCACCAGGTTGTGTATTAGAGAAAGACTAAGATGCTTCTCAGAATCTCAAGCTTCCAGCTGTCTTAGTGGTGCAGCTGGTGGCACAATCAGAATAGTTTTCCAGGCACCTTGAGTTCAAATGCCAGCTAAGGCACTTATTTCTCTATTCTTTTTTTATACTTTCTGTTTATCTCCTCCTGTCTACCCTTGGTGCCCACTCCTTCAGACCGCTCATCAACATCTCTCCTCCTACTCTGGATCTGCCCCTAGAGTGCCTCACCTCTTACTTCCTCCTACACAGCTGGGTATGTCAGAATCGGTGGTCTTGGATGGCCCAGGCGGTCATCATCTAGGACTACTGAGGGTATTTTCCATTTTTTCTGTGGTTTCCCTGTCCCAGCCCCTGAGATGCTGGCACAAGGATGCAAGCATCCAGAGGAAGACATGCTGACACTCATCCTCAAGCACCTACAGATGTCCCCCCTCCTGACTCTGTTAGATGGAGCCACCAACCCCTCGAGGCCGGTGTTTCCACCAGGCGCTCTCAGGGTGTCGGTACATACTGCACCCCTGGTATCCTCCTCAGAGGGAGGACAGCATCCATTGGGATGCTCAATCCTCCTCCCCTGCCAACCCCACTGACCCCCACCCGACCCAAGCTTGTTCCCTAACCTGGTTGCCGGCATAGCGCGAGTTGGCTTCCAGCACCTCAACTCTCAGCACCACCAGGCCGGCCCATTTCTCTATTCTATTTGTTCGGTTCCATATATGTGCACATCTCACCCTTCTGATTGAAAATGTAATGATATGTGCAGCACCAAGTTGTGCATTCCAAGGAGAGTAAGGTGCTTCGGGAGTTCTACGTTTCCAGTTTTCTTGGTGGCACAGATGGTATTGCAATCAGGACAGTATTCTGGGTGGCCTAGATTCAAGTACCAGCTAAAACATTTATTTGTTACTCTCTTCTGTCTGTCTGGTTCCATATATGTGCACACTGCAACCTTGTGAATAAAAAATGCATTTGCAAAATTCAGTTTTTACTTCAAGTCAGGTAAATTCATAAAGATCTGTGGTATTCTGCAGATTTCTGCCCAAGGCAGAATATACTTTTCCACTGTGAAACATTGTGAAAAATGCTGAATGTTGCCAGTTTATACAGAATTCCATAGACAAGGGCATAATTCTGATGTTCCAGCAGTTTTCTGCAGAACACATTTCAATGATTTAAAAAATTGTTCACATGAGGAAATCACAGTTTACTTAAAAAAAAAAAATCACAGTTTACTCGGCAGAGTTCATTATCTGCACATCATTAACCTTTTGGAAGCAGAATCACAATTCTGCCTGAACCGACATTCAAATTCTGCTTTCTGTACAGCCTTGCTGATTTCCCATCAGGCATGCACTAGCCTGTACTAACTTTATTATTACATGTATTACTATTTGCACATATTGAGTTTAAGGCATGGACAAAAATATACACAATAGAAAATAATGAATTTAAAGCAACAGAATAGTGCTTGTAAATCATCGCAACAGTTTCATCAGTTTTAGCAATGCTGTGTTTTTTGTAAAAACATCAATATACACCCTTTACTTTTCATTTTAACACGTTACTGAATGGAGCTATGCAGTTTTTTTATTAAATGTTCCTTCTTTCTTACCTCACCTATCATGAAAACATTTAACATCTTGATGTGGTACTGCGCTGTTACTAGTTCAGATCACATTTTATTGTTCAACTGCAAGCCTTTACAATTCACATAAAAATCACATTAATAAAACAATACAGAGCTCATTATTTGAGATAAAGTTAAAAATCTTAAGTACAGTAGCTCTTGAGGATTAGACACACACACATATATATGTTTATAGTACTTGAGAGAATAGCAAGTCCTACAAATGCACCATGCCCTAAATTTGCTAACAATTCATAAATTGTTGCAATTTCTTCATTCTGCTGTTTTAATGTTACCAAAGAGATAGTACCCACAACAACTATGTTTGATGAGTCTTTATTTTTCAGTGGCAGCTCCTGAAACACCAGAAGTCTGCCCTAAAATGCCCTCCATTTGTGACATAGCTGTAAGTCACTTTACAAAGTATAAAATTTGTCTATTACAATAATGTCCCCAGTTCTACTAATAGGCTCGATTAATATAAAGTACATCACTTATTTTATACCACTGCACTAGAAAAAATTTAAATGGACTCATCATTTGTTTTTACATATTTTAAGCCCCTATATTGTGCAGCACAGATGGTGTCCTTCATATTCTGTCCATAAATGTGGTGTAGTTAACTATATTTGCACATGGTTATTGTTTTTTAACAGTTGTTTGCTGTTTTCTGCATTTTCTTTTACCAGAATGTCCCAATTACTTCAGTTGGAGGAACTGCAGGAAATGAGTGCTTGCTTTCCAAAATGTTGCTGTCTGTGTGGTGCCTATAATGATATATGTTATCTGGGGTTCAGTGAGTGGGCTTCTAGTCCACAAAACTGGAAGTGTACATTATATCCTGATTAGAGTGTTTGGCACTGCTGTAAAGCTGGGCTATCATGGACATATAGCCATTCTACAGCTTACTGATCCAAGAAGAGTTTGTGGAGTCCATGACTGTGCAACATGTTTGAACATTGTGGAAAAAGTAAGGGCTAACTTTGAGGGTATAAATTATGTTAAAATGCAAATGTAGGGACTTATATCAGCTAACATCTAAAATGGATTTAATTAAATTACATTTAGGCAGTAATCTATTCAAAATTTGTCAGTAACTGCAGTTGTGAAAACAAAAGGCATCAACATATACCAAACTGTTGTAGTCCCATGTGCTGCACATTAGCAATACATGTTCTTTTCATAAAAAAGTAACAGGAAAGTAAACATAATTTATGGGGAGTATTACAAAAGATGCATTAAGTATTTCAGGTTGGGTTCTGTAATGTGTTATTTTTTCAGTAAGACGGTTATCATTATGGGACATTTGTTGTACTGTTTGTGCATTACTAAGACACCATAATGGTGGTGTACTTTATGCATCTTATTAATGAGAATACAGCTCCATGTTGCTGGTTTCTTTCATACCCTATAACCCTCCTGGAAATAAAATACCAAAACCATAAAAAAGAGAAGCAAACAGTCCTTATCTGAAAGAAAAATATAAGTTTATGTGTCTTTTGTTTGCTCTTAAATAAGATGCATGCTTGACCCGTGACCATCTGAGAGGATTAAATTAAACAAAACATTTTCTTTCCCAGGATTTTAACTGCTTGTCAGTTTATATACCTTTTGTATTTTGATATTTCTCTGAACAGTTATGCTTGTTTGACCATTTCTGAGATTGTTCACTACAAAGGTACCATAGTGGTGGTGTCCTTCACAACTAACATAATCCTGGGTAATGTTATTGCTTTCATTTGCTTTTTCATATCTGTTGTCCCTAAATGCCAGTTGAAGTTTAAAGAGATATACAAAAGCTCTCTTTCTAGTTGAAATTTGAATTTTTTAAACATTTGTTAGTGGAGGCCTGTGATTTTCTGTAAGTGTTTGGTATCCCTTGTGTTACATGTTAAGCACAGTATAGGTTTTGGGAAATACTGATGCAAAAAATATTCCTTTGCCTAGGATTTTGATCACTGTGTTGCCACAGCATCTCCTGGCTTATATTATTTGTGGGCATTTATGGTGCTTTTTTTCAATTGTATGCCTGTCTGATTTGTTTCAGTGAATGTTCATTGCAAAGACACCATAGCACAAGTGTTCTTTGTAATGAACATTAGTCTAGACAATCTTACCTCTTGTTTGGCTTTGTTTTGCATCAGTATGCCTCAAATACTAGCAGACTCAATAGACCAATTGACCTTCTTCTGCTGGCCAGTTCTATGTTCATATATCTGCATGATACAGAGATGAGATTCAATCCATGTAAAGTAGCAGAGATTATATATCAATGGAATATATTTCATGTGCATAATATTTATAAATTTTATTTTTAAGTTTTCTTGTTTGTATGCCATAGTTATGAGATGTGTGGCTTCCTAATTAATTACAATCAGCGTTTTATGGTTTGATATTGTGACATTGTTATACTGGTGTCCATGTTACACATGTTATGTGTCAGAAAAAGCTGTATAAAATAAAATATCCTTATTATTTGGGAGATTAATTGGTGTCCATCTTAAGCATATATTGGTGCATAGTTGTACAGCATAAGTGGTCCAGGAAATCAAATAAGATGTAAGACATAGCTAAATTATAACATGTTTGGGTTAGTGGTATAATAGTGTCTTAAGATGGGTGGCTTAGTGATGCCCCACAGGTATGAGATTAAAAATAAATGATGAAATGTTGCATACTACAGTATCTAAATAGAAGGCATAGGCAATGCGAAATCAAATAAACTTTATTGCCAAAACAGAAAATATGACATCATGGACACCACATTACCCATGTTATATTTTCCATATGATAACTTACAGCTACAATTTTCAAAACATATAAATGATGAACTATCTTCATATTTGGGATTATACTACCATGCGTAATCACTGAAAACAAAGCATACTCAAGAGGATTTAGCAAAGTTTTTGGGGTCACAAATGTCACTTCTTCTCTCATATATATATATATATGCATATGTATACACACACACACACACACACACAGAGCCATCATATTATTCTTAAATCTATCTTGTAGCCTCAGTTATTCCTATTACGATTCCAAAAAATTCCAATCATCAGATCATTTTAAAATCAATTTAAGGTCAGGGTTACTAGATCCTTTCTTTAAGTATACACCATGAAAAGCGTATCCATTTGCCAAATTCCTATAACCCATAGGTATATCAGAAAAAGACACTGATCAATCTAAAAGATGGGGACCAGGGATACCTGGGATTCTCATAATTATTTCCTTCTAATCAAGTACATTTACTATAAATGTACAGTGGCCAAAAAGCCTGCTAATTTGCACAAAATCCTGTAATCTGTGGTTGTGAAGAGGAGGAGCAACGACTGCTCAGGAGGAAGCCAAGCACACCAAACATTTTCCCAACCATTCTTCCTTTTTCTGAAACAAGAAGCATAGTATCACATGCTTCAGATCATCCTCAATCCCAAGTTGCACCCATCAAAATGGTCTCGTAACTCCTGTCTTGTTTGTTGGAAATGTATATAATTAGCTGTGTAAAGTTCTAAATGAAACTTTTCAGTGACCTTCTTTTCTGAGGGTTGAAGACAGATACTAAATAAGGTTCTTAACAATATATAAATGTCATCCTCTTATACCATCCATAGTATTTTGAGGTTGTAAGTCTATGCATATATTTAGTAATTGCCAGCACTCTTATTCTCTCTTTAATTATTCTTTAATAATCCTCATGGGTTGGAGATATATTTCACAGAGCAGATGGCCTACACCTAGAGGAAATAGGTCCTTTTAATTATCCTAATTGATGTAGTAAATCCCTGGATGAATATATTTCCTCCTCTAGATACCATCTTGGGATACATGATTCAGGAAGCTGAAAGACACTTAATATAAACTGTATTTGTCTTTCTAAAGCCAAAGTCAAAATTGTGTACTGTCCTAACTCTAGCTTTAGAATCTCAGCGGTACAGATTGTGGAACCATAAGAAGATGACAATGTATTTTATTCATAATGACCTCCAAAATCTTTGGATCAATTATTGCCCAAACCTCTGCGGCATACACAACACTAGTTTTTATTTTGGCATTGACTACTTTAAAGGGCCCTTGCAGACCCTTTGCATAAGTTTGTGTTGAATATTTTGAAAGCATTACAAACAGTTTTCAGTCTAGCTTGTAAAACAGCTAGATGACTATTCCATGTACAATTTTGTGCAAATCTAATATCGAGATGATCATAATATTTATCAGTCTTAATTTTCTTATGATTATTGAAAAGACTCGATAACTGTTTACTGTTATTTCCAAAAATAACAATTTTGGTTTTTCCTTGACTAATGGTTAATCTACCTAAATCACATAATTCATTAATAATTTTACTTTTCTTTGCAACGTATAAAGGAAGTAAATTAATACTAAGTCATCCACATACACTAAACATGAGATTTCTTTATTGAGAATTTTAGGAGAATGAAAATCAGCATGTTATAATCATTCAAAATTTGATTTATATAAAGATTTAAAAGGGTAGAAGCTAGAAGACAGCCTTGACATACCCTTGATTAGTGTGAATGGAAGAGGATAATACCCCATTATGATTAAACTGTAACTTTGCCATGTATCCTGATGCAATCTAATGAGAATATCCAGCAGGCCTGGATCCATTTTATAGTCATATAGCTTCTGCCAAAATAGTTGCCCTACGAATGCTTTTGAGCGTGGCAGTTAAGTCTTGAAACAACAATATAATTTGTTTTCTTGATAGTTACATATTTCTGTACTAAATGAGACAACACAAAGCAATGCTGTATAGTAGAATGATCTGTTAGAAATCCATTTTGAAACTTAAGTATATGATTCTAATAAATCCAGTTTTGAAATCTCTAAAATAATTTTCAGAAGAGTTTTTGGAATGTATCTACAGTATAAGGCTGCTTGGCCTTTACATTCTGGGATCTGATGGATCTCCTTTTAAATATTGGAAATATTATACTACCTCTCAGCTTTAGGAAAGTGTTGTTCTGTATAAGACTATCACAGAGCTTCCTAAATATAGATAACCACCATTTGGGAAAGGTTTTGTAGATATCTGCAATTATTTGGTCGGTCCTGGTGCCTTATTTGAAGAAACCTTTAAAAAAGCATCAGATTTCCTCGTCATGAATACACATAGGCAAAGGAAAAAGAGGTTTATCTTTTTAGTGTCTGTAAGAAATATCATTATTATTATTATTATTTTAGTTTCTATTGCTGAGAAGTAAAGTGTGAAAAAGGCCTCCCATATGTTAGGGTAATATATGCCTCCACATCCTTATAGTATTGCTTATAGCTATAACTAATCAGAGACCAAAATGATTTAGTATCTTTTGTGCTGCTGCTTTCCTTATTTTTGCCACATTCCTTTTTAGTGTTTATTCTTTTCCTGATCTAGTAATTATCTATTATCCTCCATAGCTCTATATAATTTCTGTAGGTCCTCTTGGTTATTAGATTTTTTACAGGCTCAAGCCATTTTGTTAAGCTTTGCTTGGTATCTCTACAAAACTTATTGAGCCATGTGAAGGTGTCCATTTCTGTATGCTAGCAGTTCGACAAAAAGGTTTTAAAAGTCATTTATCCTTGACCATTTATCTAGGACAGTATAAAAGTCACTATCACTAATAATCTCTGAACATAAGCTGACTAAGGCACTATCAAACAATAATTCCCTGAATAAATTAATAGTGTCTATATGCCATCTTTTCTATTTTGATTAAAGATTGCTGTACCCAATGTGCCCTCAGATACGGCAGTGCCTTTCAGCCGTTTACCTGGCGCACCACTACTGCACAACCAAGGACTCCTAGCCACCCTCCTGGTCCTGCTCTTTAGACCCTGACCCAAGGTACTACTGCTAAATTTCTTTCTCCAGAGCTGAGCGGTGGCATCATTCTGATTGGTGCACCTTTTCTGGTGACTGTTGATTGGCCTAGAAGTGCAGCGCAAGGCTTTCTGATTGTGCGCCTCTGGACTGCTTTTCCCTGGCAGTTTCTTCTCTCCCCCACCCTCCCCAGACCTCCTATTAAATACTCTACTTGTCCCCACCACCTTTTCTCTCTCTCTGTCCACCCCACTTGCTCTCTCACTCCTGCACATCACCTTTGTGGCATACTCTGAGCAATATGTATACTACTCCTTTCTATTAACCCAGGAACTTCCAGTACTGTCTCTTCCTGTCTTTTTCTTATACTGTACTAGCCACCTACTCCTATAATGAAGCCTTAAAATTAACTATTCTAGTGAAATCGCTAAAGTTTTCTTTGTCCTTTGCCACTGGTGGTGCCTCACTGCTACAAATCTTGACCACTGATTGGTATTTATCCAGGCCACCACTAGCTATAAAAAGGTACCCTTTTTCTCTTCATCTGTAGTCCTCCACAGCCCCTATAAAGACCACCAACTCCTTTGGGAATATAGTCTAGACTCTACTATTCCTTTTCTAACTACCTACAGTTTTATTCTTCCCTCTTTCAGCTTGTATTTCCCTCCTCAGCCCTTTGCTGACACCCTCACCCCAATCCTCTCTACCAACCCTGATAGTAGTGACCACCCCTGCACATCTCTACCCCATCTCTCTGCCTTAAATCTTCTTTACTCCCCACTCTACCTGGACTTCTAGCTTTGGGGCCTGAAAAATGAATATGTGGCTGCTATTTTTCATCATTGGCACCCTGCCTCTGTTACACCTATCAATCTTTGAGGCCCCTCTGGCAGAATCCATTCTCCCTCACTCTATGCTCACTTCCATCTTATAATCTCCTCAGAAATGACAGGCCTACTCCTAAATGGGGGGTGGCACAGCATTATATTTCAAGTCTCACTTCCAGCTCTCTATTATTAGCTCAGCTCCCGTACAGCACTATGAGGCCCTTCATGCCCTCCTCACCCTAGGCACAAAGAAGCTGCACATTGTCTGTGCTTACAATCCCCTACACATGGCCTAAAAAGGCTGGATGAACTACTCGACCAAACCGCTTCTCTCTCAGATAATAGTGAAGTTCTTTTACTAGGTGACGTTAACATAGACTGACTGGGAGGCTCACAAGTGATGGCTCTGACTAAACTTCAACGATACAACCTCCATCAGCTTATCTCCTCTCTGCTCCTCAATCAAATACTAGCACCTTGGTGGACTGGATTATGACAAGCCACCTTGAGAACATTGTGGACATACGCATCCTTCCGGATGCCATCACTGACCACTCCCCACTTTCTGCATCTGGGGTAAAGGCAGGCTGAACCCATGAAACCCCGTTTCATTATCTTCCATAATTATGAATTTTGGCCCTCAGGCCTTTTGCTTGATGTCGCGCACTGACTGGTCCTCTCTCTATGCTCATCAGATGCACAGTCTGCTCTGGATATCTTCCTGACCACATTGTTGGCACTACAAGAAAACCACAATCACCTTGTGACCAGATGTGTAAGAAATAGGCAGACCCACTGACTGAAAGCTGACCTTCTCTCTAAATTACGTTTGAGGGACAAATGCTGGTTTCGGTATAAGAAATATGATCTATTACAAGATTTTCATACCTACAGGGAACTTAGAAATACATGTAAGAAAGAAATCAAGCAAGCAAAAGCTCCTACTGTAAGGATCTCCTAACTGACTCCCAGGGACCCAAAAATGTTGGTCCCATATGAGACACTTCCTTGGCTCAAATCAGTCTACCATGCCTAATAACATGACTCCAGATGGCATCCAATGTAACCATCCCCTTATGATTGCAAACTTCTTTAACATGCAGTTTGCTGACCTCACTCAATATACCTCCACTTTCCCTCCCCATCAAATCCTGACATACAAGTAAGCCCACCAGACTCACCTTCCACTTCAAATCTGTGCATAGAGATGAGGTTCTCAGACTTCTATGAAACATCTCAGAGTATGCAGCCATGGGGTCTGATAACTTGGAACCTAAGCTCCTAAAATTAGCTGCCTCACACATAGCAGCCCCTAGCAAGATTTTCCTCTCTCTCTCTCTCTCTCTCTCTGTCAGGCTCTGTCCCAGACATCTGGAAAATAGCCAGAGTTACCCTGTACTCAAAAGGGTGACCCTCTTGACCCAACAAACTGAAGACCTATTGCCATCCTGTCTGCTCTAGCAGAATTCTTAAGAAACTGGTTGCCCTCCAAACTACTGACTTTCTTCTGAAGAATTACCTCCTAACTGATGCTCAACATGGTTTCTGCAAGGGACACAGTACCACCACTGCCCTGCTTAAACTCATGTCTGACACCTTAGTAGGCCATGGGCGCCATTTTCATAGATATGACCAAGGCATTTGATCTTGTCGAGCATTCCATCCTCATTGCCACTCTTGACTCTCTAGGTTTCTCATCAAATGTTACAAACTAGTTCAATAGCTATCTGATTGATAGGTCTCAATACATGAAATTCAACTCCACCCTCTCTGACAAGGTTACCATCAATATTGGTGTTCCTCAAGGGTCTATCTGAGGTCCTCTGCTTTTCTCAATTTTTATAAACAGTATCACCTCCAATCTCCTTAAAACTTCCTTTCTATTATATGCAGATGACATTGTATTGTATACCAGTTCCAATAGTATAGAGGACATAAACTCTCGGCTTTCTAGTGACTTTCAGCTTATCCAACAGTGGCTTGCAAATCACAAACTTATTCTAAATAACACTAAGACCTAAGCTATGTTATTTGTCTCTAAGCTCAAACTCAAACACTCCCAGGCACACTTCAATGTCTCCTCCTGGATGGCTCATCAGTTGGGATGGTAAACTTCTTCAAATATCTAGGGTCACTCTTGACTCATCACTGAGTTTCGACCTCCATATTCAATCTACCTGTAAGCATGTAAACTCTAAACTTGGTATCACCTACCATATGAGCTATGCACTCACCCCTCAGCCAGACTTGCTATTGCCCATGGGATATTACCCCTCTCTCACCTATGGTTGCCACTTATGTCTCTGCCTGCAACTCAAGCCTACGAAAGTGGAATGTTACCTATAATAATCTGCTGCCTACATCCTTCTCCCCAGCTGAAACATCATTGTCTTCTACTCAGATTTGGGATGGCTGCCTCCCCAAGAGCATATGTATTATGCTCTTGGATCCATACTGACAACATCATCAGATCCGTTTGCCTAAACCCCTTGCCAGTCTCTTTCTCTACCAGAAAACCACCTACGCCTTGTGTTCTGCAGACCATGTCCCTGTTCTTATTCCAAGACATCGACTTCCAAAGGTGGTCATGCTTTTGCCTGTCATGCACTCTTTCTGGAACACCCCACCTCAACCTTACATCAAACTGCATCCCACAACTCCTTCAAGAGAGAGTTACACCACTATCTCTTCTCCTCCTATGTCTGCTCCTGTTGCAAACTGCCCTAGCCCTCATTCCCTAATCCATCCCTCTCTACTTGTCCACTGGGATCCTGGGTTCACTCCAACAGGGAGTACTTTTTATTTATTTAAATCTCGGATTACAAATACCTTTGAGCTTGAGGCAGCTCATTAACAAGGTTCTACATCAAAGGAAAGGGTTACAATAAGGTAGGGAGGTAGAGACAACATTCATGGTATCAACAGAGGTACAGACAACATTCATGGTATCATCGGAGCACAGCAAGTCAACTGGAAAATAAGTGAGCAGTGCTACACACTCAAGATTACAAGCAAGCATAGAAAACCATAAGGTACATTTGAAGTAACAATGCTAATCAGAGGTGTGGGGAAGGGAAGAGTAAAGAAGGGTAGGGAGATGAGGGCAGAGTCCAGATAGAAGGAAAAGAAAATATGGCAGCCATAGGCCTTGTTGTAGGGTGAGAAGGAGGGAGGCTAAGGTGGGAGAAGGGGTAAAGAGAGGAAAGGAGGGTGGATGAAGGAAAGAAGATAAGGGACAGTGGGGACTAGAGGGCCTGGACAGGTCCAGGAAGAGAGGGTCAGTGGGACAAGAGCAAGGAGGGTGAGGTAAGGGAGGAGGTGGCAGGGAAAGGAAAATTGTCCTGTCAGGAGAGGGAAATGAAACAGGAAGCCAAATAAGAGCCTCAGACAGTAAAAAAGTCATATAAAAGGTGTCTGCAGAATTGGAAACTAGGTGTAACAATCACAAGTGCTTTTGGTTAGGAGATGCTGACCAAGCATAAGTTTAAACTGGGACAGACTAGAAAGACTGCTCAGTTGGTTGCTTAGATTATTAAACCACAGGGGCTCTGTATTGAAAGTATTGCTGGTATTGAGCAGTCTGACAGTGGGGTACTAGAAGGAGGTCAGAAACTGAGGTAACGTATGTGTTGGGTCTTAGATTTGTTTAGGTAGGCAACCAATGCTCGGGTAGTAATCTAAGTAGAGCTTTTTGGATAGGAGAGCAGGTTTGATATTTGATCCTGTTACTTAGTTGGAGCCAACCAGATTGAGCATATAACTCACAGGTATGAGTGAGGGCTGCAGCACCCACAATCAACCTACAGGCTTTGTTCTGGGGCCACTGTGAGTTGTTTCAGAGTTGTGGAGGTTGCCGTGACAGTATATGATTAGACCATAATCAATGATCGAGAGGACCAAGCTGTGAACTGCAACCTTCAGGGCTTCTTGGGAAAGACTTTGTGTCTGAAGAAGAGCCCAATACTGGTATTAACATCTCTTGCAACATTTTCAATGTGAGGCTACAAAGGTAAGGTGACTATCCAAGGTTAGACCTAGGTATTTGAAAAGCTGAGTTTGTTCAAGAGCTTCTCAATGGTTGTTGGTGATAGTGAGTTGATGGGCCTTAAACTTCCAATTCTCACTGTCTAACTTTCTCTTACTTTATTACTACTTGCTCTCTCAGAGCTCTATTCCCCATTGTTTGTATACTGCTCAGTTCATGCTAAAACATGACCTGATTGTATTTGTTACATGTAAACCTAAATGATGTATTGTCTTATTTTTACTGCTGTTAATTACTCAAACACTTACATGTCACTCGTATTATGTACAAAATGTTTCTGCTGAAGTTTGTCTCTGTACCCTTCTGGGTGGTGCCTGAAAATAGTCTTGTTGGCTAGTACACCTACCTGGTAAACAAAAACTAAATAAAATAAATAAATTATTTCTAGACAGCCTCTTTTGACTGGGAGTTTCCTATTTGCAAAGCATGGACCTAGAAATGGAACAGATATAAGCATGGGTAATGTGCAGAGTCTGGCCATTTGACCACTGAAATCATATATCATTCTAGAAGTTTCTAAATTTACCCACACTAAGCCAATTATTAAAGATCCTAAGGGTCCCATATAGGTATATTCACCCTCTGAATCTCAGGTAGACAACCATTTTAGAAGACATATGTTACTATCTGACATAATCTTGAATAATTCTCTTCCATGCTGATTGCATTTTTATTCTTGGCATGTCTTAGATAGTTTATTCTAGGGTTAATTGTTGAAATACCTGTACACAAGTCACTATATATTTCCTCAAAGACAAATAACTTTAGTGCCAAGCACTGAGGCAAGGTTACCGTAAGATCATTGGCAGGAAGCCAAGTTTCAAGAAATATAAAGTCACACATACCCCCACAATGCAAAGCATCATGGGCTATATATACAAACCACCACAATATTATGCTGGTTCAACTTTAAGCAGAAATGCATGGTGCCAAAGGCCTCTCACACAGTCTGCAAAAGGATGCTTATGCCTGTGTCTGTGTCTTCTGTTGGCACCCTTTGCAGACTATGTGAGAGGCCTTTCGGCACCATGCATTTCTGCTTAAAGTTGAACCAGTATAATATTAATAACGGTATATAAAGCCCATGATGCTACATTATCAATCAATCAATCAACTTTTAGTTATAAAAAGGCGCTTTTCTCAAATCCAAAGCACCTGCACAATATCATAAAACAATAAATAGAATTTAAAACTATTATAAATCATTAAAAGCTATACTAAAAGGTGGGTCTTCAAGGCTCCATTATGGGGTATGTGTGATTTTGTACATATTTCCTCAAGCTGCTTTTCCATAAATACTCTGTCATTAAAATCTCCAACCACGCAGATTGAGCAAGACTCAAATTTAGATAATATTTCTGTAAGAAAAATCTAAATTGAGTCCATTTGTCATGGTTTTTCCTACCTTAGCTGGAAGATGTATATTAATTACTAGTGAAGTTTGAGAGCCATTTTATAGACATAGTAAAAGAATATTTTCTAACTGGCAATTTATCAAGTTATTCTAAAATTTAGGTCTGTCTTAATATACAGTATATTGCAAAGACCAGCTTTATACTGGCCATATCTTTTATCCTAGAAAGCTGAAAAACATAGCCTGTGTAATCTGCAATCAAAAGATTAATGCTAAGACACTAAGTTTCTTGTAAGCATAAAATGTCATACAGCAACAGAAAGTGTTTTACATCTCCATCTGCCAATTTGTATATTAATCCTTTGATATTCAAAGATAATACTGTCACATTTTTATGGCCAGATTTGAAGTGGAATCTGTTATTTGTCAGTTGGCATTTATTGAATGTAAAGGAGAAATTGGTCACTTAGTGGAAAGATAACTAAACCACCTGTGTTTTGCCCAGCTTCCTACTAATTTATTGTTCCTATTGGAGTTTTCTTTTGAATATCAAAGCCGAATCAAAATGACCTATAGGCACATGTATACTCCCCATATTTAGGTCCACTATTAATATCCTAAATTATCTAAAATAGGAGAGACACCTAAAACCTTACCTGCCAGCCAGAATTCTTGAAAGTGATATCAATCTGAGGTGAATCTGATGTGCCCTCATACAGTATATCTTAATCCACTCAATTGAACTATGTGTTAAAATAATGTGAAGGAAATGTGAAATAAATACAGCTAGACCATTTTAATAGAACCAGACATCTTGGCCCCATTATTTCCCTTCCAAAATTTGATATATTCTTACCTTCCCATGCTAACACTTTATTATTCTCATATTTGAGATTACTTCCAAAATTTTCCTGGCTCAACCCTTGTCTTCAGGTATATTTATTTATTTTTATTTATTGAATATAATCGAATTACAATCCTTTGAGTCACAGACTCTTTGCAAAGGCTCCACGTCGGTTACAGGGGTGGAGGAGAACAAAATACAAAATATACATTAACAAGAGTATTTACAAACAGTATGGCAGTGCAGTCCAGGCTTTAACTTAGTTTACCTGAGACAGTGGTAGGCAGCTTTCTGGATATCACTTGTCAGAGACATGTATGATGCTGATTCATGGGTCGAGAGACCCTGTGTCAATTATTAGGAGTGTTTGGGAGCATACGAGGTGGGCAGGTTTAGCCACAGTCACAATTTGCAGACTCAAGTAGGTGAGCTTTGAGGCCTGTTTTGAATAGGGAGATGCTATGGGTCTGAGAGAGCTGGGAGGTAACTTATTGAGCCAAAGAGGGGCAGGGAAGTGGAAGGATCTTTGCCCAAGTGATGTTCTACAATGGGGACCTGGAAGAGGATTTTGCTGCAAGCCGTGTATTACGCCTGAGGGGGCTGGGCTGATTATGGGAAAGGCCAAGCGGGGCTAGCTGGAGATGTATTTTTTTGCAAGGATGCAGGTGTGATACTTAGTCTTTGTTGGAAGTTTAGCCAACCAGCCAAAGCATAAAGGTCACAGGTATGAGTTAGTCTGTCACTGCAGGTGAGACTAGTGGCATGCTTTATTCAAGGCAGTGTTAATACTACGTTGTGCGGTGTGGGTTCTGCTGAGCCATATATCGCTATCCGTAGTCAACTAGGGAGAGGATTGAGGAGGAGACTGCAAGATGCATGGCCTGTGTGGGTAAGCAGTGCTTAAGTCTGTAGAGGATGCCCACTCTAGCATTGACAGCTGAGGAGAGATGTTGAATGTGACTATGGTAGGAGAGGAGGTAACTAATGTGATACCCAGGTATCTAAAATTTATAACGTGTTCAAGGTGGGCGCCTTGTGTGTTTTGGTTAAGAGTGCCAACTGACTGTGTGGGCTTGCGGTGCACAAAGATCATGGACTTATTTTTTATAGTTGATGATCAGGCGAGTGTTCAGTGAACCATGCCTCTAGCTCCTGAAGAAACTCTGAAGGGCTAGTTGGGCGCTTGGTTGTGGGTGTTTCCAAAACAGTACCACATCATCAGCATAGAAAGTAGATGACCACTGCATGCCTTGGGTAGAGAGTTTAAAAGAGGGTGAATAGAAGCAGGCCAAGAATAGACCCTGTGGGACCCCAGAGCACACTGTTTTGCAGGAGGAGATGGTGGTGTTTAGCCTGACTTGTTGTGACCGGCCTGAGAGGTAATACTTGAACCAGGCAGTTGCCTCTGGGACCACATTCAGTTGTGGAAGGACACAAAGCAGTAGCTCATAATTGACTGTCTCAAATGCCTTGGTTAGATCCACATAGATCGCACCTGCAATTGATCCTGGTCTAGGCCTCATGGATGAACGAGGTGAGCTCAGAAAGTGCAGTGACTGTGCTATGGCCAGTCTGGAAACTGTGCTGTGCCTGGCAGAGAAGGTTGTGTTTAGTTAGGTGTTCTGTTATCTGGTCCGAGACTATTTTTTCCAGGTACTTTGGAGAGAGTGGAAGTATTGAAATCGGTCTATAGTAGCTTATGTTAGTGGGTCGCTGCTCTTCAGAATGGGAGTGATTATGGCTCTCTTCAGGTTGAGGGAACTGACCGAGGCAAAGAGAGAGAGGTTGAGAATTTTAGTAAGGTGGGGTAATATGATATTCAGGGTCAGCCGAATGAGTTTAAGATTTAGGGAATCATTGCTGTAACAGGAATTGGAAAGCTTTGGCAATGTAGTGTTTTGCCTCATGGCAGGAGATGACTCTCAGCCTGAAAGGTATCAAATCTACATTACACAGGGTGTCGGGGAGGGTGGGGGAACAAGGTTGAAGAAATTAGGAGGGAGTATGGGAGAGGTCCAGAAGGGGAGTTAAGGGCTTCAGCTATAGTGGAAGGATCTGGGTGACATCTCTGTTTATAGTGAGTTGGGTAGTGGGGAGTGCAATTTCCCACTGAGGTTCTTTATGTTGCTCCAGAATGTTTGCGTCTCCCAAAGGGTGGTTAGGGTTTGTTGGTAGTAAGTAGCTTTCACCTGCCGTGTAAGGCTCATGTACATTTATTGCGGCCTCCGGTATAGCTGTCATCCTGCATGCATTGGGAGTCAAGAGCCTTATGCCAAAGGTTGTCCCTCTGTTGGAGCAGGTTAAGTAGTGAGGTGTGATCCGGGGTGGTTCTAGTTTTCACTACTTGCTTGGTGAGGGGCGAAAATGTCACAGGCCTTGTTGAAAGTGGTTATAAAGTAGGCGAGTGCTAGGTCTACTGGCTGCGTGGTGTAAATGGGGAGCCAATTGCTGGTAGTTAAATGGGCTTTGAGTTTCTGTAGGTCTCCTCTTTTAGCCATCTCTGCATAGAAATTTTGGGGGCAATCACCGGACCACCAGCAAGTCACCGGGAGTAGTCACTGACAGAGTCAGGGAGCACCATGGCCTGGGAGAGGTTCCGTGGCCTGTTGGTGAAAATGAGGTCTTAAAAGGTGGAGGTCCCAGATCTATTGTCCCTTCTGGTTGGAGAGGTGATGAGTTGGGCAAGATTGTATGCCAGGGCAGTGTCTTCAAAGCTGGATGAGGCTGGGGATAGCCAGTCAACATTGAAGTCATCCATTATGATGATTTCACTAGTATTGGAAGGTGGAAGGTACTGTGGAGGATAGAATCAAAGCGAGTTTTGGTTTCTCTGGGGATATAGGCGAAATGATGAGGAGTGTTTTGGAACCCAGACTGAGTTTGACTATAAGTGTCTGGGCGCCATATTGTGGTGCGAGGTTTGTACTTCAGAGGCATGGGTGAGGATTTATATAATTGCACAGCCACTGCCTCTCTTGCTGGTCCTATCAGCCCGGAAGAAGGAACAATTACTGAGGGAGACAGCATCATTGGGTATTCTATCAGAGAGCCAGGTCTCCGAGAGGGCTAGGATGTCTGGTGCATGCTGGGCAATCCAGCCTTGGAGAGGTGTGTTTTTGGTAGGCTACATATATTTAGAGTAGCTAGCAGTAGACTCCCCTAGGGTGGTTTGGAGAGGCCATATAGTGCAGGGTGGTCCTGGGTTGGGAAGGATATTGCCAGATATTAAGAGAATTAGAAGGGTGTGCCAGGCAGCAACCTGCAGAGTTTGGATGAGTGACATTGGGATTGGTAGGGTGTAGGGCTTTTTCACGGGAGGTGGTAACTGGGAGACTGGGAATGACACTTGTTAGAAGGATTAGGGAAGTGAGGGGGATGGTTATGGGGTTAACCAGGGTGGTGGGGGTTGTGGTCTGGGGAGAGAGCTAAGGTACAATGTGTATCATGTGTGGGTGAGAGGGTTAATGTGAGGCATGTGAGAATAAGCCAGCAGAATCAATTTGGCTTGTGTGGGAGATGTTGGAGGACAGGGTCTGAAGTCATCATAGGTAAATAAGTGATTAGTGGAAAAGTTGTGGTAGTGTGGTTTGGGTGCCTCTGGGGGTTGTTGAGCATGTTGTAAGATCCTGTGTATATCTCCTTTTAGTGGAATTGTGTTTGATTCTCAGATTTGCATTTTCTGGGGCAGGTACCCTTTGGGGAGGATACAAATTAATCCCATTCAGCCTTAGAGTACATTCTTGTTTCCATACGCATCTACCAAATCCTCTGATTCACAATAGCGTAACACACAATCAAAGTATTTTGTATCAGGTGAACTCATAACAAAATACCATATTTTGGAGAAACAATATATAGCAAGTGATACATCTACTTGGTCACTTTTTCAGGTGTTTCATCATCCAGTTTGTTTGTACCATATATACCAAACAGAAATTCAGTCTCCATTTCCTTTGTTTTGATAAGTATCAAAAGACATAAGTACATGATTATAATCTTATTTATCGTATCATTCTGGATCATCAATGGGCCTCTACCTTTCCATCTGCATCTCTATCTATAAATCTTCCCCTTCACCTTTACTCCATTCATCTCCATTCCTGTTTCTTAGATTCACAAGGGAGCTGTGGTTCAGTTCCTTCCTATTTTCTATCTTCTACTCCAGATACAAACTTAACTTGAGAGTGATTTACTGATTTGTCTCCATCTAATAAGATAACATCCTTTTAGCCTTTCACAATTTATTTTGTTCTTTTCCTGGATTTCTTCCGGGATACCGTGAGCTTCTGCTAGCACCTTTCTTGGATTTTTCAAATTTCTGTTTCCTAATTCTTTTCTGATTTTGTCTCTTGCTCTGTATAAACTATAGACTCTTCTCTTGTAAAATGAGATGTAGCCTCACCTGGTGCTCCCTATTTATTTTCCACCAAGCTTCATTGCCAGGAAATTTGTCAAAGGGCATTACAGCAATGGCACAATGCCAACAGTCAGCATTGTTCTGTCAGTAGAGTTGAAGAAAGTGTTTTTGCAGGCTTCACCCCTCACTCCCCACATTTTTGGATAATCAGCCCTAGTTGGAGTTGTTTCAGGAGGAGGCGAATACTTGAGAGCAGTGTCAAAATATTATGGACCATTACAGCAAACTGCCGATTTTGTTGCTGTAATGGGCTCTGTGGTATTTCTGTCGCTGTTTCAATGGTATATGTTTATTTTGGGGATGCTGTGTCAGTTTGAGACTCAATACTGGAATATTCTGAGTAAGGTTCATTGATTTTCTTTGATTAAGAAGGGTTTGATTATAAAAAACATCAGCTTTTAAATTAACTATTTCTTCTTTTATAGCCCACAAGTTCTATCTCAAGACCACATTAGCATAAGTGCTATAATTTTATTGTAAGTGCACAAAGCTCCATCAACATCTGCTGTCCCCTCATACAGCAAAACATAGACCTCCTGACGCGTTTCACATCCCCTGGTGCTTAGTCATATAGCACTTTTCTGCACCTTACTAAAAGACTGGCTCCAATTTTGGGTTATACTATGAATCTGGAAACTGTGAACTGTGAGTAGCCTGTGCTGGCATTTGCTTTTTATTTTCTCACTTGTTGTAAGCCAAGCACGGCACGCCACCCAGGTGCAGGCCCCAAACCATTGCAATTTATAATGTAAAATAATATTAGTTTCTCAGCTATCTTAACATTTCATAATCAATGACTTGCATCGTTGAAGACATATTTGAGATCCTCAGTATAAAAGTTCAGGAATATCTAAAATCTAAGTGCAAAACACTTTCTAAGGCATTAGCAAAAAGTATGCAGATTTCAAGTCTCAGCTCAAGAAATAAGTTTCTTTAATATCTGGATTTACCAAATCTACCTTCTTGCACATGAGATGGAATACTATTTTGGTTAATCGCTGATTCCATGTCAGCTACTGAATCAGTGCTTTCAGGGAGATGGAGTGGATAAACTGGAATACGGTTGGCTGCAATTTTATCAATAGAGTCCACAGAAGATCCTGCACAACTAAAAAGATTAAAATGTTAAATATTTCACACTTTTCTAAGGAGAGCAAAGACAGCGGAAAAAAATCAAAAATGTTTTTAAATCAGATTGAATGAAATCAAGAATATTTATTTACCAGCATTAATGGTGCTTTCCAAAATGTATTGTGACCTTAGAGCATTCTACAGTTCAGTCAGTACACCACTGTGAAAAGATGGAGTTTACAGAAGAGGAGCACTGAGTTTGCACAGATTTGATCGTAGGGGTTTGATCACATGACCATAAAACATAGATCAGATGAATGGAATAAACCTGGAAGTTTTAAATACTAAAATTAATTTTATTAAGGGTTTTATTAAAAGATATCAGTATGTAAATATCTGCTATGTATTTATTTAAATACAGGAACAATCTGATTAGGATTCTTCTAGTTTTAATCCTGGAAATTGAAACAAATAAATTAAAGAATCGGTCCTTCTTCAATAAAACAGTTTTAATCTGTTAAATCAAATATATGAATTCTTCAAAGGATGTGAAAATCATATGATGCTTTATCGATTAGGGAAGAAATTATAACAAAACCAAAGCAAAGAGAACCCCTTCCTAAACACTTAAATAATTTATATATTACTCTACACCAGTTTCCGGACAGGGTGATTTCACTTCCCTACACTTTTCTGTCTCTGCAACAAAATTCTGGAGCATCAATGGGGAACAATGTTCAGTCAATAGTCAGAACTGAGCGGGTGAAATGGAGTGATGTCCCATACTATAGTAAATCAGCAAGCCAGAGTATCACAAGCTTCAGAAGCTTCAACAGCCAATAAAAGTTCCAGATATTACTTTTTGCTTAAAGTGTCTTCACTTTCACCCCTCATGGGGTTTATCTCCACAGGGGACCACGAGGCTCCTGCCGCCCACAGACTTCTATCTCTGGGTATCCCCAGTTGGCAATGAAAAGAAATAGATAAATCAAAAGGAGACACACAGTCAGCCTGGAAAGACCTTTGAGACTTAGCAACACTGAATAAACTAAATGTTGAATATCCTTTCATTCAGTGCACAGGCAAGTGGCATACCTGTATTTAGCTACAGTAGTTCAATGCCTTCTCAAGGTCCTGCTCCCACTTCTCCTCCACAACAGTGCAGCCTTCAGTCTCCTTGCTCTCAGTAAGCTCCTCCTCTGAGAACTCGTGCTGTTACTATCAAAAGCATGTGTTAGCATTATCTCAGTTCATCCACAGTATGAATTAATACCTGTATGTACAGTCAGAAAGTATCCTTTTTCAACTCTCTTTAAACTCCTCCATCTCTGACTCCCGGACTGTCTCCAGTGAGGACACTTGGCATGACCCTGTTCTGTCCACCTCAAGTCCCAGTCTTACTTTCTGGTGGGGGGGTCCCACTTCACTTCCTCTGATCCCTGCCCCCTGGAACTAAGCCCCTGAGGCAGGACCATGGACACCTCTGGCGACCTTTCTAAAATCTAGACAGGTGACCGGGGAATGAAGGAGCACTGGAGGTAGGCTGAAGGACCCAGCACTGGGTTTGAGGTTGGCCACTGGACCCACCATTGCCTACCAAGGGCCAGGGCCATTTCCTTGTTTACCCACTGGAGCATCAATGTGCAATGACATGTGTGCTGGTGTTCTGCTGATGTCCACTGCTACTCCATCCTATACAGCGTGGTTCCTGTAGGACCCACAATCTCCATCAGGGGCCACTAAGGAGTTGAGCGAGGCCCACAACCCACCCCAGGAGAGGAGAGAAGTCCTTTGAAGCTCAGTCCTCTCCACTCTCTGCTGACCCCAGTGATCTGAGTACATTACAAACCCTGGTTGCTGGTGTGGCACAAGGTGTGACATCCAGTGTCTCAATCCTCAGTGCCACCAGGCCAGCTAGAAAGTATTCTTGATAGGAAAGATTTTCAGAGGAAACAGACAGTGTTTTTACATTTTTGTTATACTTTAAATCTGGGTGTGTGTGAAGTCAGTTAGGGATAACCAAAGCACCTTGACTGCAGCCACTAAATTTTTGCTCAGGGGTAAATTAATGCCTGGTGAAAACCACAGGCATATAGAGATATTGCAGTAGCATAGTGTGAATGCGAAGGCATGTTTCAGTATACCACCCAGGCACTATCAGTGACTGTATCTGCACACCCCAGCCCACCACTGACCAGAGGAGGCATGACTAATTGGTGTTATGGGGCTTGTAGGAGCAAGTTGGCTGTTAGGACCCACAAATGGTGGTTGCTCCTCTGGAGTAATCTGCCATATTCATACCTTGATATTCAGATGACCACATAGTACTTCAAGGCTTAATGGGGTCATCTGCATTCCATTAGGGCCTCATTACAGGGCCTGAGCAGAGTTTGCAACCCTTCACAGCGCATGCCAGGGCTGACCAAAGCCTATTCCTGGTGTCCAGGGATTCTCCCCAAATAAAATGCTATTAAATGCATAGAAAAATGCCCCATCGAATCAATGGAGTGCACACTAGCCTTTATTTTCTTAAATCACAAAACAGTGTTATGTGTGCCAGCATGCAGGCATGTCTGTGGGTTCAGAAAGTGGTCCAGTTTCACCAGGAAGCTATTTATGAGTAAAATAACTCTGGAACACTGCTGAAATAATGGATTTAATGATACCCATCAACTCTGGGCTAGGTGAGGTATCATTTATGTTTGGGGACCAGAAACTAGCAAGCTGCTCTTGAAGTTTGTTTATGTATGGAAGGAGGGATCATAGGAGGAAATAATGTTCAATGATTTTTATTCACATATGTGTAAGTTTTGGCATTTGAGAGTTTTCAGTGAATAAATGTGGCTGCCATGCTTGTGATAGCAATCAGGGTGAGTGAAGTAGCCATGAATTTTATAAGTGATTTGCCCCAATTCCAAAGCCCACTGTCTGAATGTGTTTCAACCTACAGTATGCATTTCAGGGATTAACATATGGGTTTCAGAACTTATTAAACCAATCAGGAAACAGGAAATTCCCAACCTATTTTATAATACATCTTATATCACAATTAGCTCAGGGTGGGTGGGGCCATCACTTTATTTTCAACAAGTCTTAATTTTGACATACAGAGTTTACTGTACTGTTTGTGCTCCCTCAGCAAGCATTTTCATGTTGACTGTGCTCTGTGTATCCTCATACACCATACACCAACTTGCCTGATACTTGCCTACCTGCCTGCCTGTTTTCTAACCTTTATGTGATAATTTTCTAGTTACCATGTGGCTTTTACTGTGTGCACTGCCATATCACACCATAATGCCTACCTATCAATTTCCTGATCCTCAAAATCTGACTTTTCAGTAATAGTAAAACAGGCGGATTAATGTTATTTCTGAAGTTCACTGAGCACCACTGTAATGATGCCTAAGAAACATACTCTTCCAGCTTCATGCATGCTTTCTTACTCTTCCTTCTATGCTGCTTTGTGTGATTACAAAACTACACTGACAACATTCCTGTGCTACTATTGTATGGTAATACCTTTCCTTGGCAACCTCTCTTCCCTGGTCTGTGTCAACAGCATTGTGTGATAGCAGGTACCTTGTTGATATTCTTATCAGATTCAACTATTTGCTAATTAGTTCATCTTTTTGTGTGATCCATATAGCTGATACAGACAAAACCAGGATAACATATATTATGAACTGGTGATTAAATGGAGAAAGCTGATTGGCCAAGAGGTTTTGAAGCCGTGATGATATCGGGCTACATCATCACAGCTTCAGAAAACCTCCGTCACCAGCCTCCTCACTGCCAAAGAACTCCTCCCACTGCAATGTTCCCCATCACTCTCACTCCGCTACACAAAACCCAAAGACAACACCTGCTGTGGTCTTCAGCAAGTCAGACCTCGAGACAGTCACCTTAACCAAAAACAAACAAAGCCATCAAATCGTCACAGAAATTGCCTGAGTACATTAAAACTACCGCTGATAACAGCGCACAGAAAACTACCCGCTCTGTCCACACAAGTGGCACAGCACTACCACTGCCTCCTGTATTATCCACAGACACCTTCTGTCTCTGGTCATAACTGCACTGCTCTGTGAGCCTTGCAATGTAGGTCACTATCCTCTCTTTTCCTGGAGTTCTGAGGCACACGCTCCTCTGCCCACTTTGCACACACACTTCCTTTTTGGTCCAAACTTCCCCGCCATCAGCTACTCCTGTTTGCCTCCCGACAATGAGCTTGTGCCACGGGCAACTTTCTCAACCACTTAATCCATACACAAAAATCAGTTTCTAAGTTAACACCGATATCCCCAAAAACTAGCTCGATGCCTTGAAATGGAGTTTTTTAACCGCTTTCAAAACTAAAGTCGTGACTCTGAGCAAGTGCATCTGTGGCTGACACTGGTGCACATGCTCAGAATCACAACTTTAGTTTTTCAAAAAGGTTCAACTAAAAAAATAAGTCTTCTTTCAAGCAGTAAACTGCGTTTTGAAGCAGTATCAACTCAAAAACTCATTTGTATGTTAGGATAACAGCAGTTAAAAATCCATTGACAGCGTGCTCCCGCCCGGACTGGATTGCCAGTGCGATTCCTGTTCAGTGACGCAAAACTTCTCTCCCCTCCCAACAAGCAACAACAAATTAAAGAAAAAAATGCAAAAATAAGTCATTCTAGTACACATAACCTGCTGTTTCTCATCATACTAGGAAAGCATTACAACAACACCACTACCCACAGTAACATCTAAATGAACTATTTCCGAAATGTGTCCCTACACATTAGAATATGTGTTATTAAAACATTTTCTACAAACTTTTTTATTTATTTTATTAAAATATATATGGGATCCAGTTCATAATAGCAATAATGGACTCCAAGGTGTGGTATATCATGGGATATTGTCACTTCGGGTCATTGGGCGCACTCGGCCTGCAGCCTCGTGCCCAACCATCTGAGGCATGTGACATCCATGATATACCACACCCTGTCATGCATTATTGCTTAATTATACAATGGAAAGAAAGAATCCTAGCTTCTTATTGGGCAGTTGGTTAAACAGCAGCAGGATGTTATCCTACAATATCCCTGCTGATTGTTTTAGGCTATGATGGTTGAGCTCTTTCTTTTCTTAAGAAACAAAATATTTTTACACACGAACAAAAACATTCTTTCAAATTATTTTTTAATATAAAACAACAAGCCACTGTATAATAGAATAATACCCTCCAGGAGTGGGTGTTATGCTAGGATAACATCCCTTCTCGGGTGTTGGATGCCCTCGGCCAGTGGCCTCGGGCCCAACCACTGGAGGTGAGGTTATCCCAGCATAACACCCCACCCTGTCAGGCATTATGCCTTTAATGAATCCTGGGTATGCTGACATTGTCATCAACATTTGACCTGGAGTGGATCTATTTAGTTAGTTTTATTTATTTATTTTAAAAGTGGTAAATGGGAAAGGGACACAAGCCAAGGCTCATTTCAGATGTGACCTGGGGAAAAGAGAAGGGATTACAATAAATTACATACAGCAGTAATGAAACATACATAGTTTAACTAGTGGATAATTAAGGAACCCATCAGATCCTAAATTGTCTTGCTAATGCACTGTTCAAGAAACTCTAGTAACAATGGTCAACAGTGAAATAATGCGCTACTGTATATATTTAAAATAGTTGACCCTGTGAAATAAAACTATTTTAACAGAGTGCAACTTTCATTACTGCATGTGAAATAATTTTGTTTTATGATTGATGCTGTGTTAACATATGGATGCATCTATAATCATTCATATCTGATGACTGTTCTGTAATGTTATGACATACTTTCCTTTTAGTATCAATTGCTGCTGGATGCTTTTAAATGCAAGTATTATGCTTACATTTTATTATCTGTTTATAGAATGCATGAAGACCATAGGTAAAAAGGCAATTAATTATTTACTGCAATGGCATTTTAATGTCCTGTGTACTTATTGTATTTATTGGAGTCTAAGCACAGCACTAGTTGGCCTTCAACTTCAGGCAAACATTCCCTGAAGTTTGAGCAGGTTCCTTGTTGCAGGCAAGGAGATTTTCTATGTTTGTACTGTTTAACTTTTCAGCAGATCAGAGTTGAGTTCTATTTCTGCACACTAGGAAGAGGGCAATCACCAATTAAATGAACTTCACTTACTACCTCTACTAATTGGTGCTTGGAGCAAGTTCAAGATTAGATCCCAGATGTTCATTATAGCAGCACATTTGTCCATAAAGTTTTCCAATCTATTAGTGGATGTTTGGGCAGTGAAACTAGTTGTACTCAGCAAATTCTAAGGAAATGGGTACTCTTCTGCCAGTAAATACCAAGGCAGGCAATTGTCTTCAGCAAAATGAATGCTAATAAAGAATTAATTTCACCTTGTCAACTATGTGCAATTAGTCGAAATTCTGTTGCAGTAGATATTTCACTGTACATACGGGCAAAATAAAAGTTGGGTTGTCCATAAAAGTAACATAAATTGTCTGATGGCACCCCAGAGGAAAGAAGGAAGCTTAAGGGATGGGAGGGAAGGTGGAAGAGACAGGAGGGGAAGGAAGGAAGGGAAGGGAAGGGAAGGGAAGGGAAGGAAGGAAGGAAGGAAAGGGAAAGGAAGGAAAGGAAGAGGAACAGACAGGGCTGGAGGGAGGAGCTTAGAAAGGTCACGAGAATGACAAGGGAGAACAGGGAGGAACAGGTGAGATCATAATGGACAGGTGATGATGCATACACCTGAAGTGGGTGTCTGATTGTCCAGGGCATGGCTTGTAGGGGTCCTTGCAAGGATCCTTAGGGGGCGTATATAACCTTGGTTGAGGGTTACTCTCCCTCTTTCTGCTGGGATTTTTAGTTTACATTGGATCTCAGCACAGTATTGGCAATTTGGACTGATTTGTTTACACCACAAGTTAAGGTATTGCAACTCTAGGGCCTGGGCCTCCAGGCCCTTGAGGGTTATTTGATGTTAGTAAAGTTTCCTGGGGACTAGTTAGAAACATTTGTGGCTTCAAGTTTGAAAGAGGAGTTTTTATGCCTGGTAGAGATTAGAAAGTAAATTATTTAAAGATTTAATAAGGAAAATAAGACATATAGGCTTTGGGGCCTGCAGACCGCATGACATACTGCATGGCACGCCAGGCCCAGTAAAGATATGTGTGGCATTTGACTGGTTTTGAGAATTGGGTTTGACAAGTATAATGTTTTTTCAGCATTTTAAAGGATTCACAAGTACAGGCATTTTGTTTAAACAAAAAGAGAAATGGTGGGTATTTATGATGAGCGGTAGGGCTGGGAAGCATATTCAAGCTGTAGTGGTTTATTAGTTGATACTGCTCATTGCAAAATGGAGCATTCTTTGCTCACAGAGTTTGGGAAGGCGTTGTTGGTATGCTGGTTGCTGGCATTTAGAATGGAATGGCATTTAGTAGCATTTCGCTGTAAAAGGATCTCATGCTTGGCATTTGCTTGGCATTTTTCCTGGTCTGAATTGGGAAGGCACTGGAAAGAAAAATGGCTGGGTTGTGTTCCTGACCAGCCACAACTTCAGCTTTACAATCTGTTTTCAGTGTTCTCTGACATGGGGAAGGAGTGGAGAGCTGAAGCCGCCAGGAACAGGAGCAGGGCATTCAGGCCCATGTTTAATTTAGAAGGCAATAAAGGTGAAGTGTCTGGCCTAGAGCTACCAGCCGAACTATTGGGCAGAAAAGCACCAAGGGAGTTCTCAGTCAAGGGAATGGGCCAAAGTGGGCTGCAGCTGTGTGGGAACACATGATGTCACCTCCGAGCCCTGCAGTGGTTCCTCAGTGGGAATTCCTATCCTTGGCAAAGTAGCCACTCATTTGTGCAAGCGACAGCACAGAGTGCAGGGAAAACCCAGCTGCAGAGGCAAAAGGAGGTGTGGTATGGTACACCAGCCCAGTGGGGCAGCGGCCTTGTTTGGGTGGGGGGTTATGTGAAAACAGAAGGTGGGGGACTGAAGGTGCATTGTGGCAGGAGCGGCAAGGAAGGGAGGGATCTGAGGTGGTTGAATTGGGCTCAGAGCATCACATTTTGTGTCAGAGTGGGGGAAGGGCCAGGCTGCGGGCATGCTTCACCTCGGCGGGGGTCACCAGAAGGCACTGAGAAGACTGGGGGCTGGTCAGCCGAGGCTCATGTTATTCACCTGGGGAAGGAAATTGCAAGTGGCAGATGGCAAGGGGCTGGAGAGAGTTTGCCTGGGGGTCTCAGGAGGCTTGTGGGAATATGAGGGTGACCACATGGTGTGGAGTCTGTCATCATTGCCACGCCACCATTTAGATGGGGGCAGGGTCTGATTTCACTGGAGAAACTGGTGGGGAGGACTTTTGTGGCACATAATTGGAGCTGGGGTTAGAACAACCTTGAATTTCTGGCATTTCAGGTACCATAAATCACTGGGAGCTATTATGCCTATTATTGGCAGTGATGTCCACTTTTCCTGATATTAGGCATTTAGACAAAAATACCTCCCCTTCCCTTAGCCATTACTGGCAATGACCTCCTGAACTACAGGGAGCAGCTGGATAGCAATGTCAGGTTGGGCCTAGGAGCCAGAGGCACGCCCACGGTAAGCCTATCGGAAATAAATAAAAAGAGAAGAGGTCACTTTGAAGTCACCTCCACAGAGATTGGGTATGGTTGTCATTGAGGGCTCGTGATCTGGTTGCTTACGGTGCCTTACAGCTAACAGAAAATGGCAATGTTGCCCATTGGGAGGGCAAGAGTGAGAATGGCATCTCCACTGTGTTGGGGGTTGTGAACAGATGGACAGCGCTGGGTTTACACTGAGGGTCCCTATTTTCATGGGATTACTGCCGCTTAGGGGTCCAATTATTATCTGGTACTCTGGAGTTCCCCACCAGCATTGTTCCACTGTTAGAGGCAAACACCAGCTGGAGTGGTGAGAGATGGAATGGTCATACAATTTGTTCTTTGCAGTTTTCTTTCATTCTAAGCATTTATTCATAGATCATGGCACCTAATAAGGTAACCCTCCAGTCTCCAGTGCCAAACTGAGATCAGAGGCAGCTGCATTGATGACCAAGATGACAGAGCTGATAGACAAGACAGCAAAAGGGAGGATGAAGAAGCAGCTGAGAGAAGCCTAAACAGCCAGCTGGACCAAGAGGTAAAGGGCTAGAGGTAAGTGCCTAGGGGTCCAGTCTGTTCCCATTCCTGAGCTCACAACGGAACCAACAGACCTGGATGCGATGGGGGTAAGGATACAGGACAGCCCATGGGAGAAGGCAGTTTAAAGGAATCTATGGAGGGTTATTAGCGGAAATTTGAGACCAAGGGCTGGGTACTATGGAAAAGATTTTAGCGGAATTTAAGAGAGTAAAATGCAGTAAAGGGAAGCCTAAGGGTTTGGAAGGAGACACAGCTGGAGGAGAACTATACGATGCTCCTCACGGTATATCATTGGGACATCACATACCAGCCTCCATAAAGGATAAGATTTGGAAAGGGAAGTGAGTGGATATATTTGGCCTCTGAGTAAAAAAAACAGCCAAGAAATACAAGCAAAGGGAGAAATTGTTTAACCAGGAAAGGCACCCTAAGCAGAAGCTTATTTTCAGGTGTGACCTAGGAGCACAAGGAAGTTAAGTGACTTGCTCAGGGTCACTGAGTATGCAAGTGGGGTTGTGAGTTCAACCCAGGTCTTCAGGTTTGCAGCTCAGAGCCTTAAACCACTACGCTATACTACAGTGGGAAATTCAGAAATGGCGGTGGCACTAGCAGTGGTGGGACATAGAGGAAGAAGCCACATATAAGGAATGAATCTGGACACTTGGCAAGCAGGTTTTTTTATACAGTGCCATTTTATTGGAAAACAGTCAGATTTAGCTATCCTCCTGTTGCATACACAGCCATTATTAGGGATGCCTATAAGGCACAGAAAGGATAAGGATGGCTGGAATATGAAGAGGTAGTCAGGCAGTTGATGACTCAAGGGGATTTGAGATGGGATTGCAAGCATTCCGAGTTATGGGTGAGGACCTGTCACCCAGGTGGGGGCAGCACTGTAGCCGGGCAAAGGCAGCAGGTCAGGGGTGACCAAGTTTAAATCATGTTGGGCTATAAGCAGAGTGGCATGCATCTGGGCCATCTGCAAGTTCAAGCACACCTGCTCTAAGTGTGGGGAATGCGCCCAGTGACAAAGTGCAGAACACCTCTGATCAATCTGGGGTGTGAGTGGGAGTGTGCAGCCCTTTCGGGGGTCAGAGGTACAGGTGGGAATTTTGGGAGCAGGGTAGGGGTCTGGGAATGGAGGGATACAATTCCAAATATGGTTGGAATGAATATTCCAGTGGAAAGGTTTCATGATGGGACTTCATGCTGGGCTGAACACCAATAAAACAAGAGGAAGTGGGGGCATGGCAGCGGATTACCGGATCATGAAGGGGGGTTTGTTGAGGAGGGTTTGTCCAGGGGGTTTGTTAAAGTTCTCAGGGACAGGAAGGGGTAGGCCAAGAACCTCTCATCAGTGAAGGAAAAGAGGACATAGTGCATCAGAAATTGAAATGAGAAGGAGGCTAACAGGGTGGAAAGGCCTTTCGAGGCTCCCTGTGTGGTCAGTTTCAGATATCCCTTGGGACTGGTGCCCAAAAACAACCGGGGAGTACTGGCTAATTCACCACCTGTCATATCTGGTAGGCACTTCTGTAAATGACTGTATCCATGACAAGGACAGTGCAGTGTTATACACATCCTCAATTCAGCTGTGCTGCTTATTAAGGTGCTACAGGGGCATTGTCAGCAAAAATGGATATTGAATCCGTATTCCATCTTCTACCATCTGACCGGAGGATTGGGACTTACTGGTTTCCAATTTGTGAGCGGATTTTATTTTGACAAGGCTATGCCATGGGGTGCTCGGCAGCCTTTGAGGCATTTAGCATGATTACAGTGGGTTTTCAGGGACAGCCTGGTAGTACATTACCTGGATGATTTCTTCCTTATAGGGAGTCCAGGACAGAGGTACAGAGGATGTTGGAGGATTGTCAGGCTATGAGTAACAACGTTATCCACTGGCAGAAGGGAAGGCAAAGGGCCCCCAGGGTGATTGAGAGTCGGGAATTGAGTTGTATTCAATGGGGAATGTTTTCTACTGCCTCAAGCCAAAGTGGGGAACTGAAGGAGCTCTCAGCCAGGTGCTGCACAGGAGAAAGGTAGTACAGCAACTGCTGGCTATCTCAATTTTGCCTGTAAGGCAATTCACCCAGGCAGAGTTTTCACACAATGATTAGGACTGGGCATGAGCAAGGCAAAGCGCCACACCATTGTTGACATCACAAAAGAGGTATGGTAGGACCTCTTGTTGTGGAAGGAATTTTGGAGAGTACAATGGAGTGACCTTTGGCAGGAGGGATTGAGTAGACAGCGAGGCACTGCAGTTGTACACGGACACTTCGTGGAATACTTTGGGGCAGTGATGGTGGAACCATGGCCCACCAGTTGAAAGCTCAGGGTTTACAGAAGGATATTACATATCTTGAGATTTTCTATTTGGATAGTGTTGGTGGTATGGGGAAGAGATGAGAAACAAAAGGTGGTCTTCTGGTGTGACAACAAAGAGGTGATAGAGGTAATTAACAGGAAGATGGGACACACTGAGATGGTGACTAGGGTCACCAGGCAACTGGTGCTGCTAGAACTGGACTTGAACTTTCCTTTAGGCGAGGCATGTAGAAGGGGTAAAGAATGAGATCACTCACAGCCTTTTACATTTGCAGGTTCAAGAGGCAGGTTCAAGAGGCTGGCCTCAGGCGGAGATGGTGAAAACACCAATACCAGACCATCTGTGGAAAATTGGATGGCAAGAGCCCAAAGTGTTGTACCAGAGCTCCTGGTAGGCCAACACTCTGAAGGCATATGAAGGGTGTGGAAGCCTTTCAAGGGTTTCGTTGCCACAGGGCATGATGGTAAGTGCACCGCCGAGGAACAGGTAATGAGATTTATGGTAGATAGATGGAAGAGGGGCTGGTTGACTTCTCCATGGCAGTATTTCTAGTGGGCATAGGATGGGTCTGTGTTTCCAGGGGTTGGCCAGAACCCAACAAAAGTCAAAAGGAATGACGTATGCTTTTGGGGTGGCATCAGGGTCTGCATGCAGACACACGAGACCCATAACACACAACATTCTAGTGGCAGTTATGGGGCGGTGGGGCCATATGTCAGTCAGCATCCAAGGCCTGCCTTTTCTGGGAGGTATTTGCATTGCTGTAAAGGGGGCCTTTGGGGTGGGTGAACTGTGTCAAAAACAAAGGTGACATTGATGGAGGTGCAGGGGAGGACATTCAATTTTTTCAAGGAGGCCTGCACATTTGGTTGCTATGATCAAAGATGGACCAGATGGATTGGAGCACCTGGATGCGCATCCCGCACAGTGTATAAGGACAGGTCTGCACAGTGGAAGCCATGGAGAAATACAGGAGCATCCGCCAGCAGGAACAGGCACCTGGTTTCAACATGGGAACGGGGAGTGGTAACTTGTTATCAGGTGGGGGCTGTTGAAGATGGAATTGGCATTTAAGGAGCATGACCTGGCACAGTTCGCCACGTCTTTTAGAACTGGAGCAGCTTCAGAATTAGCCGGGAGGGGGATCTGGGAAGCAATAAAGGAGTTGGGCCACTGGCAATCTGACTGTTACAAGCGCTAGATCAGACTTTGAAATGACGCTTTGTGTTTTCCTCTATCAGCAGGTGATGGGAGGCAATGGATTATGTGGATCCTAGAACACTCCTAGCCTTGAAGGAGTTAGGCAAGTTGGCGAAGGATGGAGAGCCTGGCAAAAGTCCGGACCTGATGCTGGCAGGCTTAGGTTGATGGCACATTACGATGGCTATCAATCAGAAATCCCCATAAGAAGGCAGAATTTCTGTCCAGTGAGATTTGTGCTGCACAGAATTCCATCGGTCAGCTTTTCGGACTGCTGACAGATTGTGCATCCAATCTGTCTCCAGCCCAGAGAAGCTTTTTCTCAGCTGAAATATGAGGAGTTCGCTCAATTCTTCACAGATAAGGTTTCCAGCATCAGGTCTGGCATTGGCCCGGCCTCCTATAAGGGATTGTAGAGATCGGTAGGAGGTGGCATGCACTCGGCCTGTCTGGTCAGATTTTCACCGGCTGGAATTCAGACATTGTGAAGATCATCCAAACATTGCACCCAACCAGTTGTAGTTTGAATCCGGGCCCTACACCCCTTTTAGTGGATTGTGTAGATGTTATCTGCCCAATCATTGTGGAAATTGTCTGAAGTCCTTGAAAGGCTGGTCTTCCAGATCCTCAAGGAGGCGGTCGCTCAATTCACCCTTAAGAAATCCTCCTTAGATCCAGACTGTCTAGCTAATTACTGGCCTATCTCTAACCTGACATTTGTTGGTAGATTATTGAAATGGTGGTTGCACTGCAGTTGGATGATCACCTTATAATTTACAATGTCTATGATACTCTCCAGTCTGGTTTCAGGAAGAGGCATAGCACTGGAGACTGCACTTGTCCGCGTATTGAATAATTTCCAAATGGCAAGAGATCGAAAGGCATGTACCATTCTGTCCTTCTTAATCCTCTGCTGCATTTGACACTGTAGACCATGGCATGCAGTTGGAGTGTCTGTGGTTTTTTGTAGGCTGTCTGGTACAGTCCTCAAATGGTTCCATTCATTCCTCACGGGCAGGTCTCAGAGAGTTGTCACCAGAATTTATTCCTCTGGCACTCACTCCTGCCCTGCGGGTGTTGTAGGGCTTCATTCTGGCCCCTCATGTTGTTTGCAGTGCATGCCATTGGGAGAATTATCAGATGATACAGTCTGAGTTTTCACTGCAATGCACATGATACTCAGCTGTATATGTCTTTTCTGCCCGGACAGGATGATGCACTCTATGTGCTAAATAACTGCCTCACTGAAATCAGAATTGGATGAGTCCCAGCTGGCTGAGACTGAATCTGGATAAGACTGAAGTGCTGGTCATGGACCATGGGTCGGCGTGGCAGGTTTGGGGCTGGTCAGCCTTCAGTCTATTGATTGATGGCATACCACTACCTCAGACCAGGTGCATAACCTGGGCGCTATTTTTGATGATGGTCTAACACTAAAATCTCAGGTGTCGGTGTCATCTAATCCTCTTCTTACCATCTGAGGAATATCACCCAGGTGAAACACTTGGTTCCTCTGGATGATCTTCCAACACTGGTCCATGCCTTAGTCACTACCCACCTTGATCATTGCAATTCTCTACCTAGGGCTACCAGGGTTGATATCCACTGCTTGTGGCTGATGCAGAATGTATGGCCAGGCTTTTGACTGGGACCTCCAGGTCCAGTCATATTGTGCCTGTGCTTTACGGGCTGCACTGGCTGCCTGTTCAGTGGTGAACCACCTTAAGGTTGACTTGCTAACCTTTAAAGCCCTACATGATCAGGGACCTGGTTACCTGCAGGACCTCCTGGTACCCTAGTGCCCCTCCCGTCCTCTCCAATCCACCGACAAAGGATTGCTAGAGATTCCCAGGGTGTGATTAAAGACATCTGGTGCCCGTGCTCTTTTCTTCTTCAGCTCTCACCCTGTGGAATTGTCTACCTCATTGGTTAAGAGAATGCCTGACCGCTGGCAGCTTTAAAACTGAGTTAAAAATATATTTATTTAGCTTACCCTTCCCCAACTATGGTTAAGTTGTTATTTATTGCCTTGTCTTGATTTATATTTATATTCATTGTATCTGATTTCATGTGCAGTGCCTTAGTTTGGAAAAGTGCTATAAAAATAAAGTTTGACTTGACTTGACTATGTCTACTGGGTGGAGAAGCACAAGGCGAGCAGCCAAGGGAGAGGGATTTTGCAAGAGGACTCAGAAGCCCAGATATGATGGAGAGGGATTTGGGGAATGCACTGGTCTCAATTGCTGCCTGTTTTGGAAGAACTTCAATTGCTTTGGGGCAGGCCAGATATATTAGTTATCCACCTTGGGGCAACGATTTAGGGAAGACACCATGGGGTTGGCAGATTTGTGGACCATCAAGGGTTGGTGGCTCAGGTGGTGATCGTGTGGTCTGACATATCAAGGAGGGTTTGTCATCAGGCCACTAGCATTGGAGCAATTGAAAGAGCCAGAAACAGCTAAATAGAAGAGTGGCAGCATTTGTAAGGGATGGGCAGTTTGTGTTCCACACCTGGGCATTAATTTTGACAAGCCACTTATAGGGGAGGGTGCATTTATCCAATAGGGGTTTGGCAGTATTTATGCTGGCTCTCTGGCAGATGGCTGCAGTAAAGCATGGTAGAACCAGGTCCCATAAGGAAGCCCACCATCCAACACAGGCTGGAGGTGGGGGCTAGTGTAAGGGAATTAGGGATAGGAGGGAGGAGGGCTTAGAGGAAGGGGGGAACAGGCAGGGTTGGGGGAATGGCAGGAGGGTGCAGGGCCAGGTAGGCACCTGGGCGTGTTTTTAGAGGGTAGGAGAGGTAGATTGAATGGCTAGGGGTTGGGTCTATGACATCTGGACCTAGCTAAAGTACAGGAGGGAAAATTAGTGGTCGGTGGCAGGGGTTGGATGACGCTTACAGATCCCAAGAGAAGAAGGAGAAATGGTAATTCAATGTAAGATTAAATTGTGTAGTAAATGTAATAAACTGTGCTGAATAAACTGTTATGTTGTAAATATGATGGACCTATGGAGATCTACATAATGTTATAGTGATGTAAATAAATATTTTGCCTTTGTGCACCCATTTTACTTGGATTGGACATTCAAATCATTTCAGAGGGGTGATCATGGGCAAGTAGGGTTGCCAATAAAAGGCAACCTGAATTGTCTGATGGCACCCTGGAGGAAATGAAGGAAGCTTGGGGGATAGGAGGAGGGGGAGGGAAGAGATAGGAGGAGGAAGGGAAGGGAGAGGAACAGACAGGGCCAGAGGGAGGAGCCTAGTGAGGTCATGAGGAATGACAAGGGAGAAAGGGGAGGGACAGGTGAGGTCATGACAGACAGGTGATAGATGATGATGCGTACACCAGAAGGGGTGCCTGATTGGCTGGGGACATGACTTGTAAGGGTCCTTACAAGGGGTTCTTAGGGCTTTATAAGCCTTGGTTGAGGGTTGTGCTCCCTCTTTCTGCTGGGATTTTTGTTTTCCATCCATCTGCCCTGTCACAGGAAGAAGGTTTTGAGTAAAGAGGGCACACAAGAGAAAGGAGCAGATGGAGGACTGAGGGTCCTGGGGGTAGGTGACAGTTCCTGCTATATGGTTTAAGGGTCCTGGGGGCAGATGGACAGTTCTGTGATACTGGTCAAGGGTTCTGGGACAGGTGGACAGTTCCTGCTATACTGGGGAGGTGCTGGAAGAGCATGCACAGTTTCCAAAGGGAAGGAAAGGGATGGTAGAGAAAGGGAGGTTAGAGGAAGAATGAAAGGGAATTAGGGGATAGGGAAGGAGGGGCCTAGAGTGAGGGGAACAGGCAGGGCTGGGGTAATGGGGGAGGGCACATGGGCCAGCTGGCAGGCACCTGAACATATTTGGGGGAGAGGTAGATAGAATGGCTAGGGGTCAGGTCTATGACATCTGCCAGACCTAGGTAAAGTACAGGGAAGAAAGATTGGTGGTCAGTGGCGAGGGGTTGAATGAGACATCCAGACCCTGAGAGAAGAAAGAGAAGAAGGAGAAAGGATAATTCAATGCAAGATTGAATTGTGTAGTAAATGTCATAAACTGTGGTGAATAAATTTATGTTGTAAATATGATGGACTTATGCAGATGTACATAATGTTACAGTGGTGTAAATAAATCTTTGCCTTTGTGCACCCATTTTACTTGGTTTGGACATTCAAATCATTTCAGAGGAAGTGATCATGGGACAATGAACATCTTAGAGAAGAATGGTAACCCAAGTTGACCAATATTTGAAGCTCAGCACAAACATGATATAAAAAGTGGTTGAAAGACATCTTGTAATAAAAAGGGTAAAGTTAATATAACTAGCACCTTTGATGTACTCTTTCTAAACAAGCAACACTTATTTAAAAACAGCTTGCATGGTCACAGCAGACAAAGCACACATGAGTGCTACTATATCTGCCTCAGTGCCTAAATAAGTAGTCTAAAACCAGCTTTACATAGTAATCAAATATTGTAAGCTTCTGTAGGCCAGCATGTATTCAATGATCTTTAAGTTATCAAGCTGTAGCTCCATCCCAAAACAGTATTTTAACCCTTACTGTGCTGCGACATGTATACACGCTCCTAAAAATTATACTTTCTAAATCTTCTGGCAGCCTAATGATTAAGGATGTAAGTGCTGAACAGGGTTATGGCATGTTTCATGTATAATGTTATTCTTGTCTCTTTTCTTAACATAGCAGGCCACCTTTATTATTTTTTGCAAGCAGTATAGTAAACATGAGAGTCTAGCCCTCAAAATATCAATATATAGAATAAGTTATGGGCAACTGTACATTACAAGGTTGTGTTTCCACACTGAAAGGTTCTGTAATGGCATAAACCATGACATCAATGTTTGAGTGGGTTGTAAATGTTACTAGCACCCCAAATTGTGTTACAAACCCATAATTTACACTTGGGTTATTTTCTTTATTTTGTATGCTGTCTGGTTAAAACACTATTTACAGGATTTAAAACTATCACAAATGAAGGAATTTGTTTCCTTGTCAGTACAAAGTGAGTCAAGTAGGCATTGTTTACCTCAGACAGCTGTAACCTGTGAAGAACGTTCATATTGCACGATTGATGCAAGCAATCTAAAACAGCAATTAAATCACACTTGACATCACAACCATTATTTCTGATGTCCCAATTGTCAATTACATATAGAATAAGTAGCAGTATAGGGATTCATGCATATAAATTTGTTTTTGTTTTTCCAGACCTGAATTTTGTGATGACCTCAAAAACCATGAGAGCAAAGTTTGAGTAGTTTGGAATGTCAAAGTTGCAGAGTGACATACAAGTTAATATACCTTCCCCCACCCACATGCCAAACAAACTCCCAGTGTCTACACCCACCTGAGTCCAGCCACCAGCTCAAGTCATAAGACCCTCCCTGCCACCCCTCTCTGACCCCATTAGCATCCAAAAATGTGACTTGTAATAAGTAAAACAGTCCCATGATGCAGAGCTTTGATCTTTTCAGTGCCCATCATGGAAACAGGCCCTACATGAATCAGTGCTGATGTACTGTGGTTTGCCCTAGTAAAAGTGACTGATGGAAAGCTCAGTCAGTATGGTTTATTGGGAGCAAAGATGGTACAATCAGTGTTGGAGCAAATTACTTTTCTATTACTTTCTAATATGTTTGGGAAACTTATTCCAGGAAGCTTCGATGCAGTCACTAGCAAAGGATGAAGTACTAGAAAAAGTAATACATATTACAGTTACAGTTACTTATTTCTTTTATACAAAACAATACAAAAATAAATGACTAACAGATTACATTTATTTGAGAGTAATAGGTTAGTCACTAGTTACTTTAAAATAAATGCAACAAGTTACAGTATGTATTACTTGTATAAAAGACATAAGTAATTGTAATAGAAGGTGTATTACTTTTCCAGTACATCTCCATCCTTGCTAGTGACTGCATAGAGCTTCCTAGAACAAGTTTCCAAAAGTAATAGAAAAGTAACTTACCCAACAATGGTCACAATTCATTCACACACCAGCAGCATTACTCTTAGTGTGGAATTACAGTGGGGCTTGCCAGAGATCAGCCCCAGTAGGTCTGAAGTGAGCTCCAGTAGCTCACATGTCACTCCATTGACTTATAATGGGAAAGGGGGCTCAATTTAAAGATAGGACCCTTATGGGCCCCTCTAGATTCCAGAGCTCACAAAGTGTAATTCCAGCACTGACTGAGAGGGACACTAACAGAGCATATGCTTCCAGTGGGAGAGGGCCATTTTCTTTATTGCAGGTCACATTTTTCTGGGTGTTGTTGTGGGAGGAGAGTTGTGGGGACTTGGGAGGTGGAGGTTGGGTGGGGAATCTTTGATCTGACCTTCTGGTGAGACTTGGTGGGGATGCAGGGAGGGTGTCTGGTGTGCAGTTGGGGGAGGTATGTTGAACTGCTGTGTCAATCTACAACTTTAAAATTCACTAGGGCAGGGGGCAGGAGGGATAGGATGCCAGTAGGTGCCAATGAGGGATGGGATCTGTAGTAGCACCAAAATACTGTAACAGGCAGAACATGTTATTCTTTTACATGTACTCCATTGTTATCTTTCATTCCTGAAGTAGTTTTCTTTTTCCACTTGCACATCAAATTTTCAGTCTGGTTATATTCTGTGTGATTTGCTGAAGAGCCTTTTTTTTCTTTTTTTAACCATCCCTGGAGACAGATATGCCTAGTTCTATTCCTTTTCATTTATTGTCACCTCACTTATTGAGGCACCACAAGTGGCCATCTTGCAGCAGGTGGTTGCTGTTCTTGATCAGTTGTGATGTCACAGATAGTGAGGTCACAGGTCTGATGATATACAATATGAGGCAGACTAGAACTAGCTATGTCCATCTCTAGACAGTGTTCCACAAACCACATCTAGTATATCAAGTACAAAATATTTTAATTAGCAAAAGGAAAAGAAAGCAAACTTCAAAAATAAGAATAGTTCACTGCTTTGGAAAGTTAATATTCATTTCAGGCAGTACACTAGCTCTTTATATTCACAAGTAAGTATTACCAAAGGGTTGACCCAATGGTGTGAGTGTAGCCCTCCATACTACTACCAGGGTGACAAAAGTATTGCTTGTGTACTGACTTTGGGCCAGACATTCAAAAGACGCAAACACTGTGAATGTGCAGAAAGAATGTTAAAGTTACGCCAGAGAGAGTTTCTGCACTTAATGTGACTTTTGCTGCATGTGCTCAGTTTTCAAAAGTTTGAATATTTGCAGACTTTTTCCACAGTTTATGTTATGTGCAGCTGTGGAAAAGGATATGTCTGGTGTTACTAGGTCTAGCATTTGCTCTTAGCTGCAGAAAAAGAGGAATGCTGCATGTGTGCATAAAATGCTAAAATTAGTATTTACACAGGTGTAAGGATTTTCCTATGCTTGAGGGGCTGCACACAGAGACTTAGGGCTGAATTTTTCAAAATGGGGTGGTTCCCATGCACACCCATAGGATGTGCTGCATACCGCTTTTGTATACACTAAGCTAATTTGTAACAAGCTCCTGCTGTACCAGTGGCTCCTCAGTTCTTTCAACATTAAACTCTTACTGTCTGAATATTTTATCCCGCACAGACCCGGCCTCTATTAAATCAGGCTAAATCCCACCCTCCCTGCTACTTTTATTTCCTATTGGTTCAGTGATCCAGGCAACCAGCCAAGCTACTGGCTGCCTTCCTAACCCTCCCTCCTCCTTACAGCACAAGACTCCTTTTCCAGCTATGACTCACTCCCTACTTAGAGTAACCTCTGAGAGTGATCAGCCTATAGGTTTCAGCAGCTTTCCACCTTACTCTCCAGACTCTGCTGCCCTAACTGAACAATCGCTGTTGCCAATCATCAGGATGCACTACTTTGAAACTAGTTGCCTCTGACACTCTGCCTACTACTTGTGCCTCCCTTAACAATAGACCCTGCATTGATTTACCATGAGACCAACATGTCAAACTGTAAAATCCTACCTTACCAACACAGCTCCAAATCTACCATGTCCCAGGGGCAAGAAATCCCTTTGAAAGTTCATCTGCATCTCTGTTTGCCTTTGAATAATGGTTACTGCAAGTATCCTCCCTCCACCACTCTATAACCTGATATATACCAGTTCCCTAATCAAGCATCGCACAGCCAAAATACCCAAACGATCTCAAATCTTCACAAACCTCAAGTGGCACGCTGTCTGTTTGGCCTGGCTACTTCTACCTCTCTCTGTGAATATACACCCTCACCCTGGCCATATGGCAAGTCCTCACCTCTACATGCCATAAATCATGGCAGGCTCACCCTAGTAGCCCCCATTAATATTTGCAGCCTATTTGCTAAACAAGACTCCTTACAAGTCTGGGTCACCCAGCACCAGCCTAATATCCTTTCAGTTGTGGAGACCTGGCTCAATCCTAGGATTGCTGATGCTGTTGTTCAACTACCAGGCTACACAATCTTTAGGCTAGACAGGATTGGCAAGCAAGGGAGTGGCTGTGCTCCACTTAAAAGAGCACCTCCAGGCACACATTTTACCTAATGTCACATCCACCTGTAACACCCAACTCCTTGCAATAAAAGTTATGCTTTGAACAAATGGAAAACTTTAAGTTTCATCTGTTTATACTCCCCCAAGGACCAACATAATGGTTTTAAACTATCCACGACTTTGTCTGACCATCGACAAAACACTGCACTAATAATAATGGGTGATTTCAACATCAACTGACATCCCTGAAGTAGGCCCAATCAAAGATGCCCTAGCTGCACTAAATATGTCAAAACCAGTATGCTCCCCACTCAAATTAATTACCGTATGGGAACTAACTCTCTTATTGACTGGCTCATTACAAACTGACCAGAAAGGATAGTAGGCACACAGTTCTTCCTGACTCCATTAGCTAACATTCTCCTATACTCTGCTGCTGGTCTAATAAGTACCCTAAGGTTCCACCTAAAACTATCACAAACAGATTGCTGAAAAAGGAAATTGAGGCCTTTAAAGAACACCTATGCCATCAAGACTGGAGCTTTCTAGACACCACTAACAATGTAGACATCGCACTCAATGGACTAACTCATAATTTTGTCAAATCCTGTGATATTTTGCCTCTGTCACTAAACATAAGATCCGGACTCCAATAACACCTGGATCATGCCTCAGCTCCTGCAGTTAATGAAATGCAGGGATGAACTATGGGAAAATGCTCAGTATTCTGGCTCACCTTCTGATCTACAGAGTTATGAAACAGCCAAGAACAATAGTACCTGAGCGATTCGGAAGGCCAAAAGCCACCGCTTCAGAATTAAAGTAACCAACTCTTGGGGAAACTCCAGAAGATTCTGGGAAACATCAAGTTGCTAACAGGTAAACCTAATAAGACCTCCCCTCCATTCTTAATGTTGAAGAAACCCCTACATTGGACCCCAAGATTATAGCAGCTATATTTAACAAGGCAGTCACTGACCTAAGCATGTAATGCCTCTGAACTTCCTTGAATCCTTGAAGGATGACTCTTTCATAGGACCCAGGGACCACCATGGCTCCTCACTCCTCTTCTACTTGAAAGTTGTCACCTAGCCAAGGTGAAAAATATCTGTCAAAAGTACTGGCAAATCTAGGGCAAGCAGTGACTCTTTTGATCTCAAGCTTGCCCTTGATATTCTCCTCATTCCACTAACCAAAATTATTAACTTATCCTTACCTCTGGGAAATTTCCTGATTTTGGAAATCCAAGATGGTCACACCTGTTTATAAAAGCAGGGATCAAACTAACCACTCTAACTACAGACCTATTTCAATCCTTCCCTCTCTCTAAAGCACTCAAACACATCATTCGGATCAGTTGACAGACTACCTTGACACCTATCAACTGCAGTGCGGCGGCAACAGCATTTTCCAGAAGCATCACAGTACGCTGCTGCTCTAGTCAAGTTTACTGGCTTCATTCAATGCCTTAGACAGAGAGCTCTTGGTGGGGAACCTACATTGACCTCACCAAGGCCTTCAACACTGTTAACCATGAACTGTTGTTGAATCAATTAACCCATATTGGTCTCTTTTCTGAATTGGTTGCTTGGTTCAGGAACAACCTCTCTGGGAGAGAGCAAAGAGTCAAAATCCAAAATGTTCTCGCTGACAGCAGGCCGGTATTAACAGGGTGCTCCAAGGCTCCATTCTTGGCCCTCTTCTTTTAGTTTGTTCCTTAACCAACTCCTATTGGCTGTTAAAGACAACATACTACTGTATGCAGATGACAGTACGCTTTTTCAAGCCACTGCGACCCTACTGTTCTAGAAAGTCAAATGCAATTCAACTTCTCTGCAGCTGAGCAATGGTTCCTCAGTTCAGGTTACTATTAAACTACAAAAGACAAAGATCATGATATTCATTGTCCCCCAATAAGCAACACAATCTTTTCAACTACAAATCTGCAACAAACTTAATTTCCCTTGAAATGGTACACTGTTTCAAATATCTTGGAGTAACATTGGACAACTCATTGTCATACTCACAGCATATCCATTAAGTTGCAAGACAGCAAACTCTAGATTATGGCTGCTCTATAAAATAAACAATGCTTAACAAATGAAGCCCTGAAAATGGAAGTCACTAGCTCTGTGCTATCGATCATCATCTATGGCCTTGTAGTATATGGTACTGCATCCTCCAAGGCCCTTAGAAAGGTGAAGACTACACTTAACAAGGCCTGTAGGCTTGTCCAGAATGCAAACCAGATGACTCACATGTGTAAACTATATGATCAGACTGGTTGGTTTAACTTGTAACAGTATCATGTCTGTCTGCTGGCTAAAAATCCACCTTTGGACTTATCCCAATGGGTGCTAAGAACCTCCTTAGCCTACTCTGACTCTGTCAGAAGCACTAGGAGCATAAGCAACCACTCACTCAAAGTCCCTTCCGCCACACACACAAAGCCAGAGGTCCTTGAACTACCATGCACCCTCCTGGTTCCACTCTTGAGTAGACTTACAGAAGGAAGTTAGGCTTGGACTGTTTAAGTCTAAACTTTGTACCCTGCTTGCATATACCAGTGGATGTGACTGTGGGACCTAACCATCCTTCCAACCTCCTTATGCCTCGCTAGCTACCCATCATCTTCGGCATCTCCTTCCCTACTTCCTGTATCCCATAGACTCCTGCTCCTCACCAGCTCCTTGCCCATACTAATCCCCTGCTCAATCCTCTCACTAGGCCTTCTCTAGTTTTTCAGTTTTCCTTACCTCACTAGGGCCTTCACAAGTTTCCCAGTTATTCCTTCCTCCCCACTCAGCAATACCCACCCACTCTGTGTAATCCATCCTCCCTGACAGCCTACCTGCTGGCTTTGCCATCTCCCTCTGCCCCTGGCCTTCCCCATCCTGCCTGCCTCTACCCCTACCATCCTTCAGAACATCAGTCTTTAGCTTGCCCTGTCTACCTGTTTACCTCTCCCTGCTGCATCTCACCCTCCTCTCCCTTTACTTCATGGCAACAGGCCTATCTCCCTCATTGCTCTCAGCACACTACACTGCCTTGCACTTTCCTCTTCACCTCTACTAGGAATTTCTGAAGACTAACTCTCTTGTAATTAGACAAAAGAACTGCTTTTTATAACAAGTTCTGACTATAATCCCTGCTCCTGCAACTTGAACAATTGTAACCCATGTGTGTACTTTACTGTATGTACTGAATGCTGTAAATATTTCTTACATCTCCCCATGTTACTCCATTTATCATACCTCAGTGACTATTGTTTTAACTTGACTATTGCTTTACTTGTATCCTGTGCTAAATGTTATGATTCCTATACTTTTCTGCAATGTGGAGCTCTTTCTAAACTAGCCGCTGGGTCAAAGGTATATCCGAAATCTAATAAACAAATAAATAAAGCTCCATGATTTACAGCAACTTGCACCCATTTTCTGAGTGCAGCTGCAGCAAAATGCTACATCTGGTATGGCAGGCCCATGCACAGCATGGGCTGAAATATGATATCTGCTGGTGGAGAGTTTTTTCTGTGCACTAGTGGGTAGCAGTGTGGGACTTAGTCTCCAAGAGAACTCTAGCCCTTGAAAATCAGGCAACTGGTCTCCAAGCCATGTGAGGCTGTTTCAAACCCTGGTTTTCCAGCCCTGGGACAAGACAGCTAAGCATATTTCAGAAGCTAGGCATTTCTTTCTCCTTGGGTCATCTGGCAAGTAAGCCCCTCCTATTACATGCTGCAGAACAGCATTGCTGTTAATAGTGAAGGCAGCTATTGACCTCTCAATCACCTGCCAGAGGAGAAGATGCAGCTACATCAGTAATAACAAATGAGGAGAGAGAGAAAATATGAAAGAATGTGGGGAAATGTGGGTATATTATCCTAAACAAACCTAACCTACTGTACCAGAAGGCAAGTCTTATCTTTAAACTTTATGAGCATTTTTTAATTGTAAAATTTCACAGTGTTTTTGAATGGATGCATAGTGCTGTATCTTAACTAGGTCCCTTCGGAAAGAATTTTTTTTAATTATGTGAGTTTTGCTTAAGAAACATTTAAAAGAAGCTGAATTAACACATTTAAAACTGTGAACGTGTTTGTCATTGCACTTTAATGTGACTGTGAATGCTATTGACTTGATCTGTACAGTACTTCCTAAGTGTTTTCTAATGTGGTTAGCAAAGAACTGGAAAAACAGTTGGGGCCACTGTCAGCTTGGTTCAAACAGCCCTTGTTAAATGAATTCTGTGTTCTGACTACAAACAATGCCTTACTGTAAATGACCTTGACCAATTATAACATTTGAGATGTACGGTCAGCATGGTGGTTTGAATTCAGTTCTAGATTACATTCCATGGGTTTATGAGTTTCCAAGCCTAATCTACATCAAAACAGGAGTGTCCTGTTTGCCTGTGTGGGTATTTTACAGTAAGAAAAGTTGGTAACTATTCAGCATGGCTTTGTATAAGACCACAAGAAAAAGCTGATCAATCAAGAGTCATAAACCATATGGACAATTATTTACAGCAATAACTTAAAAGCAGCTACTCCAAGTTTTCAGTTTGTGTTCCTGATAGTTCTGGCCAAGGGGTACAGTGGGCCTCATCAAGTGGAATTAAACATTATTTCTTAAAGTCAGAGTGCTCAGGAGTCTGAGTACTGTAAAATCATATGTTCATCAACAAATTGAGGCAATATCACATTTGCATGGCTGGTTGGGAGTTTTAAAGGCAGTATTAAAATCACATTTAGCTGCAGAGGGTCATTCATCAACTGATTTTGTTATGTTGCACTTCATGCAGCAATTCAGAAATACTAGTCATGACGAAACATGGAATTGCTATAATACATTCTCGATACCACATCTATGGAAAAAGTGTCTAGAAAAGTAGTAGGAATGACTTTTACTAACATCACTCATCATTCACTGCTGCCATTAACATGTGGTGAATTTCCTTCGAGGGTGTTAGTTAATTTCAGGACACATGTCTCTTTGTAACTCTTGGAATGCTTCCAAAAGGTGGGGAAGACATAATTTTCTGGCAGTGCAACTGACTGATTTATTTAGATATATTTACCGTAAAACACACTTAGAAAAAATCTTGCATCTAGGTATGATGGTAGGGGTGGGAGGGGTGGGATTAAAAGAGAGTAGATCTCATAAAGCCATACAGACATTTTGTCACTAGAAGAATTATGTGGAACTGTGCTTTTCCTGCCCTCAGTCTACTGTATGTATTTTCAAACCGTAGCATGGTAAAGTAACTTTCTATATACTGTACAAACCCCTGTCCTGGATCACAGACTCTTCAGAATAGTGTTCTGTAGTGCATGTTATTATGGGCTCAGGAGCCTCTCTGACTCCATTTTAGAATCTTCAAGACCCACTGAACATGCTACTAATCAGAGAAAAGTTGGAATTATGTAAAATGATAAAAATTATTCTGCAATATATTATACTTCTAAAAATAAAATCATAACCTGTTTAATTTTACTTTGAGGTACACTCCCAATTCAAACTGTACATTTCCAACTACTGCCCTCAAATACTACTGTCAGATGGAAGGGCCAGAAGTTCTACAAAGTAGTTCTGGCCTATAAAAATGAAAATGTTTTATCCAGGTCATTTCTACTGTTTAAATCAGTTTCATGTAATTCACACTGTAAATCAAGAACATTCTCTGTGTTAAAGTACATGTAAAAGTAATTCTATTTAACAGCCTTTTGTCTAGTTTATAGGTCTCATGAAAATCTATAAAATAAAGCAAGAATGTGTGAACCCACATGCAGAGTGATAATCTGTGCCAGGTGAAATGTCTAGTACTTTTAGGAATTGTGCAAAATCACTGATTTTAATTCATGCAGTTTTAGGCAAACTGCATCACAATCCAGTGTAATTTTGCTTCTTATTTTCTGAAATTGTGCATGTTTCCCCAAATTGCACATGTTTTAAATGTGACTTCTTAAAATTGTGCAGTTTCTGCAAATAGTACGTCCCCCAAATTACGCTTTTCTAAAAATGGTACTTCTTAAAATGTGCAATTTCAGCAAATGTCACAGGCTGAGCATAAACTTTCAAACGTGCACATTTTATAAACCTTAATCTGTAAAATTGTGCATTTTCACTCATTTTGCACAAAACAGCTACATAGTGCTACATACTGTGCTCAGTTTGTGAAATTGCAAAATTACATGAAAATGGTGCAATTTTGTGAAAAGTGAGCAAAATGGATTTTTGTAATTTCACCTAGCACTAGCGATAATGTGTAGTGAAAACATACATAAGCAATACATAGAGGTTATTGTACATCCATCGTCACTAATGAATGATGCCCATATTGGCAGAAACATTTGTTCTACACTGTTGACAATAAACAGAATGACTTTCAATTAAATGGGGACAACCACACTCCAAGAACAACTCTGGTGATACTGAACAATATACCCGTGAGCAGAGCTGTGCAAAGTTGGCAAATTTCACTTTGTGAATTACTTTGTGAAGGTTGTAAACTTTAAAATGGCAAAATCCAACTTTATGAAATCTTTCTGTAGATGAAATGGAACCTTTTCAATGAAGTCTAGAAAATTCACTAGAAAAGTTACCACTTTGCAAAGACTTTGCTGATAAAGTTCCACTTCATCAAGAACAACACTGCAGAGTGGCAAAGTGTGAAGCTAGTCCTGGAGATGGAACTTCGAAGCTTTGCAAAGGTGACTTTTCTAATCTGGCACCAACTTCACTGGCAAAGTTTTAACTTTGCAACATATCTACCAGTTGCAATGATCCAATCCAGCTGTGTGGGCATTAACTTAGGGAATTTATACTGTGAAACTGGTTTGGGACCATAAATTCAATCTTTGACTCCATACTAGCCAATGGGTTATTGGCGTGATCATCCTTTTTTGTAAATTGAGGCCTCTGTGTAAGGCTTCAATCAACCATGCAAACAGAACAGGACTGTAATTAACATAACAATTGCTATGAATTGAAAGGAAAATCACTTGCTTTATTCTGCCAAAGACATTTTTCTCATTCTATCTATTAATGGAGGCACAATCTCCTAATCAACAATAGAAAAGTTTAATTACTCAGTGGTTTAGGAGTGAATTTATAAAGTAACTTGACTGTACAGCACATAGACACAAGGACATCATTTTAAACTGGTGGAAACAAAACACACAGTGCAATGCCATAATGCTACCTTACCGTATTTCACCACATTAGTACTCTACCTATATCACTTTAGCATTACCACAGATTTGTAACCTACTAAACGGTCACTACATAAAGGAAATGTGATAATGCTAACTCTTTCATTGTATATCAGTTTTACAATCCAAGTTAATGTTATTACTATACTGTACATTGTTGTGAATGTTTTGAATGTTGCCCCTGCTGAGCACTCCTTAGTACTGCAGCCTCAATACCAAACCGAGAGATGTGGAGCTGAACTTGGAACCTTTGGCTCCCAGGACTGTACCAATAAACTGAATGACAAGATCCCCACTGAACTACATTAGGTGGAGATCTGTATATATTAGCTTGATTGCTCATTTCTTTAACCATATTACATTTTACCATCACAATTGATTATTCTACACAAAAGTGAAGACACCAACACAATGATATGATGTGATACTCCTGCTTGTAATAAGATACTGTTATCACTTTATACTACCAAAGTACAATACTATAAAACAAATACTACAAAACTTCAGCACTTTAGAAGAGTAAGTAGAACAGGAAAAAGATTCCCACTAGTGACACTTGCTCAAAATATTTATATTTTGCATTCTCAGAATACTGCAGAAAATTAAATCATTTGGCAGAATTCTCCATGAACAAAGTCCTCAAGTCTTTGGAAAAACAGACACATGAAAAGAAACTCAACTACATCATTAGTACAAGAACGGTTGGGTATTCAAAGTTTCTGCCACAGGTGCAAGTCCAAATTTTGAAGTGCATCTGTGGCACAGTAAATATAGCAAAAGATTTGCATGCTACTTTCAGATGTTTGCTACATTTATCACAGCTGATGTTGCTTTTCAGTAAAATAATAACACATGCATCATATATTGAATCATGAATCACTATAATGCATTTGAACTTCTGCAAGCCCTGGCAGATGCACACAAACGTTAAACCACCTTTATTTGGTATATCTTATGGCTGTAAGCATTAATGATACAGCAAGATTGTGCCATAATCACTGATGTAGATCACTTGTCAGGTTAAGTGCAACTGGTGATATTACTACTGCTGGCCATCATCTAAATATTGTGGGCCAGATTTTCGCTGGCCAAAGAATGATGCAGGGTGCTTGCATCAAAATAACTGACGCAAGGAGCAGGATGCATCAAACCTTGCACCAATTCTGATTTTCAAATGGTGCCTGCATCAAAAACAGGTCTGTGCCAGAGCAGCTTACCCAATGCTTGCACCAAGAAAATGCCTGCACCATGTCGGAAGGATGCCTGCATCACTGAAATGATAAACCATCCCTTATTTGGGATTTTCAAAGGGTACAAATCTTGTCCTTGTGCCTAAGATGCATATCGCTGCTAGACCAGCCAGTGTTGGTCTAAGGGACACTTAGAGCAGTGTTGAGTAAGTTACTTTTCTTTTACTTTCTTATTACTTTTGAAACTTGTTCCAGAAGCCAGAAACATTAGCAGATGAGAAGTACTAGAAAAGTAATACACCTTGCAGATGCTAAATTATCAGGTCTTTTTATACAAAGTAATAAGAATTGTAACTGATTACATTTATTTAAAAGTAATTAGTAACTAACATTACTTTCAAAATGTAATCTGTTACAGTTATTTATTATTTTGTATTGTTTTGTATAAAAGAAATAAGTAACTATAACTGTAGTAGTGTATTACTTTTTCTAGTACTCTCCATCCTTGCTAGTGACTGCACAGAGTTTCCTGGAACAAGTTTCCAAACGTAATAGGAAGTAATAGAAAAGTAACTTACCCAACACTGCACTAGAGCACATAAAGAGACCTAAAGCAGGTGGTCAGACCTGACTATGCCACTATTAAGGGCCAGTATTCTCCTGCAGGACTAGTTTAGAACATTTGGGGCTTAGTTAATGGCATTTTGTCTGCCATTTTGTTTTATTTAGCTTGTATCATTTCGTATTTTGCATCATTTTTATTCAACTTGTACTATTTTTGACTCAGCTTGCAACATTTTTGTTTCTTAGCTTGCACCATTTTTTACTCAGTTTGCATCATTTTGTTCCTTGAGTCATTTTTGTGATTCAACTTGCACCATTTATTTTGGTGCAGCTTGCTGCCATTCTCATCCATTACACCAGTCTGTTGATGCAGTGGACCTCTTGCATCAGTCTGGGGACTTTGTCACAAAGAACGCTTTTCTTGCAAAATATGGTGCACAGTTTTGGCGCACCTTGAGCTGACTCAAGTTGGTTGTTTGATGCAGCTTGCATGGTTCTAGGGCCCTTAGAAAATCTGGACCTATGTTTTTCTTTGTTTGTTACTCAAGGAGAAGTGCAACCCTCCTTCCTGCAAAATTTAAGTAACAAAGAAACATACTTAATATGTATAGCCTCGAGGAAAGGAGGGAGAGGGGAACATAATAGAAACTTTCTGATACCCCAAGGAATCAAAGTCCAAGAGGGTAACATCTTTCAGAAAAAGAGGTGTGCAAGAAAACGGGCAACATTTGAAGATGGGGGCTCAGAGGTAATGTAAGGAAGTATTTTTTCATATAGAGGGTAGTGGATGCAATGGAACTGTCTCTGGAGGAGGTAGGTTGTGAGCTAAAACAGTGGTAGAATTCAAGAATGCATGGGACAGTCATAAGGCAATTATAGGGGTGGGTAGGAAGAAATAGGCTGCTGGTTAACTAGGATCTGCAGCTTATCCATTAGGTAGGGAAATGGGCAGACTGCTGGCCAAGAGGTCCTTATCTGCTGTCAAATTCTATATTTCTATATGGTAGTAACAAAACAAACATTCTACAAGCAGAAAAGACTGGAGTCAGTTGCACAGTTCCTACCTAACTCAGCCTCACTAGTCTAGTGTAGTGTGTGCTCTACCTAAGGTCTCAATCCACAAAAAACATACAGCAATTACCGATGGCATGCGAAGCAGGTGCATTGGTGTGCTCCACACTCTAGCCTCACAGTCAGTGTGATCCTTAAAAGGTGGAAGTGTGACTGCTAGGGTGGAGGAACCCATGGAGAGGTGCTGAAGGGGATGGCCAGGTACAGTAGATGCATGGAGCAGAATCAACCCATGGAACACCCCTTGACCCCAACATAAATAGGGCTGACCACCACCCTATGCTGAAATGTCAACTGTCGATGCACAAAGCATGGATCTGCAATGCACAGACACCAGTTACACCACCACTACTGGGATACCACCGGTGCTAACAGAACAACTCATAAATGGTTAGGAAGGAGGGCTGTTGGGTGCCAGATACATGGCAATGGACTCAAACTTCACCACAGAGTAGGCCATCGTTCTGGTAACTGAGATTAGGCACAAAATGCCACTGTCCTTGACACAGGGCACTTAAGGGAAGTCTGTCGACAAACACTTGGCATGGATAGGCACAAAGGATGTTGCGACGTTGCAGGGAATACACCATGGGCCATATGTGCCCTGAAGCACAAGTGGTGCAATGTGCATGGTGTTGTAAAGGAAAGCTGGAATATTGGTCATGGGAATGGCAGGTGATGAGTGAGAGAAGCCACAAGATTAATTAGGAGTTAACAGAGGTGGAAAACATTGTGGCTGACACTATCAGACAGCAGGCTGTAGGGGTGATGATCATGGGCTAGACATGCTGGATGGTTAGTTCAAGCAAGTAGCATGGAGAGGCTGAGGCTGGGATGGCAAGGACACAGACAGGTCCTGACCAACAATTGTACCCACAGGTTATGTACTGGCTGCACCTGCCAAGGACAAAAGGGAGCCTCAGAGGTGGACAGGACACAGGTAGGCACCCCATCTGCAACAGACAGGGCCACATGCCATGGGGCCAGGGGCACACAGTCGGATAACCCCTTACTTTCCCCACACAGATCACAGGCCCTGCAAGTTTTGGATAGCCTTTAGTCACAGGAGACACAAGAGAAAATGGACATCGGATGACCAGGACACCCAGAAGACCCCAGACACCCAGTAGAATGGGATACCCAAGAAACCCAAGAGACTTAGGAGACCCAGCATTTGAAGGAGGACGACAGCAACACAGAGCATGCTGGGCAGTCTGCTGCCCATGCCCAGAGCACACTGGATATGGCCCCAACCAAGGTGCACCAGTGCAATGCAATGCCCTCCAGATGGAGCCTGCACACACCACACAGCTGGCACCACTATGGAACATGGAAACATGGAAACATGGGACAGCAGATTCAGCTGGCCATGGACTCTGAGCCCATTGAGGATCTTCAGGGATGGCATCAGTTGCCCACCATCTATAGAGGTTGTAACTGCAGAGCATGTATGCTGAGGTCCAACTCAAGGTCTACAGTGTTGTCAGTTTGTGCACAGAGGTCAGGGGAATGCAGGAGGAGTGCAGGGAGTTCTAGCACTCCAGCAACAGTGGCCTTGAATGACTTGCAGAGGTCCTGGGTGCGTAACTTGCTGATGTCACATGGCCAGTTGGTAACAGACTTGGTCCACTGGTAAAATCTCCTCAGAGTCTCACAGATCCCAACTTTGTGCCCATAAAGTGTAATGCACCCAGCTCAACCACAGAACAGGACTTGGATTTGGAACTGGCCTCTTCTGACCCAGACAGCAATGCCTCCTCTTGGCCACCCAGGAAGAGAATAGCAGAGTCAAAGGGGTCAGGTGGCACAGTGCATGACTGAATAAAGGTGCACCCAGGAGTGATCCAATCACCATTGAGGGACACCTCAGTTGGCACACCTGAGGCACACATGGCACACCAGGCACACATAACACTGACTGCATTACACCAGATAGGGTACGCACACTGCTTTATTGTGGCACAGGTACCCACCAAGGAGCCACCTGCACTATGTGAAGTAGTGCTGCACCACCCTTTGCATTATGAGAAGTAGTTTTACAAAACTCATCCCCTGCATGTATGCCCAGCATAGTACTCAGGGTCCTAAACAGTGACACATCCATGTCCATCATGCATCTGTCCCTCCACATCACCAGGCATTTTACCGGTGATGGGATGTCATCCACAGGCACAGGTAGGTACTTCCTAACAATAGTGTTGTGCAGCATGCAGAATGCAGTACACAGCTTTCATCTTTCTGTGCATGAACTGCAGGATGCCCCTGAACTGTCAAGGCACCTGAATCACACTTTTAGCAGGCCATAAGCCCTCTTGATGATGCTCTATGTCAGCAGATGTGCCTCATTGTACCTCACCTCTGCCTCAGATGGGGCTGTGGGAATGGTCTCATTAGGAACGTGAGCAATGCATAGCCACTGCTACCTATGGGGAGATGGAGACCATGAGTGCATGCTACACATATGCCTCCCTCTACCCATTCCCTGTGCACATATCTATGAGACACACATGGTGTCCAGCAGTGCCCACATATCTGAGTTCTCTAGTATGTAGGTGTCATGTGTAGAACCTCGGTACTTGGCCCAGACATACGTAATTATGCCAGTCACATCAAACATGACATACATGTTCATACTGTGGAATACCTTGCAGTTCATGTATGCCCTCTGCATAGGAGGGGTGATGATCTTCACATGTGTACAGTCACCCAGAGTGTACTGGGCATGCTGGGTATCACAGAGAAGGCAGCCCATATTTCCCAAAAGACCTGCTCCATCATCAGAAACAAGATATGGCATTTAAGGTGTCTCCGGTAGGATATCTGTAATCTGCCAGAAGCCTGCTCATGAAGGACTTGGTTGATACCAGATACTCTCCTGTCAGCCACCGAATGGTGCCTATACCATAGTAGACTAGGCTGTGAGAATCCTGGTGTACTCACAAGTGCAGCAGTGGTTCTAGTAGCCAGCAGAGCCCCCTATGGTGTCCATGATCAGCTGGTACCTGACAATGCACTGGCACTGTATGAGTGCCACTGTGTCCACCTATGATGGTAGATACATGAGCACACAGCCACAAACAACTGTGGTTTGTAAAAGCATGGTGACATGGGTATATAGTATTGTCCCTGTTTGTCTACACTAGATTATACTCATTCATCAATTTCTTTTGCACGATAGCCTTTTTCTGTCCCACATACCCCTCTTTCACCTTCCTCCTACTTCTCCTTTTCCCTTTTTCTTACATTTTCAGTTTTTATTCTTTTTCCATTCCTACATAGATTTGGTGTTGTTCTATGACCTCATTAAATATTAGCACTGATATTATGTAATGCATATTTTCTAATGGTTTAAGTGTTCATAGTTGGTTACCACAGAAGTGTCTGTTCATACAAATCAAACACGATGAGCACCTCAGGTATTTAAACTAACACGACATGCTCGCTGGTGTTTAAACTCCAAGGAGGGGAAGTCTGGCACTAAGAAACTTATCAGTTACTGCACCAAGGATGGGAACTTCACTCCCCTAAAGTGAAGAACCTCTTCCACCAACAGAGATCAAACATAGGATGCAGGAAGAGACTGCAAGGGACAGTAAGAGGAGCAATGTAATCAGGTGCCAGAAGAATAATCCAAAAAATAGGAAGAGCATAAGTTGGTCTGTGGAAGGGGTGTGCCTCAATGCCAGAAGTTTGGTAATATGGCCAGTGACCTTCAGGCACTGATGGCAGAGTTCCAGGTGGACCTAGTGGCTGTCACAGAGACTTGGGCCTTGGAAAATCATGACTGTGATCTCTTGGTTGTGGGGTACCCATGCTTCAGGAAGGATAGCTCAGGAGCCAGAGGGGAGGGGCAGTTTGTGTTAGGGATTGGCTTGAGTCCACATCAGTTGAGAACAGTAAGGAAGGAGTGGAATCCATATGAGTACAGCTAAGCTCAAAGACAGGGAAGAAGGTCTACGCTTGGGGTGGTGTATAGACCTCCAGACCAAGTCGGGGACAGAGATGAGAAGCTCCTGCAAGAAATTAGAGGGGTGATTTGGAAAGGAAACACTGTGGTGGTAGGCAACCTGAACCTGCCAGTGCTGACTCGGGCATTCCAGTGGCTAGATCATCAAAAAGTCAATTTGTGGTGGAAGGCTTACAAGATTGCCTTTTCACACAACTACAGTAGTAGGTGAGCCAACTAGGCAGGATACCATCCTGGATGTGGTCCTCACCAACCTGAGCTAGTTAGTGCTGTAAGAGTTGGTAAACCACTGGCAAACAGTGACCACAACTCTGTCTGGTTTGATTTATCACTAGGTGTTGTAAAATCCCAATCCAAACCAGAAGTCAAATTGTAGAAGAGCAAACATCAAAAATGGGTGAATTAGCCTGGGGAAGAGTAGCAAAGATCCACGATCAACTGGAAGTAGAAAATATATGGGGATAGATACAAAAAGCCATCTGAGAGACTACACAGTTGTGTGTAAAGACAGTGACAAAAATGAACAAGCATAAAAGACCAATATGATTCACTAATCAAGTCAATACAGTATTAAAGGTCAAAATGAAGGCTTTCCTTAACTTTAAAAGAATATAGAGCAACAGCAAATGGGAAGATTATGTCCAGAATAGGAAAGCTAAGAGGAATGTGAAACTGGCAACTGTGGCGGCAGAGCTTCAGATAATGGAAGGGGTCAAAACAGGGAACAAACAATTCCTTCTGTATATTCAGGAAAGAAGAAAGAGGAGGGTAGTCAAACTTAAAGATAGTGACAGGATACTGGAAGACGACAGGCAGAATGCCACTATCCTAAACAACAGCTTCTTTTCAGTGTTCACCAATTCACCAAGGAACACATAGGCCCAATGCCTGACAGTGGTATTAAGGCAGTAGACATGGGGTCCTACATATGGAAATACAAACATTCATCACCATCAGGGTTACAGAGGTGTTTGAGCATATAAAGCAGGACAAATCACCAGAGCCAAATGGGATCCATCCAAGGGTGCTAAAGGAGTTGGCAGGGGAACTGGCAGACCCCTTGGCGGATTTGTTCAACCATTTGCTTTAGATGGTAATCATGTCATAGGACTGGAGAAGAGCTGATGTGGTACCTCTAAACAAGGGTGGAAGCAGGAGAAGGCTGAACTACAGGCCAGTTAGCCTCACTCTGGTAGTGGGAAAGCAAACTGAAGCCTTGATTAAATAGGATCTGAAAGAATTTCTGGACAAAATAGCCTTTTGGATATCAGACAACATGGGTTTGTAGTAGGTAGATCATGTCACATGAACCTGATTAAATATTTTGATTGGGTGACTAAGGAATTGAAGAGTTGACATCCAGTAGATGTTCCCTACTTGACTTCAGCAAGTCCTTTGACTCGGCACTGCAAAATCGCCTGCTGAAAGTTGAAGGAGCTGGGCACCACAAAGAGTATTATTAGAGGGTACATAACTGGCTTAAGGACAGAAAGCAGAGAGTAGTCATCAATGGGGAGAAATCAAATGAAGGACAGGTCACTAGTGGTATACCGAGGGCTCAGTATTGGGTCTGGTAATGCTTAACATGTTCATCAGTGACATTGGGGTAGGTATTCAGGGCAAGACTGCCCCTTTGCTGATGATGCCAAGCTAGGTGGTAGGGAGGACAGCAAGGAAGTGGTTATGAACCTTCAAAAAGATATGTAGAGGTTGGAAAATGGTCTAGCATCTGGCAGCTAAAATTTAATGCCAAGAAGTGTAAAGTGATGCATCTAGATAAAAAGAACCCAAAGACAGCATATTGGCTTAATGGGGTCAGACTCAATGCTTCTCAGGAGGAGAGAGACCTAGGCGTTATCATCTGTGACACCCTTAAGGGGTCAGGCAGTGCATCACAGCTTACAGCAAGGCCAAGAAAATGTTGGGATGCATTGGGAGAGGATTTGACAGCAGGAGGGAGGTGATACTGCCACAATATTGGTCCCTTGTAGAGATGCAGCAAATTTAAATTCCCTGGCGAAGAACCGACAGAGTGGCCAAATTTGCCTGGTGGAGCAGTTCATGAAATTTTGTGGGCCGAGGTTGAATTTCACCTAGGTGAAATCTCGCCTTTTCAGGGTGAAATTCATCGCTCTGTGGCCAAATTCCACCTTCGATAACATACTGACCCTTCTTAGGGAGAAATTCTGCCTCCTGCAGGAGAAATTTCACCACTGAAAGTGGAATTTCATCACTGAAGGTGAAATTTCACTGTTCTGCCGGCACAATTTCGCCACTCCACCAGAAGAAATTCCACATTTTGCTCTGTGAAATGGGCATGATTTTGAGGTTGCTCTGCAGAGCAAATTACCACTTGGCCATCTCTAGTCCTTTTAGAGATGTGCAAAATTTGAAAATTTTGTTTTGCAAAATATTTCATGAAATTACTTGGTTTTCAAAATTTTCATGAAAGAGAAATTCAGAATTTTGCCCTCAGAATGTGAAATTTCACCCATTAAATGGTGAAATTCGCCTTTTCTGTGGTGTAATTTTGCCACTTTGCCAGTGAAATTTTACCACTTTTCCAGTGAAATTTTGCATAAAACATACGGACATACAAAATTACCAGCAGATACAGGCCATCAGGGTCTATATAGTCTACTCGAGTGTGCTGCACTTCAATCCATTAGACTGCAGCTGCACCTCTCCTCATATGTTCTAGTTCTATGACTGGGTGATGAGTGCCTCGGACCTGGGTAGACCAGTGGACGCCTCTTTCTAGACTTCAGCATGGCATTTGACTCTGTTCCTCATGAGGGCCTGTTGGATAAGCTGGGAGAAATGGGGCTGGGGAACCAGAGGATCAGATGGATAGACAATTGTTGGCTCCAGGACTGGACCAGGAGGGTCATAGTTGGCGGGATAGTCTCATCCTCAAGGAGGGTCATTAGTGGGTCCCACAAGGATCAGTCCTTTGGCCCCTACTGTTCAACTCCATATCTCTGACATAAGGACAGGTATCAGGAGTGAGCTGAGTCTCTTTGCAGATGACTCAAAACTGGAGGTGGTGGTGGATAGGGAGAAGGGGAAGGGTGGCCCTAGAGGGGACCTGAAGGCTCTGGAAAGATGGCCTAGAAAGTGGAAGCTGAGGTTCAATGCAGGAAATGCAAGCTACTACACCTGGGGGCCAGAAACCCTGGCTAATGTACACCCGGGGATGCTACAAGTCTCGATGGCTGAGAGGGACCTGGGGTGGTGGTGGTGGTGTCAAGATGAACAACTCGGAGACTTGTAGGAGGGCAGCAGCCAAGGCCAACAGGATGTTGGATGCATCGCTAGGTATCACCTCCAGAAGGAGGGAAGTGATACTCCCTCTGTATAACTGCTTGGTGAGGCAACACCTCAAGTACTGCATGCAGTTTTGGAGGCCGCACTTAAAGAAGGACATTAAACTCCTGGAGAGGGTCCAGAGGAGGCAACCAAAATGATTTGGGGCTTGGGGACAGGGCCTATGGGAAGAGGCTTGAAGAGCTAAATATGTACACATTGGAAGAGAGAAGGGATGGGGGACATGATAGAGGTTTTCAGGTACATGAAGGGGGTAAATAGAGGAGGAGCAGTCAGATGTTGAAGGAAGAAGGAGGGGCAACTAGAGGGCATGGGTGGAAGCTTTGAGGGGGAAGATTCAGAGGAGAAAGGAGGAGGTGCTACTTCACAGAGAGGGTGGTGGAGCATGGAATGACCTGCCCAGGGGCTGGTGGAGCAGATGGTGGAGGGGTTCAAGAGGGGTGGGACAGGTACAGGGAAGGGTTCTGGAAGCAAAATCCAGTGCAGAGAAAATATCTGGAACTGGGAAGGAGAAGCCAGAGAAGGAGAGGGGGCAGCAAGGTCAGCTCCCAGGGTGGGGGGCTGACCAAGCGAGCAGATACGAAAGACCATTAGGCCTACTCTGCTGGTATTTTAGTATGTTAGTATATGCCCTCCCCCATCTCCCACTCCCTCCCGGTTTGTACCCTCCCTTGAATCTGTCCCACCCTCTTGAAGCCCCCAAACACTATGCAGCGATATGACTTTCTGTGGCAGAGCATTCCACCCTGCCACCACCCTTTCTGTGAAATAGTGCCTCCTCAGTTCCCTCTGAACCTGCCCCTTCCAACTTTATAGAGTGTCCCTTGGTTTCTCTTCTGCCCTTCAGATTGCATATACACCTGGTGTCTACTCTGTTCAAACCATTCTGGTACTTGAAGGTCTCAATTATATCCCTTCTCTCCCTTCTTTCCTCCAGGGTATACATATTGAGCTCTCAGTCTCTCCTCTATGGCTTGTCTCCTCAACTCCAGGATCATTTTTATTGCCCTGTGCTGTACCCTCAGTAGTTTGATGTTCCTTTTCAAGTAGGAGCACCAGAATTGCATGCAGTACTCTAGATGCAGTCTCACCAGTTACCTGTACAAGGGCAAGATGACCTCCTCACTCCTAGAAGTAATCCCCTTTCTATGCACCCTAGCATCCTGTTTGCCTTAGCTTCTGCCTTCCTGCTCCAAGCAGAGTGGTTCATCTCCCAGTTACCAGCACTCCCAGATCCTTCTTCTTGGATTTTGTTACGGGACACCCTCCGGCCAGTAATTGTGTCCTGAATTATTGCCTCCAAATAGAAACATAGACTTTGGACGTAACATAAGGACTGCTAGGCCCATCTAGTCTGCCCATTTCCCTACCTACAGGATAGGCCGTAGATCCTATTTAACCAACAGCCTATATCTTCCTGCCCCTACAAGAGTTGCCTTTATGTCTGTCCCATGCATTCTTGAATTCTCCCACAGTTTTAGACTCCACAACTTCCTCAGGAAGGCTGTTCCATGCATCCACTACCATCTCTGTGAAATAATACTTCCTCACATTGCCCCTGAACTGCCCTCCTTCTATCTTTAAATTGTGTCCCTTGTTCTTGCAAGTCTCTTTTTCTGAAAGATGCTACCCTCTTGGACTTTGTTGATTCCCTTGAGGTACTTGAAAGTTTCTATCATGTTCCCCTCTCCCTTCTTTCCTCATGGGTATACATATTAAGCTCCTTTAGTCTCTCCTCATACGGCTTCTCTTGCAGACCCTGCACCATTTGTTGCCCTCTCTGACTGCCTCTATCCTGTCTATGTCCTTGCTGAGATGGGGTCTCCAGAACTGGACACAGTATTCCAGATGGGGTCTCACCAACTGTCTGTACAGAGGGATAACAACTTCCTGTTTTCTGCTGCTGATGCCTCTCCCATACATCCCAGTATACCCCCGCCCTCCCTACTGCCTTCTCACATTGCTTGCCAACCTTAAGGTCATCTGATATGATTACCCCAGGTCCCTTTCCTGTTTTGTTGTTGTTACTACCTCCCCACCCATTGCGTATTCTTCCTGGGTTCTTGTTTCCCAGGTGCATTATTTTGCACTTTTTGCACTGAATCCTAGCTGCCATACGTCCTGACCATTCCTCCAACCTTGCCAAGTCCCTTTTCAACCTTTCCATGCCTCCTTGTGTATCAACCCTGTTGCAGATCTTTGTGTCATCTGCAAAAGGCATACTTTTCTTCAGTCCCTCTGCAATGCCACTGATGGAGACATTAAAAGGACTGGACCCAATACTGAACCCTGCGGTACCCCACTAGTAATCGCCCTTTCTTCAGAGTGGACTCCATTTACAATTACCTTCTGTGTCCTGTTGTCCAGCCAATGTTTTACTCAGGCTACCACCCTGGGACCCACTCCAGGCTGGTTAATTTGACTAATAATCTTGTGTGGGACTGTGTCAAATGCCTTGCTAAAGTCTAGGTAGGCCATGTCCACAGCCCTCCCTGGTCTACTACTTTGGTCACCCAGTCAAAGAAATCTATTAGATTGTCTGACATGACCTTCCGCTGTGAACCCATGCTGCCTTGGATCCTGTGCTCCACTGACCTCTAGGTACTCAACTATTCTTTCCTTCAGAAGTGACTCCATCACTTTCCCTACCACAGAGGTCAGACTGACAGGTCTGTAGTTTCCTGCCTCTGTCTTGGTCCCACTTTGTGAAGGGAATCACATCCGCCTTCCTCCAGTCCTCGGTACCACACCATCCTCCCATGATTTATTAAAAGAGTAGCCAGTGGTTTCACTAGTTCCTTCCTTAATTCTTTAGAATTCTGGGGTGAATTCCATCAGGACCCATTGCTTTGTCCACCTTCAGTTTTAGGAGTTCTTGCAGAACCCTTTCTTCTGTGAAAGGACTGGGATCGACCCCCTATCAAAGTGCTTCTGTTAATTGGATTAGGCACTTCCCCTCCTCTTTTGTGAATACTGAGCAGAAATATTCGTTCAGTATTCCTGCTTTTCACTGTCCCCTCTGCCCACCCTCCGCTTATTCTATTCAGCCTCACTATCCCTCCCTTTGTCTTTCTCCGCTCACTGATGTACCTATAAAGGTTTTATCCCCTTCTTAACTGAGTTGGCTATCTTTTCCTCAGTTTGGGCCTTTGCTATTTTGACTTCCTCCCTGCTTCTTTCTGCCTTAACTGGTACAGCTCTGTCCTGCTCCTTCTGTGTTTCCTTATACTTGGAATGCTATCTTTTCTTCCTGACTTTCACAGCCACCTCTCTTGAGAACCATAGTGGCTTTTTCTTTCGTTTTGATTTGTTTATTTGCTTCCACAAAGGCTTGTTGCCTCTGTGATGGCAGTTTGATAATTCCCATTGTTGCTCCACACCTCCTTCTAGCCTGTTTGCTAGTGCTTTTCTGAGGCACTCTCCCATCTTGCCAAAGTCAGCCCTCCTAAAGTCCAGTACCCTCACTTTGTATGGCTTGACTCTGTAGCTGAGTTTAACGTGAACCTCACTGTTTGATGGTCACTTGTCCCCAGATGGCAACCCACTTCTAGATCTGAGATCCTCTCACTGCCCCGCTTGAGAGCACGAGGTCTAAGATTGCTCCCTCACGAGTGGGTTCCAAACTAGCTGTCTAGTGCCTGCCACCTGTAGGCATCAAGAATGGCCCTGCTTTTGGATGTCACTGCAGCAAATGTGCTCCAGTTAACATCTGGCATATTCAGGTCTCCCATCAACAGTATGTCCCTTTCTCTGCCATTCTAAGAATGTCTTCCATCATATCCTTGTCCATTCCTTCCCCTGACATGGGGTCTATACACAACCCTGTGCGGATTGTGGTGCCCTTTCCAGTCTCCAAGGTGACCCACAGTGCCTCCTCTCCTCCCTGTTTACTCTTTTGTTCAGTTGTTTTATCCCTTCCTTTACATAGAGAGCTACTCCTCCCTCTTTTCCCCTGCCTGTCTCTCCTGTAGGTTATGTACCCTGGTATGTTAACATCCCAGTCATGGTTCTCTGTGTACCATGTTTCTGTGACTACTACGATATCCAGGCATCCCTCTTCCATTAAGGCCACCAGCTCAGGGAGCTTGTTGCCCAGACTATGGGCATTGGTACTCATTACCCTCCATTTCCTGATGGCCTTACCCCTTTGCCCCATCCCTGTCCTTCTTGCCTTTGTCACTTTCTCCATTTACCCCTGCCCTTCTCCTCATCGACACCTCCATATTGGTGTTTGACACACTTACTACGTGATTGTTTGGGGAGGGCTAGGATTTTCCTGCTCCTTTCCAGTGCCTCCCCTTGGCTAGTTTAAAAGCTTGCCAATGAAGCATTTAAACCTATCACCTAGGATCCTGGTTCCTATCCCGGACAGATGCAGCCCATCATGCCAGTATAGGCTTGCATCACTCCAGGTGGACCCCCAGTCCCCAATGAAGCCAAATCCCTGAGCTCCACACCAGTTTTCAACTACTGATTGAATCCCATGGTACGGAACACCCTAGCCTCTCCTATGCCATAGATGGGTAGCACCTCTGAGAAGGTTACCGCGATGCTACTTGACCAAGGCCCTCCCCAATTCCACAAACTCTTCCTGCACTTCTCTAATCCTTTCTTAGCCAGGTCATTTGTCCCTAAGTGGACAATGACATCCAGCTTCCTCCTGTGCAGCTGCTCTGGCAATCCTGAGGATTCGCTCCTGTCCCTCCAAGCCATGGCGCCAGGCAGGCACCTTACCTCCTCTCCCTTCCTTGCCCAGTTCTACCTTCCTAACAATGGAGTCCCCACCAGGAGTTGTTTCCTTCCTGCAGGGTCCCCTCCACCCTCCTGTGGGTCTCCTTTGTGAAGGTCTCCAGCATCCTCCTTGGTCTCCACTGTAGGTGGCTCCATAGAGAACCACACTTTGCCAGAATGGCATAGGAATTGTGGAGAGGTACAACTGGAGGATGTGCCTCTGTTCCACCACCCTCACCCTCCCTGAGCCCACTGTGGTCCAACCGCCTCTTTCTTGACAACCTCTGAGGCAACGGCAGTGGCACTGGTGGTCCCTGGATGGAAGAGGAGGTCCCACAAACCTGGCCAACTCAGCCTGGAGATGAGCAACCTCCTCCTCAGCCCAGAGAGGTGCCTGCAGATGGACAACACCGCATCTCCAGAACATCTCCCGAAGACTGCTGCTCCACAGCCACTGCACTGCACCACTCCAATCATGTCTTATTTCTGGCCCCTTAACTGTTTGCAATCCTTACTTTTTCCTCTGTTTTTTTCTCTCTCTCCTTACTTTCTGCCTGTGCCCTTTAAGCTCCTGATTGTCCTGTTCTGAGACAAGAATATCCTATATTCTCAGTAGACCGCTTACTTGTTCAGAGGCAGACCTCCAGCAGCTAGAGGGGCCGGAGAGCTACTCTTGCCCTTCTAGGATGGTGGGTCCTTGGTGGTTCTGTGATCACTCACTTCCTGCCCTAAACAGGAAGTTCCTGTTGTCAGTCAAATCCTGTGCCTATAAAAATAGAACTAGCTTTGGGTGGGGAGGGAAGGAGGGCAATATAGTCCCGGTAGAGAAGTTCAGTCACACAGCAGTCCTTTCTCCTGGAGTCTTCTGCCAAGCTATTAGCAGAATCTTTCTAAGGCAGTCTTTAAAAGTTGGACCAGCATAACATTCTGTGGTGATTTGCATATGCAGCCCATGATGCTTTGCATTGTGGGGGCATGTGTGACTTTGTATTTTCTTTAAATGTAGCTTCCTTCTAGCTAAGCCACTCCCCTACTTACCAGATCTTTCTACAAGTAATTTAAACCTCACAACAGTTAAGTCCTTTCAGTCACCTGAGATTTACACCTAGATGACTTTTCAGTTACCCATTCAGTTCAGTTAACCCAAACACACACTTTTATTTGTTTTGTTTTGTATGTTAGTTTTTTACCCTAAATTAAAGGTCTAAATACAAAAGTTCTTCTACTTTAGTCCCAGCAGAGAAGTTCAGTCACACAGCAGTCCTTTCTTCTGGAGTCTTCTGCCAAGCTATTAGCAGAATCTTTCTAAGGCAGTCTTTTAAATGTAGCTTCCTTCTAGCTAAGCCACTCCCCTACTTACCAGATCTTTCTACAAGTAATTTAAACCTCACAACAGTCAAGTCCTTTCAGTCACCTGAGATTTACACCTAGATGACTTTTCAGTTACCCATTCAGTTCAGTTAACCCAAACACACACTTTTTTGTTTTGTTTTGTATGTTAGTTTTTACCCTAAATTAAAGGTCTAAATACAAAAGTTCTTCTACTTTAGTCCCAGCAGAGAGTTCAGTCACACAGCAGTCCTTTCTCCTGGAGTCTTCTGCCAAGCTATCACTGTGTCACTTTGTACTTCTTGGAATTGAAACCAAGCTGCCAAGTGTAAGACCATTCCTCCAGTTTTGCCAGATCCTCCTGAAGTACTTTTGCTCCTCCCTCATCTACCTCAGCACAAATCTTTGTGTCATCTGCAAAGAGACTGATCTTGCTATTTATCCCTACTATAGTGTTGGCTATGAAAATGTTAAACAGAACCAGTCCCAGCACCGAGCCCTGTGGTACACCACTTGTTTCTGCCCTAGGTTCAGATGCCCCCACCAACTATTACCTTCTGCTGTCTATCCTCCAGCCAGTTCTCAACCCATCTGACCAGTTTTCTTCCTGCTCCCAGACTCTTCAACTTGCAGATCAGCCTACCGTGTGGCACTGAGTTAAAGGCCTTGCTGAAACTATGTAGAGGATATCCACCACATGTCCCCAGTCCAGTGCCCTCGTAACCCTGTCATAAAATCAACCAAGTTTGTCTGGCAGGATCTGCCTGAGGCAAATCTGTGCTGCCTGCTGTCCTGGAGAATGGTATCCTAAAGAAATTGCACCAGTCTTTCCTTGAGGATTGTCTCCATCAGTCTTCCCACAATTGCAGTAAGGCTCACGGTCTGTAGTTCCGTGGTTTGTCCTTGGGCCCACTTCTGTGGAGAGGTACCATGTGCTTCCCTCCAGTCCCCAGGCATGCACCCAGAGTTCAGAGGGGTATTGAACAGGCCCACTAATGGCACTGCCAGGACCTCTGCCAACTCTCTCAGCACCCTGGGTGGACTCCATCTCGGCCAGGCGCCTGTCCACCATCAGGGACTTAAGGCCCAACCTCACTCTTCCACCGTAATTTCCATCGGTGGTTGATTCTCCCCACCTTCACCCACCTCACTCTTCCTCTCAGGTATGGCCCATCCTCTCCTTGGTGAAGACTGAACAAGTATTCATTAAGTACTTCTGCCTGCTCAGCCTCTTTTCTTCCCACCACTTCACCTCATAATCCTAACAGTTTGATCCTTGCTCTTCCTCTTCTCTGTGATATAGCTGAAGAAATCCTTTTCTCCTTCTTTTATCCCCTGTGCTGGCCTCTGTTCCCTAGACGCCTTTGCTGCCCTTACCACTCTGCTCACTTCCTGGATTTCTTCACATATTCTTCTCTGTCTTCTGCCCTGTTGGATCTCTGGTAGGTCCAAAATGCATTCCTCTTTTCCTCACCTTCTCCACTACCTCTGTACTCATCCAACTTGGTTTCTTGGTCCTGGCTTTCTTGCTCTGGCTCTTGACACAGGTTTTAGTGGCTTCAGCCAGTCCTGCCTTGATGACAGCTCATTTTTGTTCCGTGTCCATTTCTGGGCAGATGCTTGCCATATGATTTTCCAGTATGTATCCCATCCTACCAAAGTCTGCCTTTTGAGTCCAGGACCCTAGTTTTTGTAGTGGCTACTTCCCTACTCAGACTGATTGAGAACCACACTGTGCAGTGGTCACTACTTGCCAGAAGTTCCTCCACCCTTACTTTCCTGGCTCTTCCCATCTTCCAGTACCAGGTCCAGTATATTCCATCCTCTCTCATTGGCTCCATTATCTTCTGGGTAAGGAAGCCATCTTGAATGCTTCCAGGAGGAGCTTCTCCCGGTGCAAGTGTTTGCTGGGATGCTCCAATCCACCCTGATAGATTAAAGTCCCCTCTACCACTGTGCTCCATTTGCCGCTATGCCTCCTTATCTGCTCCCCCAGGTTCCTGTCAATGTCCTCCTTCTGGGCCAGAGGTCTATAAACAACCCCAGACAGATCTTAATCCCTTTCTGGCTGTGTAGTTACAGACAAATTACAGTACATCCTACCTGCCCTCCTCCCTTCCTCTCTATTATATCTGATCCTTCCCTTACATAAATGGCAACCCCCTTCCCTTTATTTCTATCCTCTGGAATAGTTTGTACCTGGTATGGTTAGGCCCCCAGTCATGGTGCCTTTTGCCCATGTCTCAGTATTGGCAGCTATGTCTAGCTCCCTCTGCCATCAATGCCTGCAACTATTCCAACTTGCTCCCCAGGCTCCTAGCATTTAGTGAGCCATTCTCCACACTGCTCTATCTTTCCTGCTTCCTTACCTTTCACTCCAACCCCTATTTTGCTTAAGGTCATATCTTTCCTGTGGTGGGGAGGTCCATGGAACCCCTATCCTGGTGATTCCCAGCTCCAATGCCTCCCCACCTAATTTAAATGATACCTCTCATTGATGAAACCTGCTTCTACTTTAACACTTGTGACCCTGCCCTGCTGAGGTGTAGCCTACCCCTGCATAAAGATCTGTGTTATCCCATGTAATACCCCAGTCCTCCACAAATCCATACCCCTTGGTCCCACACCCTTCCCTCAGCCACTTGTTGAAGTCACTGATTCTTCTCTTCCATTCTATACTAGTCCTTGGCACTGGCAAAACTTCTGAGAAGGCTACCATTGCTCCTCTTTGCTGCATGGTTTTCCCACTTCCTGAAGCTGTCCTGTACCTCCTGTGTCCTCCTCCTTCCAGATCATTTGTTCCTAGTGAACCACAATGTGTGGCTTCCCACTTTCCCACTTATCTGACCATTTGCTGTCTTACTCAACTTTCTGTCATGCCTGGCATGCATTCTACTCAGTTGTTACTTTTTCTGGCACCCTCCCCCATGTTATACCCTTAAGTATAGAATCCCTAGAATTTTGACCTCTGATGCTTATCCTGCTCTCCCTCTTGTTGCACTCCACTCCCTGCCCCAGTTTGCGAGACCATCTCATCTTCCCTGTCTCACCTCCCTTTGCCTCCCCAATCTTTTGCCCTGTCCTCTCCCACCTCGCACATAGACTGGGCTACTGACCTCCACCTCCAAACCATTTTCCGTCTTAGAACCTCTCTTTGCTCTCACTTGTTTCTCCATCCACCATGCTACCACCTCCTCTGCTATTACTTTTCCATGTCTTCCTGAAATGTCCCTTCCTCACTCAGACTCCCTCCTCCCTATCCTTAGCCTTCCCTGGGCTGCCTGCCACTTCCCTGTCCTCCTGTCTCCTTGCTCCTTCCTTCACTCTGGAGAGACTGCAACACCATCACCTTGCTGCCCCCCCCGCCACTGTGTCTTCTTGGTACTGCCTACTGCCTACCAACCATGTACCTTTTTCCTTGTAGCATCCTCTCCTCTGCTCCTTCACAGTAGCTTCCTCCTCTGCTACCTGGTCTTCCGGACTAGCCAACACTGAGAATCTGTTTATAGTGCTAATCTCCTTTCCTTGAATGAGTATAGTCCCCCTCCCACAGGCTGATATCTTCGCTCGGACCCAGTCTTAATCATGCCCTGTGCCTGACTCTCCTCCAGTCATCACTTCCTTCCCTTGGCTGCACCCGCTTGTGGCCCTCCTGCTGTCCCACCTAGTTCTCTTATTTTTGCCTGTTTTGAGATCTTTTGATGCCTCATTAGTTTCCTCTTGGCTGTGTTCCCCTATTCCGTCTGCTCCATGCCTCTAGTTCCTCCTTAACCACCCTATTTCCTGCCTGAGCTGGCCCACCTGCCAATACACCCTACAACCCCTGCCTCCAAGCCACTTCCAGGAATAGAGCTGCTGCACATCCTTGGTAACATACAACCCTTCCCATCTCCCATCCTATTTGACATCCTCTACTCCCTTTACCTGGTCCTACTCCACTCCATGGAACCCATGGAACATTTCAAGGTGAAATTACATTTTGCACCCCACAAAATATTTTGCATAACAGGTGGATTTCATGAAATATTTCACACAGCAAAACTGTTGATTTCACGGGAATTTCACTGGCTAAACACACTTTTGCAACATCTCTAGTCCCTTGTGAGGTCTCTATCTGAGTCACTGTGTCCAGTTTTGGAGCCCATACCTAAAGAACATAAACAGATTGCAGACCAGGCAGAGAAGGTGATAAAAGGATTCAGGGCCTACATGTGCTTTTGTACAAGGGTTGCTTACAGGCACTGAACATGTACTCACTGAGACTAGAGGAGAGAGAAACATGATAGAATCCTTCAAGTTCCTGAAAAACAAGCATTTGTCAATGCTGAATGTTTGCTTGCTGGTATTGGCATTGGTACTGAATGAGTTCGAGAGATGCATAATAGGAATGGCAGTGAAGTATCCAATCCAATCCAATCCAACTTTATTTTAAAAGAACCTTTCCAAAACCAAGGCGCTTTTACAATAAATAAATCAAATACATAAAATTAAACAGTATAATAAAACCAATCATTAAAACATTCTTAAAATCAAGGTAAGCCAGGCTAAATTGATAAGTTTTTAATGCCGATGTAAAACTTTGGATGGTCAGGCAACTCGCAGGTATTGAAAGAAACACAGGTGAGGAGGTACAGGCAAAGTGGGCAAGCATTATGATACAATACTTGAAGCAACATCCCATTGTGTTAGACAGAAAGGAAGTGCAAAGAAGAAGGAAACCACTTTGGTTCTCAAATACAGTAGCAGAAAAGGTCAGAGCCAAGGCTGGCCTTCAGGAAATATAAGGAACACAGCGATGAAGATAGGGAGGCATACCAAACTGCCCTAAGGGAAGCAGGTAAGGCAGTAAGGCAGGCAAAGTTCAAACTGAGGAAACACTAGCACGAACAGTAAAGAAGGTGACAAGACTTTCTATAGATACATTAGTGAAAGGAGAAAGTCCAGAGGGGTATTGCTAAGCTTAATGGAGAAAAGGGAGCATGTGAGGAGGAGGACCCTGTAAAGGCATCTATCCTAAATAGATACTTTTGCTCAGTATTTACTGAAGAAGGTAGGGCAGGGCCCACAGCTCAGCATCATGGACACAGGGGGAGGGAGGTGAGCACTACTCCTTCACAAAAGAAAGGGTCCTACAAGAGCTGCTAAGCTCAGAGTGGATAAGGCAATGGGACCTGATGGCATACATCCCAGGGTACTTAAGGAGCTAAAGGAGGAACTAGCAGAGCCATTAGCAGAATTGTTTAGTGAGTCTCTGAGCACAGGAGAGGTCCCAGAAGACTGGAGAAGGGTTTATGTGATCCCGCCCACAAGAGTGGTAGCAGGGAGGAGGAGGGAACTACAGACCAGTCAGTCTTACCTCAGTAGTGGGCAAGATTATGGAGGCACTTTAAGGAAAGGATAGTGCAACACCTGGAATCCATAGGGGCACAGGATCCAAGATAGCATGGGTTTACAAAGGAAGGTCCTGTCAAACTAATCTCATAGATTTCTTTGACTGGGTAACCAGAGTGGTGGACCAAGGGGAGCAGTTGATGTCGCCTACCTTGACTTCAGCAAAGCTTTTGACACTGTTCCACATAGAAGATTGATAAATAAGCTAGGTAGGCTCGGGTGGGTCAGAAGTTGGTCAACTGGGTGGCAAACTGGTTGACTGGCAGAAAACAGAGAGTGGTGGTAAATGGTATACAGTCAGAAGAGATGCAAGTCACAAGTGGGTACCTCAGGGATCAGTCCTGGGGCCAGTCCTATTCAACATCTTCATTAGTGACCTCGCAGATGGACTAGAGGGTAAGGTTTGTCTGTTTGCAGATGACACCAAGATCTGCAACAGAGTAGATGATCCAGATGGGGTGGGCAGAATGAGAAGAGATCTGGATAAACTAGCAAAATGGTCAGAAGAGTGGCAACTGGATTTAATGCAAAGAAGTGCAAAATCATGCACATAAGGAAGAGAAACCCTGAAGCCACTTATAGGCTGGGAGGAGTTGCTAGCAGTCACAAAGGAAGAAAGAGACTTGGGCATCATCATCACTGATGACCTAAAATCATCCAAGCAGACCTCAAAGCAGTAGGTAAGGCTAGGGGTGTTAGGGTATTAGTAGGGTATCAAGTCGTAAGAGGGAGGTAATAATCCCTCTGTACAAGACATTGGTTAGGCCCCATCTGGAGTACTGTGTGCAGTATTGAGGCCACACCTTCACAAGGACATTAACCAAATTGAGGCAGTCCAGAGAAGGCAACCAAAATGGTGCAGGGACTGCATCAGAAGACATATGAGGACAGATTAACGGAGCTCAATATGTATACCCTTGAGCAAAGGAGGGAGAGAGGTGATATGATCGAGACATTTAAACACCTTAAGGGCATAAACAAGGTGAAAGAGTCTAACATGTTTAAATATAAGAAAATAGCAGGACAAGAGGACACAGCATGAGATTAGAGGAGGATGATTATGGGGAATGTGAAGAAATTTTTCACAGAAAGGGTGGTAGATGCATGGAATAGCTTACCACAAGAAGTGGTGGCTATGAATACAGTGCAGGGCTTCAAACAGGCATGGGATAGGCATAAGGGAGCAATACAAATGACTATTAATAGATAGGTCACTGACAGAGCAAAGCGATGGCACATTTATAAGGTAGAAAAGAAATGGGCAGACTGGATGGGCCTATACGTCCTTATCTACCCGTCCAACTTCTATGTTTCTATGATGTTTCTATGTAACGCCAACCTCGGCCCCACCCTGCAGAGACAGGCGTTGGGTTGTGCCTTTGGGTCATCATCGATGATCACACCATTCCACCTCATCCCACCCAGCAGACACTGACAGGTGTCACGGTGAGCCTTGGGTCTTCAGCCCTTATGCTCACACCATTCCATAAGGAAATAAGTTGAGCTGGGTGCAGTATGGAAGAATGGTGAATGTTAGGAGACCCCAAGACACACCTTGATGCCTGTCAGTGGCTGTGGGTGGAGTGGAATGGCATGAGCATTACAGCAGATTACCCCAAGCCATACCCCTGATGCCTGTCAATCTGAACAGAGTGGGGCATTATGGTTGGAAACCCAATGCCTCAGGCGTTTGTTGGTATTTTTGTTCCACATTTTCAACATGGGCTTTTTGGGACCCCACCCATGAACAGTGGCACTATATTTTCATTACTCAATCTCGAAAGGTGATTCCGTCAGCAAATGCAACATTTGGGGCAACAGCTATGAAAAGACATTTTGGGCAGATGTGATAGATGACAGCTATACTTTTCAGAGGAGGTGATAAAATGGTAATGTTGAAAATCTGGAGTGAAAGTATGAAAAGTGGTGAAGTTACAAGCATGCATAGAAATTGCATAACGATGTTTGTAATGCAGTCATTTTTTTGAATTTGTTCACCAAATTTTCAACATGGCTTTTGGGACCTCCCTTATGAACACTGGCACTGTGATTTTGTTAATCTATCCCAAAAGTTTATTTTGCACAGTGACTTTTCATTCTGCACCACAGCTGTGAAAACACATTTTGGGCAGGATGCAAAAATGACAGCTATACTGTTCATAAGGAGGTGTAAAAAATGGCAATATTGGAAATCTGAAGTGAAAATATTGAAAACTGGCAAAGCTAAGGAGCATACATAGAAGCTGCACCCACACTCATAACAGTCATTTTTGAATTTGTTCACCAGATTTTCAACATGACCTTTTGGGACCTCCCTCGTGAACAGTGGCACTATGATTTCATTAATGTGTCCCAAATGCTGTTTTTGCACAGGGACTGTGCCATTCTGCGCCACAGGTGCGAAAATACGTTTGGGCAGGATGCAAAAAAGACAGCTGTACTGTTCATAAGGAGGTATAAGAAATGGCAATGTTGGAAATTTGTAGTGAAATATTAAAATTGGAGAAGTTATTAACGTGAGTACAAATTGTGCACCACACAGTCAGAGGTAATTATTTTTGAGTTTGTTCACCAAACTTGCAACATAGGATTTTGGGACCCCACCTCATGAACAATGGTACTGTTGTATCACATCCGTCCTAAAAGGTGATTCCGCACAGCGACCATAAAATCACCTTTCGGGACTGAGAAATGAAATGAAAGTGTCAGTGGTCATGAGGTGGGGTCCCAGGAACCCCATGTTGAACATTTGGGGCCACAACTCCAAAATGACTGTGATATCAACCTAAGTTGAAACCTGCATTGATTGCCATTACAGGGCTTACCGTGACTGTTTTCAGTCCCTGGTTGGTCTTTGAAGAGTGCAGACATGTTCCCAGTCCACAGAAGATCACTGCCCTGACCTCCAGAGGTAAGTATGGGTGAGGGGGCAGGGATGTGGGGTGCACAGAGGGAGGTGTGGGTTGGGGGAGGGGCCAAGGAACAACTAGAGACAGGTTTTTTTTTTTCAGGTTTAGAAAAATTGTTGTGGGACTGTTTTATTTTTTTTTACAAGTGAAACAAAATGGGTCAGCACACTGGGGTGGACTCCCAGTGTGCCAGACTAATGAGGGGGATCAATGCTGACTCGGGACATCCCGGATTGGAAAACATAATTACTTCAGCACACTGGGGTGGGCCACAATAGGGTAATGAAAGACGCCAACTGCTTTTTTACAAAAAAAAAAGAAGTGGTCTACTTTTATCAAGTACCTGCTGCTGCTCCTCCAATCTGACCAGCAGCCTGGGTACTGATCAGCCATTCCACAGCTTTATCTACCCCAACACACTAAATTAATTATCTCACTCATGATGCCCCGCTAGGCAAATCTGAGAAGCAGTCTCTCTCCTGATGCCCTGCTAGCATGTCAAGCCACAGTGTGCTAGCACCACCTATTGGCACAATTAAATTGACACCTTACTCTAACTTAGCAATATTTTGCCTCTAAATCATTATTTCATACAGACAAAAAAATGTTTAAATAACATGAACAGCAAAACTTAAATAAAAATAAATTCAGTTTACTAATAGGGATCCATTTTATAATCTCAATAAGGCATTCCAGGAGGGCCTTATGGTGGGATAACATCCTTCTGGGTGATGGAAGCATGTGACCTTCATGCTTCAACCCACCCGAGGCGGACCGTTATCCCACTGTAATGCCCCCTGTTGTGCATTATTGCTTGCTAATAACTATTTATTTATCCTGCAACTGATCTTCAGTATTATGTTATGTCTTTCTGTGAGCTGAGCTAGGTGGTAAAAATAGTGTTCTGCAGCCACATGATGGGTGCAGTTTGCAACACCTGTGCTACCTCACAAAAAGCCCATGTAACTGGAGTACCATATCCATCAGTACACATCAGCACATCACTGCACAGTCCTACCCAGGCATTGCTACCCCATGAATGCACAGGCACAGCCTACATGCTGGCAGGGCCCTTTAATAACTGACCAGGTGAGGCATGGCTTCCAAGAATGCTGTCAAACCAACATGACCATGTCACACCACACAGGTACTAGTATGACATTCCATGCTTGCAGAGTGATACAGGGTGTAGTGCAGCAAATAGGTATCATGAGTCAAACCAAAAACAACCAAAGAAGAAAGTGGAGCTGATGCTCTGAAGGCATTCATGCCACGGACTCTAACCCTAGATGAGAATGGATACAGATACCAGCATGGGCCCTACTGGAGAATTGTAAAGCCACCATGGGTGAGTTTTTTGTGTGCCACAGCATCACACAACAGCCACTGTAATGTACATTACTGTCATCTTGTCACCTGTGATGCTAAAGACTCCTATGTAGTTTCAGGGATCCACACCTCCCATTGGCATGCTAATGCTGCAATGGGGCCAGCCGCAAAGGCCTCAGGACAAGCCACCTGATTTTGACCCCCTGCATGAACTGGATGCTGTTGACTGGCTGCCCAGGTAGGAGGATGATAACAATGGGGTGTAGCAGCCATGCCACCTGGACCAGTCAAAGACCAGACAGATTGGCGGCTGCATCTTATGCAGTAGGTGTACAGGCCAGCCCCACAATGCTGAGGGCCAGTATACGCTGCAGAATCCTGCATGCCACCACTGTGGATGTACAGATGGACACCATTTTCACTGGGTGTGGTAATACCCTGGCACATGGACTTACTGACCAGGCCTGACAATAAAGCATGGTTGTTGGAGTACTGTGCAGGGACAGACTGCAGCTGATGGGCAGGATATGGTGTTTCATTATGTTCTACTTTATAGTTATATATATTATTAGAAAATACCTCTTGGCACACCATCAATACTGTGTGAGGCATGTTCTTTGGTAATGTCCTTTTGCATGGGGTTGCCAACCAAGGAGATGTAAGTGGAGAAGAGGAGGTGTATGGGAGGGTACTGGGGTTGTGCCCGGGTGGGATATGCAGAGTGTGGGAGCGTTGTGCCTGGGGAAAGTGCATAGAGGTTGGGGGCTTGTTGTGCACTGGGGTACACTGAGGGCAATGTTGAGGGGACTGGGGTTTTGGGGTATGTCTATGTATCCACAGAGTCTGGGACTGCAGTGGCTTACAGCTTCCCTGCTCACTTTGCCATGTGAATTCACACACTGTAAGGACGTGGTCATGGGGAGGGGTGGGTAATACATTTGACAACCCCAAGGAGCAACCCACCTCTGTTTCACTAGGACTCTGGAGATCCAAAACCTAATGTTTTTTCATTTCCCTACTTTGTGCACTTTGTGTTCTTCAACTCTAATGTCTGCATAAATGGATTTTTTTGCAAAGAATTCCCTTCATTTTGTGATAGAGGAATTGTATCCCATTCACGTAGGTCCCAATGGGACCTGTGGGAAATGAAATAAACAGAATAGTGGAGATATTTCTAGCCCTGCTTCACCAAACAACTAACAAGTGAGAGACAGCAGCATCTTAATAGTTGCAGTTGCATTGTTACACTGTGCCATCCTGACTTAGATACGTACTAATAATAAAGATATTTTATCTGCACGTGGGATTGTGTGATGGGGCTGGGTGGTTTGACAGAACATCCAGACATACTGTATTTGTAAAATAAGAATAGCATTGGAGTCACAAACGATCTGCAACTCTTTTGTAACTAACTGGGATAAACAAGGTCCTCCATTCAGCAATATGTGTAGCATGCTACGGACCACACATGTGCCCCACTGAGGGCCATATGCATAATTTGCTTGATCATTGCCTAACTGTGATGCAGAGTGGTGGCATGCAGTGTGCATTAGCACAGTGTATGCACACCCCTGGGAGGCTCTCTGGGGAGGGTCAGATGGCTGAACACTGCACCCACAGCATACTGCATATGTACCAAGCAGGTTATGCCAAGAAACACGTGACATTGGCCACAACACATTTACACCAGACCGCATCTCGATATAAACCTGATCACACACCCTAGAACACAGGGATAGACAGAACTGCAATACAGCCATGCCTGCCAACCCATACATAGCCCCTATGGAACCACCTGTATGCCCTGGCACCATAAGCATTGCCAGACAGCTGCTTGTAGCCAGTGCATGTTCCCAATCCACTCACCATGCCAGCAATGCCCACAGCAACCCAGCACACAAGCAACACAGGCAACACCTGCAGTGATCACATAGACCACATGGAAACAGCATGGTGCAGTGCATGTCATTTATTCAAGGCAAACCATATGCATATGCCTTAGACACAGGCATGACCACAATTGTGAATTGCATATAGAACACAGCGCCTCCATGGCAACAGGGTACCAATGTCTCCTATGGACAGTCCCCAGTGTCAGACACAACATCCATAGGGGTAACCTCACATGGCCCAGTAAATGGTAGCATGCATCTCGTTGCAACTGGATGCCACACAGACCCTCACTGGGGCATGTAATACAGTGTCCTCAGTGCCTGCTCAATGGACAGCTGCACTCTGCTGCAACAAACCAAAATGAAATGTCCAGTGCAGCCCTGGAATGGTGGCCTATGCCATATCCCCCCTGAATCACGGTGTTGTCAGACTCCATACTTCTGGCCACAGATGGACTTGAGGATGGTGGGGTGATGGCATCCAGCCCAAATGGATCCACAGCCCTCAGGAAGAGCCTGTGAGCAGGTCCTCAGAATGACTAGAACACAAATAGGGATCACAGCATCAATACCACACCTTTGTATGTCACACCCAGCAGGCTGCATATCCTGGTTACAAGAGGGTGGTCAGCTGCTACAACAGAGCAAAGTCTGCCATGCCCACTGACCCAGTACCCCATGAAGGAACCACAGAAACAACTGCCTATGCTCTACCACAATAAGGTAGCATGTGCAATTCATGTTGTCCCATGCTTGGCCGCCCTGGCCCCCAAGCATGACAAACCTTGTCGGTGGCTGTACCTCCTGTGCAATGCTTACATACACTTATGGGTGATGGCTCAAAATCATCTGTAGTACACTTACAGGTGACAGCTCAATAATCCTACATGTTATCAGGTAGTCATGCCGAGAGGCATGGTGTTCCTGCCCAGGCCCTCCGGTAGACACATCGGTGAATGGGCCCATCTGTGCCCATGACAACAAAACTGGCCCCATGCCACTCCTCCATCTGCAGTGACAGCCTCATTTGCCATCCAGTACATTAATGAACCAAGAAAACCCACGTCCTGAATAAGGAAATGACTAGACAACAAAGTTAGTTTAAAGGTGTAATGCCATTTATTTTGCCACTCTCAGTACAAAGAAACTTTTCAAATAAACATTTAAACAAGCAGAGTCATTCACTACTATCCAAAGCACCACCCTAGTTTCGCTTCGTTAGCGCCACTTGTGGGGTGCTGCACTCACAGTATAACCACCCTTATATAGCCCAAAGAAATCACATTTTATAGCATCATAATTTGATGAACTAACAAAACTGAATAACAGCAAAAGATGCTTAAACAGGGTAAGTTCCTGCACTCAACCAAGTCTTCAGCCTGCAAAGAAAAGAAGAAAGAAAAATAATTAATACTTTGATAGCAAAACCAGTCTTAATTTCGCTACCTCAGTACATAGGTTGTACCACGCAAATTCAATAATAGGGTGGGGGACACTGTTGTAAATTTAAATAAAGGCAGAAAACAAGAGAAGGTGGATTAGAAACAAAAAGAAAGAGGACAAACATTCAAAATTTAAGATAACAAACAAGTGCTGTATGTCTATATAAATTATTTAGATTATTGCCAGGAGAACCCAGGAGGTGAGTTGGGGAGGGTGGGAGAAAAGAAAGAAAGTGATGTACAGTATAATCTATCAAATTTGCCCTTGGTCTCCTGGTTCAATTGGACCTTGAGGAAGCTGAGGCGAGTGGGACGAAAGATGGCGTGGCGCTGGGAAATCGGGTTTTGATGTCGACAGACTTAGATTGATGGCCCATTACATGAACTATCAATCAGCTGTCTCCATAAGAAGGCAGAGTTCCTGTCCAGGAAGATCGCTGCAGCACAGAATTAACCTGCTCAGTTTTCTGAACTGCTGACAGACTGTGCAATCCAGCCTGTCTGCAGTCCTGAAAAGCATTATCACAGAATAAGTGTGACAAGGTTGCTCGATTCTTTGCAGATAAGATTGCCGGCATTAGGTCTGAGATCTGCACAGCTTGCTGTAATGGGCGCAGCAGTGGTCGGCGGAGGTTGCAACCCTCAGTTTGTTTGGTCGGACTTTGACCGTTGGTGATCATGAATATTGTGAAGATCATCCAGGGTATGTGACTGACCTGCTGTAGCCTGGACCCGGCCCAACTCGCCTCTTTGGGGTGTGTTGAGATTATCAGTCCTGTCTTAGATGAGATAGTCTGGTGCTCATTAGACAGGTGTGTTTTCTGACACCCTGAAGGAGGCAGTGGAGGCACATCTCCTTAAGGAAACTTCTCTCGACCGGACTGTCTCGCTAACCACAGACCTGTCTCTAACCTTCCCTTTGTGGGTAAGGTTATTAAGAAGGTGGTTGTGCTGCAACTGGATGATCATCTTACCATCTACGATGTCTATGATCCTCTCCAGCCTGGATTTTGGAAGAGGCACAGTACAGAGACAGCCCTAGTTAAGGTATTTAATGATCTCCTAATAGAGAGAAATTAGAAGAGCCATTCCATCTTGGTCATTCTTGATCTCTCTGCAGATTTTGTCACCATGGAGTGTTATTGGAGCACCTACGATTGATCTGTGGACTGTCGGGAACAGTCCTCAGGTGGTTCCACTCTTTCCTCACTGGGAGGTTTCAGAGAGTGTTGACAGGGATTTATTCCTCAGACCCATTCTCCCTGTCTTGTGGGGTGCCGAGGCTCCATTTTATCACCCATGTTGTTCGTGGTGGATATGCTGCCATTAGAAGACATTATAAGGCAATATGGGATTGGTTTTCACTGTTATACAGATGATACTCAGCTATACATGTCCTTTGTGCCCAAACAAGGTGGTGCTGTCTTGATCTTTAACAACTGTCTCACTGAGATCCAAGACTGGATGAGTGCCAACTGGTTGAGGCTGAACCCTGACAAGACTGAGGTGTTGGTTTTGGACCCGGTTGTCAGGTAAAGGGCTATCGGGTGAGCGGCCTTCTGGGATTTGGCTTGAGGCAGCCAGTTGGTGACCTCTGATAGATGCAAAATCTGGTCGGTATGTTTGACGAGGTCTGATGCTTAAATATCAGGTGTCGGCCATTGTCAAGACCTCATTTTATCATCTGAGGATGATCGCCTGGATTAAACACCTAATTCTGCCTGATGACCTTCAAACACTGATCCACACCTTTATGACCTCCGCCTCGACTACTGCAATACCCTGCACCTAGGGTTACTGAGGGTTGATATTTGTCACTTGCAGCTGCTGATGAATGTGGCTGCCAGGTTGTTGACTGGAATACCTCGATCATGCCATGTCTTGCCTTGCTCTGCGGCCTGCACTGGCTGCCTGTTCAGTGGCAGATCACCTTCAAGGTCGGCTTGCTGACCTATAAGGCCCACGGACAGGGACTGTGTTATCTGCAAGATCTTCTTTGTCCCTACCGCCCCTCTGCTCTCTCCGCTCTGCCAACAAGGGATTGCTAGAGGTTCCCAGGTCCATTTGAAGACTTTGGGTGCTCAGGCATTTGCGCTAGGCCTCTACCCTGTGGAACTTCTACACCATCGGATAAGAGTGCACCTGACTGTGGAGCATTTTAAATCTTCACCAAAACCTACCTTTTAATTTCACTTTTCCAGAATCTTGATTAAGGTCAGCTGATGTTGTTGTGTAATTTAATATTTATTAGATATTTTAATTCCTGATTTTATAACTATGTACAAGCATTTTGATCAGTTTGCATATTAGCTTTTTATAAATAAACTTTGATTTGATATAATAAATATTTTTAAGGTTGATGTTACTATTCACCTAGATATAATGACATGTTTAATTACTACATCTTAATACATGCTAATAACACAACTAAAGATATGACTTGAAGTCAATTTCCAAATTCAAACCATCTGGTATCAGGGCATCAAGGTTGAAGATCGAAAATGTTTCTTGATGCAACAATTGTTGCAGTCTGCCTCCACCCCTTTGCCAACCTTAACCTGTTCTAACCCTATGAATTGAAATCCCTGGTGTCTCTGTTGTGGTTATGAAATGATCTGCCACTGAGTTTTCTAAGTCAAAGTTCTTGATGTCCCTGATTTGTTCCTGCATCCTAACTTTCAGTGGACATGTAGTCGCCCACATATAATGCCTTGCAGGGTCACCATATTGCATACACAACAAAAACTGTAACACACAATATGAAGTCTAATATTAATAAATCTGTCTCCTTTGGGTGTTCAAACTTTTGCCTTGCTTACAAAAACACAGACATTGCAACTGCCACATTTAAACATGCCCTGGCAGTTTGGCCTGCAACCAAGTTCTACTCCCACCAGTGCCACTGACAAATTGACTATGAATCAGTGTGTCTGTGAAGTTCTTCCCTCTCCTGAATGTAACTCTAGGTTTCAATCCAATGTTGTTTTCAATACTTCATAATTTAACAAGCTGGGCCAATGTTTATGGATGATCCCACCTATTTTGCCAGATAAATGATTGCATTGGGTGCTGCAACAAATCAGTTCATGGATTCAGTATTATTGACCTTGGGGTCAGAAGTGGTATGCATTCAACAGTGAATGCTTTTTCATTGCACTTTCCAAAATGTCATATGAGTAACCCTTGAAAGAAACATTTGTTTTAATTCTCAGCTTAATTGTTAAATTCTCTCAATTTCAGAACACATGCATAAGTCTCAAGAACTGGCTAAAGGAGTAGAGTTTTTGAGTTTGCTTGGGAGACTGTTGGTTACTAATAGAAAGCTGTTAGTGGCAGTGTCTTTCCTATAGCCTTTAGTTATGACTTGTGTACTGTTTTCAGATGTCATGAATGTGACATCCAAAAAGTCGATATATGCCTCCTGGAAGTTGCTCGTGAAGTGCAGATTTAAGACATTCTGATTAATCCACAAGATAACATTTTAGCCCATGATTCTGAGCCTCCCATACACACAATATATCATCTATAAAACAAAACCACTCCATGATATTTTGTGAAATGGGTTATGTTGTTCATTGTATATATAAGTCTCCTCCCATGCCCAAATGAAGGTTCGCAAAGGATGGGGCCATAGACGCACTGATAGCTGTACCTTGAATCTGCCAATAGAACTGGCTGTTAAATTCAAAATAATTGTGAGTCAGCACAAACTCAAGCCCATTTCTAATCAAGCCTGGTGGCATGTGCCCTTTAAGAGGGTCACTATTCAGGTAGTGCATGCAAGCTTCAATTCCCCTATCATGCGGAGTAGATGTATATAAAGACTCCACATCTATGGATATCCATTTATACTGTGGCTGGCACATGAAGTTTGAAAACGTATTCAGGATGTCCATTGTTTCTCTAACGTGTGATCACATGAAAACTACGTTCCTTTGTATGAAGAAGTCTATGAAATGACACAAATAGTCTGATACTGAATGCATGCTGGACACAATGGGCCTGTTGGGTGTGTTCCAAATCTACTCACATAATTAGTATCAATCTGCTGAATAAGGTTTTCATGTGGTTAAATGGTGTTAAATATTTTATTTTATAAACTGATACATATGGAGATATAAAAGAAATATTTATTATTTTTATGTTATGTCTATGTCCATTCCAGATTTATCCACCGAATAAATATGCCCAAATAATATTATTTATTGAGAACAGTTTTGTTAGTTCATCCAATTAGGATGTCATAAGAACACGATTTCTTTGGGCTATATAAGGGTGGTTACAAAGTGAATACAATGCCCCTGAGAAAGATCTAGTGGAGAGAAGCACTGGGGCAGTGCTACAGATAGTGGTGAACGACTCTCCGCTTGTTTAAATGTTTATTTGAAAGTTTCTTTTGTACTAAGAAAGTGGCAAAATAAACAGCAATGCACCATTAAATTGACTTTGCTGTCTAGCCATTCCCTTATTCCAGGAGGTGGCTCTTATTGGTACCTTAGTTTGACTTTTTGTAGGGAGCACACCCAGACCCTGCACCAATCCCACATACTGGGTGCAGCTTTCCTTAATTTGCCATCCAGTACATCCCTGCATGGTGTGAAAGAAGAATATACCTCAGCATCACTGTACTGCACATACATATACCTCCCAACCATGATAATCACATGCAGGGGCCATGTGACATCCCAGTTGATCCATGTTGTCCCAGTAGGTCATCATGTTAGCCTGAATGAGGCTATGGGGCAGCCCAGATATCCTCGACTATGTCAGACACCATCTCACTGAACTGCTGGCTGACACACCACCCACAGGAACATCACTTCTGTTTGGCCCCTCCATGAACAGTGATCATCACCTGCAAAGGCCCACACAGATGTCAATGACCCAGAGTTGGATATGCCATGCCCCTTTGTGGACACACACCTGAACATGGATGGCTGGAAGGTGCCTATGGCCATGCCATCACTGCACAGATGCATAAGTGTGTGATACAACCATGCCTTGGACAATAGGATCCTGACTCAGACTACCAGGGCAATGCCTCTGAACTGTGCATGATGTACCCCTCCTACACACATTAGTGCTGGAGGATAAACTGCAGTGGAAGCAGGAGTGTAGAAGGCAACATGGGCCACAACTATACTGTCCAAGTCTGCAGGCATCCTTCCTCACATGTACATACTGCCTTAATTGTTTCCACCTGGACCACAATGCCATTCATGACATCTGCAATCTGATAGGGTCAGACATTGCTGCCACCACAGAATGGTCATGTGCACTAAGCATGGAGCAGAAGATACTGTGTGACCTAGCATACTATGCCACAGACTCCTTCAGAGAACAGCTGGGGATGTGATAGGCATAAGTCAGTCAACTGTGTCCTGTGCACTGCACTGGGTGGCCAACCCCTTGTCTGCCATGACTTCATCTAGATATCATTTCTGGGCCACCAAGGTGGGATTCCATTCAGTGCATGGTTTCCCTTATGTTCTTGTGGCCAAGATTGTACACATGTGGCCATAATAACTCCAACACATAGTGAGGAAGCATACCACAACAGGAAGGAGTTTCCATAACATTAATGTGCAGGTGGCCTGCAATGCTGACAGTGCCATCACCAATGTTGTAGTAAAGTTCACAGGATCCTGCCATGATGCCTACACAGTTAATCAGTAATGCCTACAGGCACGGTTTGGGACACATGATGTCCATGAGTTGGGACTGATTGGTGGCGATGTGTGAAGGGTGATGTATGTCTGTCCCTGATGTGGTCTACCATAACTAACTGTTCTACTCCACTCCACAAGTGACAACGGATCCCCTTGCAGTTATATCTGCTGACACCCATCCTATCCCCAATTATGGAGGCTGAAGAAAGGTACAATGAAGCACACCTTTGGAACTGTTCAGTGGTGGAGCACACATTTGGCATGCTGAAGATCCAGTCCCACAGCCTGGAAAGGATGGGTGACACTGTGATGTTGGCACAGGAAGGAGTTCCACATTTCAATGCATGCACGATGCTGTACAACATTGCATACCCATGCTAGAGGACATACCTGATATGGATTATCCTGACATAGATGTTTTTGCTCCTGAAGAAGTTTTTGCATCAAGGGCTCAGCAGCATGATGGTTGACTGTCCGGAGGGAGGCAATGTATCTAGTAGTGCAGAGTACATTCAGTGGTTAGGGCAGACTATGGGCTAGATCTGCCCCAGAGGCATGTGAACAATGCATGGTAGACATGGAGATTGCTACAGTGATGTGATCAGGGTACTGAGTAGTATGATTCCTGGGGCATGGATGTGCTCAATTATGTGACATGTGCATCACAGGGATGTCACAGTGTGGTTACATAGCAGCACATAATGCCCTGACTCATGTGTATAGGGGTGGCCACAGGTATCATATGGATTTGAGTACTTAAATGGGCCACACAGCAAGTTTATGTCTTAGTCACTGTCCACAGTATGGATAATATCTGCAGCCCTCTTCAGGGCATACACACAAGGGTGGTGGTGACTGCTGTGCGTGCCAGCTACATCATGGTATTCCACACAAGTGGACCACATGGCCAGAGGAGAGGTTTGCTACAGACCACTGCAAAGGGAGGGACTACTTTCTCCTCTCTTAGGAGTTGAGAAGCATATGCCATGGAGATTGGCACTGTCACCTGTACCGCCTACATGGGTACAGCCATGGGCAGACTATGAACTGCATTGTTGTGTGCCTGTAGGCTGCCTCTCAAGGGCTGGATATTCTCAGTGAGGAGGTCAGTGTGTAGGTGTCTGCATGGGTGCTGGTGTCATGTGCCTGGTTGCTGATGTCATGTGCCTGGGTGTTGGCATTATGTGCCTTGATGCTGGTGTCATGTGCCTGGATGTTGGCTTCATGTGCTTGGGTGCTGGCCTCTGCAGTGGGAAGTTGTGGAGGGTAGGAAAATGCATGATTTGCCTTTTGAGTACATCCCTGATCTGACTCAGCTCACCATGGATGCCATGCATCTCCACCATGATCAGGGTCATCAGTTTTGTGTTCTCCCATGTGGCACATAGATGTTCTAGTTCCAGGTGTTGGAGCTTGGGGTAATGACACCTGAGTATGCTGGCCATTAGTGCGTGTGTTTCATTGCCATATGATGGGAGATGGTGGGTGGCATGGTCGGTGTGTGTCAGTACCCTCAGCCCCAGTGAGAATCGGATATGTTGATGGTGGGGAGGACCTGTTCATGTTCCTGCCCTATGTGTTCTGCCATGGTGTGCCATGTGGTATGCATGTCTCCATCGGCATCTCCTGCTGTTCCATATGTTCAGTGTCTGGGTATGGTGACACTGTGCTGCCATGTGCCATGCCCTGTTCTGCAGGGCATGTGCCCCTGGATCTCAGATGGCATACCAGTTCTTGTGTTACTGGCTGATCCAGTGAGCCTGTGGGGGAGGGGTACCTGTTATTCATGGGGGATTGTCTGTTGCTTTATTCATGTGCAGTCTGCATGCGAGGACATTACCTGGTACAATACCCCACTGAGTACAATCTGTGGAGGGTGACAGTAGTGTAGGCTATGTCCAAGAGGCATTCAGGGTCTGGATGCCTGGCATCTATTGGAGGTGTTGGGGAGCTTGTACCTTTTCTCCATGGTCTGACACATGGTAGGGTGTCCATTCCATCCCCTCAACATCTAACACCTCCTCATTCAGAGTTTCGCCACAATGACCTTGATCAGTGAGAGGTCTGTGGAGATTCCAGTGGGGGGTTGGGGCTTGCTACCAGTCTGCTTGCTATATTGGTGTGCCATGGCCACCTTATGTTCAGCAGTAGCACACAGGTCATGTTATTTGTGTTTGATGGCGATGGCGAAAAGGGTCCATTACTCGATACCACAGGCATTGATGGCAGTCTGTTATGTCCAGCCAGGTGTGGATCTTCAGCTCTGCTGGCATCTTGAATGAGCTGGTGCCATACGGGGTTATTTAGCTGCTTTTGAATCTCAGTGGCCAGCATGGCCACCTCCTGGGGGCTGAAGTTAGTTGACCAGGAATGTGATGGCTCATGCATGCCTTCATTCACGTGGACATGGTCATGTGAGGTCTCCTGTTCTGAACTAACTGACAATGCACAACACCATCCTACCTGGGGGCTGGGGTGCCATTATTAGGTTGGCTCCAATGGCTGCTACTTGGTGTGGGTGGGGCATGTATCCATGTTCATCCCTCACTCCTACTCTGCAGCATTTACACATGTGTACAATGGTGGGCCACTTTTTAACACCATGATTCGCCATATATGGTGGGGTCAACAGGCGTCCCTGCTCTGGTTGTCCCTCCCATGCCTTGCTCCACATGCTATAGCATGCCTCTTTGCACCACACCATCTGTGTTGGGATGCTGGTGAAGTCCATGTGATTTGTGTCTCCACAGGCATATATATGTGCACCCTGCTACGACACTCATTTTGGGTGTAAATGACCATGTTCATGACTACAGACCACGGTACTATAAACATAAAACAATACTTATCTGATACACATGGCCAATGTCTTCCAGTGCCATGGCAGACCTTACATCATTCCACTAGATCTGTAGACATAAAGTGTAAAATGGGTTAGTATGATTAATAAAATACAGAGCAGCTGTGATGGGCAGAAAGGGATTGTATGTTTTCATGGTGGTTTAAAGTGGGTTGGACTCCAAGGAAGGAGGGTGACCAGCAAGGTGCCACTGACCATTCCTATTTAATGTCTTTATTAGTGACATTGCAGAGGGGCTAGAATATGCCTCTTGGTAGATGACACTAAAATCAGCAATAGGGTCGACACACGGGAGTGTGGAAAAAATGAACAGAGATCTAGGAATGCTAGAGGAGTGCTCAAGGTGTGGCAGCTAAGTTTCAATGTGAAGAAGTGCAAAATCATGCACTTGGGGAGCAGAAACCCATGGTGGTGTACAAATTGGGGAGTGGTATTAACGGCCACCAAACAGGAAAGAAACCTGGGAGTAATCATATCGAATAACCTAAAGGTGGCACACAGTGTAACAAGGTAGTGGGGAGAGCTAGAGGATGCTTAGGGGCATAGGAATGTATCACAAGCAGAAAAGAGAGGTGGTGTTACCACTGTATAAATCACTGATGAGACCTTATTCTAGAATACTGTGCCCAGTTCTGGATACCACATCTCTGGAAGGACATACAGCAGAGGCGGTCAAGAGGAGACCGACTAAATGGTACAGGTTCTGCATCACAAGTCCTGTGAGGAGATACTGAAAGACCTCAATATGTACATCCTGGTGGTAAGGAAGGAGGGGGGATAGGATAGAAACTTTCAAACACCTCCTGGGTTTAAATATGTTCAAGAGGGAAGCACTTTTCAGAAATAAAGATGCTCAAGGACAAGGGGTCATGATATGAAGCTGGAGGGGTAGACTGAGGGAGATATGAGGAAGTACTTCTTACAGAAAGAGTGGTAGATGCCTGGAACAGCCTCCCAGCAGAGGTGGTGGGGGCAAAATGGTAACAGGAATCAAGAATGCATGGGATAGGCATAAAGGAACATTACAGGTAGGGAAGGGAGCCGGAGATCAAGTAGGGTCTGTGGTGTCACAGTAGATAGGGAGAATGGGCAGACTAGGTTGGCCAAGTCATCCTTATCTGCCATTAAATTCTATGTTTCTACACTGTCTCTGTCCAACCAGTCAGTAACAATATAGAAATAAATCCTAATCAACAAAACAAGAAAAGATAGGGAACTATTCAGTGGAGAGTTACACTGTCATTCTGATAATGAGTTTTAACAAGAAAACAGTATGGATTGTTGGTACTTCCCTTGTGAAGAGAGATGGTGAATTTGCCAGGCAATCACATTTTTATACTCTATTGTTTCTCTTCTTGGCCCGGGCAGCAGTTCCTCTGCCGGAGCCCCCAGCCCTGTGCCCCACTCACAACTTACCCCTCTCCAGTGACCCCAAGGCATGCCCCCATGGTGAGGTGGCAGGGATCCTCAACCCACCTCACACATGAATACGGAGCTGGGAGAGGGTTACTGCCCATCGCAGAGGTGGCACCTGCAAGGCTCAGCAGTCATGTAGGCATGCCCGGACCACACTTTTCCTTCTGTTTTCACCGAGCTAAGGCGTGCAATGATGTCACAAGGAGGGAGCACGCACTATCCACCCACATTCCACCACAGACATCTGCCTTAGCTCTGCCTTCTTGTTGCATCGGTGCACCAACCCCCAGCCTCCGCCTGGAGCCGGATCATGCATCGACTGCGGAGTCCCCTACTCCCTGCAGAAGGGTGCAGTCCAGCGGATGCTCAATCCTTCTCCTTCCCTGCTGACCCCTGACAGCCCATGCCTGTTCCCTAAGCGCTGGGTGCCAGCATGGTGCAAGGTAGGCGTCTAGCGCCTCATCCTCAGCACCACCAGGCCGGCCAGGCAATCAATTTTTTTTTTTTTGCAGCTATTAATTTTTACTGTTAGCCTACATCCAGAGGCGCCCCCAGACCCATCCTCCAACATCCAACATCCGCACTGACCCGCCCAGGGCTTATCCCACCGGTGGGGCCAGAGGGGTTCCCAACACCCCACCAGAGACTGGATTCAGAGGCCAGTGCCATTGCTGGCTGGGAGCAGAGCCTGCGAGGTGCTCTCCATCACATTGCTGTGGCTAGTGTTTTTCCTTTTTCATTCCCTAGGGTCGGGGCATTCAATGATGCCTGGGAGTGGAGCGACACTCATCCACACGGCTCCCCTCCAAGCATCTGCCCAGACTCCTCCCTTGTCTGTAGCATGGCAGCTGTGTCCCCAGCCTCCGCTAGGGGCAACCAGGCATCGACAGCTGAAGCCCCCTTGGGAGAGAGCAGTGCCATCGGATGCTCAATCCTTCCCTGCCCCTGCCAACCCCTGTTGGTCCATGCTCATTCCCGAACACGGGTCACCGGCGTGTATGAGGTAAGGCGACCAGTGCCTCACACCTCAGCACCAGTAGGCTGGCTGGCAATCACATTTTAAACTAATCTTGGACTAGTTGGCTAGGAAATCAAATAGTTTGGCAAAGAGGAAAGAGATGGGCCTGCTATTGCCTACTTTATACAGGTTTAGTAACTATAACTCACCACCCTATTTGCTTATAATCCATGTTGGAGGAAATTATTTAGGCTAAAAAGATATTCATCTGATCTTGCAAGCAAAGTCAGATCTCTCAAAATATTGAGATGTTTCCAAACTGCAATATTCTGCAGTCAGACAACGCAGAGCAGAGGTTTTGGAAAGGAAAGAGTTTATACACCTGGCCTAGGAAAAAAACACAGGAATGTAAATATTCAGGTCTCTGGTTTCCTATCAGATCATGGGATGGGAGAGAAAAGGCACCCTCAATTAGACATACCCATGATTGGCTATTCCTAAAAGATGGGGTTCACTTGTCTGACAAAGGCAACAAAATATTTTTCTGACTTCCAACATGCATTACAGCACTTGTAATTCTCACAAGCAAAACATCTCAACCAGCAAGCAAATACTGCTGTGCTGAAACAGACAACAAAAAGGCTCTCTTTAGGGTCCCTTTCTGTGTCAAAAATAGAACGTGACACATACAATGAACTGTACACATGCGTAACATGATTGTCCAACACCACCCCTTTCTCTCAAATACTTCAACAACATTCACAGTTCAAGTTCACGTGCTTTCCCATAAATAAAAAGGTCAACGTAATAAAATCAACCAAGTTACAATAAATATATTCACATAAGCATCTAACAAAAGTCAAATATCACATAACATCACTGAAGCTATTATAAAAGAAGATATACTGTATATGAGCGTGTTAATACAATTCAGATACAGGAAGGCTCAGTTAATCAATAGGGTAATTCCCCAAAACCCTTAGCTATTAAATTGTCTCCTGAATTCCTCCAGGAATGATGGATGCTACACCATTTTACTCGTGGTTGCTCGTTGGCAAATTTATTTATGGCACAAAGACTATATTTACAACTATTTACTCTGAATTCACAATTCAATTCACATCAAAATTTCGTTCAACTTTTCCTGGTTGCAGCCTCTGGTCTTTCTCTGGTCGTTTCTTCCATCATACTTTCAGGAATCCAGCCCCTCCTCCACACCAGAACTAGGCCGGTTCCAATCCGGTGCCTGGACCTATCCCCTTCCTGCTTTACCACCACATCTGGGTTCTTTGTCCCCAGCCGTGTATCCTCCCCCTCCTTCTTTCTTCTCCCCGCTCCCCTTTCTCTTTTCTTTCTTACCCCTCATGGGCATCCTTGCCTCTCCCTACCAGGGGACTGTGCCCTAGCCCCTGGCCCAATGTTGCCTCCCGCAGCAACAGAAAACACCTGGCCCTATGCCCAGGGCGCTAGGCACTCAACCTGCCCTCCAATTCCTTCTCTTGTGCTAAAACTGCTCCCCAGCACCTTCCTTAATAAGGGTGGGAGGGTGGGAAATTCCCAGCAAAGAGTCGTCCTGCCCGAGCCTTGACCTAATATACCCTAATAGGCCTCTGGTCATGACCACCTTTGGGCTCCGCCCCCTAACCAATCCCTGGGGCTCTGGCTTGCCCTTGTCATTTGATCCTTTTCCTGCCCAGTGATGTCACTAGGCCCCTCCCCTCATTCCTCTGTCCCCCAACCCCTCCTCCTCCTATGCACTCTTCCGTGCAGGGATCACTGGACAACCAGGCCTGCCTTCTAGTGGCAAGCCACATTGTACCTAATCCTTCCCCATGAATGATGGATGATACACCTTTTACTTGTTGGTTGCTCGTTGGCAAATTTATTTATGGCACAAATACTATATATACAACCATATACTTTGAATTTGCAATTCAATTCACATCAAAATTTCTTTAAACTTTTCCTGGTTCTGGCCTCTGTCTCTCTTCCAGTCGTTTCTTCCATCTTGCTTTCAGGGCCACTGTGAATCTGGCCCCTCCTCCACACCAGAACCAGGCCGGTTCCACTTACCGGCTTCATCCTCCAGGCCCGGACACTCTGAATCGGCACCTGAACCTATCCCCTCCCTACTTTACCACCACATCTGGGTTTTTGTCCCCAGTCCATGTATTCTACCCCTTCCCTCCTTCCCCCTCCACCCTTTCTCTTTTTCCACTGCCCCTCCTCCAGCTTGTACCGGACAGAGGGGCTCCCCTGCAGGCTAGTACCTAAACCCTTTCCTGGCTATCTGATTCACCAGCTCCTGATCGGCCCGCAGGAACAGGCACATCCCAAATTTCCGACAGGTGGACCCTGTCCGACCTGTATACTGCAGGCTGGTCAAGGAGATGTCCTTGTTCTGCAGGTGCACTTCATCTCTGTTACCAAGTGATGTCAGACCAGCCAATTGCCACCCTCAGCCACCACACCCTCAATTTCTCAAGTCTCCCATGATGGGTAGGCTCAGGGTGGGTCCAAATTGGTCAACTGGGTGGCAAACTGGTTAAGGCAGAAACAGAGAATGATGGTAAACGTATACAGTCAGAAGAGATGCAAGTCACAAGTGGGGTACCTCAAGGATCAGTCCTGGGGCCAGTCCTCTTCCATATCTTCATCAGTGATATTGCAGATGGACTGGAGGGTAAGGTTTATCTGTTTGCAGATGACACCAAGATTTGCAACAGAGTAGATGATCCAGATGGGGTGTGCAGAATGAAAGAGATCTGGATAAACTAGCAAAATGGTCAGAAGAGTGGCAACTGGGATTTAATGCAAAGAAGTGCAGATCATGCACATAGGAAGAGGAACTCTGAAGCCACCTATAGGCTGGGAGGGAGTTGCTGGCAGTCACAAAGGAAGAAAGAAACTTGGGCATCATCATCACTGATGACCTGAAATCATCCAAGCTGACCACTAAGGCAGTAGGTAAGGATAGAGGGATGTTAGGGTGTATTAGTAGGGGTATCACAGGTCGGAAGACGGAGGTAATAATTCCTCTTTACAAGACACTGGTTAGGCTCCCATCTGGAGTACTGCATGCAGTACTAGAGGCCACACCTTCACAAGGACATTAACTAAATTGAGGCAGTCCAGAGAAGGGCAACCAAATGGTGCAGGGACTGCATCAGAAACCATATGTGGACAGATTAACGGAGGTCAATATGTATACGCTTAGAGCAAAGGAGGGAGAGAGGTGATATGATCGAAACATTCAAACACCTTAAGGGCATTAGCAAGGTGAAAGAGTCTAACATGTTTCAATATAAGAAAAATAGCAGGACAAGAGGACACAGCATGAGATTAGAGGGAGGCCAATTAAGGGTAATGCGAGAGTTATTTTCACAGAAAGGGTGGCGGATGCATGGAACAGCCTACCTCAGGAATTGGTAGATATGAATACAGTGCAGGGCTTCAAACAGGCATGGGATAGGCATAGGAGCAATACAAATGAGTATGAATACATAGGCCATTGACAGAGCAAAGGCCGATGGCACATTTATAAGGTAAAAAGAAATGGGCAGACTGAATGGGCCTTATGGTCCTTATCTGTCGTCAACTTCTGTGTTTCTATGATGCTCTGTCCCAATGCCCCCATGGCAAGTTCCTAAATCATTGCCCCAGGTGTATAATAATGCAATCCGGGGTGCCCTATTGCAATTTTAATTCTCCATCAAAGGCATGAGCTGTGCCCACCTCATTCCCCTAATGCCTTTCCAAAGCACCCTGGTATACGCAGTGTTATATCTCAGATCTGCTCCTCTGGAGGTGGTGACCACAAACCTTTCAGTCCAAAATACGAAGAATGCCCCACTGTCCAGATTTTCTTCTTGGAACCTGCCACAGAAACAAAATAAACAGTGTGAGTTGCTGTTGCTATTATCTCACGTACCTCTTGTAGCAGCTGAACCTACAGCGCCCACCTTTTGTATGTCCACCACCACAGCCCCACTTTCTGCTGCTCCATGGCTGCCCCAATCCTGAATGAATGTGGGGCAAATTTGTTTGGATCCTTTCCAGAAATGCCAGCACCCTCTGAAGTACTGCTCTACCGAAACCCTATTACCGGAGACCGCTTCCATGTTGAAACAGCATTCCCCGCCCTCCCCAGCGCTCCCGTACTCCTCCAGTGTACTCATAGTGCAGCTGGCCGATCTGCGGTTTCCTCACCAGTGACACTTGGGTTCCCCTCCCTTCCTGGTCCATCTTGGACCTGGCCAGGTAATGACCACCTTGTCATGCCCCATAGGACATCCTCATGCTGTAACGCCTGCCCAGTGGCCGGCTGCCCTAGGGGCCACCACCTCCCCACCCGGAATGCCCCTGCTGCCATAACTGCAAACACAGTCCAGAATAGTATCCTCTGGGCTGATGTGCATACCTCTCGTGGCTCCTAGGACCCTACTAATAACTCTCCTCTTATGGGTTGCCTTCCCGCCTACTCTTGGCCGCTTGACCCTCCGCCAACCTAACACCATGTATTTTACGGTTGCTGCTGGCCCCTACATCAGGCCATCCCTTTTCTGGCACACCCAAGTGATGGCAGCTAAGTGCATGACCATCATGGCATGGGCCAGCCCTTCCTCCTACATCTCCACCACAAAATCCTTACCTCCGCTCGTCCCTGGGCTGGTTCAGCCCTGTCCCACCCATACTTCCCTTGAAATCCTGAAACTTCATCCATCCTGCCTCATATGGCTCCTCAATGTGTTGGCTGCCCAAGTTCCCCATATCCGAGCTCCTAGCTGTGGCTCTCCAGCCTCGCACATCCGATCGGGATCCTGGTCCTGTGTGGCACTGCCTGAGGCATCAGTTCCCAAAACCTGTCAAGCTATAAACGTGAAAGACTGTCAGCCACTTCATTCTTCAACCCTCAATGTTCTGCGCTTTGAAAGACATATTCAACTGTAGCTCCAACAAAAGCAGTCACCTGAGCAGCCGCCCACTGTCTCTGTCCTCCCCCTTGTCTATTAATGACTTCAACCACTCCATTGTTATCGCACCAAAACAAGATGCACTTCCTTGCATACTTGCATCCTTGCATCCTAGGAGGCAGTATAGCACAGTGGTCTAAGGCTCTGAGCTGCAAATTTGGTGACATCCAGCAGACCAGACCTGGGTTTGAATCCCACAGCTTCCACTTGCATACTGTGTGACCCTGAGCAAGTCACTTAACTTCCTTGTGCTCCCAGGTCGCACCTGGAAACAAGCTCCGCTTGGTGTGCCTTTCCTGGTTAAACAATTTCTCCTTTCCCTTTCCCTATACCCCATACTTCCAGAGCTATCCATATTGGGAAAATTTCCAAGAATGATATCCTTTCAACAACCCCATGTTGCCGCCAAGGATCTGACATCCAATCCTCTTGGAAATATGCCCCATTCCAAGGGCCCCGACACATCTGTGAATAGCTCCAAGTTCACATTCCTTTCCCACTCCTCTTGCCAGAATGTCACCCCATTGTAGCTGTTGAGGAACTCCTCCCATACCTGAAAGTCCTCCCATACTCCTCTTGACACATCCACCCAATTGTGCAGTAGCCAAGCCTTCCCTGCTGCCTCTTCCCAGCCTCCTTGTAACACCCTGCCTGGGCTGATGGCCTTATGGCAAAATTAAGGTGCCCCAGCAGCTGTTGCATTTATACCAGGCAACTTCCGCCTCCCAGTGACCTGCAAGAAGGGTCCCTAAGGCATGCCACCTTGTCCCCAGGAATCAAAACAGTCCTCCTCTGTGTCCACCTCTATGCCCAAGAATTACAACTTATGGCAGGGCCTCCGCTTGCCCTGTGCTAATGGTATCCCACCGTTGGCACATTGCCTCAACAGTCCTTAACATCCTCCACGCCCGCCCTGGATTCCCGATGAGGAGGAAATTGTTCAGGTAGTGCACCACCCTCCTGTTCCCATACTGGTCCCCGAACACCCACTGCACCCAGGTGCTGAATGTTTTGAAGGTGGAACACGCCACTAGCACCTCTTGGGCATGGCCTTGTCAAAATACATGCCCCTGAAACTGAAAACCCAAAGGTCCCAATCTTGGACCAGACTGGTAAAAGGTGAAATGCTGCTTCTATGTCCATTTTCACTAGCCATGCACCCTCAATAGCCCTAATAAGCTCTATTGCCTGTTTCAGCAAGGCATCGACACCACCCTAAGGTGATTGGGTATGCCCTCATTTACCGATAAGCCTTAGGGGTAGGATAAATGATGGCTCAAGTGGAAGTCCCCCTGATGCTTTCTTGGGGACAATACACTGAGGGGAAACCTGAAATGTTCACAGAGGGAGCCCCAGTGGGCCCTCCACACTGCCTACTCTGATTTCCTTCTCAATCTTGGCCCCACTATTTCCTCTTTGCCTTTATTGACCCTAGATTCTTGGCCCACATCCATGCCCCTGAAACTCCCTGAAACCTGCTCCTGAGCAGTTCCACCACCTCCTATTCAGAAATCTGTGGTCCATTCCTCCACCACTGCTAGGAGATGGGAGACATGCCAGCATGTAACCTCATCGCCTCTCTTCATGTTCCTTGTTAACGCCATCCCTGGGAGCATGAGTGTTGCCCTCTCTGACCTCCACCAGCCCCTGCCCTGCCCCCCGGCACCCCGAAAGGACTGCTCATGGTATTGCCCCCATGATGCCCCTCTGTCCGCCTGTCAGCAGTTGAGACTGGATGCAACCCCTGCACTTGGAGCAGACGTGCTAAACTTACAATTGCCCCATGTACATGTGGCCTTGTTGTATCCTCAGCATGTCCTGACCAAAGCAGTAGTCGTGGCCTCCTTACTTGCTTGCCCCCAGCTCCCTCACTTCCCCACATAGCATCCTTACCAATAACTCCGAGTGGGTACAGTCCCACCTCAGATACCCTTTGACTGCCATACTCTTCAGGAATGCCTCATCATATTTGAGCCAACCATACCCGACTTTTGCCTTGTGTGATCTCTCTAATAATGGACATGTACATCAGTAGGGAATGGTGAGTCCTGGCTGCTTCTTCAGTACCAGCGTGCTGTATATGATGAAGCCCCTGCCAGTTTTCAATGGTTTTCCTTTATACTTTTCTCTTCTGTCTTGTGGCCCACCACTGCCAGGGCCACCGCCATTTCCGACTTCCCTACTGACTACAGTTCGTATCATGGCGTGTTCTCATCCACCAGCCTGAAGATGTCAACATACCTCCTTCCAGATTTTCTCTTGATTGAAACCGGACGTGGTCCTCACTGAGCTGGCCAGAAGGCCTATCATACAATTTTTTGTCTGCCACCTTGGCCCCCCTCCTTTTCCACCCCAGCCCTTTACTTTTAAGGCCTGCATAACCTGTTCCATTTTTTCAATCCCTGCATCACCCATGTCCCCAGTAGCCCTTCTAAATACTCTTTTGGGCCATGTTCACCCGGAGATCCAATACCTTTACCACCATCCAGGCTCCGATCATCTGGCTCCAGTGCTGCAGAGGTACCGGATAGGTGCAGGTTGCACTTCCCACCTGGGTCTCTTGCCCCCTGTTCCCTGCCCAGGCACCTCTCGCTCAATCCATTTCTTCAGCCTTTTCCACTTCCTTTGCTTTGCTGCCGCCACCAGCTCTGCCATCTACCCATCAATTTCGCCACTTCCTGCATCATCCTTTCGCTGGACACCGGGGGACCATTGCTGTTCATCCGTCACTGCAGATGGCGAAACAAAGCTCAGACTTGTGTACCTTAACCTTGTTACCAAGGTTGCATCACCTTCCTAACTCTGACTCTCATTCTTCTTATCCTGTTTCCTTATTTCTTGTTTCATTTATTTATATATATTTATTTATTTTTGCATGGGCTTCAATGGCCCCATCAGCCTCGTGGCCCCACCTGCCAGTTGACGTAGCTCTTCTCAGAGGCCCCCACCTCTTCTTACCCTGATCACCCCCTTTCTTCACCCCCAAAACACCGCCTGCAGTATAGGGTGTAGAATCGAACCCAGCCTAGTCCGCTGTAGGTACTGGGTTCTGATCTCGCTCCCCATGCCACCACTCAGCTGTACAACCATACTCATACCCCTGGAGCAGGCTTCCATTCAGCCAACCGCCGCTGGTGCTGCTGTTGCGAGGGTATCATGTTGGCTTCCCAGTAACCCCACCACACGGACAAGGATTTGCTTTGTCTCTTCCTTCTAACTCTTTATATGGCTGCTGGGGCTCCAGAAATGAACAACCAATGGCCTGGATTTTTGAGCTGCACTCTGGGCCTGTCCGTAGCTCCCTGCAGTGTCCCTCTGTGCCCCATAGCTTCTGGAGACCACGACATCACAACAATACCCCACCCAGCCTCGAGATAGATGGAGGCACCCTCCTATCCCTTCCCAAGTCACCGCTTCCATCATTTTATTTATTTGTTTTTTTAAACCACGGCTGCCTCGGCATACAGCCATGCACCTGGCCTGCTCCTGTAGGCCAGCAGTTGCCCCGCCTGTTAGACCACACCCATTTTTCTGTGGCTGCCTTCCCCTCAAACTGTTGCAGCTGCAGCGAACACCATCTTTCACCAGAGTGCGTTAGACAGGCTCTAAGCCAACTACCGCAGCATGATCTGCCCTTCCTGCTCCACTCTGGTTCCCAATGCAGGCCTAGCCTGCCCATGGAGTGGGTTGAAATCCCCTCCTGGATCATAACCTGTGCCACCCTGGCTTCCCGAAGGCCCCAAGCCCTGGCCCACAGAGCGAGCTGAAAACCACATGCCCTAAACAACATCACTGGCTCTGTGTGTGATTCACAGGTCCCTGTGGACAGAAAGAAACACCACAATGCTCATTTTTATTTTCTTTTGCTTCCTCCTCGGCATTGCTCCCATTATACCCCAAGGGGAAGTGAGTCATCCATGGCACTAGGCCTCACCTGACCACGTGGCTTCCCTATGTCTGGCTTCCGCCTAGCCAGACCAGGAGGGTCCCACTTCCAACCATAATGCCACCACCGAAAAACAGCAGCTCACAATGTTTTTAGTCCTCTTAATCCTCCATAACAGCAAACCGAGGGGTCCTAGAGCGACATGCGGCTGCGCCACTGCCCTCTACTTGCCTTGCCAATTCTCAAACGCTGGCCCAAACCACCTACAAGGAGCCTGCTTGTCCTCCACCTTTAATCCCACTCTGTTTGGGCATTTCTTCCCACTTCCACCACATAGCGGAGCAACAAACCACTGTGAGGAGCCATTTTAATAGAGAAAAAAAATGCCAGCTGAGCAGCAACCCTCCCAGGAAACTCTGCCTGTTCTCCATGCTTAAACACCAATCCTAGCTGCACCTTCATGGTGAAAACTACTTCTTCTAACTGGCATCACTCAGCTGAACAAACACAGCATATTCTCTCTGAACAACCCCCATACCCCTGCCTTCATAACAAAACACCACTTCAAATCTGGAGCACCAACCAAGGACGCCCAGTAACCCATGCTAAAACTGCCCAGGCGTGACATTGATTCCAAGGGCAGGTATTGAACCCTGCCCCTCATCCCCATGCCTACATAGCCAAGCCACCAAAGCATCTTCAAGCTCATTCAGTGAGATACCACAATATCAGTGAAACATTTCCTCATTACACAATTTTACAGAAAAGAAGGGGTGATCAGGCCAAGTGAAAACCATGCTGTTAACCCAGGCTTCCCAAATTACATGAATACCCAAACCCAAGTACTCAAGTCAGTCACCTGGGCCCACATGGCCACAAGGCCTCACCACCCATGTGCCTTACATAAAGTTTGCCAAACGATGTGCTGAGTTCTTCAATCTATGAAAAATTCCCAGCAAAAGAGGTCGCCATGCCTGAGCCCAGACCTAATATACCCCTAATAGGCCCTCTGATCAGGACCCCCTTTGGGCTCTGCCCCCAGCCAATCCCTGTGGGCTCTGGCTTGCCCTTGTCATTTGACCCTCTTCCTGCCCAGTGATGTCACTAGGCCCCTCCCCCCTATTCATCTGCCCCCCACCCCTCCCTCCCATGCACTCTTCCTGGCAGGGATCACTGGACAACCTGACCTGCCTTTTAGTGGCAAGCCCCATTGTCAGATGATTATTTTGAGGTCATTCTTTCCTTTCCTTACCAGCAGTTAAAAAAGGTTGGCTAATCTGGTTATAGTCCAGTTACTGTATAGGAGGTTGAATTGATCTGATAGATTTTCAGATTGCAACTTGCTATACATTTTCGGGTCTGATTGAATTAGTGCTAGCAGCTTGCCAGCAAATACAGTAAATCATGCAAGTGTTGATCGTGACTGACCACATGATCACCCATGTCAAGTAACATCAATTGTGGTAATTGATAGCAGGTTACAGATCCACCCTCCCCTTAAATAAACCATTCAGTAGCACACTTGCTCATACCCAACCAGTTACAGACACAGATACAGTTGAATTACTGAGGAAGAGAGGTCAGTCCTCAAATGGATTCGCTCATTGCAGGTGAAGTGTAAATTTCAGTAGAGCCCAACAATCTGTCAATGGCTGACTTAAGTGAGAGCTCTGGAATGATATCCATGTCACCAAGCTGGTAACTAAGGAGCTTTCATCTGCTACACTGCCACCATCCAAAAACAGGGTCCAGCTACTTATGTAAATTACACTCTGAGACCCATTTTCAGCTTGGCAAGTACACAGCTGAACACGGTGTGATGGTTGTTGTGAAATTTCACCAAGCAACAAACAGACAAACTGTAAATGAAAGTACTGTCCATAAATTTAAAGCTGATTACATTAGAAAATCGCTGATAACACCCAACCCGACAACAATGATAATCACTGCTACCAAAATACTCACGGGTGCCCTACACACCTGGAGGAAAATCTGAGGAGCAGCTTCACCAGATAGTTCAGTCACTCAGGGCTGAAGGTGCTGTAGTAAATGTGGTGTCAAACAGGCAGTAGCATTGGGAATTGTAAAGGCCAACACACCCCAATCACTTGCCGAGAATGGTGGCCATCCTAGCCTCAACTACAGTGCCTTCAGAAAATATTTGTTCTCCTTGGATTTTGTCACATTTTGTGATGTTGCAAACTCAAATTAAAATTCATTTATATGGGATTTTTTTGTCATGTATCTACAAAAATTACTCTATAATGTCAAAGTGGAATGAAACTTTGGAATTTTTGTACATGTAATTTAAAATTAAAACCTGAAATGTCTTGATTTGATAAGTATTCACCCCTTTGCTATGACACTCAAATTGAGCTCAGATGCATCCAATTTCCTTGTGAGATCACTCTAAAACTTGAATGGAGTCCATCTGTGGTCAGTTCAAATAGTTGACATGATTTCAGAGGAAATACACCTGTCTATCCAAGGTCCCACTATTGACAGTGCATGTCAGAGCAGAAACTCTACCATGAAGACCAAGGAGCTGTCTGTAGAACTCTGTGATAGAATTGTGAGGAGACATAGATCTGGGCAGGGTATAAAAACATTTCTAGGGTGTTGAAAGTTCCCAGGAGTACAGTCAAGTCCATCATTAGGAAATGGAAAGATTACGGAACCACCTAGAGCAGGCGTCCTCCCAAACTGAGCAACCAGGCAAGAAGGATCTTCATCAGGAAGTGACCAGGAACCTAATGACCATCCTGACAGAACTACAGAGTTCCATGGCTGAGATGGGAGAACATGTCCAGAGGACAACAATCTCTGCAGCACTTCACAGATGTAGCCTCTATGGGAGATTGGCTAGATGGAAGCCACTCCTGAGAAAAGGCCACATAATAGCATGCCTGGAGTTTGCAAAGGCACGTGGCAGACTCTGAGACCATGTGGCAAAAGATTCTCTGGTCTGATGAAACAAAAATTGAACTCTTTGGCCTGAATGCAAAGCGCTATGCCTGGCGAAAACCGAACACAGCTCATCACCCATGTAACACCATCCCTACCATGAAGCATGGTGGTGGCAGCATCGTGTTATGGGGATGCTTTTCAGCAGCAGGGACTGTAGCACTTGTCAGGATAGAGGGAACAATGAATGGCACCAAATACAGGCACATCCTTGAGAAGAACCTGCATCAGTCTGCAATAGACCTTGGACTGGGGTAAGATTTACGTTCCAACAGGACAATGACCCCAAGCATACAGCCAAAGCAACACTGGAGGGTTTCAGAACAAGAAGGTGAATGTTCTTGAGAGGTCACGCCAAAGCTCAGACTTGAATTCCATTGAGAATCTATGGAAATACTTAAAGATTAGTTCACCGACGCTCCCCATCCAACTTGACAGGAGCTTAGCAAATCTGCAAGGAATAATGGGCAAAATCCCCAAATCCAGATATGTGCAAAGCTGATACAGACATATCCCCAGAAGACTCAAAGCTGTAATTGCTGCCAAGGCGCTTCTACAAAGTATTGACTCAGGGTGAATACTTAAGTAAGCAAGATATTTCAGTTTTTAATGTTTCATAAATTTTTGTTACACAATATAAATATGTTTACCTTTAAATTGTTGAGTATGCTGTGTGAATTAAGGGGAAAAAATCATTTCAATGCATTAAAAATTCTGGTAGTAACACAACAAAATGTGACAAAATCCAAGGGGTGAATACTTCAGAAGGCACTGTAGTAAATGTGCTTGGAGGATTCTCAACCATATGGGGTACAGCAAATGGAAAGGTACAAAAGTGGGGCTTAAATCACCCAGTGATGTTAACATTTTAAAAATATATTTTAGCATGTATTACAAAAAGCTAGTGCACAGGAACTAATCCCACCTGAACTCGTAATAAACATGGATGAGACAGGGGTGAACATGGTTCCTGTCTCCAGAATGGACCGTGGCAGTCATGGGGTCCAAGCAGGTATCCATAACAGGACTGGGTGATAAAAGTCAAATATCAGTTGTCCTTGCCTGCACACTTTTTTTTTCAATTGTTTAACCAGATGAGACACACTAAGCTGAAAGCTTGTTTACAGGTGCAACCTGGGAGCACAGGGAAGTTAAGGACTTGCTGAGGTCACACAGTATGCAAGTGGGGTTGTGGGATTCAAACCAGGTCTCCAGATTTGCAGCTCAGAGCCTTAAACCACTGTGCTATACTGCCTCTGTGTCACTGTCACTTGCTGGGGACATGCTCCCACCACAACTAAGATACAAAGGACAGGGCTCAGGATGTCACCCAATCCAGAAGTTCCCAATAACAGATAATCATTAGGCTAATGTTGAATTGATCCAGTTCATCGATCATGTCATACTGCCATATTTTAATGCCATATAAATAATGCTCCAGCTACCCGAAGAACAAAAGGCATTGATCATTTTGGACTTGTATTGAGCGACAGTACTGATGCTGTCATAAAACACCTAGAGGAGAAAAGCATCATCCCACTCTACATCCCCACATCATGTACTGATGCTCTTCAACCTCTAGTTGCATCAGTGAACAATCTTTTCAAGGATTACCTGAAAACCCAGTGTACAACATGGTATGCAGGCCTAGTTACAGAGACTCTGGTAACTGGTGGTAACAGTGGCACTGGTGGAATTGGCGACACCAAAAAAACTCACTGTGGATCTAAACCTACAAACCCTAAAGAACACCATGCTCAATGGTTGATTTCGAGCTTCCAGTCACTGACAACTCGCTGGGATGACATCCTTTGTGGAGTTACTGAAGCCTGTATCTATGATGCCCATTGAATGTGTCTCACTAATGTAAATACAAAACAAAAAATAAAACTAAATACAGTAGTGTAGTTATACATTTAGATACTGTTGTTAGCAAGCATAATAAAAGTACTATATTCATTCCTTTCAATTGCGGTGCGGACTGAAGAGGACTGAAGCAGTAATGGATCACCAGTACACATTGCCTGTTAGAGCATAGAGACCACGAAGAACAATGTGGAAATTATTTTTTTTTGTTATTACTGAGTGTGGAGGGTGATAGTTTTCTTTTTTTATTTTAACCGCTTATGGTTTATAAATAAAGGAATAGCACAATTAGCTATTACTCAGGCTGGTGTCAGTTATGTTTGCTATATATAAATATTTGCTTTCTATTTAAATTCACTAATTATTGCCAATTGCTATTACAGCAAAATAAACAGAACACGAATATAACATTTTATACAGTATCTGCTCTCATTAAAAGAATAGCTGTAGTTACAGCACTGTCTATGTCTTTCCACAATTCTATGAGGCAACCAATATTTGTTTCATTATACCAAGAGTAATACCACATAATGTGTATTAGATCCTCTCTACCCTGTATGAACAGCAACAATTTATATTAATACTGGCAGTTTTGTTAAACCTAGTAGCAAGTACAATACTATCAAGTAGCTCCAATTTGTACTTTATGAAGGCCCTACTTAGGTGTGGATCAGTAAGGACATCCAAATATATTTATAGCCAAACGGATATTACTGATTGCAAGCCATGTTGAGTATTTGATCTGGTAATACTTTCCAGATCTACTTTTGCCCAAACGTAACTGATCTTTAACTTGATATATTTTTATATTTTGAACTAAGGGTGGCATTCTTTTCCAGATACCCACAGAGCATGGTCAGATCATATTTAATTTAGAGGTAAGGAGCCTAATTTACAAAAGCTAGAAAGGTGACACAAGGTGCTTATCCGCATGATGGTCAATCGGATTTGACATTTTAGTAAAACAGTTGCAGAGTTCTAATCCAGGAACAGCAGCAGTGGTGATGGCAGGGTCTGGTACATAAATACATCCCACACCAGCCTTGTGGCTGAAGTGTGGGTGTACCATACGTAACAAGGGGTCTTGCAACAGCACCAGTTTCAATATCCTAAGGTGGGATTCAGGAAGCCCGAGGCCAGTGGCGTGGGCGTGGCAGGTGTCATGCGGGTCTGACATGTGCCTGCATGGGCACTTTTAAACACTTCAAGACAACATATCTTGCTTCAGGAGGGTTAATCTAAATGGCAAGTAAAATGTGTATCTTGATATTGTTTGCTGTCGATCCTTATTATAATAATATTGCAAAATGTTTATGATTATGGTAACTACTGCTGCTTTAATATAGAGTAGGGACTAAGCAACGGTTTAGGGCAAGTCAGATTAAATTGATTAACAGCAAATAACATAAACATCACACATACAGTGATAAATGTATCAAAATAATTTAGAACATTATACTTAGCTGAAAGTGGTTTGGCGGGGGTCCTAGTAGTAACTTCAGCCTTGTTCCACTTCCACTGTATTAGTTCCTCTGGAAGCAGACCTCACAGTCTTCAAGACTGGAGTTGTCACCAGGTGGAAATTCTCTCAGCATTGCTGCTTCATCCATCTGCGCTGCTGTTGGAAGCCTTAGCAGAGGTGACATCTTCATTGTCATCATTACCATCACCATCATCACTGAGACACAGTTCATGTGGCGACATCATCGACATATCACTGTGTTATGTGGAAGGTGCCCACGTTCATTTAGCGTGTTAGATTATGGAATGATTGTTTATTCTACCACCTGTAATAACTTACTAGAATGTCTTTGGGTCACTTATAACTCTATACTTTGTTTCATGTTAAATGCCCCTTTCGTATGCACGTTGTTCCCTTTTTCATCAGTCAAAAATGTGTCTCTGGATAATAGAATTCGGTATAAAATAGGCAATTGTATGTTTAAAGTCTTTTAGGCAATCTCCCAAATTCTAGTTCTAGTCTTTTTCTAGGTCCATAAATGGTTGTGGCACCAGATCCCAGTGTAGATATACCTTTAAGCTGCCATTGTTTTGTAAGGTAATAGGCCAAAGATCTATATTATTTAGGGTCCCTAAATTCTTTAATACATTACCTGGTGAACCTTCAGATGTTAGGACAGACATTAATTTCAAAGGGATTGATACTGTTCTTATAAGATCAACAGCTTTGTGAATGTAAGAAGTGAGCTCTTCTTTTTACTGTTTGTTAGTATAAGTAATGTCTATTTATGCGCTTTTGTACTTTTGTAATGTGATTATTTATCTTGTATTTTGTGATTGAATGTATATTGTTATTGTATTTCCCTATGTTTTTCTATATAGTCCTACTTATTTCCTGTGAAAATGGGCTATTTGCTCATCAGGCCTACAAGAATTAAACATAAATGAAATGAAATGATGAATGTTAACACAGACACATTCTTGGGTGACAAATTGGTCCTCTGGTCATGCAGTATGGCACCAGCTAAACTAAACACTCGTTCCACACTGACACTGTCAGGGTATTTAACAGCAACTGATGTTAGTGCTGGCCAGTCAGTCACTTTGCTGCTCCATTACTGCAATGGCTTGTCAGTAATGACAAGGTGCTTTGTGTCCCCCATGTGGCCTCCACCATTCATTCTGCTGCCTGGAGTCTGGTTGCCTCGTCAGTTTCCTCCTCCTTTTCTTCCATACAGTATCTTCCACTCCCATCTGATAGGGAACACCCCAAATGCAATTACTTGCCATTTTCTGCTGTAACTTGGCCATTTGTCAGATTGTGTTGCCTGTGAACTGCTGGTGGTGGAAGCAACACCTTCTCTGTGCAGTTTGTGTCTTATGTGCCTTTGTCATCTGTGCAGATTCCCATCTAATGAGGTTTTTGATCAACTTTTACAGTCACTAATGACCTCCTTCAATTACTGATGGCAGGCCACATTTGTAGCATGGATCAAGCGTGGTAGCAATTGCAAATTCACCTGACTACTGAATGCCAGAAATAGGGGTATTGCTGTCCACGCGTGGAGCATGTGATCCATTAGATCACAACTACTATGATCCTCACTTGCCGCCATCTGGTGTCAGACATTAACCAGTTTCTGCCTCAGCACACATATAAGAGGTATGGATTGACTTATACAGCAGCGTCCCCACTCACTGCCTGTACTGAATGCTTGAATAGATGGAGAATGTGCGTTAGCCCTTCCATTTGTCAACACTGCTCTGTTATTAAGTGATGGGCACTCCAGCACTGTCCCAGGTAGTGTGTACCAGCAGGTATTCTGAAACTGCCTTATACTGTTCATACAGCTGGTCAGTCATATACAGCATGGAGTTCCACCTGGTCACAATGTCAAGGTTCATACAGTGCTGAGGCAGATGGTTATTACACTGTATCTCACATAGATGGTCACAGGCCTTTGCAGATTGAACAAAGTGCACACAGACGTGAGGATGACACTCACAGTTTCCTCAGTGTCTGCATGGTTTAGAAACTGCTGCACAAGATTAAGGGAGTATGCCAGGCAGGTCATTCGAAAAATCCATCTTTGCTAATGCACTTCACATCACTGGAGTCATTATCACTTGCAATAAATCCTGCTCTGAGTTTGTGTGCATATTGTAGCCGCTCATCAGTCTCATCCAGCAGAACCTTAAGCATTTTTTTCCCGTGTGAGAACTGGTAACACTTTACATACTCGGGGTTCATGCCAAATTCCAGGTGTGTTGCTATCACTACAATTGTGCTTCAGACAGGTTTTGCCAGACCCAGAATCAACTACACCCCAGGTACCTGTGCCCAGTGTGCCATTATGCAGAGATAAAAGCTTGCCACTGTTTGTCCACTGGTTCACATATCCATGCTAAGATGGACATATTCTGTTGCAGAATGCTTCATTGCATATCTTATAGAATCAGCAACTCAACTGTGCAGCTCTGGCAAGGCATGTTTAGAGAAGTAGGTTCACGATGGAACCTGTCATTTAGGACAGGCACGGGCCATCAACTGGAGGAATCCAGCATTCTCCATGAACAAGAACGGAAACAGACCAATGGCCAGCATTCCAGCGGTGGCAGCATTAAACTGGGGATGCAATGAGTGCTGCTCAAGGATGGTCTTCAGAGTAGGCTGCATCTTTGGGGCTGTTTGGCTAGAACACAGTACTTGTGGCACCAATGTTGTTCTTGTAAGGGTAACAGTTGACTCTTGGGGATGTGCAGACCACATGAAGTCAGTTATTTTGGTTGATTTTGGGTGTGGTGGTGTTCTTTATGACTCAAGGGAGTGGCGCCTCCACTGCTATGCCACTTCACAAGACAGCAAAGATTGCTCATCCTCCTCTTCCACCTCCACTGACTCACTGTGTCCTCCCACTTCCTGCTGTATTGCATTGCTCTCAGTTAAATTTAACTTGCCAGGGAGATCCCACCAACAGTTCTAGCATCCTTCTAGTGTTGCTGCTGCCAGCACAGTGGTGCATGTTTTCAGGTAAGCATGTTGGCCACCGTGCATATGTGGCTTCCTTTTCCCCTAACTAATACATGCTTGACACAGCTGACATATTCCTATGGTCTCATCAGCTGGATCAAGTTTGTAAAAGTCCCAAACTAGGGACTTTGGACCTCTAGACTTAACATGGTGCTGGGCCTGGGAGAGCTGAGAAACAGGCATTGAAATTTGTTCTTTTGGGCTGCTTTCATGACTTCCATTACACTACTTTGGGAGGAGGTGACTTGACTGCTTGGAGGCATGCGGATAGGCTTGCTAGTAGCCTGACCCACAGGCTGGGCATGTTAATGGCCTACAACACCCTTGGTATTTTTTACCTCTAGCTCCCATGGGGATCATCCCACATCATCATCATCAGCACTGATGCTGATGATGTTCTATCATCCTCCTCCATCTCCTCCCAATCACTGTCTTCTTGGATGGCAACTTTTCTTTCTCTACAACTATCTCCTCAGGGGACTGACTATCCATACCTCCAGGATTATTAGACTCTGGCTGAACACTATCATCAGCACCGACTTCAGCAGGAATAGGGACAGTCACACCAAAGACTTATCACCCTCCTCCTGGACCACTGTTCTGGTACTGGTGTCAGTGTCTCCTTCTTCTCACTATCATCCCCGCCAGCATGGATGCAACAGTTCTGGCAGTAAAAACTGAGAAACACTTATGCCAGTACTTTGAACAACCTCTGCCATACCAGAGCCTACAGAAGACACTGATGCAGACATACATATGCTTTGGGGAAGTGAAACTGAAGTTGTACTCTCCTAAACAGACTTCTGCCTGCCTCATCCCCCTGGCACATCCCCTGTATTGGACCATCTCTTAGGAGGCATTTTCATAGCTTCTTCAAAGCTTTGCCTTTCTCTTGGAGTATATGAGGAAAGGATGCATTACTAAAGGATTGAGTGAATAACATCTCACACCTGCAGTACTGGCTTCCAAGTCCAAACACAATCAGGACAGGTAGCAGCACTCTGTATCGCTAATACCGTATATGGTAGCCTATTCTAGTAAAATAAAAAAAATTACCTTTTCTTTCCCCAAACAGGAATTAATAACACAGGAAAAAGGGTACAGGTAACCTACTTTAAATAACAATGACAGACAACAAGTCCCCAACATGGATCGTCAGTGTCTCTGAAAAATATTAAGTAGTTAATACAATGATGGTTTCTTGGGTGGGGAATGGGATGGTATTGAACAACTATATAGTAGCTAGATAGGTATGGGTAGAGTTAAGCTAAACTGAACTGAAAACAACAGCACAGAATACCTCACAAAAGGGCTACAGATCAGCTGTGTCTGGACAACTGAAGAGCTGGTTCCATGTCATAGTAGTGATCACAAAACAGCGATCGCTATTATGGCGTGTGTATTTCACCAAAAACAATCAATGATATACACTTGCCAGTGACACAACATTCAGAAACGCTAAATGTGTTTTTGTCGGGAGCTTTACCCCTGGATTTAGATTCTCAACTCCAGGAAGGTGCTTGTTGGGGAAGGGGCACAGTCTGGATTTGCCCAAAAAATGAAGTCCCAAGCCACAGACAGTGGCAACATTTTCACGGTCCAGGTCCCCAGCCCCAAACCCAGTACCCTGCTGAACCAAAGCTAGCCACCCACACCACATGGCTAGCTCAGTGGCAGCAGGCACACCAGTCCCCTAAAATCCCTTACCTGTTCATCCTCTTCCCTCGCTATTCCCCCTTCTGGTCGCCCTTCCCTACACTTGCTTTCAATAGGGTCGCCACCCTTGCAGGGTAGCCCAGAATGATAGTGCTGAAAAGGAGTCGCTATTTTTGTAGTTGCTCATTTTGGTCACCATCATCACTGGATACCAAAGAACTGTAACGTGTGCTTACTACTACAATTTGTTGTTATATAAGAGGGCCAGCAACAATATAAATTAACAAACAGAAGTGCCTATGACAATCTGGATGGGCCCAGCAACTCTTGACAACTAGTATATTAATATGTAATTTTTATATTACTCAGGTCAAATGCAGAGGCAAGCTCCAACAATAAAGAGGGTTGCCTAACTAAAGAGGCAGAATCCATTGTCCCAAGGCCGGACAAGTGGTGTGGAAAAGCCAGGAGGCAGGGAGGGAGGGGAAGGAAAGGGAGAGATTAGAAAGAAGGAAATGAGCAAGGACAGTGGTTTACTGCATAAGCGGTGATGAGGCGGAGAAGCAGAATTTTGATTGGCCCATGGAAAATGGCACAAAAATGGAAATAGCATTTAGTTCTTGCCATCTCTGAGAACACAGGAAATAAATATCAGGAGTAGCATGGTTGCCTTTTTCTTCTGCTCTTGCTCCTGCTGCTCTGAGAGTTGCCGTACTGCTCTGTTGGGGTGGGAGAGTGGCTGTACCAGTCTATTGGGCTGGAGAGTGGCCATGCCAGTCTTTTAGGGTGGAGAGTAGCTGTGCTGGTCTGTTGGGGTGGGAGAGTGGCCGTACTGCTCTGTTGGGTTGGGAAGTGGCTGTACCAGTCAGTCAGGGTGGGTAGAGTGCCCGTGCCACTCTGTTGGGCTGGGAGAGTGGCCATGCCAGTCTATTGGGGTGGGGAGAGTGGCCGTGCCAGTCTATTGGCCGAGAGTGGCCATGCTGGTCTGTTAGGGTGGGAGAGGTGGCTGCGCTGGTCCATTGTGGTGGGAGAGTGGCTGTACTGCTCTGTTGGGGTGGGGAGAGTGGCTGTACCACTCTGTTGGGGTGGGAGGTGGCCATACCCGGTCAGTCAGGGTTGGGAGAGTACCGTGCTGCTCTGTTGGGTTGGGAGAGTGGCCATACCTGTTATTCAGGGTGGGGAGAGTGGCCGTGCCGGTCTATTGGGCTGGGGAGAGTGGCCATGCTGGTCTGTTAGGGTGGGGAGAGTAGCAGTGCTGGTCTGTGCAGTGGGGAGAGTGGTCATGCTGGTGTGTTGGGGTGGCTGTGCCTGCAAACTTTGTGCTGTTCACCACCCCTACTAGCAGCCTTGTGCTGCTGACCTACGACTCTACTGTGTTGTGCTGTAACTGGCCTTCCTTGCCTTCTGCTGTGACTGGAGTACTGCCTTTCTATGTGCCTGCCATTATCTGGTAAGTTTTTATGTTCCAGATATGACAGGTCTGCTATTATGGGAAAGAAGGAAAGGAAGATGTTAGGCATGAGCTGGCATGTTTAATGTTTAAAGAAAAAAAAAAAGTGTATTTGACATATGACAGACATGCTGGAAAAAATGGTTCTGGCCTCGGAAGGAGGGGGCGGATGGGCAGAGTGGCACAGAACCATTTTCCCAGCATGTATGCCAGTCAGCCAGGTCCGTGTCATGCTCTAGTCATCTTTTGTTGATGGTCAGCTGAGGGACAGGCTGGGTGGATTGACACATCCTGAAAAATTGTTTCTGGCCTCAGAGGAGGGGCAGATGGGCAGAGTGGCACAGAACCATTTTCCCAGCATGTATGCCAGTTGACTGAGTCCATGCCATGCTCTAGTGGTTGTTTGCTGATGGTCAGCTGAGGACAGACTGGACAGATTGGCACACATGCTGAAAAAATTGACTCTGGCCTCAGAGGGAAGGCAGATGGGCAGAGTGGCACAGAACCATTTTTCCCAGTATGTATGCCAGTTGACTGAGTCCGTACCATGCTCCTGTGGTTGTTTGCTGATGGTCAGCTGAGGGACGGGCTGGGTGGATTGCACACAAGCTGAAAAAATTGGTTCTGGCCTCAGAGGGAAGGACAGATGGGTAGAGTGGCACAGAACTATTTTCCCAGCATGTACGTATGCCAGCCAGCTGGGTCCATGCCATGTTCAGGTGGTCTTTGTTGATGGTCAGCTGAGGGACGGACTGGACGGATTGGCACACATGCTGAAAAAAATTGGTTCTGGCCTCAGAGGAAAGGCAGATGGGCAGAGTGGCATAGAACCATTTTCCCAGCATGTATGCCAGTCAGCCAGGTCCGTGCTAGGCACCGATGATCTTTGTTGATGGACGGCTAAGGGGCGTGCTGGGTGGATTAGCACACATGCTGAAAAAATTGGTTCTGGCCTCAGAGGGAGGGTGGACAGGCAGAGTGGCACAGAACTATTGTTCCCAGCATGTATGCCAGTCAGCCAGGGTCCGTGCCATGCTCGGTCATCTTTTGTTGATGGTCGGCTGAGGGCGGGGTGGGTGAATTGGCACACATGCTGAAAAAATTGGTTCTGGCCTCAGAGGGATGGGTAGAGTGGAACAGAACCATTTTTCCTCGTGTATGCCAGTCTGCAGAGCCCATGCCATGCTCCACTGGTTGTTTGCTGATGGTCGGCTGAGGGACTGGCTGGGTGGATTGGCACATGCTAAAAAAATTGGTTCTGGCCTCAGAGGGAGGTGCACAAAGGCAGAGTGGCACAGAAGTACTTTTCCCAGCATGTATGCCAGTTGGCCGAGTTCATGCCATGCTCTGGTGGTCTTTTGTTGATGGTCGCTGAGGGATGGGCTGGGTGGATTGGACACATGCTGAAAAAAATTGGTTCTGGCCTCGGAGGGAGGGCGGACAGGCAGAGTGGCACAGAACCATTTTTCCCAGCATGTATGCCAATCAGTCAGGTCCGTGCCACACTCGGTCATCTTTGTTGATGGTCACCTGAGGGCCAGGCTGGGCAGATTAGCACACATGCTGAAATAAATTGATTCTGGCCTCGGAGGGAGGCAGAAGGGCAGAGTGGCACAGAACTATTGTTCCCAGCATATATGCCAGTTGGCAAGGTCCAGTACCACGCTCTGGTGGTCTTTTGTTGATGGTCAGCTGAAGGACGGGCTGGGTGGATTGGCACACATGCTGAAAAAATTGGTTCTGGCCTCGGAGGGATGGGCAGAGTGGCACAGAACCATTTTCCTGCGTGTATGCCAGTCTACGGAAACCCCAGCGAATCCGTGCCACACTCTGATGGTCTTTTGCTGATGGTTGGCTGAAGGATGGGCTGGGTGGATTGGCACACATGCTGAAAAATATTGGTTCTGGCCTTGGATGGAGGGGTGGGACGGGCAGAGTAGCACAGAACCATTTTCCCAGCGTGTATGCCAGTCTGCAGAGTCTGTGCCATGCTCCAGTGGTTGTTTGTTGATGGTCAGCTGAGAGATGGGCTTCCCACTTCCATCAGTTGATTCTGCCATCATTTTCAAATAAACAATAGCAAAAAAACTCTTTATCTAGTTCATCCTGCAGTTTCTCCTAGTATTCCTGGAGCAGCTATATTTCACTTTCTCGTTTAAATCTGTAGCATGCTGCATGACAGAGCACTTTTAATAAAGTAAACTGAGGCACTTCTGCATGTTTAAAATAAGCACTGTCGGTGGAACTTAGATCTGTCTAGTTTTGCTCTGTTCAAATTTGGGTCTGGTTTGGTTAAAAGCTGCTGCGGCAATGGGAAGAAGTGAATGACAGTCACAGCTTCAGTAGACACATCGTGAGCTCAAGCGACTGTTGCTACAGCAACACCTCGCTCAGGCTCGCAATGTCTTCACTAAAGCTGTAACTCGCTTTCACTTCTATTCCCATTGCCGGCAGCAGCTTTTAACCAAACCAAACACAAATTTGAACAGAGCAAAACTAAACAGATCTAACTTCCACCAGGACAGTGCTTATTTTAAACATGCAGGAGCACCCTGAAGCTATTTTATTAAACAAAGCGTCACTCACACCACTGCTTGGCACCAGCTCTGTCACTCTGCAACAACCATCAAAACTGCAGCTGCTTCTGAAAGTTGGAACACAAGTAAAAGCAGAACAATCAACCAGATAACATTTTTTAAGTAAATATTTCTGAAAACCACATATTTTCTAGGCATATACAAAGACAGTGCCTCACTGTAAACCTAAGTCGAATTGCATTAAGTGAGACAAGTGGCAGGTTGTGTTGCAAAAAACAACATTGTGTGGGTTGTATTGGACGTGCCCAAAACATACATTGTATAAACAGAACATGACATGGCCTGCCTGAGATGATATCATTCTTCACTGAGGCCAATGACATGATATCTCTCTTGTGGCTTTGCCACTCATGAGATGCCATGTTATCATTGGCCTCTAGTGAAGATAAATGATATCTTCAGGCAGGCCATGTCATATCCCATATATATAATATAATATTTTTTAACATTACTGTGTGGTTCGACAAGATGTTACATGACCTGTCTTCATTTAGCACCCTGGATACCCTAGTGGGGACTGGCTCGTGACAGGCCTAGGTCCCAGGCTTGTGATGCAGCTGCTCCATATCCCCCAGGTGAGAAGGAGTGTTGTTTGGTTTTGTGGTGATTCTTGGGGTATGTGTCTTTACTGAAATGCATATTTTCATTTGTTTAATTTATCGTTTCCTGTGTTGTGCTGCCTGGGACCTGCTGTCTCTATCCTGGCTATCCTGAATTTAAATATGGTGTAAAGCATTTTTGGATGGTGTGCATATCTGTGTAGAATAATACAGACACGCTCAGACAAAAATCTTTATTTAACATCATCAAACTGAATCAACCATGTTTCATCTGAACCCAGAGGGCATCATCTGTGCAGTTGGAAATGTGGATTGTCCTTCTTGGTTCCCTTCATCAATTTTGGAGGACAGACATTGGATTACCTAGGGATAAACAGACAAGTTAAACTGTTGAACTGCATGTTGCAATTCTACCACTTTTATTAAATACATTTCTATGTTGAACTTTTTGCTGGAATTTCTAATGGAATATGTTGGAAGCCTGTTGAGGCCTGTCTTGATTTGTGCTTATAAAATTTAAAAGTTACGAATAAAGAAGTTGTTGCTGGGGGGACGGGCCTTTACGTCAACCTGGGCTACACAACCAGGCCCACAACCACTGTCTCATCATAGGTGATGTTAATAAAATACCACCCAAGTATTTGCCTTTCAGGGGTACTGTGTGGCAGTGCATGGGTATCTGGGTGATCATTCAAACAAACTTCTTGTGGTGGCTTTTCTCCTAGGTGGTGTGGTGTAACTGCCTTGGCACTAGAGCAGTCCATGTTTGCTAGGATGGGGATGGGGAACTAGAGATGGTGACTGGTGAGTTCTTAAAGGAGAACTACTGGCGAGATGAAGCCCTGACCACTGTACAAACTGGGGCTTGCTTCATCTATCTTGTCCCCCACAGGCACTATATTAAGTTAATAATCTTTTGACATAATCACTGACATATTTTAATTCTCTGGTGCATCCGCTCATTAATTTAGGAGCTTGCAACATCTCGCACTCTCGCCATGAACTGATGACGCTACCTTCCCTTTCTTCAAGTGCCCTTATGCTTGGACAGTGGCGTTTTGTGCCCTTTTATTATAAATACCATGGTGTGTCTAGGCCACTTTCATGCTGCCAATTGAAAGGAGCAAGGCATTGTCATTAACTTGCAGTTTTAATAAAGGAAAGAGTCGTACTGCTCAGTAGCCATAATTAACATTCTTGGAGCTCCAGAGGATGTACTAATTGGTATAAGTGATCAGGTGCAAAGATTCATTTATCTATACTAACAGCAGGAGGGATAGGAGAGACAAAGCCCCAATTGGAACAGCTGTCATGGCTTCACCACTGCCGCAGAACTCCTTTCTTGAGTTTGAGCTCCGACATGAAAACTAAGATGCTCCATTTTCATGAAGATAGCCAGAAAGTTCACAGTTTACTATTTTTGTGATTCTGGATTGGTTTATTCTTTGGCAGAGATTGTGTTGTATATCTCTCCGTTAGCATTCTCATTGATCACTTGAATTTTTTTAAGTTGGATGCACTTTGTTTATAAATAAACCAATTCAGGCATCTATATATTAGATAGGGACTGAACCAATGGAGTTCACCTTGGCATCTGGTGGTTTGGCTTACTTCACGTCTGAGCTTGGACAGATTTGTACATGGCATTGGGCTGCAGTATTGCACATGCTGCCATCACATGGGATGGTGGGGACTGCAGTGCTGCACATGGTGCCGTCACATGAGGATGGTGGGGGCTGCAATGCTGCACATGCTGCTATCACATGAGGATGGGTGGGGCTGCAGTGCTGCACATGCTGCCGTTACCAGGATGGGTGGGGCTGCAGTGCTACATGCTGCCATCACATGGAATGGGTGGGAGCTGCAGTGCTTCACATGCTGCCATCACACAGGATGGGTGGGGCTGCATGTGCACATGCTGCCATCACAAAAGGATGGGTGGGGCTGCAGTGCTGCACATGCTGCTATCACATGAGGATGGGTGGGGCTATAGTGTTGCACTGCTGCGTCACACAGGATGGGTGGGGCTGCAGTGCTGCACATGCTGCCATCACAAGGATGGGTGGGGGCTGCAGTGCTGCATATGCTGCCGTCTCACAAGGATGGGTGGGGGCTGCAGTCAAATATTGAGGAAAGACTGTGGTTTCCATTTTGCCTGGAGATGGAAGTTGAAAAGACTCTCGGTGCTTTCAAAGCTGTGCTCTGCTACAGACTGTACTGCTGTTCAGCTAACACCTAACCCTGGCCTGTTGACTGATGTGGATGCCTGAACTACAGACTGCTAACAGCAACATGTCCTGTCTGCTGAAAAGTATGTTATTTGGATGTCTCATCGTTCACTTTTTGGTGAAGACTGCAGTGGCATCATGCCCATAGGGCCTGAGGAGCATGTGCCCCAATATTATTGTGAGGCTATAAAAAAAAATTTAGTATTTAATTTTTTAATGAGTATGGTACTGCGGATGCAAAAAAAAAAGGTGTTTTTCTAATTTCTTGGTGGGTGCTGGGAGTGGTGGGTTACGATTCTTCCAAATCGATTGCTGTGGGAAGACTGAGTCTGAGAACTTCAGAACAGTTTGAAAAATGCTTTGCTCACACTGTGCTGGTGACTAGCTTCTGTGCTGAGTGCCTGTAAACAGAGAGAGAGAGAGACAGTCACAACAGGCGCTGTGATTGGTTGCTGCCTGGCAGTTACCACCAATCAAGTGTCTGCACATCGGAGGCATGAAGAAATAGCTTGTGTGGCAAATTGGTTCATCCTGATCCTCCTCGGTTGAGCGGTAAGCGGCATTTTCACTCTGACCTCCCTCACCTGACAACTGGATTCAAGAGACACATGCAGACCCACTATCAGTCAGCTGTCGGCAGTAAGAGAGCCTGATCAGTTGGAAGTTTCTGGCTGCCTGCTTCCTAGTTTAAAGTTCAGTACCTTACCCACACTAGCTGCAGGGCAACTTGGCAATGTCTGCTGTACATGATCGGAGAGGGGTCAGGAAGGTGTCTTTGTGAACTTTGGAAAATGGAGCAAGAGCTAGATTCCTTACAGGACACAGGCTTGGATTAACCACAGGGCAGAAGGGCTGGCAGGCAGTCGAGGAAGTTTAAAGGGCCACGTGGGGAATAGGATGTTAATATTGTTGCTTATTTTAAATACAAACAATATTAAACATCCTATTTCCACAGTCAACCTTTCAAATTATGACAATAAAACGAGCTTAAAAGTAAACTTAATTAGCTCATAACATTCAAAAAGAAGAAACTACAGAATAAGTGGGGATCTTCTCTGAACCTCAGTATTTTACCACAAGAGTTAAAGATAAAGCTTCAATGCGATCAGTCCTTTTCTTTATAGAGCTATAAAACTTTTTAAAATACTCATGCATACAATGAATGTAGTGAATAAATGTCGGTGTTTGAAGAAGTTTCAGCCAGCCTTGAAGAGGTCAGAGAATAACCGGACTAAGTGCTGGTGAGCTTGATCAGCAAATTTAAAAGAATAAGCTTTCCCATCTTTTTGAATGGACAGTTTAGCGGGATAAATCGTTCTGAGTTTATCTCCGCCACTGCTATGATCATCTGTCTGAGGTTAACTTGCAGAATATATTTCACAGGAAGGAAGCTAGTACCAGCAAAGCAAACTGATTCTTACATTCCCCTTTAAGAGATACAGTTTACTACTGTACTATTGTCTCAAACCTTTCGAGTGTGGGTGTAATAGGGTGTGGGATAATAGATGGACACAGTCTGGTATCAAGTTCAATGCACTATTGGCAAGGTGCAATGTTTATTTGTTCCAAAACCAACAAAAAGGAAATAAAGTAAAAGGCTCAAACTGTGAGCAAAATAAAGGCTAAATAAAGTAAATAACATTCTGTACCATCGTGGCAAACTTAAGCATTCAGTTTCCACCTGTGTGATAAGGTCTTATCAACCCTTCTCACTCTCTGGTCAGAAAACACTAACTATCTGAAAAAATGCTGAACAGGTTAGCCCTTTATACCCTCCACACAGTCATATGTCCACAGCATCATGTTCATATAAGTTTGTTTTAGAGCTCCATTTAATTTATATATTTTATTTTAGTTTTGTTGACCGGTAAGTGCACTAGACAAATCCTGCCTATTTTCAGCACGCACCTGGGAGGGTGATACAGATGAATGCCAACTGACCTTGAACCAGATTAAGCTGTTGGTGGTATTTTTAGTGAATGAGGAAATGGCCAGGACACGGGAAATTCCCTACTCTTTTCGATAAGTGTCATGGGATCTTTAACATCCACCTGAACTACCACCAATCCAGGCAGATGGGACCTCGGTTTAATGTCTCATCGAAAGACAGCACCTCAGAAATGCAGCACCCTCTCATGCTGCACTACAGTGTCAGTACTGGGGTATTAACCCAAGTGCCAGATGTGGGAACTGAACTCACAGCCCTCTGATCTCCCAGCCTCAGAGGCGAGTGTCTACTACCTACTGAGCCACTGACACAGATATAATATAGGGAGTTCATATTAATATTCATTATATCAGGTCTGAGCAAACAGAACATATTTTTAGTTACCAAGAACTTTAATTTCAAACAGGAAACATTTCGTTCAGGTCTAAGGTAAGGTGTTGCAGTATAAAGTAGACACTAAGACGCTGCACTCTATAATGCAATCACACAGCAACTAGGCTAACAGAGCACACACCCTGCTTGCAGGAGTCTGCAGAGCTTTGCTTCTTTTGGAGTAAGTTTTAACTTAGTTTGCTTTCTTTCTCAACTTTGTCTGGTTATTTATTATTTTAATACAATAATGCCTTTGTTACCAAGCAAAGGAGACTAACTGAGGTTTGTTTTCAAAACTTGTGGGGGATTTACCAGTGCATTAATTTGCACTTCCTAATGAGGAAAGCTTAAGTAGCTCCAGTCAGAACAGCTGAGCAACAGGAAGCAGCTAAAAAATCCTGTTGGAGTTTTTCCTTCAAATGCAGCCTTTAGCAGCCTGTAAGTTTCCTTTTAAAGTACATCATATTTTAAAATAATAGAGCAGCTTCTGCTGCATTTTAACCAGTATTATTTGGGAGAAAAACATTTATTTAGCCCCTTCCTGATGGCTTGTGTTTTTAGTTTGCATTAAACACTTTAGAGGCTTTCACTTTTGGGCCTGCAAGCACAAGACACAGGAGGACAGGGCTCTGCATCAATTTAATCTAATTAATAAGGCAAAATGGCAAACAGAAAATAAAATGTTGTACAATAAGTGTATTAATAGAACTATTGCCATTATTTCTACTTTGGTTATATTAACAATATCAAGACTACTCTGGGGCTTTGAAAATATACAACATTCCCTAGGCTATAGGCTATACAAATATACCAGTGTTTGTTGCATTTCTCTTGGGGCATACTATAAAATGGGTAGCCATCACTAGTGCTTGTATACTACATGTCTAGTAGTACTTTGTTACATTGCCTACCATATTTATAATAATATTTACAATGCTGCATTATGCCAGATCACATTCTGACCAATGCAATAACCTTTCAGTGGACCTCAGTGAAAAGGAAATATAGCGGCGATAGATGAGGGGCATTCAGAGGTGGCCAACCCTCTGAACTAAGCATATAGGACAGTTTAAAGACAGGACAGAACTGTTGCAACAGTAGTTTTAAAGAATGAGAAGGTCCAATGCAAGGAACAGGCTTACATTAGCCAGTAGAAATCTACTAACTTCTTTTGAGAGGTTTTGTAACACACAGTACCATTCTATATTTCTCCTGTAAGGGCTCTGTGCTTAGCCTCTGCATTTTCTAAGTGTTTCACTTAATTTAGGCACTTTAATTCCTCTGCACTCATGCATTTCATAGCTGCCCATTTATTTACCAACTCTACATATGTAAAGTATAGTTGCACTAACTATTGCATCATTATTCATCTGCACTTCAATAGTAGTACTTCCTTCTTGGTGGGGACAGAACAGAAGAATTCAGCCTCCTACCAAGGAGCCACCCTCTTACACATCTCCTTACCCAAGAGGGCAACCATCCCACGGTTGTCCGATACTGTCATACCTACCCACTAAAGGTGCAGTGGCAGGAAGTATCCCTCTCTTTCCTGGGAGGGATGGAGCTATGGCCCGCCTCTCCATAAGCTCCGGCTCATGGTCCCTATACTTTCAGAATTAATTGTCTGGAGACATACGTTTGCACAAAACTATTACTAGAACCATGAGACACTTTGAACAAGTAGACCTAGAGAAAATAGTTCCTATTTTCATTTTCCAAAACCCTGCTTCAATCCAGCTTTACCATGGGAATTCTCAATACTATGTACACCTCTAATGCAAGAAGAGTTGTACTACAACCTTCTGCATGTAAGGAGAATGCAGTTTAGCATAGACTACCTCCAGTACCATATGACCTTTGAGTGTGAATCCCCTTTTCCATGGGTGCCATTTCCTATGGCCCACCCACCTTTGGGTCCTCCCTCCTTCCTCCCATCTGTCAGATACTCTGTGATATACTGTATTGGCTTCTATATAGGCAGCCACCTGTCTATACAGCTCAGGCCAGTAATACCTAGAAGTGATGTCTCATAGTATTTCCCATGATCTGAGGACCAGGTGTGTTTGGAACAAAGTCTAACACCTTCCTCCTATGAGACCTGGGTACTACCACCCTTACATCTTTTTGCCAGTAAGGGATTAGGTCTGATGTGATAAAGATTACCCTGTCTCATTTCATACCACATTAGCCTATCTCCGATACCACCATTAACTGGTCTACCTTCCTTAACCTTAATGTGATTCCCTAAATGGGTAATTTCGGGGTCCCTCGACTGCAACAGTCTCCAATCTGGTTCTGGAAATCATTCACATTTTACAATAGGGGTTTCCAACAAGTCCCTTCAGCCTTGTCAGCCTTTTTCCATGTTGCTTGGTATCTTCACCTCAGCAGGCACATGTCCAGAGTCAGTCTTACCTGGGGACTTCTCCTCTTGCGCCTCGCTTCTACCAAATAGCAACCAGGAAAAATCGGTAATGTAGGCAACAATGATGCACTGGAATATTCTCTCCCTCTGGGTTCCTTGATTCCTGGTCATCTGCAGCCTCCACCAATTCCACCAACCTGAACTGTCCAACAGCACCTGGTATCGGTGCTCAGCCTCCTTCCAGCGCTGGTCTGCTTTAAGCCATTGTCCACTGAGCCAATTTACCAATCGTATCAGGTCAACCACACGATCTGCATACTCCATCCCAGATACTTTGTTCAGGCCACCGACTCCTTCCATGGTCCTTGGAACTTGTCCACCTGGGATACTTTTGCCAGTATCCACCGACAATTACGTACACCTTCCCTAGCCAAACATAGTCGGCAGTTATCCCACTTCTGATACCAAGTGTACTAGGCTGTGGGATAACAGATGGACACAACAGTCTGGTATAAAGTTCAATGCACCATTGGCAAGGTGCAATGTTTATTTGTTCCAAACCCAACAAAAGGAAATAATGTAAAAGGCTCAAACTGTGAGCAAAGTAAGGCTATATAAAGTAAATAACATTCTGTACCATTGTGGCAAACTTAAGCATTCAGTTTCCACTTGTGTGATAAGGTCTTATCAACCTTCTCACTCCCTGGTCAGAAAACACTGACCCTGTCTGAAAAAATGCTGAACAGGTTAACGCTTTTATACCCGCCCACACCGCCATGTGTCCACAGCATCATGTTCATATAAGTTTGTTTTTGTTTTTAGAGCTCCCTGGTCAGAAAACACTGACCCTATCTGAAAAAATGCTGAACTGGTTAGCCCTTTTATACCCGCCCACACAGTCATGTGTCCACAGCATCATGTTCATATAAGTTTGTTTTTAGAGCTCCATTTAATTTATACAATATAGGGAGATCATATTAATATTCACTATATCAGGTCTGAGCAAACAGAACATATTTTTGAGTTACAGAGAACTTTAATTTCAAACAGGAAACATTTCGTTCAGGTCTAAGGTAAGGTGTTGCAGTATATAAGTAGACACTAGGCCGCTGCTGCCCTATAATGCAATCACACAGCAACTAGGTGAACAGAGCACACACCCTGCTTGTAGGAGTCTGCAGAGCTTTGCTTCTTTTTGGAGTAAGTTTTAACTTAGTTTGCTTTCTTTCTCGACTCTGTCTGGTTATTTATTATTTTAATACAATAATGCCTTGTTACCAAGCAAAGGAGACTAGCTGAGGTTTGTTTTAAAACTTGCAAGGGTGGGGAGGATTCACTAGTGCATTCATTTGCACTTCCTAATGAGGAAAGCTTAAGAAGCTCCAGTCAGAACAGCCGAGCAACAGGGAAGCAGCTAAAAAATCCTGAAGGGTTTTTCCCTTCAAAATGCAGCCTGTAAGTTTCCGCTTTAAAGTACATCATATTTTAAGATAATAGAGCAGCTTCTGCTGCATTTTAATCAGTATTATTTGGGAGAAAACATTTATTTAGCCCCTTCCTGATGGCTTGTGTTTTTTAGTTTGCATTAAACACTTTAAGTCTTTCATTTTGGGCCTGCCAACACAAGACACAGGAGGACAGGGCTCTGCATCAATTTAATTTAATAAGGCCAAAATGGCAAACAGAAAATAAAGTGCTGTACAATAAGTGTATTAATAGAACTATTGCCAATATTTCTACTTTGGTTTGGAGACCCAATCTCCAGAGAAGACATAGACAGGGATGGAAGCTGTCCAGAGGAGGGCAATCTAAAATGGTGCAGGGTCTGCACTGGAAGACATATGAAGAGAGACTTAAGGAGCTTAATATGTATAGCCTCGAGGAAAGGAGGAGAGGGTTGACATGATAGAAACTTTCAAGTACCTCAAGGGAATCAACAAAGTCCAAGAGGGTAGCATATTTCAAAAAAAGATGTGCAAGAACAAGGGGCTAAATTTGAAGATAGAAGGGGCAGCTCAGAGGTAATTTAAGGAAGTATTTTTCACAGAGAGGGTTGTGGATGTATGGAACAGCCTTCCAGAGGAGGTTATGGAGTCAAAAACAGTGGTGGAATTCAAACATGCATGGGACAGTCATAAGGCAATTCTAGGGGCAGAGGTAGAGGAAGAAGTAGGCTGCTGGTTAACTAGGATCTGCAGCTTAGCCATCAGGTAGGAAATGGGCAGACTGTGTGGGCCAAGCGGTCCTTATCTGCCGTCAAATCCTATGTTTCTATGTTTCTATTAACAATATCAAAACTACTCTGGGGCTTTGAAAATATACAACAACATTCCCAGGCTATAGGCTATACAAATACTGTATACCAGTGTTTGTTGCATTTCTCTGGGCATACTATAAAAGGGGTTGCCATCACTAGCTTGTATACAGCATGTCTAGTAGGACTTTGTTACATTGCCTACCAGATTTATAATAATATTTACAATGCTGCATAATGCCAGGCCATGTTCTGACCAATGCAATAACCTTTCAGTGGACCTCAGTGGAAAAGAAATATAGTGGCAATAGATGAGAGAGAGAAAGGGGGGGCACTCAGAGGTGGCCAACTCTCTGAACTAGAGCATATAGGACAGTTTAAAGACAGGACAGAACTGTTGCAACAGTAGTTTTAAAAATGAGAAGGTCCAATGCAAGGAACAGGCTTACATTAGCCAGTAGAAATCTACTAACTTCTTTTGAGAGGTTTTGTAACACAGTACCATTCTATATTTCCCTGTAAGGCTCTGTGCATAGCCTCTGCATTTCTAAGTGTTTCACTTAATTTAGGCACTTTAATTCCTCTGCACTCATGTATTTCACAGCTGCCCATTTATTTACCAACTCTACATAGGTAAAGTATAGTTGCACTAACTATTGCATCATCACTCATCTGCACTTCAGTAGTAGTACTTCCTTCTTGGTGGGGGCAGAACAGAAGAATTCAGCCTCCTACAAAGGGGCCACCCTCTTACAGTGGGTTCTCTGCTTGCACTCATGTTTATTTCTCCTAATGTACATAGATCAATTTAAAAAGCCTGTTTGGGATTGTGAACATGGAGTAACTGGCTGTTAACCTCTGCATGAGAAAACAGTGGTTGGCCAGCAGTCTCTTTACATTTCCACAGGCCATAGAAAATACTGAACACTAAAAATTTCCAGGAAAATACCATTGCAAAAGAGTCGATAGTTTTTTTGTTACATATTTTATAAAGATTCTGTACCATGCCCAATCCACTGTGCTGCACCTGCTATGAGAGCTACCAGCTCCATACTGGTGTATGTAGTATCACCCCCACCCCACCCCAGGCCATTCATTCACTGATCACCACTCAAATAGCTCAGCACTGTCTGGTCCTCTCTAAGTGATCTGGGTAGAGGGAGGTGGTGGACCTAAAGAAACCCTGGGAAGTCACTGTACTAGACGCCTACTGAGTAAGGAGTCTGATAATAGTGGCTCTGCAGGTTTTTTTAGGTCTGCCAGTTCCTTTAGTAGCCAGGTCACCAGGGATGACCGGGGCTGTTGGACTGTTGGGCTACTTGCAGTGATGAAACGAAATGATGGACTTTTGGGAAGATAATTGTACCACTGCCTGTCCAGAGTAGACCAGCCTCTCTCCCATTTCAGGTACAGCACAGTGGAGTGGGACTCTATTCTGGGAGTTTCTGGAATAACGGACTGGGACCATTGGGGAGGTATTGGGGGCTTGGTATTGAACAATGGGGTACATGTGATGGGTTGTTATACTGTATGTTGAGAATGGAATTCCATACTCTGTAAACGTCATTCTGCTTTAGCAGTGATGTTCATACTGCAGCAGACTGCCTTTCATTCTGCTGCAGTATAGACGTCGTCCAACAATAGTGCCCATCAGTGGAATGACACTGATGCTATAGCTGGTAGTGCTATAGCCAAGTACACGCTCTTGTCATTTAAAAACAAAGTAAACAGTAAAGGCACTCAGTCAATAGTAAAAGGATGACTGTGACCCGGATTTGTTGCAGGGTAGGTCATTGGGGGCACAGTTCAGAGGGCAGAGGGTGGTCGTAGTGTCACCTAGAAACAAGCAGCAACTGAATGGGCAGCAGATGACGGTGTAGTACAGATGGCAGAGGGTGACTGCTGCAATCACAAACTGAGTAATTATGATTTTTTCCTATTCATCAAACTGCATTTGTTCTAGCAAACTTAAAAAAAAAAGATTTGTAGCATAGTTTCTTTCACCACACTTTATAAAACCTATAGCTAGCCCACAGCAGGCAGAACAGAGACCACACAGACACTAACTCATCTCTTGGATGCCAGCAGGCCAGGGTCGGCAGCAGCATGGTAGGCAACATACAGTAAGAGTAGGGAAGTTTTTTCTCCTGGCCCACTAAAGGGCTTCTTTGAATTGGTACTAGATGGGGAGAGGTTTTCTTGTGTAATCACATGCAGAGTTGGATGCGGAATTGGAACTCTGATTCCAGTGCCTTAGCTGGTGTTGGAATGGAATAAGGAATCAGAATCTGAAGTTCTGATCATCTAACGTAGCACAACAGAACCAAATCAGCATGTTCTAAGCAACCCTAGTTTGATGACTTTGAATGTATTTCATGTTTAAAAATGGGCCTTTTATCTTAAAATGGATACCCCTATTTGAAAAGTGAAACTTCCCACCACTTCAAATGCTGGTTATGAGGCCCTGTTAAGGTTATGAGAGGTCCTCAGTATAATTAAATAATTGTTTTGGCAGTCAGAGGCAAATGACAGCCAGTGTAATCTATTATGTAGCATGCCCACTGCATTTAATCAGCAGTGCAGCCAAATGCAGTCAGAGCAAAGCATACTGGAATTATTGTGATCTGACCAGATTCTTTGCCACCGGCAGAATCATGTGTTATTTTTATTTATTTATTTTTTTTCTTTTAGAGGAACTTTAATCCTTCCAGTCAGTGGCCTCCACTCTGGCTTTGGCTACCACCCAGTCCTGTTAGCCTGCCAACCCCAAGTCCTCTATGGATTTACCGTCATGGCAGGGTGCCCCTCTGGATAAGGCTCTTGTATGGGAGCCCGCAGGTGTCACAAGGTCTAAGCGTACAGACAATGTCATTCTAGCCAGCTGCCATTTTCCATCTGCATTTTTCCCTTCCCTTTATAGGGCATCACCAGGGTCCACAAGTGTGTGTTTACAGTTAAATTTAGTGTACTTTAATGACCTTCTCTCAGTCAAGATAAAGACAGAGATGACTTCTGACCCAAAAATTCCATTTTGCTACAAATAACTTTTGATTAGGAGACATACATACGTGGAGTCAAAGAAAGGTCAGGTCCCAGTTTGAACCCATTTCCAGGCTCCCAAATATACAGGGATGACTGTATTTCACAAGGGTTTGGACTCATCTACAGGAAATTCTTCCCTTAGACTTGCATTGGTTATATAAGGAAAACAGAGCAGTTCAGCTTCCATAGGAAATAATGTGATCTACAGGAAAACATGGGAACATCACCCTGGAGCTACAGAAAATGCAAAATTAATCAAGGAGCACTGCATTTCTCTGCACTGCTGCTCTAAAAGCATTTTTTAAAAACACACTAAGGTAAATATGGCTTGTAAATCAAAGTTGAATGTATGGAAATCATTAAGGATTACATATAGTTAAGGACTCAGAAACACATGGTAACTACAGCCAAACCTACTGATGATGCTAAAACTACTTCCTTCAGTGTTTCTTTCCCATGCTCAAAAGTAGAGGTGCTTATTTTAAAATAAGTCGGATGATCACTGCTTTATTCTGTTAACATTTATATTCTCTGTTGTCTTCACTAGCTGGTTTTGTGTGAAAGATTGTGTATGAGTAGTCATACACAAACAAGGAATATTCTTGTATCTTGAGGTTCCTAGATAACAAAGCACCAGTAGCGTAGCAAATTCCCAGAGGGCCTGGGTGCAGGTGATGTTACAGGGCCCCTCCCAGCTTTGAATCAACATCAAAATTATGATTTGGGCCCCTCAAACCTCATGGGCCTGGGTGCCACTGCACCCTTGTAGCTACGCCCTGCAGAGCACCTCTTGAGCTGTGCTCTTGAGGTCATCTGTTACCAAGGAAACCTCTCGATACAAGAATATCCTTGTTGTGTATGACTGCTCATACACAATCCTCTATATTATTATTTATGTCTTCTTACTTACATTACTGTGACTGCAGTTGTGTACTGTGAACTTTTATTGTTAAAATCTACCTTCCATGGTCGAACCTGGAATGAGCTGTTCATTCACTATGCTTTTCCAAAGTACAGAATTTTACATAAATAAAAAAAAACACAACAGATGACATGCCATTATTATTCAAATATAACATTTATAATCGACTAAAATGAAATGAAAATTGAAATGATGAATTCCTATCATTTAGAAGTTAATGGATCAGCTACAAGTGGACTAAGTAGTTGTGTGATTTATATATGGTAAAACTGAACTTGTGCATTTGTGAGTCTTTTATGATAAGGCAGCACAACATGCACAAGTTCTTACTCTAGTATTAATTTTTTTAAGAATTAGTAACACTAAGTAGATTGATCAAGGACAAAACAAATGATCATTCCTCTAACCTACATCAGTATTATAGCACTTACAGTAGCTTGTTGGGGAACAGCTTTCTGGACTGCTAAAAGTCACCAAAGTGCACCATTTGGCCTCGTTTTCAAAATGTTCCTGGGGGCATGCTCCGGACCCCCTGAGAGATGGAGATTTTGTGCCATTCCAGAATTTCTAACTGCATGATGCCCTGAAGACTGGTTCAGTTTCTTGGTATAGGAGCAACAGTAGCTATTCGAGGTAGTTTATTTTCAGGTGGTTAGTGACTGAATGGTTTGGAGTGTTAGTGCAAGTTAGGCTGCCATGTAACGTCCCCACCATCAACCACAATTAAAATAATTGAAAATTACTTGCAGAGATACTGACACCAACCCTGGTTGGACACTTTTCAGTGATGGCCCTTGTGCCAGTCACTGAGAGTACCAACTCAGTCAGTGAGGAGTTGCCCATGATGAGTGACTTGAACGAATGGAGGGTGTCTGCATCTACATCCTCCTGGAAGTGGGTTTTGTTAGTACAACCTGCAAGATGTTGACCAGAGCCCTTGTCCCCAAATGCAGACATGTGGGGATCTGCTGCTTTAAGTTTTATACATCCTGGGTGGCTTGACACAAAGATATGTTTCCTGTGGGTGGTGGTAGTAGCTAGGGACTGGGGAGTGTGGGTGGCAAGTTGGGCCATTGCAATAAGACCCTAGCTATATGGCCTTGCTTATGTACTTGGCATTCAGGATAGGTGGCTGCAACCATTGCTATATTGGTAACACCTTAGTCCTGGTGGCTCACAGCTGAACTTTCAGGTTCTGTCTCCTGGCAGAGGAGGCAGATGGCATGCCTAACTAGGTGTCATTTACTTGTGCATGTGGGGTGAGGTTTGTGCATGTGTGTGTGTGTGTGTGTGTGTGTGTGTGTGTGTGTGTGTGTCCTTTATTTAGATAATTTTTTCTTCTAATTTTAGGCTTCAACATTCCTGCTTAGTGTGAATTTCAGCTGGAAATAATCATCATCTCTAAAAGGTATGGTGTGGTCTTCATATTCACATGTTTTTTCAAGTCTTAGTTTGTTGGAGCCGGGAGACCGACAAGGTTTTAGTGCAATGCAGGCAGCAAGCCCAGGATCCTGTATGTCATAAGATTTCTCATCAGCTATAACCAGGGCTATATTTAGATGTCAGTATTGTACTTTTGCATTATAGTCAAGCCTGTGACAGCTTCTGAGCACAGCTTGATTTCGTAAGATACTCCTTCTGTCATCCATGGATTAAGCATGGATTAGCAGTGAGATTCTGATTCTGGTATTGTTTTTGTATGGATTGTGAGCAGCTTAGGTCAGCATGTTTTCTATTCCTCTTCTCAGACTCTCATCCATGGGCAGAAATTATCTGTGATATTTCAATCCTTAATGTAGTAGTTCTGAAGCTTTAAGTAGTTCTAAAGCCTGTTTTAATATCTTTCCAACTTGTGTTCCACTTTTTAGTTCTTTGAGTCATCTGTTCTACGCATTGTGATGGCAACACCATGCAAAATGGCAAAACTTTACAGTGTCACTGCTAAGGACCATGCATTGCAATTCAAGTTGGAAGGCATATACGAAGATGGAGGGAAAATGTTTTGTCACTTTTGTGATCACCCTATTGACTATGTGAGGAAGGATACTGTGGTGGATCACTGCAAAAGTAAAAACATATGAAGAATGCAAGCCAGAAGAATAGCAACAGACAGGTGAAGCTTCACACAGCTTTAATGCCACAACTTCTGCAGCTGCAGCATGGGAGAATACTGTATTGGGTGTATTAAGGGCTTGGTGTGGTACAAATATACCTATCGAAAAGTTGGATCAACCATGCAGAAGAGACGGATGGGGACAACGTTAAAGGAATTGGTGCTCTCCCAAAGGTATCCACCTTAAGGCAGGACTACTTGCCCAAACTGAGAAAAGAAATGGAGGACAGAATTTCACAGCTTGTGAAAGGAAGACATTCTCTGTAATGTGCGATGAGATGACAGAAGCAGATGCCCGCTGTATATTGAACATAATTTTTTGTCATGCAGGGCAAAATATCTATCATTGCAGACACTAACAGAGTTGACAGCAGTGAACCACACTACTGTCGCACAAAGTGTTATAAAGACATTGCAGAAATATGATATGGAGATGGACCAAGTAGTTGCCTTCATCAGTGACAATCGCAATACATGGTGAAGTGCTTCAAAGAGGTTTTATATGGCCTTACTGGTGCCCATGTGATCCATGTTGGTTGCTGGGCACATGTTATCCTTGATGGGAGACACATGGATTGACCATTTTGAACTGGTCAATAAACTTGTAGCACTTGTGAAATACTCATTCCAGCAGTTGCCCAAATGTAAGAGAGAGTACTTGGCATTCCTGGAGGGCGAGATGTAGAAAAGAAAATATTGCCTCCTGTTCCTGTCTTAACCCATTGGAACACTTGGTTTGAAACTGTTAAGTACCATTCACTTTGCCTTCAGCACTTAAGAAACTTCTTCCAGGAGGAAGCAAATGATTGCAACTCCATGAATTCTTTGAGAAAACTTTTCCAAGACTGGTTTACAGAGCTGCAGATTCACACAACCTTCATCACTGAAAACTGCAATGATTTCATCAGCACAATAGAGCTTCTACAAAGGAAAGACAAACCCTTGGCTGTTTCTGTATTCGATGCACTACATGGAATAAAACAAAGGTTTCAGATGGGTGTATCAAAATGGAAGCATTTGGACAAAGGACAGACAAATACTTAACTACTTTTAGGCCATGGGTTAAGCAGGAGCAGATTGCAATTTCCAAAAGACATTTGGAGTACCCTAAACAAAATGGCAAAACACATAGAAACAAACCGAGCCATAGGGTTCTTGAAAGCCTGCCATATCTTGAACCACTACAACCTTCCTAAATTGAGTAGGGACTTCATGCACTACTCCAGTGACGATTGGTGTATTTGAACTGCACAACCAAACTGCACTACGAAAGGACTGGGAGATGTATGTTGGGCAGGACATAGGAGAGCTTCCAGACATAATGGACTTTAATGTTGGCCAGTACTGGATTTCAGTGCAGCCACAATTACCAGTACTAACCAAAGCTGCTCTACAAGCCATTTGGATACCTGTGTTGAGTGCCGATGTGGAGAGATCCTTCTCGGGTCTATGGACAGATCCACACAGACCAAAGACGTAACCTGCTAGTAGACAATATGAGATTGCTATCCCAGTTTATGTACAATAAGTCAAAGGATTAGATTGGTGAACATTTTCTACAGAAGTTTTGCACATTTCATTTAGTTATAGGGTAAACATTTTCAATAATCTTATAAGCTTGTTTTCCATATTCCTTGCCATGTCATGTGTGTGTATATATTTACATTTTCTTTTAGTTCATGTGTTTTCACTGTATATATTTTCATACTGTATTGCACATTTTGCACATTTTCATTTAGGCTTTGTTTATGCACAGTTTTCCACATTTCCAATACCTTTGCACATTTGACACTTCAAGTATTTGTATTTAGGTTTTAGTTCACTTGTGTTTCAATATATATTCACTTTTCTACATTCTGCACATTTTCAATTAGATTTTGTTTTTGTTCACATTTTTAACTGTTGTACTTGTATATTGTTTTGATTTGTAATATCTGTTCTCTTTATAAACTACCTTTCTTGAAATGCTGTACTTGCTTTTATTATTGACTTCATTAACATTTCTTGGGATGAGAACTTACGAGAAAGGTCATGTGGGTGGTAACTTAGTCTGCATTGTGTGGTGACTGGTGGCAGTCTCTAATGACTAGTTCCTTTAATTTATCCAGGTGTCCTGCAATCTAATATTCTGTATTGTCCACCTGAGGGATATGGGCTGCAGAGTTTTACCACCATGTTACTGACAACACACCTAGAAGGATGGAGGCCACAGTGCTGCGCGATTGCACAGGAGGGAGAAGGGCCACAGTGCTGCTGCTGCCATCACACTGGAGGGATGGGACTGCAGGATGCTACCAATCACACCAGAGGAAGGGCCCACAGTACTGCTGTACCCATTGCATCAGAAGGATAGGGGCATCCATGGTCCTGTCATTGTTCGGGAGGGATGGGATGTAGTGCACTTGCTGCCTTTACACATTCTAGCTTCTAAAATAACTAGATAGCTACAAGTGCAGATATACAACAGCAGATGTAGAAATGTGAAATGCATGCTAGCAGAGTGAAAAATGGTTAAATACAGGTTCCAAAGCCAACACCAGTAAAAATGATTTTGGCCTGCAGACACCGCTGACAATACCGGCTTTGTCAATCTGCAAAATGGAATATGCCTTTCTCTATCACGGTAAACCACTGTCCCTGGACATGAGGCACAAAAAGGAGGACCCAATGAGATCACAGAAGGGGTGGGCAAAGGGCAGGGTAGGAACAGTGAGGTGGCAATCCACGAATGGCCAGGGAGCTGAAGGGCAGAGCCTAACTGGGAAATCATAAGGGACTGCACAGGCAAGAGAGCTCACAAATTTGCTCCAAGAGACTTTCTGGATGCACATCAATTTAGCAAAATTTGTTTTTCTTGAGCCAGTGGGCATTTGATAGGGCATTTTGAGTAAAAAAAAAAAAAAATGGGGCAAGTTTTATAGTGCTAATAATTTTAGGGTAAAGCCGTGGGGATAAAGTAGAAGGCAGACAGAGCACAGCTGAGAGACTTGGAACAAGTGAGTAAGTCAAAACAGTGGCAAACAAGGTAGAAAACCCCTTTGTTTAAGAATTGGAGGCTGGAAGAACGAGTGGGGGCTGGAGTCGAGATGTTGGATTGTTGTTTGCTTGGGAGGGAGAGTATTGGGTAGCCAGTGGGACCTATAACCTTGAGGACTGAAGGGGCTGAAGCCCACAGAGCAAACAATTTTGATGTGAAGCAATGGTTTTCAGTGTTTACTCATATGGGAGAGCCAGGAGAATGGTGAGCAGGCGAGGTTTGGTGTTGGTTTGATTTGTTGTGGAGGCTAAGTGCAATGGGCAGCCTCAAGTGGGTCTAAAGAGTCATCCATGGCAGTGTGGCTGATTAGCAGAGCTGATGGCTGAATGGGAGGCCTCCAGGGTATAACAATGAAGACAGGCTGCCAGAATAAGAGTGAGAGTGGAGAGGGAGGGTGGCTTCAGCAGTGTTCAAGCGAGGGCTGTATGCGCTCTCAGAAGCGGGTGCTGTTTGGGAGTCAACGAGAGAGAAGCGGATTATGGTGAGTGTGGGATGAAGCCACATGGGGGCAGTGCAAGAGGCATGAGAGAAGTTTTCCCCACAAGCGCAGTGAAACAGAGGTTTTTAAGGCTGAAAGAGGCATGGGGAAGATGAAGGGAAACTGGGAATGCACCAGGGAATAACGAAGAATGCTGGGGCATTAACAAGTGGACCCCAGCCATTTTGTAGCACAGGATGGAACAATGCCTGAGGCCCACTGCGTGGCATGTTGTCTGACATCATTGCCACATGGTGCAAGACTGGGAAGCTGCGAGGAGGGAGCATTGGGACAGAGGCTGGGTAACAGGGGATAAGAATGCTGCATCCAAATAGCAGCAACTTGTTGCAGTTTGGGCAAAATTACAGAGACAATGGGCCCAGTAGGTGCACCCACGTGGTGATGGCATCTGACGTCATTGCCATGTGGGAAAGGGGGCCACAAGCGATGTCTAGGCCTAAAGGATGTGGTGGTTGGGCACGCAGGACACACCGCCCAGAAGAGTGACAATTTGGGCACATTTTAGGGATGAAAGTGCAGCAGCAGATTCCCCACGCATGGCATGGCGCATACACAGGAGGAGGTTAGAAGGAACAAAAGCCAAATATGGGTTTAAGAAGGGAATGCACGAGGGTAGAGGGGAGCAGCTGGATAAACAAGCATTTGACCATCAGAGTGGCAGGGAGTCAATTGCAGATCACATGACCTCTCCCCATTACCGCTGGGTCATAAGATGACCCTAACACCCAGAACAGTGGTAGCCAGCTGGTACCGAGGGCACTTGTGGCAGCAAGATGGTATTTCAGGCAGCAGGGAGCAGAATGGAGGGAGGCAAAGGGGATTTAATTACAAGCGAATACAAAGACAGTGAGCTGGGAAGGATGGTCACATGGAGACGGGCGATGGCAAACCGTTAGGGGAGGGTATACAGAGGATGACAAGTCGACAGTGTAACTCTTTGAGCTACAAACCTGGAAACCTGTGTTATTTGTGATTTTTAATTAGATAACTCAGATCTGAATGATGGTCCCAAAGAAGGTGAAGACAAGCAAAGACGCCTGCTATTGAGCTGTGGATAAGGCAAACCACTTACTGGAGGTGGCAAAGCCAGATGGGGAGAAGGGCAAAAGCAGAAAGGGAAACAGGGAAGGGGCATGAGAGGAATAAGAGGGTGCCAAAAGTGCCAGGCACACCAGAGCCCTGGGCTGTGATTCCAGGGCAGATGCCTGAGGTCCTCTGTGCCTGCATCCCAGTAACCCTTTCTCAGATAGCCGGCTCCGTGCCTGTGATGACAGCAGTAACAGAACCTCCTCCTGGGTTTCTGCTCCCATTGCAGAGCCAGTACTACTACCACGGTCCCAATGCCAGCACCGGCCCCAGCTGGGACCCAGCAACCCACAGCCAGCCAGCCAAACCACATAATCAGGTGGTGACACTAGAGAGCAGTGTCAAAGAATACGTAGAGCAGATGTTAAAACCGTGGGTGGTAACGGTCAAGGCAGCTGGAGAACGCATTAGGTGAAATCAAAGGGTCAGGGTAGAGGGAAGTGTGGGGGAACCAAAGGGCTTTACAGTGGGAAGGGAGGAAGCTTAGGGCACCAGGTGACAAGCTAGGGGCCCATGTGTCTACAGCCATGAAAGAAAAGATATGGAAGGGAGAATATGTCGACATTTTCACCTTGGTGAATGTTGACAACATGGATAAGGACATGGCGGCAGTAGTGCTGTTAGGAAAGGAGGAAGAGGACAAGTTATGGAAAGGGAAAACCTGGGACAACTGGTTCACGGTTTCACCCTACTTCACTGCCATCATCAATGAAAAGTCGCTACCCCAATCTTGACTTACTCCTTTATAAAGATGAGTAAAAAAGGGAACCATAGTTGGCTAAGATATGATGAGAAATTCAGGAAAAGGATGAAAATTTTGGGGCATGAAATGGGATGACATGCAAATAGACCTGTGGCTAGAGATTTACACAGGGCCAACTGAAAGGAAGGCCAAGGGAGATAAAAAGGGAGGAGACACTAAAGGTTTGTTAGGGATACAACAGAGCTTTGTTTCTTGGCCTAACTGCGATCTTGACATGTATGTTCCAAGTGCAGGGGGCACCATCCAGCATTAAAATGCAGATACAGCTGGGAAAAACATCCGCAGTCAGGATAATTCATGCCAACAGCCCTTCGGACCAACAGGGTACCTTTGGGGCAGCATTGGGTTAGAGGAAATAAGGGGAGAAGAGTGGGGGAGAGGCATACCACCAAACTCGGCACCAGGAAGACTGAAAGCCCAATAAGCAGTGGTTTCTGGCTGAACCTCGCATCCATCAGGGTTGAGGCCCTAGAGGGTGGTTGAGGAATACCCAGACCAGGAAGTGGCAGAGAAATTGTGGGTAGGTTTCCAGGTGGGTTTTAATTTACAATTTGGGGTATTAGAAAATGGACAAGGGCAAAGAACCTCAAGTCCATACAGGGAGAGAAGAAATGCTAGCACAAAAATCCAGAAAGAAATAATAGCGGGAGGGTGGAAGGACCATTTGCCACCCCCACTGCCCAATTTGAGGATTTCACCATTGGGGCTAGTACAGCTAGGTGAGTACCAGGTGATACATCACTTGTCCCACTACCCTTATGGGGACTCAGTTAATGATTACATTGGGGAGAAAAACAGCGGGTAACAACACCACCCTGGAGGAGGCAGTGCTGATAATCAGGTCTAAACAGAGTGCCTGGTTAGCCAAGACAGACATAGAAGCACTGTTCTGTTTAATACCAGTCAGACTGGCAGATTGGGATCTGCTGGGTTTCCAAATTAGGAGGCATGTATTATTTTAACAAGGCCATGCCCATGGGGTGCTCTATAGAATACACTACATTTGAGATGTTCAGCAGCTGGCTGCAGTGGGTGTTCCAAAACAGGTACAGACATCAGATGGTACAGCACTACCTTGACTATTTCCTCTTCGTTGGGGAAGGGTGAAGGAGATGGAAAAATGTTAAAGGATTTCAAGGACTTATGCCAGGAATTGGAGAGTAGCGTTAGTGGAGGATAAGACAGAAGGGCCTAGTTGGACAACAGAATTCTTAGGGCTGGAGCTGGATACAGTCCAGAAGTTATTCAGATTACTAGAGAAGAAGGTCAAGAAATTGCTGGAGCTACTGGGGAAAGCCAGAGGTCGAAGGAGGGTGCAGCTCAACAAGTGCAGCAGCTGTTGGGGCATTTGAATTTCACTTGCAGAGCCATTGCTCTAGGATGTACATTCACATGTCATCTAGTATGAGCAACTCGAGGCAACACAGCCCCACATTGGGTAGACATCAATAAGAGAACAGCGAGGATTTGGGGATATGTGAGGCATTTCCACTAGCGTACAATGGGCAGACCTTCTGGCAGGAACAGTGGCTGTATAATACTGACCTGCAGCTGTACATGGATGTGGCAGGTGGGACGGCATGGAGGTTATCTTCAGGGAAAAATGGTTCGCTGAACCATGGCCCAAGGAATAGGTATGGACAGGGGTGAGAGATATCACCTTCTGAAAATTTTCCCCATATGGTAGCAATGCTAATCTGGGATGTAGAACTCAAGAATAGGCAAGTCACATTTGGAGTGATAACAGGGCAGTGGAAGAAGTCCTAAACAAGAAAAGGATGAAGTCTGACAGAGTCATGAGGGTGTTGAGCAAGATGGTATGGCTTGGGCTGACATTGAACATGTACTTAAGGCCAACACATTGATGGTGTAGACAATATGATAGCTGATTGCATTTCCTGATTTCAGATGGACAAATTTCAGACAGCTGCACCAGAAGCAGTGGCATGGCAGACCACCATCCGGTGTACGTGATTGGACGATTGGATTGGGGAGCTGACATCTTGTTCCACAACTCCTGGGTCCCCAGGACCCTTAGAGAATATGAAACCTCTTGGAGGCATTTCAGAACTTCTGGGAGCAATCAGCGCCAGATCAGTGGGACAGTGATGAGGCAGGCGGCCAGATTCATAGTGGCGGGGTGGAACCAGAACATGGCACAGGTGACCATGGGGTTCACCTGGTGACAATAGGGCAGATATGCACACTTAAAGGGTGGGAGGAACCTATCAAAAGCAACCTAGTCCACAGGATGATGCAGGGCTGGTTGCAAGTAGCGAATAAGAAGAAAGACAATAGGAAGCCAATATCGGAGCGGCTGATGGCAAGGCTGATGGAGGCACTACACCATCTGCAGCTCAAGTAAGGAAGCCATTATGTTCAAGGCCCTGTATGCACAATGTATAGTGGGGTGTTTAGACTTAGCGAAGTGGTAGCCATGGCAGAAAAGAGTAGTGAGGGTCTCACTGGGAAGATATAGAATGGGCTGGGGACATGATAGTAGTACTATTAAGGAGATCAAAGACAGATCAGCAGAGTCAGGGCACCAAGGTGCGGTTAAGGAAACACCATAATGCAGCCATCTGCCAGTGAGGGCACTGCACATATATCGGCAGACCACCCAAGAGGAGAGTCTTGATATTCATACATGGGATGGTAGGCCCAGTGTCTGGGTGCCAGGTGACAGCCATACTGCACAAGAGCCTAACATTTCTGGGGAACCTGGGAGTGATATTCCTCCCACTCATTTTAGTATTAGGGTGGCCTCTGTTATGGCAAAAGGCAACAGGCCAGGGAGATTAAGCAGAAGGGCAGGTGACTCTGACTGTTACAAAAAATATATCCACAACATCACATAATAACGATGTTTCTTTTCCCCACAGCAGGTTAAAAGAGATGGGGAAGAGGGGCAAATGACGGGGTGGGGTGAAGGGGAGAGGAGAAAGTATAATATACTAAACAGTGTGCTTCTGGTTATGCAGGAACAGTGAAGAATCTTGAAGTATGGAACTACGGGCATTCCTTTATACATTGGGTGGAGAAATGGGCAGCCAGGAGAAAAGTGAAAAGCAGCTGTACCTGAATAGCAAAACAATCTGTTTGGTATGGACAGATCTACGGGGAATGAAGTGGGCCTAGCTGCTACCAAAGTTGAGGGAGATCAGGAAGGACCATAGACAGCCAGACCTGACTCCGCTACATCTGGGTGGAAATGACCTGGGGAGGATGCCCTGGCTGGACATATTTTATCAAATAAAACAGGATCTTCAAAAATAAAGAACTGGTAGCTGGAAGTTACTCTGGCCTGGTCTGATATCATGCCCCAGAGGTGTGGCGACAGGTGGAGAGCTACAAAGGGATGGATAGGGCCAGGAAGTGCATGAATGCATGGGTGGGCAGGTTGTTTGAAAGTATGATAGGACTGGTCATACACCATGGAATACTGGAATGGGTAGATGAATACTACCATGGCAATGGGATACACTTATCAGACCTTGGCCTAGCCCTGTTTAATTCAGAAATTGCTGATGCCATCAAGCATGACTGGCACAGACAGAAACACAATCAAAACAAAAAAAGAAGGATATAATGGGGTATAGGGAAGGGAGGGAAGGAAGCTGGGGTGGAGATGGACTAGTGGAAAAAGGGGAGGAGGACAGGAAATAAGGAGGGATAAAAAGGAAAACACTAAAAGGTGACACAGGACTGATAAGCAAGAAGCAGGGGTATGGTGTGTATCGCTCGTACCCCTTTCTAACAAAAAGGAAGAAATTAGCCCCCCGCATGATGTACATCTGGGGGCAGAGGAAAAGAAGGAATTAGTAGAAGTGATGAATTAAAAAGAATGGGTCTGTATATAATGTACATAAATATTAATTGGAAGAGATTGTAAAATTGAAAAGTGATGGAAATGTACTATGTTACTATAAACAATGATATCTTGAATATATTCAATAAATTAATAGCCAGACTGAGCAACACACACAACTTATGTATGTCTTTATTGGCGGGGCTCTGGGGACAAAATACAAGGAGCAATTCACCACAGCAGTGAAACCAACACATGGACAATGGTCAACTAAAGTACTTTAAATAGAAAAAAACATATAACTTGCTTTTCACAGAAAAAAATGAATAAACAAATAGAGTAACACAGCAGGGAAGAGAGTTTCTTTTTTAATTCATTATATTTTATTCATATTTTTCATACTACAGATTCACATAACAGCTTCAGTTACAAAGCCAAGAATTAACACAGATCTATGAGTCCATAGTTTCAAACATATTTTCAAAAATATCAGTTTCCTTACCTAATTTCCTCCCATTAGCACCAAGTGTAGGAGACCATTCTGAAAAGAACAATGACATTCAGGTGAAATATGTAATATTCTAAGGCTTCCATGCTACTAGTAAAGCATCAAAAGTATCCCATTTATCTAGATATGACTGTAATCTATCATTCATCATGGCTATGTGTTTTCTAACTGAAGAGCTAGCAATATTTCTGTGTGCCATTCTAGCACTGAGGGCTGGTAATTTCTTTCCAATGTCTCATGATTATTAATTTAGACACAGCGGATATTAAGGCTTTATAGAGGATATGTAATGGGCAGGAGTATGTTAAGGATAATATTGTCACTCCTGCAGAGTGAGCTCTGGATACCCACGAGTGCCGAAGGCATGGTGAGAGTTTTCAGAGCTTATGATGCAGGAGTGACAACGTATCCATAACACTAATCTGCTCATTACATGTGCTATTTTATACAATGGGGTGAGAGCTTCCAAAGTATAGTTGTTTTCCTGTGTCATTTCTCTTTGTGCAGTAACTGGGTATGTTTTTAGAGGTGACTTGTTCAAAGTCACACAGTGTGGATGTGGAAATAGTAAGAATCAAACCCAGGTTTGGTATGCTGGATGTACCAAGCTTGTTTAAGGCTCATTACTCTAACCTTTAGGCTATACTGAGAGAAGTGTTTGTGTTCTGAGTGTGTTTAAGTGTTTCTGAATGGGCCGGGAGTGTTACACACAGTATGCCAGCACTTCTATGTTAAATCCAACATTTTGCACCCAATAACATTGGCATTCTTTGTCAAATTAGCCTAAGTTGGCATGCATAGTCATTCTGCCAGTGTCTCAAAACAAACATTTTCCTGATGGCATCTTGTATGGTTTTGAGATATAGAATGGTAAAAACAGAAAAAAAACACTTTTCCCTATTCTTAAAGTGATTTTGTGAACTTTGCCATGGAAAATGAGATTAATAACCAGTAGGAGTTGTGATTCAATATGCTACCATCTAAACTGCCAGAAAGTGTTGTTTTCCTTGAAATAAATGCTTTTATTTCTGGGCTCTGCTTCATTTGCATAATCCGCCCCTTTAATTTTTCTAGTGCAACACCCATGCATGACATCATGCAAGGGAAACAAAGTTTATAAGCACTGTTTTGAAACAGAGACCTCTGTTGGTCAGTTTTATATTGCAGACATTTACACTACCGACATAGGAGACTACATCTCTCAGTCAAGAAATCCTGTCAGCTGGATACTATTTGCACAATGCCTTGTTTGGAAAATAAACATAGAAGAGCTTTTATTGTTGAATCCACTACAGAGATTTGAGACTGCACCTCATAATAAGGGCACTGGAAAACAATGTCTTATGGTACTCACTATGTCTTGCTATGGACATCTACATACTAGGTGCAGTCACCACCACCAAAATAAAGGACTGCACCTCTGAACAACTAACATTTATACCAACATGATAATTTACCCAGAATTCCTTGGTGCTGTATGTAAAAGATTGACAGTTCCTTGCATGACATCATTCTGGGCATGTGACTAAATACAGAAAACTGGAGGACACAGTGCTGATAAAACATAAATAAAAATGACTATGACTGATTTACTTTATAAAACAAATTGCAGCTTCAGCATCTGAAGCATAGTGGACAATGGCATACTATGTGAAAAGGCATCTGTGAAAGCTCACATAATCACTTTAACATGGGATTTTTGCCCTCATCTGTACAGTATCTCAGATGGAATGGCATTTTTCCTGAAATTTTCAGGATGATGGTGTCTGTGCCAAGGGTGTGCCTTTGGATGGTTGGTGAAAAATATGATACCATTTTGAATTATAATGATTTTTGTAATAGCTGCCAGACAGGCAGGCAAACAAAAACTGTTCAAACTGTAAATAGTTAAGGATATACTGCTGGTTCTCGAGAAATACTGTTTATGATGCCAGCCATCTTGTTTTTTCCCTTTAGAAAATGGGTATCTAAAGAAATCTTGCTCATCAAGGAATGAACAAGATGTGTATTAGGTATGAATCAAATAATGAAATTGATTATTTTAAAATGCATAGGGTGAAAGTGAGTTTTGTGCCAATAATCATTTCTCCCATCACTGGCTAATGTGAGGGTAGTTCAATCTGAAATTACCATTCACAGCTTTTACAGTTCGAACATTACTGTTCGCTTGGAAAAGACTGTGAACCATGAAGGTCAAGAACAGATTGAACTATAATAGCTTCCTGGTGTCTAGTGGCACCCGCAACCTGGCAAAAAGTTGTATCTTTAGCTTTTACTTTGCCCTTCTGAGATGGTCACTGTGTCTCTATCATTTAGACTTGACTTTACATGAGGTGCTTTTCATATAGGATAAGAAACATTTTTTAGAAAGTCTGTGCATCGAGCAAGCTGTTGGCCTCGCTGAATCATGCCAACTTTTATACTGTATGTACAGCTGGGGAGGGGCAGTGACTACATTTCAAGAAGTTCAAATCAGGATAGTTCATAAAGACAGAAACAGTCAGCAGCATACCATCAGAGTGGTCAGGAGTTTTAGGAGTTTTGGATTCTTATATTTTCTTGTTCTTTTGGTTGGTGGGGAGAAAGGTGCAGTAACCTGAAACAGAAGAGTTCAATCAGGACAGGAACCATGTAACTTAGAAAAAGCCTATCAGTGGAAAAGTATGCAATTCAAAACATTTATTTTTTTGTTACACTTTCCTTCAAATATAAGCATTCAAGCTTGAGAGGAAAAAGCTCAGACAGAAACAAAACAATACCATGTGGAGTAAAATTAAAGACCTTGCAACCTCCTAAACAATTGATGCTAATTTGTGAATTTAATAACTAGCCAGTGTCCTTTATGTCATTTATCAAGCTATCTTTCTGTGGCTGCATTGCACTGTTGATAAAGACGCTGATATGAAGTGCTCCTGGTAAAAGACTTCCTGTTGTGAGTGCTGTGAGGAACTGGATGATATCTGTTGTGGTATTTTATCTCACAGTGGTGAGACTGTCCCCAAGAGCAGTACAATTAGATGCCACATGAATTAGGGACCTGACTAGGGAAGCAGCAGCAGTTCCCATTTCCTGGCTTTCACTCAGCTGACCCCACTATGTCCACAGTAAGTAACATGTCCCCTACATCAACCAACCAGGGCTAATGGCAAGAAGTGACTAATGGCAGAAAGTGGAGGAGTGACTCATTATATAAAGGAGCTTCTATTGGTTATCCTGTGACCGCTATTTCTAAGGTGTGCTGGATGTCCAAATATACCACCAACCTAGTCAGTCAGTAAAATTTAGTCACCGCTCTTATCTTCAACTTTTGGACTTCATAATTTACTCAATGTGCCAAGAGTCTATGTACACCAGTGAACTGTTAGCAAACTATATGATTTTTTAAGACTGGTAGCTTGCCTGGATAGTTTGCCATTCTATTTAACATTACTGTTAAGATTCTATGTAACATTACTGAGCATTGTTAAAGTCCATCTTAGTGCATAAGCAGGTACACACTGATGGGAGACTAAGAGGCAATCTAGGACTTGCAGCTTTCAGCATTGGCTTTCCTCCTCAGGCTAGGAGCAGTTGCTAGAAAAGATACTTGGCCAGGAGGCATTAAAAAAGGCTTAATTGCCATTGACTTGAATTGTTCCTCCAGCATACTGTAACATTTTTGTGATATACTGCAGCATTACTGCATTGCATCCTGGCTGGTGCTGCTATTTTACCTCTGACTGTACAGGTGCAGACCCTAAGGGCCTGTGCTTATTCAACAACACGTGTGTGTTGTGTGTGTGTGTGTGTGTGTGTGTGTGTGTGTGTGTATGTCATACTGGGTGCATGGTATGTGTGGCTGCAGAGCACAAGGTCCCATGGGGGCCTACACCTCTGCAGTGAGATGTTCAGAATTGCCAGCCAGGATGCAATGTAGTAATGCTGCAGTATATCACAAAATGCTGCAGCTGGCCCAGTGGGGTGGAGGGATGAGACATCATGCCTTACCTCCTGCTGCAGCTGGTAACCCATGTTTTGCGATGAGTGGGCCGCGGTTGGCTGGGAGGGAGAGAATCGGCGTCTGAAGACAGCTCTCCTGTCCCGGGAGGGTGGGAGCGAGTCTGCCTGACCCCTAGTGGTGGCTGGGGGTTGACACAGTAGGCACACACATAGGGGTGGATGTGGGAAGAAGCCTGGGTGCAGCGTGTGAAGCGTGCATGGCTCAGCCATTGGCATCATTGCATGCTGCCATGCCATGCTTGGGAAATGGGAAAAGTGGAGGAGAAAGCGTCGGCCGGCAGGACAAAGCCTGGCCCCTCACAAGCTCCACACCCAGCTAGCTGGCGCTGTGCAAGAGAGGCAAGTCCAGTGGATACCGAGGTGATGAGGCTAGACAGAAGGGGGCCATCTGCAGGATCAGAAAGAAAGAAAACAAAATGCTGCAGCATGCTGTAGGAACAGTGTAATTCAATGATAATGTATGGAGACAGTCAATTAACCTGTGTTTTCTGCAGTATTACAACCTGATAATCCCATCAATGTGAAGTCACATGCTGTAAACCTTGCATAGAAACGTCACATTGATGGGATTCAGAAAGAACAAAAGCAGCTGACATGATTCCAAAATGGAGCATATCGGTTAACATTCAAAAAGTTAACAAACCCACTCATTCAGTCCATAAACAACCGCAGCACATGTCGCGATGGCTACCAGCACAGCCCCACAATCAGACAGACAGGCCTTTATAGATGATCAGGAGAATAAACGTACTGCAAAGAAAACTGCATCTGATATCCGCATGATTAAATCTTACCTCGCAGACGGACAGGAAGTCTGCACCATCACTTCCATTCGCGTGACTGAACTTGATCTTCATCTTGCTGAGTTCCTATATAAAATAAAAAGAAATGATGGCTCAGAATACGAGACAGGAACTTTGAGGGAATCATTGGACATCGGTGTTCCGTGGAAACACTGGGATTTCAAAGAAACACTTAAAACATTGGCAGCAAAACAAAAATTTTAAAGAAACAGGGTAAGGAAGTGTTTCTAACAGGGCTGGATGCACTGTCTCCCAGACACCACAAACTGTATGCAACACATACACCGGCCTGCATAGCCCAACTGCCTTGATACACATGTTATTTTTCAACAATGGCTTTATTACGTAACATGCGTACAGCAGAACAATATAGCCTAAGGTGGTCAGACCTAACACTCCTACATGACAGTGATGCAAATGAATACCTAGAATATGCAGAGCGCCAGACAAAACTCGCACTGGAGAGAATCCCAGAGACATTAGGGCAGTAAAGCCAAGAATGTACAGAAACCATGCAATGCCAGGCGGTGTCCCATCAGGGCCTACAAGTTGTACAAGTCACACAGACCCCCAACATGCTACATCCAGATGCCCCTTTACCTAAGCCAAACATTAATTTCAAGCCTGTACTATCCCTCTGGTTTAGACGTATGCCACTAGGGAGAACAAGATTCGCAACATAATGCATATAATTAAAACAGCAGCTGGACTTCCAAGTGAAAGCGAATAACTAACCACTCCACAAGAAAAACAGCAATCCAGTGTCTCAGAGACAATGACGTGCCCCGACTGAAGTTCAACAAGTGTCGGGGCACCTCTCACTACAATCGATAAACAATTATTCTCTTCTCAGTGATGCAAAGCAGAAGAGAAATTCAGAAATATTTGGAGGTCAGACTTGCAATGACCACAGTCAACCCTCCACCAGCAGTGCACATCCCAAACCAGTTGTAGCACATGAACACACACGCAGAGAAAACCCACTGAGTGACCTAAGTGTTAACTTCAATCTTTTGGAGAAGGAATCACTGTAATAGTGAATAACAACTACTACGACAAGCAAAACCATAGAAGAATCGCAATTGTCAGTGACTCCTCCTCCGACGAATCTTAGTAAGTATCACGCACATCATACCAAAAGAACCTTCTTAGTTAATATATTAAATGTATACCCAATAAAAACTTCAATTTTCTGCTTATTTTATCTCCCCAGGCCTACCTGCTGCTGTTCACAATCTCCATGTCTACCCACATCATCAAGAACTGAAGTCGCATACCTACGCCGCGACATCACATGACAAGAACTGACCAACCGCAAATGTGCTGCATGTAACTGACTCTTTAGAAACCCTTAGTGATTTTTTAAATAAAAGCAAATGCCGCAATCACATCCGTTGCCATGAGGTTGCATGTTCATAGTTTTCAATAAATGTAATGTTGAGTTTAACATTCTATCAGGCTCAATGCTGTGTTTTTCTGGGATGATGTTTTTCACTCATACACTATAAAGAAAAAATGCCTAGGAAGTGGTTGTTAACCACGGAGGTAATCACCTCTACATGGTTGCCAGGACAACTGTAAACCTCTCGAGCTGTGCTCTCAGGTTTACTTAATTGTCCTGGCAACCGCCTAGGTGATTACAGCGTGGTTAACAACCACTTCCTAGGCATTATCCTCTATGTACTCAGTTTCACTTTTATTGCAGTATTTTGTAACACATCATTTACTGAAACGTATTGCACTGCTGGTTCCAATATACTCATGCACACTATACGAGGTACCTACTACATTGCATGATTCATTACTGGATCCTCATCTGCATGCATCTGCATAACTGGAAAACTGCTATCCTTGCAACACTTTCTGGTTCATTTATTCTACATTGTAACACTACTTCCATCTGCATAACTGCAGATCCCTCTGAGCCTGCCCTTCTGACCAGGCCCCTCAGGTTCCTGTACTTCTGCAGACGGAAGTAGTGTTGCAATTTTGATATCATGGATTTTATGGCACCTGTGCTTCTGCAGTCAGAGGCCAGTGGGTATGCTTCCACCTGTGCTGTCAGAAGATGAGGCCCACCAAATGTGTGCATATCTTACAGTGTGCATAAGTACCTGAGATTACAGAAGATCTGCCTCTCATGGGGCATACGTGTCTGCAGACAAAAGCACTCTTGTAATTTTGGTGTCATGGATTTGTATCTGTGGCTGCAGGGGCTTGTGCCTCTGCATACAGAAGCAGTGTTGTGACTTGAGTGTGATGGATTTGTATCTGCAGTGATATGAGAGTGTATGTCTTGTGGTGTGTGTGCTAAAGATACAAATCCATGAAGACAGTAGATCAGTACTCCGTGATTTCTGTCATTTGGAAACAATTGTATGTTATTTGCTTACCTGATGATGACTGTCTGTGGTTGCTTGTGTGGTATTCTCCTTTGCTGCTTTGGAGGGTAGGGAGTTAAGGTTGGAATCCTGACACCACATTACCCCACTTTTGATGCTCTTAAGTTGAACCCTAACTGGTTCATTAATGTAGTTTTGAAAGAATATATATACAATATATACAGTATATATATATATATTCATTACAAAAAACTGTATTGACTATTTGCAGTAAGTGATCTACAGTCAGCACTTACAGCATCATCGAGAAGGTGATCAGCATCAGAAGTGGTCAGAAACGGCATAACAGGGGACTGGGATGTGACTGGAGAGAGAGGAGAGAGAGAGAGGAGGTGGGACTTTCAATGTTGGTTTCCTTCCTGAAACTTCAACTAAGTTGATGTGCCACTAATAATACTAGTGCAGTTAGGAGAGCCACTTCAGAGCTCCCATCCCAGAAAACTCAGTAAGAAAAGTACCCAATGATCCATTCATTATGGGAGCTAAGTCATATGTAAGCAGTATCACAGGCACCTAGTAATAATTTTTGACAGTCTTTCTGAAATTGTTTAAGCAGATCATAAATGGAGACTATTAATGGACTGCTGCTTCCTGGTTTGCTTTTGTGGTGTTACATGCTAATGTGGGCCATCACAGAGTCAAACAGCAGGGGTGTTAGGGGCTGTATGATCTGATGGATTCTATTAACAAGAGTCTGAACTTAGAGCAGTGCAAGCCACACAGGCACAGCAGGAGATGCGGGATGGAGCAGGAAGGGGTGAGGGACAGACTAAGAGAATGGAGCTGTAACAAGCTTTCAAAGGGCTCTTTGTGTCTGACTTGCTTTTCTTTGTTCTTTTGGTTGAGGTTAGCACTGCTGCTGGACTCAAGCTGGGTGGGGTGGTTAGTGGTCAGCGCCATGGCTCAACCTCACTGTCCAACTCTGTCCACCATGCCCACTACATTACTCACTTAGTAGTCAAGAACAAGATCTTTGTGGGGAGGGTCCAATCAGGTAAAGTGACTTGATGACCAAGGCCTCTGAGTTATGGTGATTAGCATAATGGTATTCCATTTTCAAGACTTAAAATTCTGGGAATTGCACAGGTGATTGTTAGTCTAATTTCTGGATTTTACCAGGATTCTGATGTCATTTATAAATAATCAGACTAACAGAAGGCTTCATATGTGTGTGTATATATATATATATATTGCAAAAAATTGGTTAATACATCAGTTAGGGTCCATATTAAACTGACAAAAGTATGGAAATGTGGTGTTGGGGTTCCAACTCTAATACCCACCTCATCTCCAACCCCAACATGACCTTACCACTCCACCACCATCCCCACACCAACAGGTGTTGGGGTGTGCCTTGGGTCATCTGCCCTCAATGCTCACCCAATTCTACTTGTAAGGAAGGTAAAAGGTACAATATAGAAGAATGGGGTGAGTGTTAGGGTCAAAACCTCCAAGGCACACACGACACCTGTTGGTGTGTGGTTCGTGGGGGTTGTAGGGGTGGTAGGGTGTGTGGGGGATGAGGTGGGGTGTTAGATTTCTTAGGGGTGTTAGAGTTGGGAACCCTAACACCACATTTCCATGCTTTGACACTTTAATATGAACCCTAACTGAAGAAGTAACAAAGTTTTTGCAATGAATTTCCTTACTTTTTGAGATAGTATAATAGTATCCCAATGTATTGTGAGAGCGCAGAGTCTGAAACCTCTGGGCCCTGCACTTCCATGGACATAATAACAGTGACCAAACTGTAAGCAAAGCCTTCTTATTACCCCACCTCATGTACCCTGGTACAGAGAAATTGTGAAATGCAAGCCAAAATATAATTATGCACAGCTGCAATGCCATTCTGCACCACAGGTGTGAAAACATATTGTGGATAGGGTATGAAAAATAACAGCTGTGACATACATGAAGTGAGGTAATTAGAAGGCTATGTTGTAAACCTGGGATCAATATATTGAAAATTTCCATAGTTATGAGAATGCGAGAAATTACAATGAATGGTCATGACTTTGTCATTTTTCACATTTTGACTCTAAATTTTCAACATAGTCTTCTTATCACCACACTCATAAGCCCCATAAGTGAAAATGTCTTAATCTGTGGCAAATGCTGCCTCCACACCACAGGTGTGGAAACAAGTTTTAGGCAGGATGTAGGAAATGACAGCTGTACTGTTCATGAGGTGGTGTGAATAAATGGCTATTACTTAACATTTGGAATGAAAATATTAAAATTGGCTAAGATACACATGAGTATAGGACTATTTTAATGACCACATGTAACTTTCGGGTGATGTTTGGTATTTTTGCTCCAAATTTTCAACATAGGCTTTTAGGACCTACCTCATGAACACTGGCAATGTCATTTCATTAGAGTTCCCAAAAGGTGATTTCATGCAGTGTCCGCAAAATCACCTTGCAAGTCTGATTAATGAAACAACAGTGACAGTGTTCATGATGACGTGTCCAAAAAGCCCATGTTGAAAATTTGTGCACAAATACCTTAAAATGGCCACAATATCATCAAAATACCATTGACAGCCATAATATAGCATTTATCTTGATTCTTCAGTTCACGGTTCAGCTTTGAAGAGTGCAGACATGTCATGGTCCACAGAAGATGACACCTGATGACCTCCGTTGGTAAGTATAGGACAAGGGGCTGTTTGGGGTGGTGGGTGCTCAGTGGGAGGGTAGGATTGGGTTAGGGCGATGGGAGAAATGACAAGGGACCTTTTTTTTCAGGATTAAAATAAATGATGTTGGGGACCTTTTCTTTTTTCACAGGTGCACTTGAAACAATATTTTGGGGTGGGATCCCCAGTGTCCCACAGTACTGGGGGACAACATAACTGGCAACACTGGGAGTGGGCTCCCCAGTGTCCCAAACTAGCAGGGGAAGTGGATTCTAGTGCCTGCATGGGGACTGGACACCCTGATGTTGACAAAAACATTTTTTAATTTGAAAAAAAGTATGTATAGTGACTAGAGGTGGCAAAAAGGATTCCTTTTTTTGTGAGCCAGATTCCTTTTTCTTGAGTCAATTCCTTTTCACCAGCTTGTAAAAAAGAATTGGCTTGTGAAAAAGGAATCGAATTGCAAAAAGAAGAAGTAAGCTGAGTCACGAGAAGGAATATAAATGCATAAAAAACCCTCCAAGATTGCTGTGCAAAAACTACTTCAGAATCCATCTAAGGGAGTTCAATGAACAAGATACATCTGTTGGTTCACTACATTTTGGGGTTTTCATTTAAAAAAATGGAAAACAAGACTGTGGCTCACGAAAAATTTTTCCTTAGAAAAAGGATTTTTGCTCCCATGAAAGAGGAACAGTCTCACAAGAGTGAATCCTTTTTGCAAGAGCAAATTTCTTCTTCAAATTTTCTCCCTCCATCCTGAAAAGTGCTCTTCCTTTTAAAACAAGGGAAATGAAAAGTGTTATAACTTTGCAAAAGATTAATATTTTTCACAAAACTTGGCATGCCTGTTCTGTTACTCAAGCTAGTTCTACCATAAAAATCATACCAAAATTCTACACTGTCTGGGGAAAGGGTGATGAGAAAAACTGCAAAAAGACAATGACTTTTTGCACTGTCAAGATCTCAGAATCCGTACATCCAACCAGAACATAACTTGCCACATTAAGAGACCTGCCCCACTGTACAGCAAATACCAAATCTTGTGCAAATCCATTGATCGGTTGCAAAGTTATTAAAGTGCAAATGTGAGGTTTAACATTAAACATGCTACTCAATCCTAACTATATAGGTACAACTGCACCCATATTATATATATTATAGTATTAAATGAAGAAAACTGTAAATAGTACAAGAAGTAATTCTTAGAAAAATATAAGCTCCGTAGATCTACTGATCTGGTATAAAATGCCAAATTATGTGAAGTTCTTTGTTTTACCAGTGTGCAGGCATTCCAAACTCTGGTATATTGACATGTTTTCAGTAAAAACAAAAACAATGAAGCTTGGTGATGATTTGTCTGTTTTGAGTTTCTCTCTGATCACCTGCTTGCATGTCTGGGCCATGCAACATGCACGAGGTGGGGATGTAACAAGCCATCAGACTTATTAACTATATTTTACATACAGGCTGCATAGCAGTAGCCATTAGTGACGTTGCATTTTGACTGCAAAGCACAGCACAAACTATCAGACCTTTTAGACTGAATTTTAGCCTGGGTGGGTCCCTTTGAGGCAGGATAAACAGCCCTGCAATCTGCAGCCTACTCATTCTGAGCTACAGTACTTCTGCTGCTGCTGCCTGTCTGGTTTGGCCATAGCCGTCTCCATGCTTTTCTTCATTTAGCTGCTCCTGCTGGCTGCTACAAATTCCTTGTCCTAGTCAAGAACGACTCCTCTCTGCTCATTTGTTCCTGGACCTGGCCTTCTTCTATCTTTGGCTTTTTGGCTCTGAGTCTACAGTTTCTTCCATATGGAAATTGTGTTTATTGTTTCATGATGATTTAAATACCGTCTCCTGTCTATATGTATTTTAGTCAAGAAATCACCTTGATTCACATGGCTGTCAGGATGTTTAGTAGAGGTTGCTGGCTGAGCAACTAACAAGCAATTGTGTAAAACAGTCAGACTCAACAGTAAATTGTTGTGTGTTTTTCATTTAGCATGGATTAAGGGTTTCTCTGATGAAATACAGACATTTCATATAACAAACTAGGGGCCTCCATGGTGGTGTTGAGTGCTTGAAAGGCAGGAGGCATTGAGTGGTATTTTTGTTTGTTAAAACAACAAAACAAATTACACTGTGTGACAGCTCCTCTTAAGTAACTGCTTCTTTAAACACAATACAGAGGAGCAGCCACACTCTAACTTTTTATTGCTGTTTTAAACACAATATTAAGGAGAAGCAGCCACACTGCTTAATTTTTTAACAAAAATAAATAAATATCACAGAGTACTCCTGCCTTTTAAGCCTTCATCACCACCACACAGTGCTCATCCACCCACCTACATGGTTTGCTTTGTAGCATTTCTTTGTTTGGTTTTACACATTGTTTGCTAACCAACCCCACCAACCTACCAAGCTTACTGCCCCTACCAAACTGGCAGACTCATTTAATAGAATCACATAATTATTAATATATCTAACTTCAATACTTGGTCTTCTTGGTGGCAACTAGCAAACCAGTCTTAGTCCATACTGTTAATTTCTGTTTCTAAATCTGTTTATGTTGGTGCATCATATTCATTTATATATTTCTTATGAAGAGTTTAATGAAGCAATATTTGTTAGTCATAGAAGCTGAGAATTTTTACAATCCTCAGCAGAAGGCCTTGTGTTCCTTTAAGGCTGCCTGGTGCTGCTGAGTATGGAGACTCATACACCTTTGTAATGTATTTCTGTATCCCATCAAAACCTTGCAACTGAAAAACAGTGTGGTCAAATAAACTTTGAGTGACTATTTTCACAGGATTGTTGGAAATACTTCAATTTTCAATGCAAAATTCATTTCAGGAGTATTTAAACTTACATATTTTGTTAAAAACACTTGCACATTCCTGGTTGTGCATTTTACTAATGTCTTTTGTTATGATGACATTTTATCATGCTGTTTTTGTTTCATGGTTTTGATGTGGAACGATAAATTTCTTGTGAAATCAGCACTAGATATTTTCTTTCTTTTCATTTTTGTTTCTGCACTGTGATAAATGACTGATGTTTTTATAAGTTCTTGTTCCCTGCAAGGTCCACCAAGAAAACATGAAACTTCTTGATATGTGTGTGGTGTGGTGCTGTTTACTTAAAATATGTGCTAGCTAGCAGCACTATTTACCAGAAAACATACTGATCTTGTTTCCAGTTTGTTTAAAAAATAGCATTCAGGAAGTATAAGGAAACACAGAAGGAGCAGGACAGAGAACTGTACCAGTTAAAGCAGAAGGAATTTTGGAAGACAGTCAGACTAGCAAAGGCCCAAACCAAGGAAAAGATAGCTAACTCGGTTAAGAAAAAACCTTTACAGGTACATTAGGGGCCGAAGAAAGACAAAGGGAGGGATAGTGAGGCTGAATAAAGGGAGGATGGATGGGCAGAGATGAACAGTGAAAAAGCAGGGATACTGAAGGAATACTTCTGCTCAGTGTTCACAAAAGAAGAGGAGGAGGGGAGGTACCTGTTCCAATAAATAGAAGCTCTCTGGATAGGGGGCAATACCAGTCCTTTTACAGAAGAAAGGGTTCTGAAAGAACTCTTAAAACTGCAGGTGGACAAAGCAATGGGGCCTGATGAGTTCACCCTGAATTCTAAAAGAACTTAGGAAAACTAGTGACATCACTGACTACCCTTTTAAGAAATCATGGGAGGATGGCGTGCTACCTGAGGACTGGAGGACGGATGATGTGATTCCCTTTACAAAAGTGGGAGCAAGACAGAGGCAGGAAACTACAGACCTGTCAGTTCGACCTCAGTGGTAGGAAAATGATGGAATCACTTCTGAAGGAAAGAATTGTTGAGTACCTAGAGGCCAGTGTTGCACAGGACCCAAGACAGCATGGATTCACAGCGAGAAGGTCATGTCAGGCAGATTCTAATCTTGACTGGGTGACCAAATTAGTAGACCAGGAGGGGCTATGGACATGGCCTAACTAAACTTTACAAGGCATTTGACACAGTCCCACACAAAAGATTAATAAACAAATTAACCAGCCTGGGAGTAGGTCCCAGTGTGGTACCTGGGTAAAACACTGGCTGGACAACAGGACACAGAAGGTAATAGTAAGCGAGTCCACTCAGAAGAAAGGGGTTACTAGTGGGGTACAGCAGAGTTCAGTACTGGGTCCGGTCCTTTTAAATGTCTTTATAGGTGACATTGCAGAGGGACTGAAGGGAAAGTATACCCTTTGCATATGACACAAAGATCTGCAACAGGGTTGGTACACAAGGGGGTGGAAAAGATGAGAAGGGACTTGGCAAGGTTGGAGGAATGGTCAAAAGTATGACAGCTTAGATTCAGTGCAAAGAAGTGCAAAGTAATGCACCTGGGAAACACAAACCCAGGGAAGAGTACACAATGGGCGGGAAGTAGTAACAACAACAAAAATGGAAAGGAACATGGGGTTTCTATATCAGATGACCTAAAGGTTAGAAAGCAATGTGAGAAGGCAGTAGGGATGGCTGGGGATACTGGGATGTATAGGGAAAGGCAACACCAGTAGAAAACAAGAAGTTGTTATCCCTCTGTACAGACAGTTGGTAAGATCCCATCTGGGGTACTGCCTGCAGTTCTGGAGACCCCATCTCCACAAGAACATAGACAGGATGGAGGCAGTCCAGAGGAGGGCAGCTAAAATGGTGCAGGGTCTGCAACAGAAGCCATACAAAGAGAGACTAAAGGAGCTTAATATGTATACCCTTGAGGAAAGGAGGGAGGGGTACATAACTGAAACTTTAAGTACCTCAAGGGAATCAACAAAGTACAAGAGGGTAGTATCTTTCAGAAAAGATATGTGCAAGAACAAGGGACACAATTTGAAGATAGAGGGAGACAGCTCAGGGGCAATGTGAGGAAGTATTTTTCACAGAGAGGGTGGTGGACACATGGAATGGCCTTCCTGAGAAGATCGGGGGTCAAAAACAGTGGGTGAATTCAAGAATGTATGGAACAGACATAAGGCAATTCTTGTGGGGGATAGGAAGAAAGAGGCTGTTGGTTAACTAGGATCTACAGCTTATTCAGTAGGTAGGAAATGGGCAGACTAGGTGAGCCAAGCGATCCTTATCTGCCATCAAAGTCTATGTTTCTATGTTTTCTATGTGTCCCATGGGAAGGGATGAAAGAGTAGATAAAAAGATGCAAATGAATGTAATTTATTCCAGAATATGTTTTTTCTACATAAAAAATACTTAGGATGAAAATTTCTGCTGCATAACAAATAGTGCTGCTTTTAAAGGAAAGCCCAGATTCTAAACCAAGGCTCAATATAAGACACCAAACTTAAAACTTAAAGAGAGAGACTGGAGGAACAGTACTCTTTATCCCTTTGTCCTCTTAGTTTGTTGCTGGAGTCTAAACTTTGCATTAAGTTTCTCAAAGGCACAGTTTGTTACATAAAGTCCTATTCTTCATTTCCTATCCTGAATGTATTTTTATCTGTGGATATCTAAGAGAAAGCATGAATTAGGCAGAACATTTATTGATTAACTGCTCAAATGTGTCTAAAATGTTCTTTTTGTGCATATCTGTTATGTAGCTTCAGTTATGTACAGCTAGGTGAAACTATAGGGCATCTGCTAGGTGACTCAGCATAAAATATCCTAGAATAAATCCCAGAATAAGGTTATAATAAGGTTGTATAAATTATGAGAAAAAGCAGACAGAGGGTCCCTGTGCTACCTAATATGCAATTCATGTATTAGGTAGCACAAGGGCACCTCTGCTTCTTTTTCTCATAGTTTATCTGTCCTCATTCTATGATCTTTTATGCTATAAAAATCACCCAGTGGAGGTTTTATAGTACTGTCCTTGACCTTCCTAGTTCTTATATGAGAACTGCATTTATTCTGCAAGCTTGTATCTGCTTTAGAAGCCGTTTTCAAATACTGGTTCAAATTCTGTTATTTTTCCAACTTTTCTGGCATTTGAGTAAATTCTGTGTGTGTTTCTGATTTGCACTCTAGTGCTAAACATCATCATTTTAGAGGTATATGATGTAGTTTATCCTCTCTCTTAACTCTTACACTGTTGTCACAGTCTATCTATTTTCTGGCATGGAATTATGTGGTTGAAATGGGCAGATCCTACTTCATCAAATTCTAAAATGGTACTTACTACACACCAAGTCAGAAACATCTGCAGAGCTTACCAAAAGACTATAAAGAGGAAACAATAAACAAACTGGAACCAATATAAAAACAAACAGCTTCTGCAACAGGACAAAACAAAATAACTTACTGAGTTCAGTGTAGTACTCATTTAGGATGAGCAGCTAATGCAGTCTATTATAAACTGAGCCCCAAATCAGGCTCCATTTTTCCCACACTGGTGGACAGATATGTTTTGTCTATATGTACATTTTGTGCTCCCAGGGGAGAAAGAGGGCCCTGTGCTTTGGCTATGCTTCAGCTGAGTGATGGACTCTTTGCCTTGTGTGTTTGTATCTGGGGCAACATGGAAGTGTAGGGGCCCAGAATGTCCTGTGCTTCCCCTATCCACCAAACAGCCCCATGAATTATTGACATCCATTGCTGCACTTCCATAGGTGGACTGGAGCTTTCCCATGGAGCAGGTCCCAGAGGACCCTGTCCGTCTGAGTCTGTTCACACAGGTCCTGAAGGGACCTGCATGAATGAGGATACAGTTCCACTGTCTCAAAAAGAAAGCAAATTCTTTGCAAAAACTGTGTTAATGCACCAGATAGGGTTCAACTTAATACTATAAAGGTAGGGAAATGTGGCATAAGGGTTTCCAATCCTAACTCCCTACCTCACCCCCAACAATAAAAGGAAAAAGATGGTATTTGAGTCTCCAGAGTTTTGGCAAATCAGTGGTGGGTTCTTTCTTGGGGTTGCTACCTTAATGCCCACCCTTCCTCTGAACAAATAAGTTTGGACATGATCTTTTAATTCATGTAGGGCCTGTAAGTCCTTACATGATGAAAGCTAGAACAGATTCTGTTGGCAACATGTGGTGAGACATACAGTACTTTTCTGCCTTTGAAGAGTGCATCACAGTATGAAGAGATGGAACGAGATGGCAGGCCACGTAAGTGTATTTTTTAAATGAGCTGTTGCAGGTGCTAACATTATACTTCAATAGTCTGCCAACTTAAATTAATCTGTAGCTCCAATCTGTACATCTAAAATGTGTTTGAAAGTTGATTGCTGCCTCCGATAATGCTGTCCCACTAGGCGCCGCCACTAATGTCTGGATTGCACTGTGCACACAAGAACCATCACCTCATGGGAAACGGGAGCCATCCCATGATGATGATGATGTCCTGCTATTCACCCTCCAATTTCTCGATTGCACACAGGACATGAGAACCGTCACATTGTGAGGCGGGAACCTTCACCTCATGGATGCTCAGATGACTTAGTGTGAATGAAGAAATGGAACAAGGTGGCAGACTGCTAACTGTATTTTGGGTGGGGGCCACGTTAAGTGAAGCAGTATGTCCTGTGTGCCATCAGGACAGGGAACATTATTACACACAGCGATCTGCTGGAAAACACATTTCTGAGGTACTGATTATATTTATTCAAATTGGGAAAGTGAGCGAAATCGGATGTACTCATTTGGGCTGACACCAGTAGCTCTCATTAAGTGAGAGAAGAAAAATGGTGGATATTTGTAATTCAATCAGGTGCTTTCAGCCAATGAAAAGCAGGCTGGGCACAATGATTTGTGAGTGGGCAAAGGGTCTGACACTTGTTAACTGCCGGGCTCTGTTGTCAGATAGACCAGGGCTCTGGGTGGGGAACTGGCCAATCATAAGCCAGAATGTTCTATGTCCATTTTCTAAATAAACAGACAATTTCAACTGCTAGCAGAAAAGACCACTGAGACATCCAGTCTGCCCTGTTTTACCCTATCCTACCACAGGACCTATGTCTAATTGGGATTATTGCTCTTGCCTACCCCTTGCCCTACTGCTTCCTCCTGTGTAACTATTAAGCCTTTTACTTGGTCCCAGCTGTATTTGAAACCATTAATGATTCTTGCAACCACCACCTCTGCTAGTAGACTGTTTCATGGCTCAACCATTTTCTCTGTAAAATAAAACTTTCTCAGATCCTCTTGCACCCCCCAGCTTCCACTCATGTCTCTGTGTTCTTGATTCTCCATTTCTGCTGAATATTTCACCAATCCCCACAATGTATCTTGTTGATTCCTTTCAGGAACTTGATGGTCTCTATCGTATTTCCCTCACCTTTCTGGACTGTAGCAACCACGCGTTCAGAGCCTTAACCAATACTCATAGGATGTGCCTTGGTGTCCCTGAATCATTTTGATTACACCACACTGCACCATCTCTATCCTGTCTATCTTTTCTTGGTGGAGACCCAGAACTGGGCACATTATTCTAGATGTGGCCTCACCAGTGATCTATAGAGAGTTAGTGTAACCTCTTCCCTCCTTATGTTGAACCCTCCCAAAATCATTTTATTGCCTTGCTGTGGGCCTTGTTACATTGACTAGATTGTTTTAGGGGTGACTTATGATTCCCAGATCTCTTTCCTCAGTTAGTATCCCGCTTAACTCCTACCATGCAAAATTCTGTCCCAGAGTTCTTGTTCTGTGTGTAGATCACTTGCCACTTTTTGGCATTGAATTTCAGCTACCAGATTTTGAACCACCTCACTAACCTTTGCAGGTCCCTCTACAACTCCCTTTCCCCTTCCTGTCTACACTGGCACAGAGCTTAGTGTCATCTGTGCAGAGACATCATGTCCTGTATTTCTTCTTGTACAGTATGTCACATATTGAAAAGAACCAGAACTGAAGCCTGTGGAACTTCACTCATGGTCTCTCTTTTCCCTGTCTTGACCTTGGTTACCACTACCATTCTCTGCTGTCTCCCTATTCAGCTTCCCACCCATTTAACTAGACCTTTCACTGTATCCAGATCTTTTGATCTAAACAAACTTTTATGTGGCATAGACTTAAATACCTTACTAAAGTCAAAGTAGAGGTACATCCTCTGCTTGTTCCATATCCACTCAGCTGGTGATGCAGCTGGGATATCTCCTGCTGCCAGTTGTTCCCGGAGCTACCCAAATGCCATACACATGGGGCATTGTCTGCTCCTCCAGAGTGTAGTCCTCGAGAGAAGTGCCCCACAGTTCCTACAGCTATCCTACTGCTGTACCAGTACTCGATGCTACATGACTTTTCCCATCTCACAGTACTTGAGTCCAGAGTAAACTGAAATACACTCTGGTACTAACCATACTGTCCTCTGCATGCTTGAAACCCTTAAGCTACTTCCTACAACATATTACCATAAATAGTGTGTTTGTCAGCAGACCACTCCCCATACCAGTTGGGGGAACTGGAGGGTAGAAGTGTAGGGAGAATGAGGGTTTTAGCAGTGGGGAGGGCAGGGATACAGGAAAAGGGAGTAATGAGGATGTCAGATGGGTGGGAGGGATGGGATTCAGATTCTAGATGGAAGGTAGTGTCCCTGGACACACAAAGTCTTGGAAACAAGATGGATGACCTGCAGGTACAGTTGGTGGACACGGACATTGATATCGCAGTGCTCAGAGAGACAAGGCCACACCTAACTATGATTAAATCCTCTCTAGCCCTGGGTTCAAATTGTACATGAGGGAAGGGTAGGAAAGGAGTAGTGGCAGTTTACATTAGGGATGGTATAACTTGTATGAGAGATGAGTTAGAAGACGGGTGGTGGACATAATGTGGATTCAATTACTGTTGAATAGAAAACGGAAGGTGGGATTGTGGGTGGTTTACAGATCACCCAACCATAAAGAGGAAAGAGACAGGAAACTGAGCTCAGTAATAAGGACAGCTTCAGGGATGGCAGAGGTGGTAATTGTGGGAGATTTTAAACTGCCCAAGGAGGATTGGAGAGTACCGCCATAACCTGCACCAGGAGTCAGGTTACACTAGATGTCACTGCAAAGTGGATTCCTGAAAGAGGGCATCACATAATCCACCTGAAAGAGGGCAAACCTGGATCTGGTGCTGATAAATAGGGATCATTGCCAGGATATCAAAGTCAGTGAGCCCAAGGGTGGGAATGACCATCACACATTGTGGTTCTGGTTGGACATGGGCAGGAAGAAGACCCACACTAAGACCAGAATCCTGCATTTTAGAAATGTGGATATCAGAAGGATGGGCACGTTTCTAGAGGCCACCTGACAAACATCCAGGTGTATATGGGGTGGACAAAGTGGACCACCATCAAGGAGGAAATAATGGTAGCCACACGGGGTGCTATGGGCTTGAAGGGAAAATTCAAAGGCCAAAGCACCCAGCTGGTTTAGCACAGAGGTCATCCAGGCAGAAAGGGTTAAGAGGTCAGCCTACAAGAAGCTCAGAATGACCCAGCGAGAGGAAGACAGAGAGGACTACCTGAAGATGGCTAGTGTTGCAGGTAGGGTATTCTAGTGAGCTAGAGCAGAAAAATAAATGCAGCTGGCTGATGAATTAAAATGGGGAAAATACCTTTTTTTGTATATTAGCAAGGAAAGGACAAGAAAAATAGAGACATTTAGGTTCAGGAAAGCGGAGGGTAGTAGAGAATGGGTCAAATCCAAGTACTGAACCAGTAGTTCTGTTCAGTCTTCACTAGAGATAGCGAGATGGACAGGTGCCACTAAGGGACAGTCATGGTAAGGACTACAGGAGGAATCTCTCAACCAGTTTTCTTCCCAAACATTTACAGTGTCTGTTCAACTTACTGTTCTCTGGTTATTGTGTTATCAAAATGTTCAACTTTACTAGTTTTAATGTTTGTATAGTTCTGTTACACCTGCAGAGCCTAGTCCCATGTACTCTGCCTGCCTAGTTGAAGACTATATACACTGCTGGTCACCCAGAAGACACTGGAGGCCTTCTTCTTGCTTACCTCACTCTTGCAGCCAAAGCCCATAATAGGTGCCCATGGCTCATGACAAATATGTCCTCACTACATGGAATATTAAGGGTGCCCAAACCAAGGAAAAAACACCAGGTCTTGAAACACCTGAAAACCTTATGAAATTGAAAAGCCTTCATTCAACACACCATTACCAAAACAGAGCTAGGGAATTTGTGAAGAAAAGAGTGGGTAGGGAAATTCTTTGCCTCAGGGGAGAGTAGCACGTGATCAGGGACAGCCACCCAATCCATAAGTTTACCTTTCCAAGTCAGTGAACAGATCAGAGGACCAGAGAGATGTTATTTTATAGTGAAAAGCATGTTAGGAAGGAAACAGTACTAGCATCTATTTATGGCAGTAATAAAGATGATGCCCTGTTCTTTGCATGGCCTGCTTTGCTTCCTTTCCTGTGATTGTAATGTAGCAGGAGACTGGAACCTGGGTCAAGATCTCACTATGGACAGAACAGGTTCCCCATGTTTATTTCTCTCTCACAGCCAGCAGGATTGCAGGGAGTTGCAGGATATGTTGGGGCTGGCTTAACCCTAGAAACTTATACCCCACCAGTGAGGGGGTATACATTTACTTCTCCCATTCACGAGTCAGACTCCCACTTAGACTTCTACTTAGTGAGTTCAGACCTACTCAGAGAAACCATTATTTGTGAGATCCAACCCAGAGAAGTATCAGACCACTCATCCATACTACTCACCATACAATTTATTAGACATACAGACAGGACAAAACTTGGTGAATGAACAGTTATTTGTTAAAAGGTCATGCCAGACTTGGCAAAGTTAAGGTGTGTAGCACAATTCATTGTGGAAAACCAACACTCAGCCACTTCCCAAACAAATGTATGGGATGCCTTCAAATGCACAGTAAGAGCAGAGATGATTCAGCTATCTTCCAGTAGCAGATGGGAAAGGAAAGCAGAAAAAGCTATGCTGTTGATGGACATCAGGAAATTGAATGCATACAGCACTTCCTCACAGAAGCTAACCTCCTTATCTTATAATGGAACAAGTAGAAAAACTGGAGGGGATATCACAGTTTCTGAGGCTCGAGCAGCCATTCAGCATTTACTCATAGATAACACACCAGGTCCAGACAGCTTCTCCTCGAACCTCTACAATGCTCCTGAAAAGCAACTGGCCACCACTTGACCATACTGTTTCAGGAAGTCAACACCACTCAACACTTAAACCACCAAATGCAGGAAGCCCTAATTACCCTACTCCCCAAACCTGCAAAGATCTTGAACTTCTCTACAACTACAGGCCAATCTCCTTACTCAACCAGGGTCTTAAGATCTTAGTAAAGGTTCTAACCACCAGAGTAAGCAACGTTTTGTTCACATTAATAGATCCCAAAAAGTATTTTCATGCGGGAGATTATCTACTGACCATCTGAGGAAGATGGACACATCCTCTCTGCATCCAGGGATACAAAACACTGGCTGTCATGTCCCTAGATGCAGAGAAAGACTTTCACAGTCTCATGGGATGTCCTACTCCACATTCTCAAAGAGTTCAGGTTTTCTGACAGTTTGCTGCTCTGGATATAACTACTATACTCCCATTCTACTGCCCAAATTGTTCATAATAGTGTTCACACTATGGGAAATTATTCTAGAACAGGACACAAGGCAGTGCTGTGCTCTCCCTTTGTACATCTTCAATCTTTGCCTACAGCCCTTAACAGGACTCTCCTGGCTAATGACTACATTTTGGAGAACAGAGTGGGAACAAATGCATAAAATCTATCCATCTATGCAAATTATGTCCTACTACATCTATAAAAACCAAGTCAGGCTATCGATAGAAACATAGAATTTGATGGCAGATAAGGACCGCTTGGCCCACCCAGTCTGCTCATTTCCCTACCTACTGGATAAGCTGCAGATCCTAGTTAACCAGCAGCCTACTTCTTCCTACCCCACCCCCCTAGAATGGTCTTATGACTGTCCCATGCATGCTTGAATTCCACCACTGTTTTTGACTCCAAAACCTCCGAAGGCCGTTCCATGCATCCACAACCTCTCTGTGAAAAAATACCTCCTTAAATTACCTCTGAGCCACCCCTCTATCTTCAAATTGTGCCCCTTGTTCTTGCACACTCTTTTTTTGAAAGATGCTACCCTCTTGGACTTTGTTGATTCCCTTGAGGTACTTGAAAGTTTCTATCATGTCCCCCTCTCCTCCTTTCCTCGAGGCTATACATATTAAGCTCCTTTAGTCTCTCTTCATATGTCTTCTGGTGCAGACCCTGCACCATTTTAGTTGCCCTCCTCTGGACAGCTTCCATCTTACATAGAAACATAGAATTTGATGGCAGATAAGAACCGCTGGCCCACCCAGTCTGCCCATTTCCTACCTACTGGATAAGCTGCAGATCCTTCTTAACCAGCAGCCTACTTCTTCCTACCCCCACCCCATAGAATGGCCTTTATGTCTGTCCCATGCATGCTTGAACTCCACCACTGATTTTGACTCCACAACCTTCTCCGAAGGCCGTTCCATGCATCCACAACCCTCTCTGTGAAAAAATACTTTCTTAAATTACCTCTGAGCCACCCCTCTATCTTCAAATTGTGCCCTCTTGTTCTTTACACCTTTTTTTTGAAAGATCACGACCCTCTTGGACTTTGTTGATTCCTTGAGGTACTTGAACGTTTCCATCATGTCCCCCTCTCCTCCTTTCCTCGAGGCTATACATATTAAGCTCCTTCGCTCTCTTCATGTGTCTTCGGTGCAGATCCTGCACCATTTTAGTTGCCCTCCTCTGGACAGCTTCTATCCTGTCTATGTCTTTGTGGAGATTGGGTCTCCAGAACTGCACACAGTACTCAGATGGGGTCTCACCAGCTGTCTGTACAGAGGGATAATAACTTCCTGTTTTCTACTGGCAATGCCTCTCCCTATGCATCCCAGCATCCCCAGCCCTCCTTGCTTCCCTCTCACATTGCTTGCCCACCTTTAGGTCATCTGATATGACTACCCCAGATCCCTTTCCATTTTTGTTGTTGTTAGTATCTCACCCCCATTGTGTACTCTTCCCTGGGTTTTGTTTCCCAGGTGCATTACATGCACTTCTTAGCATTGAATCTAAGCTGCCATACATTTGACCATTCCTCTAACCTTGCCAAGTCCCTTCTCATCCTTTCCACCCCACCCTGTGCATCAACTCTGTTGCAGATCTTTGTGTCATCTGCAAAGAGATATACTTTCCTTCCAGTCCCTCTGCAATATAAGCTTATAAAGACATTGAAGAGGATCAGTCCTAATACTGGAACCCTGCGGTACCCCGCTAGTAACCCTCCTTTCTTCTGAGTGGACTCCATTTACTATTACTCTCTGTGTCCTATTCTCCAGCCAATTCTTTACCCAGGCTGTCATCTTGGGACCCACTCCAAGGCTGGCTAACTTGTATATTAATCTTTTGTGTGGGACTGTGTCAAATGCCTTGCTAAAGTCTAGGTAGGCCATGTCCACAGCCCTCCCTGATCTACTACTTTGGTCAGCCAGTCAAAAAATCTATCAGATTCATCTGGCATGACCTTCCTGTGGAATCCATGCTGCCTAGGGTCCTGTGCCCCTCTGGCCTCTAGATACTCGACAGTTCTTTCCTTCAGAAGTGATTCCATCATTTCCCTATCACTGAGGTTAAACTAACAGGTCTGTAGTTTCCTGCTTCTGCCTTGCTCCCACTTTTGTGAAGGGAATCACATCTGCCCTCCTCCAGTCCTCGGGTACCACCCCATCCTCCCATGATTTGTTAAAAGGGTAGTTAGTGGTGTCACTAGTTCTACCCTTAGTTCTTTAAATTCTGGGATGAATCCCATCAGGCCCCATTGCTTTGTCCACCTTCAGTTTTAAGAGTTCTTTCAGAACCCTTTCTTCTGTAAATGGGCTGGTATCAACTTCTGTATCCAAAGTGTTTCTACTGTTTGTTTATGTACCTCCCCTCTTCATTTGTAAATACTGAGCAAAATATTTGTTTAGTATCTCTGCCTTTTCACAGTCTCCCTCTGCCCACCCTCCCTCCCCTTTATTAAGCCTCACTATCCCTCCCTTGGTCTTCCCTCGCTCCCTGATGTACCTATAAAGGTTTTATCCCCCTTCTTAACTGAGTTGGCTATCTTTTCCAGGTTTGGGCCTTTGCTGTTCTGACTGCCTTCCCAGCCTCCTTTTGCTTTAACTGATAGTTCTCTGTCCTGCTCCTTCTACGATTCCTTGTACTTCCTGAATGCTTTCTTTTCTCTTGAACCTTCACTGCCACTTCCTTTGAGAACCATAGTGGTTTCTTACATCGTTTTGTTTTGTTTATTTGCTTCACACAAAGGCTGAGTTACCTCTGTGATGGCAGTTTTTATTATTCCCCATTGTTCTTCCACTCCTCCTTTCTGCCCATTTGCTAGTGCATTCCTTAGGCACTCACCCATTTGCAAAAGTCAGCCTCCTAAAGTCCAGTACTTTTGCCTTTGTATGGCTTGACCTCTATTGCTGTGTTTATTGTGAACCATACTGTTCGATGGTCGCTAGTTCCCAGATGGCTACCCACTTCTACATCTGTGATCCTCTCTCCATCTCTATTTGAGAGAATCAGGTCTAAGATTGCTCCCTCTCAAGTGGGCTCCAATACTAGTTGTCTAAGTCATGCCCCTGTAGGGCATCTAGAATAACCCACTATTCAAAGTGGCTGCAACTGCACCCAGTTAACATCTGCATATCCAAAACATACTTTCTATCAATTACTTATCATTTCCTCCCTGAGAATGGGGTCTGTATACAACCCTGTGTGGATTGTGGTGCCATTGTCTGTCTCCAAATTTACCCACAGTGCTTCTTCTCCTCCCTGTTTACCCTTTTGTTCTGTTGCTTTTATTCCTTCCCTTATGTAAAGAGCTACTCATCCTCCTCTTTTACCCTCCCTGTCCCTCCTGTAGATAATGTATCCTGGTATGTTTACATCCCAGTCATGGTTTTATTGTACCATGTTTCTGTGACTGCCACAATATCCAGATGTTCCTCCTCCATCAAGGCCACTAATTCAGGAAGCTTGTTACCCAGACTACGGGCATTGGTGCTCATTGCTCTCCATTTTTTGATGGCTTTACCTTCTATTGCAGCATCCCCCACTGACCTTTCTACCTCGGTCTTTTTCTCATTTAGTACCCTGTTTTGTGGGAGAGGCTGGGATTTTCCTGCTGCTTATCAGTGCCTCCCTTTGACTAGTTTAAAAGTTTGCCAATGAAGCATTTAAACCAATTGTTCAAAAGAGTTGTTCCCTTCCTGGAAAGATGCAGACCATCCTGCCAGTATAGGCTGGTGTCCTCCAGGTGGAACCCCAGTCCCCAATGAAGCCAAAGCCCTGTGTTCCACACCATTTTTCAACCATTCATTAAACTGCATGGTGCAAATTACCTCACCTCCCCATGCCGTTGACAGGCAGCACCTCTGGAAGGATACTGTGTGTGCTACTTGTCTTAGGCCCTCCCAACTCTACAAAGTCCTCCTGCACTGCTCTAATCTCATGATGAGCCAAGTCATTTGTCCCTAGGTGGACAATGATGTCCAGCTCAGACTCCCGTGCAGCTGTTCTCATGATCCTGAGGATGTGCTTCCTGTCGCTCCAAGCCATGGCACCAGGCAGGCACCTTACTTCAATTTCCTGATCCCCAGTTCTATCCCCTAATAATTGAGTCCCCACCAGTCCCCCCATCCACATAGTGTTGGAGATACTCAATGAATTTGGCTCATTGGTGGGATACCATCTGAATGTATCGAAAATAAAATTATGCCCTAAACCATGACATACATCAAGTGGAATTTATGCATTGGGGCACCAGGTCCCCAGATAGAATTAAATACGAGTATTATGGAAATCTGGACAAACTCCTGCAACAACTTGAACAAGATTTGCAGAGATGGACAGCTCTCCTTTTATCCCTATGGGCCAGAATAAATGTGATCAAAATGAATATTATACCCCATGTGCTAAACTCTGTAAGTATGATGGTAAAATCAATACCCACTAAATGACTCTTCCCTCCTCAAGTCTACCTTCATAAACTTCCTCTGGAATGGCTGTGCTCCAAATATGGCATAGAACAAACTTACACCTAGCAAACATCAAGAGGGACATCAGCTCCCAGATATGAGGCTATATTATTCAGCAGCTAATGCCAATCAGTTTCTCTGGTGGAAAGCTGAAATCATTGCCCAACCAGAAAATCCCTATATACCTTAATGCCAAGTGATGGAACAGGACTTCTGTCAGCTCTCAGGCAGAACCACCAGGTCTTTAATCAATGTATCCTTTAGTAGGCTTCCTGCAGTACTCAAGATCACTCCCTTTGGGGGCTCTGTCAATACATGCAGACAACACCACCAGCTACTAAGCACAAAAGCTCTGTTTGACTCCCTCCCAACCAATAAGAGGCAATCCCAACTTTCAAATACAACACAGAACCAGACTCCCTACATTTCTGGGGAAAAGCTAACCTGAATTCTGTTGATCAAATCCTAGACAACAACTCACTCTCTAAATTTGAAACCCTCAAGCAGAAGTTTGATCTGAACAACTCCAGTGTTTTTCAGGTGTTACAGCTCTAACAGGTACTATTGGTCCCAGACCTGGACCTTTGCCAACCTAAACACACAGCATAAGCTGGCAGATCTAGCAACACAATGCCATGCCACAACCGTACTTTATAAATGCTACTCTCTTTCACTACTCCACTGACAGCTGATCAATGCAAGGACTGGCAAGTGGAGTTCCCAGAACTGGCTGACCAAAACTAACAGATGTGGAAGGCCCTACACAAAACCTAAAAGTGGATGGACTTAGACTAATCCAGTACAAAATTATCAATAATATGAACTGCACCCCTAAAAGCTGTTTCCTGTGAAAACACTTGGACTCTGGTCTATGCTCCAAGTGCCAAGCTCACACTGACAGCCATAAACACGACTCTAGGATTTCCCCAAAGCCTATACCCACTGAAATAGCATACAAGCAAAGCTAACCTGCTACATGACTTCAACATGGCTTTCTCCTCAAATCTGCCTACTAGGCCTTGGTTTAGACCAACTATGACAACCCAGAAGATACCAAATTATGTTGTTCACTGCCATAGCCAAGAAGACCATACATAAGCATTGGCTTGATAACATGAATTCCTTCTATAGACAGCAGCACATGACCATCCAGGATGACTTGAAAATAATAAGGTTGATGGCTAGCATACATAACAGGATGAAGTTGTACAAGAAAAAGTGGAAAAATCTCTACACTGTTGCTCCTACCTGACTGACACCCTGTCCCACCTATCTACAACAAAGCTTTCTTTTAGTATTTTGTATGTGGCTTTTCCTGATTTTTGGTAGAATGTATCTCTAACTAATGTAGCTACTATGATCAGTCATTAACCTGTCTCCCTATTAATGCTGACCAGGAGTCCAGGACAGATTTGCATAATGCCACCACCATTGGTCATGAGATGGGGTCATAAAAGCCCATGTTTAAAATTTAGGTGTAAAAATATGTAAAAATGATAAAGTTATGAATCAAAGTACAAACCCCATTGAAATACATTAAACCGCCTTACCTTATTTTCTCATATTGTAGTTACAGGTTCTTCAGGTATTCATATCTTTAATTAGAGAGTGGATCTACATTATGGGTGAGTGAGGGTGTGTGGGGGATGTGGGGTGGTGGGTGCTGAGTGGGGAGGTCAGGTGCGATGGTTTAGATGTATGTGTGTGTGCAGGGGTCAGATCAGTTAAGGACCATTTTCTTGTTTGCAGGTAAAAAAATCAAAAAGACTGCTTTTCTTTATTGCAAGGGACATTAACATTTTAAAACTTGGGACTGGGCACCCCAGTGTTGGACTACTATTAAGGGAATGGGGGTCTGCATTCTGGAGGGGACAAGAGAAGAGGTATGAGGGAAGTCACCCCAGTTTGCTTATACTGCATATAAAGTACATAAATATTCTGAAGGGCAGATAGGTAACCTGAAGGTAGGGGGAAGAAGTGATACCAGGTGTAGACACTCTGTTCCATTAACTATTTTAGAATGAGTGCTAGAGCTAAATAGATAGATAGATTGACAGACAGACAGATGGATAAACATTGGGACAGGCAAGCAGGCAACCTGGAGGGGACAGAGAAGAAAGAAGTGGTATTGGGGATGGGCCCAACAATCCACTTAAATATTCTAGATAGATAAACAGAGAGAGACAGAGACAGATAGGTAAGTTAATGTATAGGCAACCATACACAACAAGTCTCTCGACTTCATTGAGAAGTTTCTATGGCAACCAGGAATGAGATTCACTGGCTGTCACAGTTAATTCAAGATGAAGACACAGGTGTATCTGAGTATGGATGCCCATACTTTATTTCTTTTTCCATATACCTGTAGCTCTTTGGTCCTTTACCTCCTCCCAGCAACTGGCAATGGGGACACATAGGTATTTTGCTGGTTTTCTCCCATGACTCCTCCCAAGGCCCAGAGACATGGCTGTGTGAGTGTGTGAAGGCATGCTATGTTCCTGTGGTGCCAGCTCAGCCTCTTCTACCTTCTATAACTGTTTTGCCACCTCCTCTCTGCCTATGCTACCACTGGACCTCCACCCAGTGGGAGTGTAACTATGGGGGTGCCAATCACTCTCACCACCCTCAGGAGAGGAGAGTTCTCCATTGGCATGCTCGATTCTGCTCCACCCTCCCCACAAGCTGGCACCCTGATGACCCAAGGTCATTCACGAACCTGAGTCACCAGCGTGGCGTGAGATGTGTCATCCAGTACCATCGGGCCAGCCCATACATTATTTTTATAGTGTATGGGTATCCATGTCCATTTCAGACACTCTTCTTCCTTTCAGTGAACTGTGGATTGGAGACACTTGATGGTTGATGGCTGCTCAAATTACTGATTCAGGGTGCTGCAACTCTTTCTGTAAGTTCAAGTAAAAATAAAACAGCTTCCAGCTTGATTGGATAGAGGAACACAGCTGTGTGGCAGCATTTGATGTTGTTCTGCTGCGAGTATTAACATCACAACTGCAGCACAACAGTATAATGATATCACTACTGCAGCACACCAAGCATATTCCAGGCATGGAATTTTATACATAACAGGATTTCACCATATACTATATAGACAATTGCCTATGAGGAATCATCATGAGGTTGTATTTCAATCTGGAGTTACCAAGGTAATAAGAAACCACAAGAACACAGCTTGAGATGTCTAATTACCATGGAAACCTCAAGACTGAAACTCAATGTTGTATGTGTGTGGCCACTCACCCACAATCTTTCATACTATAGTGTATTGGCAACCACAAGCAAGAATGCCTGTAAATTCAGAACTTGACTACTTGCCACAGGCCAATACGCTTGACTGCTGCTGAGCTGCTTGATAAGAAGACAGCAATGCAACCACATCTATGTTGTTGTACTGCAGTAGTAACATCACTAGTGCAGCACAATAGTGCTGTTCAGGGATAATTTATATGCACAACAGCATTCCAACATACACTATGATAGATAGATGATAGACAAACAAAGAGCAGAACAAACAGGATTGCTGGCTCACTGCTTCTACTGAAGCAGCAGCAGTACATCAGCCGCAGCTTCAAAATTCAAGAAAGCCCTGCTTTTCTAATGCAGGGAATGTGGGTGAATGGCTCCTTTTGCTAAGCTGGTTACCCTGGATTTGGGGGTGCCTAGAAAGGTATTTCTTGCCATTATTATGGCGCATAATGAGAGCTAGGCTAATGTCTAGCTGATGAATAACTGCAAAAGGGGATCTGGGAGCATGACTGGATATCAAATGCACCACAGCTGTCTCATTACACCAAGTGGCATTGAAGCAGATCTCCCACATCCTTTCCATTCAGTAAAGTGTGCTTCCTCTTCTTTTAACCCCTGCCACACTATTTTCTTGCTCCTGACCCTGCTTTCTGCCCTGGGTGCTTATTGTATTGAAGAGGAGGACCCCTTCCCACAAGCTCTAGCATTATAAGGCAAGTAAAATCACCAGCACAGAGGCACAATAAAGCACTAGCAGAGCAACTATAATGCTCTCTGTAAAGTTATATGAGCATCTTAGATTTAAACAAATCTCACTTTTAATGTGGGATGGTCCTCTTTCTCAAGCAGGTTCAGAGGAATAGACTAGGCACATAAAAATGCCTATAGAAAAATAGATTGCTCACCTGAACTGAGGAGTCGCTGCTGTGACCAGACTTAGAGTCACTAAGGAGGAGGCTTTGATACCAGTTGATTTCATTGCCACTGAGGGAGGTTTCACTGCTGAAAGATTGGTAGACCTAACGGCCTCTTGGGAGGATGATATTTCCTTCCTGTGGCTCACTTCTTCTCCTTCTGCTGAAGAGGAGGAGGAGGTTACAGCCCCTGTATTTTTCCTGTCTGTTTCCAGATTTTGGCATTAGGGTCAGTTAGGAGTGTCACTCTGCCCTTCCCCACTGGTCAGGGGTGGCTGAATATGGGAACAAATGGAGACAAAATGATCATGTATGACTTGTGCACTTTGAAAGGTGTGATGCAGGTGAGTGCCATGGAACCAAATCCATTTCACTTGTCTTATTCATATTTGCCAGTAACACCAACAGTGGCCTAGACTTGGGCCAGACTGGGGGGCAGCTACTGTGCTGTCTGCCTACCTGCAGTGTTTAGGACTGGGGGCCACTGTTGATCTAGGAACAAGGGGATGACTAATTTTCAGAGCTCAACCCCATCCCTAATTGGGAGTTGCACTCCATGGTCTTGGGAGATCTGATCTCATGGGGTGGGGGAATTTGGTACTGCCCCCATCAAGCCTCAGATTCAAGGTTTTACTATTCATCTCCAGCAGTATTCTACTATGACAAGAAGTTCTTGATTGTTTGTATTTCTCATTTTGATTTGGTGTGACCATACTGTAGATAAAAACTTGCCTTGATGAGCCAACATCTGTTCCTGTCATGGTTGAACACAAATGAATAATTCTCTTTACATAAAATAAACATGTTCAAGCATCTAACTTTTCTTAGCCCAACTCTCCCTTTCTTTCATGTTTCCAAATGCCAGTCTGCTCAGTGGCCTCATCACAACTGTGTTTAGCTTGTTAAGTCATATCAGATATAAAATCCTCCAAGTTCTTCTTCACTTTCCCTGTTAGCACAATTGTTAGAGAGGTAGTTCATCTATCAGCATTGTAAGAGCCATCACAAAATGTATAGTGCTCAAGATAACAAAATATTAAAGGGGATATTCAGATTCTGATATTGATAAGACACGTGCTGATTTTCTGGATTGCTGAAAGTGGACAGAAATTGCATGCTACTGCACTGAAAAAGAAATAAGTTTGTGTTTCTCAAACAAACAAAAAAAATGTGCACATTTAAAATGAGCAGAGTGGCACCAACATGCAAACAAAAAGTATGCAGTGAAAGTTACCATTCCACATGGCACCTAGTTCATTTGGTAAAATGGGCAACAAGGACTAGGTTTTGCAGAACTGTGAATTTTAGTGCTATTCTGAAATGAGAATTTGTCCAAACTTTATTTTCCAACATTTTCTGCTGATATCCTTTGCCTGCAGAAGTGTTATAGGTACATAACTGTTGTAATTAATCAATGCATTATTAATTCAGCTAACCCATATTTATTTCACTGAAATTATTTAAAAGTGTTTCACTAGCCTAACAAAATAAAGGAAGCGAACATATTCAACATTTCAAACTATTTAAGGTTTCCTTAAAATATATATTAACCAGCAAAATATTGTTTAGATTACTGTACACAACTGACATTGTGATGTCTGTCACAGCATTTTGTCTTGCATAAAATTCAGTTAATTATGCAATGAATGAGTATATGTCTTACTTTTCACATTTTAGTCGCAGTAGTTAACTTCAGAATAATTAAACACACTCAGAAGATAGAGATAGAGACAGAGACAGAGATGAATAACTCGGTTGGGCATTTTGGTTATTCTTTTCAAAGCGTACTGTAGTTCTGTATTAATAACATTAGAAATTGTGGCAAAAGGAATTCATACATATAAAGTAAAGCACATTGTTTGCAACAAACTTTTGGTTTCTAAACTAGCAGCAAAAGGTGTAATTGCTTTCTGTACTGAGAAGTATTTAAAATCAGTGGTGAATACAATACACATTATATCATTACCAGCCATCTCACTTTGCTATTTACACTCCTTTGCAAAACGGTTCCATTCCCAAGCAGATATTTAAAATGCTTCCACAAATTTTATAGTGTATGGTGGAATGTTGTTCAGCATGGAAATCCATGCCTAGAACAGCCTTGTGCTGCAGTAGTGACATCATGATGTTGTTGTGCTACACTAAGTATGTCACTACTGCAGCACAACTCATTATCTTCACATGGCGCCTTTATAAAACTTCAGCACCAGATGAAGTGGCCACAACACGAGCTGTCCCCGGAAGTGAGTAGCCTGGAAAAACACAATGGTAAGGGAATTAGGAACATGGGAGGGATCTGTTTTATGTGTGCTGGACACAGACTTGCAGTAATAGTTGTCAATACACTATAAAAATTGTGTATGAGCATTCAAACACATAGAAGGCGAGTTTCAATCTTGGGGTTTCCATGGTAACACGAATCTCTCAAGCTGCACTCTCAAGGTCTATTCTTACCATGTAAACCTCTTGATTGAAACACAGCCTTGTTGTGTGGCTTCTCATACACAATCCTCTATATCATATATTATGGCAACCTTTCCAAAGCTCCCTCCACCTACTTAATCTTTATACAGTACTCCCTTACTATAAGGAATCTCGTTATAGCAAATCCTGGTTACAATGAAAAACTGTGATGCTCCCATTCTTTTCAGCTTAGGCAATTAGCACTTGTTGATCTCAAGTTTTGCGGTTAGACTGAAAACAGTGTGACCCACTCCAGCTGTGAACTACTACCAACCTACTGTCTCAAATTGCCTCTGTTTGCCTATGAGAATAAAGCTGATTTGATTTCTAAAATTGCTCTGGTGTTCCTATCGCAGCACAAATGGACTTCTATCATGCTCGTACTCTATCCTGCAGTCAGTATCAGTGGAGATTAAATTATTACAAAAAACAAAAATCTTATTGGTTCCTTTGTGCTTCTCTCTGTCTCTCAGTTGATCTGCAATGGGAGGTGAGAACCAAGAGATAACAGTTTCAGAAGTCCTTGCTGATGCTGACATTCGGTCTCTTGTCTGCTGTCACAACGGATCTGCATCTTCACAACTTTAAAGTGTATGTTTGCTAACTGCACAAATTAGCTAGTATATACTTCATCTTTTCTACAGTGCTCCCTTGCTCTTAGTGTCCTTGATTGGGTGGGGTGGGGTGCGGGTTAAGTCTGTGTTAGGCTGCTCCTAGGCGCAATGCAATCCTGCTGAACAGAGACTGGAAACCAAACAAGCATTTTTTCATTAGCTGAAAGCAGATGCCCAAGTAAAACAAAATGATGGTACATTTTCTTAAGGCTTAAACAAAGTTAAAAGCTTGATAAAACCCCAGGAAACTGAGAACTTTAAGCTGAAATGCTTATCTAAACCTGCTACTGTACAGTAAGTGACTCCCTATTCAATAACATGCAGTTCCTCATTATAATGAGCTAATGTGATGGACCAACAGGTGTTCATTACAATGATGAACTTCTGCATTTGATGCCTAAAGGTGCATTTATGACAAAATGGAAATATAAATATTTTTAGATTTATTACACAAAATTATGCAGAAGTGTATACACAGGATGGCCCAGCAGAGATACAGCATCTCATTTCCAGTGAGGTGGTCCATCTGTCTATTTCTGAAGCTGTGTTGACTACAGCACAAGAAGGTTAAATGACTTGTCCAAGGTCAGTCAGTAAGTATTTGACTCTTGAAGGATTTCAAGCCTGAGATCTCTGGTTCTCATGATGGTGATGTAACTATTGCAGATAAACACACTGCATTTGTACTTATCTCAGTAACCTGAAATTGTTAGCAGGGTTTTTCTTTCTGTATGTATTCCATTCGCTGGTAAATGGAAAAATAAAACAACTTTAATCCTATACTGATTTCAGCTCTGACCAGCACTTGTTTTAAAACAAACAAACAAACTCAAGAATCTAACTAAGTCAGTCATGTTTAGCTAGGTCCAGGTGTTTGTGTTTTTTTAAATTACACCTTTTATGTATTTTCCATGTTTTTCAGCTCAAGAGGAAAAGCACGATGGCAGTGTTTTCATGCTGAGAGAAGCAAGTGGTGAGAAACCAAACATGATTTTGTGACATGGACTTTCTTTGTCAAATCAGAACATTATCCCACACCTTACTGAACATACTCAGAACTGCAAAAGAAAAAAAAAGTGCAATCCTTATAACTCTGGAACCATTTAATATTTTTTCATGAAAAACTCCAAAGATACTACTATGGCATAACACAATTCTACCCTAAACATTTCAGGAAAAAATTCAATTCTACATAGGCTGTACAAGAGAGCAAAACCAAAAACCCATGTTAAGTACAGGAAAACAATTAGATGTCTACTAGAAAATTGCATATGTGGGCCATAGATATGATGCAAGCTGCCATCATTAAAATTGTTTTCATATTTAGATATTGCCTTCTAGATAATGCATTCAAAATTTCAACTAATTTCATCAAACACTGCCAAGGCTATGAAGGTGCAAAAGTAGGGGCTTTACAAAAGAACCTGTCACTCACCTCTAACTATACTGCTATGGTGGTAGCACCACTATAGTTAGAGTTGAGTAGGCTGTTTAATGTTAAACCTCTACATTTGCACTTTAATAGCTTCACCATCATTCAACAGATTTGCACAAAATTTTGCATGCATTCCTGGGGCCAAGATCTCTTGACTTGTTAGGGTTTGATCTGTTTGAATGTGTGGATTCTGATATCTGGATAATGGAACAAGTGAAAAACGGAGGAGGGATGCTGTTTTTGTTATCACTTTGTGCACAGATGGTTTGGAATTTTGGTCTGAAATGTTAAGGGTAGAAAGTGCTTGGACCATAGTGGTGCCTTTTGCTGGTTTGATGAAAATATTAATCCATTCCAGAGTTAAAAGGATTTGAAATTTTGGTTCTGAGCATGGTCAGTATGGTCTTCTGGATAGCTGTTTCTTATGAAACAGATTCTAGTCAAACTAGCACGGCTGCTATACTGTTGTAAAGGGACATTGTCCACTTAAACACTGAGGCAGTTACACAGCATACAGAGGGTCAGATCCAGTGAAAGGTAACTTATTGCAGGAGCAATCCTCTGTATTTCTCAATCAGAACTCAATTGTCAGATTAATTAGTAGAAACCATAAAGAAAAGGATAAAAATAAACAGCATTGCCGATTTCAGCAGATGCTCCTTACCTCTGAAATGACAGTTGTACAGAACTCTCCTGAATGATGTCATTGCATTCACTGGCAAAATCACGTACTGTAGTATACAGAAACAAATAGGAGACAGTAACATTGGATACAAAATGGCAGAACTTTTAAATAAGCATTTATTTATTGCTGTCATAATAAATATTACAATACAATCAGAAGATGAGCAGCACTACGGAGTGGAAATAGGTTATAGCAAATGCTCAAGAATCTGGTGAAACTCGAACACTGATCAAAATCATGACATTTTGGATTAATGGCAACACACAAACACACACAAGCATCTTGTGCTTCTTGTTATGTGAGTTGTACTATCTGCATGATGTTAATCATGGAAATGTATGTCAGGTGTGAATGAACTTTATGTGTAAGAGGTTCTCTCACCTATTTCAATGTCATAAATTTGGCTTTTAGGTTGTTTAATGCCAAACCATAAATGAATGTCTGACCATGTTTGCAGGTTTGATTCTCACCTCCCAATATCCCTCACCCAATGGACACTCGTGTGCTCAACACTCACCCAAACCTATAGCGGCTCATAGTATGGAAGTTAGAAAATTATCTTTCTGGAGTGATGCCACAAAAGCACAACTTATACTTCTTACTAGATCAGCTCACCACAGCTGCCATTCAAGTACTGAACAGCTGCAGGCAATCAGTAGCACTCTTCATCTTCCGATTCCATTTTTATGGATTTATTTTGTTATCTAATAATAATTATGGCAAATGACTTTTCAGTGGGACAAGTGTCTAACAATGTTACAGTGCTAGCCCACAGTCAGCCTGCCAGTAACCAGGAAAACACACTGAATCTCTTTCTTGCAATAAATAATCATTTACAAGTTCTGCAGCTGTATATTCAATGTTAAGGCCATCCTGTTTGTTTCCATACAATATGTGATTTTACATTGAATACAATGAAAAAATTCTGGAGTGATGCCATCGGATACTTCTTGATAGATCATCTGATCTTAACTGCCATTTCAGAAGCACTGAACAGCTGCAGCAATCCCTTGTGCTGTACATCATCTGAGCCCTTATTTTTATCAGTATTATTTTCTTCTAATAATTATTATGGCAAGTGTCATGTTGCCTTGTTTGACAGTACAGACTGAGTATGTAACTGTGGTGACAGACGATGGTCCCATTGGAAAAAACTGCAATTGTCACATTAATTTGTAGAAATAAAAGTCTCAGAAAATGATTGCTAGCAATTGCAGCATCCATTCATTATATCTGGAATGACAATTATTCACATCTCTCTTGAATTCTTTCATTGTATTCACTGGTAAAATCACGCAGTATATAGAAATAAATAGCATAGCAGTAGCATTGCATACAGAGTGGCAGAACTTGTGAATGAATATTTAAGTATTAGACTCACCCTAATAAATTAGAATGCAAACAATTAAAATGAAATCAGAAAATGAACAGTGCTACGAAGTGTTGACAAGTTGTAAAACATGCCCAGGAATCTGAATATGCCAGTTGTTAACTGGAGCACCTTTGCTGCAGCCACATCCAAGAGCAGGGCCATTCTCGATGCCCTATGGGGAATGTCTCAAACAGCAAGTGTTGGAACCCACTCAGGAGGGAGCAATCTTAGACCTGGTACTTTCAAATGGGGTCAGAGAAAGGATCTTAGATCTAGAAGAGGTAGCCATCTGGAACAAGTGACAACCAAACAGTGTGGTTCATGATAAACTCAGCTGCAGAGTCAAGCCATACAAAAGTGAGGGTACTGGACTTCAGGAGGGCTGAATGTCAAAATGGGAGAGTGCCTCAGAAAGCACCAGCAAACAGGCAAGAAAGAGGGTTAGAGCAACAATGGAAACATCAAAACTGCCATCACAGAGACAACAAGCCTTTGTGAAGCAAATAAACAAATCAAAATGAAAAAAAAAACAGTATGGTTCTCAAAAGAGGTGGCAGGAAGGTTGGGAGAAAAAGATAGCATTTAGAAGTATAAGGAAACACAGAAGGAGCAGGACAGAACTGTACCAGTTAAGTCAGAAGTAAGCAGAGAAGGCGCAGAATAGCAAAGGAACAAACTGAGGAAAAGATAGACAACTCAGTTAAGAAAGGGGATAACACATTTTATAGGTACATTAGGGAGCATAGAAAGGCAAATGGAGGGATAGTGAGGCTGAATAAAGGAGATGGTGGGTGGGCAGAAAGGGACAGTGATAAAGCAGAGATGCTGAACAAATACTTCTGCTCAGTAATCACAAAAGAAGGAGGGAGGTACCTAATCCAATCAATAGAAGCACTCTGGGTGAGGGCGTCGATCCCAGTCCTTTCACAGAAGAAAGGTCTCTGAAAGTACTCTTAAAACTGAAGGTGGATAAAGCAATGGGGCCTGATGGGATTCACCCAGAATTCTAAAATAATTAAGGGGAGAACTAGTGACATCACTGACTACCCTTTTAACAAATCATGGGAGGTAGGTGTGGTATCTGATGACAGGAGGAGGGTGGATGTGATTCCCTTCACAAAAGTGGGAGCAATACAGAGGCAGGAAACTACAGACCTATCAGTTTGACCTCAGTGGTAGGAAATGATGGAATCACTTCGAAGGAAAGAACTATTGAGTACCTAGAGGCTAGTGGGGCACAGGACCCAAGGCAGTATGGATTCACAGTGGAAGGTCATGACAGAAGAATCTAATTGATTTCTTTGACTGGGTGACCAAAGTAGTAGACCAAGGAGGGCTGTGGACATGGCCTACCTAGACTTTAGCAAAGTATTTGACATAGTCCCACACAAAGATTAATAAACAAATTCGCCAGTCAGTGAGTGGGTCCCAGGGTGGTATGCCTGGGTAAAACATGGCTGGACAACAGGACTCAGAAGGTAATAGTAAACAGAATCCACTCTGAAGAAAGGGGCTTACTAGTGGGGTACCGTGAGGGTTCAGTACTGGGTCCGGTCCTTTAATGACTTTATAGGTGACATTGCAGAGGGACTGAAGGAAAGGTATGCCTCTTTGCAGACAACACAAAGATCTGCAACAGGGTTGATACACAGGGATGAAAAGGATGACAAAGGACTTGGCAAGGTTGGAGGAATGGTCAGAAGTATGGCAGCTTGGATTCAATGCAAAGAAGTGAAAATAATGCACCTGGGAAATAAAACCCAGGGAAGGGTACACAATGGAGGTAGTAACAACAACAAAATGGAAAGGGACCTGGGTATAATCATATCAGAGGACCTAAAGATTAACAAGCAATGTGAGAAGGCAGTAGGGATGCTGGGAGGGTATCTGGGGAGGTCCAGCTCCCATACGATGCACAGGGAAATAACAGACCTCACCCAACCACTAACACACCAAAATCTGGCCAATGGAAAATCATGTAATTAGATGCTCGCAGTCTGGGAAACAAGATCCCAGATCTGCAGGCAATAATGACAGAGGCTAAACTGGACATAATAGCAATTACTGAGATGTGGTTTACCAGTAACCACACTTGGGAGACTTCAGTACCTGGCTATGTACTGTTCAGAAGAGACTGAGTGCAAAAGGGGGTGGAGTGGCCCTGTATGTCAATGAAAATATCAAAGCTACAGAATTTCAGAATACACATAAAGGAGCCAGAAGAACTGTGGGTCACCCTGGAAACAGAAATGGGACAGTCATCTGAACTGGGGTAGTCTACAGGCCCCAGATCAATGGGAGGACATAGACACACTACTGTAAGAAGATATACAAAACATGATAGCTAAAGGGAGGTTCTGATAATGGGAGACTTCAGCATGCCAGATACAGATTGGTCAATACCAGCAAGAACATCTGCCAGAACTGACACATGGTGGATTGCCTCATGGGAAGGCCTCAAACAACTGGTACTACAACTTGCAAGAGACAGCCAGTACTAGATCTAGGATAGCCTTAACAGGGAAAAGATCACAGATCTCCAGGTAGAAGGTCATCTAGGGCCAGTGACCATCACATGGTATGGTTCAATTTGGCCACTAGAACTAAATCATCCCATTCCAAGGCAAAATATGGGACTTCAGAGGGCGGACTTTGATGAGATGGCCAACAGAGTTAAGCAAGCCCTGGCAAAAGAAATACAGGTGAGGGGTACAGGCAAAGTGGGCAATCATTAAGGATGCAATACTTGAAGCAACATCCCATTGTGTTAGAGAAAAGAAAGTGCAAAAGAAGAAGAAAACCACTGTGATTCTCAAACACAGTAGCAGAAAAGGTCAGAGCAAAAGGCTGGCCTTCAGGAAATATAAGGAGCATAGCGGGATGAAGATAGGGAGCTATACCAAACTTCCCTAAGGGAAGCAGGAAGGCAGTAAGGCAGGCAAAGGCCCAAACTGAGGAAACACTAGCACAAGCAGTAAAGAAGGTGACAAGACTTTCCATAGATACATTAGTGAAAGGATAAAGTCCAGAGGAGGAATTGCTAAGATCAAAGGAGATAAGGGTGTGTGTGAGGAGGAGGACCATGTAAAAGCATCAATCCTAAATAGATTCTTCTGCTCAGTATTTACTGAAGAGAAGGCAGGGCAGGGCCCACAGCTCCAGCACCATGGACGCAGGGGAGGGAAGTGTACCAGCCCTTCACAAAAGAAAGGTCCTACAAGAACTCGATAAGCTCAGGGTAGACAAGGCAATAGGACCTGATGGCATACATCCCAGGGTACTAAAGGAGCTAAGGGTAGAACTAGAAGAGCCATTATCAGAACTGTTTAGTGAGTCTCTGAGCACAGGAGAGGTCCCAGAAGACTGGAGAGGGATCATGTGATCCTACTCCACAAAGTGGTAGCAGGGAGGAGGTAGGAAACTACAGACCAGTCAGTTTACCTCAGTAGTGGGCAAGATTATGGAGGCACTCCTTAAGGAAAGGATAGTCAACACCTGGATCCATAGGAGCACAGGATCCTAGACAGCATGGGTTTACAAAGGAAGGTCCTGCAAACTAATCTCATATATTTCTTTGACTGGGTAACTGGAGTGGTGGACAAAGGAGGAGCAGTTGATGTTGCCTACCTTGATTTCAGCAAAGCTTTCAATACTGTTCCACATAGAAGATTGATAAATAAGCTGGGTAGGCTCAGGGTGGGTCAGAAGTTGGTCAACTGGGTGGCAAACTGGTTGATGGGCAGAAAATAGAGAGTGGTGGTAAACGTTATATAGTCAGAAGAGATGCAAGTCACAAGTGAGGTACCTCGGGGATCAGTCCTGGGGCCAGTCCTCTTCAACATCTTCATCAGTGACACTGCAGATGGACTGGAGGGTAAGGTTTGTCTGTTTGCAGATGACACCAAGATCTGCAACAGAGTAGATTATCCAGATGGGTGGGCAGAATGAGAAGAGATCTGGACAAACTGGCAAAATGGTGGAAGAGTGGCAACTGGGGTTTAATGCAAAAGTGCAAGATCATGCCGTGAGGAAAGAGAAACCCTGAAGCCACCTACAGGCTGGGAGGGAGTTGCTGGCAGTCACAAGGAAGAAGGAGACTTGGGCATCATCATCACTGATGAACTGAAATCATCCAAGCAGACCACTAAAAGCAGTAGGTAAGGCTAGGGGGATGTTGGGGTGTATTAGTAGAGGTATCACAAGTCAGAGAGGGAGGAAATAATCTCTCTTTACAAGACACTGGTTAGGCCCCATCTGGAGTACTGCATGCAGTACTGGAGGCCACACCTTCACAAGGACAGTAACCAAATTGAAGCTGTCCAGAGAAGGGCAGCCAAAATGGTGCAGGGACTGCATCAGAAAACATATGAGGTCAGATTAACAGAGCTCAGGATGTATACCCTAGAGCAAAGGAGGGAGAGGTGATATGATCGAAACATTCAAGCACCTTAAGGGCATTAACAAGGTGAAAGAGTCTAACATGTTTCAATATATGAAAATAGCAGGACAAGAGGACACAGCATGAGATTGAGGAGGCCGATTAAGGGGTAATGTGAGGAAGTTCTCACAGAAATGGTGGTGGATGAATGGAACGACCTGTCTCAGGAAGTGGTGGATATGAATACAGTGCAGGCTTCAAACAGGCATGGGATTGGCATAAGGGAGCAATACAGATGAGTATGAATAGATGAGGCCATTGACAGAACAAAGGCCGATGGCACATTTATAAGGTAGAAAAATAAATGGGCAGACTGGATGGACTTTATGGTCCTTATCTGCCGTCAACATCTATGTTTCTATGTTTCTATACTGGGATGTTTTGTGAGAGACATCACCAGTAGAAAACAGGAAGTTGTTATCCTCTGTACAGACAGTTGGTGAGACCCCATCTGAAGTACTGCGTCCAGTTCTGGAGACCCGTCTCTGCAAGGACATAGACAGGATGGAGACAGTCCAGAGGAGGGCAATTAAAATTGTGCAGGGTCTGCAACAGAAGTCGTATGAGGAAGACTAAAGAGCTTAATATGTATACCCTTGAGTAAATTAGATAGAGGGGGACATGATAGAAACTTTTAACTATCTCAAGGGAGTTAAAGTCCAAGAGGGTAGCATCTTTCAGAAAAAGAGATATGCAAGAACAAGGGACACAATTTGAAGATAGATGGGGATGGCTGAGGAGTGATGTAAGGAAGTATTTTTTCACAGAGATGGTGGTGGATGCATGGAGCAGCCTTCCTGAGGAGGTTGTGGGGTTAAAAACAGTGGAGGAATTCAAGAATGCATGGGACAGACATAAGGCAGTTCTTGTGGGGAAGGAAGAAATAGGCTGTTGGTTAACTAGGATCTGCAGCTTATCCAGTAGGTAGGGAAATGGGCAGACTAGGTGGGCCAAGTGGTCATTATCTGCCATCAAAGTCTATGTTTCTATCTAGTGAAGCTTGAACACTGGTCAAAATCATGACAGTCTGGATTCAATGGCAGTAGAAGCACATACACACACTTACACTCTCACACCCTCACACTCACATCCCCCACACTCACACCCCTCTCACTCACACACACACACACACACTCACTCACACACACACACACACACACACACACACACTCACGCCAAGACACAATAATCATCACACCATAATATCATCCTGTTATGTGCTTTGTTATGTTAATGTGGGAATGTGTATCAGATGTGAAGGAACATTATATGTAAGATGTCCTCTCAGCTTATTGGAATGCCAGTAGTTTGACTTTTAGGTTGTTTAATTCCAAACTATAAATTATTGTCTGACAAGGTTTGCAGGTTCAGTCCCCACCTGCCTAATATCTCTCACCCAACTGACACTCCTATGATCCATACCCACCAGAATACATAATGATCTATACTATAGGACCTGAGTAAATATGTTTTCTGGAGTGATGCCATGTAAGCATAACAAATACTTCTTGCTGGAGTAGCTGATCATAGCTACCATTTCAGAAGTACTGAATGGCTGTAGCAACTGGTAGAGCTGTTCATCTTCTGGTCCTGTGTATTTTATTTGGTTTTATTTTTCTCAGCTAATAGAAATGTTAGTAGATGGAAAGATGTTAGAAGTGGTGTTCCAGAGATCAGTTCTGGCCCCACTTATTTTGCAGGTCTTTATATCTGATTTATCTACAAACATCAAAAGTAAGATTATTAAATATGCAGATGATTGCAAAATCAGTAACATTTGCAGAAGTGAAACTGACTACATGGTTGTTCAGAAAGATTTAAAGTTATTACAGTCCTGGTCCATAAAATGGAATCTTTATTTTAACATTTCTAAATGTTGTCTTGCACTTTGGAAAAAGAATCCCAAATATCAATATTATCATTATGATAGTATTTTAGTTAGTAAAGATAGTGAAAAGGATTTGTGGATCACAACTGAGGTAAGCATGTCATTTATCCATACTACATACTAATTGCCAGCAGATTAGCCTTGCCATGGTCTATCAAGTCTTCTTGAACCTTAGATCCTAGTTGGGTGCGAGGCCCCCTTGTGTTCCAGAAACCCTATCATCCATCCCCACCCCTGGGCCAGGCCATCATCTGATACATCCACTTTCTATGTCTGTCCCACCTCTCTTGAAGCCCTCCACTGTGGATCTCTGAACCAGCCCGCCAGGCACCGCATTCCAAGGGTCCACAAACCCACTCAGTGAAAACCTCCTCTTCTTTTCCCCTCGCCTTCCAACTTCAAAACATGCCTCTGTTGATACCTCCTGTTTTAATCTAAAGATCCTCCATGTTTACCCTATTTATTCCCTTGAGGTACTTGAAGACCTCAATCATGTCCCCGATGTCTCCTCTCCTCCATTTAGAAAACAGGCAGAGCTCCTCAAGTCTGTCCTCATACGTCAAATCCCTAGTCCTTGTATCATCTTAGTTGCTCCTCTGTACCCTCTCCAGGAGCTGTATGTCCCTCTTCATGTGGTCTCCAGTACAGTACACAGTACTCATGGTGTGGTCGAACCAGTCCATTGTACAGTGACAGAATCACTTCCCTGCTCCTAGAGGTGATCCCCATTATGATGCATCCCAACATCCTGTTTGACTTGCTAGCCACTCTCCTGCACTGCTCAGAGTTATTCATATATGCATCCACCATGACCCTAGGTCTTTTTTCCCTGTTGAGGCCTCCAGCCTCCTCTCTGAGGGTGTACCTCTGTTTAGGGTTTCCCGACCAAGATGTAACACCTTGCACTTGGTGATATTGAAATTTAATTTTGTGTGAGCCCAGCTTTCCAGGTGTACAGGTCCCCTTGCAGTGCCAGCCTCCTCTTCCCCATCAACTACTGCTCCCATCTTGGAGTCATCAGCGAAGAGACTCATTTCACACCCTACACCCTCCCTGATGTCTGATATGTATGCATTAAACAGTGTCGGACCCAGGACTGAGCCCTGCAGTGCCCCACTACCCACCTCTCTAAGGTCTGAGAGCTCCCCACCAACCACTACTCTCTGGGTGCGTCCAGCTAGCCAGTTTTCAATCCATTTGACCATCAAAGGCCTACTCCCAACCTCATCAGTTTCTCCACCAGACCATTGTGGGGACAGAGTCAAAGCCTTGCTGAAGTCCAAGAATAATACATCACAGGCTTTCCCTGTCCAGTGCTGATGTTACCCATTCATAGAACTCCACAAGATTGGTTTGACATGATCTACCCGCACAAACCCATGTTGCCGACTATCCAGACATCCACCTCCTCCAAGTACACCCCAATTGTTCCTTTGATATACTCTCCATTAATTTCCCACCACTGAGGTCAAACTGATGGGTCTATAGTTACCTGTTACTTCCCTTGACCCCCCCATATGGACTGGCACCACATGTGCCTCTGCATGTCGCTAGGTACCCTCCCTGTCTCAAGAGACCTGTTGAAGAGCTCCACCAGGGTGCAGCCAGTATGTCCACCAATTCCATAGTACTCTCGGATGAATGCTATCCAGCCCAGGAGAATTATCTTTCTTTAGGGCCTTGAGGGCTAACCACACACCTTCAGTGGAGATAGCATCATCCGTGCCCTCCACCTTAATGGCCTTTTTATCCTTATCCTGATGTGATACCCTAGAGTACCTCTCCCTCCCTTCCTCTTGCTCCATTTCTGTTGCTTCCTAATCCCACTCACTACTGCTTCTATCCCCATTGTGCCTTGCTTTGTAGATATTCCATCCCCCACCTAGTGAACACAGAGCGAAGTACTTGTTTAATACCTCTGCCTAGTCCCTCGCCTCTTCCACCCACCCTCCTTCTGATCTCAATCTGCCAAGATGGCCCTCAGTTTTTCTCTGCTCCCCAATGTACCAGAAGAACCCCTTTTCCCTCCATGAATCCCCTGTGCCAGTCACTGCTCTTTACTGGACTTTGCCCCTCACCATCCAGTGACTTTTCTAGATGCAAGATGGTACATTTCCTTTTCCCTATCCCTCTTGTTGTTTTATATTTTTGTAGGTCACTTCTTTTCTCTGACCGCTACCTGAACCTCACTGGACCACCAGCATGGTTTATGTGACCTTGCTCCCTACGTTTCACCTTAGTGCAAGTCCTGACTGCCTCATGAAATCCCGTTTTATGACCTCCCATCTCTTTTCAACATTTGTCATTGATGTTCTCCCTTCAAGTGATCCTTGAGACTATTTCCCATGTCCAAAAACTCTTCCCCCTGAAGTCCACTACCAGTGTCCTAGATTGCTCCCCTCCCCCATGCTTATCTGAAACCAGACAGTATTGTGGTCACTCCCAGTCAGGGGATCCTCTACAATCAGGTCCCTAACCAGATCCCCATCTGCCAGAACCATGTCCAGGACATGCCCCTCCCTTGCAGGCTCCATCACATGCTGTGATAAGAACACATCCTGGAAGCCGTCCAGCAGTCTCTGCTCCTTGGCCTCCTTAGAGGACATAGTTCCCCAGTTTTTACCTGGCATATTAACTCATTGTCTCTAGCAACACCTGTAGTCATCAGTAAAATACACTGCTGTGTCCTAAGGACACCTGCAGAAGTCGCTACTGACTTCCAGTGTGCCCTTGCAACTTCTGGAGAAGTCACTTATATATATTTTAATATATAGTGTAACAGAATATAATATATATTTGACTGCATAGCACTGTTGGAAAGGTAATGTTATGCTGAACAACTTTGTCACTGACATTTTCTGTATATCATGTATACTTTAGGAGTTATTCGATTTGATTATGGTATGGTGTATATGGCTTATGTTGCCTGTTTTAGTGAAAAAAATATTTTTTTTTGCTGTTTCAACCAGCATGAAAAAAATTACATATTATTATTTGCATACCACCACTGGAAAGGTAATTTTGTGCTGGATCACTTTGCCACTGATATTTTGTATATATCATGTATACTTTAGGAGTTATTCTGATTTGATTATGGTATGGTGTGTAAGGCTTATGTTGCTTGTTTTAGTGAAAAATATTTTTTTGCTGTTTCAACCAGCATAGAAAAAAAACAAAATTGCATATTATTATTTGCATATCACCATTGGAAAGTTAATTTTGTGCTGAATAACTTTGCCACTAATACTTTGTGTCTAGCACTTATGGTTCTTGAACTATTAGGATTTGTTTGTGGCATGCTGACTATAGCTTGATTTTGCTTAGAAAGCCCAGGATTTACTGTTAACAGTACACAGGAGACAAGTGGTGCAACTTCAGAGAGCTTCTGTGGAGGCAATGAGTTATGGTACCCATCAACACCACTTCTTCCCTTTTGGTCCACACTGGGCAATGATGTTGTCCAGAAAACCATCCTCAGGACATCACCCATCCTGGGAGCCTATGTACTACACCCAGCTTGACCTTACCTCCTGCTGGGGTTTGTAAGATGACCCATAAGGCCTCCACATTTCCCTCTGCCTCTTCTACCCTAGCAATTTCTATGTCATCTCTAATGAACATAGCCACTCCACCCTCTGCCCTCCTTTCTATCCTTCCTAAGCATAGTGTACCCCTGCATGTTTAGGTCCCAGTCATGTTTTTGTTGGCCCACGTTTCTGTGACTGCCGCCACATCCACCCCCACTCCCATATCTCAAACACTATAAGTAAAGCAAACAAGATATGGTGGGCAATATGACACAATATAACATCCAAAAACCCAGATATTTTGTTGCCTTTATATACAGCATATGTGAGACCTCACTTGGATTTTGTGTCATAGTTATGGAGTGCATACAAAAGAAGGATATAGCAAGAATTGAGAGAGTTCAGAGAAGGGTGACAAAATTTTTAGTATCCTCCAAAACACTCTTATATCCAGACAGGCTCTCCAAATTTGATCTGATGTCCCTAGAAGATAGAAGGATAAGGGTGATCTCTTGCTCTCATGGGATATCATTAATGCCGAATATCTGTCTGCAGAAAGTGGTCTGGATCTTAAATAAATTAGGGTCAAAACCAGAGGTCACCCACTGCAGCTAGCCAGAAATAAGTGTAAAACAAATTAAAGGGCTCACTATTTTTCTACAACGGATAGTCAAGCCCTGGAATAAGTTGCCTATAAATGTTATCGTCAGTGAAAGTAAGAAAATTTTAAGAACAGACTTGACAGTTTCATGAAATCAAACAAGCTGCCAAACTATTATATGTAGGTCTTAGGCTTTATGGGCGTTCAGTCTTTTGCCTCATACAGTTTCTTAGTATGATTCTTAGTAAATTATAGCAAGTGACATTTTGCAATGGGACTTGTGTCTGATAGTGCTACAGTACTGACCAATATTCAGCCTGCCACAGACCGGGAAAATACACTGAAGCTCTTTCTTGCAATAAATATATGCTCACTGACAAGTTCTACCACTCTGTATGCAATGTTAGCCATCATATTTATCTATATGCTATACATAAATTTGACAGTGAATACAATGAAAAGAGCTCTGGAGTAATTCCATCAAGTACTTGTACTGAACAGATACAGCAATCCATTGTGCTGTTCATCTTCTGATCCCTTTTGTATTATGTTTTGTTCTAATAATTATTAGGGCAAGAAACAGTTTGCATTGCACTGCACCTCTGCTACAAATAGGGATCACAAATGAGTATAAAACAATCTGCTTATCTAAAAAATACCATAGGACTCAGGAAGCAAAAAACATTAATAAAAACAATAAAGTAGACTATCAGAAGGACTCTAAAAATGGACAGGGTATTTTAAGATCAGTGTCCTCTGCACCCATTACTGAAGGAAATACAAGTTTATTTAATCCTCCATGGAATTCAGTCACAATCCCCCACAGCTACAACTCACCTAATTCAGAAGACACAGCAACAGCTTCTCTGATAACTGATATGCAGGGGTAGACTTTGGAGGATCAAGAGGTTGGTTGTGGGACAGACAGAGGTAATGAAAGAGTTGCTGGAGTGATGCCATCAAGTACTTTGTGCTACAGCAGTAGATCTTCACTGCCATTTCAGAAGTACTGGCCCACGATCTTGTTCAATTTAAAAAAAATTGAAATGCATAAAAATGATATTCTGCAGGATATATTGGTATATTCTGCAGATATGTCAACACATGTATCTTAGCAAATCAGGGCCCGTTAGGTGGATTCTGAAGTTAGTTTTTGCGAAATTCACCCAGAAATATGTTTTAACAGAACACATTTTAAAATCGTTTTCATGACCTGCATTCCTTTTTCCATATGACCATACAAAAAGAAATAGCCATAAGAAATAAAGATTCCTTCATATAAAAATAATTTGGACTTAGTTTTTTAGGTTCTTTTTATGTGTGAAGGAATCTTTTTTCTATGTATGACATAACCTCACAAAACTTTCCTTCATACAAAAAGAATATGAACTTATTTTTTTCACAATCCTTTTTTTTTTCCCCACTTTCTTTTTATCCCTTCTACCTACCCTCGGTGTACACTCCTTTGGGCCTTTCATCCCAATCCAGCCCACAAACTCAGGATCTGCCCCTAGAGTGCCTCTTCCTCCTTCTCCCTTCTGCACAGTGGGCTGTGTCCCAGGTGTGTTCAGTGTGGCCAGAACAGTATTATCTAGGACAGCTGAGTTTTTTTCCATTTTTCTATGTTCCCATTTCCAGCCCCAGATGCTGGCACAAGGACATACACCAGAGAGGCAACATGCTGATGCACTCTCTCTCTCTCAAGTGTCTAACAGTGTCTCCCCTCCCGACTCCATTGAACAGAGCCACGGGGCCCTCGAGAGCCTGTGTTCCCACCAGCTCTCTCAGGACACATCGGTTAATGTGGCACCCTGGTATCCCACCCCAGAGGAGAAGAGCATCCATTGGGATGCTCAATCCTCCCTCTCCTGGCAACCACTGACCCCAAGTCTGTTCCCAAACCTGTGTCACCAGTGTAGCATAGGTGTGGTGCCCAGCGTCTCAACCCTCAGTGCCACTGGGATGGTTTCTCATTCCTTTTGATATGAAGAAATCTTTTGTTGTATGAATGACAACCTCATGAAGAAATATCCCTTCATACCAAAAAGAATCTGGACTTTTCTTTCCACATTTCAACTTTAACATAGATACATAGATGTCAGCAGAAAAGGGCCTTGGGGCCCATCCAATCTGCCCTATCCCTCTTTCTAATGCTTAAGGTATCCTAAATGCTATGACAGGTTCCCCCATTCACCCTAGCTTGATAATTCCCGTGTGCCTATACCATGCATTCTTGAATCCCTGAACCATGGCTTCCCCACCACTTCCTGGGGAGACTGTTCCATCTCTCCACTATCCTTTCAGTGAAGTAGCATTTCCTCAAGTTCCTCCTAAGTTTTCCCTTTTAGTCTCATGCTGTTCCCCTTGTTCTGCTATTTCCTTCATGTGAATCATAATAACAAAATATAACTCCATCAATATATGCAGTTATGGAACAATCGATGTATCAAAATAAAGGTCTTAATGAGTACTACAACATTAATGCATAACAGCCCCCCAAAAAAAATATGGGCTTTGGGTTAACGGACAATGTATACATCAAAGAAAGGCCTTAATGACTAGTACCACACTAAGCCCCTAAGAAATAAGAACTGAAAATGGCCCATCCCTACAAAAACAAAACAAAACAAGAAAGCACATAAATTGCTTTTCTGGAAGAATGGAAGTGCAGGGCCTCCATATCCCTTATGTGGATAAATGGAACACAAACACTGTGCCAGGGACCCTGTGCTTCTGTAATGACTGACATGGATATTTGGGACCTGCGTGAATGATGATACAATTCTATTGTCTCAAAAGTAAGGAATTCGATTGCAAAAACTTTGTTAATGGACCAAGTAGGTTTAAAACAAAAGCAGGGAAGTGTGGTGTTAGGATTTCTAACACTATTTCCCCACCCCACCTTGCAAGCATCAAGAAAAAAAATAAAACTTATGGGTTTGGCTATCCTGAGTCTTGGCAAAACAAGCCTGGGATCTTCTGGGGTTATCCACCCGAGCGCTCAATCCAGTCTCATATAACCTGCACATCTGAGCTTATTTCCTGATAGAATGTGAGAGCATTAGGTTGATAACCCAAGGCAGACCCCAGGAAAGATTTATACAAGACTCTGGATACAGCCAAAACCATAATTTGTTTTATATTTTTTTGCTGCTTATAGGGTAGGTGTTAAGTTGAAAGCTTAACACCACATTTCCCTACTTTGTTGGTTTAACTCTAGCTGATGCATTAACAAAGCTTTTGCAATGAATAATATATAGCTTCTGGTTATGAATCATAGCTGATTGCCATGGAAATTATTTTTATGCCATAAGCAGGATATTATGACATCACATATGAGATTGGCAGTATATGGCAGTCATGTAACCTCCCCAGTGCTCCTAGGTCACCCTTGAAAACAGGTACTTGTACCCAAAGGGCCTTACCCATTTACCAAAGAATGAAAAATATAGACAAGTAGCAGGAAAAGATGACATCAAGAGAACAAAGGTCCTGTTTCCACCAATTTTCTCAGTACTGCACTAGGAAAACGAGAAGGATAACATTGGACATGTATGAAATACAATAAAACTATAAATCATTTATTTTTCCAAAAACATCTCAGGCTTTTTAATGTTTCATGGAAAAAGAAGGGCTTTGATGTCCTTTGATTTTTAAATATGTGGATTTGCACTTTCAAATGGTGTTTCACAATTTTGTTTAATGCTAAGAAGATTGAGGCTCAGTGTTTTAGAGCTCCCATCCAGTGTCCTGATATCCAACTACTGATCTTTCTAGCCAGATAATTTGTATGTGAATACGAAAATATTTACCAATAAAGAATATTAATATTTAAAATGAAATGGAAAGCTCGACTAGAGATATGAACATATAAAACAGCCAGCAGAAGAAGACCATTTGGTCTATCTAGTTTGCTCATATCATGAGGGTCTACAGCTTGAGCTAATGCCCTACCCCCAACCCAACTCCTCCCATCCTCACTACCCATGATCCATGATCCTTATACTATCCCAGTCTCTCTTGAAGCTGCCCACTGGCTTCAATGAGAACACCTCTTCTGGCAGTGCATTCCAAGTGTCGACCACCTTCTCTATTAAGAATTGCTTCTTTTCTCCCTCCTAAACTTCTCCCCTCCACTTAAGACTGTGTCCCCTTGTGTTATGGCTGCCACTCAGCTTAAAGAGATCCTCCTTATCCACCCTATTTATCCCTTTCAAGTATTCAAAGGTCCCAATCATGTCCCCCCTCTCTCCTTTCCTCCTGGGAGTACACGTTCAGTGCCCTCAACCTCTCCTTGTATGCCTTACCCTACTGACTTGCTATCATTAATGACCCCTTATGATTTATTGACCCATTATCCGACATTAGTTGCTTAGGAACAGTCACATATTTAAACATTTTCAGTAGACTCCTTACTGCTAATGAAGTATGACTAAAAATCAAATGGTATTGTCTCTCTGTCTGTATCTACAGTATCTAGTATGTAAGTAAGTGAGCAAGTAAAGCTTCATTTGTAAAGCACCCATTCCTGGAGGCTCTAGGTGCTGACCAGTAAAACAAACCATGTAAAATGCAACAGGAATAAAATACATCAAGCAAAGAATTATCACAACTAAAACTGAATGAAGCTGAGTGTAAGTAAAGCATTTTCAACAAATTTAATATAGGAAAACCCTTCTTAAATAGATTGGGACTTTAGACTCCTCTTAAAAGTTCCTTTGAGGGGGCCTCTCAAAGACCTTGAGTAAGCTCACAGAGTCAGACCAGCTACCAGAAAGTACGCTAACCACAGGATTTCTTTTTCAAATTGAATAAACTTTATTAAAAGAAGCAACAACTGTACGTTCCATTATTTGGTAATACAAATACAGAGAAGGAAAAATAACAGATTCCAATAAACTGAGCATTTTACATAATTATAAATCCCCAACCCCCAACAGCTTACACCAACCCCTAAAACCACCACCCTCACCACCAGAACCATGCCAAATCATGTCACCCACTGAGTTGTAGAAAATAAACCCAAAACAATCATAAATCACAAACAGCTGTAGGGACCTGTTGGAATAAAAAAAATCTCACAGTCATGTAGTTAATAAAATGTACACAGGTTCCCAAATAGTTTTATATTTATAAACCTTGCCTGTCATACTGGCTATAAGACATGTAGCTTGAAGGAAAACAATACCTCCTGTACCATTCAAGGAATGGGATGAACTCTGGTCAAGCCAGTGCCAAAGAATGACCTTTTTGCACATGCTACAATCAGGGCCATATGTGACCTCTGTTTACCAATCAAAGTACCAGTATAGTCTCCCAGAAGACATATTTCAGGAAGAATGCCTCAGACAACCCAAGCAAGGGGTCTAGGCATGTTTGAATTGACTGCCAAAAGGTGAACATGGTTTCATAAGACCAGAGTATATGAAATAAGGAGCCAGGCTCTTCACCACATCTGGAACAGTATCGGTGGGAGTTTACCCATTTTATGCAGTTTAGCTGGGGTATAATACAAGTTGTATAAAATTTGGAACTGCATAAAATGGTACCTATCCAACTTTATGTACTTGTATACATGCTTCAATATCTCAGGCCAGTTCCATAGTGCATTAATGACCTGGAGTGCTTGGTCCCATTAGTAGAACCTGAGGCACTCAGGATTAACCAGATAATCCTCAGACAGTGGTAGTAATATGAAATATAATGAGAAACAGGGCTGCAGTAACAAAGAAGAACAATGTTCTCCAAGGGCTATACCAGGGACTGGTACCAAAAACTGAAGGAGCATATACGACACCTGAAAGTACTGGAAGCAGCAGGATGATGGCCAATGGTGCAACTGACTGGCTTCTTGAAAGAGTAATTTTTAGAACAAACCATATCTACTACAGAATCAACAGCAATGTTGGGCCAAAACCATTCAGAAAGCATCTGTCTTGCTATTTGGAAATTAGGATTCCCAAACAAGGGTTGAGAGGATATTTTGAAAGGCTGAATTTTTAATAAGGAACATGACTGTGAATGAATTTGGAGGGATGCTTCCAATGGAGTGGTCCACAGTGATCAGGGAGCTTCTTCTGGGGAAGGTATAAAAGTGATCAGATATCTATATCAATGCTGGAGCAAAGAGAATGCTCTGTTTCTACCCAGTGTAGGACATAGGACCCCAAAGGTCCTCATTGGATGATCCAAACCAATAAAAAATCTGGTACAATGCAATGCCAGGTAGTACAAAAAGACTGGGGACCTGTAAATCCCCATCCTGATTAGCCCACATTAATATAAACAAAACCCGATGGTTAAGCTTAACCCTGCCACAGGAAAGAGGTGAAAAGCCTATGAAGTTGATTGAACCATGACTGAGGCAATGAAAAGTTAAAAATTTGCAGGATACAATAGCCGAGGTAAAATATTCATTTTATGATGTTAAGCCGGACCCACATGGAAATAAGCAACAAAACCCAATGAGCTAAATCCATTTTAATATGAAGCATAATAAAGTCAAGATTAAATTGTTTCATTTTTGTCAGCGACATACTAAGATAAATCCCTAGATAGTTTAGTTTGTCATGTACCCAGACTAAATCAAGATGAGCAAGGTAAGCTTTAGAAATAAGATTGCAGGGTTTTATTTAACTCTAAAATTGATTAGCGTTTTGCTCATAAAAGTGTTAAAACATTGTGAAAATGCATAGCACTTGCCTCACTGTGTTTAACAAACATATCACTTCTAGAAAACCTATATAACTGCTTTCTGTACAGTTAGTATTGTCCCAAGAAAAACTGCTAATCAATTATTTAAAACCCTGAGATTGTTAAGTGGCATTACCTCAGTTTTGGCCAAATTCAACTTGTAATGGAAATAGACCCGAACTAAGAAATAATGTGCAAAGCAGCAGGCAGGAATGTAGTAGGAGGAGATATGTAACAAAATATCATCATCATACACCGATAACATATTCTTGGAGACAAATCTGTATGGAAAAGTTAAACTTACTAATCAGAGGTTCTAAGAAAGATTAAAAGATAAGGTGAAAGGGGACATCCCTGCTTAGTGCCCTGCGAGGGGAATGAGGTCGATAACACACCGCTGTAAAGTATGCAAGCCGATGGAGAGGAATAAAGTACCATAACCCATCTTATAAACTCCTGGGGATATGATATTTAGGTAACAGGGCAAATAAATAATCCCATGAGACACTGTTAAATGACTTTTCCAAGTCCAGGGACACCAGGACCGCGAGTATATGCAAATCCTAGACGCGAAATAAGGTAAGATAGTTTCGGAGATAATCAGCCAATAATCTACCTTTAAACAAACCCCACTTGCTCCCTACTCAAAGAGAGTCCCACATGACCCAGCCAACAGGCCATTACTTTAGCAAGATTTTAAAATCAACGTTAATTAAGAAAATTGGCCTATAATTAGAGACCAACAGAGGATCTCAGCCGGTTTAGGAAATACAACAATCGTAGCTTCTGTGGCGAAATATCATTCAGGCCTTCTTAAAATGTAATTGAAAGTGTTCAGAAATACGGTTGCCAAATGAGCCTTAAAGGACTTGCAAAATTAGTGATGTACCCATTCGTGCCAGGGGATTTATCTGAGGTCAAGGAGTCAATAGCTTGAAAAATTTCATCAAGGATTAAAGGAGCTTGCAGACTAGCAACAAAATGTCATCCTTATGAGGTAAGGGAATATCCTGAAGAAAGGCCTTGTATAGCTTGAAAGAAAAGGAAGAGGGGTGCTGCATATAACCTGGTAGTAACCAGATGATTTCAACCAGATCCTGAGAACCATTAGGAGGCCTCATCAGAACAGAGAGGATGGGGAGTTGGTAAGGAGACAGTAGGTTAAGCAGGTATCAAGGCTCTAGGCCATGTAGGGCTTTGAAGGTCAGCAATCAGACCTTCAAGGCAATCTGCCACCTCATTGACAGCCAGTGAAGATGACATAAGAAAGGTGTTAAATGGTGGGACCTAGGAAGGCCTGCCAAAAGCCTGGCTGTTGCATTCTGCAGAAGCTGAAGAGTGACACAGGGTACCTCCATTTAGCACCAGGTACAGAGAATTGCAGTATCGCCTGGATGCTACAAAGGAGTGTATTAATGAGGGAAGGTCATCAGGAGGATAAAAGGTTTAATCCAGGCTGTATTCCTCAAGTGGTAGAATCCAGTTTGGACAACAGTTGACACCTGAGCCTCTAGTGGCAGATCCTGTTTGGGATCAGGCCCACATTTTCACCCTCACAGAAATGGTCAACTACGAGTCCCTGAGTATCAGACTGGAGTTTCCCTTACCAGTTCAGCATCCTGCCAACGACCAGGCTCAGTCACCAATACCTCCATCTTATCTGAGTTGAGCTTTAACCAGTTGGAGGAGAGCTAGCCATGGACCTCTGCCAGGCAGGAGTTAAATACAGAGACTGAGCCCTGTTGTCCAGACACAATAGACATATACAGATGGGTGTCATCGGCACAGCAGTGACAGACCATGCTGTAATGTCTAATAATGTCTCCCAGGGCAGCATGTATAATGCATATAAGATGGGTGCCAGGATCCACAAGAAGTAAAGAATTTTCAAGCCTGTGAAATGATGAAATCTTCATTTAAGATGGATTTATAAAACCTTATTTATTTCATTATTTTGTTCCCCTATGTTTTGCTCATCAAGAGCTTGTTCACAGGGTTTTCTTTTTCATATCTGGTCATCAAAAACGTTTTTATTTATTTTAAATATTTCCTTTGAAGTTTTTACATTTTTAAATTTCTTCTCTAAATTATTAGTGAGCTACTATCCTGCTTACAACTGGTTCTGTGACTTAATTTACATTACATTTCCCAATTAAAGCAACTAATTTTGTACAAGTTCTCACTTCCTGGAATACATTAAAACATTTGATACTTTTGTGTGGAGTACTCTGTGCATCACAAAAACATTTACTGTTGCTAAAAAGCCTGTCACCCCTCCCTATACTCGAAAGGCAGCCTACCTGAAATATTGGCTATTTATTTGATTTGTGTAAGTTCAAATTCTTCCTTTTGTTTATAGGTCATTTTGCAAATTCAAATCAGAGATTTGTTTAAGTCACCTATTCCCTTTTGAGCCAAGCTCTTGCCATGCCTTCAACTGTTCAATTTAGTAAACTTTTCAATTTTGTAAATACCTTAAAGATTTTGTAGCCCTCTTTTTCAGGAGAAATGAAAAAACACTGTTTTGCATGTAACTGCACCACAGGTACTGCCTTTCTTGTGTATGCCTCTTACGCCTGTCTTTAGGGACCTGCAGAGATGTCTTGACACCTCCTCTGAGTGCTCTGACATGAACGAGAAAGGTTGCTAAGCAACCATACACTTTCTCCACATGGGATAACAGGGCCCACCAAGACAGGCTCTTTATTTTTGTGATGCTTAGCTTGTGTTTAACCTTTTTATGTTTTAACAACATTTCATTATTGCATCTTGCTTATACATTATATACTGTTTTAGTTATAAGACTTTTATGTTAATATCATGATTTCATTTTCATTTCATTTTATTTATTTTGTTAACCAGGATAGGGCACTGGAACAAGTCTGTTTTCAGGCCCGCCTGACAAAGCATAAATACAATGCAAATACAAATAACAAAATATCACATTTTATAGACAACATTTTACAAAAACAGCAGCATTTATCAATTGACATCAAGTATTGCTTTAGTCCATTTTAAAATTATGAAGCGAAGTAATTCTTTGAAGATTATCAGGTAAATTGTTCCAATACTTAAGAGCAGACACTGAGAATGATCATGACCCAGCCTTAGTTCTGTGGGCAACTAATTGAAGGACTGAACCTTGAGAGGAATGTAAGAACATGGGTGATCGATGTATAGATACCAGGTCAGTTAATGGCCAATTTGAAATTGAGAAATAGATTTATGAATTTGACACCCAAAGTAATAAGCAAATCCTGGGAGATAACCATTCCATTTGTGAATATAACAAACAATGATTAGTTCTATGTGGAAACCCCAGGATAAATCAACAAACATTATTATAAGCTACAGTTAGTAAATTAAGTTCCCTTGTCCCAAGATTAAAATATAAACTAGCGCAATAATCAAGGTGAGGTATTAAAGACCCCTGAGCAAAAAACGATGTGTTTCAAGAGGAAATAATGCTTAACCTTATATAATAAGCCTAATTTCTGATTTATGGTATGACACATAGACTGGATCCGAGACAAAAAGTCAGACTAGGGTCCAGCAAATGCCATTGATATCACAAATCTGAAGCCTCGGATTGTCATGTAGCATATAGGAAGTACCAAAAGCATCAATTTTTTTTTACATTCAGTATCAAACCATTCTCATCAAATCAATTGCAGATCTCAGCAAATTCATTCTCGATAACTAAAGAAAACTCTGTGACTGAATTCGATTGAAGAATAAAACCAAATCATTGACATATAGAAGGCATTCACAAGATTTGCAGATGGTAGGCCATTGATTAATAAACAAACTGAACATTAATGAACCCAGTATCGATCCCTAGGACAACCCATAATTCACAGAGGAAACAGAAGAAACATTAGATAAAATAGAAACAAATTGTGTACTATTAGATAGGTAATCCCTATACCAATCTATAACTAATTTAGAAAAACAAGCAGTTCCAAGGTCTTAATCAGTAGATCATGCTCTCTAAAATTGAATGCCTTGGTCAGTCCACACAAAAATCACCCAGTCATAATAGTACTCATAATACATGATACCGAGGATTCTGGCAAGTCTGGTGTGGTGGCAGTATGGCTTTGATGTGATTGCCATATTTACACATATTCAGTGATCTCATGTGTTGATATATATGTAATCTATACAATTACTTGCCAGTCTATAGCTTTGTTTTATTACTACTGACAGGCTTCTCATGTGCACTATGCTTTTTTTTTTAGAATTTTTTCAGTGTCAATACACTTTATGCATGGTTCAGGTTTTTGCTCCACCTGTAACATATGACATGTTTCTCTTTATAAGTAACTTGCTGCATCATTTAGCATCTCTTTAGTAATTATTTGCTTTTATACATGGTTATATACTGTTTAAGACTTTTATATCATGCACAGTTCTACAATATAAATAAAAATAAAAACCTTTATTCTTTTTACCATAATGATGGTGGTCTGCCCAAGTTTTGTCCTCACACCACTTAGCATTCAGGACTATCAACTAACCACCGCCTGACAGTTTGTCTCGATATTTAAACCTATACCTGGATCTAAAGTTTTCATTAGCAATATCCACTTCATCTCACAGTTAAGTAACATGTCCCTATGGTTTCCCCTTCAGGTTTTTCTACTACTTCTAGGCTCAAAATCTGAGGGATGCACCATTGTGTCCTTCTTCATTAAAACGATTGCTACCAGATATTGTTCATCTCTTTTCTAATATCTCCTTTGTGCTCCTGTATGAGTTTTTAACATTCTGCTGGTATGTCCATGTATAATTTATCACAGGGCATTGTATAGCACATTTAGCCTCTATGCTGTTACAGTCTATGTGCTGGTAAATTCTGAAATTTTCATTGTGTGTGGAGGAATATATTCTTTTAATATAAGTGTGTCCACAAACAGAACACTTACCATGGGGGCTGCGCTTCCTGTAAAGGCACAGAAGTAGCGGTTGTTTCTCTGGTATTTTGAACTGGATCTTATCACTTGATCCTTGATTTTTTACCCTTTAGCCACCACAATTGGCTTATTTTGTAGACTTGGTATTCCTTGGTGGTCCATTTGAACTAAATACCAATCTTTATTCACCACTCTTCTAATGTCAGTGAATTTTGATTATATTTTGTTGATAAAACCACCCTTTATGTGTTGGTGTTGGTGTCCTCTCTTTCAAAAGGTTTTCCTTAGTTGTACTGTTTATTCTTTGTTCTGCCTTTTTAATGCACATGCCTTATATCTTCTGTCTAAATCTTCTGATCATTTGACCCATCTGTTTTCAAGCTTCTTGTTCAGTGCTACAATTCCTTTTGACTCACTTTCTAGCTGCAGTATAGGATGTTGTTTTAACCTGGGCTCATGGTAGCTACTACCGTGAAGTATCTTGTTTGATCAGTGCTTTTCTTATAGAGGGTTGTTTCTAACACCCACCTCAGTAGATATCAATCTATCTAGAAAAGGAACTTTTTTGTCTTAGTTCAACACAAATTTTAAATTAATGTATTTGCCATTTAGATCCTCATGGAATAATTTGAGTTCATCCCTACCTAACCAGATAGCAAAGCTGTCATCACTATATCTGAACCACCTACTGATTTTGTCTCTAAATCTGTTGTTGTCTTGATTCAATATTTGCAAACATTCAAAATTATGCATATATGCATTCCAGATGCTGTTACCATGGTGCTACCATGGCGGTCTCCTACTTTGTTGATAGTATCTACCATCAAATTTAAAGTATTTTTGTTAAGAATTAGTTCTGCCATTTCTTGTAAGGCCTGCATTTTTGGTTTGCTCTTGTTCCTGTGCCATCAAGTAACTTCCATAAACACTTAATCCCTTCCCTATGGGATGGAAGCATATAATCTGCAACATCAAAAGTTGCTAGAATTGTATTTTCCGATATCCCTTAGTTTGATAATTCTTTAACTTCAAAATCATATTAGTAGAGTCCTTTATGCATTTATGTTTTCTATTATAGGCTGTGCATGATAATTGATATATTTAGAGAGTCAATCAATACCAGAGACAATAGGTGACCCAGTGGGTTTTCTATATTTTTATTAATTTTTCAGATGCTATAAAATGTGGGTTTCTAGGATATTCATTGAGTAATTCAGCTTCCCACAGCTGTATCCAGCCCATAGTTATGTATTCTTCTATCATGTCATTTACCTCTCTTTGGATGGAGGGTGGGGTCTGGGTAATAACTTGTAGTTCCCTTGATTATTTACCAATTTAAGACATCTCTTTATATTGATCCCTGTCTTGTAGTACAGTTGCCCTTTATCTGCTGCTTTAATGACCACAGGTTTATCTCTTTTAAGATTGTCCAAGGCTTCTGTTTCTTGTTTATTAAAATTCTGGTAATTTGGTCTCAAGTCCAACTTATTTTTAAATAATTGCATGACATCCCTTTCTATCAATTTATAAAATGCCTCTTCCCATTATTCCTATCAATGGGTAGGTTGTACTTTGATTTTACCTGCAGTGTTTGCCTAAGTTGTTGCTGGTAGTTGTCAATTCATTGTTCATTCCCAAATAAATGTGTAAGCCTAAGTGTGCAAAACATTTTGAAGATCCACCTCAAGATCAAGAGGTTCACAGGCTATGTGGGTGCAAATGACAGACCCAGGCTGAACATCTTTATTTCATGTTCTGTTAAAACTTTCTTACTTAAATTAAATATGGGTATCAGCTCTAGGCCCTGCTGGTCCTGACTCTGCTCCCTGGTGACTGTCTTTGAGGCCTTCCATCTTTCCTCCTGTTCCTCTCCTCTCCCTGGTTACTTTCCCCTGTCTGAATAGTATCCAGCCCTGTGGGACTCCACAGGACAGAGGCATCAGGTGGGAGGAAAAAATCCTGAATTCACTCTTTGCATCCTGCCTGTGATAAATAACTTAAACCAGCTAATGACTTTGCCAGCAAGCCTACAGCATTCTAAGGTGATCCAGTAATACCCCATGATCTACTATATCAAATGCCATGGAGAGATCGAGAAAACAAGAATAGACCATTCACCCTTATCTGCTGCTCCTTAAGGAGACTATTTTGTACCTTGACAAGTGCAGTCTGTATACTTTGCCTAGACCTAAATCCAGACTGAAAAGCTCAAAGATGTCACAGGTAGCAAGATGTGCCTCAAACTGTACAGCCACCATTTTCTCAATAACCTCCCCAGAAAGGGAAGGTTAGAGATGGGTCTGTAATTCACTAGACAATCCAGGTCCAATGAATTCTTTTGTAAGAGGGTTTCATAAGAGCCTCTTTCAAGGGCCCAGGAAAAACTCAAAAGGGAGCACCAGACTATCTTAGTGAATATTGGCCCAATGTACTCAACAAAGCTCACTAAGAAGCATGTTGAGCCTGGGTCCAGGTCACAGGATGTCAGCAGCAGCTTCTAGATAATCCTAACACCCATTGAATCAAACTTGCTCCAGATTTGAGGAAAGCCTCTGTTAAGCCAGGCCCAACAGCACACACTGACTGTGAGGCACCAGGGGAGATACCCAATCTGATAGAGTACACTTTGTCAGAGGAGAGTAGGATAAACTCTTCACATCTGGTAGATGGAAAAGCTCTAACCAGCTAGAGACAGATCAGGTGAAGAAGCATTTCCACAGTCTGGAGGAGTTGACCTGGTCTATTCTTGGCTGGGAAATCTCCTGGAAGAACTCTGCCTTTTACAGGAGATTATCTTTTGATGATCCTTATAATGGGATTTCAAAACTGATTTGTCCTCATCAGTCTGGGATCTCTGCCAGCGGAGCTCCAACATCTGACCTTTAGTCTTCAGCAGTTTGTCTGTCTATCTATCTCTCTAATTGTGTAGCTAGCTGTCTAGCTAGTTTTGTTGACAGTAAGGAGTACTAGACAATTCTGTGTATTTTCAGCCTTGTCCAGTGGAGGGATCACAGATGAAACCAACTGAAATGGATCCCGATTAAGCTGTTGATGGTATTTTAGTAAATGGGTGAAATTTGGCAAGGACAATGGGAAATCCCACACTCTTTCTGAGAAGTATTATGGGATCTTTAATGTCCACCTGAAAAACACCAGAAAAGGGCAGGAACCTTGGTTTAATGTCTCATCTGAGAGATGGCACCTAAAAGTGTAGCACCCCACTCATGCTGCACTACAGAGTCAGTATTGGATTTTAATCCTCAAGTTTCTGGTGTGGGTCTAGAACTCAACGCTTCCAGTCTTTGGACTTGGAGTTGAGTGTGCAACCTGCCTAGCCACTAACACTGTTAAGCCATTGACAGTATCTAAACACAGTATCTGTCTATCTTGCTTTATTAAATGGTGTGGAAAGTCAAGTCCACAACATGTTTTTCACCTCCTCGCTACTTTCCCAGCTTCATCTCTCTGTGCTGATAGGGTTGGAAGCATACAGGCCTCAAGGGAATGCAGTCTGTCTTGCTGGTGTTCTGGCTTCAAGTTAATTATACAACCTTTGAGCTAGCATGTGTCTCCTTACTGGTGAATCAACATCATCTGCTAACAGGTAGAAAGGTGTTGGCACACAGGCTGTGAATAAATTAGCCCCAGTTCTCCAAATCACGTGTGTGTGTGTGTGTGTGTGTGTGTGTGTGCTGCATGCAAGAATTTTAGTTCTAGTCAACCCTTGTTTCAATACTCTAGTTCATCCTCAGGTTTCATTATCATATTGGTTAGGTACAAGCAGAGTGTCTGACTATTCCAGTAGATTTGCAGCATCTAAAATAGTTTTGCTTGACTGTGGTGAAACTCAAACTTTGAATTGTGTACCAAAGCACAGATGGGATTTTATTTTCATAGATTCATGGTAAGCCTTTTGATATGGTTATTGTGTATTGCCACTGATTTATTATCTGTATTATCAATGTGTCCTCCCACTCGTCGGATTCAGCTTAAAACAAGCATCCCAAGCTCTGCTTGTTTACCTACTAAAATATGTTTTAAATAAATAAATACCATGGTTGTTGCCAGATGCAGTATGACACATGTCAAGGGCGAGGCAGAATTAACAATGGAGGCAATGAATGTCCACCAGATGATGGAACAGCACTGAAAAACAGCCAAGGGAAATGAATTCCCCAGGAGTAGCGAGGGAGGGGTGAGGGTGGAGGCACTGGAGGGTCAAGAGGTGAAACTTAAGCAAAGGAAAATACTAGGGAGGGAGGGCAGAGGGAAGATAAAAAGGAAAGGCCATACCAGTGAAAAGAAGGAGAAAGGATGGTCTTGTGATGGGAGGGCAAAGTAAGGGCAAGGAAGGACAAAGGAGTGGAGATACATGTGCGCCAATACAAGGAGATTAGGAAACAAAATTCCTGACCTTGAAGCTACCATTGCAGAGGTAGGCCTGGATCTGGTGATCATAACAGAATCATGGTGCACTGACAACCCCGACTGGGAGGTGGCCATTCAGGTTACACTATGTTCAGAAAGATAGGCAGGGACGGAAAGGGGTCAGAGATTTTACAAGTAGGGATGGTATTAAAGGCCATTGAAATATAAAGATACAATGGGAAGAAGGCAGGGATGGAGGTTCTTTTGTTGTCTAGAAGACAGGATCTGGGGCCTTTATACACATGGGGTTGGGAGGAATTAGGTTTTGAGGAGGTCATAGGCAAGACGTCAAAAAAAAAAGGTAAGTAATAATTATGCATAACATTAATCTGCCAGTTGGGAATGGAGCATCCAAGCCACACCTACAACTAGGAGGAGGATCATCCTAGACCCCTGCTAGAGGCGTTTCTCAGGCAGCTGGTTATAGATCCAACTAGAGATAGGGCAGTGGATTTGATACTTAAGAAAACAGGGACAGCATTGCAGACATCAGAATGGGTAGCCTAGATGGTACAAGCGATCATTGTACAGTGTGGTTTTACAGATGAGTTGGCCAGAGAAAAAACACTAGGATGAGAGTCCTGAACTTCAAGAGAGCAGATTTGAAAGAAATGGGAGACTGCCTTAGGAAATACCTTGAAGGGATAGCAGGGGTGGAGGTACAATGGAATAGAATAAAGGAGGAATAACTAAGTTAACCACCATCTGTGTGAAGGCAGTAAGCAATGTTATGAGGAGAAAAAGGCCAATGTAGTTCTCAAAGGAGGTAGTTAAGGTGGCAAGGGAGAAAAACAGCTTTCAGAAAATACAAGGAGACTCAAACAGAGTCAGACAAGGAGATATAGGTAGAGAAACAGGGAAGGGAGGCAGGAAGGAAAGTAAGGACTGCAAAGGTTCTAACTGAGGAAAGGCTCACCCAGGAGGTCATAAATAGGGATAAGACTTTCTTCAGGTATGTAAGCAAAAAGAAGAGGGCAAGGGGTGGTATACTCAAGACTTGGAGACCAGGAGGAAGGGGCTGGGCAGAGGGAGATCAAGAAAGAGCTAACATTTTAAACCAATACTTCTGCTCAGTTTCTACAGTGGGGGCTGGAGGTGGGCCATCATGCAAGTATATTTGCAGAAGGGAGAGGGAGCCAGGGGTTGGAAGCCCTTAATGAAAAAAGGCAATTGGGCCAGATGAGATCCACCTAAAGGGAATTTAAGGAACTGAGCATGATGTTAACTTCCTTTGCAACACTATTGCCACATCGCTACTTTGGCTACACTATTTAGCATGTCATTGGAGACAGGGTGGTTCAGAGGAACTGGTCCGCTGCACAAGAGTGGCATGAAGGAGGATGCCAGCAATTGCAGACCAGTCAGTCTCACATCAGTGGTGGGAAGTCACAGGGTAAACGACCATCAACAGCACAGCTTTAGGGGAGGTCATGTCACACAAATTTCAGATTTCTTTCACTGGGTAACTAGGGAGGTAGATCAGGGAGGGCAGTGGATTTGGCCTATCTGGACTTCAATAAGGCCTTTAACACTGTACCATGCAGGAGGCTGATAAATAAACTTAGCAGCCTAGGGTTGAGGGAGAAGGTAGAGAGCTGGGTAATTGGTGAAAAGATAGCAGAGGGTAGTGGTAAATGGCAGTTACTTAGAGGATGGGAGACTGACCAGTGGAGTAACACAGGGTTGCTACTGGACCTGACCTCTTCAATGTCATCACAAGTGACATTGCAGAGAAACTGGAGGAGCATTATGTCTCTTTGCAGATGATACAAAAATCTACAACAGGGTGACCATCAAGGAAGGGGTGGAGAGAATGCAAAGGGATCTGGGAAAACTAAAGGATTGGTCTAGGGAGGGAAGCTGGTTTTCAATGCCAAAACTGCAAAGTCATGTACTTAGGAAGAGGAAACCAGAGAGCTGCAAATAAGATAGGGGTTCTTACAGTTACCATGCAGAAAGAGACCTTGGGATGATCATATCTGATGCTCTCAAGGTGGTGAGGAGTGCAACAGGGCATTAGGCAAGGGAATCTGAATGCTTGGTATAGGGAGAGGATTCTCTAGCAGAAGGGAGGTGGTGTTTCCTATGTATCACTCTCTTGTGAGGCCCCACCTGGAGTACTGTGCCCAGTTCTGGAGGCCACACCTTTGCAAGAAAATCTACAGGGTAGAAGTAGTCAAGAGGAGGGCTGGTACAATGAACTCCCCAGCCATAACCTCCATTCCCAATTTAGGGCACTTTAAGACCACCCTAAAAAATGCTTTCTCTGTGTGTGCCAATGCCAGTGTAATTGCTGAATCCTTCTCTCCTGGCCCTCTTCAGAGCTACCTAGGCTGTAGTCAACAATGTCTTCTTCTAGACTACACCCCTACTCAGTTCCTGCTTACTGATCCACTGACTTCTCAAACAGACCCAAGTGCCAACTCCAGGGCTGCGCTGTCTATACCAACATGTACTAATCCTAACTGTTATTACTGCTGAATCTTTATTCAATGCATGGTACCACTACCCTTAGCCACCAACTGTATAGGACATCTTCATTACTGATCACTGTTTCTGCTATCTGACAATGCCCCTGACGCTGCACTTACTCTATAACTATATCAGTTGTATTTATGTCCATACCTAGCTACTACATGTATAGGTCAACGCCACCCTGGCTATTATATGTAAAATACCTTTGTTTAAGCCGTGATGTCTTACTGCTGTACTGTCTCCTTGTATGTATGATTATGTTTGACGTGGAGCCTTTGTGAATGAGTCTACGACTCAAAGGGTTGTAATTCCTATGATATGTTTAAATAAATAGATAAATAAATAAATAAAATGGTGTAGGAGTTGCATGAGAAGTCATATGAGAAGTAGCTGTGGAGCTCAAAATGTACTCCTTGAAGGAAAGGATAGTGAGAGGTGATATGGTTGAGACATGTAAGCACATGAGTAAGATTCAGGGATCCAGCGTGCCTTGACCAGGCCACAGACCCTCAATTTCTGGAACCTAAACAGTTTTCAGAAATCATCTATACTAAGGGATCCAGTGTGCCATGACCAGGCCACGGACCCCTCAATTTCTGGAACCTAAACAGTTTTCAGAAATCCTCTCTACTGCAAGTACTATCCCTGACTTTTGGATTTGGTACCAGTGGAAGCTGATTTCCAAGTGACCACACTATCTCCTGCTGAACACACCTCTAACTACAGTATCTCCTCTGTGTCTCTAGTTGAATTAATGTGCTAGGGTTTAATAATTTGTTTAATCCTTACAGTCATTTTAAGTTCTGAGTTGATATTAGAAGTGAATTTAGAGCTTTTTATTTATTTTTTTTACTATTCCATTAGCAGATTATATCCTCTCACCACTAGAGGGCTATATCTCTATCTCTTTATCTGTACTTAAGCCATGTGGGCTCTCTCTGCCTTTCTCTCCTCCTCCTCCTCCTTGCTCTGGCCCCGTCTTCTCTCTCCCTGGTCCTAGCCACCCCACCCCGCCACCCTCTACTCTGGTTTCCACTGCTACTACAAGGGAACTCTCCACTTCCACTGTGAGACTTGTGCTTGGTGCACCGTTTGGATATTCCTGGTTACTTAACCCGACCATTACTCTCAACAAGTGTGGCTACCTCGCTACACTGTACCACCTTGCAGTCCATATGGGACACCGCCTGGAACCTAGCAACTTCTACTCCAGGAAACAACAATCAAAACTATCTCTCAAAGAGCTGCGACTCTGCTGCTTAAAACTCCTACTCCTCCTCCTTCTCATCTCAGGCAGCGTCCATCCCAATCCTGGCCTAGAAGCTCAGGCCACACACAAACTCAGGTGCCCTTATCCCTTGCAACCATTAATATCTGCAGCCTACTACCAAAGCTGGATGCACCCAAGCCTTCATATGCCAACACAACCCTGACATCCTTGCAGTGGTGAAAACTTGGCTGACACCTAAATTTCCTGACTCAGCAGTAACAATACAGGGCTACAATGTCCACAGGCTGAACTGGATATCCAAAAGGCGGTGGTTCGCAACCTATATCAAAGACTCCCTGTCTTGGCACCCTGTAGCAACTCCATCACTTTCTGCCTCAGCCCAGATTCTGCCAATAAAAATCGTCCTAGGTCCCAACCATAAAGCCCTGACTATTGTCTCTGTATACATCCTGCCCAGGGACCCTAAACATGGATTCAACTTCGTCCTAAACTTTATCAATTCTCATCCTCCAAGCTGAACTTATTCTACTAGGGGATTTCAACATAAACTGGTTAGCATCGAGTGCAGTGCCTATAAAGACTCCATCTCAGCTGCTAACCTCATGCAAATGGTAAACTCCCTACTAGGATTAACTACAAGACTGGCACCAGTACCCTCTTAGATTGGGTCCTCACCACTCACCCCACAAGGATTTCTCGTATGACCATTCTCCCAGACTCACTCAGTGACCACTCCCCAGTCATGTGTGCATGGTCTAACAAATTCCTTAAGCCCTCCCAAAATTATTGCTAGCAGAGTCCTTCCTTGTGGAAAACTTCCACATCTCAAACAACACCTGCTTCTACAAGACTGGCTACACATCTATGAAGCAACAGATGTTAACTTGGCTCTTGATCACTCCATCTTAATTTTCAACAAAGCCTGCAGACCTCTTTGCCCCTGCTAAAAGGTGCAAAACAAAATCTCTCTCTAACCCATGGGTCACCTGGCTCTTCTCTCACAGTTGAAACTAAGGGATCACCTCTGGGCAGTTGCCAGGGCCACTGGCAAACAACTGGACATCCAAAATTACAAACAAGCATGAAATGCCTGCACACAAAAGCCATCACGGCTAATGAAATCCACCTATTACAAAGACACTCTCACCAATACATGGGGAAATGGTCGTGCTTTCTGGGACAATATCAAAGATGTCACAGGAAAGCAGCCAAAAAACCTCTCCAGCCATGTTAATGGTTGATGGATACTCAACCCTTGACCCCAAGGTGATCGTAAACATCTTTAACAAGGCTTTTCAGACCTTAGTGCTGTTCTACCCATGACTTTTCGAAAACAGAGCCTTCTCCCCAAATACCTCAGCCCCTCAGTCTAATCATCCCTCTTCGACTTCAGGAGGTAAGGCTGAATGAAGCTCACCCTATATTACTGCAGCTACTGTATCTCTAAATCTAGATCAGTAGCGACACCCTGGACCTTAAGCTTCTGTTGCTCACCCTCGATGAGGTAATTCATCTATTAACAAAATCCTAAACCTCTTTCTCAGCTGTTGAAAATTCCCAGACCTATGGAAAACAGCCACCGTGACACCCATCCATAAAAGTGGGGACAAGGCGATTCACTCAAATGATGCGCCCTATCTCCATACTGCCCCTACTCTAAGGCACTTGAGCCATCGTGGCTGATCAACTTACCCGACCACTTGGATAAATACAATATACCTTGTCCACAACAACACGGCTTCTGGAAGGTCACAGCACCACCACAGCCCTTCTTGAGTTCACTGGAGCTTTGCACAAATCCCTTTGATAGCGGCCTTCTCACTGGGGCGTTTTAGTCACGACCTCTCAAGGCCTTCGATACAATACACCATGGACTACTAATACCAACTACTGAATGCCGGACTATCACCTGTCTCTTCTCTGTGGTTTAAAAGCTACTTAGAAAACCGGTCACAGAGAGTAAAATTGTGGGCGCTCTTTCTAACACCCTGCCTGTTTGCTCGGGTGTCCCACAGAGATCCATACTGGGACCCCTCCTTTTTAGCCTTTTCTTAACTCATTCACACCACAAGAGCTCTTTGAGACTTCTGCCACTTGTGCCCTGTATACTCTTAACACTGCATCCTGGGCCTTTCTAAGCAAAATCAAGCCATAATCAGCATGCCACAAACAATGTGACTACCCTCTTGAACCGTAAGTGCTACACACAAAGTATGAGTGGCAAAGTTGTTAAGCACAGTGTTACCTTTCGAATGGTGCTATGCAGTCAGTTGTAATCAATTTAGTTTTTATTTTATACTAGATGAAATACCAAACAACTGATTTTTTCTGATTTCTTTCAAGGTGCTTAGGTGGCCATGAGAGACAAATGTCAGCCATGCACACCATACCTTAAACAAATGCAAATAACTCCTAAAGTATACGTACTAGACACAAAGTATCAGTGGCAAATTGTTCAGCACAAAATAACCTTTCTAATGGTGCTATGCAATCAATTGTAATCCATTTAGTTTTTATTTCATAGTAGCTGAAATACCAAAGAACTTTTCTTTTTCAGATTTATTCAAGGTGTAGGTGAGGCTTGAGAGACAAATGTTAGCCATGCACCATACCTTAAACAAATATGAATAACTCTAAAGTATACATGATAGACACAAAGTATCTGCAGCAAAATTGTTCAGAGCAAAATTACCTTTCTAACGGTGCTATGCATTCAATTCTAAGCAATTCAGGTTTGCTTAATAGTTAGGTAAAAACTGCTGACTTCCTCAGGCGTTTCTGGGTCTGAGTGAAAGTCAGTTGAGATGCGTCTACAGGTGTTATTGTCCTGGAGTGGCTTTGCTTTCAGACACCAGCTACAGGCGTCTCTAGGCCTGAATGAGTTAAACTCCTTCCCTTACCACTGCTCTGAGCAGATCATACTATATGCTGATGATGCTGTTGTATTCTCCACTCACAAAGATCCTGCAACTCTTCAACACAACCTTCAACTTGGTTTCAGTAATGTGAGACATGGTTTCTCAATCATAAACTGGTCCTCAATGACAAGAAAACCAAATCTATGCTCTTCTACAGCTCTCATAACCCACACAAGCTAGACCACTTGGCTATCTCCTCCACCTAGGGGAACACTCTAGATCAGCTGGGGTCCTTCAAATGCCTAGGGATACAGCTTGACCCTAATCTCTCTATGGACTTCATGTAGTTAATGTAGCTAGAGCTGCTAATACACGGCTTGGTCTCCTCTACAAACACAGACCACACCTCATGCCAGAAGCTTTGAAGGTTGCAGTCCTGAGCTCTGTGATCTCTGTAATAGATTATGGTCTTATCATTCATGGCTCGCCACAACCACAATCCTTAGATGCCTCTCAACTGCCTTAAATAAAGCATGTCAGCTCATCACTAGTGCTCACCATCTCACCCACACATGTGACCTGTACACTCAGACCGGCTGGCTCAACTATCCAAACACATAAAGTTTCTCACCTGCTCAATGGTGAAAAAATCTACCTTGGCCTTGCACCTCCTGGGGTCTCAACTGTTACAACACCGAATTAACAAATTGTGCCTTAGGAGATCCACGCTACAGCTTCTGAAAGTCCCCATTGTCACACTTCACAGGGACAACGCTCCTTTGCTTATCAAGCGCCACTCTGGTTCAATGGCCTCAGCCCAACCATCTTCTCTGCCCCAACTATTGGTATGTTTAAAACTAGGCTCCGGGACTATCTCACTACCAACAGCTCCTGTGACTGCCCAACTTAACCTTGTTTCTCCACTTCCCTTTCTGCTCTAGTTGTCCCCCCTCCCTCTCACTGGATTCTACCCTCACATCTTGGTATACCCAATGCTGCACTTTCACCCTCTCGCCACCCTTCCTACATTCCTTCTCCCCTACCCTCTTCCCTCTCCCTCGATTCTGGCACTTCTTATCTGTTGTCTATTTTCTCTGACAAATGCCTGGCTGCCTGTTACAATGCTACCCTTGAACTGTATTAATCTGTACTCTGTTTGCAATATCCACATTGTTGTAATGCCTGTCTTGATGTTCCCCATAATTTGTATTTCTCTGATGTGGAACCTTTGTAAAGAACCATGGCTCAAAGGTATTTGTAATCCTAGACTTGATAAATAAATAAATAAAATACTTCACAGGAGTCAGCAAGGTGCAGGAAGGGAGCCTCTTTACAAGAGGAGAACCAGCAGAACATCAGGGAATGCTATACAGCTTAGGGAGGGGAGTTTAAGAGGCATGTGATGAAATTTTTATTTATTTATTTATTTAAAATTTGGATTAATACCTTTGAGCCAAGAGGCTCTTTACAAAGGTTCTAAGTCAATTAAGTACATAATACAAGACAAGTGGTACAAACATGATGAAAATGAACACAGCTGCATGGTACATAGATATACATAACATAGGTAGTTACAGAAGTGGAATGCCTTAACAACAGCAACCCTCAACATGGAGCCCAATCTCTCACACTGAAGATCACTCTTGACCCAAACAGGATCCCACTGTTCCTCTCCACCACATACATCCCTCCTCGAAATCAGAAGACTGCTTTCCACTCTATCCTCACCCATCTCAGACACTCCTGACAGTGCTGATATCATTGCCCTTGGGGACTTTAATACAAACTGGCTAGCTGACACATCGCCCCATTAGGATGCTGCAGCCTCTCAAAACCTGTCCCAACTTGTGACCACTGCTACTAGAATCAACCAGAAGACTGGTACTGCCACCTCCTTGATTGAGTACTCACCAATGCACCACACAAAGCTACCCAGATCAGGGTACTACCCAAAGCCCTGAGTGACCACTCCCCAGTGCTCTGTCACTGGTCATATAGTAAAAAGCCCCCAAAACTATCCTCCAACATGCCTCAAACCTGGCAAACTTGGTGCCTTAGACAGTGCCTCCTCACTAGTGACTGGTCTCCCATCAAAACCACACTGAACATTGACTCTGCCTTCGACCATTTTCATTGATACTTTCAATGCTGCCTGTAACTGGTATGCACCCCTAACCAAATAAAGAGTTAAAGGGCTGACAAACCTTGGATATTACAAGCCCTGCTGAACAAATGTGTGAACATGACAATCTTTGGCACATTGTGCTGGATACTGGTAAACCTACTGATAGGCAGCACTACCAAAGCACATTAAAATGTACCTGGAGTATTGTAAGGCAAAGGCTGAGTACTACAAAACCTTGCTCACTGCCACATGGGGCTCAGGTGCTAAGTTCTGGGACTCCTCAAAGAGCTCAGTGGCAAAGCCTCCCTGCACCTCCCTCCCAAATCATGACCAATGGGTCTATCACACCAGACCCTGCCCTGATTGCAGATACATTTTAATGACTCCTTCTCCAACCTTACTGGTGTTCTTCCCCAGCTTCTTCTCCCCACCCCCAATGCCGCATTGCTCCCTCTCCACCCCCATTCCACTTTAAAACAATTTCTCAGTGTGAAGCTGCACCTCTTTACTCAAGGCCCTCAGCAAATCTTGTTTCAGCAGTGATATGCTAGACCTTAAACTGCTTAGACTCACCTTCAATGAAGTTCTCCTCCTCTCACCATGCTTCTGAACCACTCACTATTACTGGGCCAGTTTCCTCTAAATGGAAATCTGCCCTCATCACACCTATCCTTAAAGTGGTGACCGCACCCTACCTGGGAACTACTGCCCCATCTCAATCCTGCCTCCCTCTCTAAAACCTTGGAGAAAATTGTGGCCATCCAACTAACAGACTACCTCTCCAAATATAGCCTCCTGTGTCCTGAACAGCATGGCTTCTATATAACCAATTACCACCACAGTCCTCTTGGAATTTACAAATGCCCTCCACAATCTCTGGACACTGGCCCCACTGCTGGTGCTGTCTTCATAGACCTTTCTAAGGCATTTGATATGGTGCATCACACACTACTCCTGGATTCCCTCACACAGATAGGCCTGCCCTGAGACCACTGGCTGGTTTGCCAGCTACCTGTCTGAGAGAACCCAGACAGTCAGGATTGCCCATACCCTGTCCTCCCCCTTCCAAGTCAGGTCAGAGGTCCCACAGGGCTCTATTCCTGGCCCACTACTTTTCTCCCTGTTCCTCAACTCCCTGCCCAAGGCTGCTCTGGAAACTACTATTGTATGTGGATGATGCTATCCCCAACGCCTCACACTGCCTCATAGCCCTCTGCTCGGTGCTCCAGAAATCTTTCATGGAAGCTGAATCCTGGTTCGTTCAACATAGGAAAGTATTAAATAAAAATAAAAAATCCGTGATGTTTGCACACTCACAAAACAAGAACACAGGACAACCCTGCTCATACTGAAATCCATAAATGACCCCATTGAGCAAGTTACCTAGTTCAAATACCTTGGTATCACCCTAGACTCTGGGCTCACCTACCATGACCAGGTCCGAATACTGAGCACTGCTGTCAATGTGTATATTGGTCTACCTCACTGGTACAAGCACTGCCTTCCACCAGAAGCTCTCCACCTAGCTGTCTCTGCATCTATACTATCACTAATAGATTACAGAATCATCAGCTATGGGGCAGCCAACAATATGTACCTAAACAAAATTAGACTGGCCCTTAATAAGGCCTGTAGACTTGCTACAGACTGCATCAGACTCACATACCTGCACCCTTTATGCCTCAACAAACTGACTAAACTTTGGCGGGAGGCTCAGATATCAGGTCTGCCTTTTTGCTAAAAATAACAGCATGGCTACTCCCACCTGCCCTCCCCGCCTACTTCAGGCACCATTTTCCACCCGCCTCACTTGACAATCGGTGACAACCCACTTCAGGGTACCTCACTGCAAGACCATTTTGGGTCAAAGAACTTTAGATACCTGGCCCCTAACTGGCTCAACTCACTCCCAAACTCCTCCTCACAAAACCCAAACTTGGTCAGTTTAAGTCCCAACTAAGAGACCTAATCACTCATGAATCAGTCTGTGACTGCCCTTGAATCTGACCTTTCCAGCCCCCACCCCCATGACTATGGACTTAACTCTGGTCCAGCCACCCCTGGGCATGTCTATATTTTGACAACGGACACCTCAGTCTGGCCTAGGCCTGCAAATAACTACCAGGGCATGGCTGCACCACCACCACCCTGCAATGTATGTTTTGTAACCTACTACCATTTGCACTGTATACCTTTGTTTGGCAGCACTCTGTAACTCTGTCTTCAGCTGCTTTACTGTGTTATCTGTAACCATTTTGTATCCATTTGTAACCATTTTGTTTCCATTTCTGTAATTATTGTGTTAGTTGTTGCTATTGTCCCTGATGTCTCTGTTTTCAATGATGTGGAACCTTTGTAAAGGAATCTTTGACTCAAAGGTGTTATCCAATACACATCAATAAATAAATCCTCTTGTAAGAGTACACTGTGGTCATGAGCAATGAGAACACTTAGGTTGCTAAAGTGCCAGAGAAATTGATAGGTGCCAGCCTGAGTAGGCATTGTCAGGATAAGGGAGCGAGTGGAGGGAATAGGAGTATGGAGACAATGCAGGTAGTAAGGGTGGAGGGTAGTCAACCATGAATAGGTCTAGGGTCACAAATTCTTCACAGAAAGGGTGGTGAACACCTGAAACAGCCTACCAGAAGAGGTGGTTGGGGCAAAGACAGTGGGGCACTTCAAACATGCATGATATAGACACATGAGTATAATAAATAGAGATACGGGAGGAGGAAGAGACACCTGTGACCAAATAAAGTCCAGGGTGTAGTGTTAGGCAGTGAAAATGGAACATACTAGATGGGCCTATCAGTTCTTTCCTGCTGACACATGGTATGTTTCTATGCAGAAACAGACTCAGTGTACTTTCACTCTTTCTGACTACCTAGAATATGCAGCAAAATTTCCTCAAAACCACTTCTGAAGATTAAACTCACTAAACCTCAAAAACATGAACTTAAAAACAATGCCCCAAAAATCCTAGTCTACTTCTTTAGTAAATTCACTTATTTCCAAAGCACTGAATTCATTGAGTGTCTGGCAATCCTTTTGAACACTAATAACTGTGCCTGATTTTCTTTCTTGGCATTATTATTGACTTATCTCAACATCTGGACAGGTTTGGAAATTAAAGCTTTTCATTGACACCTACACAGAATCAATTATTTTCTCATGATGCAAGTTGCAGTCATAGCTGGTATCAGGCATTTGGCATCTTACACAGCTGGTGGTTCATGGAGATTTACTACACTAATCCTGTAGATACAGAACTAAATCACACTACAAGAAAAGTTGTTCCAAAATATAACACTGTTTACAAATGGAGTGCTATGAAACTATTTTTATAACATTTCTGTTACCTATTTAAATCAAAACTGATGTAACACCACATGTTTGCTGTTACCAAATGGCATTTTATTAAATGTCAAAGTTTTGAGAGACATTCAGAGAATTAATTATTTTCAGGCTCTGTATATTGCTTCTATTAGAACATCAACATCCTGTACTGGCAGTTCAACTGTCTGGTATTTGGATGTCAGCACAAAATAAATCAAAATTTAACATATCTAGGGGTTATTTTTCTTCAAAGTTATGCATAGAGGCTGAATGCAATAGTTTATTTTATAGTTTAACAATGAAGCCAATTCTTCACAAGTATTGATAACACACAGTAGAAGGGTAGGATTGCAATGAATAAGTATAATAAAAGCATTCTCTCCAAAAGCTGACTGGTGCTGCAGCCATTGGATAGAAATAAAAACAAACAGAGAAATAGCACACGTAATGAAAATGCTATCCAAGTCATTTTATTTCATGCAAAATGCCAGGTAAAAACACCCCAGTGCTTTGAGGTGCTGTACCTCTTCATGAATGAGCCCTAATGAAGAGGCAGAGTTCTTGAAGCAGTTGATATTTATCTAGCCTTTTGCATTTCTAAAGAATGAAACCATGTGGAAAATGTTTTCATTAAGTGGGCTAGTTCCCTGTGTCCATTTGGATTGCAGATAACCCTTTCTTGTGCCAGCTTCTCAATCATGAAGTACCCAAGTGCTGAAATGAGCTGATCAGAAAACTATAACATTGTCCAGTTGATATTCTTTCTTCATTTTGATGTTCTAAATTCTTTACTGTGCCTGTAAGGATGGGTGGGAATGTCATTACTACTGTAGCTAATACTGTACATTGCATGTTTTAGTTGATGTACTGAATTATTTCTAACTAGATACTCAGCACATATTGTGTAATACTTTTAAGTTCACTGCATTACCTCTTTATGCCTCTATTGCACTCAATCCATTCAGAACTTTGCAGTGAGTAGTTTCGTTTGTTTTGAATTGCAAAATCATTATACCATATATAGAGTTCCCTGGTCTAACTTGGCATAACAATGATACAATTAGCATAAGCCACAATGTTGAATCAAAACTCAATTCATGAACTGGAGGATGACATGTGTTTACAAACATATTGTCTACAGGACAGACATGCTTATTCATTACAGTATTGACCTCTCCTGAATTGAATGTTCACTAACGGGGACATTTAGTTGTTGTAAATAATCATGGAGACGTCTGGTTGTCTGAAGTTTTAGTATGTGGAAAGCTAGCACTAGTCAGATTTGGCACAAAGCTAACATGTTAGTGAACATTTTTATAAAGTATTATCTTTAAACTGGTTATTAATCTTTGGCATACTATATGTTGCAAATCACACATTTTTCTAATAAAATTCTCAAACACAGAAATAGAAAAAGTACAATTTCATGGGGCAGAAAATAAAACTGTTTAACAAATAGAATTTCCAAAGATTCAGCACTCCTAGGTTTGAGCTGAAAAACACATCTACTGCAAGGCCTAATCAGTTTAAGTTAAGCATTAAAGAGGATTGCTGATTGTTATATTGGATCCTCTTATATGGAAGTAACTGGTAAATGGTTTCAACCTGTGATTTCTGATTGTTACAACGTGAATGTCATTTAGTAGGCTGATTTTCAAAGATACTAAGTTAGTTGTACTATGCTTGAACATACTGTAGCATAGAAAATACAAAATGAAATGTGCAGATATAGTTTAGTTTAAGATGTTTAGGCCATTTAATGCTGGCTCAGTCAGATTTTTATAAAATAATATAGGTACAAGTGCAATTTTGTTTTGCAAAAGAACAAAACAGATTGAACTTTCACTGTTCAACCAATCTCTGGTCCCAATCAAACAATAGGGCAAAATTACAAACTAAACCTTGACTTGAAGCAAGATGGCTTGCACTCAGTGGTGGTTAAGGATGTCACACAATTGCTTGAACAGCCTCTGGCAGATCCATTTAATAGCTCCCTGGAGACATGTGAAGGCCACTTGACCAGAATGCAGCTGACATAGTGCCCCTTCATGGGAGTGGAGGGAGGAAACAGGAAATTATATGCCTGTCAGTCTAACCTCAGTTGCAGTCAAACTTTGGCATTTACATTAAAGGGACACTGTCAACCTCCTTCTGCTTCAAAGTGTCCATAGTTTAAAAACAAATGTTATGATTGCTCACATTCTGTAGAGACTGCTGATGTAGCTGGTTGTTTGATTCTGGTTCTTTTATCTTTTAAAAGTAAAAACAGACTGCTCAGAATATGGGTGTTACCACACCAAAACATGTTTGTTTACGTTCCTTGATCGGCTTCCACTGCATCTTTCCTGGACTTACAGTCACAACCAAAGACATGGTCAGATATTTCCTGAAATTTCTGTGATATTTCTAGAGAAATCTCCTGCTTTCTGGATTTCCACAGTGGTGGAAGCAGAGAGAGACTCTTCAGAAATTTCACAAAATATCTGGAAATATCTGACCCTGTCTGTGGCTACTACTGTAGAAACACCCCCAACACAGTCTAGCCACTCATTATGCAGTGGGAGCAAATGAGACTATTGCATCAAGAGTAGCTGTGCTATTTAGGGTGTTTCTAATGTTCTGAAATACGCAGTAAGAATAGATCCAGGATTTAAAACAAAGCAATGTTGGTTACAACTATACATTATTATGGATTTCAGTTCAAATAAGCAAGAGGCAGGTAAAACAACTGTTTGCAAAAATAATTTTAGAAAAGTAAATCATAAATTTTGTGTTTTTAACTAGAAATAATGTAATGCAAAATGGTTGACTGTGTCTCTTTAAAGAAAGATTAATGACGCTTCTTGAGGCAAGAGGACTACAAGATAACAGACAACATTGGTTTGTTTCAGGAAAATCATATCAGACAAACCTGATTGCTTTCTTCATCTACAGTACATGGCAAAGTCTATTGATAAGGGTCAGATTGAACACATACTGCACCAGAACTTTATCAAAGATTTTACTCAGCCCCAAACAAGAGACTAGTTAAGAAAGTGGATGACATAGGGGTTGGGGATAAGCTAGCACAGAGAATCAAGAACTTGGTGGGATAAAGGATGCAAATAGTCAGTATAGAAGAGTGATATTTGGCAATGAGGAGGAAACAAGCAGGGTACTGCAGGGGATGGTCCTTGAACTGGTATTTTATTATTAATTATCAGCAACATAGTGGAGTGAATACAGAGCAAAATCAGTTTCTTTACTGATGACACTAAGCTCCTGTAGAAGTGAACAGTGGAGAAGATATTTGGGAAATGAAAGGATCTGAGGAGGTTGGAGATGTGGTCAGGGTCTGACAACTTGGGTCCAATGCAAAAGTATAAGGTCATGCATGTAGGTAACAAAAATCCACAAGCTGAGTACAAGATGGCATGATGGGGTGGAACAGACGGGATCTGTACGACTGCCCGACATGACTCTGCCCATCAGTCCCTCCCCAGCAACTATTTCCCATCAAGGTCAATTGACCGACATTATTTTGCCAGCTACTAACACACAGGGACTGCAGTAACTAGGGTAGATTCCGGTGCCAGAAGTCACAGAGGAAGGAGCAGCTAGTAACACACAGGGACTGCAGTAACCTAAAATTAATTCAGAAGGTGATCAATGTGTGTTAAAATAGGGGAATGCATGGACAACCTGGGTAATGTGTGGAAATTAATAAACATAAATAGTGCACTTACCATCTCCACCACATCCCCATTTTCACCACGTTGCGGGTTACAAACAAGCAGTAACCTGCGTATGGGATGAGCCATCAGTGAATTCTGTGCTGTAAGGCTCTGCAGATTTCAAGTGAGCAATCACCAGATGGTGAAAATAGAAATGAAGGCTAAGACAAAAACTTTCACAATTGCAGAATGGTTGGATGGTAATGCAAGTAATTTCAGCAGCTGTCACTGGTGGAGAGGGGCACACTAAGCAACTCTGATTTTGATCTACGTAATCTGCCCTATGCATTTTGTAGGGTAGAAATAAAACTATGGAAACCCTGTCCTGAAAACTTTTGAAGGTGTCAAATAAATGCTCATTCCCCTGCACACCAAATTGCTGTTCCTTAGTAAAGGTGTAAACACGGTGGTTGGGAATTTAACCATCGGTAAATTGTACTGAGTGGGATAACATCAGTCGAGCCAGGAGTCGGGAAGAAGTGCATTGGTAAAACGATGTCGGGCAATTGTACCAGACCCAGAACAGAGAGAAGAAGAAAGGGATCCGGGGTAATTATTTCTGAAATCTTAAAATCATCTGCACAATGCAATAAGGCAATGAGGAAGGCGAATAAGATACTGGGGTGCATAGGCAAGGATTTAGTAGCAGAAAAACAGAGGTGATACAGTCCCTGTACAGATCATTAATAAGACTACACCTGAATAGTGCATGCAGTGCCAGAGCCCATACCTTATTTATTTATTAAATTTTGGTGACGGGTAGGCCCACTGAGCCCTGAAGGTCCCTTTTTCCAGGAAGCGACCAGGGGATAACAATACAAGTTATAAGAATGAACAAGGACATAAGGAACATTTGAGGCATTGTGAGTTACATCATGAGGTGGTTACAGTAAAGAAAAATAGTGGATACAGGCATGGTAAAAGAAAAGCAGTGGATACAGGCATGGCTTACAGGCACGGTAAAGAAAAGCAGTGGATGAAGGCATGGGTACAGGCATGGTTATCATCATGACATGTAAGCAATTGGTAGTACTTTGCATATAGTTTATTCAGGGGTTACGTGTGCCCCTGGCGAGCAGTCTGTATAAGGTAGGTAGCAGGAAGGTTAAGCCAGGAGGCGGGAGTTGGAGAGGAGAGTACCTTGGGAGCTTTAAGTGCCATGACAGTGGCATGCGCTTGAGGTCAGCCAATGGGACTTAAGCCTGGTGCGGAAGTTCATGAGTGAGGAGGAGGCCTGGACCTGGGAGGGGAGCTTCCATTGGCAGGCTGCTTGGGAGGAAAACGATCTTCCATGGCGTTTTCCTTACCCTAGGGACTTCTAATAGCGTTCTATCTGAAGTCCTTAAGTTCCTTGGGTTGTGTTTGAGGGTTATGGTCCTGGCAATGCTTGGCAGAGCATGGGGTTTGAGAAGCTTGTAGGCTGGACAAGCAAGGGGTGTTGGAGGTGGGTGACCAATGTGGGCCAACGAAGATTGGTTAAAGTGTCACAGTGGTGACGTCTCGGTGGTCTAAGGTTGCAAACGAGCTATTTTATTATATATGGTTTGCATCCTGGTAATCTCTTGTTTAGCCATGCCCTGTATAATAGGGGCCGCAAAGGTCAGGTTGGGTAGAAGGATGCTGGTAGCTATGGAGAGCCTGGCTCAGGGATGAGTTGGTCCCTGAATGAGTGCAGGTGCCAAGTTTACGATGTAGGGTCCTGGTGACCTGGTCCACGTGTTCCTTGTATGTGATATTCTGATCCAATGTGAGCCTAAGTATTTAAGGGAGGGACTACATTAATGGCTTTACCAGAGAGTGAGGTTAAGGAGAAGGATGAGGACCTGTCAAATCCCAGGATCTTGGCCCGAATAGCATTGCCTTGGTCTTGTCAGCATTTAGTACCATTCTGTTCTTACATAGCCAAGTCTCTAGTGAAGTGAGATCCTTTTGGAGTAGAGGCCTAGGGCAACCATGTCACGAGGGTCGGAAGATGACAGTATCATCAGCGTACTGCACAACCGAGCTTCCCTGCAGTGGGTATGCAGATCATTGGTAAACAAGAAAACAGGAGGGGCCTAGAATTGAGCCCTGAGGTACACCCTGTTTTAGGGGTAGTGGGTCAGACATGGTCCCTTTCCATGAGACCCTCTGTGCCCTGCCTGATAAGTAGCTCTAAACCACTTCAGGGCATGATTGTCTAGGCCTATATTTTGCAGTTCTGTAGCACCAAGTTGTAGTCGATGAGGTGAACACCTTGGATAAGTCTATAAAGACTGCACCAGTGGGTATCCTTTGTCCATTGCCCTGAGAACTTCATCCATGAAGTTAATGAGGGCAGTGTCAGTACCATGGTTTGTTCTAAATCCATGTTGAAGGGGGCAAGGAGCTGATGAGCCTCCAGGTAGTCCCTGAGTTGATTGTAGATGACTTTTCTTGCACCTTAGCAAGTGAGCAGAGGAGGAAGATGGGCCTGTAGTTGTTGAGTTTTTCCTAAACCAGCCTTTGTGTAATAGGACAACATTGGCATGTTTCCATGGGTCAGGGACTGCTCCTTCCCTCAGTGATTGATTGAGGAGCATGGTTATAGGCCAGGCTAAGGAGGTAGCTCCTGCCTTGAGTAGCCGAGGGTTGATACCGTCAGGTCCCCTGACCCTTTCGGTTTCAGGTTCCTTGGAGGTTTAGTACTTCAGTGCATTTAGCCAGTCTCAGGTGAAATGGGTGTCTTTCCACGTGAGGTGGTTCATCTGAGGTAGGGGAGAGCCTGGGAGACAGGCAGGTCTTGTAGGCCTTGAGGTCTGAGAAGTGCCTGTTAAGGGCAGCCGATATTTGAGAAGGGTCAGTTGTGAGCTGACCGTTAATCTCCATGGGACAGGACTCAGGCTTTTTGCTGTCCTTGATCAGGTCATTGATATGATTCCAGAATTGCTTGGGGTTGCCCAGGCTGGTTTTCTGGAGGTGTGTTAAGTAATCTTTCTTAGCAAGTTTTATGGCTCTCTTGGCTTTGTTCCTCAGGGCTTTGTATTCAGCGAGATCTGCCGGGAGGGAGGAGAGCCTAAACTTTTCCAGGCTTTCTCCTGAGTAGCCATTAGTGCTTTGAGGGAGGAAAGATCCACTTGAGCAGCTTCCTTTAGCCCTCATTCTCTTCATTGGAGCAAAGAGGTTGGCCGCTGTGGTTAGTTCATCCTGGAAGTATTGCACAGACTCAGTAAAAGTAGGAGAAGATTTATGGGGTTCCAGTCCAGACTACCTAGGTATCGATTGTATTGTAGTTCAGAGAACTTGGAGAAGTCACAGGCGGAGAGAATTCTAGGTTGGACCTTGGGTGGTTTGTTTTCCATATACAGAAGATTGGGAATGGTCACCAGGAGTCTGCCATTGTGCCCGCACTCTGTATATTAGTGGGGTTAGACACCAGAGCCCAGTCAAGAGTGGTGTGGTTCCCAGTTTTGTAATTAAGTCTGGTTGTGTGATTTCCTTGGCTAAAGGTACCTTAAGAAGAAGCCCAATAAGAGTTTCAAGCAAAGCATACAAGGTAATGAACACTTACCAGAGTCAAGAACCTGATGTAGATCAGTTGGTAGTATGGGTTCAGTTGGTAGCATGGGTCATTTGGTAGTATGTTTGAGTAGAGTAGGCAGGAAACAACAGGTGAATAGTGACCCACTCAGAGATCTGACTGTAAGGCATGGAGGCCTGGCTTCCTAAGAGAGAGAGAACAGCCAAGGGGAGACAGGACACTTATGGGATGGCCACCTGCTCCATCCAACAGTGGAAACCAACCTAAGTGACCTAGGGATTATTGCCTAAAGCTAACTAAATAATATGATCTGTGTCATGGAGGAGAGAAAAAACACTTTGAGGAGGAAATATCTGGGATCCAAGGCCCAGGTCACCTTCCTCTAGGTTTGGGATGTTTTTGATTAGTGATGGCTCTGCTGCTGCAATTTGAAAACTCAATTAAAGGGGTGGAAAATATTCCAATTGGGAAGAAAGTTCTCCTCTATCCCTCTAAGAGGAACACCATGAAGAGTTGCAAGGCTAACTCTGCAACACTAATCCTCAAAGGTGAGAGGAGGAGGAGAAGAGTGATGACTGCTGAGGTGCTCAGCTGGCCTACTGATCTAAAAACAAACCAGGGGAACCAGAGGCAGTCATAGGGAGAATGGCTTTGAATGGTGCTTCTGAACCCACTCAGGCAGCTAAAGGGGCCCTTCATGACAGCCCCACCCTTCACTGCTGAAGTCTTAAAGGTGAGAGATGCCATCAGTATGGTTGACAACTGAAGGTCCACCCAGAGCAAGAACATTCCCAGATATGGGCCAAGTGAGAAGGACTTCACCCCAAACTTCACATGCTCAAGATGCAATTCAGGGTGCAGAGTGAGCCGCCGGCTGCAGGGTAAGCCGGCACCATAGTAACTAATGGTCAAGGTTGGCATGCCTCTGCAGAGAGCTTAAAAGAGTGCTTGAGTGTGAAGACCATCACATAGGTCAGACATGTTTTATAGCAAGCAAGTAGCAGAAAACTTCCATGCAAGCAATGATTGGACCTGTACTTAGGTCTGTAAGGCAGAGTAAGCAACGCACGTAGGTCAAAGAAGCAGCAATTCACATAACTTTGCAGGGAGGTAAGCCAACCAGTCCCATTAAGGAAGCCAGTTACAGGTGACATAAATACCGGAGGATTTTTGCGGTGAGTTAGATTCAAACATGAGGAATTTGGACCATGTGGGGCCATGACTTCACCACAATCCCAGTCCCCACTTTAGGAAAAACAAAGAAGCAACAGTAAAGCACTGTGACCCACATGCAGATTTTAAAACTAGTTTTGAGCAAGAGCTGTAGCTGTGCTGACCTCCAGATTATAATGAAGCAGTATATAAAGTAATGAGTCGTGTCGAGCAGCACATAGTTATAGCTTCTAGGAGCAGCCAAGCTAAACAAACAGTGGAACTGCAGCGAGAGGCAATGTACTGAAACAACAGCTAGGATTGCTTGGAACAGTTGCATGAAAGCAGGTTTGAATGCCATAGGCTAGTTTTGCAGTGTGAGCCTGCAAAGGTTCAAACAATTAAGGTGGAAAAGCACTGAGGCAGCAAGCAGGGAAGCAGGAACTGAGCTGAAACAAACAGATTACAATTGCATTTGCACTGAAAGTTTGCTGAAAGCTAGTGAGCAAATGGGAGACAAATAGCACCAGTATAGGATTAGCATGATACAAACAAGTGAACAGGAAGCTAGAAAACCAGAAATCCCCCAAAAGGAAAATGTAAATAAAATTCAAACATGGGGACAGGAACAAGCATCACAAAGAAGCACGCAGCATCTGGAACCAAGCAATACTAACCAAAAGCAGGAGAACACAAAACAAAAGCCCAGCAGGAACCGAGCAGCCCACAACACAGAAACATGGGGGCAAGGCCCAGCAGGCTCCAGAGGAAAAGACAGACTGACAGAGCCTCTGGCTGCAAGGAAAAATGCCTGTGTGTGAGGAGGAGAGCAGCACTTAAATAGGCTAGAAGGGGTGGCCAGTTGCACCGCCTCTTGAACTACAGGCTGTAGCCTTCCAAAAGATCTATGAGTAGTGATAACAAACAATCTGAGACAAGAAATGCAGTGCAATGAGCTAGCAAAAATAAATTAACAAAATCATGGGCTGTATTGTGGGAAAACAACTAGCAGAGATAGGGATGTCATCATGGCCCTTTCCAAAGCATTTAAGAAAGCACATTTGGGGTATTGTAGGCTGCTCAGGACACCAGTCTACAGGAAAGAGATCAGGAAAATAGGGAATTCAACACAGAGCAATGAAAATGATCAAAGAACTTAAAGGAAAAACATGACTACAGAATGGAAGAATTAGGGTTATACTCATTGGAACAATGTCGATTAAGAGGGATATGTTATTTATCATACTACTAGAAATAAGGATTTGTGGGAGTGTTTGGGGCTGGAATACAAAGAGGATTCATCTAATAGAAGAAGTCATAATAAACAAAGGAGTGAGATGTAAACAGCTTAAAGAGAAAGCTAGCTTTCACAAAGAGTGATTAAAGTTTAGAACAATCTACCAAGAAATAAAACTGAAAGCTTAGTCATTAGAAATTTTTAAAACACAATTTGACATTTCCTAAGGAATTCGAGCATACCAGGATATAACCATTGAGTAAGTAGCAAGCAAATAAATTAGGCAAATTGTCTTTTTGCACATATTACCAACAGTATGAGACCTATGAGGCATATATACCACTCCTGTCAACCATAGAACCTGCTTCATGTTAAGAATTACAGGTGGCTACTTTTTTCTGTTTTCTCATTTTCTTTTTCTTTCACAATTTGAACTGCAAACTTGTGCTGTTTATCCTGTCCTCCAGGCTGCCATTCTCATACAGGTATTTGTCACTTGCAATGCCACCTGAATCATTTCATGCCTTTTGTATTCTTCTAGGTCATACCTGAAAATAGGCATTCATATGCATATTGTACCCTACCGTACACAAAACAAATAAAATAAATAAACAAAATTAATCAATATTATTACAGAGTATAAAGTTAAATAAATTAACAACAAGTAAAACAAACATGGCACCATTTCACTGGTGACCTTTCCAAATATTCTCATTTTTGTTTCATTCATAGCTACGGCTGTCTCATAACCTTAGTTTTGATGGGCAGCCACCATCAGGAACAATAAAGGAGAATGAGGAGGAGAAGAAGACAGTATAAATTGAGATACTGTAGAAATCAGGGATAAATGGACAAGTGAAGTATGGGTATAGAAGAAAGGCAGGGGTGTAAACGGACCTAGGGGTGGTCAGCCCTGGTAAGCACGGGGAAAAGGATGTTTTTGCAGCAGACTTGGGAAAATGTAGGCTAAGGCAGAACAGGGATAGTACAAATTATGAGGTTCTAAATGTTATAGTGTTGGGAAAACTCCTTATTTCCCTATCTAGGGCAGGGCACCACAGTGCCACATGCAGCTCTGATTTTAAGAATTGAGTGAGGTCCCTTTCACTTACAGTACAGCTGCTAAAGCAGTTATACTGCAAGTGAAAGGGGCTTGCTGTATACACTGAACTGAGCAATTCAACCTTTGCTGATTTGAGATGCCCATGATGCAAAATCCTCAGGTGATCACACAGCTCTAAATCTAACAACCTCTTTTCTGCCTAAGGCTAATGTTTTAGCAGATTATCACAGTTCATTGATGTGTTCAATAAATTTTCTTGTTCCTCTTATTTTTGCTTTTGTAAATTAGCGTTAATTTTCTTGGATAACTGAAATTAAGATTGCTGACAAAAGACTAGGTGGAACTAATCATACTACCCATAGATAATCAACTATATTATTTGAAATAAGTAAAATTAATAAATGATATTTATCATCTACTATTCAACAAAATAACAGTTATAGGTTTCATTGAACCTCCTGGTTCGATTGTCATAGTATTGAAAGTTTAAATAGTACTGATTGCTATATTTCTAGATTATATCCATCTCTCAGTCAGTCACTTTTAACTGATATTTTTGCAAACAAGTTTCAATCTTCACACTGAGGTATAACTTATACTTTTCTCTGTTATCTTTTTTTCAGTTTAATAAATTAATTTAGGGGTTGTAAATCAGATATTTGTTTGGCCAAATGGAAAGCAGACACTTTTATAGAAATGAAGTTAATATCACTTGTATCTTTTATTAGATATACCTGTGAAAATAAAATGTTTTTATGTATTGCATACACTGCTGTTAGTCTACAATAATTTATATATTTTCTCATGTATTTGTACAATGTGTGGATACTAATGGGGGAGTTATTGTGAAAGGAACCAAATGTGTTGATTTAAAATATATATTCAGGTCTGAATTTCTAAAGATCATTTTAACATGGACCAGTTACTTCTTCTGTCCTCTTATTTATAGTAAGTTTCAGACAGTTTTCATTTTAAAAGAGTTTGTGTACCTTAAACTACAAAATCATATAAATTGTTTTACATACCCTTAGTGGAGAAGCACTGAAAAGATATGTTGTCTTGTTACTCTTTTCCATTTTTTAGTTATTTTAAAACAAGAAACGATACATTGTAGTGCTGTTTCCTTTAGTTTGCTTCATGTCTATTCTTTTTATGTTTTGAGCCAATAAGCAATTGTGTATAGATTCAACCCATTACTTGACAAATTTATTTCAGTGATCCCAAACGATAACCAGTGACTGATTAAGAACAGTGACACAGCTAAGAAGCAGGCAGGTATGTTCCCCTGCAAAATTATGATAAAATATATAATTTGTAATATTATTCTGGCTCCTTTCAAGTTTGATTGATATGCATGTTGCAATATTTTGTGTTTTTCTGCCCATTTCTTTCTGAAGAAGGGACACTTTAGTCCCGAAACGTTAACATGAATTAAGAAAATATATTTTATGGGAGCACAACAATAAAATGATTGCAGAAGAACTTCGAAAATAAAAATTAAAAATCTATGGGAACAAGCAAAAAGTCTCAAGACTGAACTATTTGCTAAGGGTAGAGCTCTTCTTACACCATTTGCTTTGAACACTGTGGGCTGGATATTCAAACTGCACCATTCTGTGGCGCAAACCCTTGTGCTGCTCAAAATAGTTGCTGGGGTGTGGCGAGGCGATATTCAACGGAGTTACGCTATTGAGCAACCTTTAAATATCACCCCCGCCACAGCCACTGTGCATGGTGCAGTGGAACTTGCGCCACCGCAAGTGGTCAGAGTGGAGCAATCAAGATGCGTGGCGCAAGTTCCATTGCACCATGCGCAAATTCCGATATTCAAAAGGTGACATGCAGATGGGGCCATAATATATGAGTTGCAGGGGCCATTTGCATCTACTTGTAGCCCCATTTGCATGCCATTGGCATGCAGGTGCGATTCCTGACGACTTCGCCTGGCGCCTGCCAGGCAGCAGCCATCGGGGACCGATGCCCCTGCAGCCAGATCGCTGGCATAACTGTAGAAATCCTCACCTCTGACTGGCCCAATCGGGTCATAACTGTTGAAACTCTCCTCCGACTGGGTCCGATCGCGGGCATAACTGTTGAAACTCCACCCCCAACTGGCCGGATCACAGGCATAACTGTTGAAACTTCCCGACTGGCCCGATTATGGCATAACTGTTGTAATCCCCCCCCACTAGCCCGATCACGGGCAGAACAGAGTTCAACCCCCAAGAACAATATCCCTGGTGTTCCAGTGGACCATGAAGCCTGATCACAGGCATTAGAGTCTACCCTCCAAGGTCCAAGTAGCCTGGTGATCTAGTGGCCCCCACCCCACCACCCATAAGCCCCACTCACCCTGCTCCCCATCAGCCGGCAGGCAGCACCCCACCTCACCTGCCACCCCACTGTTCATCGATCGACTGTAGTAGCTGCATGCCCATTGGTTCAGAGAGAGTTATGAGTACGGTAAGCTCATTAAGGCAGTCCAGATAGGTGAAGAATGAATTCATTAACCTCATCTGGACCGCCTTGTATGGTATGGGCTGCACACCCTTTGGCTCTTGCCTGAATCAATGGGCGCAGCCCTTTCGAGCAGTCAGTCGGCAGGCGGCGGGGCGGCAGGCGGTGGGGTGCTGCCGCCCACTGGCTGATGGGGGAGCGTGGTAGGCTTCGTGGGTGGTGGGTGGGGCCACTAGATCACCAGGCTACTTGGACCTTGGGGATGGACCCTAATGCCCGTGGATTGGGCTTCGTGGTCCACTGGACCATCAGGATATTGTTCTGGTGGGTTTGAACTCTCAGCCTGCGTGATCGGGCTAGTGGGGAGGGGAGATTTCAACAGTTATGCCCATGATTGGGCCAGTCGGGGTGTGGGGGATTTTGTTATGCCCGCGATCGGGCCAGTCGGGTGGAGGGGATTTCTACAGTTATGTCCGCGACCGGGCCAGTCAGGGGAGAGGGTTACTATTATGCCCGCGATTGGGCTGCAGGGGGACAAGGAGTTGACACCCACAGGTGGCAGCCGCTGTGTTGCACCCTGAAATGCAGCAGCTCACCTGTGGGTGGCCCTCTACTTACCTCCTTTTTTTGCTCAAAGTTGTGCAGGCACAGGTTGGGGTTGTGCCTGCACAACCTGCACAGCCCGCTGAATATCGTGGCTGTGCAGTTTATGCATGGTTCCTCCTCCGGTTGAGCATGCCTTCATTAGCATTGCACTGTTGCTCAGCATTACTTGGGGGCACAACTGCCTCCTGCTGAATATGGCAGAATGGTGCAATTTTGGACTTACGCAGGCGCAACCCTATTGTGCATGGCGCAACCCTTTGAATATCCATCCCTGTGACTATATCTCACCTCCCATGGCCAAGAGTCCTAGATCCCCATGGACCCCCATGTTGGGGCGGGGGAACATATCCAGAATGCCCCCAAACCAGAGTGGCAGAGTGGGTCATAGAACCATGGGCAGGGCTTACTTAGCCCATTTCCCATGTTATTCCATATTTTCTGGTCCCTCCTTCCTTAGCAGGGATGCACATGTCAGCATGAGCATGTGGATGCATACATACTCTGCAGCTCCCTTCCTTCCTTTGCCACTGCCACTGCCACTGTCAGATGCGTCTTTACCACCAGGTCTCCACTTGATGGCAGTCACATGGTGGAACCAGCAACCTCCCTCCCTTCCCAGAAGAGAAGAGCATCTTGTGGATGCTCTATTCCTCCCAGCTGGTTCCGCAACCCTGACATCACCATAAATCCTGGTCTTGGTGTGGCATGTGGTAGCTACTGCTGCACCACTATGCTGGCTCTAGTACATCAATTCTAAAGGCAAGAAACATCTTACTCTGCTATAGAAACATAACACAATATTACATATTAGTGCTGCAATCAAATTCTCCACTGGAAAATGATTTTCACACCAAACCAAATGTTTTGCAGTTTTTGATCTGATATGAACAATTTATGAGAAATGTCCCTGATTATGATAATTTGTCCCCGATTTTTAAGCCTTGTCCCCGATTTCAGATGCAGGAAGCTGACAGGTATGCCTTGACCCCAACCATCCCATATCCTCTTGCAATGTGTTTGATGATTTAGTAACATAAGAATTTACCTGCTTAGAGAGACTGATAAAATTTGGTTTCCTTTGAATTTCTTTTCAATTTCTGTTACAGGTTGGAATCTGGTAAACTGTTAATATGAAAGGCCCATTTTCTGCTGGGAGATCAAATTTGTATTCAGTAGGTTTTAACCAGCTCCCTCATAGAACCATATTCAGAGTCCAAATGATTTAGTAAGCTGACAATTCTTACAGTACTGTCTTTAACCATATTCTTACGTATTTAAACCTTTCTGAAAAAGCAGGTATCTAATTTAATAGGTACATTCATGAATGTAATGTGCTAGCAATTGTGGCTCACTGGCTGCCCATTATACTGTTTCAGAATGTCAGTTTTTATTTCCGTTTTGGCACATCATATGTGAGTAACCCATCTAAGATAAAAAGTATTTGCAGTCCTCAACGGACCTCATAGTACTTGTAAAACATTATAGTGCATACCATGGGAACAGTCTGTGATGACATGGACAGAAAGTGTGAGGTTAAGTGGGGACATTCAGATGCTTTTAAAGGACTCAGTGAAGTAAGTACTGCATCCTCTGAAAAATTAGATCAATAAAAGAGAAAGAAACAAAACCTGCAGTATAAAGCATTGAACCTTAGCATAATTGTTGTAACTTTGCAGTGTCAGTGGCGCAGGCAGGCACTCTTGCCTCTGAGGACAAAAGATTGGAAGGCTGTGGTTCTATCCCCACTCCCGCCACTTGGTTAAATCTAATACTGACACTATAGTGCAGTATGAGGGGTGCCCCACCCCTGAGGTGCCATCTCAGATGAGACCTTAAGCCAAGGTCCCGCCAGCCTGTTCTAGTGGTACAGTAGTTCAGGTGGATGTTAAAGATCCCATGGCACTTCTAGAAAGTGTAGGGGATTTTTATTAAAACAATTAAAACAAAACATAATACAACATGTTGTGTTCACATGAAAATCATATGCAAGGCATAAATGAAAATCAAATCAAATAAGTGCTACCTCCTATCACTTCAAACCCCTCCCCTATTTGGGAGCAGGGGATTTTTATTAAATCTTCAAATCAATATTTACTAGCATGTTATCCACACAACAAGAACAGTACATCGATCAAAAATGGAAATATAACTATTTAAATGAGCAATGCAAGCATGCAGTCTAAGATTTGAGCATATTAAGTGAAAGATAAAATTAAATCCAGAACAAGACGATACTCCTTTCCTTCCCTTCCCCAATCCTCATCAAAACAGTTGGGGAATGTTCTTTACATCATTCAATATATAGTAATATAAGCATATTTGGAATTGTGTCACATAAAGGTAAGTCAGAAAGATACCACAAAAGGCTACATAAATGTTCTAGTCCTAACCATTCAAGTTCTTCATATGTCCTTCAAAGAGTTCTGGATTACAATATACTTTGAGATGTATATTTTCCACCATTCTTTAAACCTTTGAACAGGAAGTCCTTCTGGTCTTTATTCCCTAGGTCCTTGATAATAATAACTATTTGTTGGAATAATTGGTCTTGATCTAGATAAATTTGATGTAAGGACCATTTGCAGTGAGACTCATATATAATATTTAAAACATATCAAAATAAGTCTAATTGTACTGGAATGAAATTGTAGCCACTGTGGGGAATGATACCTAATAATAAAGTGTCTGGTGGAATGTTATTAAAGGGCTCCACCCCATCTTTTTTACTACTTGCCAGAAGAGTTTTATGTAGGGGCTCTCATAAAAGAGGTGGCTGATTGTCTCAGGAGTATCTGTACATGAAGGTCTAGGGCAATTGCATTCACTTTGCCCTTATGTTTTCAGTTGTTTTTAACGTTTAATTTCTGGTGAGCACTGAGCCATAATACATCCCACATATGGGGAGGGTCTTGGGATTGGTGAATGTTTTCATCTCCCTCCTACAGGCTCTGGCCTGGGGAGAAAGGATGGAGACTCATAAAAGTAGAGCGACATCAAGTCATGGAAAAATTTTCCTGTTCGTAGTCGGAAGGGTATTTTTTAGTAACTGATTGCTTCAGCTTTGCAAACAAAGTTGAAAAAATGTTGGGGCATACTCTGATGGGTTTTTGTTTTGGGATTGGTGAATTCAGAGCCCAATCTACAAGTATATTGTTCATATTGGCTCCCAATATTCAGAGTTGCGCTGGAAATGGTGCACATGGTGCTGCAACTCATGGTTATATTGACAAGAGATGTGCAATGGCGTATCTACTCTGAATATATCAGGTAATGTGCACTGCACAAATACAATGGGCTGGCCCATCCCCCAGACAGGGCTCAATACCAGAGATAGGAACTAAGCCAGTGCAACAGAGTTACACTGTGCACAAATCCTTGATATTCAGCCAGCATTTGCAAATGGAGCCATAATGTATGCAAGGCAGTTGGTCCATTTGCATGTCATTATGGCCCCATTTGCATGAGTTGTGTAGGGCTGGCCAGCAAAGTGCATGGCTCCCTGCACAGCATGTGGTGCTGCTACAGAGGGGTCTGGTGGTACCCCCCTTCCCCGCTCACCTGATCGCTGTACAATAACATTTTAAATATTCCTGGTAGTCTAATTGCACCACCTCCCCTCCCCATAGCCTGATCACCATAAAATTACTTTTTAAATAATCCCTGGTAGTCTAGTGGCACCCCTCCTCCCCGTAGTCCGATCGCTGTAAAATAACTTTTTTTTTAACATGTAAACTTTTATTGAGATTATCAATTATCCAGAGCCGCATAAGACAGCCTTCCTACATCATCATATGCACAAACCTAGCCATACATACTCAATATAAACACATCTTTTCTTTAGGACAAAATAGACTATCCTTAAATGTAGACCATTTATAATATTCTATAAACAGGTTCTCTAATAGAAGGATACATAGTGCAGGCCCTCTCAAGCTAGATAGAATGGGGCTCACACAGTAAAGAGGCTAGTAACCATAACCCCTCTGCCTAGAACCAGCAAAATTCGGTGGCTTAGAGACGGGGTTTCAAGGTCTGACCCTTCACCAACTACTAGTATACGCCCACCGACTAGGAGCAACACCCTAAGACCCCTAAAAGGGTTAGAAAGTTGCCCGCCAAGTTGAAACAGGCAAAGTCAATATGACCACAGGTAGGTCCAGAAGATACATAACAATAAAGATTAAAACAGTATAAATTATTAGCAGGGACAAAACCACACAGCCATGAGCGCCCAAAGTTTACTATAAGCAGGTTATACCAGTGGTTATGTCAACAACTATGTTCAGGGGATTTTGAAATGACAGGGGTGCCACCGAGCAAATGTGTGAGTGCAGATAGGCTCCCATTTCTTGTAGTACTTGTCTAGTCAGCTCTTGGCTACCGCTGAGCTTCTCAAAATTGGCCAGCCTGAACATGGCAGAGCCCCACTGCAGAACTGTTGGGGAGTTGGCTGCTCCAATGTATCAGAATGGCCCTTTGTCTTCCATCAGAGCCACCAGGACCCATGCTGCACTGGAGGGAGAGTGGATTTAGCGCAAAGTATCTCCTAATAGGAGGAGTGATTATGAATCTGGATTGGCTTACCAATTATCCTGGAGCAGTCCCTAGGATGAGCATCCAGAAGGTTGCCAAGTTGGGCAAGTCCATAAGATATGAAGCAAGTGAGCAGGAGAAGACTGGCACTGCCAGCACCAGTCGTGCGGGTGAGATCTTCACCCCATGCAGTACTGCTGGGGTTTTGTACCCCTCAGAAGTATCTTCAGCTGTATTAACTGACTCTTAGAGTCCTCATAGGCTGTGTGAGGTGATGTAATGCACAACGACCATTGTTGCAGGGATATTGGGTGGAGGTATTTTTCCCAGGTTGTCTTACTAACCAGGGTACCATCGGTTGGGCATCTCTGATTGTTTTATATATAGTACTCACTAGTCCCTGACCGTTCCTGGTAGTTGCAGACCTTCCAGACAGCCCCAGGAGTTCTGTGTTGGAGAAGTTTTAAGAAGAGAGGAGAGAGCACTCCTGAACTGCAGAAACTCTCCAAAATCCACCGATCCAATCCCAAATCTGTCCTTGATCTGCTCAAAGGACATTAACACCAAGGAATTTGGAGTAACAGGTCCCCTATCACACGGATGCCCTTTGCTGCCCAGTAGGGCCAGAAGAGCAGTTTATGATCAACCATGATATGGCGGTTATTCCATAGTGGACATATCTAATCGGGGTGGTACCTGACTTGAGACCCGGTGACTGCCATCACCCTTGCCATGCTCTACACATTTCCTCCATAATTGGGGTAAGTCCCTCGTCACTTTCTTCCCACCATAGAGCAGGCAGAACAGAGGATTATCTACTGACAGAGGGCCTCTAAGGCTACTCACTGTGGGAGGAGTGAGGGAGGGGTAAATCAAGCTGTAGCTTGGGCCATTCTGAGGCCAGATGATACCCCTCAAACCAGGGAAGACCAAGCCCACCTCTAGTCCAATGTGCACAGAGTTTGACCGCCACCCATCTTGGGGGCTTCTTCCCATAGAAAGAGAGCGACTAGGTTATCTATAGCCTTAAACAGCCTCGAGGTCAAGTGGACGGGGAGATTATTCCAGTAAATATAACACCCTAGAAAACAAGAACATTCTAATAGCTTCAACCTTGCCTTGAGAGTGAGTCGAGTTTTAACCACTGCCAGACCCCGCCATTAATGAGGTCAGCAGGGGGAATAGTTTGCAGGTTCTAAATCTTTCCACACCTTAGTAATAAAATCCCCAAGGTAAAGGAATCCTTGTGGGGCCCAGGTAATATCAGTACCTGTAAGACAGGATTTGGTACAGGCGTCATTCAGGGGGACAAAATGGTTTTCTTCTGATTTACTGTAAGCCCGATAAGCATGCAAACTCTTGTAGGATTATCAAGAGTGGGTAATAGAGGATTGGGGATCAGAGAGCATAGAGCATGTCGTCCCATATGCATTGACCAAGTACATCGAACCTTTATAGGGATACCTGTTATACTCGGGAGTTGACAAGTTTACGAATAAGGGGATCCAGGGTGATCAGAAAGAAGAGGGGAAAGAGGGCAACCCTGATGGATGCCTCTTTGTAGTGGAAAGGGGGAGGTATCTTTATTAGTGACTACTCTAGCTGAGGGGGAATGGTACAAGGTGGAGATCCAGGAGCAAAATCTGCCCTGAAACCATACAGCGTAAGAACTCTATGAAGAAACCCTCATTCGAGGGAATCAAAGCTTTAGCAAAGTCTATTGCCAAGGCAGCCATAGGAGTTTTAGACTGCATTGCCAGCCACTTAAGATTCAAAACAAGCTGCAGATTATCTGCACTTGATTTACCTTTCATAAAACCTGTTTGCGACAGGTGAATTATAGTGGGCAGGATCGGGGCCGATCTATTCTCTAAAATTTTAGCTAGCAGTTTGGTGTCCATGGGAGAAGGGAAATGGGTCAAAAATTTGCACAAAGAAGGACATCAGACGATTTTTTGGGATGAGAGTTATTAAGGCCTCCTGCATGGTCTGGGGGAGGAGGGTATCCTTCTGAGCTTCTTGCAATGCTTGCAATAGTGACTCAGTAATGTGCTCTTGAGCAGTTGGTACAGCTCAACTGAGACCCCATCCGTCCCAGCTCATTACCCTTCGATATCTGAGACAGAGCTACTCGAAGTTCTTCCGGTAATGGGACATCTAACTCACGCTGCTGGCCCTCCGAGAAGTCGGGAGAGCTGGAACATCCTGGCAAGGTTGTTTAGTCGGAGAGACAGGTCATCACCTGTGAGTACATTTTGGGATTGGTAAAGCTCCCGATAAAAATTTTGCATCTCCATGTTAATGGACTTGGGAACCATGAGAAGTTCCCCCTTCTTGTTTCTCAGTGCTAGGATTCTGAAGGAAGTCTGCTGCTTCCTCAGATAGTAGGAGTAGTTTCCTCCTTTGTCCCCAGCTTCCCATACCCTGTGTTTCACCGGTCATCTGCCACTCGGCTTTCCTGTTTAATAACATGCCAATCTGGTATTTTAGACCTGTGATAGGGGCTAGCAATGGGAATTTAATGGATTCTGAGGTGATACCTTAAATTGCGCTTCCAGCTTAACTAACTGCTCCTGTAAATCTCTAAGATATTCTGCGCTCTTTATTTTTGGCAGCTGCATAAGATATGACTCTCCCCTTAGAACGGCCTTAAGGCTTCCCATATTGTTGACCTTTAGTCTCTCCGGGGCATTCGGGCAAAATATTGGTGCATTCCTCCTTTATGTATTCCCTAAATGCTGCATCTTGCAGCAAGAGGATTGCATCTCCATCTGTGGACGGGGGCTTTGGCCGACGGGGTAAAGAGTGATTGCAACTGGGCATGGTCAGATATCAGAATGTTCCCTATGGTCACATTACTCACACCTGGCATAGCAACATGGTTGACTAACCAGAAATCTAGTCTACTATGGGTACCATGCACATTGGAATAGAAAGTGTAGACACATCCTGTGGATGACTAACCTCCATGGGTCCCACAGCCCCATTCAGACATCAATGTGTTCAAGGTAGCCACCACCTTGGGATGAGATTATGGGGCAGGAATGGATTTGTTGAGAAAGATGTTGAGAACCAAGTTGTGGTCACCCCCAGTAGTATAGGAACCTCTGCTCCTCCTTCTAATAGGCAGTTAGGACTTGGTTCAATTCTGAATACGAGTCCCCAACATCAGTATTGGGTCATAGACATTGGCCAATATAACTTTGCTACCCAGGTGGGACAGCCTAGCTACCAGCCATCTCCTTAGTGTCCTGGCGTTGGGCTTCAACTGCCCAGGGCCAGACTTCAGTAAAATGACAACTCCCTTGATTTTGTGGTTGTGCAACTCGACAGAACTGTGCCTACCATAATTTCTTCAACCAGTGGGCGTTCGGGTGGTGAGGTCGTCTCCCTGAGCAGGGCCACATCAGCTCCATAGACTTCAGAAATTGTAGCACTTTGTGCGTTTACCGCTGGATGATTGAGCCCTCTAAAGTTCCAGGAGACACACCACCGTCCCTTATCACCGGTGTGGCAACGTCATAACGGTGACCTCTTAGCTGTTGACAGAAACAAAGAACAAGAAGTACTCACCCTCAACTGGGCCTCAGTAAATACACAACAGCAAGTGCCAATAGAAAAAGTAACCTATAACCTGTGATGCAGAGTATCCGAGTGGCTCCCTGTCGGAAGTCTATCAGAGAGTACTGGGGACATTGGTGTGATTTTGTCTCCAGCAGATAAAGAACCTGAGTATGATAAAGAGCAAAGACACAAAACACTGATAACTATCAAAATAGTAACTACAGTAAAGAAAAGAAAACCAGACAACTATCAAAGTCAGTAAATTACAACAGTGGTATATATCTTTAAAGTCGTTAACTTAAACTCCGTTAGTGGTGTCGAGGTGAACGTATGAGCAGGGGTAAAAGACCCTGTAGGCCACACTGCTTCAGGCACCACAAGAGAGCTATGGGAAAGGTTACACCCGATGAGTTGGTAACCTGACCCAGCCTGACTCCATAGCATCCCACTAGGGAGTCCAGGCTAGCAGTGACTTTAAGTGGCAGAGTGGAGAGGCAGAGAAAACCTCTAATAGCCACTTGCGGGTAGTAAATTTCTAAGTATTGGGTGAGCACGAGCTGATCCTATTGCACCTCCTCTCTCCTTGGGTCTACCCGTGGAAGAAGGCGACCATAAATAACTTATTGAACCTGGCCGTTCTGTTAGGTTAACTAAAGCGGCAAAGTCCTACACTTCCATACCACACCATTTTCTCCAGGAAGGGAGGGGAGGAAGCCTGGGGAGCCCATCATAAATCCACTGCTGCCCTAAGGAGCAAGGAGGGAGGGAGGGAGGGGACAAAGCCCCATGGCCCAAATAAAGGCATGTAGTAGCACTGGCAAGCAGTGCTGGAAACAAAAAAAGCACTGCATGCAGCGTTTCCAGCACCTCATAAAGCTAAGGACCAGCGAGGGGCTTGCACCCATCTGAGAGCCATCCCCAGCAAAGCTGGGACGGTCTAAATATCTGAGTGCATCAAGGCAACCCTAGCATAGAAGATTGTCCAGATCCATTGGGGCTAGCACCCAAGGTAACAGCTTCTGTGAAGTCCTTGCACCTGGTTTAATAATCCATCCGCTGCTGCAGTTTCCGCCTCATAGTCGTCCATTTCAGAAGCCCAGTCCAGCGGAGTGGGGTCCTCCGATGTTGTCTCTAACTGACCCTTCAAACCACCTTTGTCCCAGACTGATGTAGTGGCTCTAGACAGTTTAGCAGGAGGTGAGTCTACTCGCTTGCTGTCCCCGTGGAGCGAGGACTCCTGGAGCGTTGCCTCTGGCTGGCTGGCAGCAGACTAGCATTGTCCCCAAAGTATTATGCTGCTGGATCCTCTTGGTCAGTATAGGTGTCAGTCCAGCTTTATCTGGCTTGTCTCCCCAAAAATGTGGAGCCCAGAGCTGTTTACTACTGGGTGGCGCCTTTCTTGATGGTCCCGTCCGGCCCAGGTTCCTGTTTCCTGGTGCTGCATCTCCTTTACTGCGGTTCCCTGTGGCATTGGTTCCTAGGCTCCCAGAGGCATCTGGGAGATGCAGCCTGTGGCAGCATACCCGGCCAGTGGGCCTGAATTCAGGCCTCAGCATCACCTGGAGGCTCTGCGAGGAAAGACTGACCATTTTACTCAGGTACAGAGCTGTTAGACCTTTAAAGCGATATTGCACTGCATTGGCTGCTAAAATTTTCTTGAGAGGAATATAGGCTCTCGCGCTTTGCAGCGACCTCCTGTGTGAAGTCCCTATAGAAGGAAATAGTTCCCCTTCCATTCCAACTCCCCAACTCTCTAGCAGCTCTCAGTAATTGCTCCTTAACTGAATAGCGCAAAAGATAAGCAATAATGGTGCAGGGACCGTGAGAATTCTTGGTATTACCAGAGACCCGGTGGGCCCTCTCTACCCGACAGGATCCTTCCATCGATCGCCCAACAGCTGTGGAATCCACTCATATAAACGGCTCCATGTTAGGCCCTTCAACTTCCTCGGTACCCCTATTATCTGGATATTATTTTGTCTGCTTGGTTTTTGGTCCTCCACTCTATACCACAATCTAGATAATTTAGCCTCATGGTCCGCAGCCTCTGTAGGACATGAAGGTGTTGTTTCTCCAGCTCCTCCGTCCACTGTTCTAAACATTGTGCTGATCCTCCAGCCTCACAGACATCTGCCACATTAGTGGCGAGAGAAGGCCTAAATGTATCCACCCTACTCAACAAGGCTTCCAACATTTTGGTGATATTTGCCAAGGCTTCCCCACTTGCACTTGATTGCCAAGGGTTGAGATATCTTGATGAAGGGCTTCGCCATGGTGCCACCCCTCAGGCCCACAATCTGCCAGTCACCCTTGCCTCTCACAATTAGTTAAGTCTGTGCCCTTTTTGTGCTTGGAGCAACTTCTGGATCCTGCCAGCGCTAGGCTTCACGCCGATCTAGGGTCACTGCGTCACTGGTGGAGTGAGGGAGGAGGATAGGACAGTTGCCGCTCGAACCCGCGCCTGAGGGAGGAGGAGAGAGAGAGGGCTAAACCCCGTGACCTGAGCTCAGGCCTGTGCGGCCTACTACTGTGTGCTAGCGCCAGAGGAACAATGGCCCGGCAGAGGCTACCTAAGAGCATGGCTCACCCTAAATGCATGTCAAAAGGATTAATAGAGGCAGGGAAGATGCATAGAAGCTCAGAGCAAAATCAGTCCAGCGTTTAAGTCATTTTGATTGAGCTCACCACCAGGCTGGGGCAGAGAAGGGGTTTAGGCAGCCATCTCCTCCAGGTCCAAGCCACACCCCCTGTAAAATAACTTTTAAATATTCATTGGTAGTCTAGTGGTCCCCACCCTGCCAGTAGCTCTGAACCCCATAAAAGAATTGTTGAAATACTCCCTGGTTGTCTAGTGGAACCCCTCACCCTCCCGTAACTGCAATCCTGTATAATGACATCTCAATTGGTCCCTGATAGTCTAGTGGTAACCTCCACCCACCCACATCCCAAATCACCTGTAAGGTGATGTGAATAATTCCCTGGTGGTCATGTGACACCCCCCACCCACACAGGAACCCCTGCCCACTCAGGTCCCCCCCGTCAATGACTTCATTCACGATTTGTGAATGACTGCCATAGTATGCACCGTAAGCTCATTGGTCCACAGTGTGGACCAACGGGCTTACAGTTGATACCGTAGCTGTCATTTGGCAGGCAGCTGTGGAGGCATGTGGGTGGGTTTGCTGCTGCCCACCAATGATGGGGAGTTGGGTGGGCAGGGGTCCTGTGTGGGTGGAGGTACCACTGGACCACCAGGGAATTATTCACATTGCTTTTATGGGTGATCGGGGATATGGGCGTGGTGGGGATTACCACTAGACTACCAGGGAATAAGTGAGATGTCATTTCACGGGATCGTAGCTATGGGAGGGTTGAAGGGTTCCACTAGACTACCAGGCAATGTCAACAGTTCCTTTATGGGGTTTGGAGCTACGGGTGGGGTGGGAGGACCACTAGACTACCAGGGATTATTTAAAAGTGATTTTACAGTAATCGGGCTACAGGGAGGGAGGGATTACCACTGGACTACCAGGGAATATGTAACATGTTATTGTATGGTGCTCAGGGCTACAGGTAGGAGGGGGTCCACTAGACCACCAGGGATGATATGGGTGCTTCTGCACAGTGTACTGCGTGGGTGGGTGGCCACCCATGGCTGGCGACTGCGGTATTGCGCTTTGCAGTACAGCAGCTTGCCTGTGGGCGGCCACCATTTGAGCTGTTTTTGCAGACTCAGCTTTGGGCATTAGTATGCAGTGCATCCCAGGGCTGTGCAGGCATATGTGCTGCACATCCCAGGCTGAATATCGGGATGTGCCACATATGCATGGGCATGCCCCTGGAGATGCATAGAAACATAGACTTTGACGGCAGATAAGAACCACTTGGCCCACCCAGTCTGCCCATTTCCCTACCTACTGGATAAGCTGCAGATCCTAGTTAACCAACAGCCTATTTCCTGCAACCCCCACTATAATTGCCTTATGTCTGTCCCACGCATGTTTGAATTCCTCCACTGTTTTAGACCCCACATCCTCTCCAGGAAGGCGGTTCCATGCATCCACCACTCTCTCCGTGAAAAGAATTTCCTCACATTACCCCTGAGCCGTCCCACCTCTAACTTTAAATTGTGCCCCTTGTTCTTACACATCTCTTTTCTGAAAGATGCTACCCTCCTGGACTTTGTTGATTCCCTTGAGGTACTTAAAAGTTTCTATCATGTCCCCCTGTCCCTCTTTTCATCAAGGGTATACATATTAAGCTCTCTCAGTCTCTCTTCATATGGTTTCTGATGTAGACCCTGCACCATTTTAGTTGCCCTCCTCTGGACTGCTTCCATCCTGTCTATGTCCTTGTGTAGATGAGGTCTCCAAAACTGCACGCAGTACTCCAGATGGGGTCTCACCAACTGTCTGTATAGAGGGATAACCACTTCCTTTTTCTACTTGTGATGCCCTCCCTATGCATCCCAGTATCCCCTGGCTTTCCTACTGACTCTCACATTGCATACCCACCTTTAGGTCATCTGCTATGACTACACCCAGATCCCTTTCCATTATTGCTGTTGTTAGTACCTCCTGCTATTGTGTACTCTTCTCCTGGATTTTTATTTCCCAGGTGCATTACTTTGCACTTCTTTGCATTGAATCTAAGTTGCCATATGTCTGACCATTCCTCCAACCTTGCCAAGTCCTTCTCATCCTTTCTATCCCCCTTGTGTATCAACTCTGTTACAGATCTTCGTGTCATCCGCCAAAGAGGCATACCTTTCCTTCCAGACCCTCTGCAATGTCACCTATAAAGGCGTTAAAGAGGACTGGACCCAGTACTGAGCCCTGAGGTACTCCACTAGTAACCCCCTTTCTTCAGAATGTGTTCCATTCACTATTACCTTCTGTGTCCTGTTGTGCAGCCAGTTTTCTCCAGGCTACCACCCTGGGACCCACTCCCAGGCTGGCTAACTGATTATTAATCTTTTGTGCTAGACTGTGTCAAATGCCTTGCTAAAGTCTAGGTAGGCCATATCCACAGCCCTCCTGGTCTATTACTTTGGTCACCCAGTCAAAGAAATAGATTAGATTAGTCTGACATGACCTTCCTGCTGTGAATCCATGCTGCTTTGGGTCCAGTGCCCTGCTGGCCTCTAGGTACTCAACAATTCTTTCTTTCAGAAGTGATTCCATCATTTCCCCACCACTGAGGTCAAACTAACAGGTCTGTAGTTTCGTGCTTCTGCCTTGCTCCCACTTTTGTGAAGGGGAATCACATCTGCCCTCCTCCAGTCCTCAGGTACCACCCCATCTTCCCATGATTTGTTAAAAGTGTGGTTAGTGGTATCACTAGGTCCTCCCTTAGCTCTTTTAGGATTCTAGGGTGAATCCCGTCAGGCCCCATTGCTTTGTCCACCTTGAGTTTTAGAGTTCTTTCAGTACTCTTTCTTCTTTAAATGGACTGGTATCAACCCCACTATCCAGAGTGCTTCTACTGTTTGGTTTAGGTAACTTCTCCTCTTCTTCTTTTGTGAATACTGAGCAAAAGTATTCATTCATTATCTCTGCCTTTTCACTGTCTCCCTCTGCCCACCCCTCTCCTTTATTAATCTTCCCTATCCTCCTTAACCTTTCTATGTTCCTAATGTACCTATAAAGGTTTTATCCCCTTCTTAACTGAGTTGGCTATCCTTTCCTCGGTTTGGGCCTTTGCTTTTCCGACTGCCTTCCCCACTTCTTTCTGCTTTAATTGATACAGTTCCTAGCGTGCTCTGTCTGTGATTCCTTATACTTTTTGAATGCAGCCTTTTTCTCCTTTACCTTCCCTGACACTTCTTTTGAGAGCCATAGTGGTTTTTATTCCGCTTTGTTTTCTTTATTTGTTTCACACAAAGGCTTGTTGCCTCCATGATGGCAGTTTTGATTTTCTCCATTGTTCTTCCACCCCTCTTTTCTGGCCATTTGCTAATGCATTCCTCAGGTATTCACCCATTTTGCCAAAGTCAGCCCTTCTAAAGTCCAGTATCCTTGTATTTGTATGGCTTGTCTCCATGGTTGTGTGTTTATTGTGAAGCACACCTGTGCAGTGGTCGCTTGTTCCCAGGTGTCTACTGACTTCTAAGTTTGTGATCCTCTCTCCATTTGAGAGTACCAGGTCTAATATTGCTCCTCCCGAGTGGGTTCCACCACTAGCTGTCTAAGGCATGTTCCCTGTAGGGCATCAAGAATGACCCTGCTTTTGGATGTGGCTGCAGTCCATGTTGCCCAGTTAACATCTGGCATATTCAGGTCCCCATCAACAGTATCTCCTTTTCAGCCATTTTGAGAATGCCTCTATCATTTTCTTGTCCATTTCCTCCCTTGGAGGGGTCTGTATACAACCCCTGTGCGGATTGTGATGCCATTCCCTGTCTCCAATGTGACCCAGAGTTCCTCTTGTCCTCCCCTTTACCTTTTAGTTCTGTTACTTTGATCCCTTCCCTTGTGAGAGCTACTCCACCTCCTCTTTTACCCTCCCTGTCCCTTCTGTAGATTGTGTACCCTGGTATGTTGACATCCCAATCATGGTTCTCCGTGTACCATGTTTCTGTGACTACCACAATATCCAAGTGTTCCCACTTCCATCAGGGCTACTAGCTCTGGCAGCTTGTTTTCCCAGACTACGGGCATTGGTACTCATTGCCCTCCATTTAATGTTGGCTTTTATCCTTTTTACCCCATCCCTGCTCTTATTGCCCTTGTCCATTTTTCCATTTACTCCTGTCCTGCCCTCTGTCAAGCTCTGTACCTCAGTATTTACCCTACTACCTGCCATGCACTGCATACATCATCTTTGCACCCGGAGCATGGGACTTGAGCTCATAAGTCCCTCTTTTGAATATTGCACCGGGGCATTTCTAGGCTGCGCTGGTGCAACTCAGTTTTGATAGGTCAACCCCTTTGAATATCTGGGCCTTGTCTAACACCCAAGTAGACCATAACATGGGTTTCTGTAATAGTATCAACTTAATGTTGGAGTAAAGAAAAATACTAAAAAAACCACTAGGGATTAATCATATTTAATCCTCCTTAATTGCCCGTTTAACTGGGTTAGGTCTGCTCCTCCATAAGCAAAGAAAAAAACAACTGTATAATGTAACTTCTTAGTGCCTAGGGGAGGAACATATGACTAAGATGTAGAAACATTGGAATTAAAAGGATTTTATCATATAAATTCGCTTCTTTTTGCTCATATTCCATCTGTTCCAAAGTTTGACCTTTTCAGTTGCAGTATGCAAGATACTTTTCCTAGTTAAGGGTGGCCAAGGCTTCTTTTCTGAAGCAGAGCCTTAACATTTTCTGTGGTGTTTGAGTTATAGGAATACCCATTATAGTTTCCACCTTAGGTCATTGCATTCCTATAGTTATACATGTACTTTTAGCATAGTTAAGTTTAGTTCCAGACACTAATTCATACTGTGTTAGGATATTTTGTGTAGGAATTACTGACTGTGTCTGCTAAATTAAAATCAAATCATCTGCGATTATGCTAACGCCTTAATTTCAGGGTCTTGACTAGAAGCTAATAAACTGTTAATATGCTGATGTGCCTGAATGGCCCAAATCAAAGGATCTAAAGTCAGAATATATAGAGCAGGGCTCATAGGGCAGCCTTGTTGTACCTTTTGTATGTCGCTAATCATTCCCTATCCAGCCATTCATGTAAGGCCATACTGATGCCAAAGCATAACATTTTTAATCCATGTAACAAAGAATCTGGGAAACCATAACTTTTCATGCCTTGCCATAAATAAGAATGTGCAACAGAATCAAATGCTTTTGATTGATTAAGACATAACATAACATATGGCCTGATACTTCTCTTTCAGTACTCTTAGCCATAATTTCTCGAATCAAAATTAAAATATCTATATCTCTTCCTGGTACAGAGCAAATCTGTGTAGCCTGTATTGTATGTGGCAATGTTAATGATATTCTATTGTTCAGGGCCCAGATATTCAGAGCAGTCACACATGGCTCAACTGAGTTGCGCCAGCACAAGTGTGGAATTGCCCCAAGGAACCATATTCAGTGGGAGCAAGTGCACAGCACAAACCCACTGTACCAATGTGCAACTTTAATGAATGCAGGTGCAAGTGCAGGCGTTCCCGTGAATATCCAGTGCAGTGGTATATTCAACCATGAAACCATGGTGCAAGTGTGGAGCAAATTGAAGTTGCTCGAGCAGACTTGTTCCTATAAATACAGGGTGCAAACACACAGACAGCACTTGCACCAGGAGGTGAGAGGGAGAGACAGAGACACAGACAGAGGCCACACACAGAGGGCCAGGGACAGAGAGGTGGCCTGGGAGAGGGAGAGAGGGCAGAGAGAGACAGAGAGACACACACCACATACCGTGTACCAGGGTGGCACACAGCCAGCAGCTAACTGCCCGGGGGCAGTGGACAGTAAGGGCCATGGATAGTGTGCCCTTCCTGATGGAGGCAGTAATGAGGGGTGTAAGGGGAAGGATGAGGAGGAACAGCGATGTGGCTGAGGAAGGGCCCATCAGCAATATGTCCTACACAGATGGTACCATGTCCACATCACCTTTGAGAACTACAGTGACACGAGATCGTGGGACAGTACCACCTGAACAGGGCCATTCTGAGGCAGATCTGCGAGCTGTGCAGTGAGGAGATGCAGGCACCCACTAGGCAGAGCCACGCCATGTCCGTGGAGATGAAGGTGACTGCTGTCATGTGCTTGCTTGCCACAGACACCTACCAAAGACCAACAGGGGACACCACAGGCATCACTCAGTTGGCCACATCCCACCTCCTCACACAGTTTCTCAATGCACTGCTGCCACATGCTTCGAATATATCCGTTTCCCAGCACACAGATGCAGCGTACAGCAACCATGCAGGACTTTCACAGGGTGGCACGCATGCCTGGTGTGATTGGGGCCATTAACTGCACCCACATTAGCATCCATATGCCACCTGGCCCTGAGGGTGTTGCATATATCAAGAGGAACGGAGCCAGAGTGTCAACTGCCAGGTGGTATACAATGCCACGGGATGCATCACCATGTCTGCACAACACACCCTGGGAGTGCACATGACCGCTCATCTGGCACAGCTCTGTGCTGTGACACAGGTTTGAATGTGGGACACCCCACGGGCCACCTAGTGGGTGAGTATGGCATGGGCAGGGGCAATGGCAGAGCAGACCTGGGGATGAGAAGTGGACAGGTGTGCATGGTGGCATGGGTGCCAGAGACAGGCAAGGGGCACAGCACAGAATAGTAGAGGGCTACCCATGTCAATCCCACACAGAAGACAGCACATACCCACTGGGTCCCTGAGTGCTTACTTGATTGCCTAGTAGCCCAGCAGAGGCGGTACAATGAGGCACATGCCAGCATGTGCAACATCATCGAGCATATCTTTGGCATGTGGCAGGCATGGTTCTGTTGTCTAGAACGGGTCAGGCGGTGCCCTCACCGTACAGTCCTCGAAAGCCTGTACTGCACAACATGACCATTGACCATGGGATAGCTGTCGAGGTTGATGAGAGTGACAGTAGTGAAACGATGGAGGCAATAGGCCAGAGGTGGTGGACAGCCACCCCTGGGTGGAGGAACCCCAGCTGCTCCAGCAGGTGTGATGCCACCAGACACCATCACACAGGAGCAGTATGGTGCACACAGGTAGATGTTGCTAACACATACATTGGCCACACAAACATGTACAGTACAATGCAGGGGCATGCATGGTAATGGGCATGCACACACGAGGCATGATGCAGGGGTAGGGGAGTCAGTGGCACACAACCATACAGTAACACACACACACACACACACACAAGCACCCACGTGTTGGTATGTGGCGTGGATCAGACGCGTGCATCAGTGCACAGATACAACTGGTGCTAGACTGGCCTCATCATGCCCACGCCACATAGTCCAGTGGCTGGGCAAGCACACACACGGCAGCATGTGGTGCAACACAGGTGCAACATCAGTGGTAGACACACACACACTGCCCATGTGCTCACAGGGCAGCAGCTGCAGACTGTGGTCAGGGCTGCCCAACAAATCAGGGCTGCTGCATGGTACCATGGCCACCACAGCCATGGGGTGGCACACCAGGGTTGATTGGCAGCCACAGGCTACGCATCAACTGGGGTTGCAATAGCCCCCAGGGCTGGAACAGCGGGACTGTGACCATGTCCTCGGCGGTGTGCAGGTGCTCATACAGGCCACCCCGGGTGTGCCTGGGAGGCCTACATCAGAACCCAGCATCGACTGTGTTGGGGTCACCCAATTCTGGATCCATGGGGTGGACAGCGCACTGCAGGAGGTCACCTGTACACGCCATGCCCTGTGGCAGCCAGCAACACAAAGCCATCCATGACTGCACTGGCAGTGCAATCCAAGGATGCAGTCATGGCCTCCTGCATGTTTGCATCCTGCCAGGATCTGCGCAGTGCCCTGTCCCGCTGCTCAGCTGACTGGTGCACCTCTGCACACAGTGCACACACCCCCAGTGGCAAGCAGCACCTGTTGCTGGATGGACGCTGCAGCAGCCAGGTGTGCTCAGCCAGATGGTTGGTGTCCTGGGGCTCCTGGGTGGGATGCTGATCCTCTTGTGGTGACCAGCCATGCTGCATGGCCCCTATCCAGTGGACACTGCACAGTAGGGTCTGCAGGGGAATGGGCACAGCAGGTGCACTGGTGGTGGACCCTGTGTCCGGCTGCCTGGTGGCACCCACAGCTTGCTGCTGGTGCCTGTCTGGCCACTGTACACTGCCCTGCCTGCGCAGCCACACCACCACCACCGCAGGGCACAGCCATGGCAGCGCACGCTTCACATGCAGTGGTGGCAGGCAGCTGTTGTGCCACTGGCACAGTGCTGGGCGTGGTGCCTGTGTCAGATGCCAGCAGGGGCAACACACCCACAATGTTGCACATGCTGTCCAGGGGCTGAGTAGTCCTCATTGAGTCAGACCCTGCCCTGATCTGTGTCTCCACACAGGACACTGAGGCTGGCATCCTGCAGGATCACATCCAGGGCCTCATCCAACCCCAGGTCCAGGACATCCGCCTGCACCATGGTGCTGAGCTGCAGCCTGTCGGGCCCCGGATGCCAGTGGATGTGGACAGTTGTTCCTCCGGGGCCGTACTGGCATCCACCAGTGCTGCCACTGCCAGCACCCCATCCTCTGCATGGAGGCATGCTGGTGCTGCATGAGAAATATGGTGTGTCAATGATGCAATACTCACTTGTGCCCCTGTACACTGCCGCTGCACATGGTCTGCAGCATGGCATGCATGTGGGTACACACATGCACAAAAATACATACTGGCCACATGCATACCAGAAGGCCCATGTACGCATCCACTGTGCCACCAGCAGTGAGTGTCTGACATACATACCTAGCAGTTAAAATAATCCTGGGCCAGCAGGAAAATCCTCACAGTTGCATCAGTATACATCCCCACATGAACACTGAACATGCTACAGGCTTCCAAATGGTCACAGACTTCATGGACAACAGCAGCTCCTGTGGCAAGACAATTGTAATGGGTGACCTAAATGTAAATTGGTTAGCTCCAGAAGCTGACCCATATAAGGATGCCATTGCTGCCCTAGACATTACTCAAATGGTCACCTTTCCCACTAGGTTTAATTATAAGTCTGGTAGTAGTTCCTTACTTGACCTGATCCTCACTTCTCACCCTAGCAGAATCACTAACACAGAAGTTCTCCCAGATGCCCTCAGTGATCACTCCCCAGTTATTTGCCACTGGTCAAACAAGGCACCTAAACCCAAGTCCTCATTTTCCTATAAAAGAATCTTAACAAAGAAAGCTTCCACAATTCCTTGCTGCCTGTCAAGGGTTGATTGGACACCCTTGACTCCTTGAGCAGTGTCAACCAAGCACTTGACTTCTTCTTTGCCCAGTTTAATAAAGTTTGTAACAGTTTTGCCCCCTACATAAATGCAAAACTCAGTCTACCACTAATCACTGGATTAACTCTGAACTCATCTCCATGATATGAAACCGAGATAACCTCTGGCACAGAGCCATGGACTCAGGGAAACAATGCGATACGCAGCTCTATAAAGCGGCTAGGAACCAGTGTACAATAGCTATACACAGAGCCAAGCAAGTCTTCTACAATCAGGAACTTACTAACTCCTGGAGAAATAGCAAACCCTTCTGGGAGAACATCAAGACCCTCACGGTAAACCAAGCAAATCCTCCCCACTATGATTGAGGTTAATGGATCCACTTTACAGGACCCCAAAGAAATAGCAGACTCTCATCATTCAGAATCTCACATTCACTGATCTTAGCAGTGTCCTTCCCCAACTTCTTTGACAACTCTGCCCGGCACTGCCTCAATAATAATATCAATCTCCACAGTAATACTCCCCATTCTACTTTAAGAGGGTATCCATGTCTGAAGCTAAAGATATCTTAAAGTTCTAAGCAAAGTCAGTTTCAGCAGCAATACCCTTGACCTCAAACTCTTCTCTCTCTCTCCCTTAACATTGTTCTACAACCTCTCACTAAACTTCTGCATCTCTCACTCTCTCAAACAATTCCCCAAGCTCTGGAAATCAGCAGTGGTCACACTGTTCATAAAAGTGGTGATAGGTCTCTTCTCTCTAACTACGCCTATCTCTATCCTCCCACCACTCTCCAAGGCGTTGGAATGAATTGTAGCTGACCAGTTGTCTGAACACCTCAACAAATATAACACTCTGCCCACAACAACATGGCTTTAGAAAAGCCCATGGTACTACTACTGCCCTGCTTGACTTCACCAGCAATATTCATAAGGCGATTGACACTGGCCACCTACTGGGTATGGTGTTCATTGATTTGACCAAGGCATTTGACAGTGTGAACCACCAGCTCCTGCTTCACTCACTTTCCTCCTTTGGACTATCTAATGATGTAACCAAATGGTTTGAAAGCTACCTCTTGACAAGGAGCCAAAAGTCAAAATCATTGACTCTCTCTCAACTGCCCTTCCTGTCTGTTCTGGTGTACTCCAGGTTCCATCCTTGGCCTCTACTTCTCAGCCTTTTCATCAGTACTCTTCCTGAAGCATGCAATAATAACTTAATACTCTATGCCAATGATGCAGTCCTCTATTCCTCCCATACTGACCCCGCCTCACTCTCCAAGGTGCTACAGACAAACTTCAGCCTAGTTGAAACCTGGCTTCTCCAACATAAGCTGTTGATGAATTACACAAAAACAAAGTCCAGGCTGCTCCATAGCTCTCACAGTAAATACAGATCCATAAACGTCACCATACATAATGAACTTGAACAGCCACTTGAGCGAGTGCAGGAGTTTAAATACCTTGGTATTGTCCTTGATTGCACAATGTCTTTCAGTTCACATGCTCAACACATCTCTAAATCAGCCAACTCAGAACTGGGGTCTCTACCACCACCATCGCTGTCTTACCAAAGAAGCAATGTGTGCAGTCAGCACTGCCTCAGTCCTACCATCATCGATTATGGGCTTGTCTTCTATGGGGCTGCCATTGATACCACCCTAAAACAAGTCAAGACAGCCCTTAACAAATGCTGTAGACTTCTCACTGGTGCAGGGAAGCATACGTACCTGTGATCTCTACAAGCAATCCAACTGGCTCAATCTAAATAGTAGACTTGCCTACCAGACCTGCCTACTGGCTAAGAAAATTTGTCTTAACCTCATATTCCTGCAACTCATGCCTTAATGCTGCCCACAGTCACTGCACATTTTATGCACAGTTCCCTCAAACCAACATTTATCGTTCCATTCTGCCCAGTACCAACCAGGCTCAACATGCTTTCCACACCAGGGACCCCTGCTTCTAAATAACCTTCCCCTGACATTGCAGCTTAAAACAAGCTTGGCCCATTCAAATGTAAACTCTGCCAGCACCTCACTGACCTCAGCAGTTGTGACTGCTCTGCCCTAGGCTTGCGGCTTTGTTTCACCTCTCCCTCCTCCTCCCTTGCTACCCTCCCACTTCTCTTACGCCCTCCATCCCCTGCTACTCCCCTCTCTCCCACCCCACCTACCATTCTACCCTCTCTCACCTCCCACCTACCATTCCACCCCTCCACTCATCTCCCTCTCCCCCCTCCCTATCACCCATCTCTTGGTGCTCCACCTCCAGACTACCTAACACTTATCATTCTGTTCTTGCACTTACGACAATGTCAAATCCTTGACTGCATAACCACCTTTTCCCCACCCTCCCCTCTTATCCCCACCCCTTGCTCCACTTATGTTACCCCTAGGATGGTTTTTTTTGTTTCTGTGTATTGCATATATACACCGTATTGTTAATTGTGCATTGCCATTTGCCACTGACTGTTTGCTACTGTGCTAGTCTATACACACGTATGTCTTTTGCTACTAAGTTAACCTCCTGACCTGTATTGTATCTTACCTCTGCTTACTTCTATGTTAACCTCCTGACCTTGTATTGTATCTTACCACTGTTTTGTTGGCACCTATTGCTGACGCTGAACCTTTGTAAAAGAACCCTTGGTTCAAAGGTATTTGTAATCCTAGTAATAAATAAATGAAATAAATAAACATACCATGCAGTGATGGGCTGCCACCCCTCTGGAATCCTCCACCAGGCACACCTCCACCGTGGTGCTGCACATGATGGCTGTCACCAACTCCTCCTGCGATGTTAGTGTGGGTGCATCCACTGGCCCTCCTCTGGTGGCAGTACAGGATGCCTGGATGGCTGCCACCTGCTCCTTGATCCGCCACTTGTCTGTTCCCACCTTTTGTGGCATTCCTGCACTGACCACTGGTCGCTGCCATGCTGGTTCACTAGGTCGCCACCTCCTCCCATGCATCAGCCCTGGCCTGTGGTATGCCCGTGGCATTGCTCAACAGGGGCTCCCTGTCCAGGTAGGCCTGAAACAGGGCATCAGTCTCTGCTTTGTGAAGTTCGGCCTGTGCTTCCATGCAAACCCCGCCCTCACCTCCTCATGTGCCGACATGTTGCTGCCTGTGGACATGGACAGCACAGTGTGTCAGTGGCAGCACCTCCTGGTCTGTCCCACCCTGCAGTGCTGTCCACCTCAGTGTTCTGCAGCAGCATGCACCACTACCTATCAAGGTTGCAATACCGGTCCATGGCCTGTGCTGTTCCATGGTGCTTATAAAGTGCAACGCATGCAGATGAAGTAGTGAGCAACAGTAATGACATGCTAATGCACCCCACTGTGCCACACATGGGCTGATGAGCTAATTTGCATGTGGCATCTGAATATCATGATATTGCACCATGTGCAATGGGATTGCTCAGAGCAGATGTCAGTGCAATGTGCATGCATGCGCGGTGCACAGGCCTGCAGTGCCCATGCACGTCACGCTATCATGTGGTGTCGGTGCGCACCATGCATGGACAGTCGCGATATGGTGCAATTGTGCATGATGTGCACGGCCAGCTACAAGCAGTGTCGCACATGGGGTACAGTGTCCTAGCATGCATGTGTGCACTGCGCAATGGGGGTGACCCCTGACCCCTAGGTCAGACCTCTGACCCCTGGGATGGACCTTTGACCCTATGACTCCAGGTAGCCACACCCACTCCATGCATCTCCAGCACTGTGTGATGGGCGGCACCACGATTGACATGTGCATCGTGCAGCAGGCGATGTTGTGAACACGTGTGCCTCCACCCACCATTGTTGCTGCCAAACTTGCAACAGATACCATGGCACAGGAAGAGCCAGACATGCACAAAATTGGTCACAGGTGGAGTTGTCCAACCTTGTGGCCTCCGTGGAGCTCTTTTGGGCAGGTGTCCCTGCAGCGGCCAGGGGCACTGTGTGGCAGGAGATTGCTGCCAGCCTGGAGCACAGGACGGGGTGCCCAGGACTTGTGAGCAATGCTGCCACCACTATGGGGACCTCATGCAGTGGGATATGGACAGGATCAGAGGCTTCAGGCATGTGCCAGGCATGGGACTGTGCCACAGTCAGGTAGGTCATCCCATATTGCATGTCTGCCCTGGTGCTGTACTGTGATGTTGGCTAGGCTGCCTGGGATGCCCTGAAGAGGGTAAACCATCATCGTGAGCATCATGGAGTGGCATTGCCAGCTCCACTTGTGTTGATGTAGCCATGCAGGCATTCAGGATGCGTCGGCCAGAAGCACGCCTGGTGCACAGGAATGGGGAAGTTGCTGTGGTTGGTTACTGATGTTCACCTGTATTCTTTCCATTCCCAGGACCAGAGGACCACTGGTGGACCAGGGCTGCAGCAGTGCACCATGGCGTGGACCAGCACCAGCAGGGCACAGGGGCAGGTAAGCACTGTCATGATCTTTCACACTGCACATGGGGGTGGTGGGGGAGTGGGTGCGCATGGCCACCTGTGCCAGGTGCCGTGGAAGCTGTGTGTTGCACTGTGCATGGTGCATGCCACTGTGGTGCATCCATTGCACACATTTGCCGGCTGTTAGTGGGGTGGGAGTGCGCCCAGCTGCCACTGTTGTTGCTGTGGTGCTGCGGAGCACTGTGCCATATGACTGTCATTGCAGTGTCATGTAGCCATTGTGTGGCAGGTACCACCTCTGTGCAATGTTGTGGTGTGCCGAGTTGCTGGCTGGCATTGGCCTACCCCGTGGGTGGCGTTACTGGCCCTCCAGGGGTGTATGTTCCCACTGCCCATTGCGCACTGTGGGTGGGCATGGTTCCTTGGGCCATGCACTGATCACCTGTCCTGTCCCTTACTATAGAGGTGTCCAGAGGCCAGTGCAAAGACCCCCAAGATGTATGCTGAGCAGGCTTATGAGAAACCCTTCTTGTGGTGTCCTGCATCCTGGAAGTGATGGTCCAGATGAGGCGGATCATGATGGCAGAGAGGATGGAGCGGCAGCTCGTCAGGGGTGGCTGGATAGGGCCATCGTTACTTTTGCCCCTGTTTTCCCCTGTTTCCCTGTTGCACCTTCCCTACAGTCCCCCCATTGTACAGTCCCTGTTCCCTGTCCGCTTCCCTCGCTGTATCTACCCTTTCACAGCCTCTGTTTATATGTAATTGTTTCACAATAAATTTTTCTGACTTACCTGCCTGTGTCTGTGTCTGCTTTGCAGGTGGTGTGAGGAGCCATGCTGTAGTGACCAAGTGTCTGTCCGTGTGGTGTGCATGGGAAGGGTGCGCGTTAGCATCCGTGGTTCACTGCTGTGTGCTGTGGTGTGTCTCACTGTGGTGGTGTCCATCCCCTGGGTCTGTGGCTATGCCTTGGGGTGCCCATGGGAGGCTGTCAGGGTGTGTGGTGGTGGCACACGGGCATGTTCATTGGTCAGGTACTGTCTGCACACTGTGTTGGGGTCCTCTGCTTGGCATTGTGCGGCCTGTCCCATGTGGTCTTCCACACTGCCTTCAACCCAGCACGTTCAGTGCCTATGGGGTGGGCTTCCTGTGTGCCTGTGTGGCATGTGTGCTTGGCTGCATGGTCCTGTGTGGTCTGCTATGGTCTAGTGGGAGCATGGCCAGCGGCCTGCCAGAGGAGTCCCCTTGAGGCCTTCCATTGTCCATTGGCACCTCCTGTTGCCTGCTATCTGTGCCACTGTTGTGTTCTGGGGTCCCATGTCTGAGTGCCTGTGTGTGCCCTGCTGGTGGCGGCCTCCTGTGACCTGTCACTGTGCCCCCATGGCTCTGTCCCTGTGTATGTTCTCTGGCCCTGCTCCCTGTGTTGCTATGCTGCTCTGCTCCATGGTTGCACTGGAACATCTCCATTTGCATCATGATGCAACTCTGTTTGTGCCATGGAGCAACTCTGCCATATTCAGCCCGGTCGTGCTGGCAGAGTTTGGCCTGCGAAATCTCTGAATATGGCTCTGGCTGCACCATGGTGCATCATATTTCATCAGGGCAAATTACCGTCCCTATCTCCAATCTCCCATTTTGAGAAGATTGATGAGAAGGTGGTATCGCTTCAGTTGGAGGAACACCTCATGACTCATAGGTTATATGATCCTTTCCAGTCGGCTTTTGGCCAGACATAGCATCTAAAACTGCGTTAAGGTTCGGGTGCAAATGACCTCCTCAGGGCTAGAGACTGAGGACAAGACAATTCTTGTTCTCCTCAATCTCTCATCAGCATTTGATACTGTGGACCATTGTGTGTTGCTTCTTAGCCTTAGAGAGTTGTGTGGACTCACAGTAATGTTATCAAGTGGTTTGAGTCCTTTCTCACCAATAGGAGACAGCGGGTTGTGATGCGAAATTTCTCATCTACATCCTGCTCCCTTTTGTGGAGTCCCTCAGGGTTCGATACTGGCCCCAATGTTGTTCGCAGTATACATGACTGCCCTGGGGATCATTAGGAGTATGGTCTGAGTTTTCATTGCTATGCCTATAATACTCAGCTATACTTATCCTTCCAAGAACATCAAGCGCGAGTGGATGTGTTAAATATCTGTCTGGCTGAGATTAGCGACAGGATGGCCGCCAGCTGGCTACGACTGAACCCCAACAAGACTGAGGTACTGATAGTGGAGTCGAACAGAGTCTGTGATGGGATGGCCTCTGACTCAGTAACTGGACTTGTGATAGGAGCTGCGTCATTGTTGGCCTTCCTTGGGTGCAAAATCTTGGTGTGATTCTTGACAGGAATTTGTCCATGGAGACTCAAATTTCTTCTGTAATGCGTCTGCTTTTTCCATCTTAGAAACATTGCCACGATTAAGCCCCTTGTTCCGTCTCTGGACATCCCTACCTTGATACATGCCTTGGTCACTTCTAGGCTTGACTACTGTAATGCTCTCTATCTCGGGGTCTCTGGGGCTCTCTCCACAGACTGCAGCTAATTGCAAAAGCGCTGCTGCCCGACTTTTGTCCGGGCAAGGTAAATTTTGTCATATTACCCCTGTGTTGTCGCAATTGCACTGGTTGCCTGTCAGGTGGAAGTGCTCTTCAAGGTGGGTTTTCTCACCTATAAGACCCTACACAGACAGGGCCCTGGCTATCTGTCAGATCTCCTGGTACCTCCTTCCTCTTCCTGAAATCTCCGCTCTTCAAGTGGTGGCCTTCTAAATGTTCCAAGAAGCGAGGTTAAAATCTGCTGGCGACCGAGCCTTTAGTGTCGCGCTTCCGCTTTTGGAACTCTTTATCAGCGTTAGTTAGGAGGCCCCACTTTAACTGCCTTCAGGTTCGCTGAAGACCTTCCTATTTATGCAAGTTTTTCTGATGTAATTTTGTTTGTTTTGTTTATTCATATGTTTTTAAACTGTTGTAAATTTTAAGATTATACGGTATGAAATGCTATTAAATTTGTACAGCGCCTAGAGCCTTGTGGATTGGGTGTCTTTTTAAATAAATTGTGACTTGACTTGACTATTTGCACTGTGCCAGGCTAGCACTGGACTTTGGTGCATTTCTGAATATCTGGCCCCAGGAGTTTAGAAAGAATTTTAAAGTCACAATTTAATAAAGAAATAAGTCTCCAATTAATTTCCCTTTTTATATATGAAAATCACTAAGCCTAATGACGTTATATTTAGTATAGACCCTTCAGTTAACACAAATTTGTAAACTTGTACAAGATCATTTATTAGTCCTTGCACTATAATTTTACTGTAAAACTCTACAGGCAATCCATCTATACCTGGAGCAGATCCGGTCTTAAGTTGTTGTATTGTGTTAATTACTTCTGATGTAGTGATTGGTTGACATAAGATATTTAAAAATCCAGTTGGTATTCGAGGGACATTTTGTTTTTGTATCCAATTTGCTATTGATTCTTGATTTATATTTGGTTTTTGAAAGTGTTATAGAGAAAATGTTCCACGGTCTGTAAAATCTCTATTATTTGTCACTAGGTTCCTTAGTCATTTTCTAGGAAAGGCATGGTTCTGTGTTTTCTCTTAGCTTGACAACTATTAAATGGATTAGTAAAAATGACTTCCCTGGTCCCAAACCTTTGCTCCTGACTTAATGAAGTCATTCTATCCTATTGGAATTGTACCATGTCATTTTTAATCTGTATAATTTGGTCCAAGTAATCAATATTGGTTGTATTTTGGCAGGTTATAAGATGATAAAGTTGCAGTCTTAATGTTCTGTACTTCTGCTTTTTGTGCTCCTTTAAGTTGCCCTGTAAGCTTCAAAATATCCATAAAATCTGCTTTTGTATCCAGTCATCAATTTACTGGAGTGTCATACATGAAATCTACTGACTTCCTTGCAGTTACAATATGCTGCAAGCCCTGAAGTATTTACTGGTCTTCTAATAAAGAACATTTAGTTTCCAGTACCATTTACCTGTATTTGATTCTTTATAATTTGCTATTGTAATACATATTAAGTCATGATCTGATGTGGGAACAGTCTGAGTTTGGACTCACAGTAGTGCCAGAGTTGGCGAGGTGAAATTAAAAATAATCAATCTGTGATGAAAGGCTGCCTCTGTGGTAGGAATGTACCAGTTTAGTTTGAAATTTTGAGAAACTATCTATTAGTCCAGTTTGCAATAATAGTTGGTTTAGAAATAAAGTGAACACAGAACACTTTCTTTGTGTGGAGACCAGTATCTAGGGTGGGAAAAACTGCTGTTTTCCACTCCAACAGAACTCTCCGGAAATTAAGGGACTTATGAGAAAGTTTCCGAACTTCCGCCTGTGGCAGGTGGAAAACTTCCACGCTACCAGGCAAAATTTCACCTGAAATGAAGAAAAATTGCCCTGGTGACTAGTGGTCCCTCCCCACCTGTCCCACATGTAAAAATAATTATCTCTGGTTGCTAGTGGTCCCTCCCATCGACCTGGTAATCTGCCATACAAAATGTACAGTACCCCCCATCCCTATCTCACTGCATTGTCCTGTTTAAAAAAAATCTCTGGTGGTCTAATTTTTTATTTAAACCCCTCCTGATTCCCAATTCCCAGTCCCAAATCCTGGTGATCTACTGCCCCCACCAGCCTCCCCAGCAGCGGGTATCCCACAACCTCCCACCCCATCATAAACCCCAGCAGTGGCAGACTGGCACAGCCCTCCTCTCTTCCTCTTTCCTCCATGTCCAGCTCACAACTGAGCTGTCATAAATGAGCATACTGCATACTGCTCATTCACTGACAGCCCAGCCAGCGGGCCAGCCATGGAGGAGAGAGGAGGGCTGTGCAGGTTCACTGCTACTGCCAGGGTTTACGATGGGGTGGGAGGGTTGTGGGACATCTGGCTGCTGGGGAGGCTGGGTGGGGGCACTGGATCACCAGGGATGAGAATGGGATTTTGGCGCTTGGGATCAGAAGGGGGTTTAATTTAAAAAAAAAGCACTAGGACCACCAGAGATTTTTTTATAACAGGACAGTGAAGATAGGGATGCATGGGGGTTCTAATAGTTTTGCAGTGGCTGGGTTACCAAGTAAAGGGAGAAACCACTTGCCACCAGGGATAATTTTTACATGTGGGCGGTGAGGGACAGACCACTACACTAGCCATCAGGGCTTTTTGGGGGCAATTTGATAATCAAAAGTGGCTGATCGTAAGAAGTTCCATGGAAGTTCGAAATCAATTTCAGAACTTCCACAGAAGCAAAAGTCAGACTTTCGCTTGAATTCCACCCATGGAAGATTTTTTGCCCACCCCTACCAATATCTGAATGAAGCCTTCCACAGTTAAAATCCACTGCAAAAATAATTTGTTTTGATGTAAACAGGAAAGGCTGCACCTTTTAAGCAACTTAATTCTCACTGTTTTAGATTGCTCAGCATAAATATTTATTAATCTAAAATCAACGTTGTAAAGGAAATATCTAGCAACAACACCCAACCTGGGCAAATATTTACCAACTGAGTTATTTTCATATTCTCATTATTATTGCAATTCCTAAACCGCAGCATTGATCTCACCCTATGGACCAAACATTCTTGCCCCAGAAGCATGAAGCCTCAGTTACTGTTACCTCTCTATCTGTATGTTACCTGATATCCTGCAAACAAACCAAATCAAAGTAATTTCCTTCAAAATAAGAAAAAGTCTCCCTCTCTTTCTATCTGACTGAATACTATTTGTATTCAGGGAAGCAGTTTTCAAGCTGTACAAGTCCATAGAAAGGAGGGGTGGTTAATGATTCATCAAATGTCCTTTTTTTTTTTTTTTTGTTGTCCTTGTGTCCTATTTTTTCCTTGTGCTAGCTGTAGGATCAGTTTTGTCCTATTCATCTGTTTCAGAGGCAACTGATAGGAAGTTGGACTCTTCATATGGCAAGCCGTTAGGGACATAATTCAGAATCTCTGGCTGTATTGTAAAATACACACTATATGGTGAAATACATACATCATATAGTGAAATATATACATTATATAGTGAAATACATACACAATGTAGTGAACCACATACAGTATCTACTGAAATGTATACATCATATAGTGAAATACATATACTGTATACTGAAATACATATATTATATAGTGAAACACATACACTATATAGTGAAATGCTTACATTGCATAGTGAAATACATACACTATCTACTGAAATCCACATACTGAGTACTGAAATCCACATACACTATATACTGAAACAAATGTACTATGTACTGAAACAAAACACTACCTATTGAGACACATACACTACAGACTGAAACATCCACATAAACTATCTACTGAAACAAATACTTTATAGATTGTAACACATACACTATATATTGAGAAAAAACTGCATACACTATATACTGAAACAAATACACTATATATTGAAATGCATACACTACACACTTAAAAGCATATACACTATATAGTGAAACAAATACACTATATATTGAAACAGCTACACTTTATATTGAAATACATACACTATCTATTGAAATAAATACACTATGCACTGAAAAATCTGCATACGCTTATATAGAAACAAATACACTGTATATTGAAATACATACACTATGTATTAAAATGCATATACTACACACTGAAAAAGCACATACACTATATACTGAAACAAATACACTATATATTGAAACATCTTCACTTTATATTGAAATACATACACTATCTGTTGAAATAAATACACTATGCACGAAAAATCTGCATACACTATATACTGAAACAAATACACTACAAGGTGAAACACATACACTATGTATTGAAACACATACACTGTAGACTGAAAATTCACATACTCTATATACTGAAACAAATAAACTATATACTGAAATGGGCTATGTTCTGAAACTACCCATCCTCCTGCCCCTCCCCATGAATGTCCTAGAGCTGAACTCATTCCCTGTTGCATTCAGTTAGCTGCTAGCTTGATGAGAGGATGTGTAAAACTGCAGAGCTGAGGTAAACAAAACAGGGCTATCTCTTATTCTACTTCTTTATGGGGTTTTCTTTTGTTTTGCTTGCACACCTTTAGTCAAATTTCAGACCATTGTGATGTGACAAGAAACTTTTAAAACTAATTTAAATGCTGTAGTTTATTCTTTTAAATAAGTGCTGCCTTCATTTACTGTCAGACAACACGTATAGGAAGCTAATACAGGATATTCCTAACATACCTGTATACAGTACATAGGGAGCTGCATGCATTTTTCCAAGTTAAAGTGTTGATTTGTTTTATGTGTAATTAATTACTGTGTAAGTCCAGCAACTTATCTGAGTTGAATGCTTGGGAAGCACTTCAGGAGCTGTGGAAGTGTAAGCCAAAATCATTGCTAGTTTGTACTCTATGGACTATGTTTTAAGTTTTTATTTTAAAATATATATTTTGCTGCAATCCTCAGTATTCAATTTTCATCAGGAGTTTAGCTGGCATATGCATATGGTTTGCATTGTTTTACTAAATAACTTTATTGTGAATCCTCACTGAGGCATGCACAGTCTGTTTTGGGGTTTGAGCTTCTCAAATTGTGTTTTATTTCTTTTTTTCCCATAGAGATTTGTATCTCCTTAGTCACCCTGCTACCCCTTTGCCCACTGACATCTCCAGCCCAATCACTTACCATCCACAGGACATATTTGTCTTGAGATCCCCTCCACTCACATCCCCGTGTTGGGACAAGGAGGGGAGGGCCATTGACAAGGAGACACATATATGAGAAGAGCCTGGTTAGCAGTGCAAAATCTGCAGCAGGTTGTTGGATCATTTTGCCATTAGGGGTTTCTACCTTTTGTTTCATCCACTGGGCAGCCAAGCATGCAATGATGCAATTGCATATAAAGACACATGCTTGCTTTGTGCCTGCCTGAGCCCTCCCCTTATGCAACTCCACTGCCCTGCCAGCCCTCCTCAGCTAGGTGGATGTTGAAGAGCAGGGTGGTCAGACTTCCCTCACTGAGAGGAGAGCATTCCCCGAGATGCTCAATCATATCCCCCAGCTAACCCCTGTGCAACTCAGATCCACCCCCAATACTGGGCCACTGGCATGGGAGGCAGTGCAATCACCACCAAGCTGCTAGGCCAGCCCACCAGACTGTGTTTTTATAAGTAAATAAAGACAGCACATAGGTAAAAGAAGAAAACAAACTGTATTTTAACTAGTCTGTTATAAACATTTTAACTCACATCACAATGTTTTGAAATCGGATAAAGGTTTTGCAAGCAAAATACGATAAAACAATACATAAAGAGATAGATAAGATAAACCTTTTATGTTTACCTTCTGCATCTTAGGAGGCATCGCCCAGGATTTTTAGTCAATTGGGGCCCCATTTTCAGAAGTTTAGCATGCAGAGCTAAACATTACACTGTGGGAACAGCATGGTTGGATCACTGTCGTATTCAGCATCACTTGATGCTACCCTGATCATGTGCATGTGCATATATACTACTACGGCCATGTAAATGAGTAATCCTCTCCTGCATATAGAGCACAGTGCTGTATAAAAAGGTTTCCTTAGTGACCATAAGTACCTCCCTCTACATTTTATACTCAGCCTCTAGGCTTCTAGTACCTAGATGCTTGAGTTTGCACTTTTGGCTTTGAACCCGAACTGCCATGTCCCATAGCACCTTCAAGTTTTCTAAGGTCCCCACTATTCTCTCCATCTGCACCTATCAATGCTATTACAGATTGTGGTGTCATCTACAAAAGGCATATCTCCCCTTCCAGTTCTTCTGTTATGCCACTTATAAAGACACTGAAGAGGATGTATCACATTACTGAGCCCTCCGGCACCCTACTGGTCACTGTCTCCTCACTGGAGGAGTGCCATTTACCACCACCTTCTGTGGCTGTGCGCTATCTCAGGTGCATCACTTAGGAGTGCACAACACTAATCTGAAAATGGGGGCCCACATACCACTGTAACAGAACTAGCACTGCATTGTGATAAGCATGGCTGGTACTATTTTTAAAGCATTCTTCTGTGCAGTGCTAACCTATTAATGGGGCACTATTTTTTTTTTTTGCACAGGATTACTAATTGCAACCAGGTGCTCATACAACTGGGGGTTACTCTAATGCATATGAGGTGTACAGGTATACTAAATGCTTTCTTGAAGAGTTAACACACTGCATGGTTAGTGATAGTTAATGATTCTGGGAATCGTGTTTAACTGCACACACGTGAATGCCAGCAACCCACCCCGCACACATACACACAGTCAGTTCTGGACACAATAAAAACAAGCATTTGTCAATGCTGAATGTTGATTGCTTTGGTCCGATGAGCTGCTCACTGGCCCTCTGTCACTCGCTCATTCTGTTTCTCCTGGTGCTGCAGGCTGCTGTTTTGTACTGAGCTCCTTCCTGTGTTGGCACCCTTTTCTGTCCACAAAGAAATCTGCAGATGGCCTGACAGAGCTCCTTTGAGGTGGGTCACTCCCCTCTGACTTCCTCATTCTGTTTCTCCTTCGCTGCAGGCTGGCTTTTGTACTGGATTCCTGCCTCTGTTGGTGGCTTTTCTGCCAACAAAGAAATCTGCAGTAGTCCCAAAACAGGTCCGTTGAGGTTGCTCACTCCCCTCTATTACTCACTTTCGTTCTGTGTCTGCCGGCACTGCAGGCTGGCCTCTTGTTGGGCTCCTGCCTGTGTTGCCACCTTTTTCTGCCCACAAAGGAACCGCAGCAGTCACGATAGAGCTCTGTTGCGCCCACTCACTCCCCCCTCTCACTGACTCGTTCTGTTTCTGCCACCGCTGCAGGCTGTCCTTTGTACTGGGCCCCTGGGTGCATTGCTGCCTTTTCTACCCACAAAATCCACAGCAGTCCCAAAGAGCTCTGTTGAGCTCACTCACTCCACTTCCCTCACTCTCTCACTGGTTCTGTGTCTCCTATGAGTGCAGACTGTCCTTTTGTACAGGGTTCCTGCCTGCGTGGTGGCTTATTCTGCCCACAAATAAATCTGCAACAGTCCTGACGAGGTCCGTTGAACTTGCTCATTCCCCTCTCTCAGTCACTCATTCCATTTCTGCCTGCACTTCAGGCTGGCCTTTTTACTGGGCTCCTGCCTACATTGCTGCTTTTCTGCCCACAAAGAAATCCGCAGCTGTCCGACAGACTCCATTGAGGTCACTCACTCCCCTTGTCTCACTCACACATTCTGTTTTCTCCTGGCTGCAGGCTGCACTTTGTACTAGGCTCCTGCCTCTGTTGGCACCTTTTTCTGGTCACAAAACAATCTGCAGCAGTCCTGACAGAGCTCCGCTGAGCTAGCTCACTCTCCCTCTCTCCTCTCTCGTTCCGTTTCTGCCAGCACTGCAGGATGCCCTTTGTACTGGGCTCCTGCCCGGCATTGTTCCTTCTTCTGCCCACAAATAAATCTGCAGCAGTTCTGATAGAGGCTCCGTTGAGCTCGCTCGGACCCCCCTCTCACTCGCTTGTTCTGTTCTCATGCTAATGCAGGCTGCCTTTTGTAGTGGGCCCCGTGCATTGCTGTCTTTTCCTGCCCACAAAGAAACCGCAGCAGTCCCAACAGAACTCCGTTGACTTCACTTACTCCCCATCCTTCACTCGCTCATTCTGTGTCTCGTTGCTCCAGGCTGTCCTTTTGTACTGGGCTTCTGCCTGTGTTGGCACCTTTTTGCCCACAAAGAAATTCACAGCTGTCCTGACAGAGCTCTGTTGAGGTCACCACTCTGCCTGTCTCATTCGCTCATTCTGTTTCTCCTGACGTTGCAGGCTGCCGTTTTGTAGTTGGCTTGCCTCTGTTGTCGCCTTTTCTGCCCACAAAGAAATCTGCAGCAGTCCCAACAGAGCTCCGTTGAGCTCTCTCTCCCCTCTTACTCGGATCATTCTGTTTCTGCTGGTGCTGCAGGTGGCCCTTTGTACTGGGTTCCTGCCTGCATGCGCCTTCTTCTGCCCACAAAGAAATCTGCAGCAGTCACAGTAGAGCTCAATTGAGCTGACTCACTCACTCCCCTCTCACTCGCTCTCGCTCTGTTTCTTCTGCCGCTGAAGGATGCCCCTTGTACTGGGCCCTGTGCATTGCTGCCTTTATCTGCCCACAAAGAAATCTGCAGCAGTCCCAATCAAAGCTCGTGAGCTCACTCACTCCCCTCCTCACTTGCTCATTCTGTGTCTTCCACTGCTGCAGGCTGCACTTTTTATGGGTTTCTGCCTGCATTGGCAGCTTTTTCTGCCCACAAAGAGCTCTGCAGCAGTCCTGACACAAGCTCCATTGAGGTCGCCATTCCCTCTGTCACCGCTGCTCCTTTTCTGCACGCTGCAGACTGGCCTTTGTACTGGGCCCTGTGTGCATTGCTGCCTTTTTCTGCCCACAAAGAAATCTGCAGCAGTCCCGACACTGCTCCATTCAGCTTGCTCTCATTCCTCTCTCTCACTCGCTCATTCTGTTTCTGCCAGCCTGCAGGCTGCCCTTTTGTACTGGGCTCTTGCCTGTGTTGCCAGCTTTTATGCCCACAAAGAAATGCAGCAGTCATGATAGAGCTCCATTGAGCTCTCTATCTCCCTCTCTCACCTCTCATTCTGGTTTTCCCACCACTGCAGGCTGCCCTTTTGTACTGCCCCCAGCGTGCATTGCTGTCTTTTTTCGCCCACAAACAAATCTGCAGAGTCCCAAAGAGCTCCATTGTGCTCACTCACCTCCCTCCCTCACTCACTGTTCTGTGTCTCCTGCCACTGCAGGCTGCCCTTTGTACTGGGCTCCTGCCTGCATTGGCGGCTTATTCTGGCCAAAAATAAATCTGAAGCAGTCCTGGACAGCTCTATTGAGCTTGCTCTCCCCCACTCACTCATTCTGTTTCTCCCAGTGCTGCAGACTCGCCTTTTGTACTGGGTTCCTGCCTCTGTTGCCGCATTTTCTGCCCACAAAGAAACCATGAGCAGTCATAATACAGCTCTGTTGAGCTCGCTCACTACCACTCTGTCACTCACTCATTCTGTTTCTTTGATGCTGCAGGCTCGCTTGTGTTAGTTCCTTGCTGCATTGGCACCTTTGTCTGTCCATTAAAGAAATCTGCAGTTGTCCCAACAGAGCTACGCTGAGTCGCTCTGTCTCCCTCTGTCACGCTGATTCTGTTTGTCCTGGTGCTGCAAGCGCCCTTTTGCACGGTGCTCCTGCCTGCATTGGTGCCTTTTCTGCCCACAAAGAAATCGCAGCAGTCCTTGCTAGAGCTCTGTTGAGTTCACTCAGTCCCCTGTCTCACTCACTTGTACTGTTTCTCCTATCGCTGCAGGCTGGCCTTTCTACTGGGCCCCTGCCTGCTTTGACGCCTTTTTCTGTCCACAAAGAACCGCAGCAGTCCTGACAGCGCCGTGAGTTCACTTACTCACCCTCCCTCATTCGCCTCTCGCTCTGTTTCTCCCAGTGCTGCAGGCTGCTCTTTTGTACTGGGCTCTGCGCTAGGGCCTTTTCTGCCCACAAACAAATCTGCAGCAGTCCCGAGAGAGCTCCAGTTTAGCTCGGTCACTCCCCTCTCACTTGTTTGATCTTAATCTGTCCCAGACACTGATTTACAGTGACCGTGCTATTCTCCGGCAGGAGTGCAAAACATATTTAGGCCAGATGTGAAAAATGACAGCTGTACTGTTCATATGAGGTGTGAAAAAGTGACACTGTTGAAAATGTGTGAAAATATTACAAATGTGCGAAGTTACTAGGGTGCATGAAACAGTTCAATGCACGCCTGAACATGTGTCATGTTATGGAGTTTTGTCACCAAATTTTCAACATAGGGCTTTTAGGACCTCTGCTTCGTGAACAGTGCCACTGTCATTTTCTTAATCTATCCCAAACACTGATTTCCCAGCAACCGCTTTATTAGTGTAGCGCCAACTGTGAAACCACATTTCAGTCAGGATGTGAAAATGACAGCTGTACTGCTCATAGGAGGTGTGAAAAAATGCCACTGTTGAAAATCTGGCCTGACAATGTTGCAAATCTGCGAGAAGTTACAGGGTGTGTGGAAAGAATACAATGCACACTTGTAATACAGTCATTGCTGGGCTATCATCACCAAATTTTCAACATAGGCATTTTAGGACCTCTGCTCATGAACAGTATCACTGTCATTTTTAATCAGTCCCGGACAGTGATTTCCACAGCAACTGCTCTATTCTGCACGGAAGTGCAAAACACATTTCAGCCACGATGGGAAAAATGACAGATGCACTGTTCATAAGTAGGTGTGGGAAAATAGCAATGTTGAAAATCTGGAGTAAAAATATAAATTCACGAAGTTATGAGCGCGTGCAAACCGCGCAACACACCGTCGTGAACACAGTCATTTTATGGAGTAGTTAGCAGATTTTCAACAGCCACTTCAGGACCTCTACTCATGAACAGTGTCACTGTCATTTTCTTAATTTGTCCCGAACACTGATTTCCCACAGCGACGGGCTATTCTGTGCCAGAAGTGCGAAAACATTTTCTACGGATGTGAACAATGACGACTGTACTGTTCACAAGCAGGTATGAAAAAAATGCCAATGTTGAAAATCTGGCATGAAAATATTGAAATTCACGAAGTTACGGCGTGGTGGCGACTGTGCAGCGCCAAGCTCGTAAAACAGTCATTTCTGAGATTTTCCACCAAATTTGCATCATCGGCTTTTGAGACCCACCTCTGAACACTGGCATATCGTTTCATTAATCGGCCCTGAAAGGTGATTCCGCCGCAGTGACATCGAAATCACCTTGGGCAGATTAATGCAATGACAGCTCAATAATTCATGAGGAGGTCCCAAAAACCCTATGTTGAAAATTTGGTGAAAAGTCCCAAAATGCCTGAGATATGTACTAAAGTTGAAAAAACACTATTTATTACGTTATACAGCTTACCGGCATTTCCTCAGTTCATGGTCGGCTTTTGAAAAGTGCAGACATGTTCCTGGTCCACCGAAGATCATCGCGCCAAGCTCTGGAGGTAAGTATGGGGTGGTGGTGGGGGTTTGGGGAGGCAGGGTGCGAGTAGGTTGGTGCGGGTTGCAGGTGGGGGGCCAGGGACACTACGAGAAACAGTTTCCTTTTGGTAGGTAAAAAATACTTCACGGGACCGCTTCCCTTTACAGGGATATGTGGCATGCTGGGAGGCACCCACCACCAATGGCTTTCTTTTAGGGGCAGCAGTAGCCAACGGGATTGGGCACCTCGTCAGCAGGAATAAAAGCAAAGCGGGGGTGTTACAGAATGCCGACGGGGAGTGGCCCGTCACCAGAAGCTAATAGGGCACTGAGGCCGGCCGGGTTGGGGACTCCGTTGGCACATAAACACAGTGGGGGGTTGCTGTTGTTTGTATGGTGGCAACCTGCCGCCGTGTTCATAAACAATATTAAGTTTTCACATCCCACCTGCAATGATGGGTCGCCTCATTGCAGCAGATGGCTGCTGCCGGCAATGACAGGGCGGCCCTGATTGCAGTGGCTAAATTGTCAGTAGTTGCTGCAACATTCCAAACTACTGTCACCAGCAACCTGCAATATGTTATTTGCACCCTGTGCGTATCAACATAAAAATGGTACATCCTGTCTGCCCCATTTCCCATATTAACCTCAAAACCTACTGTCCATGCAGTGTAATAGCCTTCACTATCCACTCCTTGTTCCTCCCTACTACTATCAGCATGATTAACCATTATACCCTTCACTTTGTCAGAGCCATGCTTGAAACCATTTATAGTTTGGTGCCTGCCATCTCAGTTGGCAAACTATTCCACATTTCCACCACCATTTCTGGAAATAAACCTTTCCAACATCCCTCTTGAACCTCCCTCCCATCAGTCACTTGTGCCCCAATAACCTTGAACTGTTACTCGCGCTAAGTAGTTCTCCATTCACCTTGTTTATTCCTTACAGGAACTTGAAAGGTCTCTATCATATCATTCCTCTCTTGTCTGGTCTCCAGTGAAGACATGGTCAGTGCCTAGAGCAGATCCTCCATCATCTGTCCTGTCAGCTCTGAATCATCCTGATCACCCTTCCTCCTTATCTTTGCTGAGGTGGGGTCTTCGAAGTTCAGAACTCTGAACAGTATACCCAGTGCAGCCTCACCAATGATCAATAAAGAGGCAGTAAACTCCTTTTCTTCTACTATTAGAACCTCTTCTGGCACATCCTAGTATCCTATTAGCCTTACTAGATGCCCCACTGTACTAGCTTGATTGTTTAAGGAGTCACCAATGACAAATACTAGGTCCCTTTCCTCAACTATAGTGTTCAGCTCTACCCCTCCTATCCAGTACTCTGTCCTGGGGTTCTTGCCCCTAAGTGAATCACCTTGCACTTTTTGGCATTGAATTTCAACTGCCAAACATTTGGCCACCTCTCAAATTTTAAATGTCAGACTGCAGTTTCCTACTTCCCATCACTATCTACCCTCCCATGAGCTTGGTGTCATCTTCAAAGAGACACAGCCCCAGATTCATTCTCAAACATTGTTAATGAGCATATTGAAGAGAACAAGAGTCAGGATGGATCCTGTGGCATTCCACTCTTGACTTCCCTCTTTTCTGATTTGACACCATAATCACAACCCTCTGATGCCTCTCATTCAACTAAAGCCCCTCACCCCCACCAAAACACTGCTTATATTTTCCTTAAATCCCTTGACCTCACCCTTGCACCATGACCTAAGTCACTTGATTGGTCCCCATCTCATTGGTCTGCTCCACTGATTCCATGCTAACGTATTTCAAAACAAAATTACTCCAAATATTTTTTTTTTTTTTTAGTTGTTTAACCAGGAGTAGCACACTAAGCTGAAAGCTTTTTAAGGAGTGACCTGGGAGCACAGGGAAGTTAAGTGACTTGCTCAGAGTCACACAGTATGCAAGTGGAAGCTGTGGGATTCAAACCCAGGTCTGGTCTGCTGGATGTCACCAGATTTGCAGCTCAGAGCCAAACCACTGTGCTATAATTCCTCCCTTTATGGGACTGTCATGCCCCCCAGAGCAGGACATGAGAAAAGGTACACCACCTCTCCTAGATCACGGCTGACCTCATAGCTTACTTGCAAGTGCATGATTTGGCCTGGTCAAAAAATAAATGTAACCCATCCCCTATGGCTTCCAGAGGTATTCCATAATCCAAAGCACCTGTACCATGGCAATAAGCTTGCCAAAGGTGAGAATTCTACATCTAGCTTCAGTACTAACATTTGATTACCTCTCCAAATTTTGAAAGGCTGCCACAATCTCTTCTCTCCTCCTACTCCTTGCCTGTCCTCAGAGTCCAGTGACACCCCTGTCTCTAACCTCTCCTTCATCACCATAGAGATGTAATTCCTTTTCACCTGTACCTCCTCTCCTCCTCCTCTCTCACCCCTGCCAGCCTGCATGATTGTCATCTCCTTCCTTCCCCCTATTGTTTTTTTTTTCTGTCCAGTAACTCCATCCTTTATTCGACACACCTTCCCACCCTTAATCCTTCCAAGGGTAGGAGCCCAGATGGCCAGGATAGCAAGCTCCTCCATCTGACTGCTTCTGCAATCTCCTCCCCATTGGATGACCTCCCTAACCTCTTTTCTGGTGTTCCTCCATCCCTGCTGACTGGAAGGCTGCCACTGTTACCCTCCTCCTCCTCCAAAGATGGCAGACCCGTCAGGTACGAACAGCTACCGACTCTTTCTCTCCTCCCTTCCAAAATACAGGAACAAATTATCTTGTCACAACTCTTCCTTTCTGGACTCCTCTTCCTTTTTCACCCAGTACAAGTCTGACTTCCCGCAAAAATCACTCCACCACCTGCTCAGGCTCACCAAATCCATCCATAATGGCATGGATCACAGCCTATTCACTTCTGCTGTCTTCATCGATCTAGCCAAAGCATTCAACCCTGCCTACCACCCAATTATTAGCCAAACTCCAGGCTGCAGGCTCTCCGACTTAGCCATCAGCTGTTCCACTCCTATCACAGGGGTAGGTCCCAAGCAAGTCAAAAGTGGTGACCCTCTCTCCTCCTGCCTCTATCCACTTGGGTCCCACAAGGATCTGTGTTAAGCCCACTACTGTTCTCCATTTTCCTTAATGATCTCCTCCTCCATGTGCTTGTCTGCATCCATTCACATGTACATGGATGATACGATCCTCTCACAGCAGGCCCACAGACCCAGCTGGACTTTGATCAAGTTCAGCCCTGACCACACACAAATCATCTTTCCTCAATGCCAAGAAGGCTGTCTCCATGTTCTTTGGCACAAGGCACAGACTCTCTAGACTCCCTCCTTCTTTCCATACCCTGGATGGCTTCCCTGTGGAGGATGTCACCTCCTTTAGTTATCTTGGTATCTGGCTAGACCAGCACCTAAATGTTTCTGAACAAGTGGATGCTATAGTCAAAAGCTGCACCACAATTTGGTGCACTTTACAGGAACTGTGACTGTATTCCACCTCCAGCATACCGTGCTATTATCCAGAGAATGATCCTCAAAAATCTCTGATTATGGTGGCATGGTCTACAGCATAGCCCCCTTACACTACCCTTGCCAGACTGGACACCCCTTCAACTATTTCTGCCATTACACTCTCGACTATCCTTCTTGGACTCACTATTGTTCTATATATAAATCTCTCCTTTTCTTTTCTTGTGGACAGACACATGCTGCCCACTGTGCCAGCTTTGTAGGCAAATCTGTTTTGTTTCCCACCACTCCTTTCTCTCCTGATGGCCCCTTATAGCCATACCATCAGAAGCTGAAATATTTGAACCCTAGCAGTCCCATCAGTTTCCACAACCATCAGCAAAGTCATGTTCAGCCACGCTGCCTAAAATCTGGAACTCCCTCCCAGCCATTCACAATCTCCCTCCATGGATTCTTTCAAACCACTTCAGTGGTCTCACCCCTCTCCCTCCTGCACTTGCTCTATTTTTCCCTCTTGCTCTCCTATGACTTGTTTCCAGTTTAGGTACAGCTAAATTTGGCACTAATAGCTTCCACTCTAGGCATTATGCACCAAATGTTTATAGCTAACATTGAAGTAAAAGCCTCTCAGCCCCTTTAGCATTATCAGTTGTGGATGGAGCTCTCCTCCTAACTGTAGAATTCCATCAAATACCTTGGGGTGACATGACCCCCAGTTGGACCTAGGAGTTATATCCTAAATGTCTGTAGAACTGTGAACTTTAAATTGGGTCTGGCCTTAGGATCAAAAATAACCTGACACCTGCTGCTCGTCTGGCACTTGCTAAAGGATGTACTACTTCCCTCCATTAGCTACGGTCTCCCACCCAATTTGCCTGTACCTCCAAAGCTCTTCTTACTCCGGTGGCACACAATGTACAATAACATCTGTCATTCTGCACTGGCCACTCCCCATCTCACCCACCATTGTAGAGCTTTATGATAAACTAGGTTGGCTTTCCCCGACCAATCACCTGAACTTTGGGCTGGGATGCCTCATGAGCAAGTGATCAGAACCGGCACCCCCTGGGCTGGCACAACTCTCTCACCTTCTGACCCCTCCTCTTACCCACTCAGGTCCCAGGGTCCTGGGATGCTAAAAATACCCTCACCCGAACCCTTATGGGGACAGGGACTTTGTTGCCATGTGCTCCCTAGGCTCCTGGAACTCCTTTCCTGAGCATGTTCGTTCCACCTCCTCCCATCAGTGCTTCCGAAGTCCCTGTGAGAGGCAGTCTGAAGAGCCTCAGCATGCAAATGTTCCAAGCCTCCCTAGCCTAATTGTCTTGGAGCCTAACTGTTCAAAGAGGACCGCAATGATCTTTTGGTCATTTCTCACGATTCAATTGCTCTCCCTAGGCATCCTGAGCTGCACTATGTATGCTCTAGACTATATATTGTTGACTATATACTTTATCAATTTCTGTCATAACAGTTCACTCTATGCCTTACAGTTTTGTGACTCAATGCATTTTGTTACTCTATGTACTTGCTTTACTTGCTGTTATGTTCCTGATGTATCTGTATTACCTGTTGTACTCTCCGGAAGTTCCTGAAAATAGGCATATAACTTTTCTAGTGTACCTACCTGGTTAACAAAAGCTAAATAAATAAAACTGCTCTGTATGTTGATGCAGCATAGGTTTGTGGCTCCTGACTGTGCTGTATATGCATTGTCGATTGTATGCTTGTCACTCAACTTCTCACATCTTTCATGTATTATTTCCAATATAATTTGTTGTTGTACCACTCTGCTCCATGTATGTTATGTATTTGAACTATTGTGCTACCTAAGACCCACTTGTACAAGTTCCCTTCCCTGGATGCATTTAGAAATGAGCTCCCAGCTTAATATTCTAAGTGGAGAGCACTGAGACACCAAGGATCATTTTACTATAATAATTGGAGCCATTTAAAATGCGATCAGGAGTGTGGAACCTTTACATGCCAAGGATCATTTTGGTATACTACTTGGGAGCATCATAATGGTGACCACAGGTAGGGTCACTATATGCACCACTGTGTGCTCAAATTAATTTATTTGTTGAAAAGTTTCACCAGGTAAGGTACACTGAACAACAAGTTGCTCGACTCCTGGTACAACCTGGGGAGAGGGTGGTGAGAGTTACGTAGTAACAATGAGTACACAAAAATACACAATATCATACAAAAACATTGGTTACAACTGAATTACACATTAGCATGAAAAGCAAATAATTACAAAGGGTAGAGAAGTGAAAACCAGTCACAAGTTAGCAAGAGGAAAAGGAAGAGGAGACCATTATGGTTTTCCAAAGGTAGCAAAGAAAGTGAAAGCCAAAAGATTGCATTCAGGCAATACAAAAGAACACAGGCAGAAGGTTATAGGGAGAAGTACCAGGAGAAGCAAAGGGAGGCAGGGGAGGTCAGTAAGGAAGCAAAGCTCAGACAGAAGAACACATTTGCAAAATCAGTGGGTAGAGGACAGAAACCTTTACAGGTACATAAGTGAAAAAGAAAGACAAGGAGAGGGATAGTGAGACTGAGGGGAGGATGGGGGCAGCGTGGAGGATGACAACAAGTAAAGCTGACATATTGAACAGGTATTTCTGCTCAGCCTTTACTGAAGAAGAGGGGTAATGGGTCTGAAAGGGAGTACAAGGGTGAGAATGGTGCAGAAATGGACACAATCCCTTTACAGAAAAAGGGTCCTGAAGGAACTGGAAGTAATAAGAGTTGATAAAGCAATGAGGCCAGATCGTGCACCCAGGGTCCTTAAGAACTGAGAGGTGGTGGCTGAACCTCTGGCTGACCTGTTTAGCTGATCACTGAAACAGGGAAGTACCCAAAGACTGGAGGATAGCAGATGTAGTCCCCTTATACAAAAGTGGGAACAAAGAGGAAGCAGGGAACTACAGACCAGTCAGCCTCACCTCGGTAGTGGGGAAGATCATGGAAGCACTACTGAAGGAGAGATTGGTGGAACATCTGGTTGTCAATGGACTACAGGACCCAAGGCAGCATGGTTTCACCAGAGGAGGTCATGTCAGACCAACCCGTTGAATTTTTGACTGGGTGACTAGGGAGGTGGATCAGGGGAGGGCAGTGGACATGGCCTATCTGGACTTCAGCAAGAGCCTTTGACACTGTGCCACATGAAGACTATACACAAACTGGGAATATGGGTGTGGGCAAGGATGGTAGTGTGGTGGGTGAGGTAACTGGCTGGTGGCAGGACACAGAGGGTGGTGGTAAATGGCTGTCACTCCACAGAGGAACAGTGACCAGTGGGGTACCACAGGGATCAGTGCTGGAACCGGTCCTATTCAACATCTTCATCAGTGACAGCGAGCACAGGACCTATAAGGCAGACTTTCACTGTTCGCTGATGACACAAAGCTCTGTAACAGGTAGACACACCAGAGGGTGTAGACAGAATGAGAAGGGACCTGCAGAAACTTGAAGAATGGTCAGGAGTTTGGCAGTTGAAATTCAATGCAAAGATGCAAGATAATGCATATGGGCACAAAGCCCTGCAACAATATATCAGTTGGGGGTGAGGATATAGCATGCACCAAGCAGGAAAGAGATCTTGGGTTAGCATCTTCAGTGACCTCAAGGTAGGAAACAGTGTGACAAGGCAGCAGGTAAAGCAAATAGGATGCTGGGATGTATAGGCAGGGGCATCACCAGCAGGAAAAGGAGGCATAATTCCACTATACAAGACACTAGTGAAGCCCCACCTGGAGTACAGTGTACAGTTCTGGAGACCATACCACATAAGGACACAGACAGGGTAGAAGAGGTTCAGAGGAGGGCAAAAAAGATGGTGCATGGATTGCATCACAAGTCCTATGAAGACAGGTTGAAGGAACTGAACATGTACTCCCTGGAGGAGAGGGAGGGAGGGGATATGATAGAGACATGCAAGTATCTTACAGGAGGAACAGGGTGCAGGAAAACATTATTTTAAGCGAAAAAGATATTCCAGGACTAGAGGGCATGGGATGAAGTTGGAGGAGGACGATTCAGGAGGAAACATGAGAAAGAATTTCTTCACAGAACAGGTGGTGGACAAGTGGAACACCCTGCCAGAGGAAGTGGTGGGGCTGAAACAATCACGGATTTAAGAATGCATGGGATAGACATAAAGGAATTCTGGAGGTCAGGGGTGAGGGGCAAATATACTTCTAGGAAAACAAACTGAACTACTAGCTCAAATGGGCGAGACTGGGTGGGCCATAGGCCCTTATCTACCGACACTGTCTATGTATCTATGTATCTATGTGAGCTTGTGGTGAGACAGAGAGAGAGAGAAGGCGTAATGTAATATGAAGTGTGAACCAGTGGCCTGCACTATGCAGCTAAAGACAACACCAGGGGTGGCAAGTGAAGTGTGAGTCAGCAGGGCATCAAACAGGATGTGGGACAAGAAAGGGAGGAGGGGCAGGTGCAATTTACAGAGGAAATTATGAAGAGCTTGATTTAATGAGCCAGCGAGGAAGAGGATCAGATATGTGTAGGAAGAGCATTCCACATTTTGGGGAGACGATAGGAGTGGGAGGCCTGTCCACTAGCGGTGGATCTCCGGGAACAGACAGAGTTCTATGGTCATGGGCTCTTAGAAGATGAGAGGAGAGTTAAAACTGTGTCCATGACTTTTGGCACACGTCAGAAGCTGTCAAGGCTCCCTTCTGCCCCTACCTTCACTACCCTCGATGGAGCAACTGTAATTGCTACCGAGTTCTCAGGTATCTGGGCATTTGGCTGGATAAACATCTCACCTTCTCAGCCCATGTAGATGCCATAATAAAAAGCTTCATCCCAAACTCAGCGCCTTATATAGAAACTGCCTCCTGCCTCCTGCCATAAGGCAAGATCGAACGATCCAAAAAATGATCCTCCCGGTTTTAGACTATTGTGATGTTGTTTATTGCTCTGCTCCTGCCCCTCCTTAGCCAACCTGGGTTCTCTTTTCAACTCATTCTGTCGGTTTGCTCTGGATACCTCACTTTACCCACCGCTGCCACTCTGAACCGAGCTTTAGCCTTCCCATCCCTAACAAATGGCGACTGCATCATTGCACAAATCTATCTCTAAGGTACTGGCTTGGCACACTCCTCCTACCAAAATTCCCTAATCCCCCCACCCACTCCCTCTCAACTTCCCAGAACCCATGACCATAGAACTCTGTCTGTCCCTGGAGATCCACCGCTGGTGGACAGGCCTCCCACTCCTATCATCTCCCAAAATGTGGAATGCTCTTCCACATATCCGATCCTCTTCCTGCCTGGCTCATTAAATCAAGCTCTTCATAATTTCCTCTGTAATTGCACCTGCCCCAGCCCCCTTTCTTGTCCCACATCCAGTTTCATGCCCTGCTGACTCACTTCACTTGCCACCCTGTGCTATTCTTAGTCTGCATAGTGCAGGCCATTGGTTCACACTTGCTATTACATTACACTCTCTCTCTGTCTCACCACAAGCTCACTGTGACTGGTTTTCACTTCTACCCTTGTAATTATTTGCTTTTCATACTATGTGTAATTCAGTTGTAACCTATGTTTTGTATCATATTGTGTATTTTGTGTACTCATTGTTACTACGTAACTCCACCACCATCTCCCCAGGTGGGTACCAGGAGATGAGCAACTTGTTGTTCAGTGTACCTTCCTGGTGAAACTTTTCAATAAATAAATTAATTTGAGCACACAGTGGTGCATATTGTGGCACTACCTGTGGTCACCATTATGATGCTCCCAAGTAGTATACCAAAATGATCCTTGGCATGTAAAGGTTCCACACCCCTGATCGCAGGTTTAAATGCTCCAATTATTATAGTAAAAGATCCTTGGTGTCTAGTGTCCACCCAGGAATACTAAGCTGAGGGCTCATTTCTAGACGCATCCAGGGAAGGGAACTTGCCACAAGTGGGTCTTAGGAAGCACAATAGTTCAAAATACATAACATACATGGAGCAGAGTGGTACACAACCACAAATTACATTGGGAATAATACATGCAAGATGTGAGAACTTGAGTGACGAGCACAATCAACAATGCCTATACAGCACAGTCAGGATCCACAAACCTATGCTGCGATCAAATACAGAGCAGTTTATATATTTATTTGGCTTCTGTTAACCAGGTAGGTACACTAGACAAGTTACATGCCTATTTTCAGGAACTTCAGGAAGTACAACAGGTAATACAGATACATAAGAACATAACAGCAAGTAAAGCAAGTACACAGGTAAACAAAATGCATTGAGTCACAAAGCGCAAGGCATAGAGTGAACTGCTATGACAGAAATTGATAAAGTGCATATAATCAACAATATAGTCTAGAGCATACATAGTACAGTCAGATGCTAAGAGCAATTGGATCCAGAAACGCATCAAAGATCATTGGCAGATCCTCTAGAACAGTTGGCCCCAAGTACAATTAGGGACAGGGAGGCTTGGAACATTTGCACGCTGAGGCCAGTCATGCCCCCACAGGGACTTCCGGAGGAAAGCACTGATGGGAGGGCCGGAATGAACATGTTCAGGAAAAAGGTACAGAGCCAGAGCACATGCAAACAAAGTCTCCCTGTCCCCATAAGGTTTGGGTGAGGGGTACTTTTAGCATCCCAGGACTCTGGGACATGAGTGGGTAAGAGGAGAGGTGAGGAGGCGAGAGAAGCTGTGCCAACCCAGGAGGGTGCTGGTTCTGATCACTGCCAATGAGGCATCCCAGCCCAAAGTTCAGGTGGATTGGTCGGGGAAAGCCAACCTAGTTTATCATAAAGCTCAGCCGGTGGGTGAGATGGGGGCAGCCAATGCAAAGTGACAGATGTTATTGTAACATGTGTGCCACTGAGTAAGAAGAGATTTGAGGTACAGGCAGATTGGTGGAGACCATAGCTAGGGAGGAAGTAGTACACCTCTAGCAAGTGCCAGACAAGCAGCAGGTGTCAGGTTATTTTTTGGCCCTATAGGCCAGACCCAATTTACAGTTCACAGTTCTGCAGACATTTAGGATATGACTCTAGGGTCAACTGGGGTCAAGTGTCACCCCAACGTATTTGATTGAGTTCACAGTTAGGAGGGAGTCCATCCACACAACTGATATGCAACAGGGCTGGAGGCTTTTACTTCAATGTTAGCTATAAATATTTGTGCATAATGCCTATAGGATGCATAGGTGCCAAATGCTTTAGCTGTACCTAAACTGGAAACAAGTCATAGGAGAGCAGAGGAAAACTTGAGCAAGTGCAGGAGGGAGAGGTGAGACCACTGAAGTGGTTTGAAAGAATGCATGGGAGGAGATTGGTGAATGGCTGGGGTGAGGAGTTCCAGATTTTAGGGGCGGTGGCTGAACGTGACCTTGCCGCTGGTTGTGAAACTGAAGAAAGGACTGCTAGGGTTCGAATATTTCAGCTTCTGATGGTATGGATATAGCAGGGCCGTCAGAAGAGATAGGATGGTAGGGAAACAAACCTGATTTTCCCACAAAGCTGGCACAATAGGCATGATGTCTGTCCACAAGAAAAGAAAGGAGAGAGTTTGTATATATAACAATGGTGAGTCCAAGAAGTATAGTCGAGGATGTAATGGCAGAAATAGTTGAAGAGTGTGTCCAGTCTGGCAAAGGGTAGTGAAGGGGCTACGCTGTGAGACCACATCACCATAATCAGAGATTTTTGAGGATCATTCTCTGGATAATAGCATGGTATGCTGGAGGTGGGATGCAGTCACAGTTCCTGCAAAGTGCACCAATTGTGGTGCAGCTTTTGACTATATACATCCACTTGTTCAGAAACGTTTAGGTGCTGGTCTAGCCAGATACCAAGATAACTAAAGGGGTGACATCCTCCACAGGAGCCATCCAGGGTATGGAAAGTAGGAAGGGAGGGAGCCTAGAGAGTCTGGTGCCTTCTGCCAAGGACAAGGAGACAGCCTTCTTGGCATTGAGAAAAGATGGTTGTATGTGGTCAGGGCTGAACCAGATCAAAGTTAAGCTGGAGTCTGTGGGGCCTGCTGTGAAGAGGACCGTTAGTCATCCAATACATGTGAATGGATGCAGACAAGCACATGGAGGAGGAATCATTAAGGAAAATGGAGAAAAGTAGTGGGCTTAACACAGATCCTTGTGGGACCCAAGTGGTTACAGGCAGGGAGGAGAGGGGTCCACTTTTGACTGCTTGGGACCTACCCCTGTGGTGGGAGTGGGACAGCTAATGGCTAAGTCAGAGGCCTGCAGCCTAGGTTTGGCTAATAATTGGGTGGTAAACAGGGTTGAATGCTTTGGCTAGATCGATGAAATAGCAGAAAGTGAATAGGCTGTGATCCATACCATTATGGATGGTTTAGTGGAGCCTGAGAAGGTGGTGGAGTGATTTTGGGAAGTCAGACTTGTATTGGGTGAAAAAGGAAGAGGTCCAGAAAGGGAGAGAGTTCTGACAAGATAATTTGTTCCTGTATTTTGAAGAGGAGAAAAGTAATCGGTAGCTGTTCAGTACCTGATGGGTCACCATCTTTTGAGAGGAGGAGGTAACAGTGGCAGCCTTCAGCAGGGATGGAGGAACACCAGAAAGAGAGGTTAGGGAGGTCATCCAGGTGGGGCGAGATGAAGCAGTCAGATAGAGGCTTGTAATCCAGGCATCTGGGCTCCTACCCTTGGAAGGATTAAGTCACGGAAATGTGTCGGGGATAAGGATGGAGTTGCTGGAGAGAAAAAAAACAATATTTAGGGATGGAAGGAATGGCAATCATGCAGGCTGGCAGGGGTGAGAGGGAGGTGAGGAAGAGGAGAGGGAGGGAGGAGAGGAGGTACAGGTGATGAAAAGGAATTACATCTCTATGGTGATGAAGGAGGTTAGAGACAGGGTGTCACTGACTCTGAGGACAGAGCAAAGGAGTGGGGGGAGAAGAGATTGTGGCAGCCTTTCAAAATTTAGACAGGTAACCAATGTTGGTACTGAGTTAGATGTAAAATTCTCATCTTTGGCAAGCTTATTGCCATGGTACAGGTACTTGAGGAGATTATGATACCTCTGGAAGCCATGAAGAGATGGAGTTCGTTTATTTTTTGACCAGGCCAAATCATTGCACGCATAGAAGCTATGAGGTCAGCCGTGATCTAGGGAGGTGGTGTACCTTTTCTCATGTCCTGCTCCGGGGCATGACAGTCCCATAAAGAGGAGGTATAGCACAGTGGTTTAAGGCTCTGAGTTGCAAATCTGGTGACATCCAGCAGACCAGACCTGGGGTGTGAATCCCACAGCTTCCACTTGCATACTTGTGACTCTGAGCAAGTCACTTAACTCCATGCGCCACAGGTCTCTCCTGTAAAGATTTCAGCTCAGTGTGCTACTCCTGTTAAACAACTAAAAATAAAAATAAATATTTAGAGTAATTTGTTTTGAAACATGTTAGCATGGAATCAGGTGGAGCAGACCAATGAGCTAAGGGGACCAATCAAGTGACTTAGGTCGTGCAAGGGGTGAGGTCAAGGATTTGAAAGGAAAATATAGGCAGTGTTTTGGAGGTAGGGTGAGGGGCTTTAGTTGAATGACCGAGCATCAGAGGTTGTGATTATGGTGTCAAATCAAAAAAGAGAGTCAAGAATGGAATGCCACAGAGATCCATCTGACTCTTGTTCTCTTCAATATGCTCATTAGCAATGTTTGAGAATGAATCTGGGGTTATGTCTTTGAAGATGACACCAAGCTCATGGGAGGTGGATAGTGATGGGAAGTAGAAACTGCAGACTGACATGTAAAGATTAGAGAGGTGGCCTAGGGTTTGGCAGTTGAAATTCAATGCCAAAAAAGTTAAAGTGATTCACGTATTGGACCGAAACCCCAGGACAGGTATTGGATGGAGGGGTAGAGCTGAGCACTATGGCTGAGGAAAGGGACCTAGTATTTGTCATTAGTGACTCCTTAAACAATCAAGCTAGTACAGTGAGGCATCTAGTAAGGCAAATAGGATACTAGGATGTGCCAGAAGGGGGTTCTGATGAAGTGAAGAAAAAGAGGTTCTACGGCCTCTTTATTGATCGTTGTTGAGGCTACTGGGTATACTGTTCAGAGTTCTGAACTACTGAAGACCTCACCTCAGGAAAGATAGGACAAAGGGTGATCAGGATAATTCAGAGCTGACAGAACAGATTGTATACGAGATCTGCTCAAGCACTGGTACTGTCTTCACGGAGACCAGACAAGAGAGGAATGATAGATAGAGACCTTCAAGTTTCTGTATGGAATAAACAAGGTGAATGGGAGACTACTTAGCATGAGTAACAGTTCAAGGTTATGAGGGCACAAGTAGAGACTGATGGGAGGGAGGTTCAAGAGGATATTGGAAAGTTTTATTTTCCAGAAATGGTGGTGGAAATATGGAATAGTTTTCCTAACTGAGATGGCATGCACAAAACCATAAATGGTTTCAAAATAGCTGTGTGACAAGTGAAGAGTATAATGGTTACTCATGCTAATAGTAGTGAGGAGGGAACAAGGAGTGGATAGTGAAGGCTACCCTGCATGGACAGTAGATTTTGAGGTTTAATATGGGAAATGGGCAGACAGGATGTACCATTTTATGTTAATTACACACAGCATAAAATAACATTTTGCTTGTCTCAGTAACAAACTATGGAGGCACGGCACTGTTGTGGCCAATGCCCCACAGCCTGAAAAACATCCCGGTTCCCCAATGCCACTGCAGGCTGCTGACAGCAGTTTGGAATATTCACCAACTGCTGACAATTTGCCACTGCAGTAGGGGCCGCCCTGCGTCATTGGCGTCAGCAATCTGCTGCAATGAGGGCGACTCCCGTCATTACCAGGTGGATGTAAAACACTGATATTGTTTGTGAACATGGCGGCAGGTTGCCATGCTCACAAACTAGACTATACCACGTGATTGTATAGTAGGGTCCCCAAACCCGTCGACCTCGATGCCCTGTTTCTAGTGCCAGCAGAGGCCCACTCCCGTTGGCATTCTGCTAACCCCTGCTTTTATTCCTGCTGACGGGTGCCCAATCCTATCACTACTACTGCCCCAAAGAAAGCCATTGGTGGCACGCTGGGTGCCATCAGTGTGCCCACATGCCCTAAAGGAGAAATGGTCCGGCAAAGTATAATTTTTTACCTGCAAAAGAAACAGTTTCTAGTGATTGTCCCTATTCCTGCCACAACCGCAACCACTGTGCACCTGCCTCCCTAGCCCCCGTCACACCATACTTACCTCTGGAGCTTGGCGTGACGATCTTTGGTGGACTGAGACACATCTGCACTCTTCAAATCCGACCGTGAACTAAGAAATGCCGGTAAGCTGTATAACGTAATAAATAGTGTTTTTTCAACTGGTACATATCTAGGGCATTTTGGGACTTTTCCACCATATTTCAACATAGGGTTTTGGGACCATCCTCATGAATTGAAATGTCATTCGTTAATCGGCCCGAAGGAGATTTTGCGATGCTGCGTGTAAGATACCTTTCCAGGGCGGTACTGCAGCTGTGAGTGCCAGTGTTCGCGGTGGGTCTCAAAAAAGCTATGTTAGAGGTGGTGGAAAAATCAAAAATGACTGTTTTATAAACATACGGCTGCGCGGTTGCTACCCATGCTCGTAACGTAATTGTAGCAATATTTTCATGCCAGATTTTCAACATTGGCATTTTTCCACACCTCCTGTAAACAGAATAGCTGTCACTGTTCACATCCCAGCAGAAATGTGTTTTCGCACTTCAGGCGCGAAATAGTCGATCAGCTGGGAAATCAGTGTTGGGACAGATTAAGAAAATGACAGTGACACTGTTCATGAGTAGAGGTCCTGAAATGGCTGTGTTGAAAATCTGCACTATACTCCACTTAAATGACTGTGTTACAGCGTGTGTTACACGGTTTCATGCACGTCAGAATTCGGAATTTATATTTTTTCACTCCAGATTTTCAACATTGCCATCTTCCCACGCCTACTTATGAACAGTGCATCCGCATTTTTCCGGCCAAATGAATGTTTTCGCACTTCGATGCAGAATAGAGCAGTCGCTGTGGAAATCACTGTCCGGGCAGATTAAAGAAAATGACAGTGATACTGTTCATGAGCAGAGGTCCTAAAATGCCTGTGTTGAAAATTTGGTGTTGACTCTCAACAAATGACTGTATTACAAGTGTGATTGCACACTCTCACCTGCAACTTTGCAGATTTGTAGCATTGTCATGCCAGATTTTCAACAGTGGCATTTTTTCACACCTCCTTATGAGCAGTACAGCTGTCATTTTCACATCCTGACTGAAATATGGTTTCACAGTTGACGCATTGCCAACAATGCGGTCACTGTGGGAAATCAGTGTTTGGGACAGATTAAGAAAATGACAGTGGCACTGTTCATGAGCAGAGGTCAAAGCCCTATGTTGAAAATTTGGTGACGAAACTCCATAACATGACTGTGTTACAAGTGTCGTTGAACTGTTACGCACCCTTGTAACTTCACACATTGTAATATTTTCACACCACATTTTCAACAGTGTCACTTTTTCACACCTCCTTATGAACAATTACAGCCATCATTTTTCACATCCGGTCTAAATATGTTTCTGCACTCCTGCAGGAGAATACTTGATCGCTGGGGAAATCAGTGTTTGAGAAGATTAAGATCAAACAAGTGAGATGGGGAATGACCGAGCTAAACTGAGCTCTGTCGGACTGCTGCAGATTGTTTGTGGGCAGAAAAGACCGCCAGTGAAGAGCCCAGTACAAAAGAGCAGCCTGCAGCACTGGGAGAAACAGTACCAGTGAGTGAGACGGGGACTGAGTGAAGCTCAACAGAGCTCTAGCAGGACTGCTGAGAATTTCTTTGTGGGCAGAAAAGGTGCCAATGCAGGCAGGAGCATCATACAAAAGGGCCGCTTGCAGCACCAGGACAAACAGAATGAGCGTGTGACAGAGGGAGACTGAGCGACCTCAATGGAGCTCTGTCGGGACAGCTGCGGTTTCTTTAGTGGACAGACAAAGGTGCCGCGCAGCCTGGAGCCCGTACACAAGCGCAGCCTGCAGCACCAAGAGAAACAGAGATGAGTGAGTGACAGAGCGGTAGTGAAAGAGCTCAACAGGCTGTACTGTAGTGCTGCAGATTTCCAATGTGGGCAGGAAATGTGTAGCATGAGCAGAAACTGAGCTAAAAGGCTAAGCACAACACCGGGAGAACAGAATGAGTGAGTCAGAGGGGAGTGAGAGAGAGCTCAATGGAGCTGTGTCGGGACTGTTTCAGATTTCTTTCTGGCCAGAACAAGCCCCATAATGCAGGCAGAAGCCCAGTACAAAGGGCAGCCTGCAGCGACAGGAGACTCAAACAGAGAGTGAGGGAGGAAGTGAGTGAGCACAGCGGAGCTTGTTGGGACTGCTGCAGATTTGTTTGTTGTCAGAAAAAGACAGCAATGCATGCTGGGGCCCAATACAAGGCAGCATGCAGTGGCAGGGAAAACCAGAATGAGCGAGTGAGATAGGGGGAGTGAGCAAGCTCAATGGAGCTCTATCGTGACTGCTGCACATTTCTTTGTGGGCATAAAAGCCGGCAACACAGGCAAGAGCCCAGTATGAAGGGCAGCCTCAGCGCTGGCAGAAACGGAATTAGTGAGTGAGAGAGGAATGAGAGCAAGCTGAATGGAGCTGTGTCGGACTGCTGCAGATTTCTTTGTGGGCGAGAAAAGGCAGCAATGCACACAGGAGCCCAGTACAAAGGCCAGTCTGCAGAGCCTGCAGAAGGAATGAGCGGTAACAGAGAGAGTGAGCAACCTCAATGGAGCTGTGTAAGGACTGCTGCAGATCTCTTTTGTGGGCAGAAAAAGCTGCCAATGCAGGCAGGAACCCAGTACAAAAGTGCAGCCTACAGCAGTGGGAGACACAGAATGGACCGAGTGAGGGAGGGAGTGAGTGGCTCGCCCGAAGCTTGCTGGGACTGCAGATTTCTTTGTGGGCAGAAAAAAGGCAGCAATGCACGCGGGGCCCAGTACAAAGGGCAGCCTTCAGCGGTGGGAGAAACAGAACCAGCGAGAGAGGGGAGTGGTGAGCCAGCTCAATGAGCTCTACTGTGACTACTGCAGATTTCTTTGTGGGCAGAAGAAAACCAGCAAAGCATGAGCAGGAACCCAGTACAAAGGGCCTGCAGCACCGGCGAAATGGAATGATTGCGCTGATGAGAGGAGGAGAGCAAGCTCAGCAGACTCTGTTGGGACTGCTGCAGATTTCTTTGTGGGCAGAAAAAGGCACCAATAGAGCCAGAAGCCAACTACAAAATGGCAGCCTGCAATGCCAGGAGAAACAGAATAACGAATGAGAGACAGGTGGGTGAGCAACCTCAACAGAACTCTGTCAGGACAGCTGCAGATTTCTTTGCGGGCAAAAAGGTGCCAACACAGGCAGAAGCCCAGTACAAAAGGACAGCCTGGAGCAGCAAGAGACATAGAATGGTGAGTGAAGGATGGGGTAAGTAGGCTCAATGGAGCTCTATTGCAGAATGCTGCAGATTTCTTTGCTAATGGGCAGAAAAAGGCAGCAATGCACGCAGGGGCCCAGTACAAAAGTACCATTAGCATGAGAAACAGAAGATGAGTGAGTGAGATAGGGGACTGGGCCCGAGGCTCAGCGGACTCTGTCATGACTGCTGCAGATTTCTTTGTGGACAGAAGAGAGGCAGCAACACAGGCAGGGCCCAGTAGAAAGGGCAGCCTGCAGCACCAGCAAAATGGAATGATCGAGTAAGAGGGAGGTGGTGAGCTCAATGGAGCTCGATCAGGACTGCTGCAGATTTCTTTGTGGGTAGAAAAGGCACCAACAGAGCAGAAGCCATCTACAAAATGGCAGCCTGCAACGCCAGGAGAAACAGAATGAGTGAATGAGACAGGCAGAGTGGCGACCTCAACAGAGCTCTGTCAGGACAGCTCAGGAATTTCTTTGTGGGCAAAAGGTGCCAAAACAGGCAGAAGCCCAGTACAAAAGGACAAGCCTGGAGCACCGAGAGACACAGAGATGAGCAGTGAAGGATGGGGGAGTAAGTGCAAGCTCAATGGAGCTCTGTTGGGACTACTGCAGATTTCTTGTGGGCAGAAAAAAGGCAATGCATGCAAGGCCAGTACAAGGGCAGCCTGCATTAGCATGAGAAACAGAACAAGCCAATGAGGAGGGACTAAAGCGGCTCAGACTCTATCGTGACTACTGCAGATTTCTTTGTGGGCAGAAAAAGGTGGCAATGCAGCACCAGCCAGTACAAAGGGCAGCCTGCAGCGCTGGCAGAAATGGAACAAGAGAGTGAGAGAGGAGGTGAGCTAACTCAGCGAGCTCTGTTGGGACTGCTGCAGATTGTTTTGTGGCCAGAAAAAGGTGCCAACAGAGCAGGAGCCTAGTACAAAGGGGCAGCCTGCAGCGACAGGAGAAAAGAATAGCGAGTTAGACAAGGGGTGAGTGACCTCAATGGAACTCTGTCAGGACAGCTGCAGATTTCTTTGTCGAGCAGAAAAAGCAGCAATGTAGGCAGGAGCCCAGTACAAAAGCCAGCCTGCAGTGCAGGCAGAAATGGAATAGTGACTTAGAGAGGGTAAGAGCAAGCTCAACGGACCTGCATCAGGACTTCACCCGCAGATTTATTTGTGGGCAGAATAAGCCAACGCAGGCAGGAACCCTGTACAAAAGGACAGTCTGCACCTGCAGGAGACACAGAAACAGTGAGAGAGTGAGGAAGTGGGTGAGTGAGCTCAACAGGAGCTCTGTTGGGACTGCTGCAGATTTCTTCTATGGGCAGAAAAAGGCAGCAATGCACCCAGGGGCCCAGTACAAAGGACAGCCTGCAGTGGTGGCAGAAACAGAACAAGTCAGTGAGAGAGGGGGGGAGTGAGCTCAACAGAGCTCTCATCGTGACTGCTGTGGATTCCTTTGTGGGCAGAAAAGGTGGCAAGCAGGCAGGAGCCCAATACAAGAGGCCAGCCTGCAGCGCTGGCAGACAGAAGAGTGAGTGACAGAGGGTGAGCAACCTCAACGGACCTGTGTTGGGACTACTGCAGATTTCTTTGTTGGCAGAAAAAGCCACCAACAGAGGCAGGAGCCCAGTACAAAAGGCCAGCCTGCAGCTCAAGGAGAAACAGAATGAGAGAGTCAGAGGGGAGTGACCCACCTCAACAGAGCTCTGTCAGGCCATCTGCAGATTTCTTTGTGGACAGAAAAGGGTGCCAACGCAGGAAGGATCTCAGTACAAAACAGCAGCCTGCAGCACCGGGAGAAACAGAACAAGCGGTGACAGAGGACCAGTGAGTGAGCTCAACGGACCAACACATCAACATTCAGCATTGACAAATGCTTGTTTTTTATTGTGTCCAGAACTGACTGTGTGTATGTGTGCTGGGGGTTTGCAGGCAGGCTACGGTGTGCAGTTAAAGCACGATTCCCAGAATCATTAATTATCACTAACCATGCAGTGTGTTAACTCTTCAAGAAAGCATTTAGTATACCTGTACACTCATATGCAGTAGAGTAACCCCCAGTTGTATGAGCACCTGGTTGTAATTAGTAATCCTGTGCAAAAAAAAAATAGTGCCACATTAACAGGTTAGCACTGCACAGAAGAATGTTTTTAAAATAGTATCAACCATGCTTATCACAATGCAGTGCTAGTCCTGTTACAGTGGTATCATGGGCCCATTTCAGATTAGTGTTTGTGCACTCCTAAGTGCTGCACCTGAGATAGCGCACAGCCACAGAAGGTGGTGATAAATGGCACTCCCTCCCGTGGGAGAGTAACTAGTAGGATGCGGAGGGCTCAGTAATGGGACACATCCTCTTCAGTGTCTTTATAAGTGGCATAACAGAAGAACTGGAAGGAGATATGCCTTTTGTAGATGACACCACAATCTGTAATAGCATTGATAGGTGCAGATGGAGAGAATGAGTGGGGACATTAAAACTTAAAGAGTGCTATGGGACATGGCAGTTCGGTTCAAAGCCAAAAGTGCAAAATCAAGCATCTAGGTACTAAAGCCTAGAGGCTGAGTATAAAATGTAGAGGGAGGTACTTATGGTCACTAAGAAACCTTTTATACAGCACTGTGCTCTGTATGCAGGAGAGGATTACTCATTACATGGCGTAGTAGTATATATGCACATGCACATAATCAGGGAAGCATCAGGTGACGCTGAATATGACACCGATCCAACCATGCTGTTCCCACAGTGTAATGTTTAGCTCTGCATGCTAACCTTCTGAAAATGGGGCCCTAATTGACTAAAAATCCTGGGCGATGCCTCCTAAGATGCAGAAGGTAAACATAAAAGGTTTATCTTATCTATCTCTTTATGTATTGTTTTATCCTATTTTGCTTGCAAACCTTTATCCGATTTCAAAACGCTTGTGATGTGACTTAAAATGTTTATAACAGACTAGTTAAAATACAGTTTGTTTTCTTCTTTTACCTATATGCTGTCTTTATTTACTTATAAAACAGTCTGGTGGGCTGGCCTAGCAGCTTGGTGGTGATTGCACTGCCTCCCATGCCAGTGGCCCAGTATTGGGGTGGACCTGAGTTGCACAGGGGTTAGCTGGGGGATATGATTGAGCATCTGGGAATGCTCTCCTCTCTCAGTGAGGGTAGTCTGACCACCCCACTCATTCAACATCCACCTAGCTGAGGAGGGTTGGAGCAGTGGAGTTATAAGGGGAGGGCTCAGGCAGGCACAAAGCACGCATGTGTCTTTATATGCAATTGCATAATGCCATGCTTGGCTGCCCAGGGATGAAATAAAGGTAGAAACCCCTAATGGCAAAATGATCCAACAACCTGCTGCAGATTTTGCACTGCTAATCAGGCTCTGCTCATATCGAATATATGTCTCCTTGTCAATGGCCCTCCCCTCTGGCCCCAGCATGGGATGTGAGTGGGGGGATCTCAGACAAATATGTCCTGTGGATGGTAAGTGATTGGGCTGAGATGTCAGTGGGCAAGGGTAGCAGGGTGGCTAAGAGATACAAATCCCTATGGGGAAAAAAAGAAATAAAACACAGTTTGAGAAGTTCAAACCCTAAAACAGACTGTGCATGCCTCCAGTGAGGATTCACAGTAAAGTTATTCTGTAAAACAATGCAAATTAGCTAAACTCCTGATGAGAATTGAATACTGAGGATTGCAGCAAAATATATATTTTGTTTCTTAACCAAGAAACGTTTATTAAACAAAAGATTAAAATAAAACTTAATCAAAATGTAGTCCATAGAGTACAAACTAGCAATGATTTTGGCTTACACTTCCACAGCTCTGAAGTGCTTCCAAGCATTCAACACACAGTAATTAATTCACATAAACCCAATCAACAATTTAACTTGAAAAATGCATGCAGCTCCCTATGTATAAAGGTATGTTAGGAATATCCTGTATTAGCTTCCTATACAAATGTGTTGTCTGACAGTAAATGAAGGCAGCACTTATTTAAAAGAATAAACTACAGCATTTAAATTAGTTTTAAAAGTTTCTTGTTACATCACAATGGTCTGAAATTTGACTAAAGGTGTGCAAGCAAAACAAAGGAAAACCCCATAAAGAAGTAGAATAAGAGATAGCCCTGTTTTGTTTACTTCAGCTCTGCAGTTTCAGACATCCTCTCATCAGCTAGCAGCTAACTGAATGCAACAGGCAATGAGTTCAGCTCTAGGACATTCATGGGGGAGGGGCAGGGGATGGGTAGTTTCAGAACATAGTCCATTTCAGTATATAGTTTATTTGTTTCAGTATATGGAGTATGTGAATTTTCAGTCTACAGTGTATGTGTTTCAATACATAGTGTATGTATTTCAACATGTAGTGTATTTGTTTCAGTATATAGTGTATGCAGATTTTTCAGTGCATAGTGTATTTATTTCAACAGATAGTGTATGTATTTCAATATAAAGTGAAGATGTTTCAATATATAGTATATTTTTTCAGTATATAGTGTATGCTTTTCAGTGTAGTATATGCATTTCAATAGACAGTGTATGTATTTCCAGTATACAGTGTATTTATTTCAATATATAGTGTCTGCAGATTTTTCAGTGCATAGTGTACTTATTTCAATAGATAGTGTATGTATTTCAATATAAAGTCTAGATGTTTCAATATATAGTGTATTTGTTTCAGTATATAGCGTATGCAGTTTTTACTCAATATATAGTGTATGTGTTACAATCTATAGAGTATTAGTTTCAGTAGATACTTTATGTGGATGTTTCAGTCTGTAGTGTATGTATCTCAGTAGGTAGTGTATATGTTTCAGTACATAGTACATTTGTTTCAGTGTATAGTGTATGTGGACTTTCAGTACTCATTATGTGGATTTCAGTAGACAGTGTATGTATTTCACTATACAATATAAGCATTTCACTATATAGTGTATGTGTTTCACTATATAATATATGTATTTCAGTATACAGTATATGTATTTCACTATACGATGTATATATTTCATTAGATACTGTATGTGGTTCACTACATTGTGTATGTATTTCACTATATAATGTATATATTTCAATATGATGTATGTATTTCATCATATAGTGTGTGTTCTACTACAGTCAGAGATTCTGAATTATGTCCCAAAACTTGCCATATCTTGGTCATTTCTGTCTCTCCCACTGAAGAACTTTACATTGATTCAGCAAGGGTACTGGTTCAGTCTCTGGTTTGGTGAGAAAGTGTTTGGGGTTTTCCTCTAGTGTATGTCTGGAATTCTTTTCCTCCACGGGGTGGTATCACTGTGCTCTTGGGTTGGGAACTTGCCTCGAGGGTCCTCTTCTGGTATGACAGTGACTGGGATAGATTTTACAGGCCTAGGGGCTCTACAAAGTTGAAGAATTAGAGTCTGGTGGTCCACTGTGTACAGTTCTATTTTGAAGATGTGCAGCTTTATTTATATAGAAATACTGTTCAGCATAGTCTGCATTAGTGGTGTTGTGAGCTGCCCAGGGGCATGTTGTAAAAGATGTCCTTCCTCTTCACAAAGATTACATATTGGGGTAGCTATACAATGAAACCCAGAATGCCCCATCGCACCACACACAGAGCATTTGATTTTGGACGTGGATCAGGGAGAGCAGTGGACATGGCCTATCTGGACTTCAGCAAGGCCCTTGACACTGTGCCACATAGAAGACTATTACACAAACTGGGGAATATGGGTGTGGGCAGGACAGTAGTGTGATGCGTAGATAACTGGCTGGGTGGCAGGACACAGAGGGTGGTGGTAATGGCTGTCACTCCACAGAGGGAAGAGTGACCAGTGGGGTACCACAGGGATCAGTGCTGGAACCGGTCCTATTCAACATCTTCATCAGTGACATTGTGCAGGACCTAGAAGGCAGAATTTCACTGTTTGCTGATGACACAAAGCTCTGTAACAGAGTAGACACACCAGAGGGTGTAGACAGAATGAGAAGGACCTGCAGAAACTTGAAGAATGGTCAGGGGTTTGGCAGTTGAAATTCAATGCAAGGAAGTGCAAGATAATGCATATGGGACACAAAAACTCTGGCACAATATATTCTGTTGGGGGTGAGGATATAGCATGCACCAAGCAGGAAGGGATCTTGGGGTTATCATCTCTGATGACCTCAAGGTAGGAAACAGTGTGACAAGGCAGCAGGTAAAGCAACTAGGATGCTGGGATGCATAGGCAGGGGCATTACCAGCAGGAAAAGGAGGTCATAATTCCACTATGCAAGACACTAGTGAGGCCCCACCTGAGTACAGTATACAGTTCTGGAGACCATACCTACATAAGGACATAGACAGGGTAGAGAAGGTTCAGAGGAGGCAACAAAGATGGTGCATGGATTGCATCACAAGTCCTATGAAGACAGGTTGGAGGAACTGAACATGTACCCCTGTAGGAGAGGAGGGAGAGAGGGATATGATAGAGACATACAAGTATCTTACAGGGAGGAACAGGGTGCAGGAATACACTATTTTTAAGCGAAAAAAGATGTTCCAGGACTAAAAGGACATGGGATGAAGTTGGAGGGAGGACAATTCAGAGGAAGCGTGAGGAAGAATTTCTTCACAGAACGGGTGGTGGACAAGTGGAACACCCTGCTAGAGGAAGTGGTGGGGCTGAAACAATCACGGATTTAAGAATGCATGGGATTGACATAAAGGAATTCTGGAGGTCAGGTAAGGAGCAACAGACTTCTAGGAAAACAAAACTGAACTTACAAGTTCAAATGAGCAGACTGGGTGGGCCATATGCCCTTATCTGCCAACACTGACTATGTATCTATGTATCTATGATTTTTTCACAGTTTGTACTGATGTGTCTTGATGATCTACACTTAAAGCACATTTTGGTTGCCCGATAGAAAATGATACCTTTGTCCCTTCCCAAGAAGAAAAGTTTGGAAGATGTTTGATGCCCTGTGGTGTAGTTTTAACTTAATTTTGAATTTCTAGCTCCTATCCAAAACCCTTCTTGATCTATAATGGGTTCTGGTGTTTCCTGAATTGAACATCTTTCTTAAGCCAATATGTGATATCTGATAAATTCACCCCTGCATTCCTGAAGAGGATAGTGGCTGTCGTTATAGAGGGTTTGGTTAGGGGAATAACTTGAAAATGAGACCAGATAGTGTCATTTTCTAAGCAGAGTGAATCATCCAAATTTGTTTAATAGGTCTTCTGACCTAGAACTAATGTCATAGTTCATCTCCCGTAGCGTGAATAAGGGCATACACCGCAGATTGTTCAAGTTCAAGTTCAAGTTTATTGCAGGAAAACTCCATTGAGCAAGCTCATTCACAAGGAGGTCCTGTGACATAAACACTTAAAGTACAACCATAGATAGGTAATAACAGTATATACATGAAATGCACGTTACATGATACAGGCTGGATATACATACAAAGGGTACCACATAGGGTGACCGCAGGTGGTAAACATTAATATGACATGGGAAGCGACTTACAGGTTGCATACTGATAAATGAAACATGATGACTGGTGTGCAATACATATATTTTGGCAGCTAGAACAAACAACAGACTACAACTGATATGGAGGGGAGGTGATTTGATGAAGTAGCAGTGGAGCGTAAGCATAGATAAAGCCAGGAGTAGAAGGAATGGAAAGCAGTTAATATGACAAAGCAATTATACCTTACCAGTGGATAAATATGGCACATGGGGAAGGAAGAGACTTAATGACAGTTACAGGTGTCTTTTATTTTGGCTGAACTAGCGATTTGCAAGTTTATTGAAACTGTGCTAGTTAGTTTCAGTATGCTTTGTAATTGGCTCCAAATGGAGGGAAGGGCTTATGCAAAGCACGCTTACCAAAGGAGGTCCAGCGCCCTTGGTATGTCAAGCATAATAAAGTCAGATTTTCTAACGAGTATGCACTATGTGAGATACTAATAAGGGAAGAGAGATGGCTTGGCAATTTCTGCAGGAGCAGTTTAAGAGTCCATAGCCCAGCATGGAGCAGCATCTAGTAGTAAGGGATGTCCAACCAACAGCTGCATATAAGTCACAGTGATGCGAACAGTAAGGAGTTGGTAATGAACCGTAGCGACGGTGATAAAGGATGTCCAGTTTACTTAGATTTGCAAAAGTGGTGGAGGAATAGATTACATTGCCATAGTCGAGTAGGGGAGAAAAGTGGCCTGTACAAGCTTGTTTCGAGTTTCAAGGGGAAAAGGGGCCTATTTCTGTAGAAGAAACCTAACCTTGCTTTTAACCTTCTAGAGACATCTTCGACATGGTCATTGAAAGATAATTTATTGTCGATCCAGATACCCAGATATTTAAATTTGGTTACAACTTCCAGAGGCTCGCTTAGCGTGGTGACAATGAAGTCTTGGGCAGGGGCATTGGAGGCCTGTGACAGCACTGCAGGAGAATATCATCTTTTAGTCTTCTTAGCATTGAGCAGAAGCTTTGCCTTTATTAGATTATGCTCAAGTTGTGCAAGTCTGTTTGAAGACCCCTTGACTTCAGATAACGATGAGCCAGAAGTATACAACACAGTATCATCCACAAAAAGTGCAGATTGGATGTAGATATGTTAGCATCTAAGTCATTAATGTACAAAGAAAACAAGATAGGACCTAAGATGGATCCTTGGGGGACTCCTCTTGCAACTGTCAAGGCAGCAGAAAAAAGCCTTCCGCCTTTACTTTTGGGATCTTCCAGTTAGGTAGCTAGAGAACCACTGGGTGGTATGGTATGTGGCACCCAACTTTGCAAGGCAATTGACTAATAGTTTGTGATCAACAGTATCAAAAGCTTTGCTGAGGTCCAAAAGACTGCACCAGTTACCTTCTTAGCATCTATAACAGAGATCCAATCATTGGTTACTTTGCTAGTGCAGGATTGTGCTATGATTAGCCTGAAGCCGGATTGAGCTGGGTTAATGAGAGAGAAGGTTTCCAAGTGAGATTTTAACTGAATATGGATCAGTTTTCGAGAACTTTAGAAAGGATAGGCAATATGGAGATAGGCCTATAGTTGTTTACATCGCATGGGTCACCAGATTTAAATAGAGGGAGGATATGTGCTGATTTCCAGCAGGACGCACAGTAGCAGATGTAATGGAAAGATTGAAGATGTGGAGAATTGGGGCAGTGAGATGGGCAAAGTCTGACCTTAGGAAAAAGGGTTCCAAGCCATCGTCCCTCGCTTTTTGTTGTGTAAGTTAAGAAGAGAATCTTCTACTTCTTTATAAGTTATCTTCATGAATTGGAAGGGCTGGGTGCAGGACTAGATGTAGGGGAGGGTATGCTGCCTCACCGCAGCACCAGCATAAGGTGACGAGTCAAAAGCTAATCCAGCTGTGACAAAGTGGGAGTTAAGTCCTCCAGGATTAGGGACTTGTTTTCCACAATCTTGCCACCTGCAACTATCTTTGTTGGGACAGAGGGGGCCATGGGCCGTCCTTCTATAGCTTTGATAGTCTTCCATATTTTATGAGGGTTACCTTTAGCTTGTCGTAGAGTAGAAATATAATAGTTAGCTTTAGCAGAGTGAAGTTTTCACACAGTTATTCCTGGCTGTTCTAAAGGCTGTCCAATCCAATGATTCTTTGGAATGTCTAGCTTTAGCCCAGAGCTTATCTCGAGCTATAAGGGCTGCCTTGAGATCCAAGGTGAACCAGGCATTGGAATTGTTCCGTACCCTTACTTTGATGAAAGGGCATGCTTATTTATTATTGTAGTGAGTTTGTCATTAAGGATGTAAGCTGCCTTGTTGACATCTTTAGCTAGGTAGAGATCTTGCCATCTGATCATGCTCAGGTCAGATAGGAAGTTTACTGCACTGAATTTGCAAAAGGATCTTTTTGTTATAAAGATGGGCTCGTGGCCGGGCCTTAATTTGAGATCTTATGCAAGCAACAATTCCATGATACTCATGTCATTGTGAAACACTGCCGAATTAGATATTTTGTGTGGATGGGTGGTTAATACATCTAGAATGGAACTGTTGGCAGTATTTAGAGTGTTGTTCCTAGTGGGTTCACTGACTAATTGCCCAAGACCTAGCTCGTCACAAAGGGATTTGAGGCCGTGTGATTTAGGTGACAGCCAGTCCATATTTAGATCGCCTAGAAATATTGTTTCAGTTTTTGCATCTCTGAACATGGATTTCAAATGATTAAGGACTTCATCACCACAGGCCGGGGTCTATAGCCACCTAGGATAGTGATACATTCCGAGGAGGGAGATGAAGGCTCAGCTGAAACTAACTCAAATTCCTTTGGCTAGAGATTTGCAACTAATATTGGTGACCAAGTACTTAGATTTGGCGAGATAACCACACCCACCTCTAGATAGTCTATCTGCTCTAAATAAATTGTAGCCCTGCAGTGATATTTGTTGATCAGTGTTCATCTTTTTAACCACGACTCAGTAATTATGATAAGGTCAGGGTTAACGTGTACAGCCCAGGCTTGCAGCTGTACAAGTTTTTAGGCAGGCTTAAAATGTTGACCATCATCATTTTGAGACCTGTGGCCCTCAACAAAATCGATAGGTGAGGTAAGTTGTGGGGGCCAGAGTTCAGCTCCACATTTCCTGAGCAGAGAAGAAGCAGAAGTATAACTTTCTTTAAGGAGCTTATAAGAATGGAGACTGCTTTTTATTTCTTCACGTAACTCATATCGTCGCTGTATGACCACTGTAATGACAGTTTATCGTGATCAATGTAAGTGCTTGAATAGACATAGGTGAGGACAGTAGCAAGAGGGTGTAGGCTAACCGGGGAATAGGCTAAGGGAGAGGAGAATGACATAGTGTCTGCACGGTAGACCGTTATAACATTAGGTATTGATAAGGTACATTGGAGAACTGGAATGCATTGAGGTACTTTGGATTGCACTGTATTGCTGAGAACTCTGCACCTTAGGAGCAATAAAAACACAATAAAGAGAGCCATGGTCCCAGATTGAGTGGTCTGTGATTTGTATTAGTGCAATATTTTCTAGGCAAGTAATTTGCCCACCTATGTACTCACTTAAAACCTAGATGAGAAAATACAGCAGAAAGGGGAACAAGGAGAGCAGGAGCAGCTTAGTTAGTGGCGGGCTCAAGAGATATTCACGCAGGGCAGTCTTATTGGCCACACTCAGATACCAATCATAGGTTGGCAGCAGTCGAAACTAGGCCAATGAAGCAGTAATATGATATAGGAGGCGGATCATGAGTGTATTTAAAGAAGGCCTGGGAGAGGGGGTGGTGGGGTGGGAGAAAATATCAGGTCAGAGCGAGGCTGAGAAGTCAGAATTAAGAAAGGAACACTGTAACAGGCTATAGAGAAGGTGCCCAATCAGAGCAAAGCAGGCAAGCGGCGTACCAATCACAATCCCCTAGAGGCAGTGCTGCACCAATCAAGGTGCCCAGGTGTGCTGGCTCTCTGCAGAGGATTCTATCAGTATCTATCAGTATGACAGCGTGGCGTAGGTAATAATAAGGCACTCAGCGTCTATCTGACTTGATTCTGAAGGGTGGATGGCAGACACTGAGGGCTTCCTGTTTTCAGCTGCAGAGCTGTCGCACAGGCAGTTTAAGGAAAGTTGTCAGCCTGTTGAGTGAAGCTTAGGGAACCTCAACTACAACCACCCTTGTAGCAGCACCGGAAAGAAGTAGAATGATAATGCAGGCCATATTGCCCATGAATGAGTACAGTGATTTATGTAGGCGACCAAGGATCCTCTAGTGGCAGGTCTGTATAACCTGCTAATGGAAACTGTATAACCTGCTAATGGAAAACTAGCTACTTAAAAGATGTAAAAACAATTTTCTTTTTTATTATGTCTTTCCTATAAAATACCTGTCTGGTGGTTTTAGCATACCTCCCAAACATCTTAGCCTCACAGCATGCCGCTGTTTAGCATTTTCACCGGTTTATGTAGTAAGCTAGCATAGGTAGGTCTCTGTGGCTTGGGTAAGGGTTCTATAGTGTTTATAATGGCAGTTTGCATTTTTCAGGGACTTGTGCTGTGTTCCCCATCTCTGTATCAATAGTTGCAAGTGCTTTGTGAAAAACTTCCTCACCATAATCAGAGGGTGCAGATAAAGCATCAGCATTGTGGGAAATGGGATAATCTACCATGTATAATATACCCACTAAGAGTGGGAGACAATTCAATGGGCTTTCAGCCTACTTCATCTTTAATACCAAGTACTGCCATCTCTGTTGGGTCTGTTGTCATAGAAATTGCAGCTTGTTGTTCCTGCCATGCAGGCTGATTGTGAGTCTTTTCTTGGAGTGGATGCTGTACCTTGAACTTGCCTGGTCTCCATTCGGGCGTACCTGGTAAGGGAATGTCTGGGTCGGGGAACCAAATGCCTTTTCAGACATTTTCCAACCTGCTGATTCAAGGGCAGACTCTGGCAACCATGTTGTGCTAGTGTCCAGTCCTTCTTTCCCGGTTTAGGGACAGGTTCAATCTGGGGGCATCACTGGAGCGCCAAAGTGAAAAACCTATTGCAGAGTAGATTTTTTCCTGGTAACACTGAGGATGAATTAAAAGATGTTTCCTCTTCTCTCTTCTTCAATCCTGCACATTTCTTAGGAATATTCAGTCTCTACTTTCTGCAACTGTTCATTCAGTAATTGTTTCTTTTCCTCCATGGATTTCTGCAATTCTTTTCCTGCTTGGCAGTCGCTTCCTCTTCTATAATATCATATATACATCAATATTTGCTTGAAATCCTGTGGGTTCTGCTGACATTGAGGTATCCGAAGTCCTCTTAGCTGGTTCAAGCGTTATTTGCTCTCACTTGTCCTGGCTCTGACTGTCCAGTGTTCTCGATTCTCCAGCAAGGATTCCCCTACTGTCAGAGATGGGGAATTTCCCTGGTGTCTAGCCAAATTTCCCCATTCACTAAAAATACCACTAACAGCTTAAAAATCTGGTTCAATTTCAGTTGGTATCCATCTGTATCTCCTTTCCCCTGGAGAAAGCTGAAAAATAGGCAAAAATTGTCTAGTCCTCCTTTCCAGTCAACAAAAACTAAATAAAATAAACTTTGTGTAATAGTTTCAAACCCTTTATTTTAGCAGACACCAGTGGCCTCCATACATTTGCCATTTATTGCCACAAAGTGGTCACAAGGACCATGTTACCGCAGTTTCTAACCACACCCTTTATTGCGATACACAAAGGGGCAGTGCAAGTTTTTCCCCTCATTAATGTGCAGGTCAGTACACTGGCACAGGGAAAGAGGTGGGGTAGGCTGAGTTAATAAGAGTGTTATGCACAGAGATGCTGCACCATTCTATGGCTACCCAGCACCCTCACCCTTGCACCCCATCCCCACCTGTAGTAAATTGCAGTGACCTCAGCAGCTCTTTTCCCCCTCGGCTAGCTTGCCTCAGTCTGCTATCCCTACCACCTCACTACACCCCTGGGACTTACCCTGCTGCCACCACTGTGCTCCCTGGGTTTACCCACCAGGGTGGGGCCATTGAGGTCCACATTACTCCCAGTGGTGCCACATTGAAAACCAGTGGCAAAGTGCCTTGGACAGCTAAGGGGCTTGGTGTGGGAGGTGGACACCCTCCATGTCACAACCAGGACTTTCCACATTATTGGGAGGTGTGGCATGCAGTGACATGAGGTGGTAATGTGTTGATGTCTGGCACACCTCCCAGAACCTGCAAGCCTCGGCACAACACCTCCTGGCCTCTGGCAGTTAAGCACAAAGTACTAGCACACTCTCCCACCTGGAGGAGGACAGCAGTCCATCGGACCTTGATCATCCTCCCTCAGGCCGACCCTCTGACTTCCGGGCTGACATCCGAACCTGGGATGTCAGTATCGCAGTGAAAATCCAACCACTGCACCAGCCAAATATAGTTCTATATGGAGTCATTACCTTGTGGTTTCAAAGATTTATTCCTACAGGCTGAAGGCACTATTGCAGAACAGAATGGTACCAAGGCTGGGAGATCCACTGGTTGCCTGGGACTTAGGCACCAACTTTCATTTTATTAGTGTTCTGCCTTGCATTTAAGACTTGATTCTTAGTTTTTTCTGTTCATTCAATCATCAAATTCTGTACAGGCACCAGTTCAGTCTTACTCCTGAGGCCAGGACACAGGCAGTCAGAAGTACAATCCTTCCAATACTGGACTACGGGAATGTAGTCTATGGGGCCCCTCTGAAACTAGCCTGTTCAAAGTGCACACCTCCTTAAATAAAGCCTGTAGGTTTGCTTTAGGGGCAGACTGTCTATTGCATACATGTGAACTGTACATACGGACTGAATGGCTCCACTTATGGACCGTATTAAGCTCCATGCCTGCATCTTGGGACAGAAGGCCCTACTCAGACTTGTACCTTCCTCTATACAAATCTTATTCCATCCTGCTTCAGCTGAACATGCCAAAGAAGTGTTACCAAACATGCATTAGCTGTTCCATTCAGAAGGACTGCCTTGGGAGATGAGCCTTTGCCATCAGGGCCCCTGTTTGGATAAATGACCTACCAACTGCCACCACAAGCCTTACCCAACTTGGGCCTTTCAAGTATGAGCTAAGGAAGTTTATCCACCCTCCTGTACATTGCTATTGCCACTCTTAACCTGATGAGCTAGCATGCCTATGTTCACCAAAGCCATGCTCCTAAAGACTATCTCCCTCCTGTACTGCCACAGCCACTTTTAGCGAGTGGTACCAGAATCCTAGGCTTGCCAAGGTCCTTCTTTCACTTCTACAATTTGACATATAACTCCTGCTCACCACCTGCCCATGTCTGCCCACCTGCCTGTTCACCTTTCTCCTCTCACACTCTCAATGACAAACTTTCACCCGCTGACCTCCTCACACCACCCACCTTTGAGCCTAACATCATCCCCTCCTCTGGTTCCTCTTCTCCTACCTAATCCTGATTGGTTCCTCTACCCCTTCTGACTACTATGCCTAGGCTGACTCCTCTGGCTATAGCCCAGCAACCTTTGGGTATCAGTTTTGATCAATAGCTCCATCTCCTATGTCCTTCCAATACAAGATCCTGTGTAGCTTCCACCTTTGATTTTTTCTCAAACCAGCACCTAACTCTGACTTAAGAACTTAATTGTATGGCATGATGTAAAACCCAACCACACTGACTGGGTACCCTGTTTTGGTTATGTGTTATTTGCTATGTTATCCTACATTGTTATGCTATTGCCATTGTTTACTGATTTCTCCTGTTCACATTTTTCCTACTATTGGATGTTCTTGATAATGCCTATTAAGCTGCTCCTGACTCCACATGTATGTATCCTCCCTACCCTTGTGGCGATGATCCTTTGTAAATGAGCTTTTAGCTCAAAGGTTGTAATTCTGATTACTAAATAAAATAAAACCAAGTTTCTTGTCAAACTTATTAAGAAATGTTAAAAGGCTCCTGAAAATAAATGTAACACCATGACAATTCTTTATATTCCTAACTACTGTACTCCCAGAGGTTCAGTTTGGTGTACTGTCAATTTTACTGACAAACCTATTTCTTTACCCATCAGTCCTTGTAGGGTTCCTAAAATGACCTTTGGGTTGACACTGTCTGATATTTAAGGAGTTCTGAATGGTACACGCATGTCTAGAAATTTTAACATCACTGCATATGCAAAAGAAATAAGCTCCTCCTGGACCAAGTTTTGAATAAGAAAAAATGGTCTTTCCACCTCTTTTGGATTATATATCTCCTCCTTTGATGAGATATATCCCACTTTAGTCTTCTTTTACTTTGTAGGTGATTTTGATGTCATTTATATTTCAAAAGTTAGGTTTTACTTGTCCAGTTCAGAAGGCTAACTTGAAATGGCTCCTCTTCCAATACAATCTTGGATCTCCAAGATCAAATTTTCAATTTATCTGTTACAAAGGGCATCCACAAGGCAGCCAATACAGTGGCTTTAGTAAAGCATCATGTCTCGTCACACTGCCACCAATGTATTCCACTCATACCCTAAATTAATTGTTTGTAGAACCTGCTTTCTAGACCCAGGCAGAAAGTATCTTTAGGAGCATAAACCTGTTGCCAATGCCCACCTTGCCTGATTTACAGTCTGAGTAGAGTCACTTAGAGGCTCCAAGGAAATCCAGCCCCTTCCTGACTAACTCAGTCAATACTCCATGGAAGCCCAGAGTCTTGTAACCAAACTGATTACCTGCTGATACAAATAGTGAGGAACATCCTACCCGTTGGTGTTTGACTGTCTGAGAAGGGAGATAAAGAGCCGGTGTGAGACAGACATGACACTACACAGTCTCTAGCCCTGTGGAGTAGGATAGGAAGCAGGACAATAATGTTATATATGAAATTAGAAAGGTATGCCACCTATGCCTTTGTGATTGATTATCATCTTTTCAGAACATTTTAACATGCACCTTTGTCCAGCAGAAGTATTGGTGTGTTCCATCTGTCCCCACTGCAGAAGGAAGGCCTACAAGTGGTGCAGGAGTTTTCTTCAGGATTCCCTGGCTTGGTGCAGGACTGCAGTGAGAGGAGGAACGCTCTTCAAAGTGGCTATAGAAAACATGAGACACTGCTGTTGCCTTATCAAAATATATATCCAGCTCTAAAGAGATGTGTAAATGCTAGAATTTTTATTGAACTTGCTGTGGCAGATTGACTATAAACTTCAGGTTTTGCTTCTCTGAGTCTTTCAAGGGAACTCGATTTTACATGAGTTTTGTTATAGGGTGTAGTTTGTTACAGTGGAGTAGATTTACACCTCTTTATATTTAATTTGATACCATCTGGTCTTTCTGTTTAGCAGACATAGTGTATGTTTAGGAATCTGTTTTAGTTAAAAAAATGTTGATTTTTAACTATATACATGTTTTATTTTAAAATTCACACCATATGTAAATGATTCTAAGTGACCCCATGTATTTATGTTGACATACCATACAACTCTGCGATTCACCTGTGAAACCCCAGTGTTTTAATTGCTCCCTGGTGTGTTTCCTGACACTTTCAGCTCTTGATACTATAGTAAAGTTATAAAAGCCAGTCCTCATTTGATATTTTTGCAAAGTTCATTTCTTAGCTTATGTATACCATAGCCTGTGTCTGAGGATTGGGGTCATCTATGGTGGCAGGCTGAGCTTAGGGCTGGGAAGTCCAGTATGTCATGGAGAATGCTAACAGAAACAGAGTACAGAGAATACAGACTCAAGTTAGTCAGAAGAGCAAAAGTAAGAATTTCTATCTCTGCTTGGGCTTATTGTCAGTCTGGGAGCTTGAGAAATCCCTCTGTGTGGGAAACCTAGGCTCCAACTTCCAAATTTCCCCTACGTTTATTCATTTTTCCTTTTCTTTTTTTGGTAGTCCTCTCATGCTGTATACTAGTATTAGATTAGCAAACTGTAGATACATGATATAACAAATTGTATGCTAACTATCTGGGTCCAAATGCACTTACTTACAAACCACTTTTCTGATCCTAATGTCACCTCCTAATGAATCTGGGATAATTGGGTATCAGAAAAAGGAAAATCAGGAAAAGTGGGCTCACAGAATGACAGTGACATCAGAGACACTACAGACAACATTTGTGCATTGGTGACACCATGTCAGATATTTGTTGAATGCATTGTCATTGCCATTGAAGGAAAGAAACCACCAGCCAGGTTGGAAGCCATTGGTATTTATATCTGGTATTTGGAATAATCTCCTGAAGGATAATTGGCTTTAGATCTTCAAGATCTAATTCAAGACTTTAACAAAACAATCATCAGAGGAGCCTATTTGAGACTGAAGAACTAAGCTTGCTGAACTGAGTGCCTACTTATCGCTATTTCTGATCACATACATCTAAATACAAGTGCATATTTTAATGGTAAAACTAAGGGTAGCACCTTGTTTCCTGCATATTAACTAACGCTCTGTTCCTTTCATGGGCAGATCTATTTTTAGATTTTTGTTTGTCTTCTAATTATATTACTATATAGGGCAAGTGCTAATAACTATTGAGCCTAGCTGTGTCTTATTGCTGCTACATTTTGTTTCATTTTTTTTACAAAATAGCACTTTAGCGGATCTGTTTGGTACTACAGAGTCCCATAAGGTAACTAAATAAGAGTGAGCATGAATGGTTAATACCAGACTTCAAAGATTAAATAACAGTAAATCCTTTCCTTTACAGGAGCTTCCAGCAAAGATGAGGAATGCCTGCAGTAAGCAAACTAAAATTACAGACCATATGCAACTTTATAGCAATAAGTCATCAACCTCCAAACCCAGGATGGGATCTACCCTAGCCTTGGATAGTTCAAATCCAGTAGTCATTATAAACTCTAGAAACACTCAACCAGGAAATCTTCTTCATATACTGGTAAGAACTTGGAGGAAGACATAAATCCTGGGAGGGTGGTAGAAAGTACCACCCTGGTACAAAATCTATTCACTTATGATGACTTGGAAAATTCTCCTAACCTGGCCGTTTCATCTAGTAATGATTGCTCAATTGTGAGAAAAGTCTAGATGGGCAAGAATTCCAGTGAAGTAGAGGACTAGGGCTAGCTAAAATTATGGAAGAATTGCAAAACACTACTGATGGTCTGAAACATTATGAGAAACCAGCTACACAGATGTCTGGAATGTGAAGCTGCATCTGTAATAAGACCAACAATGTTGAAGCTGATTCTAAGAGCATTTGAAAAATCTTTATATAAACCAGATACTTTTAGTGATGATTTAGTGAAATTATTGCGACACCAGTTTACAGCCAACATAGTGCTAATGGAGCAACTAGTAATAAACAAAAACTTGATATAACAGATAAAGAGGATATGGCCAGAACGGGTTCCAAAATTGATTACTTACATAGAAATTATGAAATAAGGCACAGTAATGCAGAACAGGAAAGTAAAAAAAAGATAAACAACTTAAGTACTGATAAACAGAGACCTGAATTTAGCACAATTGTGATTCCAGATTCCATAATAGATATAGCAAAAAGAAAGGAAGGAAACAAAAGAAGAAATAGAAATAGAAAAATAAATACACTAAGAAGAAGACTAATAACAAAAGGAAGATACTAAAAATAAAAGATACTAATAAAAAACAGGTTCTCTAAGTTCTGATTCAGTAAATGACATTATATCTCGAACAACTGCTGTAGAACAATATAATAAGTTAAAAGAAGGTGAGTACAGGAATGAAGCCCACTAGGAATCATGCCTAAGAGACTACAAGTACTTTAAAAGCTGACCATTTGGTATCAGAAATTAAACAGAAATGAAATAGATTGTCAAAAATATACATGAGATAGAAGATTTTACAAAAAGGAAACTCCACCCGTCATTAGATTTATAGTCCCAAAGAATTGGTTAAGTAACAATAAGAAGCCACAGAGCTTTCAAGTGAAGGAAAGTATCAACTTATTATTGGACATAGATTTACAGGAGGATGACATCGTGGATGTCAAACTCCTGTCATTGAATTTGCTAACCTGGTGGATGTGTATTTTACTACCATCATGGTAGCTAATTATAGTTAGTTAAATGGTCTGGATTTTTACATCAGTTACCCAAATGGACAGTTGTTCAATAAAAATAAAGTGACTTTAAATACAGGAAAGGGCAAAATGGTTTCACTAAGCCTGTTAGGACTACAGCGGTTGAACAATGAAGATGATATTAAGCTAACAGAGACACCTCAACTTCTTAAAGAACATTTTTCAGATCCCTTTGGAAAATTAGGACATCTTGTCTGCCAGTAGAAGAGGGCTTAAAAGTCAGGTTGAGCTACTACTAAAAGGAAAGTAATTAGTAAATGCAATCAAGCAAAAGAACATATCTTGGACAGTTTGGGGTTATATATGGCGAGTCTGAAGTACTGTGGAATCATGCTCAGGGTTTAACTTAAATGGTCCCAGTCATGATAAGGAATACAAGAATTTTAATACATACCAAGTACTGGAAGGTTATTATGATTGACAGTCAAATATAATGGCTAATTCTACTAGTGAAGGTGACCAATCCCTTCTAAAAATGAAAGGAAATAAAGAGTTTTCCATTTTAACTTGGAATGTGCAGTCTAAAAATACATTTGGAGATAAAGATTGGAAAGTTTTATTTAGAATTTTGATGCATTATTGATTCAAGAAACATGGCAGGAGAGGGATGAGAAAATTGAACTGAATGGGCATGAAGTCTTTCATTGTCCAGGGAGAAGAATGCAAAACTAGGCAGGTGTTCTGAGGGCATTTCTTCATATTTTAAAGTGGGTTATATCAAGACAGTAACTCAGTATAAAAAGAAGATACCATGATTGTTAATTAGGTGGATGCTGGAAAATTCAAGTTTGTATGTATCAATTGTTGTGCCCTCCAACAAACTCCAGGTTCTATAATAATAACTATTGGTCCCAGTTAAAAGATGTAATTGAAACATCAAACATGTACATGTTAAGGAGGGTATTTTAATTGCTGGAGACTAACGCTCACACTGGGAGCTATGATGGGCTGATTGATGACCCCCCTTACATATACAACTATGTAGATAACATGATTACAAGAAAAACTAAATATCTGAAAACCAATGAGTCTGGGCAGAAGTTGATAGAGTTGATGGAGGACTATGACTTTTCCCATTGAATGGAAGATTAGCAGAGGATGAGCAGGGAGAATGGACATATCTAACTGCTCAGGGTGCATCAGTAGTAGACTTAATGCTATGGTCAGGTCATCCTAACTCCAGGGAGAACTTCAAGTTAAAAAAACAAGCTGACAGTGATCCTTTCCCCAATTATCATTTGGCGTAAGCAAACCTGCCATGAGGTCCCAACTGTCTGCAATAGACTCCCTTTTACAGAAATCAGAGCTCAAAAATAATTACATTATTCTGAGGCGCTAGGAAGCCTGCTCCAGAACTCTATTGTAAATATTGTCTCACATAACCTAGAAGGAAGTAGTCTTAACATCCTGAAGGAACTTATTGTCCCTATTTAACAGCATAAAAGAAAAGCTGGGATGTATATCCAATTTAGGACAGAAAGCGTTATAATGAAGGCTGGTTTGACATGGAGTATAAAAAGCAAAAAAGTGGAATTAGGAAACTAAACAGGTTATACATAGCAAACCCCTCTAAACAAAGCCAGGGTGAACTTAATAGTCATAAGAAAGAATATAAAGTGCTGATTGAAGGGAAAGCAAGCATTTGTCAATGCGAATGTTGTCTTGCTGGCATTGGTAGTGCAAGAGTTAAAGAGATGCAGAATAGAAATGGCAGTGAAGTACTGAACTGATGCCAACCCACCCCACACTGCCATGACTGACAGGCATTGGGGTGTGCCTTTGAGTTGTCAGCCATAATGCTCACACCATTCCCCTCACCTACCCTGCAGACACCGACAAGGTTGTGGGTGTGCCTCGAGAGTCTTCAGGCCTTATGCTCCCCGATTCCACAAGAAATACACTGAGATGGGTGCAGTATATGGAGAATGGGGTGAACTTTTGGTCTGAAGGTCCAAGGCACACCTCAAGGCCTGTCACTGGCTGAGGTGGGGGTGGGGAATGAAATGGCATGAGCATTACAGCCAACAATCCCAAGTGACACCCTTGATACCTGTCAGTCTCTACAGGGTGGGGCGTTACAGTTGGAAACCCAACACCTCAGGTATGTGTTGGTATTTTGACTCCAAATTTTCAACATGGGCTTTTGTAGCCTCCACCCCATGAACAGTGGCACTATCAGTTCATTAGCCATAAGGTGATTTTGCACAGTGACTGTGCCATTGGCACCACAGGTGCGAAAACACATTTTGGGCAGGATGTGAAAATAACAGCTGTACTGTTCATGAGAAGGTGTATAAAAATGGCAATGTTGAAAATCTGGTGTAAAAGTATAAAAATTGGTGACGTCACGAGCATGCATAGAAACTGCACAATGCATGCCCGTAATGCAATTATTTTGAGAACTTTTTAAACAAATTTTTAAAATAGGCATTTTGGGACCTCTGCTCATGAACTTAATCTGTTCCAAAATTTGATTTCAAACAGTGACATTGCCATTGTGTGCCAGATGCGTAAAACCACATTTTGGGCAAGATGTGAAAATGACAGCTGTACCGTTCATAAGGAGGTGTGAAAAATGGAAATGCTGCAAATCTGGGTGAAAATATTAAAAATTGTCAAAATTAGGCGTGCATGGAAACTGCACAACCAACGCCTGTAATGCAGTCATTTCTGAATTTTTCACCAAATTTGCAACATAGGCTTTTGGGACCCCACCTCATGAACAGCGGCACTGTCATTTCATTGCTCAATCATGAAAGATGATTCCATGCAGTGACTGAAAAATCACCTTTCAGGACTGAATAATGAGATGACAGTCCATGTGTTCATGGTGAATCCCAGAACCCATGTTGAAAATTTGGAGCAAATCAAAAATGGCTAAGATATGGACTTAAGTTGAACCCCTCCACTGATGCCATTATACAGCTTAACAGCATTTTTTATTCCAAACTTTATTGGCATTTTCAATAGAACAACAAAGGCTTGACATGAGTACATAACAGAACAACAGTACATAAAGAGAAATTACCGAACATGTAAGCTCCTCTTCACTTGGCATCATGGAAAAAACTTAACCCGTGGCTCCAGGCAATCTGCAAGTCCTCTTTGCCCAGCTTACTAGCATTTCTTCAGTTTGCAGTACAGCTTTGAAGAGTTCAGGCGTGTTCTTGCTCCACCAAAGATCGCAGCGTCGAACCTCCAGAGAATGCACGTATGGGGTGAGGGGGTGGGGAGGTGGTGCATAGATGGTGGGTGCAGGGAGGGGCAATGGACCATTTTCTTTGTTTCAGGTACAAAAAAAAAAAAAGAGGACACTGCACCGTGGGATGATTTTCTTTCTTTACAGGTGAAATAAAACAAATGTTGGGCACACTGGGGTGGGCTCCCAGTGTGCTTCCATGACTTTCAGACTTTCAGGGGTGATGTTGGCCACACTGGGGTGGGATCCCAGTGTGCCACAAAATAAGGGTGGGAGGGTGAGGAACATGCCAATGAGGCCAGCTTTCTGTGAGCAGAGGCACACTGGGGTGGGCTACAAGTGTGTCACACAATGTGGAGGGTTGCAGACATGCCGACATGGGGATTGCACCCCAATGTCGGTCTTCTTTGTTGACTGTGTGGTGGCGGAGCTGCCACCATGTTTATTAAAATGTTTCTGGGAAAGGCACATCTCGGAGGAGTGCCATCTGTGCCACTGCATAATGAGAGGTTGCCTCTGATTGCAGCGGCACATTTCTTAAGTTGTGTCCACTTTACATAATTCTTGCATCAGTGCTAGCATGCTGGCTAATTGGGGGAATGAGGAATGCACCTACTAAGCATGCCCTGCATTTGCCAACACTGACACTCATCTGCATTTCTCCTACTACCACAAGATGTTGCTTGCGCAAGTGCAAGACAACATAAAAGAGACATACCAGTCAAACTATGAGACCAAATGTTAGAAGCAGTGGAAGAAAAAAGACAAAAATATTTTGGATGTTGGTAGCTAGGGAACAAATCACTGTAAGAATAGTATAGATACAACATCACAGAGGAAAAATGGAGATTATTTTAATAATATCTTCTGTTATCCTAAAGCAAACAATTGCTTTCAGGAAATATTAACTTTGATTCACTACATGTACATCTTAATTTCGATGAGGATCTAATGGCAATTACTACACTTAAACCGAAAAAAGCTCCAGGGCCTGATGGAATCCCCTGAGAGATATACCTTACCCAACCCAACTGTGGTGTACATTTCTAACTAAATTTTACAATAGATGTGTAAGAGAAAATAATTTTCCCAAAACCTGGAAGGGGCCAACACCGTGCAATCCACAAAAAGGTTCTACTTCTGACCCTGCCATTTATCACCCAATAAGCTTGCTTGACATAAATTTAAAGATCTTCTCTAAGACCTTATTACATAGGCTTATGATGGAGATAGAGATGGGTGGAATCTCTGTACTACAGATGGGTTTTAGGAAAAATGATTTCATGTGTGATAATATGTGTATGATATCTTTATATTGAGACACCTTATTGAAAAATACACAGTAATTCAGAAACAGATGATTTTCCAGTATTTATAGACTACTCTGTAGCCTTTGATTCAGTATCAAGAAATAAGCTATGGAAAACTCTCCTGGATAGAGGGATAAATGAAAACTTAATGTACCTAATTCATAATCTATATTCAAACACCTGGGCATCAATTAGAATTGGTGCTAGAGGAACATTTCAGCCCCCTCTCCACAAATAGAGGGGTTCATCAAGGCTGTGTGTTAGCCCCATCTTATTTTCTATATAGATAACATGCTGTTAGATTTAAATAAATTAGATTCAGATTCACAAAAATGAATAATGTTAGATGTGCTGCACTAGCCTATACAGATGACATAGTTATTCTCTCCTTGACTAAAGCTGGGCTTCAAACAAAATTAAACCTACTGTATAAAGAATCAAATTATCTAGATCTGAATGTTAATATAAAAAGACAAAATTATACCATGGACATAAGTGAACAGCCAATGAAATCATCAGACTGGCAGTTTACCACGGTAAATCCTCTGATAACCAATGGCTGTTGATGAGACTATAATCGATATATCCTCTGCAGCACAGGAATAAATACAATAAAGATAAAAAGCAAAGCAACCTCTTTAATATTTGTATTTTATTATAGTAAAAATGAACCTTGTATATGACAATTAGCCACTCAGAGGATGTGGGTTATCGGAGATTTATCACGTCTGGCGGTTACCCACTCAGCTCGTCTCATGTGCAAACCACTCCAACTGTGGTAAATCCCCTGATAACCCTCATGGCTTATTGCTTAAGTAATAACTTTTGATTATAAAGTAAAATCTTGAAGATATTGGTGAAAAGGCCCAACTAAAATTGACACGGTGGAATCTACACCTATCTCGGGTCATCTTTAATAAAAATTGTAACTGGAGAGACGGAGAGAATACCTTGAGGCAGTCTGTGATAAAGCTAAAAAACAACGTTAGGACTACAGACTTTTAACTAAAAGTATGGGATAAATCAACGGAACCTTTAGCTCAAACTATTAAGGTTAAATATATGACACATGCCCTGTATGTGACAGAAGTTTGGAAACTAAAAATACAGAGAAGCTAACCATTCCAATCTTTAAAGCGTTAAGGGAAAATCATGAGCCTTGGGCACTCCTGCCCTGCATCTTACATAAGTTCAGAGCTGGGCACTACCAACATTGCTACCCTGGCAGATAGCAGGAAGATCAACTTTAGGTTACAGTTACACATACGATGACCAAGGATTCTCTCTCCTTATAACTGCTTAACTGAAAAAGTTGTGGCAAGATTTAGGCTATAAAGGGGCTTGCAGTACAATTCATTGTAACAGATCTTGGATAGACACAACCATTCAGTTCTAAATTGTTTGGATGCTGGAATCTTGATCAGCTTCAAATATAAGAAATATATAGTTAAGAAATTTGGTGCTTATTAGAATAGACTGAATGAAAGAGCTATTAAGAACTCAGCATATTTCAAATGGTTCTCGAGCAACAAGCATTTTTGGATTTAAATCATACTTATAAATCTTACAGGATTATGAGTTAAGGAAGACATTCCCCAACAACGTTCTCTCTAGTGAGACACCAAAAATTAGCAAAGAACTGGAAGAATGTAATTGTTCCAAGTGGGGTTAGGAAACCTCCCACATAATGTAGATATGTTCTTGGTACCAGAAAGAAAGATTGTTTTGGCATGGTCCATTCATTAACTCATAATACAATGCAGATTATGATACACTCACAACTATTCTTAGACATACTACTGACGAAGGGACAGTACTTAAATTAGCAAAATTATTTTATGTGATAAGTAAGGTCTAAAGAAATTACTGGGAATCAATTGGGATATGTGCATTAATATACAAGTGGAATAAATATTAGAGTTGCTTGTATGCTCCACTGACAGTTTTAAATACTGCATGATTCTGTGATTCTGGGCTGGAGTGGGTTGTACAGATATTGTAGACAATGTACTGGGGTAACCCCTGGTGGCACCTGGAAATATGCTTTCTTTTAGCATATTCAAATAAACCAATAAACCAGAATTTGATTTCTGTAGCACCTAGTGAAGTATTTTATGAAATACATGTATTTTACTCTGGCTCTCTGGAGATGCATCTGTATCTTATTGTCCATATACTGTATATCAGCTGCAGCATTTGTAATGTTAATGTTAACTTGTTAATTGTAAAGACCTGCTGGGTAAAAAAAATAAAGTATGGAAGATGAAGGAGACATTCCTGCAGCACTTCAGGTCACATTCAAGTGAGCATGTAGTAACCATCAAAATCAATATTTGTGGCTAAATATGTTTCAAATTGAGCTGTGCAGAAAATACTTCTGCTGGTGTAATTTCTGCAAAAGTCAGACTTTCACTTCCATGAAAGTTCAAAATCAAATTAGCAACTTTAGTGGACATTTTCACGGTCCAGCACCCTACAATTTAATATGTCTCTTGTGTCTAGTGTCACCCCCACAGGTCGCAGTCACAACCCAATATCAAACAAACTTCCCTGGCATCCAGTGGTCCCACCGAAGCCCTGCCTGAAATAGACATAAAATTCCTTGTTGACTAGCAGTCCCTCACCCCAATCTCTCACACTATATATAAAAAATACTTCCCTGGTGGCTAGCGGTCCCTCCCCCACCCAGTCATTTGCCCAATGTGGATATCATATGCCTGCCTAGTGTCCAGTGTGCTTCATCCCAATCCCGATATAGTCAATATATAAACATTTCCATGGTGGTCTTGTGATCCCCTTCAATCCCGATCCCCAGTATAGCGTCATTCCTTGATGACCTAGTGCACTCCTGACCCCACCCAGCAGGCGGTGTCCCACCACTCCTGCTCCCTTATCCTGAACCTGAGCAGGCAACCGACTCCAGCCCTCTGCTCTCACCACAACTGGCTGCCCACTGGTTGACAATTAATGAATCTGTGCTTGTACATGTACAGCTCACTCATTCATTCACAGCTTAGTGGGTGGCTGGCCATCGTGGACAGTGGAGGGCTATGTAATCACCACCTCAAGTTGAATTGGGAGCAGTGGGGTGATGAGACACTGCCTGCAGGAGAAATGAGGTGCACTAGACCACCAGAGAAATGTTTATATCATGACTATACAGGGGATCAGGATGAGGGGTTACTGGACAGCAAATGTCCATGTTGGAGTGGGTGATGGTGGGGAAAGACCACTAGCCACTAAGAAATGCTTCACATATGGGGCAAGTGATTGGGTGGGGGAGGACTGCTATCCACTAGGAATTTTATTTCTATTCGAGCAGGGCTTCTGTAGAGGACACTGGGCACCAGGTAAAGCTTTTTTTCTTCTTCTATATCTAGCAGAACAGGGTGAAAATTTGCCAAAAATATTTTAAGATTTCTGATCCACCACAAGCAGAAGTTTGGAAATTTCCACAAAAATTGTGAAATTTTGTGGAAGTTCTGCTAAAGCAGAATTTACAACTTTTGCCCAGCTCTAGTTGTAAAGTTTTACTTCATCAGCAAAATTCTGGCAAAGATGCAAAATTTGTCTCTGTGAATAACTTTGCAAATTGCCCACTTTACCACTTTGCATTAAAATGGGACTTTTCAAGTGACCTTAAGGCAAAGAATCTGCTTCTTTAACTTTGCCTGACTTCACCTGAAAAGTGCCACTTCATCAACCAAACACTTTACAAAATTGGCACTTCTCACTTCGTGAATGTGGCACAATTCACAAATTATTATGCAGAGCAAAGTTTCCTAAATATAAACATCTCATTTTGTGGCATACAGAGCCAGAGGGAGGAAGTTCTTTTCAAAGCTTTCTACAACAGAGCCTAATCCCACAAGAAAACATTTTAAGACAGAACTTAAAAGAATGGTTAGAAGTTCCACATGTACAGAATAGTGTAGACAATATTTCTGATATCTGATACTTTTAGGTAGATTTACTTTGCTTTGCACTGTGCTTCAGTCAGTGTGGGAGGGGAGTGAAACTGTATTTGCTGACTAAAGATGCTAATTACTGTGTATTGTTGAGCTCACTGAGTCAAGTTGTGAAAGTCAACTTATTCATACATATTTTTAATTTTTCAAACTTGTGCTTCTTATATTTAGGCACTAGGGTAGGATAAGTCTGCTTACTATGCTTTGAATAGTCTTTGCAGTGAAGTAGATAAAACTAAGCATTTTAGGTAGCATTTGTGCAGAGCAGAGGAAGCTGGGTTTTGTGTGGTACTATGATGGTGAAACTTTGCTGGTGAAGTTCATTACACATTGTGAAGTGCATGCAAGACAGAGAGTGTCACATGGCTGATTTGTTGTGCAAAGGAGTGTCATATGGTATATTCTGTAGTAGGTACATCACCATGTGACCCACATACATGATATACAGTCCTAGATATACCATACAGTAGAGCAGAAGAAGCAGAATTTGTATGTGAATGCTGAACAGAATTAAACTTATTCCAACTGAAAAAAATCATAGTTGGTGTAGAAATCTTTGCTCAGTTTGAATGCTGAGACTTTGTACAGTACAAGGCATATAAAATGCATTTAGTAAGAGAAACATTGTATCAGATATTTTGACTGTTTTACCGATCTTATTCTGTAAGCACAACAGTACATCTGAGATGAGGTTGTTGGGTAAGGGAAGAGGCAGCCCCTAGTTTTAGTGCTGGATTTTCAAAAGCCAGAGTGATGCAGGGTGCTTGCATCGAAAACAACTGGCCCAAAGAGCAGGATGCATCAAGCGCTTGTGTCAGTTCTGATTTTCAAATGCTGCTTGCATCGAAAACAGGCCTGCATGCCAGACTAGCATATACCACAAAAATGCCTGCACCATGTCGAAGGGATGCCTTCATTACTCAAATGATGTACCATCCTTATTTGGGATTTTCAAAGAATGCAAATCCTGTCCTTGTGCCTAAGATGCTTGTCGCTGTTAGACCAGCCAGAGCTGGTCTAACATACACTAGAACATATAGAGGCTCATAACATGGGGGCAAACCTGACTATGGTATTATTAAGGTCCAATATTCCCCTGCAGGACTAGTTTAGAACTTTTGTGGGGCTTAGTCTTGGCTATTTCATCTTCTATATTTTTGACTCAGCTTGTGTCATTCTCATCCTTTGCGTTATTTTTTGACTCAATGTGCACCATTTTTTTATTCAACTTGTGTAAATTCTCATTCCTTGAGTTATTTTTTACTTAACTTGCACCTTTTTTTTTTTTTTACTCAACCGTGTCACTCTCATTCCTTGAGTCATTTTTTTGACTTGGTTTGCAGCATTATTTTACATGGCTTTGTCATTCTCATCCCTTGCATCATTTGTTTGGCACAGTGGACCTCTTTCATCAATTTGAAGACTTCTCCACAGAGAATGTTTTTCTTGAAAATATTGTGCATAATATTTGGCTCACCTGGATCTGATGCAAGGTTGTTGTTTGATGCACCCTGCAGCAATCTAAGGGCCCCTTTGAAAATCTGGCCCTTAGTGTTGATTGACTCAATGTGCCTGATTTTACAAGGGCCCTTAGACCAAAGCAAGGTACACAAACAACCACCTTGTGTTAAATCCAGGTGCACCAAACAGAGTGCACTGTATTTTGCAAGAAAAGTATTCTCTGTTGCAAAATCCCAAATGATGCAAGAGGACCATTACATCAAAATATGGTGCATGGGATGAGAATATCTAATCTGAGAATGAACAAGTTAAGTCAAAAACATGATACATAAGTGAGATGGAGAAAAATGACACAAGTTGAGTCAAATGCAATGCATGAGTTGGATGGGGCAAAATGATGCAAGCTGAGTCAAAAACATAGTGCGCAGAGTGAGACAGAGCAAAAATGATGCAAATTGAGACAAAATGCAAGCATGAGTGGAATGAACTAAAAATGAGGCACGCTGAGTCAAAAAACGTGCATGAGTGAGATGGAGCAAAATGAAGCAAGTTGAGTCAAAAAATACAATGCATGGAGCAAAAAATAATGCAAGCTGAGTCAAAAGTTAAGACAGATGAAATGACCTCTAGAAGCAATATTTTACATGTTGCAAACAGTATTATGACATCTAAAATGCAGGACTTTTGCAGCAGAAGGCCATACATTGTACCATAGTCAGGTCTACCCACCTGCTGTGGACCACTGTATATGTTCTAGTGTCAGTTAGACCAGCTCTGGTTGTTCTAACAGTGGCATTCATCCTTGTCACAGTGTCAACAGTTTCCAGTTTAGAAACTCAAAAAGGGAGGAGGGTAATATTTTTGATGAAAGCCCGTTGCAGCCTAGCACCAGTTTTTGATACAAGCCACATAAACCACTTTGGTAAAGCAGTTCTGCTTTTGATGTAAGCAGTGTTCAAAAATCAGAATTGATGCAACTTTTGATGCAGCTTGCTCCTTGCTCATTCTTTTCTAGCACAAGCACCTTGCATCATTCGGCCTTTGAAAATCAAGACCCATGTTTTAGACTTGCAATGGTTTTACATGTGCAGTTTTTTTGTTTGTTTTAATGGTTTCTGTGCTAACCATTCATTGCAAGTGTCTGGATCTGTTATTTTGGAAGTAATCTGATAATCTTGTTTATTTATTTATTCAATTTTGGTAACCAAGTAAGCCCGCTGAGCCGAAGGTCCCTTTTTCAGGCGACCAGAGTTAATTACACAGTAGGACATTTCACATACAGAAAAGGTACAGAGCAAGCATTTGACCATATCAGGTTATAATCTGGTCATCACCTTACAAGTATGGAGGTCAAATCTTTAGTACATGGCATGGGTTAAGCATTCACACATTAGGAATAAGAATAAATTAGTATGGGAATAGACATTAGTAGACAATCAGGGCAATGGACAGTGTGACTCCACCTGGCAGAGGACTGGACTGGCCTGGGCCAACGTAGATTTGTGAACTAGTCTCTCCTACTCAGTGTTCTTACACATGTGCAAGTGCTATTTCTTAAGTGATGTGCCCATACCCAGACTGGAAGATTCCCAAGGAGGTCACATCCCCAGTTGTTGTGGGAGCTTATTCCATAGTGCGGGGCTGCATGGGAGAAGGATTTATCATCTGCTGCAGTGCAAGCCCTGGTATTTCAGGAGATTTCTCCCAGTGGTTCACAGCTGTCTGCCCATACTCTTAGGGACCAGCAGCCCAGTCAGACTGTCAGGGGGTTGTTGAGCAACTTATATGCAGCACATAACAATGGGTACTGAAGTCGATTTGAAGAGACGACCATTTAAGGAAGCCAGTGCCTGCAGTGGTGTCTCCTTTGTGAGATGAAGTGGTGAAGTGGCCACCTTGTGGTACAGTACCTGCATTCTGGAGAGTTCCCAGTTTCCCAGGCCTTGCATGACAGAGGCAGCATAAGTCAAGGTTGATAGCAGGATGCTGTTGGCTTTTGTGATCCTGGTCTTATGGATTTTCTGATCATGTTTAAAACAGAAATCAAAATATAGTGCACAGCAGTAACCAGTGGTAAGGTGCATTAAATAGCTGGAAATACTGGGAAATACCACAAAATCCATCTGAAAGGAATATGGATTTGCTGTGGTATATCATGATGTACAGTATATGGATATTCTACATCGTGTCACTGGCTACCACTGTAGACAAAAATGTGGATGGCCAAGACAACAGTCTTTAATCCAGTTGTTTGGGGATGTGAAACATTCATTTTGTGTTGCTCAGTGCTTAAGCAGTGTACAGTTTTTCTAAGTAAAACATTTGAAATATCCAGACAAATATATATTTTTAGCTGTGTGGACAAGTCAGTAATTTCTATATGGTTATAAAGCAGCTGCAGCAGCCCTGTTGTGCAGCTCAGTACTCAAAACTTATTTAATGTGGACAATGGAAAATAATGAGGAGGATATAAGGAATTTGAAAAACACAGATGTGGGAATAATCAAGGCAGGAGGATTTTAATCAGAATGAGAAGGAAAAGCAGAGATCATCCTGACCTGATGTGATAGGTACCAGCTCTTATTAAGCATCTGATGGCAGATACTGGTAACTGCAGCTGTTTACTGCTATGACCAAATAAACAAACTATAGCCAGAGCTGATATGGCTGTGAAGAGCTACCAAGTGACAAAAGTTGCACATCTGCATAAAATTGTTCAATACCCAGGTGTAACTTGGCCATATTTTGGAGGTGTGCCAAATTTTAACATGGCCTTTTGGACCCCTCCTCATGAACATTGCCAGTGTAATTTTGTTCAATTGTCCTGAAAGGTGATTGCACAGACCAAATGTGCCATTATGCAAACATGTGCAAAAACACATTTAGGCAGGTTGTGGAAAATGACAGCTGTAGTGTTTTGAAGGAGGTATGCAAAATGGCAATGCTAAAAATATGGAGTGAAAATATAAAAACTTGTAATGTTAGGAGTGTGCGTAGAAACTGTGCAACACATGCTTGTAATGCAGTCATTTCTTGAAAGTTTTCACCAAATTTGCAACATGGGCCTTTTGGGACCCCACCTCATGAACAGTGGTACTGTCATGTCACGAATCCATCCCGAAAGGTGATTACATGCAGTTACCACGAAATCACCTTTCAGGACCGAGTAACAAAATGACAGCAACAGTTTTCATGAGGTGGGGTCCCAAGAACCCCATGATGAAAATTTGGGGCAAAATGAGATATGAACATATGTTGAAAATCCCATTGAATGTATGTATAGTATGCTTACCTTTAATTCTTCAGTTCACGGTTAGGCTTTAAAGAAGTGCAGCTGTGTCGGTCCAGAGATGATGACAGTGCCAATCTCCAGAGGTAAGTATGGGGTAAGGGGGTATAGGGAGGTGGGTGCTCAGTGGGAGGATGGGGAGGGGAGGGGGACCGCAGTGACGATGAGGACCATTTTCTATTTCACATGGGTAAAAACTGACAAGGGACCATTTTATAATTTACAGCAAATACAGAAAAAAAAAAACATTTCAACACGCTGGGGTGGGCTCCCAGTGTGCCACATGAATCTCAACATGGGATTGGGCACCCGATGTTGAGCATAACTTGAGCAGGGGCACCAGGAAAAAACATGGCATGGGACCATTTTCTAATTTACAGGAAAAATCTAATTCCGCACACTGGGGTGGGCTCCAGTGTGTGACATTAGATGTTGGGCATGACTTGGGGAGGGGACTAAAAATAGTGAATGGCATGTTGCCATTCACAACCTAACAACACCATAGAACTGCGCATGCACAAGTCTTGTGCATGCACAGCTCAGGCATCGAATGTGAAAGTAACAGCTGAAATGTGTGGCTGTTATTCCATAGGCCAGTCATTGCGGAGGGGTTTAAGCTCCATTTGGCTTTCAGAAGAATACTTCCAAATGTCCAGTGGAAGCTGTTGTGAGATCAGCTGTTTTCAGAGCCACAGAGCTCTGCACAAATTGCTGTAGACTCTGCCCACAGCCCTAAAAGGAGAGGTCATACTTCATATTGTTTATTTAGATCTAGGATTACAGTAACCTTTAAGCCAAGTCTCTTTTACAAAGGTTCCACATCAGGAGATTACATACATGTTAAACATGTTAAACAAGGGCATACAACATTAAAGAGAGCATACAACCATATTCATATTCTTGATGCATACTTCAGCATACCAACGCAAGCAGTAACAGATGTCAGGCAAACTTGGATTCATTCCATGGTGACTGCTTGATCCATAAGGCCAAGAGCCAATGAGGGAGATGTGACCTTGGGCACTGTGCTTCGAAACATTGGCTAAATCAAGGATATCAAAATAAAGAGTCATCAGAGTCACGTGATGGGTGTGCTGTGTAGGGCGCTCTCTGCCGCTCCGACCTACCGCCCAAGATATATACCCCTCAAAACCCTGTTTTTCTGTGCTTTTTACTGAAGATCACCTGACTGTCACCTTCCTGATTGCTTCTGCCCTCTTTATAAAAGTCGATGGATGAGGAGATGTGGAAAATCACTTCTAAACATACCCCTCCTGCAACAACCGAGAGGCCTCTAAAACAGGGCCTCCTCCTTGCAATCCTCGCTGCCTGCTACTACTGAGTGCCCTGATGCAGCTCTTCTCACCTTCTCAAGGTTCCTAGAGGAGTTTCAGCCTTTTAAGGCTGAAATGCAGAATATGGAGGAAATTAAAGCATCTCTAACACCCTGGAGGAGCTCTCCAAGAAGTCTGCTGACAATGAAGCATGTATACGATCTGTTGAAAAGAGGCAGGATAAAGCTGATCTGGAGTTAATGGCTTTGAGGCAAAGGCTAGTGAAGATGGAGAACAAGGTGGAAGACCAGGAGAGGTGCAGTCACCACAACAATGCAGTAATTATCGGCTTGCCTGAGGGTGAAGAGGCTCAGTCCCATCAAGTTTATTAGAAAGTTTGTGGAGAAGGTGGCAGGCCCTTCCCCTTCGGTGCTAGCTGTATCATAGAAAGAGCTCATCGTACCAGCCTCCTCCCGCGTTGGAGCCCTCCCAGGTCAATCATATTTCATTTCTTAAACTTCCAGGAGCGACAGCATTTCTTATACAAGGTCAGGGAGGTGCAAGATTTGTAATGGAAAGGTAAAAACTGAGGGTGGCGCAAAGATCTGCCCTTATCTGTGCATCAGAAAAGAGCCATGTTTCATAATGTGGTCCTCAAGCTGATGCATGGGAATCAAGTTTCAGACAGGTTTTTCTGCAAGGCTTCAAGTTTGTCTGAATGGATCCTGGGTGACCTATGAGGAGGCGGAGTTGGCAACCACAGGGCTCAAAGAAGCGCTTTCTGATCTGTTCAAGCCTACATGAGAACTGACCTGGCGTAGGAGATATGCCAAGTTTCCATTTGGTGGTGTCTGCTGCAGCAAGTTATAATTCCTACAATATCTTTGGGGCTATGCAGCTGACAAACTGTGCATCTGGCTACTTAACCTTACACTACAACTCTCAAGTGGGGTCTTCTTTTGATAAAAATTGACATTTTGTTCCCAATCTGATTCTCATCTCCAGGACTGTCTATATATTGCTGACTCTCATTTTTGCTCTGGTTCAGCCCAGTCCCATTTTGGTTTACAAGTCAGGTGTTAGCGGGCTCATGTGTGTTCTTTCTGGTTTTAATTAACAAGAAGTTGAGTGGGTCTTGTTCTCATGTTAAATCCCAGTTTGTTAGATCTGGTAACCCATTTTCTCAGGGGTGATGTCCCAATTTCATGGCAATGGGGGGCAATACTTAGTTCTCTCAGAACTTAATATGAGCCTCTGTTTGGAACTGTGGTCTCTTCCTGGCCCTGTTAGCATGGCCTGGTTCTTTTCAGGCTTCTCTCCCTTTCTCGTTCCCTGTTACCATCAGGCAATAAATATGATTAGCTTGAACACCAAGAGGGTTCGCATTTAAGGACAGATGAAAACATCAGGGGTTTTATAAGCCTTTACTGGGTGTTGGTTTGCCCTTCTCTATAGCCCTGCTTAAGTGCTGCCTCTGGAGGATTCCTTTTTTCTCTTTTTCCCTTTTTAAAATCTCCTTTTAGAACTGTGATGATCACTGTCTTTGGTCTAGAAATGCGATCTGGACAGCGACTCTGGAGCTCTCAGTTCTCCCTATATCTGAAAGAGCAGTAATGGTCTGCCTGCTCTTGGCCATCAATGCCTGATGTTCATGGGCTGCCACAAGAGGGCATCTGAGATTAATCTTTACACATGATGCCAATGTTTTACATGCCTCGCGCTCTGCGAGCCACGTTGTTGTATGGCTCGTGGGATTTCTGCATGGAGGATCACTTCCTCTAAGGGCTAGTATAGCCAATTCCACTGACTTATTCAGGGGTGCTGTCAGGCAATCATAGCTGAGGATAGTTTATTTTTATGGAGTGTTCTGTTTACAAAGGGTAATTTTGTTCCTGTTTCCTGGTTTACGAGGGGTGGTTGGGGAGATGAACTTTTCAGTCTGCGGTCATCATGTGCCATGTACAATATGGGAGGAGTGGGAGGAGGGGGATTAGGGCTCATGGGGAGCTTCGGTGGGGGGTTTCTGGGGCGGTTGGGGCAATGGATTTAGTAGAGGCAGAATTGGGGAGGGTAGAACAACCCAGCGCATATCATGTTTGGAGTAGTACAGAGGAAAATGCAAGTATATGTGTGCTTGGAGGATTTCTGACTGGCAACATGAGTGATGGCTAGAAACATTCAATTTATTAGTTGGAGCGTTAAGGGGTGAGCATAAGACCAAGCAATATAAAATTCTGAAACATATAAACCATCTGAAGGCAGAAATTATGTTTTTGCGGAGCGCATTGCTCAAGACGAGGCTGACAAAATATGAGAGCAACAAATTGGGCAGATGTTTGCAGCAGAGGTATGACCTCAGTAGAGGGGTCATGATCCTTCTGCATAGGTCAGTTCTGTTCAAACCTCTTCAAGTTATGTCTGACCCTTGGACAGATTCTTGTTTGTAAAAGGCAGATTGCATACCCTGGATATTGTCCTGGGCACTATCTATAGCCCTAATGTAGACTCCCATAGCTTTTTGTTCAGATAATAAAGGCTTAACTCCATTTTGGATACCCCCATGATCATAGAGGATGACTTTAATCTCGTTTTTGATCAGGATCTCGACAGGCAGGTCAATCCATCAAGGTCTCTCTCCAGCACATAGAGCTTTTGGGAACCTGAAGGACTCTATAGGTCTTTGTGATATAGGCGTGTATTACATCCCAATGCAAGAGAGTACACTTTGTTTCCCCGGTGCATGCAACTTCCTTGATATTGATTATATCCTCATTTCTTAAACCCTTTTACCAGGAGTTATAAGTTCTAGTATTTTCTCAGGGCCCCCATGGATCACTCTGTTGTCACCTGCCTAATAGCTCTAGCTTCATTGCCAAATAAAGGAGGCAGATGGAAGTTGAGCAACCAAATTTTGAAGGAGCCAAAGGCGGTTCAGTATATAACATCCCAAATAGAGCAGTTTACTGTTTCTAATTCTAACACCATGGGGAAGCCTGATATGGTATGGGGTGCCTGTAAAACATATTTAAAGGGGATTATTATTGGCCTAACATCGAAAAGGAAAAGGAGAGGGCATCTTGGATTTCTGACCTTCTCTCTCAAATTAGGAGTATGAAGACTGTTCTTTCTCCATCCTCCTCCAAGACATTCAAACAAGACTTAACAAAATTGAGAGAAGCCTATTTAACAATGCTAACGGAACAAGCCAAATTTTCAATTTTGAAAACAAAAGCGTTATAAACCGATCAGGGTGAGAAGGCAGGTAGAATGCTAGTGCTGTGCACTAAGCAACAGGAATCCACCAGACTCATTTCTGCAGTCCATTCTCTTAACAATTCCGTTAAGGTCTCACCCTCGGAGATAGCAGGCGTTTACAAAAGTATTTCAGGATTTATACAGCACTGTGGCCAATTCCCCATCCAAGGAAAGACTTTATGAATATCTGAGTGATTTACACTTGCCAACTCTTACACAATCCAGCAAAAATTCTGAGTCTCCCATCTCTAAGGGTGAGATTGAGCAGGTAATCAAATCCCTCCCATCAGATAAATCTCTAGGCCTGATGGGTTTACTTCCAATTTTATAAGGTTTTCTCTAAGCAACTGATTCCCATTTTGGTGCCCTTTTCTAGGCTATTCTTTCTGATCAGGTGTCTGATCCCTCCCTTTTGAGGCACTGATCGTCTTGTTGCCCAAACCAGACAGAACATTGGATCAGGTTTCAAGTTATAGACCGATCTCTCTTCTTAACCATGACATTAAAATTCTGGCAAGATTACTAGCGACTATTTGGAGGCAGTACTTACTTGCAATCTGGGCAGATCAGGTTGGTTTTATGAAGGGAGATCATCGGTTGACCATCTGAGGGCTCTGTCTCACATCTTCCTGGCATCCAAGGATGCTCCTCATCCAATGGTCTTGATCTCACTGGATGCCGAGAAGGTGTTTGACAGAGTCCATTAGAACTACCTATTTATTCTGATGAAAGTTTTTGGTTTTCCATGAACTTCCGGAAGTGAGTTAGTTCTTTATATAGGTTTCCCTCTGCTAGAATCTCATGTAATGGGGTTATTTCTAGCCCTTCAAATTGCATGTAGGGACCAGACAGGGGTGTCCCTTATCTCCCCTTCTCTTCAACATTTACTTAGGAGCCTTATCAGGAGGTTATCAGGTGCCCAGGGCATATCGGCATCTCTCTGGGGAGCAGGTGGTTAAAGTGGCAGCCTATGCAGATGATCTTTGCTGCAAGTAACCCACCCACTCACATCTATTCCCACTACCCTAAAGTTAATAGAGGATTTTAGTAAGGTCTCAAACTATAAACTTACTGTAGGAAAGACTGTGGTTTTCCTCTTAACCATAGGGTTTCAGACAGGATATTATTGATTTGGACTCACCTGGAAGTCCGACCATATTAAATACCTGGGGCTCCTTTTAACAAGGGATATAGCGTGGTTCAGACAATTAAATATCAATGCACTTGTACACAAAATAGATCTTGACCTTAGTAGGTGGACCCTACCTCCCTCTCTCTATGGGGCAGAATAAGTCTAATCAAAATGAATGTATTCCCTCGCCTGTTCTACCCCTCAACATACTAAATATGTGGCTCCCCTGTCCTGGGTTAAAAAGTGCAGTATGATCTCCACTTTTATATGAGGCGATAAGAAGGCTAGGATGGCATACCATGAATTAGCTACCCCCAAGGCTAAAGGAGGATTAAGACTTCCCATATTGGGCTATATTACTGGGCCAGTCAGGCCAACAAGTATCTTAGATGGCTGACCGTGGATCAACTATCCATGGCTGCTGCACATCCCGACTTGGTTAGCCATTGAGTCTACCTCCATTAAAAACACAGCTTTTCCCTGCTGCATTGTTATACACCAAGGTTAGTTCCCTACCAGAGTATCTATGTAGTTCCCCTACAGTTGTTTCAATCAGGGTTCATACTCAGTTGTGCGCATTTCTGAGATATAAGAATCTCATGGACTTATTTCAACCCGCAGCAGGTAGTCCCAATGTTTTATTAGATGGTAAGCCTCTCCCAGCCACCTGGCTTCCTCAGATAGGAAATTGCCGTTTAGAGGAGTTCGTGTCACCCAATAGTCAATGGTATTCTTAGCTGATATTATGCATAAGTTTGCGATACCTCGTATAAGTATCTTCAAGATTTTCCAGTTTAAGTCATCTCCTGGTTAAGGTAAGGGTTTGACCCCCCCTCAGCTCCTATCAATTTTCCTTAATGGAACTGGCGGGTCTACCTCATGCCGTATCTAAAATATACAGTGCTCTTTTTATTTGGGCTTACCTTGACAATTATGCTCCCGTCTCCTTTGGGCCTCTCTCTCTTTCAGGGCAGAGATCTGGATTGGTCTCTCCTGTGGCAAAAATTACCATAAGTTTCTCAAGCAGGATAGACTCTGATTAATGCAATTCAAGATGTTGCACAATATTTATTACTCTCCATGAAACTTGCTAGGGTGGGTCTTGTGTCCTCTCCCCTTTGCACAAGATGTCAGTCTCAAGAAGGAGATCTTCTCCATATTTTCTGGAGCTGTTCTAAAGTTGTCCACTCTGGACTGCGATTAAACAGCATTTTGATCCTCTGTTGGGGCTTTCAGACTTGTTCACCCCAAAATATGCCTTCTTGAGTTTCTCCTCCATTTCGGTGGTGAACAGGAGGTATCCACATAGCCTTGATGTCGATGTCTGTTAAAAAAGTGGTGTTAAGACACTGGAAGGATACGGATGTACCATCATATGTTGAATGGCTTCAGGAGTTACTTGCAAACCTCAGAACTGAAAGGACTACTGCCAGTCTATATAACAAACTTAAGAAGTTTGATAGGATTTGGGCCCACTGCAAACTCTCTATGCACTACAAGTTTAAGCACTGTCAGGCTATATCCACAGGTACAGTGTTAAAGGTGTAAGAGGCTGGGTTGTTTGGAGTGGGTGCTGGAGATTGGTGGGAGGGGTAGGGAGAGGCGAATAATCCTGCATCTTGTATCCGATGTATGGGGTTATGTTTTACACTGTTTTGATTCATTCTCTGTATTGGAAACTTTAATAAAATTTGAATTGAAAAAAAATAAGGAGTCATTAGGTACTAGAAACCACATATCAATTTAGTTTGCTATAGAGCTCGGCAAGGAACACACTTGCTCCAAAACAAGAGTCCTGCATTACAGAAGGGCTAATTTTGGGGATATGAAGGGGAACTAATAAGCAGGTTGGAGGGAGTCAAGAGGTCAGGCAGGGTGAGGGAACTGGACAATCATTAAAAATTACCTGTGGAGGTCACTAGCTCCTGCAGGAGGAAGATAGTGAAAGAAAGCTGTGTGGAAAACTGTCTGGTTCACAAGAAATGTGGAGATTGCGGTGAAAGGCAAAAGGGATGTTTTAAGAAGTATAAATGGAGCCGCCAAGTGACTCTGAGGGTTGATGGGCTGAACACTGCATCTCATGCCATGCTGGTGACCCAGATTTAGTAATGGACTCAGGGCTGCTGGCGTCGACATAGGAGGAAGGGACTGAGTGTCCAGAGGACTGATCTCCCTTCCAGGGAGGGATCTGGGATTAGCACCACTTCTTAGAGGTCCCTGGTGGAGATCAGGGGCAATGACAGGAACTTGCAGTGCACAGTCTGGGGGTGGCATGGTGGTGGATGTAGGCATGTTACTGTCCAGACATCATTGCACATCCTTGCCCTGGGGCAACCATCATGCAAAACCTTCAGAGGACCAGGGAGGTGATGAAGGCTCCAGGGACCTAAACCACATCCCCAGCACCAGACCATCACTCTACTGACACTCTAATCACAGAAAGACCACCAGGTAGGTGGGCAGGCCATCCCCAGGAGTTGATCTGGGAGGCTGGAAGGTCCTGAGAGAGGGTCCCGGAAGAGAGGTCTCAGGTGGGAAGTAGAGGCAATGGTCAAGCGGGATCTTCCAAGAGATGCCCTAGCCCACCAAGAGAATAAATAGAGTATAAAAAAAGAGGTATAAATGGAGTCAGAACATGGGAAAAGGTATGTCTACTTTGTAAAACTGAGTGAGCACAGCAGGAAGTAGAAAGGCTAAAATAGAAACAGAGCTGAGAATAGCCATAAAAGTTAAGAAGTGGGAGGTCTTCTTTCATGAAATTATGGAAAAAAGACAGATGGAAGGTATAGTCACACAAACAGGGTGATGGGTGAGTGAACGATGACAAAGTAAAGGAGAAATACTAAATGATTACTTCTGTTCAGTATTTACGGAAGAGGAGGGACACCACCACAGGAAAAGTTAACAGACATAAAAAGGGCAAAACTGTGTTTGGAACCAATATCCATGGAAAAGGTTACTCAAGGAGCTTGAAGCCCTGAATATAAAAAGATCTCCATGGTCAGGCAGAGTGCATCCCAGGGTGCTTAGGGAAACTGTGCAGGTGCTAGCTGTGCTCCTTGAAGATCTCTTCATCTACTTCCTGAGACTGGAGAGGTGTCCAAGGACTGGCTAACAGTGGATGGGTACCTCTACACAAATGTTGCAGAAATGATAAGCCAGAGAACTTCAGACCAGTCTGTTTGATGTCAATAGTTACTGTAGCAAACAACTAAAACTATAACCAAGGAAAGACTGGTGGAGTTCCTGGCACTAAATGGGTTGCAAGGTGAAGAGTACACTAAGCTCGACAGCTCATTTCCAAGTGCATCCTGGTGGTGGGTTGCATGGGCCTGTTTATGTTGATGAGATACATTGGCCATCACACTGGAAACTCCTAGTCCTAGTTGATAAGTGCAATAGGATCTTCTATTTCTATCTGCACAGTAACTAGAGATTGGCAGAAGGGACCTTGGTTTAAAGTCTTATCAAAAGATGGCACCTCAACAGTGCAGTACTCCCTTGTACTGCACTGCAGTGTTAGTTATGGGTATTATCCCAAGAACTTGGTGTGGGGCTAGAATCCACACTTTCTGACCTTTGGCCCAGGAGACAAGCATGCTGCCTACTGAGCCACTGACACTGATCTATTGACCAACTCCCTGGTAGATGATTTCTTCTCCACCACTCATTCTGTGAAGAAATCATTTTCATAGGGAAATATCAGAATGGGGAGCCATTAGGTACTAGAAACCAAATTTTTTCTGCCAGTTTATAGTTATAGTCCACTTATAACAGACCCTTATTGTGCCTAAACTGTTGCTGACAGTCTACCTTTTTATTCCCCTCAGATACTTGAAGGTTATAGTGAATGTCTTCTTGTCTCTTGTGGCCTTCAGGGAGTACCTACTGAGGTCAGCAAATCTTTCTTCACAGGTCCTCCCCTGTTGCCCATGTATCACTTTGGTTGCATTACTCTGGACGAACTCCAGGTGGCCCTTGTCTTTTTAGGTGAAGGTTCTAACATTTAGTTTTCAGGTTCCCATTCCCCAGTTGCATAACCTTACAATTTTGGCATTACATTGAAGTTGCCAAATTCTCTTACACCTCCTCATTGTCCACCATGCCACATATCTTAGTGTCATCTGCAAAAGACAACTCTTGCCTTGGATATTTTTTAAGGTCATAAATAAACAGATTGAAGAGTACTGGGTTCAGGACTAATCCCTGGTGCCTGCTGGTCACTTCTTTGACAACAAAGCATTTAACATTAAAGGTGGGTTGAAGTTTAAAATAAATCATGATTGAATTTGCTGCAAAGCAGCCAAAATTCACCACCATAAGCTCCACAAAGTTTTCCCCCTTCAGAAACTTCTAAATGGTGAAGTTCAGCTGTGAAGTACAGAATTTCAGTGAATTTCCACTGTTCACAGGTGAAACTTTGCAATTCAAAAGCAAAATTCACACTTCATTGGTGGAATTCTGCACTTCACGGCAGAATGTCACCATGCTGAATTCATGAAATTCCACACAATTTGTGAATTAATCCATGGAGTGAAGTTTGCCAACTTTTCCCACTTCTATTTATCATTTAATACTACTTCTTGGGTTCCTCCCACTAGCCAGTTTCCCCACTTACCTTGTTACTTTCTTCCCTATTACTTGGTCTTCTGACTTCTTCACTAGCCTTCTGTGGAGCACCAAGTCAAAGTTCTTGCTGAAGTCCAAGTACAGGAAGTCCAGTGCTTGAGTCAAAGCATTGAAGAATTCCAGGAGGTTTGTTTTGGTGGCCCTCCTTTCAAAACATTTCTAATTTCTGTTCTGGAGACAGTGAGACTCCAGGAAGTCAACTAACTGCTACTTGATTATAGTCTCAAAGAGTCCTCTACAAGGAGGTCATGCTGACTAGTCTGTAGATCCAAGGCCTCCACTATCCACACCCTTGTACAGTGAGATAATGTATACTATCAACCAATCCTTGGCAATGATACCCCTTTCAATAGAGCAGTTAAACAACTCTACTAAGGGTTGTGCCAGAATCAGTCCTCCATCACTAAGCACCAATGGGTGAAACTATTTCTTTCCCCAGGGACTTCTATAACTTTATCCTTCCCAATCCATTGAACATATTTCTTCAGGGATTGTTCCCATTGCCATTTTCATTTCCCTCCTGACATTGATGCTGTACTTCAGCATTGGCCCTCTTCTCAACTGTGAAGACTAAGCAAACTTATTCATTTAGAGTATCTGCTTTTGCTTGTCTTCTTCCATCCATGCCCCCTTTAGCACCTCAGTTCCACACTCATTATTCCTCCCTTCTCTGAGATATCTAAAACAGGTCTTATCAGTTTCCCCACACCTTCTGCTATTTTAAACTGTGCCTCACTTTGACTATCCTAACTGCCTTAGTGGACTACTTAAATTTTTTGAAGTAGATCTCCAGCTTGCCTCTGACTGGCTGGCCTTATACCATCTGCAAAATGACTTTTTAGGCTCCCACTTCCCCACATTCCTAGAAAAGCATAAAAAGCCTCTGTGCCTCCTATTTTCCCTACCTGCCTGAGGCATGCCTTTGATACCTCAAGGATCCCTTTCTTGATAGATTCCCACTTACTGTCTGCCCTTTTGTTTATCAATTCTCCTTCAGCCTCTGTCTTAGTTCCTCTTTCATCTTCCTCAGCACTCCCACTTCTAATGTCCAGGACAAGTTTCTGCATTTGAGCTTCTATGACTATTCCAAACCACACTACGTTGTGGTCATTTGACCTGAAGGATCCTCCATCTTACTCCTCCAGTGCTGTCCCAGTTTGAGAGAACTATTTCTAGTATGGGCCCATCTCTAGTCTGTTTCTCCACATGCTGAGCCAGGAAAAAGTCCTGCAAGGGTATCCATCAACACCTAGTTTCTGGTACTGTATGCAACAGGAATGCTTCAGTCTATGTGAGGCATCTTGACATCCTCTAGCAGGATGACTTCCCAACCACTGCCCTCCCAATCTATATAACAAGTTCTCTGTCCACTTCCTCTGACTGACTTGAGGCTGTCGATTAACAAAACCATAAGTAGGTAGTATTGAAACGCTTTTTATTTATTCGATCTATGGCAAAAGTTAAAAATTGATAAGATGGACATGAACAAACAAACTTAGCATTTGGATCCTCCCCAGATGCTTCACCAAGAGGAGAGTAAAAGTGCAAAAGTATGTTTTATAGTCTTTATACACAAGTGCAAAATGCATAAATGCCATGCAAAATATTATACAATACATTCATACACCTGGGTGTTCCTATGACAACAATTACTCAAATTCTAAAAGAATAAGATTAAAATCACTCATACGGTTTGTCACTAATTAAACACATCAGTTGCTATGACAACAGAACTGACCACGCTAGCCAGACAATTACTTTTCAGTTGCCTGGACTGTGATATGATTTCTATTTGAGCAATAGTAAGTTTTAGCCATGAGCTACTACTGGTGGTTTTGGAGCAGTCTGTAAGAATGACTAGTTCACAAGATATAGAGAGCATAATTTCTGAAGCTACATTGAATTAAGATGCATTTATTGACTCATTTTCCACCAGGGTGAAGTAAATCTACTTTTAGACCAAACAAATTTATCATCAAGTGGGTTGGTGGATCCAGGGATGAGAGGTAACAGTTACCACTATAGATATTTTCATACAACTTGAAAGACCAGCTTTAAAGGAACAGCACCTTTATTGACAGAAAATATCACTAGGAGCTTATCTGAATGTAGGTAGAGCTTTGAGTGGTTTAAGGGTCATGAAGAAGTTAGCTTTTAACTGTGACAAACTAACATTCCTGGAGAAATGGCAAAATGTGCACTTGAAGGCATTGGCAGTGTTTATTAGGTCGATTCTGGAAGATTCTGCACAAACAAAGAAATAGTTAAATCAGACCTGGTGGGAAAAAAGCAAGATCATGAAGAATTCAACTCTTAACCATGACAAGCCAACGTTCATAGAGAAGTGACAAGAAGCACGCTTGAGGCATCAGCAATGTTTCTGAAGTTGATTCTGCAGGATGCTGCTTAAAAAGAGATTGTTAAAGCAGACCAGGTAGAAAAAGAAAAAGCAATCAGTCAATTCAACTTCAGCTGAATACAGTGAGTATAGAAATGTGTTACAAGACAACTATTAAATACGTGGGCAATAGAGGGTCACATTTTCAGGTCAAGTTTGAACTTGAGTTATAGGCCTTGTTCACTATTTCTTCTAAAAGCCAGCCTATCATTAAAGGTTGAAATTATTGTATAGTTGATTTTCTGCTAGGTATCTGACTCCTCAGGATATGCAAAACATGCTTATCAAATGTTCCTAGCTGAAATGTAAGCAAAATTCAGCTTAGCTATCTTAACGCCTGATGACGGAGATGAAAATGTTTGCTGTGTACAATGTACTGTATAAAACTACAGACATTTCTTGAGAGAAATTATTGTATTCTGAACATCTCATGCCATCAAAAGATGAGCTATGTCTGTAAACAATACCATCAATATGGTAATTCAACATCTAATACCATCAAGAACTATGGTATTGCTTAACATCTAATGCCATCAGCTATGGTGTTCTGAACATTCTACACCATCATTGTGTCAACAACAACAAGTCTAGCTACAGCAATTCAGAGTTACAGGACCTCAGGAGAAAGACAATAATATACACAGCCCTGTGCCATCTACAATGCCTCAAAATCATGATTTGACAAGTCATTAAGGAACAAGAATCACACCTTCTCCAAAACATCTACGCTGGATTGGATCACTGAGGTAGAGGATGCCAGCAAGCAATACCATCTCCCCATCATGGGCAAGGTAAAACCAAATGTTTGTCACTGACTGCAAGCCATTGCCAAATAAACTCCTTAGCTAACATCTCATCTTTGGCAAGAGACTAAAAGTACTGAAAGTGTGATTTTACCTGGTGGGGCTGCAGGTTTACCAAGTGCTAACAGATGTGCATGTTTTGCTAAGAATTGTATAAACAGTCATCATCTGGACTGGTTATATACCGAGCTGAAATTGTGACTATTGTACTTAGGGTCTCAGCTAAAAGGAACTATTCAAATGGCATACCTTTCCAGCAACCCCTCCCCTTTCAGGGAGTCAAAGACTGTCAGCAATGTAATATTCTTTTTGTGTGTGTAAACATTTTATTCAACTTTTCATAATACAATCATAAACAGGACATTTATTACAAATGTCCAGGTTACAATATACAATCAATACCATATGGACTGCAAAGAGATTCTAAGGCTATGTATTATGCTAGCATGAAGTTAGGATACAGTAATCGTGTCGGGTTTAGGAAGGGGGATGAGGCGATATATCAAAATATGTGGACCTGAATCTAAATTACTTATTGGATTGCAACAAACCATGCTACTTTGTTGATGGTGGAAAAGAAAATTTATAACTAGTAACAGTTACCATCATCAATAATTATTTATAGAATGAAGCATTTCTTATGCTAGATTGGAGTCTGAGAGTGTTGAGTACACTGATTTGAGGTTATCTGAGTGCTACAAGAAATGCCATCAGAGAGTTCCAGGGTGTGAGGAGGAAATGCGGTGGTCATTCCCTATGTCAAGGAGAGCATCTTAGTGTATTATCCTCTCCTATTTGGGGAGGGGAGCTGGTGTCTGGATCAATGTGCCTGCTGGGAACTGGAGCACTGAAGCTAGGATAGAAAGGGGATCATATGTTGCTGTATTGCACTGTAGAATTAGTGGTAAGATGGCACATACACTCATACTAGGTCAGCTGAGTCATGCATACCAGGAATTCATTCTGGGGTGGAATTTCAGTGGTATACCATCTACATATCAGCAGTTACTTGGCTACTATGCTTGCAAGTATCATCGCATTGTACTGAGAATGGGTATCACGTAATGTGGGTGAGCATAAAACAGCGACCCCATTACACTGAGCAGAAAATATTGAGTACCAGAATGGCAAAACTGGTATTCCCTTACCCGGTGCTACGATCTTGGAATTTGTTATTTTATAAAAGTGGGGTGCAGAGGCAAGCCCTGCAATAGAGACACAGGGCAAAAGCCCCTCAGAAAAAAATACAGTCACCATTCCGGTCCTCACTGTTTTCAGTTTACTGATATGGGCTTGCTTTTGGAGTTGCCCATCACATGTAACCCTGAGAATGCGCAAAAGGTGAGTGCTTCTCCTGGAACCTAAAAGATAAAGGCCGGAGAGGATGGGATAGCTTCTTGGAGAGCCTGCTGTAGGACATACAGAACTTATTGCCAATATTATGTTAACTTTGAGCACATCCATAAGATATTGTAGAGATCTCCAATGAGTTGGCACATAGCCAGCAAGTAAGCATTAGGTATACATCAGGCCGTACTTAGTAAAACTGGTGTGTGGTACCAACAATGTAGGACCTTATTTTGTATGAGCCTACTACAGGTATTTTGGCTGGGATATGTGTGGTCTTCAGCAGAGATGCCATTAAGTCTTCAACTAAAGGTTGGGCTAGATGGTCTCCCAATATTTTCGGATGTGTGAAGTCTGGTCTGCAATACATTCTCTTTTGTTTTTTTTTTTTTTTAACATATTTTTTCCACCACCCAGGTCCAGACAGAGGCCTCCTTCCACCCAGCCAGATTGCCCATATACCTGCCATCAATCTAGTTGGGCCTGCCAACCCACTCACAAGACACCACTGTAGTGTCCCCAGATTACCGTCACAGGGCTGGGTGTACCTTCAGCTCCTTCAACATTTCTTCCTTCAGTCCATCTGGCCACAAACAGTGGAGGTGAAGACTGGTTGTGTCCCCAGTGGAAAATGGCTCAGTTCTGGTCATGCATATGGTGGGCAGGCTGAGGCTTTATCCTCTCAGGCCTGTATCTCTGTTTCCTTTTTCTGTGTCCTGCCCATCCCTCTAGGAGCATGTACAATGATTCATTGCCAGCAGAGCCTGGCATGGCCAATATGTGCTTTCGCTCAAAGAGTCCCACAATGTTAGTTGCTGCGCCCCTGTACCACCACCCATGGTCACCCAGGTGGCGGAACTGCAGTTGGTTGCAACACCCTCCCTTCCATGGAGGAGGATCGTCCAATAGAACACTCGATCCTATCTCCCCTGGCGAGCCCTGTGATGACCAGGCTCATTCCTGAACTCAAGTCATCGGCGCCATGAATGATAGCTCTACCAATGTGCCAGCAGGCTGACAGTGGGATACCATCTGTAATGTAAGAGTAGATAGTACCTGCTCTACCTTTAAGTCTGGGAAGCCATTTGGTGAGGGGTGTAGAAGGAAAGGTGTTTGTGTGACTTTAAGATTTTTTTTATGGGTGGGTGATGGTGCTTATCTGTTAAAGATATCATCAAAACTTGGATCTGTGCAGGCAGTACCTGGACTGAAGATCCTGAATTTAATCCAATGTAATAGTTTTTGGTAATAGGAGATCAGTCAGGGTGAGGATGCTTTTATTCTTCCAGGATGTCCAGTGCAAAGGTTGGCCCCTCACTTCTATTGTTTGGATGTCCCAAAAGGGTGTGTATACAGGTTGTGATAGGTCTGTCTTCAGCCATTTCCCCAAATGAGTCCATGGGGTACAGATGGTGTTAATGGGGGGTGCTTGCCCAGGTCATTTATATGTATTATACAGGCATGTGAAAGGAAGACAACCCTCAAGCAGGTGAGCTTCAATATCTGTCCACAAATGCAGACATGATCAAGGATCGGAAACCATGTCAGAGTTTGAGCTGCTCAGTAGGCTCAATAGTAACCTTTAAGCATGTTAGCCCCATCTCCTTACGCCAGTGTGATCAGAGTTTGTTCCTACCATATCTGAGTTGTTTGCCCTCCTAGGAAATGGGTCAGATTTTTGTCTATAAGGGTGAATCAATCAATTAGATATGGAAATCAGTAGATGCACCAGGAGATGAAGTAATTTAGGGGTCATGATAATCTTGCTTGCTTCTATTTTCCCTTAGCAATAATTGTAGGGATATCCATCTCTCCAATTCTGTGTTGATCTTATTGAAGAGTGGTGTGAGACTTAATTCACAGAGTTGGTTAAGTTTAGGGGTAATTTAATCCCCAGATAGGTGATAGAGGCCGGTGTCCATTGGAGGTCTTGGGAGGTGACTAGTGGGGGCAGACAGTGATGATTAAGGGAAGAACATCCATTTTGTTTTGATTGCTTTTTAACCCTGAAAAAAGATGTAAAGGTTTCCAGAAATTACACTGGTGGACAGACAAAGGAATGAGCATTATCTAGAAGGACTAGTAAGGCATTGGCATACATTAGAGTTTTATGTTGGGTTGCCCTTACTTGTAGGCCTTTAATGTCTGAGTGTTGCTGGATTGCTGCCACTGAGGGTTCTATAGCTAAGACAAACAAACTTGGGAAATGGGACAGCCCTGTCTGGTGCCTTGCCAAGTAAAGGGTCTGACAAGGACTATTCTAAGGACCTGAGCCTGGGTTGTACAGTACTTTGATTGCACTGCAAATACAAAGAGGTTCCAAACCCTATATGTTTCAAGAGAGCATGAAAGAATTCCTACTCCACTGAGTTGAAAGTTTTCAAAATGTATTACTACTGCTGCAGTTGGAGTGTGAGTGGCTATATCTATATGCAGGAGGTCCAGAAAGGTGCAAATGAGGTCAGAGGTTAATCTGCCATAGATAACTCCTGTCTGCAAGGGGTGAATTAGGCAAGATAAGAGAATTTTCAAGTCTATTCACCATGACTTTAATGTATATTTTGCTATCTGCTGTGATTAAAGAAATTGGGTATACCATTAAAAGGGTGACTGCAATTGAGTGACTCAGATTTGAGCAACTCAGTCTCAGCGCCTGTAAGGATAGTGATACTGAAAGGGTAGCGACTGGGAAGTGCAAGGCGAACGGAAAAGTGACAGGATACTGGAAGTTATCCAGAAGGTATGTGAGGGTGATGAGGGGAAGCCATTGAGCTGCCTTAGTGGTGTGGTCTTTAGGAGACTGGCTCTGGTGCACAGGGTGCAAGGTTCTGGGCTGGGGAGGAGCACAATATTTTGCGCTTTTCTGTGCTAGTATTTTTTTTACGTCCTGGTTCTCCCCCTTGCGAAATACATCCCCTGGGTTTGTTATTTTAGTAAGGGGTTGTGGGAGGCTAAGCCCCACAAGTAAACAGTTAAAGGGTAGTTTCCTCGCTGTGAATGTACATTACAGTTATTTTTTGAAGTACATCGCTGTAATGGCGATAAGCCCTTTGGTGACCCCGTTATCACATAGATCCAAGAAATTGGATGATAGCTTGTGGGTAGTGTGGGGTCTTTCCAGGTTGAGGAGGACCATTAACATTGCTGTAGCCATGGTGGGTGAAATATGTCCACATGTTGCATCTGCACATACAGGCATTGTAGTATCAGGGATATCTGGGATACTAACACTTGATAGAATTTGGTTTGGAGGCCATCGCTCCCTGGGGCCTTATGGAGGCTGAAGAATGTGATAGCATTACAGATCTCTGCAGGTGTGATCAGTTGGTTAAGGGTCATAACTTGGGTCTGAGCCAGGAGAGATGCAGCAGGAAGAGGAAGGCAGATACAGTATCTGTTTAGGCTTGATCCGACGTCCAAAACAGGACTCATTCTGCAGCCCTCACATGGGATTCTGCATTCCCATGACTCCTGTCTACAGAAGGGTCAAGTGTTAGATTAAACTCTCCCCAACAGTAGACATGCATTAGAATAATGACATTCTGTAATGTGTTGCACTGAAGAGTGAAAGATTTTTTGGGGGTCCACATTAGGAGCATAAAACTTACTCACAAATAGAGGGCCTTGGTGGGGTTAGAGCTAGTACCCAGTGGCTGTCAGAGTCCTGGGCTGTTTTCCTGAAGAGTCCAGGCCAAGTTTTTATGTACTAGAATAGAGACTCCCAATTTCTTGGATGTTGCAGAACTATGCACCTCTTGCCCCTACTGACCAATTCTGAAAAGTGACTCCAATTTAACAACAGTAATAGGAGATAAACCCAGGGTAACATTTAGAAAGGGTAAAACCTAGGGGACCTATTATCAGGCTATTGTTCCATAGATTTGTCGGTATATCCTAGATGCTCCGTGGAACACCAATCACTGTTCTCTATAGAGCTCTAAATTGGGTAAATTTATACTGTATGAATGTTGAAACATTCAAATAATTCATTTGGTCTTCAGATGTTACCTCAATAAAGTACCTACCTATCTATCAGACATATTAAAATTTAGAAATGCAAAAGTGGCTTATATTTGGCAGAATTGATTGAAAATGATGTGCCAGTTCTGAAAACAGTGAAAGGAGATTCAAATTTTACTCATCTAGCACCTAAGTTATGGAATAATTTACCATGTAATTTACAGCTACATAAAAGTGTCCTACATTGCAACTCTATAAAGACTTGGCTGGTGAAATATGTTGCCCACCTAAGGTTTCTGTAATCAACTTGCTTAACTTTTTAAATCTGTATCGGGCTTTATTATCGTGGACTTTAAATCCTGTATAATTCAGTATATCATATGTGTAGCTTGTTTTGTCATTTTTATGCTCATGGGATCCCACTGTAAATGAGTCTAGGCTCAATTGGGCTATCCTTTTCTGAACATCTTTTACTACTACCACTAACAAAGAGCCACTTTCAGAACACAGTAGCCCCAACCACCCAGTGGCTCCCATAGACCAGAGGACTTTCACAGATGTGGGAACTGTAACATCTGCCAATATGCTTCTATGGGCAACATCTATCTACACCCACTTGAACATGGCAAAACAGCTATAATTTGTCAATTCATCACATGCCACAGCATGTATGTGGTATACATAGTGTGGTACACCTGTGGAACATATTAGACCAATTGTTAATAAAACTATGCAAATGCAATTGCAGAACACTTTGGAGTAGCTATAGATCTAACCCAGTGGGTTTAAGGTTCATGGGACTTGAATAAGTACCACATTTAACATGAGGGGTGACAGACAAAACCTACTTCAGAGAAAAGAAGTAGGTGGATCTCTAATATGGGGCATTGAACCCAAAAGGATGAATGAGGAAATTAACTATAGACCCTTCTTAAAGAAGGATATCGAACATATGTAACACATAACTTGTACTGAAAATTATGAATTATGAAATATGTCAGGTGGAAAACATTGAGTATTGCCTTTACTATATATTTCTATTAATCCTTACATTTATTTTCCTATGTATTTTTTGTTTGTTACAGATTATATCCTCTTCATGGCATACAAAGCCTTGAAATCGCTCTTTGGCATTGGCTGTCCATCCAAACACCTCCAGTGTTTAGGATATAAATAGAGTTAAAAGAACCACACACACATACACACACACTCTTCCTGCCTTCCTTCTTTATCCCCATGTTCCTCTTTCTTTTCTTTGTCTTTGTCCTTTTGCATCTTTCCACTCTATAGATATTACAGGTCTCCCTTGTGATTTTCCATGCAATGCATTATACTGAACTATTATAACCTCCCTTTTTCTTCTTAAGCTATCTTTCCATTGTTCAGAATTTGAACCATTACACTTGATACAATTATTACACAGACACTTTTTAAATATAAATAGAAATAAAAATAAAATCCAAGACTCAGTGTAACCTTTCCTAAATTTACTTACTTGACCTTTAAGGTATAACATATTGAATCTTTACATATTTTTTCAATTGTGAAGAGTTTATTCATGATCTGCACAACCAAAATAAGTCATTTAATGTATAAAGACTTACAGACAATAATTTGCAAACTGTTTGACTATTTGCATTCACACCATCAAAGGAGGGGCTAAATGTTTACATTAGATGTAATACAACTAATAAAAATGAATACAAAATAATTTGAAACAACCCCCAATACACTGTTAAACTACCCTGTCCTTATTCAGATTATGATGTGATCCTCATGAGATTTCTATGAAGTTTGGATGTTGTATGCCATGTATTTCAGGACCCCTTCCCTTTTCTTTCTTACGTCCCTCACTAAGGAGATTATTTAAGATATATGTATTGTAAAATTGTTCTGACATTTTTGATGTTTTGTGCTTAATACAAATTATACCCTTTTTGATTACATTGATTTAAATACATTTATTACATTACGTTGTACTGTATGTGTATCAAGCAATTCTTTTGCATGTACATGCGACCTGTGATATGTTTTAAAAGTGTGGTATTGAGCTTGTGAGACACCCTCTGAGGAAGACCTTTACTGGTTGAAGCCCTGGAGCATTTGCAGACACCTTCCAAGCTGAATTAAACTTGCATTCTGTTAAGGCTTGATCCGACATCCAGAACTGGACCGCTTGTGCAGCCTCACATGGGGTTCTGCTTTCCATGGCTCCTGTCTACAGAGGGGTGAAGTATTAGAATAAAATCCCTCTCATAACAGTTGAGGTGCATTGGAATAATGAAATTCTGTAACCTGCTGCTAAAGAGTGAAAAAAGTTGGGGGCCCACATTAGGAGCATAAAGCTTACCCAAAAGCGGTGGGCCTTGAGAGGTGTGGGTTAGGGCTAGTGCCCAGCAGCCATCGAGTCCGGGCTGTTTTCTGAAGAATCCAGGCCATGTTTTTATGTACTAGAACAGAGACTCCCATTTCTTGGATGTTGCAAAACTATTCACCTCTTGCCCACCCAACTCCTTTTAGCTTTGAGACTCCAGATTGGTGAGTTTGGTTTCTTGGAGGAAAGCTAACTCAATTTAGGGTTTTGCATTAGATTAAGGAGCTTAACCCCAAATATTCCAGCTATGACACATAATATCAGCCATCACAGAGGTCTGAGGGTCAGAATATTGAGGAATCAATTCAGATTGTAATTGCAAGCAAAGGTGGTAACCAGTACCTTTGTGAGTGGGGCTTGAGCTGTATCTTGTTAATGGAAGATCTCCATACATCCCAGGTTCTCTGATGTGAACCATAGCATCTGGGACTCAATATCAAAGGTAGAAAATAATGCAGTGACTCAGAAGGTAAATAAACATTTGAACAGTTCCAGTAAAAAACAAGAACACTGTAACAATGAGTACCATGAAAAGGCATGTTGACAGACAGGTATATGTATAATAGATATAGTAGCAGGTAGAACAAGTAAACATTTTAAGACATTCTAGGAAATAAGGGTGGGTGTCTGTGAGATCCCTAAGACCTCTCTATGATTACTGAGGGTGGCAGAGAGAGCTATGTAGACTGATTAGTATTTTAGAGCGAGTAATGTTTTTTTGAAAAACAGAAAGGCAAGCCTAAAGGCTAAGTGGTCAGTAATAGCAGTTTTCCTGCTCTCTAGTCCTCAATCCCTGTGAGGCAGGAGGGGCTAAGTCTTTCCAGAGAGGAACAATCTAGGAAAGAGCTAAAGAGCAAGGGGTTAGGGTGCCACATCCTGACTCAGAGACTAAGTGTGGGTGGGGACTAGTATGGAGAGTCCTGCAGCCTGTAATAATGGGCCCCTACAGTAACAAGTAGTGCAGTCAGGAAAGAAGAAAGTAGAGAAAGGTTAGTGATCCAGGAGGGAAAGAAGGAAACACAAGCAATATGACATCCCTGCGCATGTGGTATCTGCTCTGTGAAACCAGACATGTGAAAGAAAGATATCCATGAGGTATTGCTGTGAGCACTGTTGAATGACACTGAGCTGCCAGGTAGTCATGGATCTGATGCATCCTTACATCCTAGCCCCTATAAGGACCAGCCATGAGAGGGGCTACAGCTCTGACACCTATCCATTTTTTGCAGCCTATGATATGCCTGAAATCTAGAATGGAGAGGAAAAGGTATTGAGAGTGGTAAATGTTGTTTAAAATGTTCTACCCTGTAATAGTGGAGTTAAACATTCCTCAGTTATACCATTACATAATGGACCCCTGCAGTAAATATCCTTTAGGAAGAGCATCTGTAATTCATCCTAGCTCTGATCAGGGAGTTGCTCTGGAGCAGACTATTGATGAATGATTGTAGAGCTAGAAACTGAAGGAAAGCAAAGCACGCAGAATAAGAAAGGGACGGGGTTAAGGTTAGAGGGGTGGGAGAGTCAGGAGGTACTGCAAGAGTGATAAAGTAGAGAAATCTGAGGACCCTCACAGTAATGGCTGCTGATCCAGTAGCATACCATAGAGAAAACTTTCTCTGTTTAGGCATCTAATCCAATCCGCAGTCTGAAGCCTGCATATTAGTACTGTATGCTCCACCTGTAGCACGGGTGCGGGGAGTTAAGTCCTCTACCAACCACAGCACCTCCACCTCATGTATTATTTATTATGTTCCTGGTGGAGCTACAAAGGCCAGGAAGGCAGAGAAGTATGCTCTTGGGATGACTCTCCAAATCAGGAAATAGGGTTGGACGTGGGACCTATAAGATGTCATCTGCATTGGGGTGTAAATGGTGCCAGGTTAGTAGTCCATCAAACGGGGTAGGGAAAATGGTACAAGCTGAAATTAAGCCAATATGAAGAGATTCCACCCAGAGTGTTTTACATAAGCTGAACACCATGGAGGAGGGTATGGGTAAATAATGATGAGGGCCTCATGTGAGAGTTGAGGGTATATGAGACTAGGTTTTCCCAAGGTAAAAACCTATGCTGAGTTGAAGGTGGATGCAGAAGCATATTCTCTTGTCAGTGTGAATGAGGACCTGGTTAAAAACTAAAGCTAACACTTACTATGAACAGGAATGAACACACCACACACACACACACACACACACACACACACACACAGAACAACATGAACATTATCTCACCCTCCAGTTACCACCCAACCTGAAAAATGTCCAGCAATACTAATAATTATAAATAAACGATACAGTGTCTACTGTGTGCACCATAAGGAGCGTAGAGAGAGCTTATAAGAAAGCTTCTCCCACTGGTGGTAATCATGGCAGTGCAGCAGAGCAGTGTTTAATTGGTATGCTGCATGATACACCATGAAGGAGATTCCAGAATCAGTTCAGCTCAAGAGTAGGTAGTCAGCAAAGGGGTTGCATCTTCAGATGTGTGATTCTTGACAAAGTTGAGACACGGCTGCATTGCATCCCACAATAGAAGAGTTTAGAGCAAGTACTGAAGTTGGAATGTAAGTTCAGGTTAGCAGTTGGGGTTGCAAAGGATTCACAGCATCCTGCAGGGCTGTCTGAGTGTCTGAGGCCATTATGGAGTAGTTAGCAGCCTGCCGAGGAGCAGCCATAATTCCTACAATCATATCCCAAGGTGGGGTGTCAGAAAACATTTCAGGATTACGATCAGAGCTTGCACAGGAGGCAGATCAGGAAGGTGGCAGCTTCGAGATTCTGACAAACCCAGCAGGTTCACTAGTGGGTATAATGATTACCAGCCAGCACAGTGTTTGTTCTTTCCTCCTCCTCTTCCTCTGGTGCCATGTTAAGACTGTGTTCTGGATCTCACCCACTCTGGGTCTGGTGCAGTACATTGTGTTTGGCAGTTTTATTTTGCTGTTTGCTTTTCAGGTGCTGTGTCCAGATTTCCCGTGCTCCTGTGTTGCAGCTGTGGCCCAGGAAGGACTAATCAGAGGGTCACCCAATCCCATACATTCTGCCAAGGAATCTTACTCTTCTTGAGGGCAAGTTCTGGGGTTGGAAGGAAGGCTGCTCCTGGCCAGGTGGATTTATTTAATTCCATGGCTGCCTTGGGGATACTGAATAGCCTGTGGATCCCATTTACTAAGATGCAGAGCTAAGGTAGCACAAAGCAAAAGTGACCCCAGCTCTTTGAAGGGCCTGTCTTGCTTGGTAAGCTCCCTGTGGCATCTGGTGAAGTCCTGGGAGTAATCCAGGAAAATCATTATTTTGTGTCCCTACACTTAAGTCTCTCAAGTTCCAGGGCTCTATGAAGAATGTCCTCTTTGACCAGGAGACAAAGAAACAGGCAATGATGCACCTGGGGCAGTCTCCAGTTTTCAGTGGTGGAATCAGTCATCTATGAACCCATTCAGTATTGAATCTCAGGTCTCCAGGAAGGCAGAGGAGTGGTGGTAAAGTGTGGCAAAGGAAAGTAGTGCAGTCACCTGGTTCAGTTTGCTCAGGAAGCCAACTAAGTGGAGATTATTTCTTCAACCCCATTTTCTATATCAAGTTTTTCATGCAGTTGTTAGATAGTGTGGTCTTGTTGTTGGAGCCAGGCCATGATATCATAGCAAGCTGGTTCATTCAATTAGGCCTTCTGCTCTGTTATTGTAGCTCAGGTTCCTAATAGTGTGATTTTTTTCAGTGTTCTGTACAGTGCTAATTTTAATTTTCTTCAACTCTTGTATGACTTGAGTGAATATACTGTAGCTTCCACCTTTTCCACAGAAAGGCCACCTGCATGATGAAACTGGTCTTCACAATGACAATCCTGACTCAAGGAGAGGAGGATACAATTATGGTGCCATCTTGATCGCTAATAGCCAGACCCCATGTAATATTCTTCTAATGTGAGTGCACTGGTACAGATATATTTGAAAAGAGACTGTTGCTTAATTACTTGCTAATTGCCTATATACCATCTTTTTCTTTTCACATATGTATAATAAAGCCTATTGAATGTTACAGTACAGGTTTCTTATCTGGTTGTCCTGTAAAACTCACAACTTCTTGGGATTTATATGAGGTCCACTACACTGGGATTAAGATTTGCCTCTGACTAGTATAAATTTAATCAGGTTGCCTCCACACATTTGGCTACCAAGTTTGGATTTAGATAGCTAAAACTGGGTCATTCCACTCACAAATATCATAATGAACAAGATAAGCAATATAAAAAGGATGTTTGAAAGGGATGAGTAAGATTATAAAACTGGATGCCTTTTAGATTGGAAAGGCACAGTAATGTGAAACTAAGGTCCATATTGAAAAATCTAGTGGGATTAGTCTGCAACAAGTGGGTTAGAATCAGAAGGACAATCTTCCACATCTTTTTGGATGAAGATATCCTGTGTGCACAACCTCCACGCCCTTCTGCAATAGCCACAAACCTTTAACTCATGCCACAGCCTCAGGTTAGCTAGATTCAGGGAACTAGAAGAACACGGAGATGGGAAACAGTCAGAAGAAGTCAGTATCAGCAAGAACAGGACAAACAGAATCAAAGTGGAGAGATAGGAGGGAGAAACCCAAGCAACCACTGAAGAATATGCATGGACTTGAGCCATTCAATGTGATTAGCATGTCTAATTACATTTTAACATAAAATTAACTGGCAGTATTGAAAAAAGGTTTGAGTTTTGTTTCATCAACAAAAGTCAATACATTTACAATAATGGCTGACCTGCAAAAATTTGGAAGACTGTTATTTTACAGTCTTGTTATCATGCTAACCAGAATAAAGAGCAAGAAAGTGAACAAGTAGCTACATCCAGGGCAGCAAATAATGGGAGAAATTTAAAAATGTTGTTACTTTTCAAACCAAAAAAATGTATACTGCCAATGAATGGCACAGTACAAACATTTATGCATTTATGTGAACAGGGCTAGGAGAGGCTGTGTAGGGATAATGTAGCACCTAGATATGTGAATGCGAAGGGAGGAATGAGTAGCCATTGACAGACTGAGTGAGAAGTATAATGATAACCAATAGACATTTTATCATAATTATGAATAATGATTGGTATGATATGGAGATAGACAATTAAGTAATCCATTGTTTTATAGAAAGAAAGTAAGTATACAGAAGTCCTAGCTGTTGGAGGAGACACAGAGGGAGAGAGATGTAAGTAGCTGCACGCTAGGCTCTCCAAGGTGAAAGCCAGACCAGGAGTTTGATGAAAAGCGCTTGTTAATTCTACAACAGGTATGCCATCATTGCCTGTATAGTAGGACACCAAACTCTTACCAGTAGTTCTTGTGTTGCTCAATTTTTCCCAGAGATACACTGTCATGCTGTTTGCCTGTGGTGGATAATGGAGTTTGCCCTTAAGGGACAGACCATGTTGTCCTGGTGCACCTCTCCCTCCTTTTGGGAATGGTTGTGCTCAGAGGGAGGGAGAGGTAAGGGAGGCCAGGAGCAGGACAATGGGGCAGGTAGCAGGAAGGGGAGGGGAGAAGGGAGGTACATAAAGGACAGCACAAGGGTGCCTCAGCCACTTTTGCTGGAATTTTGATTTAACATCAACTGCAGCATGTCGGATTGGCAATACAATTCTTAGGTTTTCACAAAGGAAGAGGTAAGGTACGATAATGTTTTAGGGGCAAAGTGAAGTGTTTGTTTAGGAATAATAACCATTACAGCATTTGTTGGGAGTCGGAATATTGCTAGGGGCAGGCGAGACAGCAATTGTTAAAAGCCAGTCATTTGAAATAGCACAAGACAGCCATGGAAACCTGGTTTAGTGGTTTTATGGAAGTAAGAATTGCTGGGAAATTGCTTTAGAGAGGGATGAAGAGGAAGAAATAGATGGAGTGGCTCAGGCTGTAGTCATTTGGAAGGAGCGGTCGGAAGGAATGAGTGCAAACTGCTGTCTGCCCCAGTAGCTTAATGAACAATGCACTGGCTTCCTACAGCAGGGATCATGAGTTTGAGTCCCATCTGAGGTAAACTTCTGGCTTTTGGAGCTTTTGAAAATGAGCATGGTCGCACTTGAGGCCAGTGGCGTGACGTCACATGCCCACGGTCCTTGTGATGAAGGTGGGCCCCATCTTTGGGGTTTCAGGCTGAGGAAGCCAGCGCTGGGTGTGGGACAAAAGTGGCAGGCCTGGAAGAGGCTCTGGAGGTGGAAAGTGAGTGAGAATGCAGTGGGAGGCCACACGGCGTGGCGTCACACGCACACAGTGCCCGCGCCACGGTGGGCCTTTTGTTTGGCTATGGCCTATTCCTATCAGGGGCCTGGAGGGAGGCAGCACAGCTGTGGTTAAGGGCTGGGATGTACAGCAAGGCGGAATCAAATTCAGACTTGGGTTGACTCCTATAGCTTCCACTTGCATACTGTGTGACTGAGGAAGAGGCATTGGGGAGTGAAGATCCTTGGTTCAGACTGCGTGGAAGCTGTTGTGCCATAGGAGGAAGTTTGTGGAGGTTTGCTCCCCAACCTGATTTGCCTGGAGGGGGGAAGGAAGAGAGTTGGGCAATTTCACCCATTGTCCTCCATGGCATTCAATTTTCAAGTCTTTCTGTAGCAGTATACTGTATGAGGTACAAGTACTGGAAGGCTACTTGAGTAAAACCACGGATCGCGTTTTCGGAGGCCATGTGGCGTGGCATCACACACCTGCGTGGTGCATGCGCTGAAGGTGGCCCTTGCTTGGGCAGTATAGGCTGCTTTAGGGTAGGTGGTAACGTATCTCAAGGGAAGTGGGTAGTCTGGGAGAGGACTTTGAGGAGAGGGAGAGATGGGGCCCGGAGGCGTTACACTGTTGGGGCAAACCGGGACCATGGCTTGCTGGCACGGGGTGCTGTGGTGGTCATGGTGATGCCGTTTACAAGTGGGATGCCGGGGGGCAGTTACTGTCACTGCCTGTTGGGCGAGGCCGAGGTTGGGTAGGCATGCAGATGGTGGTCCTTTACCGGGTTGGTTGGTTACAAGCGACAGGTTGGGACCTGTTTTCCCAGGTAGCCAATATGAGGCTATCAGGAAAATGGCACGATGTAGCAGCTGCGTGGAGGAGCATGTTGAGGGTTTGCCCCTCTGGACGCATGGGGTTGTTACTGGGTCGTGACCTCCAGTAGATGGCAGGGAGAAGGGACCTCATAGGTGGCATCGCGGGACACTAATCCCATATAAGAGGAGGTCACAGGGAGGGGACCGGGTGAAGGGGAGGAAAGGGCATCCTGCCAGGTGGGAAAAGAGGTTTATGGCATGGTGGTTGGCGCAATGGACAGGAGAAGGCGTAATGGAGATACAGACATACAAATAACCCTGTTCTTATTTTCTATAGTTGTCTTCACAGAGCAGATAAGACAGACATGGCACCCAGGAAGAACAAGCCATCGAAGGAGGACACCTACAAGGCTATTATTGACCTGGCAGAAAAAGCAAACAGAATGTGGGAGCTGGTGGAGGGGAGGAACCAGGAGGCCCGGGAGAGAGAGAAAAGCAGGCACCAGTAAAGGTGGCAAAGGGAAGAGCCAGCCAAAGGCCACACAGCCCGCTAAGAAGTGCCACCAGTGGCAGGGCCTGCCAAGGCGGTCGCCCCAGTACCCACACAGCCGGTGGACCCTGTGATGCCAGTCCCCAACCCTGATCAGAGGGAGTCTCCTGGCAGAACCTGGACATGAAGATCAGAACAGGGGTCCAGCCCACAGATCCCAGTAGCTCACCCTCCACCCCACATCAGTCACAAGAAGAAGCAGGGGACCTTTGAGGACTCCAGGCAGCGTGGCCAGGAGATGGTTACAAGTAACACACCCAATGCAGTGGGGATAGTATAAAAGAGTACATAGGACAAATGATAGCGGCACTGGGGACAGGAGGCTAGGGCAGATGGAATCCGTTCTGGTGGAAATTAGGACAGGAAAGGAAGGGCCAGGAGATACTATAAAAGGAATGGAAGAGAGGGGCAAGGTACAAGAGAGGTAGGTACACCTGGGATGAGATTAGGGAACACGTGCCACTGGCCACGAAAGAAAATATGGAAAGGAGAATATGTGAATATATTTGCTTTGGTGAGTCAGGAGGCGGTGGCCAGATAGGAAGAGACTGAGAGCATAGGTAAGAATAAGATGGCAGCCATAATGTTATTAGGAAAAAAGAGGATGACAAGTTCACAAAAGGAAAGACTTGGGATGGGTGGTTTCTAGGTTTTGCCATTTTTCAGCCATTGTCCTTGAAAAGAGGCCGGAGCTAGGCATCCCGCTCATTACCTATTCATTAATATCACGGAGAGCAAAAGCAAAAAAAGGTGGGATGGATATACTATGATGAATGTTTTCAACAAAGAATGGCAACATTCGAGGATGTAAGATAGGACACCAAGCAGATAGATTTATGGATGGATTATGTAACAGATCAGTCCACACCGAGGTGGATGGAGCAAAAGGTTTTTACGCCACAGAAATTCTGCTGGGCTTATAACAGGGCTTTATGCTCATGGCCTCAGTGTCGCTTCCGACATGCCTGCTCAAAATGCGGAGGGTACATCCGGCAAGCAAGTGCAGGACAGCAGGGACACAGGAACACAGGGTCTGGGGGCAAGGGTCAGGCCAGCAGCTTTTATGAGAGGGCCAAGGGTTTAAAGGGCAAACATGGAACAAGGGAGGGAGGGGCAGGGGCTATGGGGGCAGAGGGGCCAGATCCAGTGAAGTAAGGAAGGTTAGACATGGAGGAAGGGAGGGGCAGGGAAAGGGGCAGGGGTGCAACAAGGAGCAATTTGACATGGCAGATCCCTCATCAACCTGTCAGCATGGACAGTTTGCCTGGACAGATATCCTGACAGAGCGTCACGGGACATGATTTTAGAGGCTTTAGCACAGGGTTTTCATTGCAGTCGGAGGGGCCCAGGCAAGCAAGGAGGCAAGCAACCTGGGGCTGTGAAAGGAAAAGAAAATGCTGAGACTAAGGATTGAGAAAAAAAGCAGCAGGCAGGGTAGAGGGCCCATTTAGCACCCCCCATTGGAAAACATACGAATATCGCCTTTGGGTTTGGTACCCAAAAACAAGAAGGGAATTCAGGGTGATCCATCATCTGTCCTACCCAGAAGGGGAGGTGAATGACTTCATCAGTGAGGGAGCATAGCTGAGGGTGACACACAGCGACTCTGGAGGACGCAAGTACGGATAATCCGTGCCACAGGTGATGCGTGGATGGCAAGACGGACATAAGAGTCTGCCTTCAGACTGCTTCCAGTCAGGAGGGAAGACTGGGACCTGTTGGGTTTTAAGAGTGAAGGACAGTATTATTTTGACAAAGCAATGCCAATTGCACATGCTTAGTTCCATAGCATGTGCCACGTTTGAGGCATTCGCACATGTTTGCAGTGGATATTTCAGGAAAAACGGGTTATAGGTCAGTCGTCCATTACCTGGATGATTTTCTCCTCATTGGGAAGGAGAAGAGAGACACAGAGAATGCTGGGTAAGTTCCAGGAATTGTATAAAGAGCTTGGAGTCCCATTGGCACTAAAAGAAAACAGACGGGCCCAGCAAGGTTATGGAATTCCTTGGAATAGAGATAGATGCCGCTGAAGAGTGTTTAGGCTACCGGACAAAAAGTGAGGAGGTTGAAGGAACTAATATGGGTACATGCAGCAGGAGATGGGTACAACTGAAACTGGTGCAGCAGGTGCTGGGGCACCTGAACTTCGCATGCGGGCCATAGGACCAGGAGGGACATTCACGAGGAGGTTAGCCAGAGCTACAGCAGGGGTTACCAGACCACATCACTGGGTTGATCTGACACAAGGTGTCAGAGAGGATTTTAAGATATGGGAACAATTCCTAGGGGTATAATGGTTGTTCATTCTGGCAGGAGGAGTGGCTGTACAACACAGACCTTGACCTCTACACGGATGCAGCAGGAGGAATAGGCATGGGGGTTACCTAAGTGGCAGGTGATTTGCAGAACCATGGCCGGTCAGTCGGGTGAAGGACAGGAGAGTGAGAAATATAACATTACTGGAGATCATGCCCATATAGACATGTACCTTGGTCTGGGGGAAGATTTAAGGGATCGAAGGTGACATTTTGGTGCCACAATAGGGTGGTGGTTCATGCCTTAAACAATAAAGGAGCAAAATCGAGAACAGTCATACAGGTAGTACGACAGTTAGTTTTAAGGGCTTTGCAGCTGAACATGTCTTTCAGAGCAAAACACATAGAAGGTACACAATACCTGGCTGACAGCCTTTCCGTCTGCAGCTGGACCATTTCGGAGCTGGCACCAGCAGCAGAAGAACAAACGCCATATACCAATGAACATATGGGATGTTGGTAAGAAGGAAGCAGAAATGCTGTTTAGCAGCTTATGGGTGCCTCGGACTCTGAGTGCCTATGGCAGGGCCTGGTGGGTTTTCAAACATTCAGGGCAGAACACCAGATGGAGGTAAGTGGGCCACTCTCGGAGGAACAGTTGTGTATGTTCACAGTGGAACAATGGCAGAAAGGACTGCACAAGCCACAATGGGGGTTTATTTGGCGGGATCAGTGTGATCTGCAGCCTGAAAGGATGGAATGACCCAACAAAATCAATGCTCATCAGAAGGATGATGCAGGACTGGGAGCAGGTTGAGGAAAGGCCAGGGGATAATAGGAGGCCGATGGGGGAGCAGTGGCTCATAAAGCTAAAGAGGCTCTCCTGCAATATGCAAATCAAAGGAGGAAGCCCAGCTATTTCACACAATTTATGTGATAATGTTCGCTGGGGCTATGCGAGTGAGTGGTGGTAGCCCATGGGAAAGGCGACAGGGAAGGAGGGTGGAATGGGAAGATGTGAGTTGGGGACAAGAGATACAGATCAAGCTAAAAGGTCAAAGACTGACCAAAAAAGGGCAAGGGTGCATGATAACACTGAGAAGATGGTCAGAGATTGGGATATGCCCAGTACAGGCCCTATGGGTTTTCGCCACAGAGCAGGTAACCAGGACGGGAAGCTATTTGTGCATGGTGATGGGAAAAGGGTCACTGCTATCAAATTACAGCAGTACTGAAAAAGGGCATGGGTTTTCTGGGGAAGACCCAGCTAATTACTCATCCATTCCCTACAGTTGGGATAGCCTCACAGTGGGCAGTGGAGGGTGAACCCATGATGGGTATTTTGGAGAAAGGCGCTGGCGGTCAGCCAGTTACAAAAGGTACATCAGAGCCCTGATATAAAAAAAAGGGAAAGAGAAGGGGAAGGAGACTAATATGGCGGGGAATAATACAATGACAGCATTGAGAGTGGATGTAAATTAATGAATTTTCTTTGCACCCCATTGGTAGAGGAGAGCACAGAAGTCTGGATCTGCGGCCATTCCTATATTTACTGGGCTGGTAAGAGAGCGAGAGAAAAAGCTGGGGAAAACAGTTGTACTAAGATGCAAGACAGTGTAGGTTGGTGCGGCATGGCCTACGAGGGATGAGATGGGCACAGCTTCTGCCTGCTTTGAAAGAACTCAGTGGACAGTGGCCCAGTCCAGACCTAATCATTATCGCCTGAGGGGCAACGACCTGGCAGGCAGACCATGGGTGCACATATATTTGCTGATAAAGAGGGACCTAGTGGCAATAAGACAGTGGTGGCCACAGGTATGCCTGGCCTGGTCGGATATGATTCCACGAAGGGTATGGAGAAAGGAACATAGCCACAGGGCAGTGGAAGGGCCAGGAGGAAGATGAATAGGCGGGTAGGGACATTGATAAGGCAGATGGGAGGACAGGTGATACTAAGGGAGTAGAGGAATGGGTGGATGATTTCTACAGGGCAGATGGGGTGCATTTGTCAGACATAGCAATAGACATGTTTAACACAGAAACAATGGGTTTCATAGAGGAATGGAGGAAACAGACAAAAGCTGGGAATAAAAAAGAGGAGGAGGAAGGAGAGTAGTTTCATCCCTGAGGTAAGGAAAGTGATACCCTAAGTTGGGAAGCCAGTCATCCAACACAAGATGGAGACTGGCTACTGGGGAAAAAGGGGGAGGACAGGAGGGAAAGAAAAAGAAATAACACAAGTGGAGGAAGAAGGCGAAGGAGAGAGCAGTCTCGGTTTTCACTGTTACCTAACAGAAAAGGAGAAGAAGAAGGCACCCAGGTTTTCGTCTGGGGATGGATAATCCAAGAGTGATATATGGATGGAAATAAATGGAAATTATGGAAATAGGATATAAAAGAAATGAAAATGGAATATGGATTATGAATATAAATAAATTAATTGCCATTCTGAGCACAACAACAAACAATGGTCTCTGTGTTTTGTGAGGAGAAAAGGGGGAATCTGGGACAATGGGTTGCCCTTTAAAGGGGCAGACCATGTTGTCCTAGTGCACCCCTACCCTCCTCTAGGGAATGGTTGTGCTCAGAGGGAGGAGAGGAAGGGAGGGCCAGGAGCAGGACAATGGGGCAGGTAGCAGGAAGGGGAGGAGAAAGGAGATACATAAAGACAGCACAAGGGTGCCTCAGCCACTTTGCTGGAATTTTGATTCCTCCACCCACCCTACTAGATGGGGGATGAGGAAAGACAGTCAATTTGGGCTGTATGGTGGGTCCATCAAGGTGGATGATGGATCGTCCGGTAGGACAGTGGACTGCCAAAGGTGGATGGCAGGAGATAATATGGTTTGGACTGCCAAGGTGGATGGCAGGGGATGATATGGTTACGGACTGCCAACGGTGGATGGCAGATAATAACATGGACATGGACTGCCAAGGTGTATGGCAGGGGGAAAAAGGTGGAGGATGGGAGGGGAAGAAAAAGGAATAACACAAGTGGAGGAAGAAGATGAAAGAAGAGCAGTCTCGGTTTTCACCATTACCTAGCAGAAAAGGAGAGAAGAAGGCACCTGGTTTTTGCCTGGGGACGGATAATCAGAGAGTGATATATGGATAGAAATAAATGGAAATTATGGAAATATGATATAAAAGAAATGAAAATGGAATATGGATTATGAATATAAATAAATTAATTGTCAGTCTGAGCACAACAACAAACAATGGTCTCTTTGTTTTTGTGAGGGAGAAAGGGGAATCCGGGACAATGGAGTCAGTTGATGTGCGGCCCATTTAGACTGCAAATTAGCAGCAACCCCATGGGGGTTTTCAGAGTGTCTCCTGGGGTGTCAACCCTTGACAAAAGGAGCATTTTTTCTTTCTGTCTCCCCGCAGTGTTAATGTCTTAAAATGTATTATTGCTATGACTTCAGCAGGAAACCTTGTTTAAAAATTTTTAACTGAATTTTAACCAATTTTAGTCTCATTTATTTTTAAACTGTTAACTTGCGTTTTGTTTTGTCTTGCTTGGTTCTATTCTATTTGAGTTTGTTAGTTTATAGTTTGAAAGGAAATCTTTGTATTTTATATTTCATGCCTCTCAGCATATGAGTATCACATGATTCCTTCTTTAAAGAGTTTGCATGGCGTCCTTGTAATTGGGTCAGCTCTGGTGCCATGAAGATAACATGATGATATTACTGATTTAACCATACTGGAGGTTAATGGAAACCAGGAGATTATTTCAGGGATATTTTATGCACTGTGTGAGAAGAATTCATTGTGTTTTGAATATTCTCACAATATAGAAGTGGAAAGCTTTCTTTTTGGAAAGTAAGTTTGTTTTAGATATCATATTTTGGAACAGTTTGTAAAAAGCTTTGCTCAGTTCCTTTTACCACTTCATATTGCATTGTTTTGCACCATTTTGTTTTGTGCACACTTTGATTAACTAATGTTAAATGTTAAGTAGAGTACGGAATATCAGTTTATGTTTGTACATTCCCTTTTCATTATTTTTGCAGTATATCAGAATAATGCAGTGTATTAATGTTATGGCCGGAGTGAGCTCAAAGGAGAAATATTCTTCTATGAAAGGAAGGCACAGTTTTCAGTTTGTTTACTGAATATAGAATGCAGTTCTTCAGTTCATTTACTGTGGACATAGAATCAGGCTCTGGTGAAGTAAATACTTTGGGGTATTTACTACCGACTTCACAGGTACTTTTTGCCACTTCTTACAGAGATTAACTGCTTCTGAAAGATTAACTGCTTACCTTGCTCATTTGATCTCTTTGGGAATAAACGTGTGTTAAAGCATCAAAGTGTCAAAGTGTGTTAAAAGTGATACTGAAGTTTGCTTAAGCTCCAGGAAGAGAAAATAAGTTAAAACATTCATATTTGGACCTGGACTGTTTGTTCACTTACTTTTCAAAAAAACAAAACATTTATTTTTGAGTCTTTTGTATCTGTTTAATGCAATATTGTGTGTTTCATGTTTCACTCTCACATTATAGTATAGTGTAATGCTGTCAGGTGGATTAAGGAAGCCTGCAATTTTACTGTACAGTGAGAAGAAGCTGGCATATTACAAGCTTTTTGACCTTCAGGCCCTGAATTTGAGTGGAATTTCACTTAAGTACTTAGGTGCTTAGAAGTGTATTAAAATGCTTAGTTTCTGGTTTATTAGGACCCTTAGGATTTTTAAGTGTACTGTGTATTATAATAATAACCTGTTTACTCAGTATTTATTTAGTACCACTGTTATAAATGTGGGAATAGATGTGGGAATAGGAAATAATGACACCCCTTTAGTTTAGACTATCTAAACTGCTTTAGTATTGTCTAGTAATTGTTTAGCAGTAAATTTGCATGTTTTAGCTTAAGAAACAATTTTAGTTTTAGTTTTCTGGCTATTATATAATCGATTAGTTATTGATTAATCAAGTCATTAAGTCATTTGGATTGGATTACTTAGGTTACTCTGATTACAAAATGAATACTGGAAGTGGTAAAACAGTGCCACCTAGTCTGAAAAAGCCTAATGGGTGCATCTTTAAGGATGAAATTCAAATTACTACTTCAACTCCTGTAGAAACAAAAAAAAAAACAGCATTGTATGCTGAAGTAGTCAAAAAATCTCACCACATAGATTGGAAACAAAGGTGAGTGATATGGAAATTAAACCTAATTTGGAAGGAGAAATAAAGAAGATGACTGGTTAAATAAAGAAGATGAGGTGGTTAAAAAAGGAAGGGGCAAAGGTGGAAATTGTCAAATTGTTCACATGATATCAATCAAAAATATATTTTGCAAAAGGATACCACAAAATTTTTTCATTAAAGATACTCCAGGAATGCTTCCATAAAGGTAACAGAGACTTCTAAACTTATGGAAAGGACTGAAATAAGGACATTGAAGAAAACTGAGTTGATTATGAATAAGAATATGTGTACTAGCAGCCTGACTCACATGGCATAATTTGTGATCCCAAATTTAAATTATTCAGCCCTCTGGAAATGTCAAGTAATCTTTCTAACTTACTTCCTAATGAACAATGTAAGGATGACTTGTCCATTTAGCAGGTTCTCCTAATACAGTTTTAAAAATTGGATAATGAGGTTGAACAAATTGAACTTAAAGCAGATTTTCTGGCTCAATGTCCTAGCACTTTATCTAAGCATACAATAAAAGCACTTGCCCACCCAGTTACTGCCAGCATAGTAATGGTTGAAGTTTTCATAATTTAATGGAAAACTGATGGTTTAACAAAACTTTACCTTACTAGGATAGATGAGTTAGAAGAAAAAATAGATTTATTGGTACAGCAAGTACAAGAGCAAAACTGACATTTTGTACTATTAAGTATTCCAGAGTCCCTTAAGGGAAAAGGCACTAAGAAAGCTAAATTCACTAAACAAAATAAAGAAAGAAAAGAAAAAAAGAATAATAAGAAAACAGTAGGAACTATTAATAATGATAGACAAAGCACAATGAACTAACCTCAAAAATCAAAAGAAATTAAACAACTGCATATAGAACCCGTTATTAACATCAAACCAAAGGTCAGTAAAACTATTAAAATGTAGTCCAGTTGAGTTGTTGGGCATTATGCCTCAAGTTCCTGCAGGGATACTTAATGAACATTCATACAAAAGTAAGCAAGGAAAGAAATGTACAACTACATTAGTGAGTAATAATGAGAGCATAAAAATGTTAGAAAAGGAAGTTGTACTTAGAATAGAAGGTATTTTTTCTGAAACCCAATGAATCCATTAACTCATTAAAGGAACTTAGGATACATCTTTACGATGCAGCACTTTCTATAGCACAAGCCTCTAAGACAATTATGAACATTTTCAGAGACACAAATGAGGAGCCAATGTATGTGCTATTGACTGACATGAAAATTACTAAAGTCTGGCTGCTCATAATAGATTAAGATATCTAAAATTGAATATTCTACCCCTGTTTCTTGAAAAAAAATTAAAAATACTTCACATTCATTGGCTAATGTGGAATTATTAGATAATGAGAACTTTATTAATATCTTGTCCTCATTAAAATGGAAATTTGGTGGATATAGGCAATCAACTTCAATGCAATATGAGGAGAGTGGCAGAATACTTTCAAGTTTTGGAATTGACCTATGTCCAGATGAAAATGAGAGCTCCTTGACTACATTAGTTCTGACAATTTTGTCATCATGTTGTGCACTAAATTGTAATAAAGAAAGTATGAGAAAGAGTAGAGCATTCATTTCTAATGGTGGCTCTCAAATAAACATATTTTGTTCTACTTTAGATATTTTCCAACAATTGAAAGTAAATGAAAACAAATTAGATCAGGCTGTGATCCTTATGATTGATATGAATGACTTAAAGGGTCTCAAATCCAATAATAATCCATCAGTCTTAAAGGAATGACTGAGGCAGGAGCCTTTGGAGCTGAATGAGGAAAATAATTCTGTGACTACTGAGCATTATAGGATACAATTTCCATTTCATGGAATGTAGCATGTCTTTAAGGAAAATGAATGCTATGGAATGGCATAAATTTATTACAGGTCATGACAGTTTTATTTCAGGAAACCTGGGCAGTTGATCTGGTTGATATAAATGGATGTATCTTGATTTGTTCACCTGCCACCAAAATTAAGAAATTTGGGAGATTTATTGGGGATTGGCAATTTATTTAAAGATTAAAAGGAAATTTCCCTTCAGGAAAAAAAAAGATTCGCCCAATTATATTATTAATAACGTTCTTTGAAAAATTCCCTCCTTTTGATTATCAATGTATATATTACTCCAAATGATAAAACATCACATATCGTCTGGGTTAATTTAAGACATGACATTGACTATGTCACAAAATAAATTCCCAGATAGTAATATTTTGATTGCAGGTGACTTCAACACTAGAATTTCAAGCTATGATAATTTACAGATTTTAGGGATAGAAATTATTTTTGGAAATATTAGACCCAGGCATAGCAAAGATACTAAGAATAAACAGTGGAAAATTTACAGAAACTAATCGAGAAAATATTTTTTTTATTTTGAATGGACAGGTGCAAAGGTAACTGAAGATGGTAACACTGCCTATTTTTCTCAAAAGGATAGAGCACTATAGATTACATTTCATGTAATCCGGGCATTTATAATTTGCTTACTAATCTTGAAATTAATATGAGACCAGAAAGTGACCATATTCCACTTTCTCTGAAAGTTATACCAGGGGAAGACTTCTTTGAATACAGATGTGATTGCTCCATTGGCTGAACCATATAGTCAGGGAAAAATATTGAAAAGTGGTTTGGTTAAAATAACCAAGTAAAATAAATAATAGTTAACTGGAACAAAGATCAAAAACAGTCAAATATTATTTCATCCAATTTAGTAACTGACAACATAAAATCGTTAATATTTGTAAAACCTAATTTAACTCCCAAGATAATAATGGATGATTTAATGAGGAATGCAGAAAGACTAAAAGAATCTGAATATCTTGATTAAATGGACTAAAAGATATCCGTCAAAGGAACATGTCGCTAATTTGAGTAATACTAGGAAACAATATAATAAACAGCTTGAGGAAAAAGTAGAATATCAACAACAGAAATGTTTGAAGTGATGTAGGGAAAGATACTAGAAAATTTTGGAGAATGGTTGCAAAAGGATGAATGATTACCATCCATCTTTATTAGTATATATATCCCTAAGGAACAATGGATTGATCATTATAAATCCATTTTGCTAAAGCTGACATTATAGATCAAGGTTTAGAAATTATCAAGTCATTAAGGTATTCCTCTAATACTGTACTTAAATTTAGAGGAAGAGAAATAGAAGTAGAAGAGGCCATGTCTAAATTAAAAATAATAAGGTCCCATGCCCAGATGGCTTGCCTTCTGAGATCTATTAGGAATATATGGATTCTTGGATTCCAATATTAACATGCTACTTCAATTTATGTGACACATAAATATGTACCTACCTCCTAGACTTATAATATTGTCGTGCCACTGCATAAAAAGGATCTGTTTATGATCCATCAAACTTCTATTCCATTAGCCTGTTAAGCATTTGCTCTACAATCTTTGCAAGATTACTTTTGAACCATTTCTGAATTTGGATAGATGAATATTCCATTATGTCCCCATATCTGGCAGGCTTTTAACAAGGATTTTCCACTATTGATAATATATTTGTGTTTATAAAATGAAGAGAAAATCCTTCACCCTGATTGGTTGTTACCTGTGCATTAGATCTGTTTAATGCACAGGTAAAAACAATGCTGACAACGGACCACAGGAAATGTGACAAATCCTTGAGCCAGCAGCTAGTTTAGAATTTAAAAATTAATAGCCACCATTTTTTTCCTCCCACTTAGTTAAGGAATGACATGGCAAAACTCCCAAGAACACACAAGTTATAGTATTTCTTGTCATCTAGAACAAAAACCACACACTACTCCCCATGTTAAAAAAATAATGGCCTGCGTTCATGTTGATCTGAACCGACTGACTCCTTCTCCTTCATATTTACATTGCAAGGCTCAGAGTCAATGATGTGTTTTGTAACTGTTGCAGCATCATTTGAGTTGCTCTGTACTTGCATTCCCCTGTCAGCTTGTTCACTCGTTTTTTTCCTAATTTTTTAAACATAATCTTGGGAACTGCAATACAGGTCACTAAAGCTCCGGAACACCTGGCTTCTTTATTAGATCTGCACTGCACCATGATCACTTCACAGCTGGTGGCTTTTTCACGATGCTTGTTTACGTCCCAATCCAGTACTGTTCTAAGCAATTTTAAAATTTTCAATGAATTTGAGCAATTTGAATTTAAACTATAATATAGAACATCTGCTCCACTCCAAAACAACCTTGCCTGAATGGATTTCCATGTTTTGTTTTCAGCTGACATCTGCAACCCGCCTGTCAGATGCTCAGAGTGCCACTCACAAATACTCAGCACTGGCTCCTGCCTGCCATATACTCCGGCTGTCCCTCACTGTAATGCTTACTCTTCAGGGACAAGTTACCCTTCCTGATACATCTCACAAAATAAAGATAATCCTACATCAGTTGTACTGTTTTTGAGATATGATAGCTATCATAGCAAAATTACGATCAACGACAGTAGCTTCATAAGTCCTCTCAGTCAGTCTTCATGTATAAATAAGTACTTTCAATCCTTTTTATGTGTGAACCTGCATTACAAAAGCAAACCACAGAATAAACAAGATCAATCACTCAAGACTGAATGGTCCTTAGCAGAAAATTGTGTAAAGTTTTCCATGAGCTTGTTCCCCCACTCATCTGCTCTCTCCTGTTATAAGCCTGCAGCACATCTTCAGGACACAGAAGTCCAGTTCTTTTTACCTGACAATTAAATGTCAAACAACACAACATTAATCAATAACAAAAAGTATTACATTTAGACTAAATATTTGACTGGGGGGTGAGACAGGCGTGAAACCATGGCAACCACAGTTAGAAAGACAGCTATGGTGGCGCATCAGGACAAAATGCACAAACTAAGAAATATATATAGCAATTATACAGGTGGAGGAACTATTTTACTAGAAAATATAGAACTCATTTTACTGTTGGGGCATTTAAACATGTAAACTGTAATTTTCTATTACTTGTAGAATACAGCGTTTCATTTTATAAGTGCAATAAGATACTCGGTGTGCATAAGACATTTCTAACAAATGGCCGGGGCTGAAGGCACTCGGCCCACAGCCTCATGCCTCACTATGCCCCTGGCTGTGCTTTAGAAATGTCTAGTGCACACCCCTTTGTCTTTTTGCTTATTTAGCCACATAACTGAAAAGTATATACACATGAGGAAATGAAACGTTTTACCCTTTATGTCGATTTGTCAGTGGCATTTGATTTCATAAATAGAACTAAGCTTTGGAAGATACTAATTGAAATAGGTATATATCACACCCTACTGCTGTTGATCTGTTTACCATACACTAATGTATTAACATCAATAAGCTATGATAATAAAGGAAATCTAACAATATGTTCAAACTCAAAAGGGAGTTAAACAAGGATGTATTTTGACACCATTATTATTCAGTTTGTACATTAATAATTACAATTTGAAGAAATAAATTCATTGGATTCACCAAAATGAATGAGCTTTCATTACATGCATTAGCATATGCAAATAGTGATTTTTTTCTCTGACAGCATCAGGATTACAGAAAAGATGTTTTTCAACGTAAGGAAATAAAATAAACAAAAATTATGATATTTGGCAAACACTTCTCATACTAAAAACAATTTAATTTCCATTTAAAGGATGATAAAATAGAAATAATTAAATATCAAAATCTTGGTGTTAAATGTATATCTTCTACTAACTGGTCTCAACATGTTTGTGACCAGAATATAAAACTAAATTAGTAGCAAAAGCATTACTGAAGTTTAATATAAAATATGGGTGAAATCCAATATTATCAGCATTTAAAGCCGGGAAGCAAAAAAAAAAAAAAAAACACTCCCATTCTCACATATGGTTTGGAAGTGGGGATCATATAAAACAGGACAATTAGAAAACACTCTCTTTTTTTTTTAATAAATCCTTACTAAAAGTTCCATTTTAGTATCAAACTTTATAGTAAGAGCTGAGTTAGGAAGAGTTACAGTACATACAATTAAAGATCTCACTTTAGTTACATAATGGCTTTAGATGATTAACAATGTTCACAATAATTTACTAGTTATTTGTTTAAAAGAAAAAAATTAAATGGACATTACATAAACAAAGCTCCAAATGGTTAATAGCCTTAAAGAATATATTGTCCAAAATTAAGATGTTGCATTTATGGAATGATTACATAAAAGGTTATGATTTCATTGCAATATACTGTAATTCACTATAAGAAGAAAGTTAATTGAAAATGCAAAGGCGATTGATATGGGAGAAATAAGGAAACAAAATGTGAGAATTTATTCAAAGAAAATAAAATAGATAATTATCGGAAGATTACTTGATGATTGTCATTACACCCAAAGTAAGGAGATTAATAACCTGGACAAGGTTTGAATTAATAATTTCTAAACACATTGGCCCATACATTCAAACTGCACCAGGCAATGGCACAAGCCTGGCGCAGCACAACTGGCTGCACCAGGGCCAGGATCAGGCGATATTCAATGGTGATGCATCATGGCACAGCACCATTGAATATGGCAAGAATCCTTCACAAAGCTGCACATGGCGGGTATCGGTGCACTGGGCGCAAGCCACAGAGGAAGGAGCAGGGGGATGCGCCAAGCGCAGGTGCAGTGTGTCCTGAGTGCATCACCCGCGATATTCAGCAGGGGCATGCAATGAGGGCTATAAATATGCATAGTACAAATGGGGCCATTTCCATGTCATTATGGCCCCATTTGCATGCCTTGCACAGGGTAGCCTGGAGATTTGTGCCTGGCACCCTGCAAAGCGTGACATGCGCAGTGGGGATCCCGGGCAACCCCACCCAAAGCTGCAATTGCTGCAATGGAACAAAACCAAGCCCTAGTAGTCTAGTGGCCCCCTACTGAGTCCCTGAATCCCTGACAAATGACATGACAGCCCATCCCTGGTGGTCAAGTGGTCCTCCTCCCACCCGAGTCCCTGAGTAATGTAATAAGACCATCCCTGGTGGTCTAGGGAACCCCTCTGCCTAGCCATGATCACGGTAATCCACCATATGGATAAGCCCTGGTGATCCAGTGGCACCCACCCCTCCACCCATACTGTACCTGTCAGTGGTGGGTGGCCGGAGTGGTATGTGGGCAGGTTAGGCTGCACTGCTGATGGGTGGGGAGCAGGATGGGCAAGGTGTGCAGTGTGGAGTGGGAGGGTGTGGGTGCCAATGGATCACCAGGGCTCATACATGATAGATTACCATGATCACGGCCAGGGGCGGGGGTTCCACTACACCACCAGGGACCATATTATTACATTACTCAGGGACTGGGGTGGGAGGAAACACTTGACCACCAGGGATGGGCTATCATTACAATATTTGAGGGTTCAGGAACTTGGGGAGACACTGGACAACCCAGGATGTGTGTGCTTGCCAATGGTGTTCTGGGTAGGCAGGTGGCCACCCATGGCTGGACTGCTGTGTTACACCATGCAATACCGCAGCCCACCTGTGGGTGGCCAGGAGTTGTGCCATCTTTTCTGGGCTCAACTTGAACCCTCTATGCAGCACAATGCAGGATTGTGCCAGCATATGCGCTGTACATCCCAGACTGAATATCGGGTGTGCTTTATAAGGCGGGCACACCTCGTGCTTGCACTGCATACATTAGCATTGCACCACAGTGCATTGAGGTTTGTCACTGTGCCAGGCAGCCTTCAATATCATGCAGGGCACAATGCGGAGTTGCAATCAAGCAACACTGTTGCACCACACGCAACCCCTTTGAATATACTGGCCATGTATTTTAATAAAATTAATGCAACTAATACAAACACAAGCAATCAACTCTGTAGTTGTAGTAAAGGTCATGAGGAAACATTGCAACACATAATAACACTCTGTCCATTATGTAATAAAGCAAGGAAAGATTTTCTTTCAAAGTTTCTACAATTTATGCAAATGTTAACTATGATACAGTGTTTGTACTACTTCACCCAAGATGCATAGAAGATGCTTTGATATCTCATTATACAGCATCTGTGATTAAAATAAAAAAAAATAGAATTAGAAATAAAAATGAATATGCAATTTTACATCTGGTCCTAAATTAATTGTTAAACATTACGTAAAAGTTTATGATTAAGCACTTTCCTCTACACTTACCTGACAGCTCATAGTCTTGCACTTTAGCAATAAATTTCTGGCATATAATAAAATGTGTATTTAGATATAATATCTGAGTGGGGTAAATGTATTCTTAAGTTTTATTCTGTTGTATTAATGGAAATACATGTATGTATGTGCACTGTGTTTGTTATATTGTTGTATGTCTAAATGATTGTAAAACTTAGATGTTAATACCTAGGACAAGAGGACACAGCATGAGATTGAGAGGAGGCCGATTAAGGGAATGGAGGAAATTCTTTTTCACAGAAAGGGTGGTAGATGCATGGAATGGCTTACCACAAGAAGTGGTGGCTATGAATACAGTGCAGGGCTTCAAACAGGCATGGATAGGCATAAGGAGCAATACAAATGACTATGAATAGATAAGTCACTGACAGAGCAAAGGCCGATGGCACATTTATAAGGTAGAAAAAGAAATGGGCAGACTGGATGGGCCTTCGGTCCTTATCTGCTGTCAACTTCTATGTTTCTATGTTTCTATGTTTCTATGTTTCTATATGTTTCTAAGTTGATTAATAAACTTAGATTTTTTTTATAGAACATTGAGTGATGACATGCCAGAAACATTTAAAAGGGAACATTTTTTTTAATTTCTGGAGCAGTGGGTGTAACAGTTTATCCCAAATAACAATGTTCCTTACTGTAATTTCCTCAGTCCAGGCAACATTATATACACTTCCAACAATTCATAAAGATCCTGCTTATCCACTGGGATGTCCTATAGTTTCTCACATTGGCTAACCTTATGGATAATGGTGGTGAAGTGGGCTCCATCCATTCCACAAAGCGATTTGTGGAGCAAAGGCGGATTCGCGGGTGCTCCACAACACGACAGTACTTCATGTTATAATGAGGGAATGTGAAGTCCGTTGGAAACAATGACTTCACATTACTCTGCTCCCCAGACCACTACTCTGCCAAATTTAAGGTGAAGTGCATTGCAGGCAGTGCACTTCATCTCACCCTTCTGTTTTTGAGCTCCAAAGGTGAATTTTGCAGTGATTCATGGGATTTCAGGTCACATGGGCTCTATACTGATCTGCACAGCCTCAGTTTGGGGTAGTATAGTAGGAAGGAGTATGAGACAGTGTGCTCTGACAGCTGTCTGTGATAGGAATCTTGTAAAAGCTGTTCAAAAGCATTTTTGCATTTTTGGGGATCAACTTTAGTTCCTCGATTGTAGGAAACCCTGCTGTGCTGATATCATCGAGCATTTTGTCTTTGTGTGGATTTTGATGTTAATTTACAACATTAGTGTGTGTGGTGAAAGACAGTGAAAGTGTGCTTTGGGGAAAGGGCGTATCTCGGTGTAGGTGGATTTAAGTCAGAAATAGTGATTTCTTTCTTTTTGGTTATATTTTGTTATATAACTGACTGTGTTAATGTACACACAGTAATATTGTCAGTAATAGTAGAAATTTCCTTGCTGTTTGTTGTGTGCATGTGGTGCAGCAGTTTATAAGTTCAGGTTGTTTACATTGCAAATTTACAATACGTAATGTGGCATAGTACTGAGCTTTGGCATTTGCTATGCATTCTTAGTTCAGCATTGTACACAAACTGTTCTGTGTGTCAGTGTGTATGCAGTGTTGCATGCATCAAATAATACACCTTTTATTATGCTACAGACTAGTGTAATTGCAGGCACAGCAGTGTAAATCTGCTATCCACTGCAGCTGCCTGATTTTGTACTGCGATCGTGGTATCTGTTTTAGTTTTGTTGTTTGTAATGCTGTAAAAATCTGCACTGTCTGCATTCAGTGCTCCCCCATGTTCAAAAGGTATTTTTCACCAGATTGGATTGTTTTGTGACCTCATCAGCACCACTGGTTACTGAGTTGTTTTAATTCCATGACAGTCTCAGAGTAGTCTGTTATCTGTTGCTGAATCCACAGTTGTTTATTTGGCTTCACATCCAGCATCCCTCCAATCAGAGTGAACGTATCAAAATCTGAATTTGGTTATTATATTGTGGTTGATCCCCAAAATGCCTGCAAAGAGACGTGCAAGCAAAGCTGTTTCTCATCATGGCAATGTTGGCAGTAAATTAGTCTGTGGGCATGGTAGTAGTACGCAGATGCAGAAGTGCTTGCTGATGTGAGGAAAGGTATTTCTCCTGCAATGTTTTTAGCCCAATCATTTGTTTCACGCATAGTTGGAGGAGCTGATGTTTTCCCAGCTGGTGGTGTTAGTGCTACTGGTGTTACTGGTGGTGGAGGTAGTATTAGTATTAGTATTGTTCGTCAAGTTCTAATTCCGACCAGTGTACCGTATCAAAAAATATTGAGTTTGAAACAGTGCAAGTGAGTGGCGTGAGATGATATCATACTTCTCCAGTAACATCCCAGTAACTGAGAGCCTGAGGATTCTGATAATCATGTCAATGATAGCATACAAGGTGATATTCCTCCACCGTGGCACTTAATGTCACGCATTTTCCATCAGTGATTCATAGTGTGGTGAACAAATATCGGGTGATGGTGGTGTAGATGCTGATGATGAATGTGATGATGATGATGATGCTGTTGCTGCAACATGCAGTCCACATGCTAGCATCCAAGCAGAAGAGGTTGATGTGTGTGACATTGATGAATATGATGATGATGAATTGCCCCAGTTGGGAACTGGAGAAAATGAAATTCAAAGTGGATGTGTCTGAGTCTGTTTGCAGGAATCCCTCTGTAAAAACGTGTGATCTACTGGTTTTAGTTGATGATGATGATGACCCAGTAATCAATATGATAGGTAGTCATGGTGGTCAGTTGCAGTCCAGGTGTGCAGTGCCCAAAACATCACATGCCCTCCCCACTTCAGTGCTTAAAATAATGGACTTAAATAAGCCACATCATGGACATGTTAAAAGCAGAGCATCACAATCCTTCTTTGGGATTTTTTGTTCAAAATGCAAATGATGATTCAGTTGCAATCTGCCAGGTTGCCGTATATGCGTGAGTCGAGGTAAAAGGGGAGCCATCTGGGCACAGGAGGACAGCATACGCATCTTAAGAATAGGCACTTGCACTGTGGACCAGCACAAGCTGGCAGCAATACCATGTGGCATTCACCCTGTCATCTGGCAACATAGCCACCATGTTAGCCCCTTCCATGACTGTTAAGCCCAGAAGGAAATTAAACGTGTGTAGTAGCGGTAATAAGAGCAGAGGATTACTACAGGCATGATGAGGTGGAGGACCATAATGACTTTGAAATGTCGTCCAGTGCTGGTGAGTAGCAGTTTTGTGGTGGTGGTGGTGGTGGTGGTGAATGCAGTATGTCTAGTGCAAGTGGTACATCAACCATGGTTGGCAAATCTGGCAAAATAACAGCATTCTGGGTTTGTCATAGTCATGTGTGCAACCGTCTTCAACAAATGTCCACACTCCACCCCTGCCAATGCCATTCATCACAGAGCACAAACATTTGTGATCAACACACCCGTATAAACGTTTAAGTCAGCCCATGTTACAGAGTGTTTTGCACATAAGCTGAAGTACCCCCAAATTATACAGTGTCATATGAACTTAATGGTGCTGTAGCTGAAATGCTGGCAATTGATCTTTTGCCCTTCTCCTTTGTGGAGAATTCTGTGTTCCAGCGGTTTGCTGCACGTGCCTGTCCAAAATTTAAAGTCCCATCCAGGACATACTTTTCTACCGTGCTGTCCCTCAGTTGTTCCCGACTGTGTCCAACTCAGTAAGACATGCCCTTCAACATTCCTCCTCTCCATTCATCCATTTAAGTATGGATATGTGGACAAGTGGCAAAACAGTGGGAGTTCATATTTGTGTATAACTGCACATTGGGCGCAGGTGCCGTGTTTTTTTGTGATGTTGGTAGTGTGAATAGTCAGTGCAGTAAGGTGGATTATTGTGGTAGAAATCTTCCAGGAATTCAACAGCATGCAATGATTGCTATGTAATATGACCTGTTCACACAGTGGTGAGAACATGTTGGACATGGTACTGACGGAAATTGACAGATGGCTAAACCCTCTGTCCCTGAGAGCTGGGTTCATAGTTAGTGACAATGGGTCAAATGTGGTGAAATGCATCACGAATGGTGTTTGTTTCTGTGTTCCATGCATAGCCCACTGTTTAAATCTTGTGGTTCAGGAGTTTCTGCAGCACCCTGATATAAAGGAAATGTTAACCATTGCAAGACAAATCTGCTCACTTTTCAAGATCTGGAAAGGCTCGGACCACCTGCGGCAGTTGCAGATACAAAACAGCCTGCCTCAGCACCGCTTGAAGCTGGAAGTTGTCACCCAATGGAACTCCACTTTATACATGGCAGAAGGTTGTATGAACAATACTAAGCCATCTCAGAATATCTTGTTATGCACACTAGCCATTACAGTTCCAGGGCCTCCATGTCTGACGACTGAACAGTGGAGCTTCATGGATTCTGTAATAACAATTTGCAGCCTTTTGAACATGCCACACAGGCAGTGGTGGCGAGTCTGCCTCCATTAGCCAATCAATTCTACTGCTGTGGGTGCTGAGGCAGACATTGGAGAATGTACAGCATAGCCTTGATGTTGCAGAGATGGTGGTAGCAGTATGTTACTGCAACACATGCTGACAGTATTCAACCAGAATCATCACGTTGTGAGCATTCAGCTTAGTGACAACACTGCCATAGCAACAATGCTAGACCCACGATACAAGCGTGGAATTGCATCAGTACTGGAGGGAGGATCTGAACAGGTAAAAATATCAGTGTGCAACCGGTGTGCTTGGTTCATGGGCACAGAAGTCACGTGCCAAGGTCAGCAAACCTCAGCAGCATAATCTGGCTGAAGGTGTACCTGGAGGACCATCAACATATCCTGCAAGGGAAGGGGACTGCAGTTCCAGGTAGTCTGTCATCCAAAGTGGCTGGCGTCAACCCGCTTTGGGAGTCTTTGTCCCACGTGGGTATTTGTGAAAAAATGATTCGGAGAACAGGATGATGCATCAACAACTGGACTTATTGCAGCACAGAGAATGGTTGAGTCATATTTCTGAAAACAGGCATCTATAATAACTGAAGATCCTCTTTTGTACTGGGTGGAAAGGTCAGTGAATGGCCAGAGCTGACTGCAGTGGCACTGAAGTACTCACATGCCACCCTCCAGTGTAAGCGTTGAGAGGGTGTTCAGCTCAGCAGGTGCAATAGTCAGGGATCATAAGACAAACCTCCCTCCTGCAAATGGTAGTTTGCTAACATTCATTAAATAGAATAGGCGCACATGCCAGCACAGACTGCAGCCTCGGTATTCCCACCCAGGCCTAGTCATGGTGGTCTTGCTGATGTGGAAATGGAGCATCCTCGTGGTACTGGCAGTGGCTGCCTGAAACGCCCACCACTGACATAGATGGTGACACAATGGAGAAAGAATTTCCCAGTTGTCAGACTTCTGACATCGATGACTGTGAGACAGCTTTCTTTATGAGAATGATTATGTGGTTAATGTTGGCAGGTTTTAATAGAAGTTTTTCAAAGGTGCTATGCCCCCAGGCCACCACCACTGGGACTGATGTTAGCCACTGCCACCACTGAGCCTGAGTCTGTCCACCCCTGGACCACCACCACTGGGAATGATGTTAGCCACTACCACCACCACCACTGAGCCCAAGTCTGTCTGCATCCCAGACCACCACCACAGGGAATTATGTTAGCCACTGTCACCACTGAGCTTGAGTCTGACCACCCCCAGACAACCACCACCACCAGGAATGATGTTAGCCACTGCCACCACTGAGCCAAGTCTATCCGGACCACCACATCCATCAGCCACAGACACAAAGCTTCTAATATTTAAACCATAAAGTGAGTATGTGTACTCATGTTGCTATGCTGCTTCACTTCCTTTAGTTGCATGTTTTGTTTTCTGTAGCTTTTCAGAGCCGCAGTGGTAAAGCATATCGATACATATTTTGTTTCTTTTACAGGGTAACAAAAGAGGATCCATCGCTAACACTCATTGGGAATGGTACTGTAGCTGTACCGTACAGAGGAAGCGATGTAATATCCATATGAAATCCATTCTGGTAAATATGAAGATTTTATTTCATCCATTTCATTGTTTTGCAAAGACTGCAGCAAATGTTGCACACAGGTTGCGTTAGTTGACAAGATGTGGGTTTGAAATGTAATTTGACTTTAGATTGAGATTTTAGAACCAGGGAGGACACATAACAATTAGTTATAGAAGTCTTTTTAGGAAACTTCCAGATGCTGTGTTGTTCTGTCAAAGTGGCCTTATCCAAAAGAGTTCTTCAACATCAGGCACCACCCTCTAAGCTTGGACACACATGCAACATGCAGAGGTCATTTCATTAGATGACCATGACCAACCTAACAACCGGACTCAGAAGGATGCTGATGAAATCTGTGAAGTAGTAACAAAATAAGAAACCATTAGAGACAAACCTGCAAATATGATTCCCCCACCCCAAAAAAAAAAATACTTACCTTCATGTGCTTGAGTGTTATCCGTTTCCAATTTCAGCTAACAAATTCTCATTGAGCACTGGAATGTACACATCAACAGTTTTATGTGACCTGTGATGCGAACAATACCATGAGTACATGTCCATGTCAACCCCTCCTCACCTACAAAATACAACACCATATATCTATATATCTATATACAGTATATCTATCTATATCTATTTATATCTATCTATATATCATATATATCTACTCACCAAGGCTACTATTAGTGTACAGCCAAATGGCACCCTTCAGTCCAGTTGAGAAGATCATATTGCATTTGCTCAAATTGTCTCACAGAACACATTGCACCACAACACAATGGTCACAGTCATGATTTTATACTGGGGTATGTGCTGAAACACTCATTCCACTATGTTACCACTTGTCAATTTCTGCATACAAGGAGGATGCATTTGGGCTCACAGAAAAATATGGGGCTCTGTGCCACTACTCAGCGATGACTGAGTGTGCCATTAATTTCGGGGACTTTATATGCGCTGAAACACTCTCATTCCACTGTGTTACCACTTGTCAATTTTCTGCACACAAGGAGGATGCATTTTGGGCCTACAGAAAAATCTGGGGACTCTGTGCCACAGCCGAGATCAAGATCTTGGCATCAAAGAAGTTCTTAACCGTCAACTCCCAACCTCCTGGTTCTGAACACATTCTGCTTGGTGATTTCAATATAAACTGTCTCACATCTGATGTCTACACTCATAAGGATGCCCTTGCAGCTGCCAGCCTCTCACAACTGGTCACCACACCAACTCGGATAAATTACAAAACTGGCACAGTACACTGCTTGATTGGGTCCTCACCAATCACCCTACCAGGATCTCTCATGCCTCCGTTCTCCCAGACTCTCTCAGTGACCACTCCCGGTTATACGTAGAATGGTCTAATAAATTTCTAAAGCCACCCTCTATAATCATTACCAGCAGAGTCCTCCCCATGGTCAACTTACCCATTTCAAGCAGTACCTATCCTTGCAAGACTGGATGCCCATCTACAAGGTGACAGATGTTAACCTTGCCTCTGCCACTTCATCACCACCTTCAGTAAGGCTCTATGACCGCTTCGCCTCTCAAGAAAATAGAAACAAAAGTCCTCTGTAACCCTTGGATAACTCATGGAGCTCCTTCCCCAGCTGAAATCTATGGACCACCTGTGGTAGTGGCTAAAGCCACAGGCAAACAATCTGATATCCAAAAATACAAACATGCCCTTAATGCCTGCACAAAATCTATTGCGTCTCACAAAAGCTCATATTATAAGGACATCCTCACCAACACCTGGGAAATGAGTAGTGCTTCTGGGACAATATCAAGGACATTACTGGAAACAATCAAAGTCCCTCCGGCCATATTAATTGTTGAAGGTCCATCCACCCCTTGATCCCATGGTCATTGCAAATACCTTTGACATGGCTTTTACTGACCCGATTTGTTCAGCAGTCAGTCACACCCCTCTAACACACCCCTGCACTCTGTCAAACCACCCTCATTTCTACCTCACGAGATTAAATAAATGAAGCTCACCACCATGCCACCTCAGCCATCTCCACTTCCAGAATCAGCAATGACACCCTGGACCTTAAGCTGCTGTCACTTACACTTGTGGGTCCTCAGTCCCTAACTAAAATTCTTAACCTCTCTCTCACACCAGTACATTCCCTGAAATATGGAAAACTGCCACTGTGACCCTGGTCCACAAAACTGGGGATAAGACCTGTCACTTTAACTACCATCGCTCTCCATATTGCCACCACTATCCAAGGCCCTAGAATGCATTGTTGCGGACCAGCTCACTGATTATTTGGATGAATATAATATTCTGTGCACACAACAGCTTGGTTTTAGAAAAGAGCATAGTACCACCACTGCCCTGCTTGGATTTACCAGTGCAGTGCATAGTTCCCTTGATAAAGGACTTCTTACGGGGCTGTCTTCACCGACCTTCAAGGCATTTGACACAGTCCACTACTCGGCTGCTGTATGACCAGCTACTCCTTGCTGGCCTCACACGGACTCAGCCCGCTTGGTTCAGAAGCTACCTTGACAACCGCTCTCAAAGAGTAAAATTGCAATGCTATCTCGCACACCTTGCCCGTCCGCCCGGAGTACCTCAGGGTCCATACTGGGCCCTTTCCTTTTCAGCCTGTTTTTAAACCCCTCACCACAATCCCGTTTCAGAAACAAATCATCCTGTATGTGGATGATGCTGTTGTCTCTTCTACGCACAAGGACCTTTCACCACTACAACACAGCCTCAACTCTGATTCAGTGCCATTGAAACATGGTTCTCCAATCATAAACTAGTCCTCAATCACAAGAAAACCAAGTCATTGCTATTCTGCAGTTCACATAACTGTTACAAGCAATACCCTTTGCCATCTCCACCAAGCGGGGACTGTCCTCGAACAAGTTTACTCTTTCAAATACCTAAAGTTTGCTTGACCCCAATCTCTCTATATGGCTCACATTGACAGTGTGGCAAAGCTGCCAGCACACGCCTTGGATTACTCTACAAGCACAGGCAGCACCTCATCCCAGAGGCCCTGAAGATTGCCGTCCAGAGCTCTGTGGTGTCAATTATTGATTATGGCCTCATTATCTTTGGCTCCACCACAATGTCCGCTCTCTGACGATAACAACTGCTCTTAACAAAGCATGCCAACTCACAACTGGTGCCCACCACCTCACCCACACCTGTGCCCTTTATGAACGATCCGATGGCGCCAACTCTCCAACCATATAAAGCATCTCACATGTGCTATGGCGGGAAAATCAACCTTGGCCTCACACCCCGGTGTTACTGCCTTGTTACTTCAAACACCAACTGACAGAACACCAGGAGCTTGACAACAAAGATTCTACAAGTTCCTCACTGTCGAACTATGTGGGCCAATGCTCCTTCACCTATAGGGCTCCTCTATGGATGAATGGTCTCAGCCACACCATCTCCTCTGCCTCAACACTAGGTCTGTTTCCAAACCAGTCTCCGGGCCCATCTCATTGCCTCTAGCTCCTGTGACTGCCTCTCATAGATGATAACCTACAGCTTTAACCCTAACTTATAAACTGCTTAATCCCAGGCCCCTCAGTCCCCTCCCCCAGCTCCTGAGGCACCACTTCAAATCTCAGGTCTTCATACCACCTCATTAGTCTCTCCTTGCCCCATTACAGCACTTATCCCCCCTCACTCTGCCCCTTTATCTTTTCTATCACTCTTTCCCATTTATTTTTGGCAAATGCCTCAGCTGCGCCTTCATCCTCCCTCTCCTCTCATCCCTGTTTCTCTGCCATCCACAGGCACCTGACTCTACCATTCCTTGTGGGCATATGCATCCTAGCTGTGTTCACCATCTTACTATAGCTGCCTCCGCTAACTACCTACACTTCTCCTCCTCTACACCTTACTCTTCCTATAATTGACCTTTCAGTAGCACTGTTGTACATGAATTGTTTATTGTTATTTCACTGTTGCCTCTTGTTTGTTATTTCTGATGTGGAACCTTTGTAAAAGAGCCTTGGCTCAAAGATACTTGTAATCCTAGAATAAATAAAAAAAATAAACTGCACGCATGACTGAGTGTGCCATTAATTCAGAGGACTTTGTATGTGCTGAAACACTGTCATTCTCCTGTGTTAACACTTGTCAATTTTCTGCACCAAGGAGGATGCATTTTGGGGTGGCAGAAAAATCTGGGACTCTGTGCACCACTGCGCTCTGCATGACCGAGTGCGCCATTAATTCTGGGGACTTTGTATGTGCTGAAACACTCTCATTCCACTGTGTTAACACTTGTCAATTTTCTGCACACAAGCACGATGCATTTGGGCCTGCAGAAATAATCTAGGACTCTGTGCCACTTTTGTGTGTTTTGTGATTGTTGCTGTGAGCTCATGATGTCATACTGACATTTTACAATTAAATTAGCATTGCAAGAATGTCCTGACAGTTTTTAACTGTACTTTTATGCTACTTTACATTGCCATAGCCACCACTAGTTACCTCCGAGTCGTGACTTGAATGATACGCTTCTTTCACAATTTATGTCTGCTTTACTTATTGGACTACTTTTTTCATGTATGAAAAAATGAGCATGCCTTCCAATATTGTTTGGACCAGGTTTGTATTTATTTGCAGCTGCTTTTCAATAACTATTGTTCTGTGCTATCATAAAACACTGCCTGCTGCATAATTGTTAATTAACAACAGAAGTGATATATAACAACTAATTGATGTGATGGAGAAAAGCAGAGGAAAACAATGACAAAGACCTGGTCAGCACCAATTTAAAAGGAATGCTCCTTTCATTATTTCATACATGAAAAAGGTAGTACAGCAGACTCAACTACTGCAAATGCATATCATTCCAGTCAGTCAGGATGTAAGTAAAGGAAGTTGTAACATAGCATTAAAAACATAGGTCAGAGTTCTCAACAGATTGTTGTGCTGCTGCTTTACAGAGATTCACCACATTACATAGTTATGGTGATGCACATAAACTATTATGTGGGGCATTACTCCCAATGGAATATTTTGCTCCACAGAGTGCAATATATTTCTGTAAAACCGCCCATAATTTCCATTACAATTATGTCATGTGACAGAGGAATTACCAATCAGAAAAGACACCCACATTCTGGCCCCTTTCTCAACAGCGTTAGGATGTGATGCCGGGGGCGCGGAGTGCATGCTCCACTATAGTGAATGTCCGGCAGCTATCCTCAATGTTTCCTCATGTTATAAGGTTGACTTTTGGTGAAATTTGGGAATGTTTCCACCAACAAGGCTCTTCTTACTGGAAATGTGCCCACATGTTTCACCACAAACTGACCATTATAACATAAAGAAACATTCAGAAAGCTATCGGACAATCGGATATTCACTGTAAGGAGCACACTCGCTGCTGTCCCTGCCATCACTTCCTAACATTGCTGAGAAAGGAGGCAGAATGTGGGTAGATTTCAAAAGAGGAATTCCTCCATCATGACACACCGAATGAAATTACAGGTGGTTTTCACATTAAATGTATTGCACTATGTGTGCAAGAAAGATTCCCTGAAGGAAAAAATGTATGATTAAAAACAACAAAGAAAACACACAAAACAGTACAACACAGTAGTGGAATCGGTGGGTGGGGCAGAAAATAATACCCTAATTTACTGTGGCTGTGGGATGCCGTGGTGGTCCAGCAGCAGATGCAGCATTGAAACTATTTGCTGCTGCTATTGTTCTATTCTGTTCACCTGCTGCTGCAAAGCACCAAACAGCTCATTGTTTTCTTCAAGAGCTGCCCACACCAGGGCGATGTCAGACTGTGTTGCAGGGACTGTGCCGGGTTCACTGCAGAGGGAATCCAGGTAGTGGGGTGGTGGTGGAGAGGGTGGTGCTGGTGGCTGTAGTGATGGTGGTGGTGGCGAGCAGCTGCTATGTTAGTCTCTCCTCCTGCTGCGGTGGTGACAAGGCAAACTCCCACCCCAGCAGCACCCTCAGCCACTGCCACAGAAGAGCCAGCAGGTGGACATAGATACATAGACAGTGTCAGCAGATAAGGGCCTATGGCCCACCCAGTCTGCCCATTTGAGCTTGTAATTTCAGTTTATGTTTTCCTAGAAGTCTGTTGCACCTTACTCCTGACCTCCAGAATTCCTTTATGTCTATCCCATGCATTCTTAAATCCGTGATTGTTTCAGCCCCACCGCTTCTCTGGCAGGGTGTTCCACTTGTCCACCACCGTTCTGTGAAGAAATTCTTTCTCATGTTTCCTCTGAATCATCCTCCTCCAACTTCATCCCATGCCCTCTAGTCCTGGAACATCTTTTTCGCTTAAAATAGTGTATTCCTGCACCCTGTTCCTCCCTGTAAGATACTTGTATGTCTATCATATCCAGGGTTTTAAATAATTGATTAGCAGTTTTTCTTGGGACAATACTAACTGTACAGAAAGTATTTTTATAGGTTTTTACAAGTGTTATGTTAGTTAAACACAGTGAGGCAAGTACTATGCATTTTCACAATATTTTAGAACTTTTATGAGCAAACGCTAATCAATTATTGTAGTTAAATAAAACCTACTTATCCCATCTCTCCTCCTCTCCATTAGAGAGTACATGTTCAGTTCCTTCAACCTGTCTTCATAGGACTTGTGATGCAATCCATGCACCAACTTTGTTGCCCTCCTCTGAACCTTCTACCCTTTCTATGTCCTTACGTAGGTATGGTCTCCAGAACTGTGCACTGTACTCCAGGTGGGCCTCACTGGTGTCTTGTATAGTGGAATTATGACCTCCCTTTTCCTGCTGGTGATGCCCTGTCTATACATCCCAGCATCCTATTTGCTTTACCTGCTGCCTTGTCACACTGTTTCCCTACCTTGAGGTCATCAGAGATGATAACCCCAAGATCCCTTTCCTGCTTGGTGCATACTATATCCTCACCCCCAACTGATATATTGTGCCAGGATTTTTGTCCCTATATGCATTATCTTGCACTTTCTTGCATTGAATTTCAACTGCAAACCCCTGACCATTCTTCAAGTTTCTGCAGGTCCTTCTCCTTTGTCTACACCCTCTGGTGTGTCTACTCTGTTACAGAGCTTTGTGTCATCAGTGAACAGTGAAATTCTGCCTTCTAGGTCCTGCACAATGTCACTGGTGAAGATGTTGAATAGGATTGGTCCCAGCACTGATCCCTGTGGTACCCCACTGGTCACTCTTCCTCTGTGGAGTGACAGCCATTTACCACCACCCTCTGTGTCCTGCTACCCAGCCAGTTACCTACCCACCACACTACTGTCCTGCCCACACCCATATTCCCCAGTTTGTGTAATAATCTTCTATGTGGCACAGTGTCAAAGGCCTTGCTGAAGTCCAGATAGGCCATGTCCACTGCCCTCCCTGATCCACCTCCCTAGTCACCCAGTCAAAAATTCAATGAGGTTGGTCTGACATGATCTCCCCTGGTGAAATCATGCTGCCTTGGGTCCTGTAGTCCATTGACAACCAGATGTTCCACCAACTCTCCTTCAGTAGTGCTTCCATGATCTTCCCCACTACCGAGGTGAGGCTGACTGGTCTGTAGTTCCCTGCTTCCTCTTTGTTCCCACTTTTGTATCAGGGGCTACATCTGCTGTCCTCCAGTCTTTGGGTACCACCCTGTTTCCAGTGATTGGCTAGACAGGATAGCCAGAGGTTCAGCCACCACCTCTCCTAGTTCTTTAAGGACTCTGGGGTGCACCCCATCTGGCCCCATTGCTTTATCAACTCTTATTACTTCAGTTCCTTCAGGACCCTTTCTCGTAAAGGGACTTGTGTCCATTTCTGCACCATTCTCACCCCTTGTACTCCTTCAGACCCATTACCTCCTCTTCCCTCAGTAAAGACTGAGCAGAAATACCTGTTCAATATGTCAGTTTTACTGTTGTCATCCTCCACACTGCCCCATCCTCCCCTTCAGTCTCACTATCCCTCACTTTGTCTTTCTTTTTCACTTATGCACCTGTAAAGGTTTTGTCCCTCTACCCACTGATTTTGCAATGTGTTCTTCTGTCTGAGATTTGGCTTCCTTACTGACCTCCCTGCCTCCTTTGCTTCTCCTGGTACTTCTCCTATCCCCTTCTGCCTGTGTCTTTTTATTGCCTGAATGCAATCTTTTTGGCTTTCACTTTCTTTGCTACCTCTTTGGAAAACCATAATGGTCTCCTCTTCCTTTCCTCCTGCTAACCTGCTTAATGCATAATTCTGTTGTTCTTGTAATCCCCATTTTAAATACTGCCCACTGTTCCTCAACCCCTGATTCCTGTCCCATTTCCTTAATGCCTCTTTCAAGTATCTCCCATTTTCCCAAAGTCTGCCCCCTAAAATCCAGGATACATGTTTTGTGTGGTTTGGTTCTGCTCTTTCTGTGATTTCAAACCACAATGACTGGTGGTCACTGTTCCCCAGGTGCTCCCCACTGTCACTCCCATCACACTGTCCCTGTTTGTGAGCACAAGGTCCAGTATTGCCTTCTGCGAGTTGGTTCCATGACCAGTTGCTTGAAGAAGGCACCCTGAAGGAGTCCAGGATAAATCTGCTCCTAGTTGTTGCTGCTGCTCGGATGCTCCAGTCCCATCTGGAATATTGAAGTCTCCAACCAGTACTACCTCACCTTGTCTGCCATCCTTTGGATGGCTAGCATCAACTCTATCTGTTTCTTCCTCCTGGGCTGGTGGTCTATAGACCACACCTGTGCTGATTGGCTGTCCCTATTTCTTTCCAGCTTAACCCACAGTATCTCTCCCCATTTTGTTCCTCTTGGATCTCTGTGGTCCTTATGTCATTTTTCACATACAGTGCTACCTCCTCCTTTCTGCCTGCTCTGTCTCTTCTGAATATGTTGTAGCCAGGGTACAGCCATCTCCCAGTCATGGTTATCATTACACCAGGTTTCAGTGACGGCCACAATGTCCAGGTCTGACTGCACCATGACAGCCTCCAGATCTTCCATCTTGTTGCTAAGGCTCCTGGCATCTGCACACATGGCTTTCCATGATTTGACGCCCTTAGACTGTTTCAAGGCTGTTCTGCTCCAGCCCCTTCCTTGGTTGTCCTTTATCCCTGGTTCTCCTTGCTGTCTGCCCTTCTGCTGAATTTTGCCCTTTTCTGCCTATGCACCTCTTGGGCACTAATCTCCATCTTTTGCACCCTGGCCCTTTTGTGGCAGTCTGCCCTCTTCCCTGTGGTGGTTCAGCATGTGGGTGTGCTGGCCACCAGTCCCCAAATGTGTCCCACGGGGCCATGTCAAATCACTACACCACACAGATGGCACATCACCACTGTGCTGTCTCCCCACAGAGTTAAAAACTCCCACACTGGGGAGCTGTGGGGAGACCAGACAAGTTCTTGGCACAAGTCCCACAACCAACATTTTCAGGGCCACCTCCTGTGGCTGTGGAGGTGGTGCTGCTGAAGCCCCTATAGCTGCTGCTACCGTGGTGGTGGTAGTGGCAGAGAAGGTGGATGCACAGCAGCCATCAGTGGCACTGGTGCTGCTGCTGCTTCTGTTGCGAACATGGGGTGAAGCAACACCCAGGAGTCGGGCGTGTTCCAGCATGACACAACTGCCCCAACCCACCATGGGTCCGTGACTCCTGTGACCGAGCCCATGGGACAGCGACTTGCCTTCTCCTGGGTCCATCTTGACACACACAACAAGTTCCCGGCCAACACATACACAGGCACACACACACACTGACACTCACCTACACACACAGTCAGTCACACACACAAAACAAAACAAAACTTGTACAGAACAATTCACTAACAAACAAAAACACAAATAAAATACAAAACTAAATAAAGATATAGCTTTAAAAAGCTGTTGGTTTCTTCTGAAATGCAAGTGGCAAGGCAATCAAGCACTTTAACTCCTAGTCTCCTCTCACAATGCTTTCTCCCTCTACAAATACGAAGGAGAAAGTGAAACTGCTTCTCTGACTCACTTCCTTCTTTGCCTATTAAAGCATGTGACTTACAGTACTGTAAGCCATGTGATGTGTGTGGGCTGCCCATTCTCTTCTCCACTTCGCCTTTACTTCATGTTAAGGAATAATGGCAACGTGAAGTGGAAATAATGATGAGAAGTAAGCACCTTGCAGTGTCCACTTGCATTGTGCTCCATGGACAAGTGACCACTTTGCATCCACTTCGGCCGGTCGGATTAAAAATTCACTGCATCTCTACTTATGGAACCACTTGAAAATATGTAGATGCTCATTTAGAAGGTTAGCATCAGGTTTTGGTGCATATTTAAAGGATACCACTGATGTGCTAAAGATGTGAAGCGACATACATGTGGAAATGAAAGTACTTAGTCACATTATCCAAAGTCATTTTATACAGTCACAAAGCAAGAATGGGACCTGGAGGAATCATATCTGATGACCTAAAGATGACCAAACAATGTTAGAAAGCTGTGGGAGGGCCGGCCATTCGGCGCAGCAGTTAGTTTCGGCTTGCGATGCGGCGACCTGGGTTGAGGCGGACCCGGGTCATCGGGCGGCGGGGGCCAGGATTGAGCGTCCGTGGGCAGCTCTCTCCTACTCTGGGGGAGGTGTGGGTTGCACCGGTATGCTAGAGACTCCTGGCGGAGGCTGGGAGTACTCGTAGCCGAGGCTAGACGAGGGGGGAAGGAGGCGGACGCTGACGCCATTGTAGCCCCCATCTCCTCTGGGAGAAAAAGGAGGAAAAGATGGCGGGCAGGACCACCGATGGAGAATGACCCTCCTAGAGCCTTGCATTGCCACCGTCGCTGCAGGACCCCAACCAGTTACAGTTCCGGGGTCCACAGTGTTGTGGCCCCACCCTCGGGGCAAGCCGGGGTGACCGAGGGTACTCAGCAGCAACTGGCGGTGGTGGAGGTCTCTGGGGCCGTGACCAGGGCGGAAAGTGTACCGTGGTCCTGCCAGGGGAAAGCATAATAAATAAAAAAAAAAAGAAGGCTGTGGGGAACCAACTGCTATGTTGGGGTGCATAGGCAGAGGTATCATTAGCCAAAAGGAGGAAGTGGTCATGCCACTGTACAGATCACTGGTGAGACCTCAGCTGGAGTACTGTGTCCAGTTCTGGAGATTGCATCTCTGGAAAACAGACAGATTGGAGGAAGTCCAGAGGAGGCTAACAAGATGGTGCAGGGTCTCGTGAAAAGCCCTATGAGGAGAGGCTAAGAGAGCTCAATATGTATTCCCTAGAATAGAGGAGGAAAAGGAAGGATATAATAGAAATGTTCAAGTACCTCAGGGTATAAATAAGGTACAAGAGGGTAAGTCTTTAAAAAGAAGATGTACAAGAATAAGTGGGCATGGGATGCAGCTGGGGGGGGCAATGAGAGAAGTACTTTTCACAAAAAGTGATTGTTGCTTGAAACAGCCTCCCAACATAGGTGGTGATGCCAAAATGGTTAGGGAATTCTAGAATGCATGGAGACACATAAGGGTTCCTGGAAAAGGGACAAAAGGTAAATCACGGATCAACTAGGGTCTGTGGTGTTTTTCCTTTAGGTAGACAAAATGTGCAGACTAGATGGGTCACATGGTCCTTATCTCCGTCAGCTTCTGTGTTCTATGTTTCTATATCAATACTCTTATGTGTTTATTAGCTTTGAGAAAGTCTTTGGAAAATGGTGACCTGTATATGCAAGAACAAAATGAGTTCTTTCTGACCTTCACAGTAAAATTAACACCTAATGTTTTTTTTATTTTTATTTTATAGGTTCTCAGTATCATCAAGTAAAATATATCACTATAGGAGCATCTTTCACCCTCAATTATGTGAATATTTATTTAGGAACATGGGAGGATGAGTATATAAGTAATGGAGGAAATAATCTGTATTTTCATCACATACAATTGTAAAGGAAGGATAAAAGCAACTGAACAAAAGAGTAAACAGGGAGGAGAGGAGGCACTGTGGTCACCTTGGAGACTGGAAAAGGCACCACAATCCGCACAGGGTTGTGTACAGACCCCCATGTCAGGGGAGGAATGGACAAGGATATGATGGAAGGCATTCTTAGAATGGCAGAGAAAGGGAGATACTGCTGATGGGAGACCTGAATATGCAGATGTTAACTGGAGCACATTTGCTGCAGCCACATCCAAAACGGGCCATTCTTGGCCTACAGGTGGCAGGCATTAGACAGCTAGTTTCGAACCCACTCATGAGGGAGCAATCTTAGACCTCGTGCTCTCAAGCGGGGCAGTGAGAGGATCTCAGATCTAGAAGTGGGTTGCCATCTGGGGACAAGTGACCATCAAACAGTGTGGTTCACGTTAAACTCAGCTACAGAGTCAAGCCACTACAAAAGTGAGGGTACTGGACTTTAGGAGGCTGACTTTGGCAAAGATGGGAGAGTGCCTCAGAAAAGCACTGTGAAGCAGGCTAGAAGGAGGTGGAGCAACAATGGGAATTATCAAACTGCCATCACAGAGGCAACAAGCCTTTGTGTGAAGCAAATAAACAAATCAAATGAAAGAAAAAGCCACTATGGTTCTCAAGAGAGTGGCTGTGAAAGTCAGGAAGAAAAGATAGCATTCCGGAGTATAAGGAAACACAGAAGGAGCAGGGCAGAGAGCTGTACCAGTTAAGGCAGAAAGAAGCAGGAGGGAAGTCAGAATAGCAAGGCCCAAACTGAGGAAAAGATAGCCAACTCAGTTAAGAAGGGGATAAAACCTTTATAGGTACATCAGTGAGCTTGAGAAAGACAAAGGGAGGATAGTGAGGCTGAATAGAATGAACGGTGGGTGGGCAGAGGGGACAGTGAAAAGCAGGAATACTGAATGAATATTTCTGCTCAGTATTACAAAAGAGGAGGAAGTGCCTAATCCAATTAACAGAAGCACTCTGATAGGGGTCGATCCCAGTCCTTTCACAGAAGAAAGGGTTCTGCAAGAACTCCTAAAACTCAAGGTGGACAAAGCAATGGGTCCTGATGGAATTCACCCCAGAATTCTAAAATTAAGGAAGGAACTAGTGAAACCACTGGCTACTCTTTTTAATAAATCATGGAGGATGGTGTGGTACCGAGGACTGGAGGAAGGCGGATGATTCCTTCACAAAGTGGGACCAAGACAGAGGCAGGAAACTACAGACCTGTCAGTCTGACCTCTGTGGTAGGGAAAGTGATGGAGTCACTTTGAAGGAAAGAATAATTGAGTACCTAGAGGTCAGTGGAGCACAGGATCCAAGGCAGCATGGGTTCACAGCGGAAGGTCATGTCAGGCGAATCTAATAGATTTCTTGACTGGGTGACCAAAGTAGTAGACCAGGGAGGGGCTGTGGACATGGCCTACCTAGACTTTAGCAAGGCATTTGACACAGTACCACACAAAAGATTATTAGTCAAATAACCAGCCTGGGAGTGGGTCCCAGGGTGGTAGCCTGGGTAAAACATTGGCTGGACAACAGGACACGGAAGGTAATTGTAAATGGAGTCCACTCTGAAGAAAGAGGCGGTTACCAGTGGTATCCATGAGGGTTCAGTATTGGGTCCAGTCCTTTTAATGTCTTCATCAGTGACATTGCAGAGGGACTGGAAGGAAAAGTATGCCTTTTGCAGATGACACAAAGATCTGCAACAGGGTTGATACACAAGGAGGCATGGAAAGGATGAAAAGGGACTTGGCAAGGTTGGAGGAATGGTCAGACGTATGGCAGCTAGGATTCAATGCAAAAGTGCAAATAATGCACCTGGGAAACAAGAACCCAGGGAAGAATACACAATGGGTGGGAGGTAGTAACAACAACAAAACAGGAAAGGACCTGGGGGTAATCATATCAGATGACCTTAGGTTGTAAACAATGTGAGAAGGCAGTAGGGAGGGCGGGGTATACTGGGATGTATAGGGAGAGGCATCAGCAGAAACAGGAAGTTGTTATCCCTCTGTACAGACAGTTGGTGAGACCCCATCTGAATACTGTGTCCAGTTCTGGAGACCCCATCTCCGCAAGGACATAGACAGGATAGAGGCAGTCCAGAGGAGGGCAACTAAAATGTTGCAGGGTCTGCAAGAGAGCCGTATGAGGAGAGACTAAAAGGAGCTTAATATGTATACCCTTGAGGAAAGAAGGAGAGGGGGACATGATAGAAACTTTCATGCACCTCAAGGGAATCAACAAAGTCCAAGAGGGTAGCATCTTTCAGAAAAAGAGACTTGCAAGAACAAGGGACACAATTTAAAGATAGAAGGAGCGGTTCAGGGCAATGTGAGGAAGTATTATTTCACAGAGAGGGTAGTGGATGCATGGAACAGCCTTTCTGAGGAAGTTATGAGGTCTAAAACTGTGGGAGAATTCAAGAATGCATGGGACAGACATAAGGCAATTCTTGTGGGGGGCAGGAAGATATGCTGTTGGTTAACTAGGATCTGTGGCCTATCCTGTAGGTAGGAATGGGCAGACTAGATGGGCCTAGCGGTCCTTATCTGCCGCCAAAGTTCTATGTTTCTATGTTTCTATGTATCATCACTTTATAAACAGTGTTGTGATGGTATGTGTTGGAACAATGTCTGAGTTGTGATTCATTGTAAATGGTAGTCAGTGAACAGGGCAAAACCAAAAGAGTGACACCCTTTGTCTGTAAGGGAAAAGAAAGGTGAAACGGAATGGTGATAAAGTGTTACCCTTCCCTCAGGTGCTGTGACCTGAAGTTAGATATGGGCAGGGGTGCGGTGGCAATGCCTCCACTCATAAAAAAATTAAAGTTGCTATTTCAGCTTGCCTATCTTTCCTCACGGTTCTGACTTCATCTTTCTGTACTACTTTATCATATAAAAACCCACGTTAACTGTTTGGAGAGGTCAAATTGGATATAAAATTTAGTTTAAAATGATCTTAAGACTGAGGTTTTGGACCTCAAAATTGAGAAAAAGGGTTGGGGGAATAATTACTGACCTATATAGAAAGCAAACAGATATTAAGTCTGCATCTACACTACATTATATGTTTTGTCACCCAAGGAATCTTGGGCTGGATTCTCAAAGCTGGGAAAATGCACTTGGGTGTGAGGAAAAACTCGGTGCAGTGGGTTGCCACTTGCAGAACCACAGATTCTCCACAGCTATGTATTCTCAAAAGTAGAGCTGTTTTACAACTGGCTCCATGATTTCACCGCAGCTTGCAGGTGTTTTTCTCCGCAGCTGTGGTAAATGGTATGGGTCGGGGACCAGGCATAACATCTTCCATAGCTGTGGTACATGACAGTACCAAACTCTGCAGCAGTGGAGATTTCAGTCCACAACTGGAGTTGTGATGTAGGACCAGTCATTTCGAGAATCTGGCTCCTAGTTCATAATATTCTTTACGTCAATTTGATTGACTTAAAATGAAGTGCAGTACAGAACAGGACTATCAAAAACAGTCTGGTATTCTAATACTGTGGTTACTACAGAGGGATGCACTATTGATTGTATTATGGAAGCTTGGGAAAACAACAGTAAAGATAATCACCCTTCATTCATGGTCAAATCAGTGAGTCAGTAAAGCAGCAAGTTACAGTAAAACATTGAGCAGGATGTAAACATTTAAACATTAGATCCACTTCAATGGCCAATTAGATGCCATTGAAAAGATAGTTAAGATTATAAACATGCCAGTGTGTCTGAAAACCCTAAAAAGTGTACTGTGCAGCGCCAACATTTGTATATTTTAAGGGATGAATATAAGAGAGTTGCAAACATAGTTTCTGAAGAGTTTGATTAGATAGGAACAGACTAGATTGGCTACTGAGTCACTTCTATTGTGGCTACTGCATAGTTTGTAAAAATATGATAAAGGGAAATATGTTTGAAAGGACATTGTTGGGAAAGAGTCTTATATTAGGCAGTTCATTAACTGCAGTTCTGAAGAGTTTGCATCTAGCTCAGTGTACATGTGGCTGTTATTAGATGGGTAAGACCTGTTGTAAACTAAGTGAGAATAATTGAACACCTAAGCTGCATACAAAGACAAGATGCAGAAAAGGCATTAGTTACTCATATTATGCAGCAGTGGAATGATCACTGATTTTATTCATGGGAACTGATCTCATTGTGATGGGCCAAGGGGAGGGACTGTGACAGAAGGGTGCTACAAAATGAGTCCCTCTGGATTTGTGTTAAAAGCAGTGTAGGGTAGGGGTTTAAATGTTAGATTTGACTTGTCGCCATTTCTATAATCAAAATATGATCAGATCTTGTAAATATATGCCTGTAATGCGATATTTAGGTAGATGTGATGGGTCTCCATTTCTAGAGACAAACATTGAGCAAACTTTGAAAATATGTATCTGTACTGTATCATATAACCATTCTTTGTCATCTTTATATTCATAGCTGAGAAAGTGTACAGTTGTTATGGAAACCACATTGGCAATGAGGTCCACCATGAGGGCAAGGAATGTATAATACCAGAACAGAACACAAATTAAGAAAAGACAGAACACTAACCTCAGCCTCAGCCAGAAACAAGGACATACTGGACTCCTGCAGGGGTCATCCCTCAGGCAGCTTAGTGCTAGAGCCTCCCAGGAGGGTGCAATTTGGACCTGGTGTTCACCAATGGGGACAGAATTACAGATGTCATGGTGGTGGACACCTGGGGTCTAGTGATCATCACACAGTGTGGTTCAGTATGAAGACAGTGGCAGAGTCAAGCTACATGAAAGCGAGGTTCCTGGACTTCAGCAGGGCAGACTTGCAAAGTTGGGGATATGTTTTAAAGAAAAGCCCTAGCAGGGGAGGGGAGGGCTGGGCAGAGATGAGGAACAGTGGGCCCATCTAAAAGGAACCACAGTGGAGGCAACAAACTTTTGCATTATTAGACAAATAAACAAACAGAAAGAATAACACTATGGCTCTGAAAAGGAAGTGGCCAAGAAGGTAAGAGCAAAAAATTGGCTTTCAGGAAGTACAAGGAAACACTGAAGGAGGAGGACATGGTAGTGTATCTGGATAGGCAGATGGAGGCAGGAAAGGCAGGAGTGCAAAGTTGCAAATGGAAGAAAATAGCCCAGGCAGTAAAGAAAGAGGCAGGCTTTTTATACAGTAGGCACATTAGGAGAGAAGAAAGGCAAGGAATGGGATTATAAGACTTAAGGGGAAGAAGGGGAGTGTGGAAGGCAACTTGAAAAGTCAACAATCCTGAACAAATATTTTTGTTCAGTTTTCACAAAAGAGGGAGAATGTGAGGAACCACAATTAGTGGCAGGAGCAATATAGGGAGGGAGGTGGACACCAGTGCATTTATGATGGAGAGAGTTCTAAAGGAACTGGCAAAACTGAATGTGGACAAGGCAATGGGACCAGACAGGATACACTAGAATATTAAAGGAGCTTAGGAGGTGTTGGCAGCACCACTGGCAGCCCTGTTCAATTAATTGCTGGAACAGGAGTGGCTCCAGAGGACTGGAGGAGAGATATCGTCCCACTACACAAAAGTGGAAGCAGGAGGAGGCTGGAAATTATAGACCAGTCAGCCTGACCTCGTGTGTGTGTGTGTGTGTGTGTGTGTGGGGGAGATAATGGAATAATTGCTAAAAGAAAGGATTGTGTAACATCTTGAATCCAGCAGAGCACAGGATCCGAGGCAGCATGGATTCACGCGGCAGGTCATGCCAAAAATCTGATAGATTTGTTTGACTGGGTGACCAGGAAGGGATCGAGAGAAGCGGTGGATGTGGCCTACCCAGATTTCAGCAAACCTTTGACACCATTCTATATAACAGACTTGTAAACAAACTATGCAGCCTGGGACTGGGTCCTATGGTGGCAAACTCGGTTAGAAATTAGTTGAGGGATAGAACACAGAGGGTGGTGGTAAATGGAGCTCAATCTGAGGAAAGGAGGGTGACCAGTGGAGTGCCATAGGGATCCAGTTCTGGGGCCAGTCCTAATGTGTATTCATTAGTGAGCATTGTGGAGTGGATGGAAGAAAGGTATGTCTCTTTGCAGATGACCCTGAGATCTTCAAAAGGGTAGACACTGCTGAGGGTGAAAAAATGAGGAGGGAGTTAGGTAAACTAAAGGAATGGTTAAGAGTGTGGCAGCTAAGATTCAATGCAAAGAAGTGTGAATTCATGCATTTTGAATGCAGGAACCCTGGGAAGGCTTACATGCTGGGGGGTGGAGATACTGATGGGACACCAAACAGGAAAGGGATCTGGGGGTAATCATATCACATGACTTAAAGGTGGCCAAACAATTTGCCAAAGCCGTGGGGAGAACCAGTGGGGTACTGGGATGCACAGGAGAGGTATCAGCAGCAGATGAATGGAGGTGGTGATGCCTCTGTACAAATTATTAGTAAGACCTCATCCAGAGTACTGTGTCCAATTCTGGAGGCCGCATCTCCAAAGGACATAGACAGGGTAGAGACAGTTCAGAGAAGAACAACAAAACTGTGCAGGGCCTGCATCAAAAGTTACTGTATATGAGGACTACTGCAGGACCTCAATATGTATACCCTGGAGAAGATCGAGAGCGGGGATAGGATAGAAATCTCCAAATGTTTCAGGGGCATGAGTAAGGTATGAGAGTAGCATCTTTCAGAAAAGACATGTTCTAGAACAAGGGTCATGACATGAGGCCAGAAGGGGTAGACTAAGGGGTAATGTGAGGAAGTGTTTCTTCACAGAAAAGGTGGTGGATGCATGGAACAGACTCCCCAGCTGAGGTGCTGGGGCAAATTCAGTAGGGGAATTAAAACATGCATGGGATAGGCATAGGGAACCCTAGTGATAAGAAAGAGAACAAAGCCAGAGATCAAATAATGTCCGAGATTTTTGCAGCAGGTAAAGAAAATGGGAAGACTGGGTCCAGACTAGTGGTCCTTATCTGGCATGGCATCAATTTCTCTGTTTCTATATTTTCTTACTAGCAGTTTGCAAGAGCAGTTTTCTGGCTAATACAGTCGGTTCTGTTGTCATAGCAACTGATATGTCAGTGGCAAAGCCTAATATCCATGTGATGCATTGAGTAATTGTTGTCATGGGAACACCCATGTGTATGTATTTATTTCCCAGCGTCCAAGCAAACCTGAAGCATGAGTACCATGAATAATAAGTGCTGTGTCTAAGTGGCATCTGAGGGTGTTGTTAGGATGTCCACAGGGTTGACCCGAGGCTGCAGGCCATGCTGCTGAAAGGAGGGCAGGTAGGGCAAAGAGTAAGTGAGAAGTATGCAGGTGTTAGACAAGAGCTGCAGTTATTCTCTATCTAGGGTCACTCCCAGAGGAGGCAGTTTGTACTGGCTGCAGCTAGTCCCTATCTAGATGAAGTCTACAACTAACCTAGCAATCAGGGTATTCCATAAGATGGCAGCTACCCCTAGTGACTGGGGGCTGCAGCTAATCCCCATCTTATGGTAGGTCTGCAATTAGCCTAGCACAAGGTATTCCACAGATGGTCAGTTAACTCTCAACTAGAGTGGATAGCAGTATTGTTAGAGGGTCTCAGCTATTGCCCATCAAGGGTCCATCAACAGAGGAGTTAGTAGGTAGCAAAATCAATAAGAAGGCATATAGTGCATACCTAGGGTCAATTAGGCATTTGAGAGCTAAGCAGTTAACTTGACAGCTAACAGGGCAGCAAGGGGACCAAGGGTGCAGTTGATGTCAACTACCTTGACTTCAGCAAAGCATTCAAAACTGTTCCACATAGAAGGTTGATTAATAAGCTAGGAAGGCCCATAGTGGCATGAAGGTTGGTCAACTGGGTGGCAAACTGGTTGGCAGGCTGAAAACAGAGAGTGGTGGTAAACGGTATCAGTCAGAAGAGAGCACGTCATAAGTGGGTACCTCAGTGATCATCCTGGGACCAGTCCTCTCAAATATCTTCATCAGTGACATTGCAGATGGACTGGAGGGTAAGGTTTGCCTGTTTTCAGAAGACACCAAGATCTGCAACAGAGTAGATGATCCAGATGGGGTGAACAGAATGAGGAGAGATCTGGAGAAACTGGCAAAATGGTCTGAAGAGTGGCAACTGGGTTTAACACAAAGAAGTGCAAGATCATGCACATAGGGAAGAGAAACCCTGAAGCTACCTATAGGTTGGGAGGAAGTTGCTTGCAATCACCAGGAAGAAATAGGCTTGGGCATCATCATCACATGACCTGAAATCATCCAAGCAGACCATTAAAGCATTAGGTAGGCTAGAGGATATTGGGGTGTATTAGTAGGGGTATCACAAGTCATAAGAGGGAGTAATAATCCCTCTTTACAGGACACTGTTAGGCCCAATCTGGAGTAGTGTGTACAGTCCTGGAAGCTGCACCTGCACAGGGACATTAACAAGATGGAGGCGGTCAGAGAAGGGCAACCAAAATGGGCAGGGAATACATCAGAAAACATATGAGGACAGATTAACGGAGCTCAATATGTATATCCTAGAGCAAAATAGGAGAGAGTGATATGGATCGAAACATTCAAACATCTTAAGGGCATTAACAAGGTGAAAGAGTCTAACGTGTTTCGATAAGAAAAATAGAAGGATAAGAGGACACAGCATTAGATTAGAGACAGGCCGATTAGCGTAATGTGAGAAAGTTCTTTTCACAGAAAGAATGGTGGATGCATGGAACAGCCTACCTCGGGAAGGGTGAATATGAATACAGTGCAGGGCTTCAAACAGGCATGGGATAGGCATAAGGGGAGCAATACAGGTGAGTATTAATAAATAGGCCATTGACAGAGAAGGCCTATGGTACATTCATAAGGTGAAAAATGGGCAGACTGGATGGGCCTTGCGGTCTTGATCGTTGTCAACTTCTATGTTTCTATCAAGGGGTTGCAGCTTTACAGTCATCCCCATCCAGGCCGTAATAGATTAACAGGGGAAAGAGGGATGCAGCTTTACACCCACCACCATCTAGGTCCTAGTTAAAAGCTTCATAAGGGTAGGGGATAGCTAAGTATGTTATTAAGGAGGGCTTAGTACTTTATATGTGAAGAGAAGGCATGCTGGGCAGGTGAGGCAGATAGAGTAGTGAGGTGCAGGGGGTGGGGCAGCTGATGTTTCTGGGAGCTGTCTGGGAGGTGGGGTGATGGCCTGATTGTAGAATATTAGTCAGCTGAAGACGGAATGTGGCAGCTGAGGTAGGAGGTAGGTGTGGTGGTATGGGGGAGGACTTTTAGAGTAAGGAAGGTAGGGGCAGAGGGACACAGGGCTTGGAGGCAGGTAAGGGAGAGAGTGGGAGTGGAGCCAAGGTGGTTAGGGTGCCCAAGCAGGAAGGAAGGAAGAGTGATAAGGAAGGTACTCTGGATCCTTCTTCCCAAAGAGCATGGGGTGTGTGTGTGTGGGGGGTAGATAATGGTAAAGTGAAAGGTGAGGCAGCGTGTGGAGGGTTCCAACTGGAGCATCTCCAGAGGTGCCAGTGTGAGGCTGAATTCCTCCACTGAACAGGGAAGAAGTGGAGGAACTTGAAGGAAAAGTGACAGCAGAAAGGACAGGAAGATAGTAGTAAGGAGGCCTTTAGGAAGTAGGCGAGGGTAGAAGAAGAAGAGTTCAGGAGAGGTGAGGACTGGTGGAGCAGGGGAGGAGGTGAGGGGACAAGCTGGAGGGTGAGAAGGAAAGTAGAGGAGGTGCCAGAGAGAGAAAAAAATAGGAGGAGGAGGCTGGGATTGAGGCAGTTTGGTGCAGGGGTCAAGGTGGAATACAAGATGGGCAGAAAGGAAGGAGAGGCATGTGGGAGAGGTGGCAGTATGGACAGGGAGGGAGGGTCTAGGATGGTGTGTGGAGGTAGTGATCTTGAGGATTCAATAGTTAAGGAGATGAGATGGGGGAAGGGTCCAAGGCAAACAGTAGGAGGTAGAATGTATGACAGGATGATGGCAGGGAGGGTGGGATCTCTAATAGCCCAGCATATGAGCCAGGAGGAGGGGAAACCTCACATTATTGTTCATAGGTATGAATGACCTTGCAGGATGTGAGGTGGGGTGGTGCAAAGAGATTCAGGAAAGTGAGAAAAATTTTAGTGAAGCTGGGAGATCGGTAATTTTCTTGGAGGTGCTACCAGCCACAAGAGCTAATACTGTAAGGAAAGCAATAGAGAATTTAACATATTGCCCAAAGGAAGTGTGAGGCAGAAGGGTATGGGATAATTGGTGATCAGGGAAGGACCTGGCAACAAAGCCCTGTATGTCCTAGAGGTAACATCTAAACAGGAAGGGCACGGTCCTGAAGGGCAAACTGGAGGACATCTTGGGGAACCTCCATTTAAACTAATAAGGGTGGGCAACAGGGTGCACATCACCATTATTCACCTGGGGAGGAGGCCGATGGGGTCAGGGGAAATGGGGGCTCAGGCATATTGGAGGGTGGTGTCTGAACACCAGAAGCCTGGGAAACAAAATGGTTTGAACTGCAGTGGCTTATGGCTGATGGAGAGTTGGACATAGCAGCCATCACAGAGAAATGGGCTGCACGAACCACGACTGCGGCCCGAGCTGCCCTTGGGTATTTTATTTTTATTTATTGAAATGTTTCACCAGAAGGCATACACGAATAACAAGTTGCTCGTCTCCCAGTGAGACCTGGAGGAAGGAACATGGAGAATACATACATCATATGTGTCAGAGCAATCAACATATAGGGACAATACATTCATTGCTATACATCAGAGCAGTCGCTACAAAGGGATCAAATAGTACAACTGAAGACAAAACATAACTGCAGCATATGGCAGGAATAATGGATTATAACATAAACAGGTTAAGTCAGATAAATTAAGTTGAACAAGTGGTAGTGCAAGTGCATTTTACATAAGTGCTACTGAGTAAAAAATATAAATAAAGTGCTACTGGGTATAAAATGTATAGGAAGGATGGGGGATGGGAATGGGTGGGTGGCTGTGTACATGAAGCAGGGGATAACCTATGTACCAGAGAAAAAGAGGCAGAAGGAAGGACAGAAGCATTGTGAGTGCAGGTACAATCCACTAAAGGGAGGAAACTAATGATGGGACTGGTCTACAGGCCACCTTCACAAGATGAGGAGTCGAACAAGGTAATGGGGTCCCAAATCATGGAATGACCAACAAAAGGAGGTAGTAATGATAAAGGGATTTCAAGTCTACTTGAAGTGGACTGGAAAATCCATGCTACCTCCTGCACTAAGTAGTGAAGCATCTTGATGCATTCCAGAGTGAATTTCTGACACGAGATGTCATGGAGTCTACTAGGGAGAGAGCTGTAATGGACCTGGTCCTGTCTCACTGTGGGCATATTCAGGATGTAAAGTTGGAAACACAACATGAGGAAGTAACCACCATGAAGTGTGGTTCCACCGAGACATGGGCAGAGTGGTGATCGATGAAGACAAGAGTTTTAGACTTTAGGGGGCTGACTATAATAGGATGGGAGAAATTTAGAAGAACACCTTGCTGGGATGAGAAAGGAGATGGACATGGAACAGAACTGGGCCATAATGAAGGAGGGACTGATGGAGGCCACTCGTGAGTGTGCCCCAAATCAAAAGCAAGAACTCTATTACCAAAAAGTTGAGCTGGTTCAGCATGGAGGTGGAAAATGTGGCAAGGGACAAGAAAGCAGCCTTCCAGGAGAACAAAGGTACTCAGAAAGAAGAGGATAGGAGGATTTCAGTGCAAACAAGGAGTTGAGCAGAGCAGTTAGATAGGCAAAGGATACAAGGAATGTACAGCTAGCACAGAAAATAAAAAAAGAGTGAGGAGGCCTTTTTCCAATACATAAGAGAAGAGGGACATTATAGTTGAAATTCTCTGATCAAAAAAGTAGGTGGGTTGACTCCAGGAGGTACAAGTGCTTCTACTCTGTCTTCACTAGGGAGAAGTATGAACCAGAGCCTAGCGAGCAGGGCAATGGAAACTGGGAAGGGGCCAATTAAGGATGGCGTAATTTAAGTTGACAGGGTTTATAAGGGTCTAAGGGCCCTGCAGGTGGATAACTCCCCATGGCCAGATGGCATACACCCAAGAGTCCTAAGGGAACTGGTGGCGGTATTGGTGGGTCTCCTGGCTGACCTGTTTAACACCTCTCTGGAATAAGAGAATGTGCCCCAAGATTGGAGAACTTCATATGTGGTGCTACTTCATAAAAGCAGACTGAGGGATGAACCAGGGAACTACAGGATGGTCAACTAGACCTCTGTAGTAGGGAAGCTGATGGGGACTATCCTGAAGGAAAGACTGGTGAGCTTTTCTGGAGGAAAATGGGCTCCAGGGAGAGGCAGCATGGGTTTATGTCAGGAAGATCTGCTAGACTAACCTAATTGACTTCTCCAACTGGTGACCAGAACAGTGGGCAAGGAGCCAAGTGGTTGTTGCCCTGTGTCTAGTCTTCAACAAGGCTTTAGATTCTGTGCCTCATAGGAGACAAGTCAGGAAGTCAGAAAACCTGGGGTGTGGGCTAAGTTTGCTAGATGGGTCAAAAGCTGGTTACAAGACAGACATCAGAAGGTGGTAATTGGAGAGGAGGAATTCTCAGAAGCTGGTCCAGTGAATCGTGGGGTCCCACAGAATTTGGAGCTTAGTCCAGTGTTGGTTAACACCTCCATCAGTGATACAGCAGATGGATCAAGGTAAAATCTGCTTGTTCAGGGACAACACAAAGCTTTGTGGGAGAGTGGACATGGAGGAGGGAGACAGTAACTCAGGGAAGACCTGGCTAGGCTAGAGAGGTGGTCTGGCATTTGGCACTGGGGTTCAATGCTAAAAAGGAATGCCATGAATTTGGGGGTGAAGAACCAGGGATCAGACACTGGTTGGGTGTGTGCAGGTAACTAGCACAGAGGAAGAAAAGACCTTGGATAAACATCATGGGTGGCGTGGAAGCACTTAGCACACTGCAGGACAGCAGCAGACAGAGCAAATCAGATGCTGGGCTGCATAGCCAGAGGGATTACTAACAGGAAGGTGGAGGTCATACTACTGCTGTACAGGTCACTGGGTGGGACCACATCTACAGTACAGTGTGCAGTATTGATGTTCTTATCTTTAAAAGGATGTCAACTTACTGGAAACAGTCCAGAAGGGCAACCAATATGATCCAGGGCCAACAGGACAATGCCTATGAGGGACAGGCTCAGGAGGCTCAACATGTACTCTGCTGAGGACAAGAATAGTGAGGGGCACATGATGAGACCTTCATATACCTTGAAGGTATTAACAGGGTCAGCACTAGGGGTGCGAATACATTTGAATATTCGGATGAATGTTTGTATTCATCACTCAGATATTCATTATTAGGCCCCAATAAGTGTTATTGTAAATAACACATTGTAACACTAGTAAAGTTGACCACTTCCTTCCCTTTTGAAGTACAACAGTTAATTCTGCCATAAACACACCTAACAGCCTTTCAGCAGCCCAAAGGCAACAAGCTACTGCACTGGTCCATGGTCAGGAGACACACAGTCATAATAGATTGACCAAAGACTGTAGATGAGGTGATGCCTTTGTCTTGTCTAGGGCAACTAAAATAGCACTGTTGTAAGGCATTATATGTGTACTCTGGAAGAGAGAGAGATATGCCATGATAGAGACCTATACAGTACCTCCACGGGGGGTGAGAAGGCACATAAAGGAGTCTCTTTCAAATGAGAAAGAGCACAAGTACTAGGGCAATGGGGCATGTGATGAACTGAAGGGGAATTCAAGACAGATGTGAAGAAATATTTATTCTGGGAAGGCATGGTAGATGCCTGCCACAGACTACAAGCATAAGTGATGGCAAAACAATGTGGGGCTCAAGCATGCATGAGACAGGCATGGGGTATATTTCAAAATAGGCAGGGAGGCAGCAGGGTTGCTTTATGGTCTTCAGAAGAGACCGATCAGGGATAGAGACTCTCATGAGACTCGTGGGTCAAGTGGTCCTTTCTACCAACAGATAATTTGTAGCCTAAAGTACACAAGAGTAAGTGCACTAAACATGATGATACAGTATTTAAATATTTCTAGTTTAAGAGGAGCCTCATGGTGGTCCTGAAGTATATATGCCATGGGTGGAGAGTTACCCTTTAAATTAAATATTTAACGTGATAGAAAAAGAAAAGGTGGGCCCCCAAAGAGTTAACATTTCACTGTTGTAACATTAGGCAAATTGAGAGCAGTACGGTACCACCAGTTTTATGTGGAAGATCATATTTATAGCCAACTACTGGTAAGTTTAGCTTAATAAATACTAGCTGTTCAATGTGTTGAGGGTCCAGCTTGGAGCGGTGTCAGTCAACAACAGCACCAGCAATGCTAAACATCCTCTTGGATGGCACACTTGTAGGAGGCAGCGCGGTATTTAAAGGCAAGTTGTGCCAGGTGGAGAAAGGAGTACATTTTCTAAATCCATTAGCCCAGTAGATCAACTTCAAATGGCTCAATTGATTCTGCAAACCAGCCTTTAGGTAAATTTCTGTCAGAGAGAGACTGAGACTGTGAGCATTTGTGTTGCTGTTGATGCAATCATGTGCTGAGCAATGCCCAGCCACTCTCTGCTGCACTGCCACTATGCTGTCTTTCCCCATCTCCACCAGTACCATCTGATTCCAAACCACCACATCATGCCTGTTTCTTTTCCTCCAGCAACCTGAACAGGAGCATCTTCTTCCCTCCTCCAGTGTTTCACTGTCTGCATGGCACTATTTAACTCTTCACTCAGCTGTTGCCTAAATGAGTCCTCTGTGGCTGTCCTAGCTATATGAAGGATCTCACATTGAACTTAGGGTTAAGATTGGTAGCAAATATGTCATGGAAGTTATCTATGACTGTGGCAAACCTTGCATCAAGTTCTGCATCAAGATGAATAACAAGCTCAGAGACCTCTTGTGACTCATTGTATTGTCAGCCAAAACTGTTGGGATGACCTGATTCAGTAAGGCTGCAGTACCACTTAGGTCACATGTACTCCTCTCAAATGGTGCAAGAACCTTCAGCATGGCCTCAAGAACTAACAAATCATGATGTCCTAGGACCTTTCCAATGCCTGCCTCCATAGACATTTCATGTAGTGCTCACTTTTGTTCCATCAGTCTTGAAAACATCAGGTATGAAGAATTCCCAAGTGCTAACATCTTTTGTTACATGATGCTGGGGCAGACCAAGGCATTCCTAACCTTCTTGTAATTTGTTACTGGCTTTTACAGAGTGATGAAATGGCTGCAGATGGAATGGGCTATGGATAATATGTTGCTGGTCATAGTACTGTTACACAGTGCATGAGTCACCACTAAATTCAGTGTATGTGCAAAGCAAAACATACTTCACGAAATAGCCATCATTGATGGCTTTCACTATGTTTGTACCATTGTCAGTAACAAAAAAAACAACTTTTAAATTGGTGTTAACACCAGCCAAAGACCTCAACATGTCTTGCAGGAACGTGAGAATATTATGTGCTTTGTGGTCTTCCTCTATCAGTCCGACATTCAGCAAAAGCTGACCTAATGCGACTACCAGATTGTGGGGCCAAGGTGAGCCACAAGGTGATACATCAGAAACAGCAACAGCAGGCTGTTGCATACACCAGTGTGCAGTTAGGAGAGATAGGCATTCAGGGTTATCACTAGTCTAGATATCGACATGCAGTGAAAACACCATCAGCCTCTGCAAGCAGAGCAACAACAGCAGATCGCACACCATCATCACAGTCATGGCAATACACTCTGTGAAAATGTAGTATGAAATGGCAACTGATAGCGTGGTGCAAATAGTTGAGAAGCCATTGGAAGCCAGTATCTTCCACAACTGAGATAGGTTGGAAAGCTAACGCCATCATCTTGGCGATCAGCTATGTGATTTGCTGTGCTGTTGGATATGAGGCATGATACTTTGTACGTGCATGCAGAGCATCCATTATTGGAACTGCCATGGGAGACATCGATGTGGACCGCTCCACCAGTGGTGTGCAAAGTGCTGATGATGGTCTCTGCCTTGTAGTATCACTGGGTCAAGTAACCAGAGTAGAGGACTCTGTGTTGATGAGGGGAAGGAGTGCCATGACCACTGGGTTGTTCAAAATCAGATCTGTCGGTACCACCACCACTGCCAACAGTACATGCCTGTCCACTGGAGGGTTTGATCTTGGTGAAACCATGGATCCAGATCAGACCAGATTAGCTTTGATACAGTTGAGGGTGCTTAAGCTTCAAGTGGTTCTGTAATGATGTTGTGGTTAAGTTAGAGGTGACTTCCTCAGCTTATAGGGCTGTTGCAAAAGAACAGACTGCCTTCCTTTGTCCTCCTTTAACACAGTGAAATGCTGCCTCACATCATTCTTAACACTGTGGTTACCAGTGATTCTGGTAGTACCACATCCCCCCTGTTCATTTTCAACCTATGTGCCTTTATTGTCCTTGTGTTCTTGCTCTGTGACCATTGGCCCTGATGGTGCCATGCCAGCATGCTGCCATAACCTTGGCTGTCCTTCAGGCTGTGATCAAGCCTGCAAAAGAAACATCAGTGTTGCTTGTTTGGTTTTTCTTAGGGGAGGGGACCCTTATGCTTACTGCTACTTCCACTACCCTGGGTACTAGTGCTACTCCTAGAGGCTCTTTTGACAGCAACCTTTTTTTCTGCCTCAAGGTACATAGTATACTCTGACTTATACTCAAAGTCACTCACATTTGCCTCTGATGAAGATGACAAGTCACTTCATGCAATTCATCTGGAGGAAATACTCAGAGTCAGATGACTGGTCCTCCTCTACAACTTTATCAGGAGTACAGAGAAGCTGAGAAGTACAAGGCATAACTGAATCAACTGTAGTGGTCATACTGGTAATATTCACTGTGGCAGGGATAACAGACTGTGGTGATAGTGTTACAGTAGTGGCAAGGTTCATAGTGTCAGTAGGGGCTGGATAACAGTCACAGTTGTAGGAAAAGCTGTAGTAGTTATGCTGCCAGTTGTTGAAGACAGGGTCTCTGTGGCAGTGGTGGTGGTGGGGGCAAGAGATGTGATGGTACTGGTAAGAGATGGGGACACATTGGTGGTTGTGGGAGTTGAGAACAGTGTCCTTCTGCTTGTTCTTCTTGTATCACTTTCTCCTGTACCAGCCACAGTACTACTGTGGCTGGAAGAAATAGGCTTGGAAGGGTAAAGAATAATTTGGGGTATCAAATCGGCCTGCCCATCGCTTATATTCAGGTTCACCATCACCAACCTGTTCCTCCATTGTAGATTTGCATGGGCTGGACCTAGTAGTTTCTTGGCCACTGCTACTGCATTTGTCTATACCAACAATTTCTAAACACTCTCAAGCACTTCAATACTTGTTGAATGTGCAGAAATACTAATTTGTTTAGCACAAAAAAATTATTGCAAGCAGCATGCAGAGCAGGCAAGGGTGTATGCACAGTGCAACTGTGTGGCATCACAACCTGGCCCTAAACTGTGGGCAGTGGGAGTGCAGTCAGCCAACTGCCTTCCGAGACTGCTGACTGCTACTGATTTTTGTGAAACTTGAGCTCAAGCCCAGATTACACCATTAAATATTTTAAAGGCAGACTCTAGGGCAGAAATACTGTAATTATTTTAATTTTAAGTATGCCTAAGAACTGATTTATTTTAACAAAAAATTATTGTAAGCATCACACAAAGCAGGCAAAAGTGTGCGTGCAGTGCAACTGCACGTTCACTACCTGGCCCGAAACTGATGGGCAGTGGGTTGGTCAGCTGGCTGCCCTCTGGGACTGTTAGCTGCTACTGACTTTCATGAAACATGAGCCCAATCCCAGATTACACCACCAACGTTTTTAAGGACAGGTTTCTACAGCAGAACTACTGTAATACTTTTATTTTATTTGAAATGTACAGAAATACAAAATTATTTTAGAAAAAACATTTTGCAAGCAGCACAAGGCAGGCAAAGGTGTGCCTGCAGTGTAACTGAGCAGCGTCACTATCTGGCCCTAAACTGCGGGGGTGTGAATGCAGTCATCCGACTGCCCTAAGAGACTGCTGGCTGCTATTGACTTTCGTGAAACCTTAGCCCAGATTACACCCCATTATTCAAGCCAAAACTAAAATACTTTTAATTGTACAGAAATAATGATTTATTTTAGCATGCAAAAATTCTTGCAAGTGTAACACCCCTTTGGGGGCTTACCTTAAGTGTCTCTCAGGGCTCCAGCCATGCCACTGCCAGGCAAACATCCTGCAGAGATAGCAGATCCATGATTATTTGTTGTTGTCCTGTTGATCTGTGTGAGGGTGCCATGATATTAGTCCACGCCTGTCCCTTTAAGACATTAGCCAGTGTGTATACAGTCAATGGTCTGAGCTGGGTCTGAGTGCTTCAAAGCTCATGACTGGCCAGGCGCCATTCTAATATGCTCCACTCTGCAGTCGATAGTGAAGCAGAGAGGTCTAACGCTTGCTGTAAATGTTTATTTCTAATCTGCTGTTATATTTAGAGTGTTTGCTTTAACCTGCCTTCTTGCAGCTTATTCCTCTAAATAGGAACCACCTTGTTTGGTCCATGACTTCCATGTATTTGGACCAATTGGGACAGGGGACCTCAATGGGGTCCTTAGCTTAAGTGTCTCATGGGAAAAAGTTGTTCTTGTAGTTTTGCAGATTGGTGCCTAAACTGACCAAATGGGAGCACTAGAACTGTGACCGACAGCTCTCCTAAACAACTGGATTGATAGAAAACCAGATTAATTCACTAACTGAAAGGAGACTGTGTGGCAGTTGGAGCTGCTGAGAGAGTAAGCAGCTGGAGCCATCGTGAGGCAGCTCCTGGAAAGAAGCTGTCGAGTTTTGGCAGGGAAAGGCCTGACTTGTCTTCCTGCTGTTGTTTCCAGCATTGGACTGCTTAATAGCAGTAATCAGACTAATCTGAAGTTAATCTTTGAACTGTGGCAGTTAGCCCAAGATTCTGAGAAGTGCAGCTTGAGATACTGGACCAAGAGGAGCTCCTGTGAGGCGCCAAAAAGATTTGTGTTAGAGACTGCGCTTTGCGAATTGAGAGGTTTGTTCAGTGAATTGACTGCAATAGCAAACCAGCCTGAGACCAAATTGAGAAGTAGAGAAGCACATGCTGTTTTCATTAAATGCGCTGAATGTTTATCTTGGATCACGGCTTACTGTTCATGGACTCCTGCTTGACAGAAAGGATCCCATTGTTACCAGTGACTGAACTGTTTGCCAGCTGGAGGCTTTCACCAGCAACTGAACTGACTTTGCCAGAAGTGTTTATCAACCTTGGGCCTATACCAAACTCAATAGCTGTCAATTTCTGCACCAGTGACTGTTTTCTCAAGAGAGACCAAACTGGGGATCCAGCCCCTGCGCAGCAGAAATCACAGGTTGCGGCCACCCAGAGGGAAAGACCATGAAGCTGAGGTGGGTCTTGAAGGCCCAATTTCCCCAAGTTCTTTGGTGTTCTGCAGCAGGTCTTTATGTCGCAGACCCTCTTCAACTGACTGGTGTCATGACTGAAGCCAGGGTAGCTCCTGCAACTTTTCTTTGAATCATTCTGTGGTACCATCTGATTGGTTCAGTGTATTTTCAGGGGTACAAAGGACTGGGCAAACTGGCCATGGATACAAATTACTGAAGCCTTGTTTGTGCATGTTTAACTGCCTTTTATTTCCATCAAGAGCCCCAACAACAGCTGTGATGCCAGCACCCAGGCACCAATCCTGGACAGCCAGCATAACATTCTGGGCACCCAGTGAGACTGTTTTACTGTGGGACTAAAGTAAATGCATGCAGAATACTCTTAATCAAATCAGTAATCAGTCATCTAGATTAACGCCCGCCCTTACTCACATCTCCTTTAATAAAATTGATTTTCTGTTTCACATTTAAACTGGCGTATGAGCATATTCTTAGTTGGGGTACAGTATTGAAAGTGTATGCTTGCCTTGTTAACATTGTCTTTACAGGGGTTCAGGGGAGTTGCTGAATACCAGATCATAGTGGTAAGTGCAAGGGGTGTGTGCATATTGTTAATGCTCATTGCTAACTGTTCAACTACTGCAAAGGATATTCCCTATTACAAGGTACTTGGTCACTAGGTGAGTTTGTGGGTGGTTATGGCTTCCCAGAGGGCTATACCAGGTTAAGTAGATACCCCACTTATATTACTCTGGTGGAGGCACCAAAATATCTAATCAAGGCCCCTCAATCTGTGGTCAGAAGTACAGGCAGAGGTAATAACCTTAGGGATAGTCCACCTAGAGTTTACATCTTGGAGGCTCTGTTTGGTTGTGCACTCTAGTGGCCAGAATACGAAATTACAGTTAATTGTTAATTTAGCACCAAATTCAATAAACTTGAAATTTCTCCCCAAAATGACCATGCACCGTATGTTGGGGTGGAGCGAAGTGGAAGAGGTTAATCCCCACCATGCTATAATGTTATTGGTTATCCCATTAGGGACCACTAATGCTACTATAGATGAGGCAGTGAGTAAGGTTAATTGCCTGGGAAAAATTTCCATAAGGTGGAGAAATGCTTACCTGTTTGCTCAGACAAATTATGGCTCTCATTGAATGTAGTGTTCCTATTGACCCAGAGACTGCACCCTTGTTTATGCCTGAGGATTCCAGGTGGTGTGGAGGTTACCACTATGCATAGTGGGCGTCTTCCCGAGGGTCTCCCAAAGTGGAAGGTTAAAGGAGAGTTAGGAAAACTGTAAGCAGCTGAGGGACAGACTTTTGAGGATTGGAAAAGGGCCATAGAGAACCTGAGGGGCTATTCTGGTGAATTTCTCCCCAGGGTCTACACACCTGCCTATGCTCTCCCCTCACAGTGTCCCCATAGTGGTACCCTCTGTGAATCTGAACTCTTACCATAGGCTAAGGCTGTTTTCGGGCACCTCCTCCTACCCTGTGGTGGAAGATCACGTGGAGACGTGGATGGACTATGCATCCCTCTGATCCAAGAGTGGCAATGCTTGGAAGGTGAGAAGCACAAGAGACTCATGGAGAGTTTATGGCTCCTTGCACTTGAAGCTATCAGGTTCCTCTGGTCCACAAATCCGGAGCTTCTGCTAACAAATACCTGTCTGCCTTAGGAGTGTTTGGTAGTATTGAGTTAGGGAGGACTTAATGTGGAAGTTCAAATCCACCAAGCAATGGAAGAATGTGCATTTATCTGCCTACATGACTCAAGTAGAAAGGTCTTCCAGAGATTGCAGCACAAGGTGGTATACCAGTTAACGAACTGAACGAGTGAGGTTGGAACACATTCCCAAGTCTGCTCACTTCTCTAGTGTGCTCATGTTAATGTTAACATTTCTGGATCACAAGGCCAATCCCTGCATGTTGCTGGTTGATGAAAGAAATTAAGGCGAGCCAAGACTGAAGATGATTGTTGGGAACCGTATGCTGGTGTTGCCTGAACTGCACCTGAGAAATCTAGTGGGAGGAGAATACCCTTGAGTCTCAGCAAATCAGTGAGTTGTTAAAGAACTGAAAGAGCTGTGAGCCAGCAACCAGAACACTGCAGAAATAGTGAAAACCCATGCCACCTGCACTCCAATGTGGCTGCTTGTGAGACTCAGCCTGCAATGAAGGGGGCCATAGCCCATGCTATTGAACCCAGATCCATCAGTGATGTAGCAGATGAGATGAGGAGTTGCAAGCTATGGTGCAAGACCTCATTCATGCATGCAGACTGTCTGTACCCTGGAAAAACTATGGTGGAGTGGAGTCTGAGTCTAGATCCAAGGAAGAGTACGGTCCCCACCTCCTGACAACCATAAGCTCCAAGGCAATTCTGATCATCCTCCTTAACACACAAAGCAAGTGTTTTGTTACCATTGTGGGGAAGATGGACATGCTAAAAATCTTGCTGTGCTCCTGAGGATCTGTGCTGAGTAACTGCCAAACTGCTTAGTCAGGTTCAACAAAGCAACAGAAACCACAGTATGGGCCATCACTCAAGTTCTTTTCTCTAAGGCCACCGTAAAAAACCTGTTAAGACTGCTCTTCCAGATTGGTCAGAGATGGTGGGCCCCTGTATGGAGACCATGGTGCACATTAACAGTATCCTGGCCCAAGCCATATTGGACAGTGGATCTCAGCTCCCTATAATATTTAAAGATTGGGATGATCAACACCTGTCTGACCACCCACCACAACCCTTTGAAGGACTGCATGTGTGTGGTTTAAGCAATAAATATTATCCTTACCTTGGTTATTTACGGATATGACTCACTTTTCCTTCTACTATTTCTGGCATGTATGAACCTATGGAGACTCTGTCCTTGGTCTGCCCACCCTTCAGCTTATATGATGGAATTCCTTTACTAATTGGTGCTAATGTGCATATGTTTGACCGATTAGCTCAGCTGTGTCATGAGAAACAAGCCCAAAAACTGGAGTGAGCTCCACAGATCCATGCCATGGTGCAAGAGCATATGAGATACAGCCTAAGGAGGCCTACAAGGATGAGCCCATGGGAGTGGTGTGAAAAAGACTCAGCACCTCTGGCTTTGCCACCTAATGCTCAGTGTAGAGTCAGAGGTGAAGTACAGATGGAAAAAGTCGTGACCAACAAAATCTTTATGCTGGATGCCCCAGAGGAAGGAAAGCTGCCAGCTGGGCTCCTAGATTAAACCCAGTATACTGCCTGCCCATGCTCATGCATATGCCTAGAGGGTGGTGGTTCAAATCCAAAATGTGACTAACTGGGACATTAAAGTCAATTGAGGTTGTACCCTGGCTAAGGTATATTGTGCAGATATCACTGTGTTACCAAGCAAGCTCTGTACCAAGGAGGATGGTGAAGTAACTCCCAACATGTTCGATCTGGAGAGTTCCCCAAGAGTGGAAGGATAAAGGTAGTTGTAAGCTGGCACAGTGGAAAGAGTGTTTTCTTTAAAAAGAATGGGGTGTTGGATGTGTCACTGGTGCTGAACACCATATCAGGCTCCTCGACAAGTGGCCGTTTCTTGAGAGGTCATGCAGATTGGCACCTGCCGACATTGATGATGTTCGATGCCACCTCCAGGAGATGTTAGCAGCTAGAATCATCCAGGAATCCTGCAGCCCTTATGCATCCCCCATTGTGGTGGTTCAAAAGAAAAATGGTTCAGTAAGGATGTGTGTGGATTACAGGACACTTAACTGAAGAACCATACATGATCAGTATCATGATGCCTGCATCCAGGATGCCCTTGATTGTCTTAATGAAGTCAGTGGTTTTCCGTCTTAGATCTCAGAAGCATGTATTACCAAATCTCAGTGGCAACAGGGATAGAGAAAACTGCATTTATCTGTCCCCTGGGTTTCTCTAATTTTGCACATGCCTCAGGAATATCTGGAGTGCCAGCCACCTTCCAATGACTAATGGAGCGAGCTGTAGGAAACATGAACCTTCTTGAATGCCTAATTTATTTGGACAATGTCACTGTGTTTGGTAAAATGCATGAAGCGCATGAAGCTCGTTGGTTCAAGGTCCTGGACCAGTTAGAAGAATTTGGATTAAAATTGTCCTACAAGTGCCAGTTCTTTCAGCAATCTGTAAAATATGTGGGCCACATTGTATCCTCTGAAGGCATCCAAACAGACCCGAGCAAAGTTGAAGCTTTAGCCACCTGGCCACAGCCTAACACCCTTAAAGAACTGCAAAGATTCTTAGGTTTTGCCGATACTATTGGCACTTTGTAAAGATTTAAACCAAAGTAATTTGCCCACTGCTAAATCTGACCCAAGGATATCCACCTACCATTTGGAAGTTCAAAAGGAGTACTGTAAAGAAGGTAATAAAGTCTACTTCAAGTCCAATGAAATGTTTGGAGCCAGATGGACCCTGATTGTGAAACAGCATTTTACATCATCCATCAGCTTACACATGCCCCAGTACTCATCTATACCGATCCCTCTAAACCATATGTACTACATACAGATGCCAGCCTAAGTGGACTTGGAGCTGTGCTTTATCAAGAGTATAAGGAAGTATTATGCCCAGTGGCGTTTGCAGTAGAAGCTTGACACCATCTGAGAAAACATCCTGTATGTAAACTAGAATTTCTGTCTTTGAAATGGGCAATACAGGACCAGTTTTATGAATATCTATATGGCACCAAATTCTGGTAAAAACAGACAATAATCCCTCACATATGTGCAAACCTGAGCCAAGTTGGATGCCACCAGGCACAGGTGGTTGTCAGCTCTCTTAACATATGATTATTTGGTGGAGTACCATCCAGGCCTCAATCACATTGATGCCGTGCCCTGTCCAGAAGACCTGTATCAATATCTGAGATGGTGAGAATGTCAAAACAATCCATGAAGGCTTTATGCCACAAATTTGACAAAGATGAACACCCATCTTGGAAACCATAGATTGCCTAGTTGATTGTCTGAGGCCTCTGGAAACCTGTGTTCCAGTAGCCTACTGTAACTTTGCAGCCTTGGATCTGAGCACTCTGCCCCAACTCACCCCAGCAGACATCCATAGGGAGCAATATCATGACCCTATGATCAAACCAGTGCTGGAGACCATAACCAAGGAGACAAAATGTTTCTAAGCTACGGTCAAAGATCAAAGAACCGCCTTGCTGTTCAGAGGGACCTAAGCTTAAACTGAAACAAAACTACTGTACAGATAGAGATTACTGATGGACAAGGCAAAGTCATTAAACAGCAATTAGTGTTTTCTACGTTTAAACTTGTGGTCCTAAGAGCACTCCACAACCAAATGGGACATTGGACAGTGAAAGGACAGCTGATTAGCCAGAGTCCAGTTCTACTGGCCTACAATGAATGCAGATGTAAAGCAGTATATTAAAACTTGTAGCAGATGTCTCCAAAGAAAGAACCAGCCACAGAGAACAGCGCCTAGGTTAACATCACCACTAGTGCACCCATGGAGCTTGCGTATGTATTAACTTTTAAGTTTGGAGCCTAATGCAAAGAACATTGGCAATGTGATTGTCGGTGACTAACCACTATACCAGTTATGCACAGACCTATCCAACAAAGGACCAGAAAGCTGCCATCATAGCCAAAGAGCTCGTTGAAAAATCTTTCGTCCACTACAGTGCCCCACAGTGGATCCATTCCGACCAGGAAAAAGACTTCAAAAGCCATTTGATTAAAGAAATGCTCTCACTCTGGGATGTAAGAAAGTCAGGAACCACTTCATGTCACCCACAAGGAGATCCACAGCCTGAAAGATTTAACAGAGTGTTGTTGGACATGCTGGGCATACTTCACCCGAAAAGACAAGCCATGATGGTGTCAGCAAATCAGGACTTTACTGCATGCTTACAATGGTACTCGTTAACGATGCAACTGGGTTTTCCATATAAGTTAATGTTTGGTCATGAAGCACGTCTGCATATAGATGTTTGTTTGCAGTATCACCAGATGGAATCCAAGCAGATTATTTACAGTATGTACAAAACTCAAAGCCCAGCTTAACCACACATATCAGCTTGGTCATATGATGGCTACAAAGAAAAACTTAGCTAACAAAGAGAGACATGACAAGCATGTTAAAACTCAAAAGTTACAACCCAGAGACCATGTATTACTGAGAAATTTGGGTTTACAAGGTGAACATAAAATCACTGACCAGTGGAGTCACATCCCATACATTGATATCAGCAAGCTGGATGATTTGCCAGTCTACATAGTGCATCCTGAAAATGACTCACGAGCTGTAAAGACAATGCACCACAAATCACCTTTACCCATTGGCCAGATCATTGTAGACTCTGCACTTCAAGCTGATGTTCTCACTGGACCTGTTACTAGAGCTGCTGCTCGAAGGAAGCAATCAAATCAGCCAACTACTATTCCTGCAGTTCCACCACCAAAACCTCTGTCACGTTCCACTGCAGTTAATGATGACAATCATTCTGAGTCCAATGACAGTGGAGTATGGAGCTACGATATCCTTCTTTCAAACTAGCTCAGTTGTTCCAAGGCAACCCTTTATGTAACATGGGAGAGGATTCTGAACCTTCAGAACTGTCTGGCCATCCCGCTCTCTCAGCTACTCCCGTACCGCCTGATAGTGAGATACACAGTGTAACCTCAGAAGTAGCTGACTCGCTATGTCTTTAGAACTGTCAGAAAATGAAATAGCTAGTCCTGATCCAGAAAGTGAGGAACACCATAATGAATCTTCAGTTAATGCTGAGATATCTGGACCTAGTGAAGCTGATCTCCACTCAGAAAGTATTGCTAACTCCAAAATGCCAACAGTGTACTATATGATTCAAATTCTGTTGAAATACCACTTGATGAACCAGAACCAGAGTCTGCAGAACAAACAAGTTCAAGTTCTGTTTCCAGTGTGTGAACAGCAAGAGAGTGCAGAGATGCCCTTTGATCAGCAGCTGACTCTTTGCTGGACAATAAGCTGTGAGTATCTAACCCAAATGTAGATGTTGAAAGGACTGTGATGCTGCCTACCACACCCAGAAGATCTGGAAGAGCTGTTTTAAACCTGCAGTATGCCTCACGATGATTCTCCAGGAAGCCTGTAGATCTTCCTATGAATGTGGTCCATAAAGGGTGTATTTCACTGCCAAATCCCTTCCTAAAATAGGTTACACTGCAGCCTCTAAGTTAGTGATAAAAACCCTCCAATCAGTATCCCTAGGGTCATTTGCAAGAGGTCCACCGTTAGCTGACAAAGTCAGGTTATCAATTATGTGGGTTAGTGTACCAAGAGTGGTACAGACAAGAGTAATGCATATAACAACATGGCTGAGATAGTATGAAAATGAAAGATAAAGTATTAGAATGAAAACATAATTGTTTCAATAATATCTGTGTTTGTAGAAATGTAATTATGAGTAAAGCATGTTACTAAGGATACTAACAATGGTTCCATAACATGCATAAACAACAATGTTGTTGACGTCCCATACAGTGACAGGAACAGTGCCGATTGTCTGCATTGTTCCATCAGGAACAGTGTTTTTGCAAAAGCTTTGCTCTCTACAACCCCATCTCTAAATAACCAACTCAGAGTTGTTTTGGGGTGGGGCAAACACTAGAGACACAGTGCTAGTAGTAATAGAAAGTGACCATCACAGTGACCTGACGATATTTGTCACTGTGATGCTCTTCACTGTAAAAAATGTTGCACGGATTGCACACCACTAACAATAATACTGCACAGTAATGTACATAGTATTTGTGGTAGTAACCTGTATATAGTAGAAAGTAGTGTTTCACTAATTGAAATTACTCATGGTGTATAGACTTGATGCAGGCGCCAAGTTTTCCTAGGCAGGGAAGAATGTAGCACCCAAATTTTGGGGTTGACCTTAAATGTCTTCCAGGACTCCAACCATGCCCACTGCCAGGCAGGACGTCCTGCAGAGATAGTAAATCCATGGTTATTTGTTGTTGTCCTGTTGATCTATGTGAGAGTGCCATGATGTGCCTCCGCACCTGTCCCTCTAAGACATTAGCCACTGTGTATACAGTCAATGGTCTGGGCTGGGTCCGAGTGCTTTAAAGCTCGTGACAGGCCAAGCACTCGTTCTAATTTGCTCCACTCTGCAGTAGAAATTTAAAGCAGAGAGCTCTAGCTATTACTGTAAATGCACATTTTAATCTGCTGTTATATCTAAATTAGAGTGTTTGCTTTAACCTGCCTTCTTGCAGCTTATTCCTCTAAATGGAGTCACCATGTTTAGTCTGGGACTTACAGGTATTTGGACCAATTGGGACACAGGTGAGCTCGAGGGGTCCTTAGCTCAAGTGCCTCATGGGAAAAAGTTGTAGTTCTTGTAGTTTTACAGGTTGGTGCTTAAACGGACCAAATGGGAGCACTAGAACTCTAACTGACAGCTCCCTAGACAACTGGATTGCTAGAAAACCAGACTAGTTCACGAACTGAAAGGTGACTGTGTGGCAGCTGGAGTTAGAGATGAGAGATTAAGCAGCTCGAGCCATCGTGAGGCAGCTCCTGGAAAGTAGCTGTGGAGTTTTGGCAAGGAAAGGCCTTATTTGTCTTCCTGCCATTGTTTCCAGCATTGGATTGCTTAACAGCAGTAATCAGACTAATCTGAAGCTAATCTTTGAACTGTGACAGTTAGACCAAGATTCTGAGATGTGCAGCTTGAAATATTGGACTGAGAGGACTCCTGTGAAACATTCGTCCAAAGATTTGTGTTAGAGACTGCCTTTGTGAATTGAGAGGCTTGCTCAGTGAATTGACTGCAATAGCAAACCAGCCTGAGACCGAATTTAGAGGTATAGGAGTGAATGCTGTTTTCATTAAATGTGTTAAACGTTTATCGTGGATCACGGCCTACTGTTTAGGGACTCCAGCTTGACAGACAGGAGCTCATTGTTACCAGTGACTGAACTGTTTTGCCAGTTGGAGGTTTTCACCAGCAACCAAACTAACTTTGCCAAAAGTGTTTATCCAGCCTTGGGCCTATGCCAAACTCAGCCCAAGCCATCTGTTTCTGCACCAGTGACTGTTTTCTCGGCGAAAGACCAGACTGGGGATCTCCAGCCCTGCACAGCAAGAAATTGCAGGTTGTGGCCACCGGAGGGAAAGGCCTTGAAGCAGAGGTGAGTCATGCAGTCCCAGTTTCCCATGCTCTTCAGTGTTCAAGGCAGGTCTTCATATCGCCAGACCCTCTTGAAAGGAACATTGTTTAACCAGGAGTAGCACACTAAGCGAAACTTGTTTCCAGATGCGACCTGGGAGCACAAGGAAGTTAAGTGTCTTGCTCAGGATCACACAGTATGCACCTAGGCAGCTGTGGGATTCAAACCCAGGTCTCCAGATCTGCATCTCAGAGCCTTAACCCACTGTGCTATACTGCTTCCTATAGGGGAAGAGAACATTGAGCTGACTGATGTTGTGTATAAACCCAGGGTAGCTTCCTGCAACTTATCTTTGAATCATTCTGTGGTACCATCTGCTTGCTTCAGTGTGTTTTCAGGCTTACAAAGGACTGGGTTAACTGGCCATGGATACAAACAACCAAAGCCTTGTTTATGCATGTTTAACTGCCTTTATTTCCATCAAGGGCCTCTAAAACAGCTGCAATGCCAGCAAACCCCGAGCACTGATCCTGACCAACCAGTGTAACATTCCAGGTACCCAGGTAGACTGTTTTACTGTGGGACTTGAAGTGCATGCATGCAGAATACCCTGAATCAAATTGGTAAAGTAATCATTCATCTAGATTCACGCCCACCCTTGTTCACATCCCCTTTAATAAAATTGATCTGCTGTTTCACATTTAAACTGGCTTATGAACATATTCTTAGTTGGTGTACAGTATTGAACATGCATGCTTACCTTGTTAACGCCATCTTTACAGGGGTTGCAGGAGTTGCTGATGACCAAACCCTGGTGGTAAAATGTAAGGGGTGTGTGCATATTATTAAAGACCATTGCTAACTGTGTGTCAACTACTGCAAAGGGTTATCCGCTATTACAGGGTACTTAGTCACTAGGTGGGTTTGTGGGTGGTAATACCTTCCCAGATGGCTATACCAGGTTAGAAGATAGCCCCACTTATATTACTCTGGGTGGAGGCACCAACATATCAAATCCAGGCCCCTCAACATGTGGTCTGAAGTGCAGGCAGGGTAGTAACCTTAGGGATAGCACCATCTGGGGATACACAAGTAGCATGTAGGCAAAGTGTGTATGACTGTGCAGCGTCACTGCCTGGCTTTAAGCTGTGGGCAGTGGCCTGTGAGTGCATTCAGTCAACTGCCCTCAAAGATTTCTGGTTGCTACTGTCTTTCATGAAACCTGAGCCCCTGCCCCAAATACTTATTATTTATACCAGCAAATTAGACATATTTTTTAAATAAGTACAGCAGTCAAGCTAGAGGTTAGAACTACTGTAATTAATAGATGTAAAATACTTTCAGTAACACTGTCTTCTCCACAGAGCACAGAGGCCTGTGAAATCAAAGTAGAGTAACAGCAAGTTCTCTGCACAGCTCCTGGCAAATAAATCACTAGACCAGATGATTTCTCTTGGGTGGGGGACTCCCACTTGTACCAGGCACTAAGAAACAGTACTCTAACAAAAGAGCAAAGGTTTTGTAATGTAAGTATAATTTGTTAGTGCTTAATCTCTCCCTCTCAGAGCTCTCTTCACCATGTCTTTCTGTGCTGCAAATATGGCAGTCCATGATCTGGCTTTGGCAAAGCGCTCAGCGATTAGTCAACAAGTCCCGTGACATCTGAAAATCCCATGGAAAGCCACCCAAATACCACATAATAGTGCCGCTATTTGGTATTCAGGTTCAATATTGGCCCAAAGTTGATGGTGGGAAGTTCAGGAGGGAGATGAGGAGGCAATTTCTCAATGAAAGAGTGATGGCCAAGTGAAATGAGCTGCTGGAGGGTGGTCTCCTGAAAACAGTGGATAGCTTCAAGACAGGATGGGACAGATTAAAGGGAAACTCTGCAGGTAGAGGAGCGTGGAATGGTGGACAGAGGGGTATTCGAGGGGTCCTGGGGAAATGGGGAGCAGGTCCCTCTGTAAACACTGACACCTGCACACTCAAGCAGATTAGATAGATCTTATGGCTTTTATCAGCTGGCATGTTCGTATGTTACGTATGTTTGTACGTTTGTTCATACAATGTTATGCATGGCATTTTCACATTTTACTACGTGTCTATAAAGACTATAAAAATGAACTGTTGTGTTTTACACTCACTCCTGATTGAGTGTCTCGGGAGGATGCAAAACTGAGTTTGTTTGTTCATATCCATTTATTAACGTTTAAACTTCACCATAGAGCAAGTATATAAAAGTTTTTGATACTACCTATTTATGGTTTTGGTGAGATTTTACTGTGAGGTACTGGGCGCTCACTTAGCTGAACTGTGACATGATTTCTGCTTGAGCACTAGTAAGTTTTAGCTACGAGCTGCTTTGTCTCAAATAGCTGCATATTACCACAATGGGGACAACTCCCCCCTTATTAGCTGAGCCATAGTGATTTAATTTAGCCTTCTACCCCATCTCCTTATCCTCTAACACACTGAGATCTTTTTATTTTATGTATTTGCTTTTGTTAACCAGGTAAGCACACTAGACAACAAGTGCCTGTTTTCAGGTGCAACCCGGAGGTTACAATACAGAAAGAAAAACATGGTACATATTCAGGGTAACATACAGGCCCGTAATACAGGTGGCCAGAGAATACAGTGCATTGAAACATAGTGCATAGACAGAGAATAATCTCACCCAACACAGGTGGGGCCAGAGTACATCATATAGACCTAGTACAGAGTCAGAGCTAACAAACATGAGTATGACTTTTCCTGTGAACAGAGTAATCTCCTTCCTTTCTCCCTGTATTGCTAAAGTAAGTAATCAGGGAACATGATGTCCCAGTCATTGTTGGCTGCCCATGTTTTGGTTATGGCCATTAAATATGGGAGGTCCTCTGCTGCCATTGTCTGGAGATTAGTCATTTAATTCCCAAGGCTTTGGGCTTTAACAGACTACCATCCAGGAACCCTGCCTCCTACCCCTATCTCTTCTGCTAACCTGACCAATATTACTTATTTCCTGTGTTGTATTGCTTTCCTTACCTTCCCTCATCTGATGTGGAACATGCTCTCTGGCATATGCCCCTTCCATGTTCCCTATATACCGTATGTTGTCCCCCACCTTCTGATTTACCCAGTACTTGGGGAGAGTGCTCACTAGGTCACCATCACATTAGTTTACCCTGTGGATGTCCCCTGCCCCAGCCTTCCACTTACTATTATGTAGTATACTTACTGGTACTAATGTCCCAAACGATATGCCTCAAACCTCTGGCCAATGCCCTTATCTCCTCCCTAGCAGAATAAATTAAGGCATTAAGAACTCTTAATCAGAATTAAATTAATTAGAATTAGGGATGGTATTAAGGGCAAAATTGCCTATTTGCAGAGGACACCGGTGGGGTGGACACAGCAGAAGGGATACAAGGTCTAATGAAGGACCTGAAAAGCTAGAGAGGTGGTCCAGCAGAATTTGGCTGCTTGGCTTCAATGCAAAGAAATGCAAATTTTTTATTTTATTCTGTTTGGTACCTGGGTAAGGCCCACTATGCACAAGTGCCTGTTTTCCAGGGTGACCTGGGAGCACTGGGGTGGTCAATATCTTGCTCAGAGTCACACAGTATGCAAAAAGAGGCTGTGAGAATCAAACCTAAGTCTGCTGGATGTACCAAGCTCATTCACAGTTCTTTGCTTAACCTCTAGGCTATACTGCCAGCCCAAACATGTTCCCACATGGAACCAAGCCTGAGGAATGAGTACAGCCTGAGGGGGTCCAGGTATCTGCATCAGTGGATGAGACATACCTGGGAGTGATGATCACCAGTGACCTGAAACGTTCCATGCAATGTAGCTAGTAGCTTGCAGAAGACACCAGGAGAAAGGACTGCTGTGAGACTGGACTTCTCACAGGAGGGTGGCAGGGACCCGCAGGGGAAGGAAACAACTCCTGGTGGGGACTCCATTGTTAGGAAGGTAGAACTGGGGGGAGGAAGGAGAGGAGGTAAGGTGCCTCAAGCTTACCATGGCTTGAGGGACAGCAAGCTGCATCCTCAGGATTGCCGGAGCTGCTGCACAGGGAGGGAGCCGGATGTCATTGTCCACCTAGGGACAAATGACCTGGCTAAGAAAGGATTAGAGAAGTGCAGGAAGAGTTTGAGGAAATGGGAGGGGCCTTAGACAAGTAGACACATGGTAACCCTTCTCAAGGTGCTGCCCATCTATGGTGTAGGAGAGGCTAGGGGGTTCTGCACCATGGGATTCAATCAGTGGTTGAAAACTGGTGTGGAGCGCAGGGATTTGGCTTCACTGGGGACTGGGGGTCCACCTGGAGTGATGCTAGCCTATACTGGCATGATGGTCTGCATCTGTCCAGGAGGAGAACTAGGATCCTAGGTGATAGGTTTAAATGCTTCATTGGCAAGCATTTAAACTAGCCAAGGGGAGGCACTGGAAAGGAGCAGGAAATCCTAGCCCCCAAAAAATCACAGTAATAAGTGCAAACACCAACATAGAGATGTCGATAGGAGAATGGCAGGGTAAATAGGAGAAAGTGACAAAGGCAAGAAGGGCAGGATGGGGCAAAAGGAGTAAGGCCATCAGAAAATGGAGGGTAATGAGTACCAGTGCCTGTAGTCTGGGCAACAAGCTCCTGAGCTGGTGGCCTTGATGGAAGAGGGATGCCTGGATATCGTAGCAGTCACAGAAACATGGTACACAGAGAACCATGACTGGAGCGAACATACCAGGGTACATAACCTACATGAGAAACAGGCAGAGGAGAAGAGGGCAAGAGTAGCTCTAAGTAAAGGAAGGGATAAAAGAGTAAACAGGGAGGAGAGGAGGCACTGTGGGTCACCTTGGAGACTGGAAAGGGCACCACAATCCGCACAGGGGTTGTGTACAGACCCCCATGTCAGGGGAGGGAATGGACAAGGATATGATAGAAGGCATTCTTAGAATGGCAGAGAAAGGGAGATACTGTTGATGGAAGATCTGAATATGCCAGATGTTAACTGAGCACATTTGCTGCAGCCACATCCAAGAGCAGGGCCATTCTTGATGCCCTACAGGTGGCAGGCCTCAGACAGCTAGTTTTGGAACCCACTCATGAGGGAGCAATCTTAGACCTTGTATCTCAAACAGGGGCAGTGAGAGGATCTCAGATCTAGAAGTGGGTTGCCATCTGGGAACAAGTGACCATCACACAGTGTGGTTCATGTTAACCTCAGCTACATCAGTCAAGCCATACAACAGTGAGGGTACTGGACTTCAGGAGGGCTGACTTTGGCAAGATGGGAGAGTGCCTCAGAAAAGCACTAGCAAACAGGCTAGAAGGAGGTGTGGAGCAACAATGGGGAATTATCAAAACTGCCATCACAGAAGCAACAAGCCTTTGTATGAAAGCAAATAAACAAATCAAAATGAAAGAAAGCCACTATTGTTCTCAAAAGAGGTGGCTGTGAAAGTCAGGAAGAAAAAGATAGCATTCCGAAGTATAAGGAAACACAGAAGGAGCAGGACAGAGAGCTGTATCAGTTAAGGCAGAAGGAAGCAGGGAGGAAAGTCAGAATAGCAAAGGCCCAAACTGAGGAAAAGATAGCCAACTCGTTAAGAAGGGGGATAAAACCTTTATAGGTACATCCAGTTACATAGAAAGACAAAGGGAGGGATAATGAGGCTGAATAGAATGAATGGTGGTGGACAGAGGGGGACAGTGAAAAGCAGGGATACTGAACGAATATTTCTGCTCAGTATTCACAGAAGAGAAGGGGGAAGTTCCTAATCCAATTAACAGAAGCACTCTTGATAGGGGTTGATCCCAGTCCTTTCTCAGAAGAAAGGCTTCTGCAGGAACTCCTAAAACTGAAGGTGGACAAAGCAATGGGGCCTGATGGAATTCACCCCAGAATTCTAAAATAGTTAAGGGGGAACTAGTGAAACCACTTGCTACTCTTTTAATAAATTGTGGAGGATGGTGTGGTACCAGAGGACTGGAGGAAGGCAGATGTGATTCCCTTCACAAAAGTGGGACCAAGACAGAGGCAGGAAACTACAGACCTGTCAGTTTGACCTCTGAGGTAGGGAAAGTGATGAGTCATTTCTGAAGGAAAGAATAGTTGAGTACCTAGAGGCCAGTGGGGCACAGGACCCAAGGCAGCATGGGTTCACAGCGGAAGGTCATGTCAGACAAATCTAATAGATTTCTTTGACTGGGTGACCAAAGTAGTAGACCAGGGAGGGGCTGTGGGCATGGCCTACCTAGATTTTAGCAAGGCATTTGACACAGTCCTACACAAAAGATTAATAGTCAAATTAACCAGCCTGGGAGTGGGTCCATTGGTGGTAGCCTGGGTAAAACATTAGCTGGACAACAGGACACAGAAGGTAATTGTAAATGGAGTCCACCTGAAGAAAGAGGGGTTACTAGTGGGGCACCGTGAGGGTTCAGATGGGTCCAGTCCTTTTAATGTCTTCATAAGTGACATTGCAGAGGGACTGAAGGAAAAGTATGCCTCTTTGCAGATGACACAAAGATCTGCAACAGGGATGATACACAAGGAGGTGGAAAGGATGAGAAGGGACTTGGCAAGGTTGAAGGAATGGTCAGAAGTATGGCAGCTAGGATTCAATGCAAAGAAGTGCAATAATGCACCTGGGTAACAAGAACCCAGGGAATAATACACAGTGGGGGAGGTAGTAACAACAACAAAAAGGAAAGGGACCTGGGGGTTATCATATCAGATGACCTTAAGGTTAGTAAGCAATGTGAGAAGGCAGTAGGGAGGGCTGGGGTATACTTGGATGAATAGGAGAGGCATCAGCAGCAAAAAACAGGAAGTTGTTATCCCTCTGTACAGACAGTTGGTAAGACTCCATCTGGAGTACTACGTCAGTTCTGGAGACCCCATCTCCGCAAGGACATAGATAGGATAGAGGCAGTCCAGAGGAGGGCAACTAAATGGTGCAGGGTCTGCAAGAGAAGCTGTATGAGGAGAGACTAAAGGAGCTTAATATGTATACCCTTAAGGAAAGAAGGGAGAGGGGACATGATAGAAACTTTTAGGCACCTCAGTGGAATCAACAAAGTCCAAGAGGGTAGCATCTTTAGAAACAGAGAGCGCAAGAACAAGGGGACACAATTTAAAGATGGGGGGCAGTCTAGGGCAAAGTAAGGAAGTATTATTTCACAGAGAGGGTAGGAATGCATGGAACAGCCTTCTTGAGGAGGTCGGGGTCTAAAACTTGGGAGAATTCAAGAATGCATGGGACAGACATAAGGCAATTCTTGTGGGGGTAGGAGGAAATAGGCTGTTGGTTAACTAGGATCTGCGCGCGATCCTGTAGGTAGGGAAGTGGGCAGACTAGATGGGTTATGGTCCTTATCTGCTGTCAAAGTCTTTGTTTCTATGTTTCTATGTAGCAAAGCAGCAGCAAAGGCAAATAAAATTTTGGGCTCTATTTTCAGAGGCATCAGTAGCAGGTGAGAGGAGGTAATACTGCCCTTGTACAGCTCACTAGTAAGACCACATTTGGAGTACACTGTATAGTACTATACAGTCTGCACCCTGAAAAGGACATAAACTGCTGGACATGGTCCAAAGAAGGGCAACAAATATGATCATGGACCATCAGAGTAGGATGTATGAAAAGAGGTTGAGGACACTTTAAATGTACTCTGGAGGAGAAGGGAGAGAAAAGGGACATGAATGAGACCTTCAATTATTTGAAAGGAATAAATAGGGTGGACAAGAGGGTCTCTTCAAGCTGATGGGAACTTAACCATGTGGGGACACAGTCTCAAGCTGGAGGAGGGGAGGTTTAGGATAGAGGCTAGGAGGCATGTCTTCACCTGAAGTTGGTGGCAAGTTGGAATGTGCTTCCCACAGGAGGTGCTTTAGTTGAGAACAGAAGGCAGCTTCAAGACTGACTGTGATAGAGTTCAGTAGAAAATATGGGTCAAAGGAGGGACAGATGGATCAGAGGGAGGGAAGATTCAGTACTTATGCTGAGGGTCTTGTATTACGTAGCAGACTAGATAGACCGAATGGCCTTATTCTGCTGGCTTCATCATATGTTTGTATCTATATATTTTCATTTGAAAGCCATATTGTTTATTAGGCCTTTATGCCACCATAAACACCCAGTATGTGACACCCCTCCTCAGCACACAACTCTTTCAATCAATTGTTGAATTGGAAGATTGTAATCTTCTTGCCACCCCCCACCCATGTACTGTGAGGACCTGTGAGAAGATCACTGTTCCAACCAACCCCTCATGCATAGAATCTAATATTCTAAAGCTTTCTTTCACTGCTCATAACAGATTCCCTGTCAGATAATTTGTCCAAAGCTTCCTGAGCTAGTGGCCCTGATGGAAGAGGGACACCTGGATATTGTGGCAGTCACAGAAACATGGTACATGGAGAACCATGACTGGGACATCAACATACCAGGGTAACAATCTACAGGAGGGACAGAGAGGGTAAAAGAGGAGGAGGAGTAACTCTCATGTAAGGAAAGGGATCAAAGTAATGGAACTAAAGAGCAAAAAGGGAGGAGAGGGAGGCACTGTGGGTCACCTTGGAGACAGGTAGTGGCACCACAATCCACATAGGGTTTACACAGACCCCTGATCAGGGAAGGAAAGGACAAGAAAATGATGGAAGGCATCCTCGAATGGCAGAAAAGTGAGAGATTTTTGGTGGGGACCCTGAATATGCCAGATGTTAACTGGAATACATTTACTGCAGCGACATCCAAGAGTAGGGTCATTCTCAAAACCCTACAGGGGTATGCCTCAGACAGCTAGTGTTGGAACCCACTCAGGAGGGAGCAATCTTGGACCTGGTACTCTCAAATGGGGATGGAGAGAGGATCACAGATTTAGAAGTAGGTAACCACTTGGGAACAAGCAACTACCAAACAATGTGGTCCACAATAAACACAACCATGGAGTCAAGCCACAAAAGTGAGGGTACTGGACTTTAGAAGGGCTGACTTTGGCAAAATGGGGAGTGCCTAGGAATGTACTAGCAAATGGGCAGGAAGGAGGGATGAAGAACAATGGAAAAATCAAAACTGCCATCATCAGGTCTCTGACTACCTTTCAAATTCAATCTTCAACTTCTATTCAACATGGCTTTAGGCTGGGCACAGCACAACAACTGCCCTGACCCAGTTAATAAGTGATGACAAATGTAACATGGACAAGGGCCTGCTCACTGAGCTGTGTTTATAAACTTTCTAAAGCATTTGATATGGTACATCACCCTTTACTACTGGCTAAGCTGCAGGCTCTAGGTGCCTCCATCTCTACCTATCCTGGTTTGCTAGCTAACTTGATAACCGCATCCAGGCTGTCTCATTCTGTAAGGTTCTCTCCTCCACTGTCCCTATCACCAGTGGGGTCCCACAGGATCTATCCTTGGTCCCCTACTCTTTCTCTCTCTTAATGACATCCCTGTTCCTTCTCCCACAGCAGTATACTCTTGTATGGAGACGACCTAGTACTTTACTCTGCCTTCAAGTCTATGGTGGATATAAATCAGAATCTTCCATGGACTTTCAGACCCTTCAATCCTGGTTTTCATCTAACCATCAAATCCTAAACATAGCTAAGACCCAGGCCATGCTTTTGGGTCCGCTAAAAAGTGCCCACCGAGTCCCCAAAGCTTTTGGTCCGCTGTTACAATGGTACTGGTGTCTCTAACTCCTTAACTTTCAAATACCTTGGGGTTACGCTTGACCCAGTACTTGATTTTGGCACACATATCAATGAAGTATGCTGCTCTGTTAACGCTTAAGATTGGAGCGGCCTATAGCGGCGCCACTCACTCACCCCTGCTGCTAGGATCTCTGTAGCACGTGATGTTTTACTTCCTCCACCCTATATGCCCTCCCTGTATTTTCTCATGCCAATGCTGGGGTTCTTCACAAGTGGGACAATTTATAACAATATCTGTAGATTTGCCTTATCAGTTCCTCACCAACACATCACTGCCTACTCTATGCTTCTTTACACTGGCTGTCTCCCAATGCCCTCCATTCATATGCTCTAGGGTGTTATGGACTCCCTTACCAGAACCCCTCGTCTGGCCACATTGGGTGGCATGCTTACTCTGATCTCTCACTCCCGATCTCTTAGATCCTCCTTCTTCTCAATGCTCACTGCTCAGCCCTGCTTTTCTAAAATGGGTGAACAAGCTTTTGCCTATTTTGCTCCTAGGTTTTGGAACTTACTCCCCATCATATTAAGAATAACTAATCTCACCTCACATTTAAGCATTTGCTGTTTTCTCACCTCCATGCTCTTGGTAATTGTGACTGCTTGTGACCACTGTATTGTCCTCAGCGGTGTTCATGCCATTGGTGGAAAATGACCTAAAGTATATATTTTGTCTATTCTGCATTTTCCTTATCTTTTCTCTCCCTAGCTAGGCTAATTTGACTGTTACCAGCGAATTATACCAATATTGTATCCTACCCTAATTGTGTGTTATTGCTTACTATTATCTTTGTTTGTATATTAAAGTTTCTATATATTGTTGCCTCTGACAGTTATGGTCATTACATGCCTAATTGTTGTAATTGTTGTACCTTACTACAGTATTTGTCATTACTGTATTTGTCATTTTGTACTCTCCCGGTCGTGCCTAAAAATAGGCAGGGTTGTTGCCTAGTGTGCTACCCGGTTACCAAAAGCTAATAAATAAATAAATAAATCACAGCAGCAACAAGCCTTTGTGTGAAGTGAATTAAGAAAACAAACACAGTGAAAAGCACTATGGTTCTCAAAGAAGTGGCAGGAAAGGTTAGGAGAAAAGATAGCATTTAGAAAGTACTGTATAGGAATCACAGAAGGAGCAGGACAGAGAACTGTATCAGTTAAAGCAGAAGGAAGCAGGAAGGCAGTCAGAGTAGTGAAGACCCAAACCGAGGAAAAGATAGCAAACCCAGTTGAGAAGGGGGATAAAACCTTTATAGGTACATCAGAGAGTGAAGGAAGACCAAGGGAGGGATAGTGAGGCTTAATAAAGGGGAGGGGAGGTGGGCAGAGGCTGACAGTGAAAAGGCAGAGATATTTAAAGAATACTTTGCTCAGTATTCACAAAAGAGAAGATGGGAGGTACCTAAACCAAACAATAGAAGCACTCTGGGTAGGGGGTTGACACCAGTCCATTCCTAGAAGAAAGGGTCCTGAAAGAACTGCTAAAACTCAAGGTGGACAAAGCAATGCGGCCTGATGGGATTCATCCCAGAATTCTAAAAGAACTAAGGGAAGACCTAGTGATACCGCTGACTACCCTTTTAACAAATCATGGGAGGATGGTGTGCACCTTAGGACTGAGGACAAAAGTGGGAGCAAGGCAGAGGCAAGAAACTACAGACCTGTTAGTTTGACCTCAGTGGTAGAGAAATGATGGAATCACTTCTGAAAGAAAGAATTGAGTACCTAGAGGCCAGTGGGATACAGGACCCAAGGTGACATGGATTCACAGTGGGAAGATCATGTCAGATGAATTTAATAGATTTCTTTGACTGGGTGACCAAAGTAGTAGATCAGGGAGGGGCTGTGGATATGGCCTACCAAGACACAGTCCCACACAAAGATTAATAAAACAAGTTAATCTGCCTAGGAGTGAGTCCCAGGTGGTAGCCTGGGCAACAAATTAGCTGGACAACAGGACACAGAGAGTAATAAAAATGGAGTACACTCTGAAGAAAGGGGTTACTAGAGGGTACCGCAGAGTTCAGTACTGGGCCCGGTCCTCTTAATGTCTTTATGGGAGAATGAAGGGGCTGGAAGGAAAACTATGCCTCTTTGCAGATAACACAAATATCTGCAACAGGGTTTATACATGGAGGGGGTGGTGGAAAGAATGAGAAGGGACTTGGCAAGGTTGGAGGAATGGTCAAAAGTATGGCAGCTTAGATTTAATGCAAAGAAGAGCAAAGTAATGCACCTGGGAAACAAAACCCAGAGGAAGAGTACACAATGGGGAAGTACTAACAACAACATAAAATGGAAAGGAATCTGGGGTTGTCTATCAGATGACCTTAACGTAGGCAAGCAATGAGAGGAGGCAGTAAGAAGGGCTTGGGGGATACTAGGATGCATAGGGAGAGGCATCACTAGTAGAAAACAGGAAGTTGTTATCCCTCTGTACAGACAGTTGGTGAGATGCCATCTGGAGTACTGCATGCAGTTCTGGAGACCCCTATCCACAAGGACATAGACAGGATGGAGGAGGTCCAGAAGACGGCAACTAAAATGGTGCAGGGTCTGCAACAGAAGCCATATGAAGAGAGACTTAAAGAGCTTAATATGTATACCCTTGAGGAAAAGAGGGAGGGGGAGATGATAGAAACTTTCAAGTACCTCAACGGAATCAACAAAGTCCAAGAGGGAGCATCTTTCAGAAAAAGACTTAGCAAGAACAAGGGGCACAATTTGAAGATGGGGGACAGCCTCAGGGCAACGTGATGAAATATTTTTCACAGAGAGGGTGGTGGACGCATGGAACTGCCTTCCTGAGGAGGTCGTGGGTTCAAAAAGTGGGAGAATCTCAAGAATGCATGGGACAGACACAAGGCAATTATAGTGAGTAGGAGGAAGAAGGTTGTTGGTTTAATAGAATCTGCAACTTATCCCATAGGTAGGGAAATGGCAGACTAGGTTGGCTAGCGTGTCCTTATCTGCCGTCAAAGTCTATGCTTCTATGTTTCTATGATAGACAATTATATTTAGCCTTCTATCCTTTTGCCTTACCAACCTACCCTCAGGAGTACCCTATTACTGCAGCTGTCACTTTTGAAGACAGTGTACCACCCTCCCTAGCTGGTCTGTTTCAAAGACCACAGTCTTGGTAGCCCTAACTATAGAATCCACCACTCTGAGCACCTATTTCTAGCTGACCCTTTCTGACTGCAGTCTCCCATCCAAGTAAGCTTCGCTGCTGGTTCTGGGACTCTGTGAGCAACAGAATGCTCTCCCTTAGCAGATGGAGTAATGTGCAACACTTCTGATCAGTGGTGCAAAGCAGTTGCTTGTTGTGATTTCAGGTCCACTTCCCTCCACAGTTGTTGCCCCATCCTGTTCCCTATTGACCGCTACCTTCAACTGTCATTGTGAATCCTTGAAGGAAATAAGGAAGAAGAGCAACAGTGTGCATCTCTGGCCATCACTCCAACCAGCTCTGCAGCAGAAAAGCCCATGTTGCCAATAGCTCAGAATACAGTATTGCTAGCCACTGGCAGACTGGGCAACCTCCACTGCTTACTCTGAAGGTGTGTGACACCACAACTCCTGCAGCTAACTAAATCTCATTCTCACATACCCCACATCATCCCACAGTGAATGGCTATTCTAGGTCCCCTGTTCAATGCCTTTAAGTCAATGCACTTAGGAAAGATTTTACAAACATTTACCCAAAATTGATAGCTTTGATTAGGAGGTACCCCAGCTAGGGTGTTGACAATATCACTTTAGTATGAAACATACAGAGTGTCACAGGAAAGAGACTCATGGGAAATCACTGTGTAAAAAAGTCTACTAAGCATCAACTCAGCTATAGTTTTACTAATATTTCCAACTATATAGCACCATCAATTGATTATTTTATTCAACATCTTTGTTATTACAAAAATGTACAAACTGACATTTAATTAGACAAGTATAATATTCCATGACCAAATACAGTATCATGTGGCATAAATACTATACATCATAGTTCTAAACTAAGTATGTAGTACAAGTACCGTATATAGACAACATGAAGTGGCTGTTGGGGTTGCAGTAGAAAGAGAAGAATGCAGGGCCTAGGACACCCTGTACAAGAAACATCACAGGTACTGTAGCAAACTGGCAACCAGTACACCCACAAAAGGTGGACAGAGGAGCTGCTGCATTAGGCAAAACAAATAGAACTGTGGCGCTGAAAGCAAGGAGATCGAGGTTGCAGGAGCAGGACTCCCAGCAGCAGCACCAGCAACACACACACACACACACACCTGAAAGTGGAAGGCAGAGGAGTCACTGGCACTGAGAGGGCAGAGATCAGGATGGAAAGGCAATGGCAATAAAGGAGCATAACCCAGTCCCAGCATCCAGGAAAGACCAACAAGATGGCAGAGAATGAGACTGCTAAGGGGAGGTGGAAGGATATCCAGAGCAGTGACATGGCAGTTGTAATCCAGCTGCAACAGCAAGGAAACAAGCATCCAGAAGACAATGGGCATATGTTCCCTTGATGGGGGGATCACCCACTGCCCCATCAAACCTTGGGTATAGCCACTGAATCCTACAGACAGCAGTTATTGTTAAAGTTGTAAGCCCAAAACCAGACAAAACCCTTTGCATTATGCATCATTCCAAACAATTTCAATACTAATTTCTATAGATACTTCATGTCAGCTCTTGTCAGGAGGCTGGATGAATTCTTATTGGCTCTTATAGGCTTAGATCAAACTGGATTTGTCTGATCTTGCACAAGAGCAGACAACATGCAGCATACCCTTCATGTTATTCATCAAATACAGTGCTCCCCTTTCCCCTTGGTGCTTTTAAGTCTTGACACTGAGAAGGCTTTTGAGTGAGTTTCAAGGCCATTCCTACACTCAGTGTTGAGCTGGCTGGTTTCCCAGTCCCCTTATCCAGCTTCTGCAGCAGATTTATGGCCCTCTGAGGCTTCAATAAAGGTTAGCAGGCATCACTTCCAGGAATTCCCTCCAATGGGAACTCCACAAGGCTGTCCAATGTCCCTTTTCCTGTTTGTAGTGTATATGGAGCCACTGGCAGAAGCCATATGAAAGTTTTTACTTTTGAGGTGTCCGACTGGAAGAGTGGAGCACCATGTTACCCTATATGTTGACAATGTGCTACTCAGTCTTAGATACCCAGAACAGACACTGCCTGCAGTCTTACAACTTCTTAAATAGTTCTGTAAGGTCTTGAGCCATAAGCTCTATGCAACCAAGACTAAAACACTGACTTTTCATTACCTATGTCCCCAGAGAATAAGAAATACATTCCCATTGTGTTGGGAATTGGACAAACTCAAATACTGGGCATTCAAGTAGTTAAAATACCCCATTCTGTATATGACAATAACTACAAGTCATTTACAACACAGGTGGAGCAGGACTTCACGAATAGGGCATTCTCCACTGACATTTTCTCACCGTATAGAAGTAGTTTGATGGCGACTCCGAGGACTCTATACATATTGCAGAATATCCCATTATTCTTCCTTCAGGTGACCTGGGGACAGTGGAGCAGGAAGATCTCACTTTATCTTGGTGGGACAGTGACCCCACATAAAGCAGTGGATATTTAGTTTCCGTCAGGCAAGAGGAACTCTGACACATCTAAAACTGTACTATTTTGCTGCCCACAGTTGATATATCCTACTCAGGCACCTAGGTGGCTCCCCACAAGCTGACTTGATATGGAAAGGAGATGTCTCCTTAGAACTTGGTAATCTCCTTATAACATGCAGCAGCTACCCTCATGAATTTATAGGCAAAACCTATAATAATAATAATAATAAGAAGAAATTTTATTTCTCAGAAGTGCCTTTCAGCTATCAAGGTGCTATACAAAGAATAAGGAATTATAATAAAACTCAGAAACAATAAAATAATCAGAGGATCCAAATTTAACTGTGCCACCAAAAGTATGGCACCACAAATGCGTTTCATTGCCTGCTTAACCCCCCACACAGTCGTGCACTCCTAAGCTGGCTGGATAGAGAATTCCAGAGGGCTGGGCCAATGCGGCACAAATGCATGGGCCCCTGAGGATTTCAAAATACCTCAGAATCTCTAGCAACCCCTCGTCAGCTGAGTGCAACTGTTGCACCGGGTGGTAAGGAACAAGGAGCTCTTTCAAGTAGTCAGGGTCCTGGTCGTGTAGGGCTTTATAAGTCAGTAAACCGACTTTAAAGGTGATCCGCACATAATCGCAGCCAGTGCAGAAACATGCAGCACAGGTGTAATATGAGAGGATCGAGGAGCTCATCACCAATCGTGCTGCCACGCTCTGCACGAGCTGCAGGCCATGGATATTAACCCCAGAAAGCCCTAAGTACAGGGAGTTGCAATAATCTAGGTGCGAGGTCACAAAAGCATGGACCAGGTAGGTAGATCCCTGGATGGAACAAGGTGCTTAATCCTGGAGATATTACTAAGATGATAAAAGGAAGACTTGATGACGCTGTGGCATTACTCACAGTTTAACGATGGCTGTCTAGATGGTGGGCACTTCATCTCATCCCTTCTTGTCTCTTTTCTGCCTTCTGGTGTTACAGTAGGGCATGCAGCCCATCAAACTAGATGCAGGCTTCTGTGTTTTGAAGGATAAGGACTCCAATACATACACCAACTGATGAGTGGGTGCCACCTTAATGTCATTTGTTGAGGCCAGATAAAGTGTGAATTATGTTACATAGAATTCTATTGATACCATCAAATGGGATACCAGGCCCAATTTTAAAAGACCCTTTAGAGCAATGCAAGCTGTGTCACTCTAAGGGTTAAGGCCAAACACTGGGACACCGTGCCAGATTTGATAAAATGCAGGGTCCCTGCATCAAACTCTTCATGTTTGTCACAGGTTACAAGGTGTGCCAAACACTTACACTTGGCTTATCTGTGGAATTGACGAGGTATATGGGCCCCCCACCTGGCACAACACTAGATGGGATGGAATGTTGGGGGTGAAGAAGAACATCACCAGGAGGGGCCCTGGAGTATAGGAGCACTTGAGGAGGTAGTGGGTGTTGGTGCACAATTGGGCATCACCATTAGTGCTGTGGCACCCAGCGGGTGCCGCTAGCAGTGTGTTGCAATAAAAGTATTTTTTTTTAAAAAGAGCCCATACTGTAATATCTTCTGTGATAGTCTAGAGGCCTTCCCACAATCTGAGATGTTTACATGTAATCCCTGGGTGTAGTGGACCCCCCACCGATCCCACCTTCCACTAAGTATAATGAGACAACTAGTCCTATTGCATCCTCCTGATCACCTGGAGGGTGCTGTTGCAGTGTGTTGCAATAAAAGTATTTTTTTTTTTTTTAAAGGAGCCCACACTGTAATATCTGCCCTGGTAGTCTAGTGCCCCACATCCCAGATATTTACATGTAATCCCTGGCAGTGTAGTGGCCCCCACCTATCCCCTTTCTCCCACTGAGTATAATTAGACAAGTACCTCGGTCTTATAGCGCCCCACCACTGATCTCGCCCCCCAAAATGCAGCAATAGTCCCTGGTGGTCTAGTGGATCCTCAACCTCCCCACCCCATCAGGCATTGCCCAGCCACCCCACTCTGCCCATGCCCTGATCCTGTGACTGGCACAACCCTCCACTTCACTACCATGGTGAGCCATGGAATGCGACATGAAGGAGGTACTAAAGGCCGCTCAGGTAATGGACGGTCATATCAGACAAAAAACATCAGCTGGCTATCATGCTGGTTCACATGGCATGGAATGCTATTGCTGGCCCAAACCCCATGGGCAGTGCACAGGATGAATAGGCAAGGTGCCGACCGAGACCCCATCCCACCAACAATGGCCCCAGGCACTGTAACTGTAGCCAGCCACAATGTGATGGCCGGTCCTCCCAACCCACTGCAAGTGTGGTGACTACATCTTTGATGTCTAGTGGGACTTGACCCCTACACCACCCCAGCAGGTAGATGCCCACCCCCGCACTTCCAACATATATATATATATTTTTTTATTATTTAGTATTTAGTTTGTGTTGACTGGGTAAGTGCACTAGACAACCGCCTATTTTCAGGCACAACCCAGGGAGGGGATACAGATGAATGCCAACTGACCTTGAACCAGATTAAGCTGTTGGTGGTATTTTTAGTGAATGAGGGAAATTTGGCCAGGACATCAGGGGAAATTCCCCACTGCTCAGTAGGGGAGAGTGTTCCTCCTCGACTGCCGTCCAACATGGCCGATCTGCAGGTTGGTGGACAACGACAGGATGAGATGGAGTTGGAGCATGTGGAGGATACTATGTTAAGACCTGAAGCTGAACGACTGGTAACGAAAGGCCTGGATAATTCCCTGATCAGCGATGGGGTTCACGCCATGGATTTACTGCTTCCTGAACACTCTGATATTGTTTCTTATTCGGAATTACTGGAGGATAGACTAGTTTGTCGGACCACAGTGTTACTGCAGCGGCTGTTTGTTTGCAACTGCTGCAGCAGGGGACTCTGCAAAGAAGGAAAATGAGTTATTAAAATTGTTGGATGCAGAGGAGAGAGCATTTTGTTTAGGAAAATGCAGCAGCAGAAGAAAATTCGGACTTACACACTGGAAAGGGGCTGCAGTCTGTCAAACCTCCTCAGCTGTGTGTAACTGACAAAGAGGTCTCACAAGCTTTACCACAATCATGGGTGGAGACCGTGGAACAAGCATAGAATTTGAATTACCACTGCACTCTGAACAAGCAGCTATTGTGCCGGAATGGCTCACGGTGCGCTGTACAGCCTGACCTATGACACGCTGGAAGTACTCTCGGTGAATCGACAAACCATGGTCGGTAGATGAGGATCTCCTTAATGCAGACTGGGAGCGAGCGGTAAACTCAGGTCAGTGAGTTGTGGGATTTCCCATTCGAATGCCGAATGAACATTTATTACATTCTGATACTCAGGATTCTGCTTTAGAGATACTGGAGGAACTCCAGCTGACACAGAATCGGTACTGACGGTTGCTTGCAATACTGTGCCTGACTGCAACCCTATATGCACGGCTATGTTTTGGTGACACCCCAGCATTGAGTTACCTAAACCTCAGAGGCCCTGAATTTGATTCAGAGGACTACTCCACACTCTTATTCTTCTTTTCTAAGCTTTCGATTTTTCCTGCCAAGAGACACAATGCAGTCTGTCTGTCTGTCCTATGTGGGTGGAATGCAGGACCCACCAGATAGACTGTTTGTGGTGAAAACTCTCTTAAAAGACTCTATTAGTTTTTTCTATTAGTTGTATGCCCTGATACATGTATCAGGGAACAACGTTGATATGAGCTTCAAGACAGTGTGTGGTTTGGAACGTTCTGGATGAAATATTCTCAGTTAAAGAAATCTTCTTTATGGGCACCATTTATAGTAATACCCTATCTAAACCTGCATAAAGTTATTGCAGTACTGTTTAGGAATGAAGGAGTTAGTGTAAATGACTTGCTATACTGGCTAAAGCAAAGATGTACTATTACTGATGATCCTGAGGCCATTTTGGACTCTGAGAACATTTGGACTGTGGGGTGGAAGATCAAAGTCCTGCTTAAAACTACAGATACAGGAGTGATACATTTGCCTAACTCTTTTTCTAGGGAGAGATTGTGGAATCTTATTTTATGTAGGGCAACCAAAGATGTGTTATAAATGCGGGTCTATAGAACACATCAGCAGTATCTGTGACAAGGCAAGGTGCAATGTTTGTGGGGAACTGGGGCATCTGGGGTCAGAATGTACTAATGAATGTAAATGCAATCTTTGTGATGCTTTAGGTCACACTTCAGAACTGCAAATGGGCAGCGCACAATCTTCCTGATAAGGCTGCTGGGGATGAACAGTGATTGCTCATTACCCTGACACAGAAAAAGACATTAGGTAACAAACGGAGTCTGGCAGATCTGGAGCCTGATGTGTTAGCACCACCATTGCTCTGATTGCTTCAGATATTGCTGATATGCAGGCCATAGTGGGGACTGTTGCTTTGCAGTTGAAGGGATTATGCCTCAGCCGCTGGATGCTGTACATGCTGGGACTATGGTGGGAGTCAGGGTTTCAGAAGCTGCTCTATATCGGCAATGGAGGTTCCTGAGCATCTTATGCCCCCCACAACCATTAGATAGACATATGAATGGATTCAGAGCTCTAAGCACCATACGAGGGCCTCTGTCTGAAACAACAGGGGACTTCCATCCCTGTACCCATTGGAAATAAATTTGATGTCTTACAATCTGATCAAACTGGTGAAGAATCGGATGATTCTTCAGTAGCCTCTTCATTGCTGGAGGCTGCTTCGATTCTGAGCAACAGCTGTCTGTGAAGGGTCCTCAGAAGAGGAAAGTGAAATTAAAGAGACAAACTACCAGATGGGGAAATATAAATGAATAGTTTGAATGGTGCTTGTTCCCTTTACCTGTTTGACCCTTAATGTTAATAGCATTAAGAGGGATAGCAAGCGCAGGATAGTTTTTCCTTTCTGAAAACTCTGTCCTTTGGTGTTTATTTTTTACAGGATGTTAGATTTCATGCTTTGAAAGAGATGCAGCTGGCCTCCTGAGAGTGGTATATGGGGCGCCTATTGGTCCTTTGGGCAGGAAACCTGCTCTGGAGTAGGGATTTTGTTTGGCTGCCTGAATTGAAGTTGTTGAAAATCTATGATTTAGTGCCCGGTAGAACACTTGTTTTGGACATAGTGATACAGGGTGAAGCCTTTAGATTGATTACTTTGTATGCACCTCAAACTTAGGCAGGTAGATGTGATTTACTGAAAACCTTTTTATTCACATCACACCATCTGATCTTTACTGAAGATTTTAATTGTCCCTGATAACAAAGTCCTCTAAAACTTATTGTGATTCTCATCTTTAAATCAATGATTTTCACAGGCAAATTTGAAAGATTCTTTTTACACTTGTATCAAGCGACAAGTTTATACTTTTCAAAGGTTCCCAGACGTCTATAATTGACTATGTTTCTGTCCCGTCATCTGCCTATTTTAGAGGTGGAGAATTTTGCTATTGAATTTATAGACCATGGGACTGTGGGAATTAAAATAGGAGCCCTTTAATTGTCAGGAGGGGACCTGGTTTTAGAAAATGAATACCTCTTTCTTGTCTGGTGTGTATTTTTTAGCACTTTTCAGGATTTTATTATTTCTAGGAAGTCAGTATTTGATTTTTTGAAGATCCAAGTTTATGGTGGGAGGACACTATATTGGATCTTCAGAAGCTCCATAAGCAAATTAGCAGGGTTCATTCAAATAGAACATATTTTACCTATCTGCAAAACAGGATGCAGCTACAACGGCTGCTCTCTTTGACTGCTGATACGGGACATTCTTTTTCTGATCAGATTGCTCAGGTGACACATGCTGTGAGAGAATACCATGCTAAGAATGCTCAATCTCTAGAATTTCAGTACCAGTTTGGTACTCAGGAAAGTCAGATGTGGTATGCCCTATGAGAGCTATGCTAGAGCTAAAAAGGTTAGGAAATGACATCCCTCAGGGATTGGATGATAATTTATATACGGATAAGATGGCCCTTTACAAATTGTGGGTGACTATACTATAACTATGTATGCACTCTTTAGACATGCAGAAAGGGAATATTTCGGACTATTTGACTGATTTGGTCATCCTGGAGCTGGACCCTACCTTACTAGAAGATATCTAGACCAATTCAGGTGTCAGAAGTCAAAGAAGCACTGAAAAATTTAAAATTAGGCAAATTACCAGGGCGGACAGTTTGCGAATAAAATTTTACCACTTTTCCTGCCTGAGGTTCTCACTGAAGTGACTTTAGTATTTAATCACATTTTGACCACTCAAACTGTCCCACTTTCTATGCATATGGGTATCTGGACTTTCATTTTTAAAAAGGGATGCTACTGTGCTCGATAATTGGAGGCCACTTTGTTTGTTAAATTCTGACTTTAAACTCCTGGCTAAAATTCTGGCTAACAGACTGACTCTTGCTGCATTAGTTGTAATTTCCATGCCCAGTCTTATGCTATTCCAGGTAGACATATTCAAGACCATCTTTTACTTCTCATGGAAATAGCTGAGTCAGGAAAATGGGGATGGTAGATAACTTTCTGGTATCACTTGACCAAGAGAAAGCTTTTGATAGGGTTAGTCATGAGTTTCTTCAGGATGTGTTACACTATCAAATTCAACCTCTGATGGTAGATTGGCGGGATGTATTTATAGAGCTGCCATGGTTGTTCCAGTCATGCAAGGCTGGAAAGGCTGCATGGTGCAGTTACAGAAGGGTGTGAGACAGGGATGTCTGCTTAGCCCTATTATCTATATTTTTTCTTGACCCATCGTTGAAGACACTGAATGCTTCAAATTTACTTCTTCCAGTTCAACTCCAGGACTCTACCTTTCCATATAAGCAATTTCTTACGCAGATGATATGAGTCTTACAGTTCAGAATGCAGACTCATTAACTCAGGTTATAGCTCTTGTGCTCAATTTGGTAAGATCTCAGGGCTTCTTTAAATTTGTAGGAATGTGGGGCAACAATTGAATTTGCATTGGGATATGTGGGCACTGTAGCAAACATTGCATTTCAATAGATCTGATCTCTATTTTGGGAATTTTATTTGGGCCTGGGACATGGATACTTTGAACTGGAGCAAAAAGCTGGATTTGGGTAGGCAAAGGTGATGTCTTGGAACAGATGGAAGCTTAGTAAGAGGAAAATAATTTATCTGATTAAAACCTTTTAGTACCTGTCTTTTGTTTATTAGTTATATCTCCCCGCCTAAGCACATGAAAACAGAATTGCTTAATATTTTTCCAAGCTTGTTGGGGCAGTTGCTTGAACCCTATCTAGAGGAATGTTTTATATCTACCTCTGAAGAGGTTCGGCTTGAATATGGCATATCCTATTTTATTTTTAATAGTTTTTTCTTTATACTAATATTAGACCTTTATTTGCTACTCATGTGGTTGGCTGGAAATTTTTGTCAGACGAAGTGTGATTGTGGACTTGTGGCACTCCAACAGGCTTATTGTCTTAAAGAAGTCTCCTGATATTCTGAATATCTCAGATTTACATTTTGAGACTCAAACAATGGAAACTGATGGAGAACCAGATTAGGTTATTGCCTAGGAAACAGTTATATTTGTATCTATTAGATGTTGTTTGTCATGAGGAAGTAGTCTTTTGGAACTGCCCATTGGCTTATACAGATTGTTTGCTGAAATTTCTAAACAATAACAGGATATCAGTCTGTATGTAGAATTTTCATTGGCTTGCATGTCATGACAAGATAAATGTCAATGCTAATCAGAAACATAAAAACTTGAAGAGCATTTCTGTAGCAGACCTATTTGTATTCAACAGGAGGAAACAACAGTTCATTTATTCTTTACCTGTTCTTTCCTTGAGGGTTTGGGGATTTTTTGCTAACAATGAGGCATGTGGATCTGGGGATCCTTAACAATTGATAATTTGATGTATGGGATGTTTTCTGCTGAACGGCATTTATGGAATTTACACACTGCAACTGATTATGGTAATCCTGAAATGGAATATTTGGTTGTCTAGATGAGGTTTTACACTACAGCAAAAGGAGAGTAATTTATGGAAATCTATACTAAAGTGATGCTAGATTTGAGGAATTGTTATACCACAGAGACATAAAGATTTAAAAGACAGCTTTTGTTAGAATCATGGAAGGGTTTGCCCTGGGTGGCTGATACTGATGTGATTATTTAAAACCCTGTGACACACAGATGTCTTGTTTTGATTCTGTACTTCTTTAGATATAACTTCACTAGGATGTTTTTGTGGTTTTGCACAAATTGCATTTCCTTATTCTGTTCCATGTTTTATTTGTACTGACAGTTCTTTTATTTGTTGAGTTATGTGGCTTTCTTTTATTTTTTTAGTATAATATGAGACTTGATTTTCTTTCTTTTTTGCTGCATTGCTTCTATGTGTTATGCTGCTTTGCTCCAGTTATATGCTCACTTACATTGTTCTTTTTCAGATTTCAGGGGCACTTTTTTGTCTTCATTTATGATGTAATACATAATTTTGTTTTTCTCTGTTTTGTATCTTTGCTTTGTATGCTGAAATACTGTTTGGTTGTTTCTTGCTCTTATGTTTTGTCTATAAAAATTCCCCTCTTTTCAATAAGTGCCATGGGATCTTTACCATCCACCTGAACTACCACCAATCCGGGCAAATGGGACCTCGGTTTAACTTCAATCCAAAAGGCGGCACCTCAGAAGTGCAGCACCCTCTCCATGCTGCACTACAGTGTCAGTACTGGAATATTAACCAAGTGCCAGATGAGGAACTGACCCACAGCCCTCTGATCTCCCGGCCTCAGAGGCAAGTGTGCTACCTACTGAGCTACTGAATGAACAAGAACTGAATGAGCACATATGTATACACTCACAGTTCATTCAGTGGAGTGCCAGCTATGGCGGTGTGTGGAGGCTATGCTGGCCACCCTCCCATTGTCGGATATGTTGGGGAGGTGGGGGGTGGTCATCTACCTGCGCGTGATGTAGGGGTGGGGTTCACTGACACCAGGGATGTAGTCTACTGCATCACGGTGGGTTAGAGGACTGGCCATCACATTGTGGCTGGCTGCAGTTACAGTGCCTATGGCCAATGTTCAGTGGGATGGGGTCTCGGTTGGCACCTTGCCTATTCATCCTGTGCACTGCCCATGAGGTTTGGGTAGTTGATATCATTCCATGCCGACATTGTAGATGGCAATGAGTTAGCCTGCTTTGTACTGTTCAGTGATATTTTGTCCACAATGTATTCATCCAGTACTGCTCCATCATAATGCATTCTGCAGCTGGCAGGTGTGGCGAGCAGAGGGCTGTGCCAGTCACAGCATCAGGGCAGGGATGGGGAGTGGGGGTGGTTGGGCAATGCCTGAGAGGGTGGGGAGGTGTGGGATTCCACTAGATCAACAGGAATATTGCCACATTTTTTGGGGGTGAGATTGGCGATGGGGGTGCTATAGGACTGGGGCACTTATCTCATTATACTTGTGGGAGAGCGGGGATTGTGGGGGATCCACTACACCACCAGGGATTTCATGTAAACATCTGGCATGGAGGGGCCACTAGACTACCAGGGCAGATATTACAGTACAGGCTGTTATTTTCTTTTAATATTTTATTGCAACACACTGCAAGGGCAACCCACCTGGTGCAACACCACTGCAGCTGATGCCAAGCTGTGCCCTGACAGCCCAATTGACTCCTCCTGTGCCTCTTGTGTGCCCCTACTGCCCTGTACTACTGTACCCACTGGCACAACTCACTTAGACCTCCTCCTGGCTGGTCTAAATGGTGACCTGTCCTGTGTCTCAGTGGGTGCAACAAAATCCCCAAAAGGGATGTTGCAGCCTTGCTATGGTGCAAATCCCCTTATGACTTGGCATACTGGGTTGTTTGATGCAACCCTGGCAAAGGGGCTTTGGCACAACAGCGTGTAGATCAGATGCAGTCTGCTTTGGAAAATTAGGTTTGACACAAGTGGTGACAAGTCATCACTTGCATCAAACTCTTTGGATGAAAGTCCTTTATGTCATTCCAAATCATTTGAAAATTATGTCCACCAGATTTCTTCTTTCCCAGTCAGAGTCAGTCTTCAGAGGTATACCCAGCATTAATACAATACAGCCTTCTCCTTTCTGAAACAGGTGGCACTTCACATATGGTCTCCCATATATACCAGGCTATGCTGACCTCCATGGGTGACAGCACCCAGGTGATGGATCTGAACTTGGAGGTTACCAAAGACAAAAAAAAACATGAACTGGGTACTTCACTCCCCCAACACCTGGCCCACAGACTTCCAGGCTTCCCTGAAGTTGCCAGCTCTCACTTCTGGATAGAGTACACATGGAAGCAGTTTGTGCAATTTTTCATACTCCAGTGATCACAGCATACAATCCACCACAGAGGAGCTTTTCTTTCTGGCATGCCTGTAGAGAAACCTGTGCCACACACACCCATGTAAAATATAGGAATCGCATTGTTACAACCTTTCCTCAGAGACCAGGAGGAAGACCTGTGGAGCGCTATGAAAGGACTTTACCTCTAACACCATAACTTAACTTATTCCTTCAGTACCTGGCAGGTCTTAGAGACTCATACTCATGGTATTTACTAAGAATATAAATAACAGTTGCAAAGAAGGCCCCTACCCACCAATGGCTTAGTCTACAAGTACCAGATCTAAAGTCCTGGTGGAGTATTGTGAATAAGATTTACAAAATGGAAAAAATATCCCAGTCCCTCAATGACCACACTGAAGTATGTAACTCACAATGAACTGGTTGGCTCATGCATGTGATGAACAAGGTTCCAGATTTGCTCCCCTAAGCCCCATAAAGCTGTTATCTCCAAGGACACTCACCCACAAACAGTTGGTAAGCCTTAACATTCCAGGAAACTCTGTCCTCAGGATCTGGGAAGTAGCTTAGTCACACCTAAAGTGCCAGGTCCTGCCCCTTCCTCCTTCTCTCTTCCCCACCTCTGAGATAAATAAGTAAGGATATGTCAAATGCTAGTCACTAAACAAATATGTGTTGCAGTGTAGTAGTAGTAGTAATAAATATTTTTACAGGAGTTGGAATACACCATTAAGTCCCGAGGTCCTGTTTTCAAGGTAGTCCTGTTCAGGCACAGTAGGGGAATACAGGCTAAAGCAATAATACAGGTCCATCTAAAATACTGTACAACAAATACAAACATTTCCAAAGCATATACACAAATACATAAATTTCACATACTGTCAACATGTTTCAAGGCTCATTTCAATAAATATCTGAGAAAATTGAGTTATTGGCACATTGGCAACAAATATTTATTTTTGTTTTATAGCCAATTAAAAATTTCTTAGGAGGTTTCCCATTTGTAATTCTTGGGTGTCCAATGTACACCAATATTTATTCGCCAAATAAGAAAATGTCATTTCTTCAAATCTATTTATCACTTTATTGGGTGTAAACTTATATTGTTATTATTTCTCAACCCAAATGTGTGTTCTTTCACAGGAAGTACTAGCATAGATGGTTTTATATATCTGTCCTACCCACTTTGTTTCCTTTTTCCCCAAAGTATTCAAACCCAGCATTTTATACATATCATAATGACGTATAATAATCACATCTCAATACAAACCTAGGCAATGTTGTATAGTTTGTTTACTTTAGTTAAGATTTTTGCCAAACCATAAATATGATCACCATAATCTAATATAGGAATAAGCAACTGATTTACAACCATAGATCTCATCCTAAAGTCCAAACAGAATCTGGATCATCTGAACGCCTAGTCTGGAGTCAACCATCTTGACTATGTCCTCAATATGGTGTTCAGATTTTAGGCTGGCATCAAGTCAGGTATTTTTATCTATCTACCTGCTCCAAATTATCACCTTTGTTTGTTTTAATACAGATACCCTAGCTTTTTCAAAGTACACTAGGCTGAGGTCCAAATACCATTATTTTAGAATGTTTACTATTTAGGGCAAACTTAGAATCAGCAAATCACCTCACAAAGAACAATTAAGTAATTCTGTAGTTTTCCTCCATTTCTTTCAATCGAATCCAGTAGCAACCAAAGCTGTATCATCGGCATAAAGTCTAATGTGGATTTTTCTCATTCTTTCAGAGACTTGATTTACATAAATCAAGAATAATGTTAGTCATAAATTGAACTCTGTGGGACTCCTCTAGAGTTTCTTGCTTTATTTGAAAGTACAGTACCTTACCTAACTGTACTTGCTGTGATCTATTATTTAAGTATGAATTAAACCACCTGCAGGTGTCTCCACTACCCCAAGTCCAATATCCTTTCTCCCATTATCTGATGTTCTGAGTTAAAAGCTTTGGATAAATCCATTAACATCGCACCCATCACCTGTCCTCTATTTAAAGGTGTTGCAATCAAATCGACAAGGTCAGCGAGTGCGGTGTCCATAGAATAGCCCTCCTAAAACTAGATTGATAAATTGACAGTAATTTATACTGTTCCAAATATTCCAGGTCCAGCTTGTAAGTGACCTTGCTCAATGATGTTTGCCTGGATAAATAAATATTTTGATTAATTGATTGGTATTCTCTTAATTGTTCTTGTATCAAAGTTTCTAGAATTTTAGAGACAACAGGGAGAAGGGCTAGTGGGTGATAATTTGCGGGTCATTTTGGGTCTCCTCTGTGGATTAGTACAATCTTGGCCAGCTTCAATTAGCTTGGAAATGATTTTCCATCAGCCTCCAGTTGTAAAGCCTGGTCAAGACTGGAGCTATTATTTCTACAGATCCTTCAGAAATCTAGGTTCAGTTCTGTCTGGGTCACAGGCTTTATTTATTTTCAGTTTTCTTAGGTGTTTTCTCACTTCATCACATTTAACTATCCTAAATCTAAAGAATGGTCTATCCAGTTCTAATCTTGTTTCTGATTATATATTTATTTTATTATTACCTGGAATATCTATGTAAGGAAGTGTTATAAAATATGTATTTAACAGGTCAGCTTAGCAATTTGGATCTCAGGTTTATTTTTAGCTGGTGCTTCAAATGTTTCTAACCAGTGACCAGCATTGGTGTGTGTCTGTGGTTTGATTTATTTTATCTTTATAATATTTACATTTTATGTTTCTCAAATCTTGTTTTAATCTATTTCTAGCCATTTCATATTTTCCTAGTCTGCTGTGTTTAATGATTTATTTGCAATTTTATCGAGTATCATGTTCCCCTGCACTGTGTCTAAAGAAGGGCTTGTCAGTGGGCCAATTACTTACATATATATTTAATATTGAGTGCCTTAAGTCTGAAATCATGACCAGAAGCCATTGTAGTTGATCTGAAACAAGGCATCTTTATTGCACTATACAATGCACTGTCATGGGTTTTCATAAAACTACAGTGGTAGTTATAGAAAAGTTTTGCAGTACTTAAGTATACCTAGGTATACTGAGGCAGAATAAAGGCAGGATCACATTACAGTCAATGCAAATTACCTCAGTGGTACCTCGGTGGTACCTAGAGGTAGGAAACGCTTTGATTACTACTTGTATATTAACAAAAAAAAAAAAGATGTGACAAGCCTTGGGCAGATTACATAGAAACATAGAATTTGTCAGCAGAAAAGGACTAGTATACCCATCCAGTCTGGCCTGTTTTCCTTTGCTATGTTTTAGGATAGTCTTGTGGGCCATTTATATGATGAACCTGCCACCTTCCAGGCGTGGTCACTGAGATTTTGTGACCATACAGGAACGGAGACAGCCGCCTCTGTGGATAGCTAAGGGTTATGGCAAGGGACTGGTACAAAATAGTTCTTATTTTGTCTTTCATTGAAGTACGAATGGAAACGGTACCAAAAGGTCAGCAAAACAATTTAGAAAACAAAATTGAGTCTGAGAAAAGTTAGAGATGAATGAATGAAGCTTAATGAGATTTGTTCTCAATGCTCAATTTCCCTTGTCAGAGTACAGGTACTAAGAATTTCTAGGACAGTACAGACAGCAGGACATGGATGGTCAATATAGAGTTGCCCCTCACCCCACACTAGTCATGGTAGTATTCAATTAATCTGTTACTGTTTGTATGCTTGCAGATATTTTTTTCATTCTTTTATCCCTCCTGATCGCCATCTGTGTTCCATTCCTTCAGGCATTGCTCATGCCCCACATGTCCCTGACACTCAGAGTCTGCCCCTAGAGTGCCCTTTAACTCCAGACTTCCTCCTATCACCTCCATGGAGCACCTGCACAGGTGGGTCTGCCTGTGAATCCTGGACTGGATGGTGTGGAGCAGCCATCATCTAGGACCACTGAGGGTTGTTTTCCATTTTCTTGTGGTCCCCTGTCCCAGCCCCCTGAAATGCCAGTTTGAGGACATACATCCAGAAAGGTGACACGGTGATACATCTCCTCCCAAGCACCTAACAGCATCCTCTCCACTCCACATAAAAGTTGCCAGCCATTGAGAGCTCGTGCTTCCTGGCCTCTCGAACATTGGGTGCTCATGGCATCCCTGGTATCTTCCCCAGGGAGGAGAGCATCCATTGGGATGCTCAATCCTCCCTTTCCCCACTGACCCACTGATCTGAGTCTGTTCCTGAACCCAGGTCACCAGTGCAGTCGAGGTGTGGCATCCAGCGCCTCAACCCTCAGCACCACTGGGCTGGCTGCCTAGATAATTTGTAAAAACATTTTATGTTTTCTCTATTCATAACAACCAATGGCAGAGAATTCCAGATGCCCCCAACTCTTTGAGTAAAGAACATCTTTCTCTTCTAAGTTTTAAACGACTGTAGTTGTATGTGTGCCCTCTTGTTTAATTTAAATTTTCATATTCATGTTCAACATTAGTCTAATGTCTTTGTGCAGATTGTATAGTAGCATTAAATCATCACAGGTACACACCTTGTGAAGAGGAATAAACCTGTTCTCCTAAAATGGACACTGTCAATCCCTTTAGGTCTCACAGAGTCCCTAATTTAAATATCAAATATGATTGTTACCATTCTGTAGAGACTGCTGATGAAACTGTGGGTTGATTTTGTTTTTCCTTTGACAAAGTGAAAACTGACTGCCCACCATTCCATTGTTACAGCACAAAACATGTTTGTTTACATTCTTTGATCCACTCCCACTGCATTGTTTCTGGACTTGGAAACACCCCAACACCATCTAGCCACTCATTATGCAGAGGGAGGAGGTAGACTGTTGTTTGATGACTGGCTGCACTGTTTGGAAGTGTTTCTAATGTTCAGGAAGTATGCAGTAAGAGTAGTTCAAGATTTGAAGCAAAACAAAAGGCTTGACTGTAACTACACATTGCCATGCATTTCAGTTCTACTAAGCAGGAGGCAGATGAAACAACCTGCAACATCAATGAATTTTAAAGAAGGTAAGCAATCATAAAATGTGAGTTTTAACTAGAAATATTATACAAACATGGTTGATGGTGTCCCTTTAACCATCCCTTATATTCAAGGTAGCAAACCTCTAACGGATTTGTTAACTTTTTTCTATATTCTTTCTATTATTATTTTCCCCTGTATTCAAACTTCCCCAGAACTGTGAGAACAGTAATCAGTGTGTAGTCTTATGTATATGAGAGAAGGATTAGTTAATTCTGCTTGCTGTGGCGAGAGTTAGTGTGGAGAAGATTTTGTAAATGTAGCCATTGTTTTTTTAAACTTCAAGAGAGAAGGATTAGTTAATTCTACTTGCTGTGGAGAGAGTTAGTGTGGAGAGGATTTTGTGTAAGTTTTGCTATTGTTTTCTTTTCTTTTATTTTAGCTTAAGTGGAATTTAGCTTAAAGGTTTCTGTGGCTGGAGGGATTGAATGGGACATGCCCAGACTTGCCCACGCACAAAACCTTTAGATTCTGACAGAGCCATCAAACTGCAAAGAGAAGGATTAGTTCATTCTGCTTGCTGTGGAGAGAGTTAGTGTGGAGAGGATTTTGTAAGTTTTGCTGTTGTTTTTTTAAACTGTAGGAGAGAATGATTACTTAATTCTACTTGCTGCGGAGAGAGTTAGTGTGGATTGAGTTTTGTAAGTTTTGCTATTCTTTTATTTTTTTTTTTTATTTAGCTTAAAGGCTTCTGTGGCTTAAATACTGAAATGCCACTGGGGTTGGGTTTGAAGGCTGTGAGGGAGGAGTTTGGGAGTTGCAACTGACCTGAGCCTCAGGCCAGGTCAGGAGGGAGAAACAAGAACAGCATATGAGCCAATCTAAAGATATATATACAGTAAACATATATAACTTATGAGAAGGACTGTGGTGTACAGTTAGTACTGTAGCTCTTATGAGTAGGATTGTGGTTTCCACTTATTACTGTAGTTGACTGTCTTATGCTGCTTGCAAAAGCATTTGGTATTATAATTTCAGTTAGAGGCTGGGCTAGGATTAATTAATTCTACTTGCTGTGAAAAGAGTTAGTGTGGAGGATTTTCTGTAAGTTTTGCTATTGTTTTCTTTTTCCTTGCTTAAAGTGGAATTTAGCTTAAAGGTTTCTGTGGCTGTGTTTTTGGAATTAAGCTCAACAGGGGCACAATGGCCTCACTTAAAGCCAGGGGAGGGGCCAAAGAGGATCTGGGCAAACATCTAATTTGTGGACTGTATGCATTTGTGAGACTTGGGAATGCTATTGGTAGGTTTGTAATTGTGTTCATAAATAACTGCAATCAGTATATAGAGAGACTATTTCAGTGTCCTGTATAGGTAGTGGGAACCATGGGTAGGATTGTGGGGTGCAATGGTTGCAGGGCAGCAGTGTGGATGAACATACTGTGGAGGCTGGAGGGTGCACAATATGCCATAGGCTAAGGAGGCTCGAGGAAGAGGTTCAGTGGCTTGTCAGGAGCTGGGGAGGTTGAGGATGAGGAGTGGGTTGCGCTGGTAGATGGACTGACATCTGAGAGTATCAGGGGCACCACAGAGAAGGAACAGTGGATCAAGCGAGTGATCGGGGAAGGCATCAAACTAGACAGGAAGCCTGCTGATGAAGGTGAATTCTAGTAGGGCCTAGCAAAAGAGGAGCAACAGTAGGCAGGAGGGAGGAGAAACACATCAGCAATGCAAAGAGGATGGGGAACATGTCTGCTGTACTAGTGACACATGGAGAAGAGGACGAGGAGGAGATTGCACAGGATAGTACTCATGAAGAGGAGGAAGTGAGAGGCATTACTAGTGGAGATTGAGCAGGCATGGTAGGGGAGGGATAATACGGAGAGGTGAAGAGGAGAGGGTCTCAACTGAGAGGGTGGGGGGAGACATGGGTAAATGGTAAAAGCACCATCTTGAGTGGCCCCAGGAATGGGAACCTGGGTGGGGGTGATGACGGGCACAAGGAAAGAGGAGGGGGTGTATGGTGTTGGTGTTGAGGACCCATACTCAAGGGGATCAGATGGGGCGCAAGGGGAGAGGCTCAGTCAGATATGGGTGGAGTCCCTACTGGGATTAAAGGCAGACAAGGCAGGACAGGCAATCATAAGGTGCAAGGATGGGTAGGAGGAAACTGCACATTTTGGCACATGTAGGGACAAATGACCTAGCGGAGGAAATGGTGGAGGTAACAAGGGAGAGGTTTGAGGAAGTGGGAAGGTTGTGTGAGGAGACTGGGAAGTATGTGGCCTCTCGGAGGTGCTCCCAGTACCCTGCAAAAGCACAGTGAGAAAGGACAGGACTGGGAGTTGAACATGTGTTGGTAGAATGGTGTCGAACTAAGGGGTAAGGGGTCGTGGGTGGATGAGGGAGTACCTAGGATATTAACAATCTGTTTGCAAGGGACAGGCTGCACCTGAGTGGGGAGGAGAAGGAGGTATTAAAGCAAAGACTGGGGAGGTATATTGTGACAAAGTGGATTTAAACTTAGATGGGGGTGGCAAGTGGACAGCAGGTAGGCAGGGATCTGATAGAGTGGAGTCACTGCTTACCCCAGGCTAGTAAGGAAGGACTCAGTGTGGCTGTAAAGGAAGGAGAGAAACGAGGAGATGGAGGATGATGAAGGGAAGGGGGCAGGATGAAGGGTGGTCTTGCTGAATGCAGAAGCTTAGGCAACAAATCAACTGAGCTACAAGCACTCTTGGCAGTGTGGAGGGTGGATATTGCAGCTGTCACAAAAGGTAGGCAACCGAGCATTGGGACTGGGATCTAGTAATCCCAGGGTACAAATTATATAGGAAGGACCATAAGGAGGGGAGGGAGGAAGGTGAGGTGGCATGGCAGTCTATGTGAGCGATGGGATCAAATGCACAAGACATGAGGGGAGGAAAGGAGAACAGAGGCAATCTGGTTGCAGCTTCTAGACTCAAGAGGTAGGAAACTGAGGTTTGAGATGGTATACAGGCCACCATCCCAGTCTGAGAAGCCTGACAGGAATTAGTGGGACAAGTCAGAAAGGTATGTAGAAAAGGAAGGTGGTCATCATGGGGGATTTCAACTTGCTGGGGTTGACTGGAGCATTCGGTCACCTCCAGTCCTAGGGAGCAAGTGCTCCTGGACACAATCCAGGAGGGTCTCCTGACACAATTGCTTAGTGTACCTACTAGGCTAAATAACACTTTAGATCTGATATTGCCAAATGGGGAGGCAGTAAGGGAAATAAGGTGGAGGACCACTACCTGACAGTGATCACCAAATGGTGTGGTTTAATATCACGATGTGTGGGGAGACAGAGAAATCAGTAACCGGGTGGTAAACTTCAGGGGGCGGACTTTGGGAGGATGCGGAAGTACTGAAAGGGAAACTGGAGAGCATAAGGCAGGAGAAGGACATGGAGCAGAAATGAGATATTATTAAATGGGGATTACAGAGGCAATGGAAGCCTGCACCAAGACACAGAGTAAGAGGAGCAGAGCAAGGAAACCATGCTGTTTGAACAGTGAGGTAGTGGAGATGGTGAGGGCAAACGAGAGGCACACCAGAGGCATAGGAGGACAGGGAAGGAAGGGGACAGGAGGAGTATGCAAGATGGTCCAGGGAGGAGACCAGAAAAGTGAGAGAAGCCAAGGCCCAGAGGGAGCTGAGATTATCCCAGGGAATTAACGAGATGGAGAAAGACTTTTCAGATACATCAGGGAGAAAAGGAAGTACAAGGAGACAATAGTGAGGATAAAGGGATGGGAAGTGGATGGAAAAAGGAGGAACAGGTAGAAGCATTGAATGAATACTTTGCTCAGCATTCACAGAAGAAGATGGGGACCACTGCCACCATGGGCTGAAGGGTGGGGACGCAGGGAAGAGCAGGCGACAGATGGAAGAATGGAGGAGGCAGGTCCCAGAGGGACTATGGGCATTGAGGAGACAACGCACCAGGACCAGAAGGTATCCAGCCCAGGGTGCTGAGGAGATGGCAAGGTGTTGGCAGAGCTGCTGGTGGATCTGTACAGCACCTCACTAGAATCAGGATATGTGCCACTGGACTGGAGGATGGCACATGTAGCGCCATTACACAAGAGTGGACCAAGGACAAACCAGGTAATTACCGTCCGGTAAGTTTCACCTCCATAATGTGCAAACTCATGGAAATTATATTAAAGGAAAGATTGAGTCGTACCGGAGGTCAACGGCCTCCAGGATGTGAGGCAACATGGGTTTGTTTCGAGGAAGTCTTGTCAAACCAACCTGATACAATATTATGACTGGGTGACAGGTGAACTGGATAAGGGTCATGCAGTGGATGCTCTTTACTTGGACTTAAGCAAGGCCTTTGATTTAGTGCTTCATGGCGGCTTGGAGAGAAGCTAACTGGTGTAGGATAGGGGCAAAATGATGAACTGGATTACAAGTTGGCTGAGCTGAAGGCTGCAACTGGTGGTGGTAAGAGAGACTCTCAACTCCGAGCGCCAGTGACAAGTCATGTGCCACAGGGCTCTGTGCTGGGACCAGTATTATTTGGGCTTTTCATATCAGACATTGTGCATTGGGTGGTGAGCAAGGTAAGTCTGTTTGCAGATGACACCAAAATGAGAGAGCAGTGGTGGATGGAGTTGAGGGATGGAAGCAGCTGCAGGGGACTTAAACAAGTTAGTGGAGTGGACAGAGAGGTGGCAGCTGGGGTTCAATGCAAAGAAGCATAAGCTTATGTACTTCAGGGTGAAGAACCCAAGGAGAGAATACTGGCTGGGGGGTTTAAACTGAGAATCACTAAGGAGGAGAAGGACCTAGGGTAATGGTAACAGAACCTGAACAACACTGCCCAGTGCAAGAGAGAGGTTGCAAAGTGAACAAAAAGTTGGGGTGCATAGCGAGGGGGTTTCGTCCAGGCAAAGAGAGATGATCTTGCCCTCTACAGATCACTGGTAATGCCTCACTGGGAGTATTATGCAGTTTTGGAGGCCATACCGAAGCATGATATCAGGCTACTGGATGGGGTGCAGAGGAGGGCAATGAAGATGATATGTGGAATGGAGGGACAGACTATGTAAGCAGGCTGGGAGACCTGAATTTGTACACCCTGGAGGATAGAAGGGATGGGGGACATGATAGAGACATTCTAGTATCTGAGAGGAATCAATAAGGATGGGGCAGATTGGGTCTTTAAGCTAAGGAGGAGAGGGACACCAGGGGCACATGCAAGAATAGAGGGGAAGATTTAGGAGGGAAATGAGAGACACTATTTCATGGAGTGGGTGGTAGCAAAATGGAATGCACTACCAGAATGAGTGGTATCCTGTAAATCTGTGAACAGCTTTAAAAGGGCATGAGACAGGGAACAGGGGAGAGTGAGGGTGGGGAAGGTGGGGGGTGGCAGTGGGATGACAAAGGAGAGAGGATGGGCAGCTGCAGAACTAGGGGTGCTAGCTGCACACTCAAGCAGACTTAAATAGAATGGGTGGTCTGTTTCTGCTGCACGTTCATGTCTTATAAAGTAACAAGATCATTTCCTTCGATTTGTGATTAAAGGGTCTGTTATTTACAAGGTAGTTTGCTTTTCTGAAAACCTCATCACACTGTTTTTTATTCATAAGATCTTGTGTGATTGTAACACGTAAGTCGTTTCACAACCAGTTTGGTTTAACTTGGTATCAAGTAGGTAATACTGTCTTCTAGAGTTTTACTATCCCAGATGCATAACAGTGCATTTTGACAGATTGAATGGTATACCCATTTATCTGCCTTTCACCCAGTGAAGCTAAATGTTTTTCTAGTGAGTTCTATTTACTGATGTAATAAGAAGGCCTACCAATGTTGGTATCATCCATAAAATACTGTACCAGTTAGTTAGGTTTTTTCCCCCATATCGGAAGGGAAGATACTGAAAATATTGGGCCCAGGACAGACTCCTGAGGTACTCCACTTGTGACTCTACCAATATTTGAGGTATAGTCATTCAGTCTTACTTTTTCTGTCTAGTTTATCAAATGACTTTCAGTATTAAAATAGACCAATTTATTTAGTGCTTTATCATCGGGGTGACATTGAATGCCCTGCTGAACTCGAGAAAAACAACATCAGCTGTATGTCCTTTATCAAGGATTTGCTTATATTCTCATATAAACATATTGAGTTTGTATAGTTTGTCTTACAAGATCTTTCTTTGTAAAACCATGCTGGTGTTCATTGAAATTCTATTTTAGCCATTGTTTATGCAACATATTTTTAACACACTATTCCACTATTTTTCCAATTATGCTTGTAATGCTTATTGGCCATTAATTTTAGGGTCACCTTTAGCACCTGTCTTATAAATCGGCCTTCCTCAGCTGTTCTCCAGTCCAAGAGAATGACACCTGTACTTAATGATTTGCCATGTGTATATGCGAGTGGGGGCATAATTTCTACAGTTTGTTCTCTTAAAAATCATGGGGCTAATTAATCAGGGCCAGCTGGTGTAGATACACCAAATGCTGCAAGGCCATTCTGTACATCTGTTATCTGAATTACAGTATGTCCATGATCCAGTTCAGTAGTTACATTGTTCTTATTTACGTAGTTATTAATACTCCTATTTTGGAATTCAAAACAAAATTGTTTAATAACTATTTCTGCTACCTTTTCTTGTCTGTGGCATTTTTGTTGTCTGTTTTCAGTGGGCCAATTATTGGTGTTGTAGCTTTGCTGAGTATATATAACTGATGAAAGCCTTTGAGTTATATTTGTCTTTAACCAGTTTCATCTCACAATTCCTTTTAGCCTTTCTAATTTTAATCTTACATAGCTTTACTGATTTCTTATATCTCTGGACATCTTTTTTTCCAGTTGGATTTTTTCATAACTTTATAAAAACCCTTTTTGTTTGAGATAAGTTTGTTGAGATTTGGTGTAAATCAAGGAGTTTACACTTCTTATTACAGGTATATATTTGCTTCACGTTTATGTGTAAGTCTCAAAGATTATGTAATTTCTGTTTGAAAGTTGTCCAGCAGTGTTCTTTGTCAAGGTTTTTTAAATTATGTTCCTAGTTCTAGTTCTTTAATTCTCTTCTTATTAAGTCAACATTTCTGTTATTAAAGGCATATCTGATGGTATTACCTTTATCGCTTATTTTTCAGTAATATGGTGTTGTCATCACTGTTCACTAGAGGCAACATTTCATATGAGAAATCATCCACAAAATGTGTGATAAGATCCAATATGTTGTCACCTCTTGTTGGAGCAGCAATGTACTTTTCCAGACTACATTCTCTTAATAGGTCACAAAATGTATCCCCACTTTGCTACTAGCTTCATTTTTAACCAGTTGATTTCTGGTAGGTTAAAGTCACCTAAAATAAGTACATCCATTTTACTGCTGTAAAGATGGAATTTCTGTATGAAGTGTTCTACTATTACTGTGTCTTTGTTATCAGGTGGAAGGTAACAATTGCCAGATATTAGTGGTCTCACTTTAGTGTTACTGTCTTTATTTTCACCTATAATGTCTCAGTAGAGTCCTCCATATGATAACTCAGTGATTTAGATTTTTTTGTTTATTTTACCCCATAAAAACAGGTAGTGTGCATAATGGGCCTTACTTGGATACCTCCCTCCCTCCCTCCCCATCAAAAAAATCTGAGGCACTGAAACAAAACAGCACCTGTGAGCAATATTTCCAAGGATGAATCCTATAGTCTGCCTCGGTATTCAAATCCAAAATGTCATCTGAAACTACTAAATACCTGCACCCATGGGTACAGTCCTCAAGATAGGATACTTTTAATATCAAAACCTAAAAGAAATGACCATCTTGTTTGCTTCCATGCATGCTTTATTAAGACATTCTTGCTTTCATTTTCTCCATTTCCAAAGTTGTGCTCATTCATAACAGATTGGTATTCATACAGTTAGAAACCAATTAAGTATATGTAAGCAAAAGTGCTACAGTATTGCATTTCCTGTCAAATTCCTAAAAATCACTCAACACGTCAGAAGTGTCAAGCATATTGAAACATTATTTTTAACAAGTCAGAGTTCTTACATTTTCAGAGAAATGCTTCTAGGAAAATTTAGAAGAAATAGTTTAGTTTTTCATAGCTGTATCAGACATCTAACAGCAGACCAGGTTGGCTAACATTTGCAGCGTTACCATGACATCACAATTGGTTCTGAAGCTAACTGTCACTGACTCACTGGGTGATAAATGACTTAAGGGTGTCACAGTGGGCTGCCAAACTTATGGGCAAACATCAAACTAGAGAACTGGTGAGTTGAATAATTTACTTTCAATTATATATGCCATGTGTAAACAATGTAATTGAACCAAAACAGAAACAGAATGTAAGCTGTCAGTTTTTGCTAACAACTGAAAGCCAGTTTCATCCTGAGCACTGCTTATATAATGTACTTAGTTCAAATGTTAAATTAGGTTGTTTTTTCTATGAGCAAAACAAATTACTCACCAAAGCTGGTATTGGAAAAACTGTCATGCCAGATGCTAAAGTAGAGAAGTAATCATTTGACTATGTCTCATACATAGCCTATTACAGTGGCACAGTGATATGATTTTGCAGTCTAGTTTCACTAATTCCTCACTCTACCTCTTTTCAACATTTTCATTGGAAGCATCCATATAAATATACATGCTCCCTCATATGGTATGGAAAATGCTGTGGGATCTGTCAGTTTTGACCAAATGCTTTTGTGGAAAATATGACTTTAGTTGTTGGCATCCTGTGCTTCTTGGTTTATTATAAAGAAACTATGTTGCAATATATTTGTGTATTTGATATAAGGCTACAGCAGCTGAAGTTAATTAATGATGTCATACCAACAACTATGTCAATGCTCACATACATTATTTGGCTAGGTAGATACATAGTTATCTACCGTGTAAGGTTAAAGGGAGAAAAGGCCAGAAGTCCATCAGGCCTGCCCTGCCATTCCTATGTAGTTTTACCTAGCCCCTACAGAGCTCTCCCACCTCTACCACCATTTTGTTTCTGATTAACCTCTTGAAACAGCACCACTGGGGCTTGAACCCTGAGGACAGTCCTAGCATTGATGACATTACTAGGTAGATTGTTTCCCTGTCCCCTACCCTCTCACTGAAAAGCATTTTCTCCTGTCCCCTACTATTTCACTGAAGAAGCATTTTTCAGATGTTCTTGAGTTCCCTCCCTGGTTTAAGGTTATGTCTCCTGGTAGTTGTGTTGTTCCATAGCATGTATAACTCTGATAAGTCCACCCTAATAAGTCCCGCATCTATTTGTATATTTTTTATCATGACATCCTTTTCTTCTTCCTTCATGTGAATACATATTAAGATGGCCCAATCTTTCTGATAGGTTTTACTCTGCTGGCTCTGGATCATTTTCATAGCCCTCCACTGGGTAGTCTATAACATCTCCTTCCATTCTTCAGATGAATGTTCCAAAACTACATGGGTCACTCAGGCATCATCTAGCCAATGACCTGGACAGCAGCCATCTCACCTCCTTGTTACCACAAGTGAAACCACATCTGATGCACCCAAGCATCCTGGTAGTTTTCCTGTATGCTGTATTGCATTAGAAAGAGGCTTTGAAATGGTTATTCATTACACCCTTGTTCCCAGTCCTTTTCCCCTTGAATCATCTACTCTGACCTTTTGATGCAATATTCTATCAGGAAATTTGTGTTTCCAAATTGCATCATTTTACATTTAGGGGCACTGAATTTTAATTGCCACACAATATGTTAGATCACTGCTTCAGTTTCTCTATGTACATAGAAACACAGACATTGATGGCGGATAAGGACTGCTTAGGCCCTTAGTCTGCTATTGTCCCTACCTACTGTAATACCATAGATCCTACTTGATCTCTGGCTTTTACCCTCTCTTTCCTATTGCTAGCATTCCCTTGTGCCTACCCTACGCATTCATGAATTTCATGCTGCTGATCACCTTTTCATTATTTATCCTCCTGCAGAGCTTAGTGCAGTCTGCAAACATATTCACTTAATCCTATAGCCCACTTGAGGCTGCATAGCATAGTGGTTAAGAGCACTGAGTTACAAACCTGAAGACCTGGGTTTGCATTGCACAGTCCCTATTTGCATAATTTGTAACCCTGAGCAAGTCAAATAACTTCTTGTGCTCCCAGGTCACACCTGAAAACAAGCTTTGGCATAGTGTGCCTTTCCTGGTAAACTATTTTTTATCCACCCCTTTCCAATGTCTCTGATATTCATGCTAAAGAGTTAGGACTCAAGACCGGCCCTAATGCTACTCTACTTGTCACTTTACTGACAGAGAATTTACCACTCAGGACCACTCTTTGTGCCCTATCTGGCAGCAATTACCAATCCATAGAAACATAGACTCTGTCAGCAGATAAGGACCCATTACCCTACTCACCTATCCACTGGGAAAGTCTTCTAAAACTGGGAGAATTCAAGAATGCATGGGACAGACATAAAGCAATTCTTGTGGGGGTAGGTAGAAATAGGCTGTTGGTTAACTAGGATCTCTGACTATCCTGTAGGTAGGAAATGGGCCGACTAGGTGAGCCAAGATGTCCGTATCTGCCATCAAGGTCCATGTTTCTATGTTTCCTCTGTTCTATCTTTCCCACATTTGGTTAAGCCTTTTATATGGCAATGACTCAAAGGCCTTACCAAAGTCCAAATATAGAATGTTGACTGCCTGACCATCGTCCACCATCTGTTTCCCTGAAGTAAGAGTCAATCAAGTTTGGTTGACATTAAGGTAAACCTCCAAATTTCTGGCACTTACCACTTCTTATTGTTAGCACACCATGCAGCTTAGTAGTAGAAGAATTACTTTATTAGAACAACACACATCCTGCCTGGTGTTTCAGACAATAAAATGTCCTTTATCAAAGGCTTGATAAAAGTAATTTTATTGTCCCAAATGCATCAGGCAGGATGCGTGGTTGTTGTAGTAAAGCAATCTTTTTCTACTACTAAGCTGCATAAGCATCCTAACAATAGGGAGTGTGGTGAGCCAGAAATTTGGGATGTTTACTATGGACTGCTTTCTTGAGCACCACTAACCTAGTGAACACTCTGTTTTGGAAACTTTGGTTGACATTACTTGCTTCTTATGAACTCATGCTGATTCTGATCTGTTAGGATGTTATACTGTATGGAATACAACTATTGGTTTCTTTATGATTAATTCCAACAGCTTACTCATTATTGATGCAAGGCTCACTGGCCTATAATTCCTTGGTTTCCCTATTCCAACTCTTGTGCAGGGGACCACATTAGCCGATCTAGTCCTTTGGCACCTCTCCTGTAGTCAGTCATACATTCAATAGATCTGCTAAGGGGTTTTCAGAGTCTGACTCACCCTTCTTAGTGCCCTTGCTGCAGTCCACCTGACCCTGGAGACCTGTGTTGGTTCAGGTCCACAGACCCTTCAGTACTCCCTCATGTAAAAGAATATATCTTTTGTATGTCCAGTCTGTTGCTATTGGTACCATTGAATCAAATATTGCAGTCAAGAATTGGACCTGTGCTTTCCACTGCGAACACAGAACTGAAGTACTCATTTGAAATATTTGCATTATTTTCATCTTTGGCACTTGTTCAGTCCACTCCATTCTCTCCATGCTATGTCTCTTACTTTGCCCTTATGTACCAATAGGAAGTATTTTCATTATTTTTACTCCTCTGTCCTTAGTTCTGTGTTCACTTTCACCCTCCTTCTGATGTTTGTTCTTTTTTCTAATTTATCTCTGCAAACAGCCATACTGGTCTTCTACTGGTCCTCCTTGTGTAACTAAGGTTCATTAAGGTTTGAGTAAGGAGCACAAGCCATGGTCCATATAAGCTCCTATCTTTCAGCCATAATAGAATAGTGTCTTGTTTGAAAACAACAGCTTATCTAGCCAATTTTTGAAAGTGTTTTTGTCTCACTAATAACAACCTCCATATTGTCGGTTTCAGGATTAACAACCCTCTGTGAGAAAAATACCTCCTCTTTACAGCAATAAATCTATGTCATGTTACTTGCAATGGGTGACCCCTGGTATTCACAATTGTTTACTTGAAATCAGACACATTTCTGACATTAAGTATTGATCCTGCAAAACCTCCATGTCAACAGGAGGTCTCCATGCAACCTTCTTTTCTCAAGGGACATGAGTCCCAGTTTAACCACTGTATCTTCATAACTCAAACTCCTCATTCCATGTATTTGGTTGTTTTCCTCTGTATTTTTTCAACATGTATTATATCTCCTCTCTTGTATGGGCACCAGAATTGTGATGAGAAGTCAAAATGTGGATGAATATAAGCTCTATATAGTGGAAGTATTGCTGACCAATCTCTAGCCTTAATATTCCTTCTCACCACCCACCAAATATTATTGGTTTTGCTAATAATTTCTGTTATTTGTTAAATGAAACCTAAATCAGCCTAAAACCTAAACTAACCATCTAACCCCATATCACCCCTCATTTGCTTGTTTAGCTGAAGTGACATTTTGTTTGCAATCCCCATTTGCCCTGTCGTACTTGTGTCTCATTACTGATCGGGTGGGCATGGCAAATCAACTCCTGAGTGTAGGGATATTAGCTGGTATGGCCCGTAGGGAGTTCTACTGCCAAAACACTGTTAGCATACAAAGCCTTCTCTGTTCACTTTTCACCACAGAGACAATCACAATGACCCATAAAGATCACTCTTCACACCAGATTAATAACTCAAATGTGCAGTCCTTACTTAGTGGATAAGGCTTCAAGTGCAGTTCAGTTCATGCATCTTTCATTAATTACTAAGCACATTTTAGAGTTAATGACCCGCATTATAGTTCGTTGATTTTGGTCCTGTTTCATTCACATGCTAGATACACTGGCATATGGACTAGACTTTCACATTAGATTCTCCTATCCCTTACAGTTACTTTGAGATTACTGTGCACCACTTTTTACTATCATAGGAACTGCTGTTCCAGTATGGCTATTAGAATGAAAGCTACATATGGCTCTGGTTCTATTATCCTCTTACTCTTTCCATAAATCAGACTATTATTCTCTACTACAGGCCTCTCATAAATCCCTTGCTGGACAGAATACCTTCTCATTCCACTTTCCTAATATCTGGAACTCTCTTCCCTAACTATTCACCCTACCTCCTCAAACACTCTCTTTCCTCGTTACTCCAAGCTCACACCGATCCTCTGCAAATGCCCATAACCTTATGTCCTGCCTTCCCCCTTTTTCTCTTTTCACTTCCCACTATCTGTCTCAATCTCCTGCACCTCTCTGCACATGCCATTTCCCACTATTCATGTATTCTAACCTCTACACTCATCTCTCCCCATCTCAACCCCTCCTTCCTCTCCCCATCCTAATCCTACCATTCCCTCCTCACTCTCTATACTACTTCTCCTCACTCCTCCACTACTACCTTAACCCATCCCACTTTCTGCATCCACTTCCTCCTCCCTCACTGCCTTCTCCACTATCTCCCCTCCATGCATCCCTATCCCCATCACTTTGTACCTCCTCCCCAACTCTATACTTGCTATTTCCAAATCCCAATCCATCTCCCACGTCTCTTCTATCCCTACACCTGTCTTCCTCTCCTTTCTTCCTGTCCCCTCTCCATCTCTCTACCCTCCTCCTTACTTTCCTCTCATGTACCATTCCTGTTGCTCCTCCATATAGCCCTTCCTGATTTAATGATCACTTCCTACCTGTCCGTTTCCTAATGTACAGCTCATGCAGTTCCTGGTACTCACACTCCTGATGTACTCAATTGAATTGCTATTAATTATGCCTCAATGACACTGTGTATTGCTGTACATTACTGTGCCTTATATTATATTATTGTCCTTTTACTTATGTACTTATCCCTCACCCCAGGACACATCTGAAATGAGCTTTATAGCTCAGTATGTCTTTCCTGGCAAATCTCTTTTAAACAAATAAAAATACAAAAAGGATAGTCTCACTCCTTTCCTGAACAAGCCTTTCCCATTTCTGAATAAAATAAGAAGTGCATTCCATTCCTGGATCTTGGAATCATCTCTGGCAGAGCTCTAGTTTCCACTTCCCCATTGCCACTGTTCCATGATCAGCATGTTTGATCATCTGCTCCTGTTTCATCTCCACATTAGGCATCTTCAGGGAACCCTCCAGGCCTGAAAGCCATTGGTATATATCCCTTGAAGGAATGCTCACTTGGTCAACTGCTTCTACCTCCAAGGCCATTGCCCTGCCATCCATACTTCCACTACTCCCTGCTCAGCCACATAGCCTGTCAGAGGGTTCTCAACGCTGGAACAAAGCACCTAGAAACTCCCAGAAGAGGTAGAGGGTGCGGCCACTTACCATGTGTACACCTCTCCTCCAAGAGGTGTCCATACTCTGGTAGCTACCAAATCCCCTTGAGCAACTCATAAAGTCTACTGATTACCCAGACCTGAATCATTCTGCTCCCCAAAGTGCTATGGATAGGAACGGTCTGGCAAGGGACACTGTGTCACTCCAATCCTGATATCCTGCTACTGAGCCAGGACTGGTGGTCCCCTGCTGACTCCCAATTGTGCCCTGGGGCCTGAAAGAATCCCATGCTGCATCAGCCCTGGCAAATTGCCACTGTTCCAAGGCTGGGAAGTCTCCCTGGAGCACCCAGAGCCAGAAGCTGCATGCCGGTATGAGTACAGATGCTGCCTCCTCCTTCAAAATGCTACAGACCAAAAGCTGACTCCAGATTTAACAAGCAACCCCCTTCTGCCAAAATGTCTCATTTATGCTGTCATGAAGCTCCACTCCCTATTCTAAAGGACAAAGCTATTGGGTCTGTGACACCTAGTGCTTTCACCTTTCTGTGAAGAGTTGTTACATCTCCCCTGTTAAAAGTTCCATCCCAGAATTGCAAGAAGTGGTCTATGTGAAGACCGGACTCCACTGCAATGGGGATTGATCAAGCCACTCTGTGACACATGACCAGCATGCATATCTTTTTTTTAAATTCAAGTTTATTCAAGTTTTTCCCATTACAGAGCAAGATGCAAGTACATACATCCTTCCAATATCCAGTGCATTCTAATAACACCATGAGCATGACCAGAAACACTCTCAGATGCTTCTTGCTCCCCCTCATCCTATCCCCTCCTCAAGCAGACATAAAATTATGAGAAGAATATTGTTGAAACACCATCCAACTTAGTCTTGTACTCCTGAAATATAAACACCTGTCTGGAGTAGGTGCAACTCATGTAGTTTTCCCATACCTTGCGGTACCTTGGCAAACAATTGCTTCTATTGCATTAAATTTCTCCATGTTCAAATTAAAAAGCAATTCCTGTAACCTCTCTGTGTAGGAGATTGAGGCACCATCCACCCAATGTTTCAGTACTACCTTTTGAGTGACGATGATATGATAGCCATATAATACCTTCTGACTTTTTACCTTGAAACTGGAGTAATCTCCCAATAGACAAACCTCAGGGCTAAAGAGAAGTTCAAGTCCCAATAGCGATCTTCTTTTCCTTAATCATATCCCACAGGGTTTAACCCTAGGACATTCCAAAAATGTGGAATGTCCCTTCCTATTGGTGACATTGGTTACATTTGGATCAGGAATACGGCCAATCTTATGCAATTTGGACAGGGTCCAAAACATATTATTTAGAAATTGAAATTGCATAATTCTCAGTCTATCTTGAGTTATATACCTATAGGTATGCTGCCAGATTTTGTCCCAGTCCTCTCAGCCCCCTAAAATAGTATTCCAGTAGCGGGATACCCTCAAGATGCTGATATGCTTGACTGAATAGACTGTTGTAGAATCTGAAACTACATGTGGCTCCCATACAGTCCGGCGGGGGCATCAAATAGACCGTCGCATGACTGAAGCACGTCAAACTTCTGAAGGATTGCACAATTAAATGTCTGAGCTGAAAAATTTTAAATATTTGACTAGGGGCCATATGATATTTATTGATTAAGTCAGCTGAGAGGCACCTTCCTTCTGAAAGAGGTCTGTTACCCTTAAGCTCTTTAGCTCGGGAAGCCAAGATTCCTGAATCATTTTCCCCAATCTTTAAATTCGGGTTCTCACACAGAGGTTGGTGCCTGACTTTACTGGGGAATATTTTTAAAATGAGCATAACTGTGCATGTATTCTTAAAGAGGTTTTTATTGGGGTGGGAAATAAATCAGTGGGAAGGGACTTCAGTGAAGTGTAAGAAGGCGATCGGATCAATATCAGATTCCTTTATTAAATCCACTTCTAATTTGACAAATGAGGGACATAAGAGAGTGAGCAATGCTCTATGGGAGTTACCAGCCACTTTAAGTACTTACTGGCATTACTTGCCCAATAATATAGTCCCATATGTAGTAACGTAATCCAACCTTTTCTCGGGGCAGCCATTCTATAATAGGCTCTGCATGGGATTTTCCTTTGCCAAATGAAGACTGATATTATTGCATGTAAGTTTTTAAACCAACTTAATGGCAGCCAGAAGTTCATCATGGTTAGAGGATAAAATACCCTAGGTAACACATTCATTTTAATTAAACTCACCCTTCCCCATAAAGATATCGGGAGTTTGGCCCACCTTGTAAGGTCTTGTTGAATGTAATTCTTAATCAAGTCTAAGTTCAGCTGCACCATCTTGGAATCACTCTGCACCAGTATTGCTCCTAAATATTTGAGCTTATCACGGGCTCCACTGTAAGCAAAGCGATAATTTCAGTCTTGAATAATTTAGAGTTCAGCAGGAACACCAGGGTTTCTCTCTATTTATTTTGCAGTTGGAGAACCTGCTATACTCCTCTATAAGCCCCATGACTATGGGTATAGTGCTAGTGGGATGAGTTAAATGGAGAAGAATGTCATCTGCATAGGCAGAAAGTTTGAATTCATAGGAACCTACTTGATGCCTTGAACCTTATGGTCCTGCCTTATTTTTGTCAGAAGAGGTTCCAGATAAAGATTGAAAAGAAGGGTGATAAAGGACATCCTGTCTAGTTCGAGCACAGGGAAATATTGAAGAAAAACACCATTACAATAGATCTGTGCACTCGACTGACTATACAGGAGAAGACATTCTTAATGAAGGGAGGGGAGGAGACCGAATTTCACCATGGTCAGAAATAAAACTGCCAGTCCACCCTTTCAAATGCCTTCTGTATCCACAGAGACCAACCTGCAAGAAAGCAATGATCCCTGGACACAGAGAAGACATTAGCTAGTTTGATAGGTGGTCAGAGCCATTCTGCCTGCCATGAAACCTACCTGATCACTATAAATGAGTAAGGGCATTACTTTAGCTAAACAATTCGCAAAGATTTTGCTAAAATCTTGACATCGTAGTTATTAATGAGATAGGCCTGTAACTGGACACTTTATCTGGCTCCTTACCTTCTTTAGGGATAACAACAATAAGGGCTGCAAATAAATGCTTATCCACCTTCTCAGATTTCAAAATACAGTGAAATAATCTTTTAACCTAGGGGCTAACTGGGTGGCAAAGCATTTGTAAAATTAGGAAAACCCATCATGGTCTGGGGCTTTATCTAGGGTAAGTGACTTTATTGTTGTGACAATCTCTTCCTCTGATATGGGATGGGACAACTCCTCCCAACTCAGGTGGCAACGAAGGGAGTGAACAAGAGGAGGTATCTTTCACTTCCTCCTTCAAGGGTCTAGAACTCATCGGGCTATACAATTCCTGTAATAGTTTTCAAACTCCTGGGTAATGTCCTTTGGGTGAGTTTGATCTCCCATCCGACAGGGATGTAATAATTCGAGATAATCCTGGCAGACTCTTTCCTTTAATCTCATTGCCAGCAGGTGCCTGCCTTTTCCCCTGACCCAAGCACCAGGCTTTTGTCTTTAGCAGAGCGTATTCAGCTTTCTCCCTCAAGAGGTCACTGTATTGGTTTCTTAGACCTATTAGCATCTCCTAATAACTGTGGGGTGTTCCCAGAGAGGGTACACTCTATTTCTCTGATTTGCCTAAATAAATTCTTAGCTTCGTTCTCCCTTTTTCTTTCTTTCTGCTGCCAATCTGATTAATTCACCCCTTAGGACACATTTAAGCACTCCATTCCATATCCCTTTACCTGTCGAATCTAATTTACCCTTCATATAGCTCTATAATATGAATAATGCTATTTTTGATTACCGGGCAGCGTAATAACTGATTGTTCAGTTTCCAGTTCGTGTGTCTAGGAAGATTAGGGATAGATTTATTGAGCAGTGGACCATCGAATGGTCTGAGATTATCCCAGGTTGTATTGTACACTGTGACAGACCCGGAGGGCTGATTGACTAATCAGAAAATAATCAATCCTAGATCTGGATCCATGCACAGCCAAAATGAATGTGTATTCCTATGTGAGGGATAAAGAACCTCCATGGATCACATAAACAAACACTATCCACCAAATGCCTTAAGGCTCTTTGAAGCGGGAGTTAGACCACTTCTTCTTCTACCGTCTTTGTCCAATTCCGAGTCAAATGGTAAGTTCCAATCTCCTCCTAAATACATCAGGATATGGACAAATGGGGACAAGGTCTTTAAAAAAATCGACAAAAACTGGTATCCGTATTTGGGCCGTAGACACTGCCAATTATCACCTTTGATCTATATAACATACCCAAAATGAACAGAAACCGTCCCAAGGAATCTTTAATGATTTTCTCACAGGAAAATGGGGTTGCCTTGTGATCAGAATAGCTACTCCCTTGCTGGCTGTACTGCCTCCAGACAAATACACTTGCCCTATACTCTGTCGCCTAAACAAAGCGGTTTCTGATTCAAGCAAATGAGTTTCCTGTAAACAAATAATTTTCCCTTTTGCATTTGTAAGTGTTTCAACAGCTTGTATATTTTGTGTTATTTCTGGCCCGTTGACATTCCATGTAATGAAGTCACAAAGAGTACCCATTTAATATCTGGATATTAGATATATGTAATACCTTACTAGAAGTAAACAAACCTGATTTTCAAACCCCATAAAGTAACTCCATACCTGACGGGTTCCCATAATCTCCTGCCTGCATTTACCTTCCTCTTTCTCCCCAATGCAGTTCTATCCCCACACTGAACCCTTATAATCCCCCAAATCATACTTAACCCCATCCCCTCCCCCTGAACACACTACCAGAAGTGTTCCTCCCAACTGAAAAGCGTTATATCCACGATGACAAATGCACTTTACACTCCTGATCTCAGCCCAGCCTCTGGCCCTGCACTGCTGCATCCCAATCATTATCCAGCTCCAGCTGAACACACTACTCAAAAACAAAACAATGCCCCTAGCTATCCTGCAGGGAGATTCTTGGTGAGGAAAGGAACACTAAAAAGCAAAACTCAATTGAGCCCTCCTTAGACTGAGCCGTAGCGTATTGGTACCCTTGCAACAAAGAAAAACAGAAAAAAATTACCTAGGGAACAGAAACAGCTAAAGCTCCCTTCGCCCATATAGTGGTGCATACTTTAAATTCAGACAGCTAAACTTGATCCAAACTGTCATTTCCTCCCCATGTGTTCCTCACTCCAGAATTGCCCTGTATATACCCATTCCAACTAATCCCTGGTGAAAGGAAATATAGAAACCTCTATTACTATTCAAAGTTCCACGCTCCATCTTCTGAGGAATAAAAAGTAACCAGGAGAAAGGGCATACTTTTCCACTTCTTACCGATGCCCTGCTCCAGTTCTGCATGAAAATTAAATATCCTCCTCAATAAAAGTAATGAGGAGAATTCTTGCATCCACGGAGAAACCGCTAACAGAAACCCACCCTGCAAAAAAAAACTCACACAGTGTCAGAACAAAACAGAGGACTGTCGCTCTCTAGTGGCTAAATACATCTATTAGCCTTTACAGCTAAATGCAGCCCAACCCGAGAGGGTGTAGATGTGGCTCTTAACAAAACAATTTTCTTCGTCCATTTCCACTTGCTAGGTCTCCAAAACTTGACGAAACTGTCCTGCAGAGCACCGTATTACACCTTCACCCAGTTCCACGCCAAGCAGGATGCATGAAGACTACCATACTGCTTCTGCCTTCACTCGTAGCCCCAAACCCCAAACCAGAGCCAACAGTCCACGGGCAAACTACCCATTCTTCATATAGCCAGGAATTGCTCTTTCATCAGAGAATCGTTGCCCCACAGCTCCAAAAATTAACCTTCAGCCCTAGGAAGAAGAGATTTCTGCTCACTTAAACAGGTCATGGGTGCAACCTTTAAGCCTGCCATTGCTGCGTCGCGGATCATCGTAGTTCACACAAGAGCCAGACAGAAGAACTTGCAAGCGTGCTGGGTAGCCCATGCGGAATCGGGTAGAGAAGGCAATCAGCTTCACCACTATAGAGTGGTATTCTGCGCTTTGCTGCACTGATAAGGGTAAATCTTGAGTTATCCTCAAAGTGGCATTTTCCCAGGATATCTCTTTAAGCTCTTTAATCTTGAGGAGAATGTGCTGTTTTCAAGGTAGTTCAAGCGGAGGATTAAGGTGCATCGGGCGCCCGCGAGCATTGCTCTCAGAGCCCAATGGGCTCATTCTGTCATATAATTCGAGCCAAATGGCGATGGGCCAGCAACTTTTAACAGGACCCTCTGCACAAACGCTATAGGGTCAGCCCCTCCTCCTTCTCCGGTAGACCTATAATAATTACATTATTACGTCTACTCCTCCCTTCAAATCTTCAATTTTTGTTTCCATTCTGGACAATTTCTGATGGATAACCACCAACTCCGGTTCCTGTTTGGCTGAGCGGCTCGATAGATGTGATTCTACCGTTTATCCCTATGCGCCTGGATAAATCCTCCAATGCCTGGGTTACCAATTTTAATTCTTCAGTAACAGCATGTAGTTCTGTTGGAAAGGTTTAAACTCTAGAAGAAATCTCGCCAGTATTAATGGTTCATTCTCCATAGCTTCCATTTCGGTTTCTGGATCCCCAGCACTTGGAGAGCCCTGGCTTTCTTCAGGGCCTTCACAGGACAGACAGGTGGAGTATGCTTCCCGTGATTTCTGTGCATTTCTTTCTCCATCTGCTACAAAATGGGATCTCTTCACCCTCCAACACTTTAGGCAGGAATCTTGTATCAAATATGACTGCTACACCACCTTTCAAACTGATATTTAACTGAAAAACAGGGCGGAGGCTAGAACCGAGCAGTCAGGGTGTTATGCAGGCACTTGCATCACGTGACTCCCGACCAGCATGCATATCTACAACAGGCCCTCTCCATGACTGAATAACCTCCAAAAAACACAGACCCCAAAATAAGCCACAACACTATCAACTTCTGAGGCAATTGCCCACTAACAGTGGCCCATGCCCTCCTTCCTTGGACAAGTGGACCACCATGGGTACCCATACATACATTCACATAAGTTACTCAGATCATCACACTGGGGGCTGTGGTCCTCCTTTCTAACCCTACTGATCAGGCACAGGGTTCCAACTCACCCCACCTGCTTGAATCCCTCAAGCATCATCAATTAATCCTCTCAGTCTGTGACTACCTGAATCAGGACCCACATCCCTCATCCACCTAAGTATAGAGGCCTGTCCCACCTTCCACACCATGGCCAAAGTCACTTGATATAGCTGGGCACAAGAACTGCACCTCAGGGGTTCAGTAATCTGTAACCTCTATCAACCGTCAGGTTGGTACCCTTTCATTGAGAACTCCCCATTCAAAGGGCCCTTGTGACATATGCCCTGGCCTTCCCTGAAGTGAAGAGAGGTCACACGGACTACCAAAAATATATTGTACTGTATAAATAGTAGTGCAGTAACTCAGCAGACACTGCACATCATTTGGCAGGGTTACAACATTTGGCACCTTTTTCAGTTATCTGGCTAACACAATGATTTTAGCAACATAGACACAAACATTTTGTATGTGTTAAACTCTTTGCTCCTTGCAGTCCAGAGCAGGGCAATCATGATTAACCATGTAGTTGACTATTAAAGCACAGTAGTCAGTGTTAGTGGCCAATGGTCCAGGCCACCTCCATTTCCTTTATCACCTGTAAGAAACAAACATGCAATGACAGTCTAAACTTGTACTTGGGTCCATATTAATTCAGTTCCAATGTCCTCTTCTGCATAACAGCAACAAAACAATTTCACCAACAGGCATATAATGTATTGATGGCTTAGATCTGTGCTGTCAGCAGACCTAGCAATAAACAGAACAGTTCTCTAATGGTGACACCACTCATAGCCACAAATTGTCTGGGATTTATAATGGTTTGGTTGCGGCTTTATCTGCGTTTCCTGTGAGCTTGTCCAGGACTACACTCGACTCTGCATACCACATCCCTTGAGGATTATATTGCTGATGTGATGCATGCGAATGCTTCATCCGATAGACCAGGCCTGAAGGACTATCTGTAGTTTCTGCTTAAATGAATCATGGCTGGTGAACTCCAAGTGCTGTACCAGATATTTTGCTTCTTCTATCAACAATTCTTAACTGTATCTTTCCACAGTTCTCCATAATCAAATTGGATAAAGTGGAAATTTGTACCTCCCTTGCCTGACCCATGATAGGTATTTTCCTGTCACTCTGACACAGCTTCATGAAGTATTTTTCACCCTGGTCGGTATCGCTTGTCAGAGTCCCAATATTACTTTAAAAGTAAGGAATTCTTTATGAAACAGGGCTCGATTTTTCAGGGAACAACTATTGCCAAAATCTGCTCACTTTACTCCATGTTACCAGCTATTTTGTTTACCAACAACAACAATTGCTGAACTTGTTCATGCACAAGTTCATCAGGATTCAACAACAGGGATGTGTAGGAACAGGGCACAGATGATATAAGGCGGTCCGTGCAAAATAATTTTTCTAAAATTAATGTCTTTACAGTTTGCACATAAAATTGGACAGCCATGTCAGAAACTGCATGCAGAGTGCAGTTGCAGGAGCACATAATAGAAGGGCCATTAAAATGGCTTCCAAAGCTGATAGTGCCCTTTAAGACTGGGACCAACAGTGCTGGATTACAGCTGATCAGATCCCAGTACAAAGTCAAACTTAGCAGTGTTGTGGTCTCTCTGTGCAACTGAGTCTTCTGTCATGAGATTTCTGGTAATGTCCTTCACTACTCTTGTGTGTTTCCTCACTCAATGCAGGTGCCCTTTCCTCACTATTCTTGTTTTATCTACTGTAGTACATACGAACATATGAAATTTGCCAGCAGATAAAGGCCTAGAGGTCTATCAAGTCTGCTCAAATGTGAAGCTAGCAGCCCTTATTCTGCAGCTGCCTCCTTCCACCCTTCCCTCCATTGTCCCTCCCTTTGTCCTGTCCCATCCCTTTTTGAAGCAGTCCACTGTTCTACTGGATACCACTTCTGCAGGTAATGCATTCCACTCTGCTACCACCCTCTGTAAAAAGTGTCTCCTCATCTCCCTCCTGAACCTTCCTTCCTCAAGTCTCATATCATGGCCCCTGGTGTCCCTCCCTCCTTACTTTGTATAGCCCTCTGTACCTGTCTTGTTTATTCCTTTCATGTCCTAAGGTTTCAATCATGCCCCTGTCCCTCCTCTCCTCCAGCGAGTACATGTTCAACTCCCTCAGCCTCCTCTCTTATGATAAGTCCCACAGCCCCTTGATCATCTTTATGCCCTGTGCTGTGCCCCTCCAGTAACTTAATGTCCCTCTTCATATACGGGCACCAGTACTGTGCAGTACTCCAGCTGTAATCTAACTAATGACCTATACAGTGGCAGAATCACCTCCTCCTCCTCGAGGATATACCCTTGCAATGCAACCCAGCATTTTGTTGGCCTTGCAGCTGCCTTCCAACATTGTGCTGAGTTGTTCATTGACCCTGTAATGAGCACCCCAGATCCTTCTCCTCCTCTGTCTGGGCTAGCTGCTCCCCCAGCTGGTAACTCCTTCTTGGGTTCTTCACCCCAAAATGTAGCTGCTTGCACTTTTGGCATTAAACGCAGTTGCCAGGTGTCTGACCAGGTTTCAAGCTTAGCCAGATCATCCTGCAACCCTGCCACCACCCTAGATCATCCACCACCACTCCCATCTTGGTATCATCAGCAAGCAGACTGATCTTGTCCTTGATGTTCAATGATATGTCTGCAATGAATATCCCAGACAACATGGTCCCAACACCAAGCCCTGTGGAACACCGCCGTGACTACCCTTGAGTGTAAGAGCTCCCCACCCACCACCACCCTCTGTTGCCTTTCCTGAAGCCAGTTCCCTACTCATCTCACCAGCTTTGCACCCATCCTTGTGCCTTCTTATTTCCCAGCCTCCCATGCGGCACCGAGTCAAATGCCTTACTGAAGTCCAGATACAGGACATCCACTGCATGTCCCCTGTCTAGCTGCCTAGTTACCCAGTCACAGAACTTGACCAGGTTGGTTTGGCAGGATCTGCCACATATGAAGCCATGCTGTCTGCTGTCCTTTAGTCCTTTTGCCTCTAGGATGGCCACCAGCCTCTTCTTCAGGATAGTCTCCATCAGCTTACCCACGATAGATGTGAGGCTCACTGGTCTGTAGTTCTCCAGTTCATCCTTGAGGCCACTCTTGTGGAGGGCACCACATGAGCCATCCTCCAATCCTGGGGTACACACTACGAGTGTAGTGAGGCATTAAATAGGTCTGCAAAGGTCCTGCAAGGACATCTGCCAGCTCCTTTAGTACCCTGGGGTGGATGCCATCTGGGTCTGGTGCCTTGTCCACCCTCAGTGCCTTCAAACCCTTCTGAACTGTGCCCTCCATGATTTCCCATCTGTCACCCCATACCCTGTTTCTGCCATTCCTCCCCTTGGGTATCACCCCTTCTCCTTAGTAAATACTGAGCAGAAGTAATCATTTAAGCGCTTCTGCCTTATCGCACCCTGCTTCCACCCAACCCCCTCCTTCCTAATCCTTACTATGTGGTCCTTACAGCTCCTTTTCCCCGATGTGCCTAATGAAGTCTTTCTCCCTTTCTTAATGCCTTGTGCCAGCCTGAGCTCCGTAGATGCCTTGGTTCCACTTACTGCCCCTACCACCTCTTTTGATTCCATCAGGTACTCCTCCCTGTCCTCCCTCCTGTTTTCTTGTACCTCCTAAAGGCAACTCTTTCCTTCTTACCTTTTCCATGACCTCCTTGCTCAACCAGCTCAGTTTCTTAGCCCTAGCCTTCTTGCTCTAGGCCTTACAGCAGGTTTTGGTTGCCTCCACTGTCACCAGCTATGAGTTACCACCTTTGGTTAATGCCCATACTAGGTTGAATTCTGGCCAGGTACACTTTTACCACTTCCCCATCCTCCCAAAATCAGCCCTCCTGAAGTCTAGCACTCTTGTGCCAGATTCTACTCCTTCCTTGCCCATATCCAATGTGAGCCTTACTGAGTGGTGGTCACCCCTGACAGTGGTTCTTCCACCATAAGTTCTCTCAAAAACTCCCCATTTGCCAGCACAAGGTTGGGGTACTCCCTAACCTGGTTGATTCACTGACCATTTGCAGCAGGAAGCTGTCCTGGACAGCATCCAGCAGTACCTGCTCCCTTCTATTCCTTGTTGTTGGGTTACTCCAGTCCACTCCTGGCATGTTGAAGTCCCCACAATCACCACACTACCCTTCTTGCAGGTCCTCCTGATCTGTCCCGCTAGTTCCCTAACTCCTGTATCTGAGAGGGTGGCCTGTACACTACTCCCATTCTGAGAATCCTATTCTTGGAATCCTGGATTTGCATCCAAAGTGACTCCATTACCACCCTTTTCCCTCCCTTACACACTTCAGTCTTTCCTTCACATATAGTGCCACCCCCTTCCCAATCACTCTGTCCCTATGAAATAACCTGTACCCTGGTACAGACAGGTCCTAGTCATTGTATTGGGTGGCCCATGTTCCTGTGATGACTGCAATATCCACCTCTCCCTCTGCCATGAGAACCTGTAACTGCAGTTTTCCTCCCAAGGCTCCTAGCATTAGGGTAACCACCTTCCACCCTCCCCCATCCTGCCCTCCTTTACTAGCATCACCAATGGTACTTGCCATTTGTCCTCTGTCACTGTTATGGGGGTAGCTCATATGGTTTCCCGACCTGTGGTCTCTGCATGTCTCTTACCCACTTGCCACCCCCTACTCCTAGTTTAAATTCCCAACTTCCTCTATGTACTCCTCCATCATCTGTTTCAACACTTTCTTTTCCTCCTCAGTCAAGTGTAGTCTGTCCTTGGCATAGAGACTACTGTCCTCCCAGGTCTCTCCCACCCCTAACCCCCAACAGCCCATACCCTTTAGCATGACACCAGGTTCTCAGCCATCCATTATATTTCTCTATTCTCAGCTTTCTTTGTTGTGCTTGCCTTGGGCACTGGAAGTATCTCTGAAAAATTACTGATCTTCCTGCCTCCTCACATAATTGTCCTAGTTCCTCAAACCTCCTTTGGACTGTATCTACTGTCTTGTCAGCCAGGTCATGCATCCCAAGAGGTTTAATTAAATCAGGCTTGTCCCTACCCCTTCTAGCATATTTCAGAACAGATTGTCCCACCCTTACTGCTGTCATTCGTGGCATGGCCTCCATCCAAATGTGACTATGCCGCTCCCCTTGTTACCCTACCTGACTCCTCTTAGTATTGAGTCCCCAGCACTAAGATTACACCCCTCTTACTCCTCTTTGCTTCCATTCATCTCCATCTCCATCTCTCATTCCGGCTCCTCTTTTCCTCCTGCATGATGTCCCCTTTTGTCCCTGTTGCACTTCTCCCAGCAGAACTTCCCCTGCTCTGGTTTGGACCAGGCATTTATCAATTACCTCCAATTGCATCACCTCCCTCCTCCTTCTTCCCCTCAGTAGCAAAACTATTTTCTGAAGACCTTCACAAATGCCTACTTCCTCTCTTCATAGTAACCTGTTCCCTCCTTTCCACTCCATGACTGTTGCCACTTCTCCTCCCCTCACAGTCTCTGTCTCCTCCTTCCATTTGTCTTTTGTCTCCTGACCTGGTTTCCCCATCAACCGTTCTTCCTGGCCTGGGCCCTTTGTCTCCTCTTCCTTTCTTCTGACCCTCCTCACCACTGTTGGCTCGAACTGCCCTCCTACATCTCCCTCCTCCTCCCTCCAGTATTGGCCAAACCCATCTCCAGTCTGCCTTGTCTGCCTTAGTTCCTCCTGCAGACCCTTGATCTCCTTTCTAAGTTTCTCTAAGTGGTTGCACACTAAACATCCCCCCACCCTCCAGGCAATGTTTTGAAAGATTGGTGCACCACAGTTGTTGCAACCTACCACCCTTCCCATTGCTCTCATTACCCACCAGCAACCTCACCCTTCCAGATGAAGGATACCAAACACTCCCCAAGTCTCCCTCTCCCCTCTATCAATGCAAAACATTCTTCTCCTTTTCTTAATTTCCCTTACCCCTTTGTCGTAATCATCTAGATAGACTGAGCAACTGCTTTTACATTCCTATCCTTTCTGTCCACACCAAAAAGAGACTTTAAGTAACTATTGCACAACCTTCTTTAAACTCCTACTCCTCCTTTCAACATTGCAGATAGCAATGCAAAGTAACAATAAAAGCTCCTTGATTTGCAGTTACTTCCCTTCCACTAGATAGAGTCACCTCTTCACTCATTGCTGTTCCTTTCCCGGATGTCTGCTTTTGCTATGACAGGTGCATGTCCTTTTCCATTTGGGGAAGTGACGTCACAACCCCTGGTATAAAGAAATCACGGACCTGGGGCAGGTGTGGTGAGGGCGGGGGTGGGACCAGTCGGTGCCTTCCAGAAACAATCAGGTAGCTGAGGCCCCTGGTCAGACCATTAGCACCCTTCCCCACTATGCACTAAACTTTGCAGCTAGTGAAGCCAGCAAAACGCAATCACAATTCCATTCAAAGCACAAAAATAGGTTTGCTATCAAAAGAACAGGTCTCCAAGTCAAACAGCCTCACCTACAACACATCAAAATAGGCTTGAAATTAGAAGATATAGGTCTCCAATTCAAAGAAACAGTCCCAATAAATCACACCAAATAGGTTTTTAAATCAGAAGAAATAGGCCTCCACAAACATAGCCTGCTACACAGTGAAACATCAAACAAATGAGCCCACTTATAGCCACCAAAATAGGTTAAAATTCCAAAAGCCTCAAAACAATACCCTGCTAGGCCCTTAGAAGTAGTGAAAGAAAAGAAATAACCTTCTACCTAGTAAAATTCTGGCAGTGTCACTTAAAGAAATACTTCACTGAGCTCCAAAAAATATTCTGGGGAATCCTCGTAGTTTCTGGGCCTCAATTGGGTCCATCCTAAACCCAAAGACTACTACGCAAATAACACAACTCACATCCCCATCAGGCACCATCAATGACCCTGTTCACATTGCTGACCTCCTTAACACTGTTTACTGACCTGACCCCTTACCTTAGCAAGCTCCTCCTCACCCTCCTCCACCTAACAGTAATGGTAGCCCCTCCACGCCTACAAACCTGAACCTCTACCCCCTTTCTACTTCAGGGCCATTGCTCCTAAGACCATCATAAAACTCCTGAAACCCTCCTTCCAGTGGCAGCCCTGGAAGTGACAGGCTATACCCTGCTTTCCTGAAGATCATCTCCCCAGCCCTTCTCAAACCACTAACATACATTTAACCTCGCCCTGTCTACATCAACAGTGCCTGACACCTGAAACATGCAAGTGTGGTTCCCATCTTCAAGGCGGGAGACCCTATGCCCGGAAAACTATAGACCCTCCCTGCTACCACATCTTAGCAAACTACTAGAAAAAGTAGTCCATTCCCAACTATCTGAACATCTCAATAAATACAGCCTCTATATCTCTTTCAACATGGTTTCACAAACACCACAGCACCTCCTCTGTCCTGACAGTCTTTCAAACCATGTCCTCAGAAATATGGACATGGGTAAGGCCACGGGTGCAGTCTTTGTTGATTTATCAAGGTGTTTTTACCTCTTGACCATCAACTTATTCTCTCCACCTTTGACAATTTGGTTGAAACCCTGGACCTGCTGCCTGGTTTCATAGCTACCTCACAAACAGGTCCCAGTCCATGCTCATAGGCAAAGTTGCCTCAGCTTCCCTTCCCACCAGCACTGGAGTTCCTCAAGGATCAATCCTTGGCCCCGTTCTTTTCTCCATGTTTTCAACCCTCTACCGGAAGATAGCCTAAACTGCAATGCATTCCTCTATGTGGACGACCTAGTTCTATACCACAGCAATAAGTCTCTGAATCCATCTCCTCCACTCTCACTTACAGCTATGTGGTGGCTGTACACTGGTTCACATCCAGAAAACTTGTAAATGGGAAAAGATGAAGGCCATGCCCTTCAGATCAAAGCCTTTCCTAATCAAGACAGCCAAGTTAAACTCCTCCCTCATCATATATATACACACCTGCAGGACCTCCACTTGAGCAGGTCAACTCTTTCAAATATCTTGGTGTTACCCTCAACCCATTGCTCACCTTACAATGATCACACAACCCTGATGGTAAGTGAGATAAACCAAAGCTAGAGCAGCGTACCATGCAAGCCAATCTGCTATCATCTGAAGCTCTCCTCACATTGCGTGAGGGAAACCTCCCCAACTCCTTGACCACTGCTCCCCCATCTACCTCACATGTCCATAAAGCAACACTCCCACCTCAACATGACATACAATGCCATCTGTCACTTTGTTCTCAAAGCCCCTCATTAACTTCGTCACTGTTCTCTCTACCAGTCCCTTGGATGGCTACCTCTCCAGACACACTTTGACTATACCACAGGCTGTCTAGTTGACAATGGTCTCAGAAGTAACCAGCTGTCCCCTATGCCCCCTACTCATAAATAGAGTGTCCACAAGACCTCTTAGGGCATCCTCCATTCAATCGCTGGAAGTTCCCTTGTCTCTACAGTGATGGGCAGTAAGGCCTTCTCTATCTCTGCACCATCCCTCTGAAACCATTTCCCATGTCCGTTCATACATCTACATGCCATGCATCTTTTACATCTAACCTAAAGGCCTGGCTAATGAAAGACTCCATCTGTAAAAGCACACAGGGCAGCACAGGAGACCAAAAGCCACCATAATCCTACCACTGTCAGGTGCCTTGTGCCCATCCTCTTCTCCCCCACCACTGTCCCTAGAGCACAAACCCACATGCTTGACTCTCATGCTGCCTCTCAAACCTGCCTGTGAGACCTCCTCCCACATCACTGTACCCGGTCCAGGCCATGGCTCAAGGATATACCAGGACTTGGTAGGGCACATCATTTACTATGCTGCTTTCCATTTTACTCAGACCATGCTCATCACTGCCTAAACTCGGTGCACTGTCTGGGAGCCACGCTCTACTTTTTACCACAAGCTTTCTCAGGTCAGCCTGCTCTCTTTCTCAGGACAGACATGTACCTAGACTAGATATTGATAAGTCTGTTATGTTTAAACTGCTCCTTGTCAACCTGTGCAATATGCATAATTATTCTCTCCTTGTACTGCTGCCAGTATCCCTATACTTCAGTTACCATGCTTGTATACCATAAGTAACAATGTCTGTTTGTTGACCATTGGTTCTTGTACAGTATAATCCAATTGTATATTATGTCTACTGCTGGTATTTCTGTATAGCTACCTTGTGGCCCAGGTCATGACTGAAAATGGTCCTCTGGATCAGTGCACTTACCTGGTTACAAAAATGTAAATAAATAAATAAATAAAAACAATGTAAAAGCAGCAAGAAGAAGCTATGGTACTGGAACTGATCTGATCCCTTCCCTTCTGGTTATTGGTAGTGATGTGTGAAATTGGAAAACTTTGCTTTGAGATTAATTCATGAGTTGCCTCAATTCATGAAGTGAATATGCCTGAAGTCAAATTCACAGTAAATTGAAAAACTGTGTGAAATGCAGCGTTGATAACCTGCCAGTGAAGTTTGATACAGACTCAAAGTTTGCAGTGTACTATGGGATTGGGATCACATGTTGCAAAAACAAGCTGTATTCCACAGGAGGCTGTCTTCAGTGCAATCCTCTGAAGACAGAGTAGAAGAGATGTCCGTGTGTGCTTGTCTGAGAAAAAACTTTTAAAATAGTCTCAAAACCAAGTTTTTGAATCCAAATTGCTTACATATTGTTCTAGAGGGCCTTGTACTGCTAGATTTGTCTATGTTTTGTTTATTTTTTGCTGATCATTTACTTTAAAGTAGTGGTTTCTGTTTTGTCAGTCTGTGAAGCAGTGTTGTGGGGAGGGTAGGTGTACTGTAAAGCAAGACAGCTATGAATGATTCAGAGTTTTTGTCTAAGCAGGAGATTTGTGTTATATTTTGTTTTCTCCTCTTTCCTGTTCATCATTTTTAATATGTAGTGAGTAATTTCTCATTTTATGCTGGCACACTTACATAGCCAACATCTTGGGGTAGTACAGATTTAGGGCGCAGGTCACTGTTGGGCGAATGCAGGGCACGCACAACAGGTGCGTCCGCGATCCCCAATCAGCCAGCAAGCGGGGCGACACCCTGCCTAGCTAATAAGGTGATGACATCAGAGAAAGGTCCGCTGCAATGAGAGCAGCTCTCATGCAGGGTGACCACAACACGCCTCCCCACGTGCAGGCAACATGGCGGCAGTGACTGCCACTGTTGCCTGTCAACACCTCTGTGTATTTGTGTGCTGATGGGGGTGCCCAATCCCCTGTCGACATCATGTAACCCCTTTTTGCTTCCCGGGTGGGCTAATCTCCCATTGGCAAAGCACTCACCCACACACACACACACTCAGGTGGCACACTGGAGCCCACCTGAGCTTGCCAAAGCACCTATTAAAACAAAACAGTCCCCAGATGTCTTTTTTTTTAATGCCTGTAAACAGAAAACAGTCCTCATAGTCTCCCTACCCCTCACCACCTGTACCCACCCACTGTGCACCCTGCCTCCCACACCTCCTCACCCCATACTTACCTCGAACTCAGCGACGATCTTGGTGGATAGAAACACGCCTGGCACTCTTCAAAGCCGACCCGCGAACTGAGGAAATGCTGATAAGCTGTATAATGGAATAAATAGGGTTTTCAACTTTGATGCATATCTCGGGCATTTCTTGGAATTTTGCACCAAATTTTCAACATGGGGTTTTGGGACCCTTCCTCATGAATTCTGTCACTGTTATGTTGTTAATCAGTCCCAAAGGTGATTTTGCAGTCACTGCATGGAATCGCCTTTTGGGACTGATTAATCTGAGATAGTGGCAGTGTTCATGAGGTGGGATCTCAAAAAGCCTATGTTACTAAATTTGATGGCTATAGAAAAAAGGCTTTTTCTGACGTCGTTGCACAGTTGCTATGCATGCTCGTAACTTCACAAATTCACAATATTTTCATGCCAGATTTTCAACATTGTCATTTTTACACCTCCTTGTGAACAGTGCAGCTGTCATTTTCACATCCTGGCTGAAATGTGTTTCTGCACTTCCGCACACAATACCACAGTCGCTGTGGAAATCAGTGTTTGGGGCAGATTATGAAAATGATAGTGACACTGTTCATGAGCAGAGGTCCTAAAATGACTATGTTGAAAATTTGGTGACGATACTCCATAAAATGACTGTATTACGGCGTGCGTTGGAGCAGTTGCATGCGCTTGTAACATTGTGCATTGTAATATTTTCACTCTGGATTTTCACCATTGGCATTTTCCACACCTCTTGATGAACAGTACAGATGTCATTTCACATATCCTACCCAAAATGTGTTTTTGCATGTCCGGTGCAGAATATGCACGGTCGCTGTCTAAATCACTTTTGGGACAGTTTGAGAAATAACAGTGACACTGTACATGAGCAGAGCTGCTAAAATGCCTATGTTGAAATTTAGTGCTGAACATCCATAAAATGATTGTGTTACTAGCGTGCGTTGCATTTCCACGCACCCTTGTAACCCATGAATTTGCAATATTTACATGCCACATTTTCCAACACTGGCATTTTTACACCTCCTTATGAACTGTACAGCTGACATTTTCACATCCTGCCCAAAATGTTTTTCCGCACTGCACTACCAAAGCTAATGCCAACGCAACAACATTCGGTATTGACAAATGCTTGTTATTTCTGTGGTTTAGTTTGGTGTGTTTAAGTAAAGTATTTTGTCAGTGTCTTTCTGTAGCAGTTATAGTTATTTCTTAGTTATATTTTTCTTAAAGTGATGGTGTTCTGTCACTTTTAGTTATATAATATTAAATTACCCTGTTATCCCTGTCATTTTAATACCTGTTCTGTTTAAAGAAAAGAGAACTTTTGGGTTGTTTTAGTAGTAGTTTTCAGATCACACTACTGATCCATGATTCTCTAGGGGCAGGTGTTGTGTGCTGTTGCTGACAGTTAATCTGTTTACCCTGTTACACCTATTATGTATGTCATGTTAGTTTATTTATTTTGGTTTTGCTACATGCTGTTAGCATAGTATTTCAGTAAATCTACAAAACTTGTATTTTCAGTATAATTCCTTCCTGTACTAGTTTCAGTTTGCTTTATTTAATGCTCTGTATATTAAGCCTTCTTTAATTCTGATTATTTATGCACATACTAAAGAATGATAGCAAAATCCCAGTAAAATCTGGAAATTAGAGTAACGATCATCGTGCAATTCGAATCTGAAGTCTTGAAAATGGAATTTCATTGTTTTAATCACCGTAAATCAGTGGCCTTGTTGATGATTCTCTGGAGGAGGTATTGTCTGCTGCTGGTAGTTAATAACTTGTTTTAACTCTTTTACCTCTGTTATGTGTTTTGTTAATCCTTGTAGTGTTTATTTCTTCAGATGACACTGCTGATTCCCTAGGGAGGTGTTTGTTCCCAGTACTTATTTGTGCTGCAGGTTTATTTACATTTTGCAATTTTCATCCCAAATCAAGTTACAATAGGCATATAAGAATGATGTGGAAGAGGTACTCTGCTAAAGGAGAAGTGCCGGATAGGCAGCAAAGAATTTCAAAATCTGTGTGGCAAAATAGTGCTGCAGTTAAAAAGAAACTATGTGTGTTCTATTGGCTCTAGGGCTGGTAGTAGCAAAGGAGTAGTTGGCAGCAATGACATTACTGTAGCCAAATTTTCTCTGCCACATCTGTGGTATCCATGCTGGTAAGGGATGTCGGATGTGACAAGAGAAACATCAGCAAACAAGGAACAGTGGTCAAGGAGGAGATTGTTTGGTGTCACTATGGCTGGTGGTGGTGGTGGTGGTGCTGCTGAGCCTGACAGTGTGGAGCTTGAGTCAGTGGTTGAGGCGGGAGATCTGGAAAAGGTGCATCACCTCAGACTCCTGATGAGAGGTTCAGAGAGCATGGAGACAGTGATGAGGAGGACAGACCTGTGGAGGAAGGCAGGCATCAGTGGCTGTGCTGATCATGATTGTTGGATCCCTATGGGAGCCTGAAGAAAAGCGATGTAAGCGTGATGCTGCAGATGATGCATAGGATGTTGTTTGCAGTTTTCAATTACCAAAGACCCCCAGTATTACTGAAGTTATGAAATCAACCCAAAAACACAAATTTTCACCCCTTCCCCATAGCTGTCCCACCCCACCACCATGGTAAAGCAAGGGTTATGAAATCCCAAGTCTGACATTTTTATATAACCAACCCAGATGATGACAGTCACTATCTGTCAGCTATGTCAAGCATGAGTTAGTAGGGGAAAGGGTCAGCCACCTAGGCAGTGGTGGAAACACACACACACACACACACACACACACACACACACACACACACACATACACACACACACATACACCCTTAAGAAAAGGCACCTGTTATTCTGATGTCAACACTAGAAGGAAGCCAGTGCTGGGGTCCCTGTCCTCATCATCATCATTCGGCAAAAGCAAACTGAAGTGACAGGGCACTAGACCACGCAGATGGAGGGAAAGTGAGGAAAACTACAGAGAGGAGGATGAGGAGGAGGAGGATTCTGTAGGTCTGCCTAGTGGTGAGCAACGCAGCAGTGGTGGATTGAGATGTACCAACCAGAGTCAGAGAGAACAATAGTTTGAAGAAAATCCTCCAAATCACCAGTGTCATTTGAGCAGCAGCACATATGAATCCCCAGGAGTCAAATACACCCCAACAACAATGCTGCCATGACAAGTCCAGCTGTTTGCTACCCAACCCCAAGAAAGGTCCAGCCTACACTCTATAGCATGTTTGATCATCACTCCAAATTCTCTCCCAGTCATGCTACTGCACATGAGCTAAATGCAGCAACTGCTGAAATGCTGGCAATTGATCTATTGCCATTTTCTTTTGTGGAGAATGTTGAATTTCAGAGGTTGATGGCCCATGCCTGTCTCAAATGGTAGATTCCATCAAGAACATACTTTTTAAACATGCCATTCCTGAACTTTATAAGACAGTGTCACAGACAGTAAACTATGCCCTCAGAGCATTCAGCATTCACCTACATACACCTGAGCATGGATATGCAGACCAGTGGCCAAACAGCTGGTGGCTCCTACTTGTGCATTACAGCACATTGAGCACAGGTACCTGGGGTAGTATTTGATTCCTGGCATGGGAAAAATTATGCTAAGTCCAACTGCAGAGGTAGCAACATTCTGGGTATTTGCCAGCATGCCACACTTACAATGAAGGGTATACTTGGACCACACATGGATCAGAAAATGCTGGAAGTGCTCCTTACCAAGACTGATGAGTGACTTCCCCCCATTCACTGAAAGCAGGTTTCACTGTGAGCAATAATGGCTCGAATGTTGTGAAATGCATCAGTAATGTGGAGTTTGTCAGGTGCCATGCATGGCACATTACTTTAATCTCATTGTGCAGCAGTTTTAACACATCCTGATATCAAGGCCATGTTGACTGTGGCCCATCACATCTGTGTCTACTTGCCAGTTCTGGAAAGGCCCATGACCAGCTCCATCATCTGCAGATACAAAAAAACTGCCTCAGCACCGTATGAAGCTAGATGGTGTCACTATGTGAAACCTGACACTATACATAATCGAGTGGTTGACCAAGCAGTATAATGCCATATCTGAATATCTGCTGCTACATACAAGCTGTGACAGTGCTGGAGAATCCATATCTCTGACAACAGAGCAGTGGCACCAAATGGATAGCCTGATCATGATTCTCAGGGCATTCGAACATGCAGCACATGCAATGAGTGGGGACACTGCCTGTATCAGTCACGCCATTCCACTAGTACATGTGCTGAGGTAGGCACTGGTGAATGTGCAGCATGTGCTGGAGGCAGGTGGTGATGGTGAAAGTTGTACCCTAATGGAACACATGCTTCATGTCTCAGACTGCAGTACACATATTTTCGGCATTCTGCAGGCTGAAGATTTTGTGATTGCCACCATCCTGGACCCATGCATTAAACATGGGCTGGCATCAATAATTGAAGGTGTGCATGAGCAGGTCCAAAAGTTGACTGATCTTCTAATAAGAAGGGTACAAGGGTACAGATGCTAAAGACACATTTATCTAAGGCACTACATCAAACTCCACAGACACCGGGTGTTTCTACCACCACCTCACATGGGAAATGGGCTATGCAAACATGCAAGTTAAAAGAAAACACCAAATCCTTTGGGATGTTTTAGATCAGGTGGGAGTTGAAGACATGGAAGAAAAGTAGGAGGAGGCTGATGAGGCAGCAGGACTGCGGGCACACACGCATGGTAGATGTATATTCGCAGACACGAGGCACCTTATCACAACAAACCCTTGCTACACTGGAGCCACAAGGTCTGAGTGATCATCACTGACCTCGGTTGCTGTGAAATACCTCAGCTGCCCACCCTCCTGTGTCAGTGTGAGCATGTATTCAGTTCGGCTGGGGACACTGTGAGGAACAGGTGCACCAATCTGTCACCAAAAATGTTTGCATGCTAACATTTATTAAAATGAATAAAGGCACATTCCACAAGACAATCATGAAGGTGGTGGTAGTGGTGAAGATGAAGAGCAAGGTGTTGTTGAATTAACAAATTGTCTTCTACCGCTGAGGTAGATGAAACAGTAATGGAGAAAGTGTTCTCATCTGGTGACAACTCCAGTCTGGAGGACTGTGAGGGCTGCTTGCTTGATAAGGTTAAAACATATAAAAAGACATGTTTCCCTACTTCCCTCATCAGTATAACCCTTTACTTTATTATTCACAGTTCTGTTATTTTCAGACATTTTACTGTTCCCTATCCCTAATTGTTTGCTGCTGTTTCCTGTGCCTAATCAATTGATTACCTGCCTCCACCACCTGAATGTGATGTCTAGAGACAATGCCTCCTCCAGCCAGTGAGAGCTAGCACAGCCTCCTTCTCCTCCTCAGGCCTGCTTGGGTCCTACATAGCCATAAACAGCATGGGACACCACTCCACCTATGTATACATATATATATATATATATCTACATATTTATGAAATCTGTGAGGATATTTTTGGCACTTATCACTGATATATTTTCTTTCTCCCTATCTAGAGTAAGAATATCGATACATGTATATATTTAGGCAACACCTCTTAAGGCTATTTTTCAGCACTTATCACCGATATTTTTCTTTCTACCTATCTAGAATAAGAATACCAAAATATTTTCAGTCTAGGTTCCCATAAGGAAAAATACCCTCACTGTAAGCAATGATTGGCTGGGCTGGTGGCATGAGCAGCAGAATTCTATTTTGTAACTTCAACTGCTCACTGGCTTATCAGCTTCCGGTTCAGCTCCTCAGGCCAAATACAAATGTTTAAAATGTTTCTTCCACTTTAAATTGTGTGAACACATTTTGTTTCTCCTGAGTCTGCATATGTTTCAAAATCCTGCACTTACAGCACACGTACCTCCCACTGAAGAGTCTCCATGTCACTCACTGCTGGTCCCCATCATCCTCATCAACACTCCATTAATATCACTGCTGAACCCAGGTCACAAACATGGTCATAATGCATAAGCCACACACTGCCCTCATATGGCTGCATCCCCTGATGCTCGCTCACCTAATGCCCTCCCTCTTCAGACTTGCATTGACATGACGATGTGCTGATGCAACATGAGTAAAACATTCTTTGTCATCCTGGAAACAGGTAAACTCACAAGGTAAACAATTCAAGACATTTAAAACTAAACATTTACATTATGCAGAAATGTAGGGTGCTGCATAATCAATATGCTTGCTCCCATTGAAAATATCTATTATTATTCCTCTTGAATAGTTTGACCTTTAATGTTAGTCATGGCTCCGCCACTCATGATGTCATAAGGTCAAAGTGCACTCAGTTAATAACAGATATTTTCAATGGGGACATGGCACATCCTAGATAGATAGATAGATATTCTTTGTAAAATAGATAGATAGATGATAGATAGATAGATAGACAGATAGATGAATAGATAGATAGATAGATAGATAGATAGATAGATAGATAGAGATAGATATTCTTTGTAAAAAGACTGTTAATACACCAGTTAGGGTTCAAGTTAACACCACAAAAGTAGGGAAATGTTGTGTTAGGGTTTCCAACCCCAAGCAGCAAAGGGAAAAAAAAACATTAGGGATTTTGGTCTTCAGAGTCTTGGCAAATCACTGGTGGAGTCTTCCTTTGGGTTGTCAACCCTATTACTCATGCTCACCACTCCCCTCGGCACATAGCCTTTGTCTGAAGTGCAAGGTACTGTACAGCTACAAGCCAGTGCCTCATACTGATACTGTCTTCAAAGGCAGATAAGTAAGTCTCACTACATGTTGCCAATACAGTGTGTTGCGTCTTGCAATCTGGAAAAAGGCCAAATGAAATGTTGTGTTTTCACCCGGCACAGCTGCCTAGTAGTTCACCCAAGCCTATTGCAGGGTCAGAATGAGCTGGGAGAGAATGGGGTGTAGCTGCACCCACTGCCCCACCCAGATCTGTCACTGCTGGGTCACCTTGAATGTGAGCTCCAGCTATCAAAATAAGTAGCACCAACACAGCAGTCAGGCAGAGTGATTTTATGTTGGACAGATATTTGTATCTGCATGCTTTCTTTGTTGTGTAGATGATCTCACCCTGGTCCTTGCCAGGTTGGGTTTTAGTGGACACACCAGCTTTCTGATGCACTGCAACATCAGGTGGCCCTTGTATAGTTTGCATCCATGATCTAACGGGAGGTCCCACCTCAGTACTTTGAGCCACACACAGGAATTTCAGGTTTTACACCCTCAACCTGACACACTAAATAGCAAACACCTTCAAGCTGCAATTGGAACTGCTACTCAGCTGAGCTTGCAGATCTTCATCATATGGTAAGGGTCATCCAATGGACAGGCATAGAACATGGAACAAGCATGTGCTGCCCATATTTCATGCATTGTTCTCACTGGTATGGAACACACAGCCCTAATAATCACAGAGCTGACCAGCCCTTCCTTTGGAGCCTAAGTGAGCACTTCAGTTTTTCCCCATAGGCAGCTTGACTGACATGCATTTCCACCTAGTATCTAAATGTTTACGAGAGCAGATCTCTCTCAATTGTGCTGAGGACCCTTCACCATATTACAGGGCTACTACAGCACATTTTATTGGTGCCTTTTTGGCACTGGTCTGTATGTGTTTCTTACATTAAAACCATAGTTAACTGTCCCCTTCTATGGCTAAAGGTACTGCCATTAAACTCTGGCAACAGGTGCCGCTGACACATTCTCTGAGATAGCTGCTCTGTTTTATTTTATTGAAGATCAGTATCAGTTATCAGTCTTGATGGATGATAAAGACCATGCAAGTCACAGTATAAATGTGCTTGATTCGATGCCTTGAATGGCATGTGGTTTTGTAAGATTAACAACTTTAAGATGTGTTGGAACCAAAACACACACACACACACACATACTTACCACAGCTAGATAAAATGATGTTATTTCTTTGCTTCCTTCTGCTTCAGAGCAGAAGTAGCAATTCTGCTATACTGATGTATATGTATTTTTTTGGTTTTGGTTTGAGTTGTATACAGTTTATGGTGGACATTTTCATAAAGATGTCACCATGGGACAACTGGGTCAAAATATGCACTATGTGGAGCTCAAGGCATAACATGAACTTCTGTGTGCTCCTTACATTACTATTGATATCAGTGTAAATTCATTTTTCACTGCATAGACATAAAATACAAATATAGGCAGAGGTTGGCACTTAAATCAGCAGAGGCCTGCTTTCGAGAATAACTCTTCACCCCTGATGAAGAGTTATGCAACTCAAAGTGCTGGGGCTGGCCTGCTGGGTTAGGTTCCATCTCAGTCTGTACCATGGCCCTATGCATAAAGGGAAGGAGTGACTACATGTTGTGTATGTGCAGTGTGAGCCACTCTGCACTCATTGTGCACACCACACCAGATTCATCAAGCGGGCGTGCAGACTCTAGGCACCAGATCCGACCATGCAGAAAGCAATGTGCAAGGGGCAGGATGGGGGCATGTCCGCACTATGTGCCATGCACTAAGGCATACAGTGTGACACAAAGGGGGCACAGAGGTGGAAAGGATATGCCAAGGAGACCCTGTCTGTAATGGCCATATGTGGCCATACCCACACAACCACAGGGTCCCCTGGCATGGCAACCACATCTGGGCACCTGCACTCCAACACATGGAGCCCTCCACATCCATGCTACAGAGACCCCAGCACTTGTATGCCCCTATCCCCGCTGCAGTCGCCAGTGGTGTTTGTTGCAGTGCCGCCAGCTGCTCCATGGCCATGGCACTGCCTGACAGGTTCTGGGTGGTGGTCAGTGTGCGAGGGGGTTCATGAAAGTTTGCAGTCAGTGGTACCACTGTCCTGGGGCTGGTGCCCACTGTGTACAGGGGTGGCTTACTGCTGGGGTCAGGGCTCCACATTGTATGTGGGCAGCAGGAGGGCACCAGGGGTCTGGGTGGGTCCTGCCCCATTCTGGGGTGGGTAGGGCAGTCCTGTCAGTGAGGATGCCTCCAGGGCAGGCATGGGGTTGCTCTGCTGCCACCGGCCACCTGCATGGTCCATGGGTTCTTTCATGGCTCCATGCCCTGTGCCCAATGCTCAACCCTGGTGCCATGCCATCCTATGTTGAGGATCCACTCTGGGTCCCAAGCAGGCCATTTTATTAGCCTCTCTCCTGGGACTACAACAATGCCCTGGCCGCCCGTGTGAACCTGTGCATGGGCGGGGCCGAGAAGGTGGCGGTGGTTATGCATGCCGCTGTGCACCTGTCTGCAGGTGCAGAGCTGCATGGTGGGTTATGTGCCTGAGGTGTGTAATTCCACCCATTAGTGCATAGGCACCCATATTTGTATTTTACGCCTGTGTAGTAAAAATGAATTTACACAGATATCAGGAGTGCTGGATTTTCTTTCTTAGATATGTTGAATCTTTTGCCAGCTGATAGTGCTGCCGTGTGTTGGACTTCTTGCTGCTTACATCAGCAGGTCCACAAACATCTAATATAAGGTGGGTTGCTAGATTTAAAAGCAGCCATGATTGTCAGAGGTTTCCTGACCAAAATGAAAGGGAGGGTGCCAGGTGGAGATAGTAAACACAAGAAGAGAAGGAGGGGGTGGTGGGTGAGGGAGGGAGGGAGGTGGGAGGGAAGGAAGAGAATGAGGAATCATGGGAGAAGGAGCAGGAAGGAAGCGAGGACCATGGGAAGAAGGGTGGAACAAGAGGGAGGGACAGATAAAAGTCAGAGATCAGTGGAGGGAGCAAGGAAGGCCCTGAGAAGGGGGTATATAAGGAGAAGGAAGATTTAGATTGCCCTTCTTTTGTTAGATTGCAATTTGAGGTCTAGCTACAGTCAGTTGGCATCATTTTGAGAAGGCTAAATATGCTTAAGAGTTTGAGTGGACAAACTAAGGATAACGTGAGCAAGGTATGGTAGGGAACTAGCATTTGTTGTAAAAAAGGGATATACAAGCCATTGTGTTGGTTTACTAATGGAAGAATGTGGGAGCATGGCTTGGTTGAGATGGTTGTAAAGCAAGGCATGCTAAAGGGGATTTTTTTTTTTTAGTCTTTGGTAACTGGTAGGCCCACTTAGGCCCAAGTGCCTGTTTTCAGGGATGACCTGGGAGCATTGGTGAGGTTAAGTGACTTGCTCAGAGTCACACTGTATGCAAGTGGAGGCTGGGAATCAAACTCAGGTCTGCTGGATGTACCAAGCTCATTCACAGCTCATTACTCTAACCTCTAGGCTATACTGCCTAGGAACTGTGTTACAAAAAAGTGTTTTTCAATATCTTTCTAAACATGTGTCTTCAATTGCATTTAAAACATATTTGTTTCAATTGCTTTCTAAATGTGGTTTCTAGTGCTTGCCAAGGTCCAGTTCCTGGTAGCTCTGGGGCGGGTACTATACTTCAGTGGAGAAACCCTCTTTATGGGAAAAATGGGTGAGCTGGGGTGCTGCAACTGTTGTTTCTGTGCTTGGCATAAAGAAAAGAGCCAGGGGATGCAACTAGCATGAGATGTGCTGCTGTGGTAGGATAAGAGTGTTTTGGGAGGACTTCTAGCAGCAGACCCTGGTTTGGGTTCAATATGGTAGGAGAGGGCTAAGGGAAGGAAGATGGAGTGTGAGAATGAGGTTGGGGAAGCAGGCAGCAGGGGGTCATGAGGGACTGCATCAGAGGTCCACAATTAGAGCGGAAGGAGGAAGAAATGGCACCTGAGACCACGAGGAGGGTCCTCCTTTCACAGTGGTGGCACAAAGGAGATGAGAAGGTGGTTTGTGTTTCATGAGCTACAGGGAAGGAGAGACATCACAAGGTGCATGCACACTACAGGGAGGCCACCATCTTTATCACAGCAGCCAGCTAACACGCATGCACAAGGTCAAGCCTGGCACCATTTTGAGAAGCAGCCAGCTCCGAGATGGAGTTGCATCTGTGCATCAAAGGGAGGAAAGAAAACAGTTTTTGGGGTGATGGAAATTGTGAGGAAATACAAACATTGTCAGGGGGCAAGGAAAGAGTAATAGCAGGCATTTAAAGACATAAATATAACAAGTTCCTGGGGAAGGGTTACAGCACAAGCATCTCAAATGGGATAGTAATTTGAGGAAGCAAACATATTGTGGGAACAGAGTGCTCACTTGCCTCACCACCCAACATAAGGACAGTTCAGGAAGGGCAGAGAGATAGAGCTTCTGGTTGAAAAAAAAAAGAAAATTATCAAATTGGCCATGAAGGTTCAAAAGTTAATGCTGTGATTCTGTTGCAATATTGTTTAAGCAAATATACATACAAGATTATAGTTCTGAGAAATAAAGTAAGAATTACTATAAATATGCATCTGAACATGCAACCAAACCTAAATGTACCTCATTTGTCTCTGTTTGACCAAACAGTCATGCACTTCTGTCTACTGCTAGGCAGTAGAAGGAATTAAGGAAATAAGTACAGTGATAGTACTGGGGAAGAAAATGTTTTGCTGATATTTGTTCTTTTGTTTTGGAACTTGGCAGGCATGGCATCACTAGGAGCAACAAGTGCAGGCTCCAGTTAGGATCCAGTGCAGCAGGTGAAGAAGATGATGAGGGAGGTCCAGGCGATGTTAAAGGTGGCAAGGAAGAAGGAGGAGCCAAAGAAAAAGCTGGATGGGAAGATGAAGGTGCTGGCTGGGGACAGGGGCAGGGGCCAAATGCCCACCTGTGAAAAGGGCCAAGGTAGCAACAGGTCCTCAGAGTAAGGATGATTTGGTTGACCTTACAGTAGAGGAGTTTGAAGGATTATGTGGCAGGGATCATTGAGGCTATGGGAGAGAATGATTTGAGAGAACTGGAGAAAGTGTTACAGGAATTTAAAAGGAAAGGGGAGGGGAAGGATGGGGCTGCAGGTGGGGATGAGGGTAGGAAAGCAGGTGAGGCAGGAGCTCTGGGGGTCACAGTAGGGATCACGTGCCACAGATAGGAGAGGAAAAGATATGGAAAATTGAGTATATAGATACTGTATTTTGCACTGGTAGATAAGGAGGCAACCAAAAATATGAGAAGAAGTGGATAGGAAGACAGAGATGGCTGCAGCCCTGGCAATATTGGAGGGACATAGAAGGTGAAGACTTTTAAAGGTAAGACCATGGAAGCCTGTCTGACAGGTTTTACATACTTAGCTCTATTATGCTACAGATACAGCCAGAGGTGGCCATTCCTCTATTGGAGTATTTGCTGATACGCAACACATATAAAATGTGGGTAGATATGGTGGCTACTATATGATGAGAAGTTTCAGCAGAGGATGGCACTTCATGGGAATGTAAGGTGGGAAAACAGGCACATGGACATCTTGTTTGAGATGATAACGGTGCAAATTGTTGTGGGGGAAAGTGGATTCAGGGAACTAGTAGAAGCTATGGGAGGATATACCAGGGCTCAGTGCTCCTAGGTGAGCTGTAATATACACATGCATGATCAAAATTGCATGGGGCTGCAGGTCTCACAATGCAGGAGTTGGGGATAGGTTGGGACAGACCTATGGTAGGCAGCCTTTTGAGAGACCTTCGGGGTACAATTGGGAGGATGGGACAAAGTGGGAGAGGAAGGGGAGTAAGTGGAGGATTTGGTTTAAGCAACAGAGGATGATGAAGGACAAGGGGTAGAAATAAGGGAGGAGGCAGGTTTGAGATGGCAGGACGCCAGTTAATAGAGAGTTATTGCAGGTATGGACAAGGATACCCATACAAGTGAGCACCTGATTTGTTGTGGGAGAGTTTTTCAAAAGGGTTTAATTTATGATATGAGGGGCATCAGAGGGCCATGAGAGCACATAACCTGGGATCAATAAAGGAGAAGAAAGTGCTGGTAGAAGAAAATATATGAAATGAGTTGGTGGCAGGCAGGGTAGACTGACTGTTCAAGGAACCTTCATTTGAGAGGCTTAGGTGTCACCCTAGGTTTGGTGCCAAAGAAACAGCCAGAGGAGTTCTGGCTGATTCACCACTTGTCCTACCAGAAGTGGAATCAGTAAATTATTTTATTGGAGAGAGCAGAGGGCAGTGTCCTATGCCACAATGGATCAGGCAGTGGAAATGATTCGGGCAGTGGAAGGGCATGGCTGGTAAAATTGATATACAGGCAGCATTCAGGCTGCTTCCTGTGGGGAGGAGGATTGGGAGCTGTTGGGTTTTAAGTTTAATGAGTTTTACTATATCGATGAAGCTATGACAGTGGGCTGTTCAGTGGTGTGTACCACTTTTGTTCACCACTTTTAAAATGTTTTAGCACATGGTTACAGTGGGCACTCAGGAACAGTACAGATATAGGGCAGTGGTTCATTATTTGGATGATTTTCCACTGACAGGACAAGAGGAGGAGGATGCTGACATGCTATGGTGTTTCCAGGAAATGTGTGGCAAGACAGAGGTTCTTCAAACAAAGGGAAGACTGAGTGCCTAACTCATAAGTTGGAGTTCTTGGGGATAGAGGTGGATATAGAAGGAGGGGCTTCAGGTTACCTGGAAGTAAGGTGCAGAAGTTACTGGAGCTGAGAGAGATGGTGAAGGAAATGCAGGGTGCCCTGGTAGTGGTACAACAGTTGCTTGGGCACCTTAATTTTGCTTTGGGGCAGTGACCCTGGCAGAGCCTTTACTTGCAGATTGAGAGGGCAATGAAACGGGCAAAGTGGCCCCATCACTGTGTCGACATATTGAAAGGTGAGGCAGGACTTAGTAGTATGGAAGCAGTTTTAGCAGTACAATGGGGTCACTTTTTGGCAAGATGGCTGGTTATTCAATACAGACTTGAGCTATACACAACACAGCAGGGGCAATCAGGATGGGGACATACTTTAAAGGTGATTGGATATCAGAAAGATGGTTGAAGGAATACAGAGAGGGACTGACACAGGATGTTATGCTCCTGGGGGTTGCAGTGATAATTTGGGGGCATGCATCAGAAATCAGAAGACAGTGTTTTGATGTGATAATACGGTAGTCGGTAGTGGTGGACATATTGAAGAGACAGCCACAACAGAGACAGTAATGAGGGTGCTGAGGCAGCTTGTGTTACAAGGGTTGAGGCTGAATCTATCATTTAGAGCAAGGCACATTAAAGGGTTAAGAACATGGTGGCTGACAGCCACCTATCTTCTTCAGTTGGACAGGTTGAGGTACCTTGTGCCTTGGGCAGCAGCCAGGAGTATGGTGGTCCCACCCCACTTGTGAGAGATTGGCTGGAAAGAGCCTAGCAGCTGTTGAGGAGCTCTTGGTCTGCAAGTACATGAAGGTGTATGAGAGATCTTGGAAAGTATTCCAAGAGTTCCGAGAGTGGGCTGGAATGGAGGTAAGTGGGACAGTGATGGAAGGTGGGCTATGAGGTTTGTTGTCCAGAAGTGGGAGGAAGGGCAGCACACACTACCATGGGAATCCATTTGGCAGAATCAGATTTAGTATGCAGCCTCAAGGTTGGGAGAGCCCTGCAGGCCCCAGTGGTTAGAAGAATGATGCAGGGTTGGCAGAGACTGAAAGGTAGAAGCCCAGAGAAGAGACAACCCATATCAGAGAGTTTATCAGGCAGGTTAGTGGGACATTAAGTAACATTTGCCATTCCCATTATGAGGTGCGCTTGTTTGCAGCATTCTTTTGGCAATGCTTTGGGGTGCATTCGGGTGAGTGAAGTAGTAGCACAAAGCAAGAAGTGTAGAGGTGGGGGGCTATGCTGGGAAGAGTACAGTGGTTTGACAACAGGACAGAGTTGTGGCTGAGCCGGTCCAAGACAAACTAGCCAGGGCATGGAGCAAGGGTTGTGATAGAGAGGAGAAAGATGGGGATAAGATGTGAAGTGTGAGCTATGGAGGCATACAGGGTGGTTATGCAGACAACAGCAGGGAGTTTGTTTAAACATGGGGACCCAGCCACCAGCTGCCAGTTAGCAGCAGTGCTGAGGAGGGGCTTGGAATTTTGGGGAGGATGAGTGTTTTTTATTCTATTCATTCAGGATAGGGGCAGTTTCAGAGGAAGCTGCAAGAGGATCATTCTCAGAAATAAAGAAAGTGGACAGGTGAAGTCAAACTGTTATAAGACATACATTAGAGAACTGGGAAATTAATGGATTTTGTTTGCCCCAAAAAAATGTTAACCATAGGAGGAATGTATGGATTGTTGACTACTCTTTTATTTATTGGGAAGAGAGGAGCAGTGGTGAGGCCCAGGGAAGGCAGCTTTGAATGGATGTAGAGGCAACAAAAGTACACTGGAAAGGATTCAGGGCATGTGATGGGCCCAGCTATTGCTTCAATGTTTGGGGAATAGCTGTGGGGTATTAGTGCTTATGTAACTTGTAGTACTTTTGTGGCTTTACCCTATTCCCAACCTTGAGTAGTAGGTATGTAGGTAGGAAGTTGTAGGAATAGAAGGTCCAAAAGATGCCTCCTCCAACTCACAGAGCATATGACCTCTAGCACTCAGAAGAGGAAAAGTCCCTGTGAAGGAAATCTCTGAGGACCCATGGCTATTGGTCTGCCTGTCCTCTGGGTGAACTAAGAGGAAAGTACCCAAAAGCTGATCAGAGTTCTTTTCTGGATACGGTATGAAATCTCGAAGGCTGATGACATCCACCTTCCCAGTCTTTTGATGACATGCTGAGGGATGTATCTGGAGGCTGAAGTTGTGGATCCAATTTGAAATGAGTGGCTGGAGATGGAGCATGGATCATATCCCAATCTCTGTAGTAGAATCCTGATGTGATCTATGAACCATTTGGTTGTCATAGGCTGATAATGGCTGGAGAGCAACAAAGGAGAGATGACAGAGTGGAGATGGAAGCTTCTTAGGAGTCCAAATAAAAGATGAGATTGTAGGTGTTGGGAGAGGAAAATACTGAATAATAACTCCTTGGTGCAGTCTATCCATTTTGATGTTGGCAAGAGTAATTGGTAGTGGTCATTTACTTTGTTTAGATGAGACACTTGAGGAATGTAGGGTAGAGGTTGAGGAGACAGTGAACTCTCCATGTCTGAGGAATCCAAAAATGCAAGACAAATGGTGGAGAAATCATGAGCATACTGAAAGGATCAAATGTATTTGAATTAAGGAGATCAAGCAGGTTTTGAAGAAGGGTCTGTCAATAGGCAGATGGTGGGGAACTTTGGGCCTCAAGTTCTTTGAAGTCCTAACTTGGAGTTTGATATTGCTGAATAGAGAAGGAGTGATGGTGCAGAATGGGACAGGCAGAATTGAATGCCAGAAAGATATTGTTTTATGGTTCCATAGGAGAGCTGAAGGGATTGGTGACAAAATATGAGGAAGGCAAGAACAGAGTCAATGTTTTCATTAGTAGAAGGTGATGGAGGAGAGCTTCAAAAGGCAGTGTAACATTTCCAAGCAGTGAGGTAGGATGATCTTGTAGCAGGAGCCAGGGTCACCCAAATGAGATGAGAAGCTTGAGCATGATAGTAGGCTATATCATGAGGTCTGTGAATGATGGAGGTGGGACCATGATGGGATCCACTGAAGGGCAGAGACATCTGGATTTCTGAAATTGAAAATGGATAAGGCATTATTTGCTTCATAGTTATGTCCTGGAATGTGAAAACACTGTATGATGAAGTGATGAATAAGGAAGCCAAATCAGTCTACGTGAAACATCATGATGATGGAGGATGAAGACCTGCCTTTTGAAATGATATCCACAGTGGGTAGGTTGCCCATGAAGACTGAAATAGTTTGAAAGGACCAACAAGACCCCCAGACAGAGGCCACTATTACTATAGGAAATATATAACATGGGCGAAGATCTGGAGAATTCCAGGAGAAAGGAAACTTCTCTGGGCCACAGGGCAGTGATCCAGGCTGTAACAAATATGGCTGCATAGCCGTGACATGGTGAGGCATCTGTGTAGATTCTGGGCTGATAATCTGGAGAAGGATCCCGTAGACATAGAGCATCCAGACCAACCAGAGAGGAATCGAGCCCACATAGCAAGGTTATATTTTGCTGCAGCTGTGATGGTGATGCGATGATGGAGATTGACTACAGAATATGCCAAGGTGAGAAGGTAAGAAATAAAGGACCTGGCCTTGAGATACAATTTGCATGGAGAAGTTGAGATACTCCAAGAGGGACAAGAGTTCTTTCAGTACAGCTGGACCTGATTGAGAGGAGTCCACCAATTCTCATATGTGATGTAGTTTATCCAATGGTAGCCGTATTTCTGTGATAGAGGAATCCAGAATAATGCCAAAGAATTCAATGGAGGTTACAGGGCCCAGAGTCTTTTCTTTAGAGAAGAACTGCAGTATCGCTAAAGAGAGCCACTAGGCGGTGATACCAGCAGCGGGTGTCGTATCTGGAGGATCAATAAGGAGAAAGTTATCCAGGAGAAAGATGACTGATGGATGGCGACTGATATTTAACAATGCCCAGCAGAGGATCTTGGAAAAGATGTCAAATAGTTTAGGACTGCTTTTGCAGCCGAAGGTCAAATGGGTGGTGAAGTACAATTGGTCCTGCCATTGCATGCTGTACAAGTGCCATAGAGAAGGGTGGATTTGAAGCTTGAATGCATCAGTAATGTCTGCTTTGGTGAGCCAGGAACTGGGGCTGAAGTGTTTCATGACAGAGATGGCATCGTCAATTTGAGTATAAGAGAAGGAGTAGTGTTCTGAAGGTATTAGTGAGTTAATGCTAGAGATCTCTGTATTGCAAGGAGCTAAGAGATCAATGATCAGGCGTTCTTGCTGGAGAATTTTCTAGTGGCAATGCCTATGGGTTAATTCGAATGAGGGAAGGGAGGAGCTTTAAAAGGTCCGATAATGAATCCTTTGTCCAGTTCTGTTTATAACAGCTGAGTGACAATAGAAGGTTCCTGTGGCAGAATGAAGGTTGGGCAGATAAAGGAATCCATATGGAGCACTGAGATGCCTGTGTGGAATCCATGAGTGAATCCAGCAATGAGATGGAGAGCGATAGCTGGAAAGGATAGTGTTCCAAGAGATGGGCCAGAGCAGGGATATTGATGGGTGTGGACGGATGACTTGTAGACATAATGGGCCTTTGGAGCTTTAGGGCAAATGTAGCGAGTGTGAGCTTCTACACAAAAAGTGCAAACGTGAAGCAGGGTACAGCCATGTATGGGACATTCAGATTCATTAAAATTGTTACACACAGCCTTGCCTCCAAGTATTTGACAGGACAGCCACGGAGAGCAACATGAGCGGAGGGACTGGAGATGGTACGAACAAGCCTGGGTATTGGATTAACAGAAAAGGTAGCTTGTCTGTCTGAGTGAACCAGATTGGTGGTGGAAGAAGTAGATGAGGCATCTGATAGTGAGCAGAGGGGTGAAGTGATTGAATGACCCACACAGAGAACAGGAGTAAGGTCACTGACCAGCAAAGTGTCTACAAAAAGCCCAGTGTCCAGAACAGCCCAGTTGGTGAGAGCATAACGGCTAAGGGATGCAGCTGTTTTGGCAGAAAATGATTTGTATAGTCATGAAAAGTGGTTCCACCATATCAGATGCTAAGGTCAGTAATAAGGTACAGGTATAAGTCAAGTTTCTCAAGTCGAGCTGGACATGCTGAACATAGAATGTCCTAGTATATGTTGAAAGCCAGAATAAATTCTGACAGAGTTAACTTGCGAAGAAGATGGTGTTCCTTGGATTTAAATACTACTGAGATATCACCATAGGATACTATCTGATTTTCCACTACGTCTTGAGATGCAATCAGAAGAGAAGCCAGGTTGACATCATTTCCATCTATGATGTCTCTACAGAGATGAGCAGGAATGAGGTGAGTGGGAATAATGATGGGAGGTGAAGGTGGTGAGGATGTACCTGTAGAAGTGGAGGAACTGGCATGGTGGAAGGTGACACAGGAGGGAGTGATGATGTAGGAGCAGGGGCAGCTGGTACTTGAGTTGGGACTGGAAGAGATGGTTTATCAACCAGGGATGGATGGTTGGTAGTAGAAGGCAAGCTTTGAGAGCAGACATATGAGAATCAAAATGAGATACAGAGGTGGAAATCTGGGCCATGAAGTCTCGATTTCAGTTAGAGAGGCATTGAAATGGACTGGCCATCAGGGTTGGGAACCCAAGGACGGAAGGTCCACTTTGAGAAGTGATGAGAAGGTCGAATAATTCTTGCTTTCTGGACGAAGATGTGTGGGGAATACCATGTTTTTAAGATCAGCTATGAGATGAGGCACTGTCCAGTCTGCAATGGCAAAGTTAGTCTTACATACTAACATACTATTTGCCAGCAGATTAGGCCTTACGGTCTATCGAGTCTGCTCGAACCTAGATCCTTAGTTGGATGCCGAGACCCTCCCGTCCCTTGATCTCCAGAAACCCTATCATCCATCCCACCCCGGGACAGGCCATCATCTGATACATCCACTTTCTGTGTCTGTCCCACCCTCTGAAGCCATCCACTGTGGATCTCTGAACCAGCTCACCAGGCAGTGCATTCCAAGGGTCCACCACCCTCTCGGTGAAAAACCTCCTCCTCTTTTCCCCTCACCCTTCCACCTTCCAACTTCAAACCATGCCTCTGGTGATACCTCCTGCTTTAGCCTAAAGATCCCTCCATGTTTACCCTATTTATTCCCTTGAGGTACTTGAAGACCTCAATCATGTCCCCCTGTCTCTCTCTCCTCCAATGAAAACAGGCAGAGCTCCTCAAGTCTGTCCTCAACTTGCATTTCCAGTGCCTAGGAACTGTTTATGCTGAATAAGATAAATTTACGTCCGTATTGCCTGGCGGAGCAGAGGATGAATCGGTAGGTTGGGATAGAAAAGCGGATGGTTAGTTCAGATATGATGAAGAGGTGGGTCCTGGTGAAAGATGGCAAGCACGCAATGAAGAGACCTGTTGGCAGTTAAGGAATAATAAATAATAAGAAAAGTATATCTACTCTCCTGTTCCAAGATGGTGATATCTGTGACCAAACCTCAGTAGGTGAGGTTGGGGATGGAGACTAGGTAGATGGAGGATGAGAACAGACTCTCGCCTGAGTATTGCAGTCCATGTGTAGGTAGAAGGTGGAGTTGTCAGCTAGTATGAGAACTGTAATGGAATCCATCCCTGGTAGACAGGGAAGCCTACCTTCGCTCCAGCACCTCAGAAGGCACAGTTAGACGAGTCCAGAATACTGCTGGTATGGGCTGGCTAAAGCATAAATACTGCTGTAGAGAGATAGAGAGAGAGTAGATTTAGGACATGGAAACAAGGATAGAATGATGACTCAGTAGTTGACAATGAGATATATGTAGTGTGGTAGAATAGTACACAAAGTAGAGATGACATATTGGGGAAGTGCCTTGGCGTACATTGGAGGAAATAAACTTGCAGAACAAAGGCAAGAACAAGGGAACTGGTAATGGAGATATGGAGGTTGTAATATGCAAGGGAAATAAGTGGAGGTGGGTTAGTGGAGCTGGAGCACTGGGTTATGCCTCTCCTTCATCCTAAGGGATAGCACCAATGGTTCTGCAGTATTGGGCATCAGGAGCAACCAGGATAGGGACCGAAATAAGTGACAGTAGTAGAAGCATTGGGCAGCATGAGATAAGCAGTACACCGCATGTTATTAGTCATGTAAACTATGAAAGCTGGCTGAAATACACCCCGCACACCCCAGTTTTATAGTAAGCCAGCGAGCGGTAGTAGAGGAGGTGAAACTTGACTAACGTGAGACTGCAGCATATAAATAAAATTAGTCTGGAGGCATAGCTGTGGAACAATGTGAAGGTGGTAAAGGAATAGAAGCAATGAATGGTTGTTACAGTCCCATGTGAAAAGGAGGATATCCGTTCAGTGAGTTAAGTAAAATAATAGCCTCAGGAAGGTGTTGCTATGCGTGTGAGATAGGAACAAATAACTGCTGGCAACAATAATGAAGGACAGTGAGGTACTTGGCAAAGCTGAGCTAGATTCCTTAGGCCATGCAGGGGATTAGCAGGGAGGATCAGGGAGATTCAAGGCCTGGCCAAGACCAAGAGTCTGAGTAAGGACTTAGAGCCACGGGTGTAAGCAGGGAAGCAAAAGGGATGCATGTGGGAGGACAGGAAGAGGGTTCACTTGGAAGAGAAAGAGGACGGGACATGTGGGGCAGAATGGGGATGCTCATAAGTGCCATTGGTGGGGAGTTGAAGAAGCCCAAAGAACAACAGAAGGAACCCCAGGACAACCGGGAAGGAGGGAGCGAGAAGGGAGCAGGGAGGTGGTTGGAGCAGCTGAGGAGGCAAGCGAAAGGAAACAACAAAACAATATTCACAAACACAGGAACAGAGATGGGAGGAGAAAAGGAAAAGCACAGCAAGGGAAAAACAAACCAGAGCAGCAGCAAGTACATGGAAGCACAGCCACATGAGCTATGCAGAGAGCTCAGGAAAAACAATCCCTAAGCAAGGAGGTGTGTATCGGTGTGCTTAAGTAGAGGCTGGGAGCAGCTATTCCCCACACTGAACCTCAGGCTAAGCCCTCCCAAAGACTTAAAACTGAATCTGCCAAAGCCAGATTTGTTGGGTTTACATTCAGGGCAATAATATGGGAGCAACCATGAACTGACATCATGTTAGAAATAAAAGGACTTGGAAGTAATTAAGAGATGGCGGCCAGATGTGTGTAATCAGATGATCAGAGATGATCTCAAGACGGATATGGGTGCACCTGACAGAGGTGGGGCTGACATGTTTCACCTACAACTGAGGGGCTCAGGAAGAGTGGGTTAGGGAGTAGGCAGATGGGGCTGAAACCCATCATCCTTCACTGACAGAGACCAAGGTGCAAAAAGGAGGGGTAGTCCTTATGTCAATGAAAATATCAAAAGCTACAGAAATTCAGAACACACATGGAGCCAGAAGAACTGTGGATCACCCTGGAAACAGAAAATGGGACAGCCATATGAACTGGGGTTGTCTACAGGCCTCCAGACCAGGAGAGGACACAAACACATTACTGTTAGAAGATATACAAAACATGACAGCTAAAGGGAGGTTCTGATAATGGAGACTTCAACATGCCTGATACAGATTGGTCAATACCAGCAGGAACATCCACGGAACTAGACACATAGTGGATTCCCTGTTGGGGAGGCCTCAAACAACTGGTACAACAACCCACAAGACACGGGGCTATCCTGGATCTAGTAATGACTAATGGGGAAAGGATCATAGAACTCCAGGTAGAAGGTCACCTTGAGCCAGTGACCATCACATGGTTTGGTTCAATTTGGCCACTAGAACTAAATCATCCCATTCAAATGCAAAAATAAGTGACTTCAGAGGAGCTAACTTTGATAAGATGGCCAACAGAGTGAAGCTAGCCCTGGCAAGAAGAAATACAGGTGAGGGGTACAAGCAAAGTGGACAAGCATTAGGATGCAATACTTGAAGCAACATCCCATTGTGTTAGAGAGAAAAGCAAGAGCAAAAGAAGGAGGAAACCACTTTGGTTCTCAAAAACAGTAGCAGAAAAGGTCAGAGCCAAAAGACTGGCCTTCAGGAAATATAAGGGAATGCAGCAGGACGAAGATAGGGAGGCATACCAAACTTCCTAAGGAAGCAGGAAGGCAGTAAGGCAGGCAAAGTCCCAAACTGAGAAACACTAGTACGAACAGTAAAAGAAGGGACAAAATTTTTATAGATACATTAGTGAAAGGAGAAAGTCCAGAGGGGTATTGCCAAGATGAATGAATGAATGAATGATACTTTATTTTAAGAGCGCCTTTCCAAAACCAAGGCGCTTTTACAATAGATCAATACATAAGATTAAAACAAATTCCTAAAATTAATCCATAAATATATTTTAAAAGTTTGGATATGCCAGATTAAACAGATAAGTCTTTAGGGCTGACCTAAAACTTTGGACAGTCAGACATTCTCTCACCCAATGAGGTAGAGAATTCACAGGGTTAGTGCCATAAAACTAAATGATCTTGTCCCTGATGTCTTTAAATGAACCCTGGGAATCTCTAGCAATCCCTCATTGGTGGATCGGAGCCGACAGGAAGGACAGTAGGGACGAAGAAGATCTTGCAGGTAACTAGGTCCCTGATAGTGTAGGGCCTTATAGGTCAAATGACCCGACCTTGAAGGTAATTACGCCATTGAATTGGCAGCCAGTGCAGTACAGGAGGACAGGCATTATATGACTGGTCCTTGACGCGCCAGTCAAAGCCTGGCCCCCGATTCTGCACTAGCTGTAAACGGTGGATATATACCCCAGAGCCCTAGGTACAGGGTGTTGCAGTAGTCCAAGCAGGAGGCAATGAAGGCATGGACCAGTGTTGGAAGGTCATCAACAGGAACCAGATGCTTCACCGGCTATATTCCTCAGATGGTAAAAGGAAGTTTTGACAGTGGCTGACACTTGTTTGAGGGTCTGACAGTCATCAAATATAACACCCATGTTCCACACCCAGTCTGAGGTCACCAACTGGTTCCCCAAGCCAAAGACCTGAAGGTGACCCAGTCAGCAAACCCGCCCTCGATGGCCTGGGTCCACAACTACACCTCAGTTTTTCAGGGTTTAAACACAACCAGCTCACAGTCACCAAGTCCTGAATCTCGGTAAGACAGTTATTAAAGACCGAGACAGCATCACCCTGATCGGGCACAAAGGACATGTACAGCTGAGTATCATTTGCATAGCAGTGAAAACTCAAGTCGCACTGCTTCAATGATCGCCTCCTAATGGCAGTATATACACTGCAAATAACATGGGTGCTAAAATAGAGCCCTGTGGGCACCCCAGAGGATATGGGGAGGATGCTGAGAAAAATCCCAGACACCACCCTCTGAGTCCTGCCCCAGAGGAATGATCGAAACCAACTGAGGACTGAACCAGATAGTCCACAGCTAACTGCAGGTGCTCAAAAGCACTCCATGATCAGCGGTATAAAATGCCTCAGAGAGATCAAGAAGGACCAAGATGGAGCAGTCTTTCGATCTCTCACTATAAGGAGGTCATTTAGTACTCTAACAAGGGCTGTCTCGATACTATGTCTTTCCTAAATCCAGACTGGAGAGAATCATAGACATTGTGGCTGGTCAAATGATCATCCAGCTGCAAAGCAACCACCTTCTCAATAACTTTACCCACAAAGGCAGGTTAGAGACGGGTCTGTAGTTAGGCAGACATTCTGGGTCTGAGGAGGATTTTAGAATGGGGCTGATCACAGCTTCTTTCAAGGGGTCAGGAAAGATCCCTTTCTCCAATGACAACCAAACAATCTCGCAAGGATCGGGACGATTTTATCCACACATCCTACTAAGAGGCAGGTGGAGCCCAGATCCAGACTACAGTTGATTGGTCGCAGTGATTGGACGATAATCACTATGTCATTGATTGTGGGTCGGTCAAAGTCAGACCACACAAACTGGGTGTCCGACATCTCCTGCCGACCACCACAACTCCTGTTTGAGAGAGTTAGAAGGAGATCGGACCTGACTGCGGCAACCTTATCCAAAAGAATCGAGCAAACTCCTCACACTGCTCCTGTGAAAATGCTCTCTCAGGCTGAAGACAGAGTGGATTGCACAGTCTGTCCACAGTCCGAAGAGCTGGGCTGGTCGATTCGTGCAGCAGCAATTTCCTAAACAGGAATTCTGCCTTCTTACAGGTAATTGCTGATTGATAAACACGATAGTGGTCCATCAAACTAAGCCTGTCATACTCCAGACCCGACCTCCACCAACATCTCTCAAGCCTTCTTCCCACTCTCTCAACTCCCTCAAAGTCTCATCAAACCAAGGAGACTTGGGGAAGGGTGAGGGTCGAACACGTACAGGATCAATGGAATCTAGGGCCCCTACTACTGCCTTGTTATGAGAAGAACCAGGTCCCCAGGATCCATGCATTCACTTGGCAAACTCGATAGATCCAGCACCGCCATAGGGTCTTCTGGGTAACACCTCAAAGGGTGGTACCGACCATTTCCATAGGGGCCGACCTCACGGGGGCCAAGAAACTGAACCCAATGGTGTGATGGTCAGACCATCCGACTGGCTCCACCACCAAATCGGATATCTCCATCCGTAGGGAGGAATACCAAGTCCAATGAATTACCATCTATATGGGTAGAGGAGGAAATAACCTGTGTGAAGCCTAGCAAATTCATTAGCTGGAGGAGGTCTTGACCAAACTGAGAGAATTCATCATCGACCCAGGCATTGAAATCCCCCAGGATCAGCCATCTGGAGGATCCCAATGTCATATCGACCATGAAGTCTGTGACTTATCACAGGAAAACATTCCTATTACCTGGTGGACGGTAAATGAGAAGATCCTGTACCCACACCCTCACAGGATACATTCAAAGGAGCTGGTAATTCCTACTGGTACCTTCATCAGGCTCAGTTCCATTCTAAAACAAATTGCCACCCCCCACCTCACGATCCAGTCTCAGACAGTGTTATCACCAAGTACCTGACTGGTACAGCTGAAGCCAAAACAGGGCCAGCATTATCATTCAGCCAGGTCTTGGTGATGCATCACAAGTCCGATGATCTGACAAGATCAGCTATTATAGCAGATCTTGTTTTAATGGACCTGGCATTACATAACACCATCTGAGTTGGATGAGTTGCCAGTGAAGACTGAGCTACCTGCCTGCTGCAAGCAGAGCCTTGGTATGGGAATCAGGCAAGGGAAACCCTTTCCTGAACCCATTTTGCCCCAGGGTGTCTTCTTGTCCCCACTATCCCAATCCGTCCTCTCTTTTCCATTCCCCACCAGGCCCAGCCTCTACCTTCCTCCTCTCACAATCCCTAGAGCCCTACAGCATCTATATACCTCCAGGGTAATGGGGACAATAAAAGGTGGAGATCCTTAAGCGGGAGGCGGAATAATGCCTGACCATCGAATAACTCCCAACACATCTTCACAAAAATATACACACTAAATTCAAACCAATAACATAACACCATGCACCCAACCACTCAGCTCTCAATCATACACCATAAAACAAACATAAAATGAATAAAACAAAACAATTGTTACAACAAGGTTATGAGGAAAGTTACGCATTTCTCTCCAAAACAGTTTATAACTTCTGGGAGCTCTCACCTCACCAGAAATAAATATCCCCTACCAAACTCTCCTTCAGCAGTACAATTCGGGATATAAATATAAATAGTCTTTAAAAGAAAGCAAACGCTTCAATATTCCCAATATGTCATTAAACTGTAAGAGAAACATCCATATTGTCCTCCAGGCAGGAGTAAAATAAATCCTTTAAACTGTCTAAAAGAAATTGTCCATCAGGCAGAAGAATAAAAGAACGTTCTTACTAGGCTGTAAGGATCTGCCAGCTCACTTTCTGATATTACTCTCCGCAAACTCAGAGATCGATAGGCTCACATCAAACGCCACTCCTTTGTTCCAGTTCTTAGCCTCTCCAATACCAAACCCCAAACCATCCCCTGAGAGGAACACCAGCAGGGATCTAAATGAATCAGATCTGCGTGAGGACAAGCTCTTCAGCTCCCCCAAGACCCACAAGGCCCTGCACCCGCTACTCATCCTCCGACAACAGCGGTCCAGTCCTCACATCAAATCCCACCAGTAGCACTCCCCAGGTTCAGGTTCAGAGTAACCAATCCAAAAAGTCAGTGATCTTCTCAACTACACAAACTTGTATTTCAGGAGCAGGGCTTTATCCACAGTCCAGATTTTCAAACTTAATCACACATACTGACCATCAGTACACAAACTGAGAGAAAAAGGGCAGAGTTACAGACAGAGTAACTGGGAAGCCAAAACTCTGTTTTGACAGGTTCTTCACCCTGCAAATGGGCATCTATTACAGTACAGGCACTTAAATTGCTAGGCAAACAACCAGACTCTAAAAGTCTCACCCAGCCCCAAACCTCTCCCTAGACCCGTTCGATACCACGGCAGCCACCAGCTGCTGAGCAAGCAAGTGGAAGTATTGTGGAACAGCCACCCAACAGCAGCAGACATACAATACACCACTAGGTTTGAGCCAGGGCAGTGAAAAACTCCGCTCCAGCAGTTTACCTAGCAGCTGCTACCAGACAGGATCTCCTCTAGTTTTGCTCTTCACTTCCTTCAATCCACAGCAAAACTGGCTGGCGACTCCTTCGCCTCCCCACAGCAGCCTTTCATTCCGCTCAAACTCCAATTCCCACTGCCACGGTCCCATCTGCTGCCCGACTCCAAAATACCTCAGGCAAAAGTTTTCTGATGTTTCAGCTCGGTCTGTGAGCAAACGTCAATAAGCGTGGAAAAGGTCAGCAGACCACGGCCAGGATAGAAGGATCCACCAGATTTTAATCAGGAATAGTAAAATGGCGTTAAAATGATAAAATAATAACGAACACAAAATAGCATGCAGATAAAAACACAAAAATAAAAAAGTATAGCATAAATAATGCAAAAATGAGCAAACAAACTTGACAAACTCAAAACAACCACAGCAACACCTCAGTACTGCTCACAACCAGCCCAGCCCGGTGGCCATATTACTCATATTGAAGGGTTGTGTAATGTTGCAGTTGATCTGTAATGCTTGTTCTGATATACAGATCACTGTGTGTAAAAGATCAAAGGGGATAAGGGGAGTGTGTGGAGGAGGACCAAGGAAAAGCATCTATCCTAAATAAATGCTCAGTATTTACTGAGGAGAAGGTAGGGCAAGACCCACAGCTCAGCACCATGGACACAGGGGAAGGCAGCTTTACAGGTCCATTCACAAAAGAAAGAGTCCTACTAGAGCTTGCTAAGTTCAGGGTGGACAAGGCAATGGAACTGATGGCATACATCCCAGGGTACTAAAGGAGCTAAGGGTGGAACTAGCACAGCCATTTTGGAACTGTTTAGTGAATCTCTGAGCACAGTAGAGGTCCCAGAAGACTGAGAAGGGCTCATCTGATCCCACACAACAAGAGTGGTAGCAGGAGGAGGCAGAGAACTACAGACCAGTCAGTCTTACCTCAGTAGTGGGCAATATTATGGGAGCACTCCTTAAGGAAAGGATAGTGCAACACCTGGAATCCTTAGGGCACAGGATCCAAGACAGCATGGGTTTACAACAGGAAGGTCCTATCAAACTAATCACATAGATTTCTTTGACTGGGTAACCAGAGTGGTGGACAAGAGGGTGCAGTTGATGTTGCCTACTTTGACTTCAGCAAAGCTTTTGATACTGTTCCACATAGAAGATTGAGTAATAAACTTGATAGGCTCGGGTGGGTCAGAAGTTGGTCAACTGGTTGGCGGCGAAAACAGAGTGGAGGTAAATGGTATACAGTCAGAAGAGATGCAAGTCACAAGTGGGATACCTCAGGCATCAGTCCTGGGGCCAGTACTCTTCAATATCTTCATCAGTGACATTACAGATGGACTGGAGGGTAAGGTTTGTCTGTTTGCAGACAACACCAAGATCTGCAACAGAGTAGATGATCCAGATGGGTGGGCAGAATGAGAAGAGATCTGGGTAAACTGGCAAAATGGTTGGAAAAGTGGCAACTGGGGTTTAATACAAAGAAGTGCAAGATCATGCACATAGGGAAGAGAAACACAAGCCACCTATAGGATGGGAGAGGAGTTGCTGGCAATCACAAGGGAAGAAAGACTTGCCCATCATCATCACAGATGACCTGAAATCATTCAAGCAGACCACTAAAGCAGTAGGTTAGGCTAGGGTGATGTTGGAGAGTTATTAGTAGAGGCATCACAAGTTGTAAGAAGGAGGTAATAATCCTCTTTACAAGACACTGGTTAGACCCCATCTGGAGTATTTACGCAGTACTGGATGCCGCACCTTCAGAAGGACATTAACAAAATGGAGCAGTCCAGAGAGGGCAACCAAAATGGTGCAGGGACTACATCAGAAAACATATGAGGACAGATTAACGGAGCTCAATATGTACTGTATACATAGAGCAAAGGAGAGAGAGTGATATGATCAAAACATTGAAACACCTAAGGGCATTAACAAGGTGAAAGAGTCTAACATTTCAATATAAGAAAAATAGCAGGACAAAGGACACAGCATGAGATGAGAGGAGGCCAATTAAGGGTAGTGTGAGAAAGTTCTTTTCACAGAAAGGGTGGTGGATGCATGGAACAGCCTACCTCAGGAAGTGGTGGATATGAATACAGTGCAGGGCTTCAAACAGGCATGGGATAGGCATAAGGGAGCAATACAGATGAGTATGAATAGATAGGTCATTGACAGAGTAAAGGCCTATGGCACATTCATAAGGTAGAAAAAATGAACAGACTGGATGGGTCTTGTGGTCCTTATCTGCCATCAACTTCTATGTTTCTATGTTTCTATCACAATAGCTGGAGATGGGCCAGTGGAAGGAAGAAAAAAGGGGTGGGAGAGTCGGGAATGAGAGGCACAGGTAAAGGATATAGGGACCCAGGGTGTGTACTGGGCGGAAAACCAGGACACAGGCTGGGTGTGCACACAGCCATTTGGCACCTTGTGGGGTTTGCATCCCAGAGGGCCCAATGTGGGCATTAAGTTTGCATCCAAGTCCAGAATGGTTTAATAGATTGGACAGGGTCATGCAAAGAATATGATAAATTGATGTATATGTATCAAAGTACTGATGATGTAAATAATAGTTTGGTGATGGAATTATGTAAATAAACTATGCCAACTGAGCTCCAAACAAGGTTTGTGTGTGGTGTGTTTAATTTTAGGACAGGGATCCCTTGACAAGGTGGGTTGCCAGTTTAAAACACAGCCCCTATTGTCAGGGGTTTCCTGACCAAAATGGAAGTGAAGGTGCCTGGTGGAGATAGTAAGAACAGGAAGAGAAAGAGGGTGAGGGAAGGGAAGGAAGGAAGAGAGTGAGAAATCATGGGAGGAAGGGCAGGAGGAAAGAGAGATCATGGGAAGAAGGGTGGTACAAGAGGGAGGGACACATAATAGAAAGCAGGGATTGGTGGGGGAACAAGGAAGGACCCTGAGAAGGAGGGTATATAAGGAGAAGGAAGATTTGGACCACCCTTCTTTGCTAGTTAAATTTGCCCTCTCTCCCATCCAGTAATTTAACAAGATAAGGGGATGTCAATGGTAGTTTGGTGGTATGGACAGCTGATGAAGGTGGACAGCACTCTGGGATCCAGAAAGAATGGGAAATTTGGGGCCACAGTGGGCTGCTGAAGGTGGACAGCAGTGGGTGGCCAGGTTTATGGATACTGTCAAAGAGGGTATGGACAAGTAAAGGGTTGCCAAGAATGACAGCAGGAGTGTCATGGTTTGGGAAGGCAAAAATATGGAAGAAAAGGAAAAGGGGTGGGGGATGAGAGGCACAGGTAATGGATATAGGGGGCCCAGGGGACTGGGCCCAAAAACCAGGACACTGGCTGGATGTGCATCCAGCCATGTTGTCTGTTTGGGGGTTTGCATCCCAGAGGGCTGAATGTGGGTGTCAGGTTTGCATCTGAGTCCAGAATGGTTTAATGGACTGGACATGGTCATGCAAAGAATATGATGAAATTGATGTATATGTATCAAAGTATTGATGATTTAAATAAAGGTTTGGTGATGGAATTATGTAATTAAAGTACACCAGCTGAGCACCCAACAAGGTGTGTGCATGGTGTATTTAATTTTGGGAAGGGATCCATGACAATTACTCCTGAAAGGATTCTTTCCAAATGGAGTTCAGTAATTCCATAATCCTAACATCTGACTGAGGATTTGCCTCTTTTAATATTAAATAACAGCCGCACTGAATACTGTCTTACATTCTCCCAGTTGCTTATGTTATTAACATACCTGGAATGTGTAATTAGTGTACAGCACCCTGTTCTTCAACTGATGCCATTCATCCTCCTGCAGGACCTGGTCTCAGATGAAAACATGACTGGGGAAGAATGTGGCTTCTTCTTGGTTACAGAGGATCATTTGCACATTTCAGGTGAGGGAGCTTGGAAGGGCTCCAGGGGTGGCATTGGAGATGACCCGTCAGGAAGGGAAGGTAGGGCGGAAAAGCAAGGGTATTGCAATAATGGAAGAACCAAAGATAATGGAATGAGATGTGTAAAAGATGAAGTAAACAAGGCCACCCACCAGCCTCTTCTTCACAAATTCTCAAAGATATTGTATGCTCTTGTCTATAGGCTATGATGAGGTGTCTGGCAAGTCATGGCTGCCCCATATCATATACATACATGAGTGGTATGAAGTGTGCACTTGATAGATTTGTGAAACGCATCCCTGATGTTCAAGAACTGCTAAATAAAAATGCACAACACAGTTTATATTATAATTCAAATGTTTTGAGAGCATAACAGTTGCCCTTGTTCTCTGACAGTGAGCAAATAAATATCAGGGAATGAGTGCAATGTAAAAGTGACATATGCTATTCTGCCTGAATCATCTCAAACGGGATACTGAAGATGGTTCAATTTGGCTGACATTCACTATCCATTCTGTGAAAGGGCAGATGATGATCCACCAACTGCTGCTACACAGCTGCTGTTTTGGTTATTTTTTTTTTTTTATTTTGTTGTTGTTGTTTTGGAGGTAAATCAAACTTAATCAGTAACATTTAAATACAACATCGGCACAATAGATGCCACACTATAAAAGCCAAAAATAAACTAGTCAGACTCATTTAAAAAAATTTAAAACAAACAAAAAATACAGATTATACCTGAATCCATCAAACTAAGGACTGTAACTTCATTTCACACACACACACACACACACACACACACACACACACACACACACACACACACACACACCCACACAGAAAGCATTGCAAACTCTAACACCAGGGTGATGGGTTTATTTTTATGCAAGTTTTTGACTATTACATATTATGCACCTCTCCTGCCAATTAGACTGGATGGTACAATTCTTTTATCAGTAAATTAAAAGAAATGATCTGGTGACCCACCCTCCACCCCAATATTCTCTATCTGCTGCATAGCAGCCCAGTCTGGGTTTTCCTCACTCTGTTCCATCACCCACCTTAGAGTTATGAGTGCTTGTTTTACATTAGCTGGTGCAAACGTAGGCTCAAGATTTTTGCATCTAGGTTTTAATCTTCGTATTTGTCCTCCAGGCTTGCTTGACTCAGTGTGCTTTCCTCCTGCTTTTATCTGCAGTTGGGATTTTGTTGTGTTTCCGTCCTTCACTATGATTATTATTATCATTGTTAAAGTCTACCTGGTACCTCACATTCCATAGGCTTGTGCCCTGCACACCTGCCCCTCCAGTAAAATGAACAACTCCTTGAACTCTGTAGTTTGTGATTATTTCCATGATACAGCCCTATGAGTCATTTTCAGCACTGTCCTGGAGATACAAGGGAGATAGGAAAATTGTTGACCAAATGGCTTGGTAAAAGTGCCCATCTGAGAAATAATTTCAGAGTGAGAAAGAATGAATTCCCTAGATGGGATATGAACCCAGGTCTCGTGAAATTCAAAACAGATCGCAGTTGTAGGGCTGCACAAAATTTATCATTCACCAGTGTGCCATCTAACTGGAAGAAGGCTAATGTGGTCGCGCTTTAAAAAAGGTGAAAAGCTTCACGACAATTATCACCCCATCAGTATCACCCTATTTTGGGAAAAATGTTGGAAAGAATAATCAAAGATGAATTCACCCCTCCTTAGCAGTAGTTGACCCTAGCCAACATGGTTTTGTAAAAGGTCAGTCATGTGCAACAATGTGCAACTAATCTTGTGAGCTTTTATGATTCCATTAGTAACAACCTTGATAAAAAAAAGTCCCATGTGATGTAATTTTGCTAGATTTCAGAAAATATTTGATTCTGCTCCACATTGGGCACTTATCAAAAATTGCAACCTCATAACAACAGTCCTCTATTTGTACTTTGGATTGCAAATTGGTTAAAAGATAGAAAACAGAGAGTTGTTGTAGATGGCCATCAGTCTAGCTGGTGACCAGTTGAAGTGAAGTCCCTCAGGGATTGGTTTTGGCGCCTGCCATTTTTCAAATATTTATTTCTGACTTATCATTTAACACTCAAAGTAATATATGCAGATGACTGCAAACTCTTTCATATTTGCAGTACATCTACTGATTTTCGGATAATCCAAAAGGATTTACATACTCTGGAAACATGGTCTCTTAAATGGAGTCTAAAGTTTAATTCCTCTAAATGTTGTGTTATACATTTGGGTAAACAGAACCCAAGAAATCAATATTATTTGTATGATGAAGTTTTAGCTAGTAAGGAAAATGAAAAGATCTGGGAATAGTCATAGATTCCAAACTAAATTTTGATCTACATATTACTAGTATCATTAGTAAAACTAACTGGTGGGCAATTAGACAATATAATTTCTAGAGATCCATATATCCTATTATCCCTTTATCGGGCCTATGTTAGACCTTGCTTCGACTAGGTTTGTCAACTATGGAGCCCCTTTAAACAGAAGGATATACGCAGAATTGAAAAGTTCAGAGAAGAGTCACAAAACAATCTGTCTAGACAAAACTCCTACTTATGAGGAAAGGCTCCACAATCTCAATTTAACATCCCTAGAACAACGATGACTTAGTGGGGATCTCCTATTTACATGGGACATTTTACAAAATCTAGAGCCAACACTAGAATGTGGCCTCGAATTTAAACAAATATTAGTTAACACTAGAGGCCACCCTCCAATTGATGAAAGCAAATCTTACACAAAATAAGGGGCTTTCTATTTTTCACAAAGAATCATTGGTACATGGAATAAACTCTCTATGGCTGTTACTGTAAGGCAAAATAAAAATACATTTAAAAAGGCTAGAGATTTTTAAGAACAAATAAATCCTTGGCCTACTATATGTAATCCCAAGAGCATAATGGACAACAACTAGCCTTTTGCTCTTTGCTATCCTTAGCATGAGCTTTTAGTATGATCACATAATTCTGGTAACATTCCAATTTCACTTCTGTGAAATTTTGTGAATTCCATGAAAATGTCATTGAATTTTGCCAAAATTATGATTTCAATTATTTCTGTCTCATTTACAGAAGTATTTCTCCAACTTGCACCAAGGTTGGTGTGATGACTTTGTTAAAATCCATGCAGATATGCACCACATTTTAGGTCTCCATCTTTAAAGGTGACTGAGTTATAAGCCCAAAACATTTTTAAATTTAAAATTTACATTTTGTAATTATGTAAACTAAACATATTTGTACAAATTGCACGAATTTGGTACAATAGCTTTACCAATGTCCATACAGAGGTGTACCATATTTCAGAATTTTATCTTTAAAGGTTACTGAGTTATAAGCCTCCAAAGTCTTGGAATTTTAAAATTACATTTTGCAATTATGTAACCTGCAGAATTTTCAGGCCCTATGACTTTAGAACTAGAGAACATAATATCACCAATTTTATTAGGTTCATTGACCTAAATATTAAGCTTTGAGGCCACCCCATGACATAGCACCAGACTGTCTCTCTGCTACATTGATGACCCAGGTTCAGAAAGCCAAGAGATTACATCAAGAGGCAGACCATGGTTGAGACAGCTGCAGGGTCAGCAGTTCATCTTGGTTGGAGAAGTTTGGTGGTGGGTTACACCAACAAAGTGACCCCTGCAGCCGAGCCAGGGATCTTGCTTCTGCCACAGGGAAGCTGTGGCTATGTGAGTCTCCAGAGGCACCGTCCCACCAGAGAAGATGGGAGGGACAAAATGCTGAAGAAAAAACAGTAGCCAAGTAAATGGTGTCTGGGTTCAGTCTGATCAAGGTATATCCTTATGAACAGTGTTTATCCCTGAGATATGAGCAAAGTGAAAACTAATATGGGGAAAAAGATTGCATGTGTCAGCTCTCTGATCTCTTGCTCAAAGGCTGGCCAGGTTATAAGCAGCCAAATATTTCAAAATAACATCCGTAATTAAAGTTGAATTTCATGAGCTTTTGTGAAATTGTAGAATGCTGCGATATTTTGACAAAGCTGTGCCCATGCATTTTGCCCACTCACACACTTTGAACTTTCACTGTAGAGGAAGGAAGCAAAAGCGTAGAGTGGCAATAAGGTACTGTAGCATTCATAAGAGACTCAATAGCAAAAGTATAGTGGTGCCAAGTATCAGGTCACTATCTTGGTGAAATATCATGAAGAATAGTCATGGGCATCACTGTGCACTAACCAGAATTCTTGCAATATGCCAACTAACCACTAGAGCTCACTGCCATAATTACTTTTGAAGCATATATACATGCAGCATTGTTTCTGTACAATGCCACCTGCTGATTCTAATAACCCTGTAGATAACAATGTATACTTTCATTATTTGAAACAGTAGCACCAAGCGACATCAAGTGTCAAGCTTACAACTAGTTGCAACTAGGCTACTGTGACAAAAGTATCTGGATATCTTTCATCATGACGGAACATGATGCTGGGCATCGCTGTCACAGGAATGATGCTAGAAGAGCCATGATATTAGTATATGTAAGGTGATTCAGTGGTGGTAAGTACTTCATGAAAGTTAAATTCCACAAATGGAATTCTAGTAGGGCTCTGCAGGGGCCAAATATTATTTCCCAAGTACCACAAATAATAGGGCTCCCAAATATTCTGCAGCTCTTCCCGAATAGGGGCTATTAGTATCTGGTTAACTATTTGGCCACGTGCAAAAAGAAAAAACACCCTCCTCTTCCTCAGCCTTAAACCAGGTAAAATATAACCCCACTTCCATCACCCTCTATCAAAAACACAATACCACACCCCCAGCACCCACAAGATGTTTTTTTAATTGGAGGGTTTAGCTCGTGGTTCAGTGCAGGAGAACTCCATCCCCTTACCATTCTTAAACCTGCCCCTACCTATCACTAGCACTTAGTTTGCTTTTTCAAATGGCAGAGCTGCTGCATGGTCCCTGAGCCTGTACTTTCTTCCTACTTGTTGCTCCAGCTATTCATTCCTTTCATGTTCACTTGTCCTCACTGCTATCTCTGCTTTCTTTTCCCTCTTCTGCTTCCCGGCTCCTATGTTCTTGTTTTGCCCTGTTCTTTCACCCGCCTTTTTGTTCATCCTTGGTTGTCCTCCATTTCCTCATGTCTCCTTCTTCCCTTGCTCCCCTGCTGTACTCCGGCTCCTTCTCCCATCACCTCCTTGCTGTTCCTTTGCTGTCCCCACTTTGTCTTGTTTCCTTCCCCACTCATTCTTCCCTCTTATCCTCATCTCCTACCTTGCCACTCATCATCCGCTTCTGTTTTTTTTGTCCACGTTCTGTTTTGTTTATCTCTAGGTTTGCATTTTTGTGATTCCTTGCCTGTGCTGCATAAATGCTTCTTCCAGGTTCTTTCTCCTGGTGTCATATGTCATCTTAAAGCTACAGTATAATGCTCCTTTACTTGCTATTACATTATACCCTCATACTTGTGCTTTGCATTTGTGCTCATTATTCTGCCCTATCCTATGTAACTCCTGCCTCTGCCAGACCTCACTAACAGTTTTGCTCCATATCCCTGCCTCTTGCCAAGTGGCGAGTGTAGGCAGGGTCTGACTTACAGTCCAACAGAGATGAGAGTACTCAGGCATCTGGTTAATTTTGTGCTACACTTGTAGTTCATCACTGCATTGTGATCCATTTGGCACATTCAAAAATCTTTATCAGGGTTTTAAATAAATGATTAGCATTTTATGTTGATTGCGGCATGCGCAAGAAACAGGTTGCATCAGCTTTCTCCACAAGCAGGTTGAGGAGGTGTGGCACTGTTGTGCACAGTGCATCCACAGCCTGCAAAGGCTTGTCCCCCATCCCCAATGCTGTGACATGCTGCTGATGACATTAGTTCAGCCAGCGTGTCACAACTTTAAAAATCATCCGCTGCAAACAGGGCTGCTTGGTCATTGCAGCGTCAGCCATCCGCTACAATGAGGAGTGACCCGTCATTGCAGGGTGGGATGTGGGATCCTGATATTGTTTGTGAACATGGCGGTTGCGCCATGTTCTACAAACAATATACCCTCCCCACCGTATTTACTTGCCGAGGGGAGCTCAGTCCCTGTCGGCATTCTGTAACCCCTGTTGTTCCTGTCGACGGGTGCCTAATCCCCGTCCGGCATAATGATTATCCCCTTTGTTCCTGCAGACAGGGTGCCCAATGCCCATCGGCATAATGATACACCCCCTTCCATTGCTGTAGCCGAGGGTGCCCAATCCTTGACTCCTGCAGCTCCCCCCTGCCTTGTTTGCCAGAGGGGTGCCCAATCCCCGCCGGCTAACCCACCCACACAGGTGGCATGCTGGGAGCCCACCCCAGCGTGCCAAAGCACCTGTTAAATCGGAAAACGGTCCCCGATGTCTTATTTTGTTTCAACCTGTTAAAAGAAACAGTCCTTTGTAGTCTCCCTGCCCCCTCCTCAACCCGCACCTACCACTCACTGGGCACCCTGCCTCCCACACTCCCCCATACCCCATACTTACCTCTGGAGTTTGGCGATGACTTTAGCTGGACCAGGAACACGTCTGCACTCTTCAAAGCTGACCGCGAACTGAGGAAATGCCAGTAGGCTGTATAATGTAATAAAAGGGTTTTTCCAACTTTAGTGCATATCTTGGCATTTTGGAATTTTTCACCAAATTTTCAACATGGGGTTTTGGACCCCTCCTCATGAATTCTTGAACTGTCATGGCGTTAATCAGCCCTGAAGGTGGTTTGCAGTCACTGCATGGAATCACCCTTGAGGGCTGAGTATGAAAATGACAGTGCCAATGTTCATGAGGTGGAGCTCTCAAAAAACCTATGTTGCAAATTTGATGGAAAAATCAAAAATGACTGTTTTATGAGTGTGCATTGCACAGTTGCTATGTACGCTCATAACTCGTGAATTTACAATATTTTCATGCCAGATTTTCAACACTGGCATTTTGTCACACCTCCTTGTGACAGTGCAGCTGTCATTGTTCACATCCTGGCTGAAATGTGTTTCTCACTTCGGCACAGAATGGCATGGTCGCTGTGGAAATCAGTGTTCAGGACAGATTAAGAAAATGACAGTGTCACTGTTCATGAGTAGAGGTCCTAAAATGCCTATGTTGAAAATTTGTATGATACTTCATAAAATGACTGTGTTACGGCGTGTGTTGCGTAGTTGGCACACACTGTGAATTTACAAATTTGTAATATTTTCACTCCAGATTTTCAACATTGCCATTTTCCCACACCTACTTATGAACAGTGCAGCTGTCATTTTCTTGTCCTGGCTGAAATGTGTTTCGCACTTCTGGTGCAGAACAGAAGCGGTCGTTAGAGGAAATCACTGTCTGGGACAGATTAAGAAAATGACAGTGATACTGTTCATGAGCAGAGGTCCTAAAATGCCTATGTTGAAAATTTGGCGATGATAGCCCATCAATTGACTGTGTTACAAGTGTGTGTTATGCACTTTCCACGACCTTGTAACTTTGCAGATTTGTAATATTGTCACACCAGATTTTCAACAGTGCTATTTTTCACACCTCCTTATAAGCAGTACAGCTGTCATTTTTCACATCCTGACTGAAATGTGTTTTCACAGTTCTGGCACAGAATAACGTGGTCACTGTGGGAAGTCAGTGTTCTGGACAGATTAAGAAAATGACAGTGGCACTGTTCATGAGCAGAGGTCCTAAAATCCCTATGTTGAAAATTTGGTGATGAAACTCCATAACATGACTGTATGTTACAAGCTGCGTTGAACTGTTTTCATGCACCCTTGTAACTTCACAAATTTGTAATACTGTCATGCCACATTTTCAATGGTGGCATTTTTCAAAACTCATGAACACTACAGCTGTCATTTTTCACATCCTGGCTAAAATATGATTTTACACTCCTGCGGACAATAGCATGGTCACTCTGGGAAATCAGTATTTGGGACAGATTAAGATCGACAGGTGAGAGGGTGACCGAGCTCAACTGAGCTCTGTCAGAGCGACTGCGGATTGTTTGTGGGCAGACAAAGCCTCAACACAAGAGCCCAGTACAAAGGGCAGCTTGCAGCACTGGGAGAAACAGAACAAGAGAGCAAGTGAGGGAGAGGGGGTGAGCAAACTCATGAGAAGTGCTGTCAGGACACTTTCTTGGTTCTTTGTGGGCGAAAGAAGGCGTCAATACAGGCAGGGGCCCAGTACAAAAGGCCAGCCTGCAGCGGTGGGAGAAACAGCATGAGTGAGTGAGACAAGGGACTTAGTGAGCTCAACAGAGCTCTATCAGGACTGGGATTTCTTTGTGGGCAGAAAAAGGCGCCAATGCAGGCAGGAGCCCGTACAAAGGGCAGCTTGCAGCGCCAGTACAAACAGAATGAGCGATGAGAGGGAGACTGGCGCAACCTCAACAGAGCTCTGTCAGGACAGCTGCGGTTTCTTTGTGGACAGATAAAGGTGCCAAGCGCAGCCAGGAGCCCATACAAGCGCAGTCTGTGGCGCCAAGAGAAACAGAATGAGCGGTGACAGAGGCGGTAGTGGCGAGCATAAGGGAGCTCTAGTGTGACTGCTGCAGATTTTTGTGGGCAGAAATGCAGCAATGCAGGCAGGAGCCCAGTACAAATGGCCAGCTTGCAGCGCTGGCAGAAGCGGAATGCGAGAGTGACAGAGGGGAGTGAGTAGAGCTCATTGGAGCTGTGTCGGGACTGCTTCAGATTTCTTTCTGGGCAGAAAAGCCGCCAATGCATGCAGGAGCCCAGTACAAAAGGGCAGCCTGCAGCGCCAGGAGACACAGAATGAGTGAGTGAGGGAGGAGAGTCAGTGAGCTCAACAGGGCTTTGTTGGGACTACTGCAGATTTGTTTATGGGCAGAAAAAGGCAGCAATGCATGCAGGGCCCAGTACAAAGGGCAGCCTGCAGTGGCAGGAAAACCATAATGAGCAGTGAGTGGGTGAGCTCAACAGAGCTGTATTGAACCTGCTGCAAATTTCTTTGTGGGCATAAGAAGGCAGCAATGCAGGCAGAAGCCTAGTAGAAAGGGCAGCCTGCAGCGCCGACAGAACAGAATGAGCAAGCGAGAGAATGGGAGTGAGCGAGCTCAACGAGCTTTGTCGGGACTGCTGCACATTTCTTTGCAGGCAGAAAAGGCGCCAACAGAGGCAGAAGCCCAGTACAAAAGGGCAGCCTGCAGCGCCAGGAGAACCAGAATGAGTGAGTGAGACAGGCAGAGTGAGCGACCTCAATGGAGCTCTGTCGGGACAGCTGTGGATTTCTTTGTGGGTGAAAAAGCCACCAATACAGGCAGGGCCAGTACAAAAGGGTAGCCTGCAGCGCCAGGAAAAACAGAATGAGCGAGTCAGAGAGGGGAGTGAGCCACCTCAATAGAGCTCTGTCGGGACAGCTGCGTATTTCTTCCTCAGCAGAACAAGGTGCCAACGCAGGCAGAAGCTCACTACAAAAGAGCAGCCTGCAGCCCAGGACAAACAGACTGAGCCAGTGACAGAGGGCCACTGAGCAAGCTCAACAGACTAACACAATCAACACTCGGCATTGACAAATGCTTATTTTTCTGAGGGCAATACTAACTGTACAGAAAGCATTTATATAGGTTTTCTGGAAGTGTTATGTTTGTTAAACACAGTGAGGCAAGTGCTATGCATTTTCACAATGTTTTAGAACTTTTATGAGCAAAACACTAAACAGTTTTTAGAGTTAAATAAAACCCTGTTATCAACCTGCTTCTCTCTCATTCACTGCTATGGATTCAGCAGCATCTAGTTGCTCCTCTGACCAGAAGTCTCTTCCAGCCTCCCACATAAAAGACCAACAAATGATCTCCTCACAAGCATCCTGCTAAATCTAAATTCTCCTTGAAAGATTGGACTATCCCATGCCTCATAACCAAAAAACTTGACATTTCTTGTTCAGCGTCAATGGCAAAAATTGTTTAATCTTTTTGGCAGCTAAATCCCAACAAAAAGAAACAATAGCTCCCAAAGAACCTGCACCCTTGCCTCCTTCTGGTGCCAATACAGAGCTTAAAGATCTCATTTTACAACTCACTTTTGAACTCACCTTACAGCTCTTGAAACACGTCTTCTCCTCAATCCAATTCCATACCTGTAACCGCTGCAGTTTCTTTTACTCAAGAAACTTTCAAGACGCCGACACTCAACCCGTGTTCAGCCTCCATCCATGACCTCCTGTCTCTGCATTACCATCTCTTCCAGTTCCAGGTACATCTACATCTTCTCCTCTACCTACAGTAACCCTGTACACCTCATTCCTGGTCACCTCTTCAAGGGCATAATAGAGGGAAAGGATTTTATTTTAATTTATCTCATTTCTTCACATGACATCATTGAGAATAGAATAATTTCTTCTGGCGATATTTCAGTTGTGCTCAAATCTAAAGACCCCAGGCTTCTGAAGAAACTAACTATTCCTGAGTTCATGCTTGCCTTTACTCTCTATAGAGACATAGTGTGCTCCACCTTCCCATCTAGACCTGAGGAACTTGACTCCTAGCTATGCTTGGTAGTTGACCTTGGAGTTTGTTAGGAAGGCACTCAATTCAATGATTATCAGTGCTCTTTTTCAGCAAAAGCAGCAGCTGCTTTAAGTCAGTTTAACTCCAGGCTCAATTGGGCTGTCCTCGCCAATTAATTATTTTGTCATTGTTTTGTTGGTCAACAGGCTCATTCCTGCCATATATGTGACTCCTTCTCTCATTTTCTTCTCTCCATCCTATAACTATGTCTGACTCACCTACTCCATATCGAAGGACCTCTATCTCTGGAACAGTATCCCCTTCAAATATAATTTGCACTATTTCTAATCTTGGGCTTTTCTCACCCTAATTTTGATAGACATGGCTGTCTGATCAAATATTTTCATAATCAACCTATTTGTAATAATTTCAATGATAGAGGTTGCCTGGGCTGTCACCTCCTTCATAGCTGCAGTTTCTGTGGGGATGCTCATTCTAATTCTATATGTCCAAAATGCCCTGGCCTAAGCAATGACAACTGAAGCATCCTTCCACCAGCATGAACATGTTGGCCCTAGCTACTGTATTGTCTTCCCATCCACACAGAGCCCTGTGAACTTTCTCATAATTGGTTTGCTGCTGGATTTCATACTACAGTCTCAGTCATTCCTTTAGAACCTTCGACTGCAAGAATTTACAATCTGCTATTCAAGAACCTGACATCATCCAGCAACTTCTGCAAAATGAATTGCAAAAGGATTTCTTATAGGGCCTTTCCAATACACACATCTTCCTTCCTTTAGGATCAGTCCTATTGGTGTTGCCACTTGAACATTTTCCGGAAAGAAGCCATTGATCATAGATTTATCAGCCCCTCATTCAAAACCTACACCTAGTATCAATTCTTTAGTTCTTCAGAGGACTATTCCTATCTTTTTTTTCTATTTTAATTTTCATTTACTCCTCCTCGGAGCAGGCAGGTGGCTCTGGCCCCTCAGTCAGAGGGGACTCATCTCTGGCCAGCATCTCAGCACCCATCCCACCCGGCCATCCCCACAGTTTACCCCTATGACAGGGCTGGTGGTGAGGGCACTGCTTATCCCACCACGAAGCCAACATCCAGATTGCTGGGGTTGATGCAGGCACAATCAGTCATCATGGAGCCTGCCAGCTCTGTCCTTTTTCCTCTGGTTTTCTCCCTGACCCAATCATGTGCAATGGGCAGGTGACTGTCTCCACCACCTTCACGGAGGCAGTCTTACACCCTGTGCATTGGTCCACCCTCTGCCAAGCATCTGACTGTGCTGACCCCCAGGTGGGTGTCAGTCTACAGTGAGTGCTGCAACCCCCACTGAGGAAGGAGGCTGTTGGTGGACACTTGATCCTTCTTCCCTGGCTGACCACCGAGCAAGCAGAGTCCTTTCCTGAACCCGGATCACCAGGATAGTGTGAGGTGTGGTGTCCAGTGCCTCAACCCTCAGTGCCTCCAGGCCAGTGACTATTCCCTATCTTATGCCCAGATAAATGATGCTATCACCATTATCAAATGATTTTGTCCTGGTTTTCCAAAGCTGACATAACTGACATCTTTAAGCTACTTCAATGCTCCTTCCTTGTGGCATCTTTGTGGCATTCATCGAGAGAACAATTTCTACATTGCTGTACATTTAACCTTCTGCTGTAAAGCAGTTCAAAACTCTTCAATTTATTTTCAGAGACTCTTTGTTGACTTCTACTCAACAACTGCCATTGTCCTGCAGTAATTCACTTTCTAGATGACTTCCTCCTCATTGATCCACCCAACTCTCCTCCAGCTGCAAGTATTTCTGCTCTTGCAAATCTCTTTCAGTGATTAGGAGTCCCTTTATCCACTAGAAAACTCTTGGTCCTACTACATCTCTCAAATTCCTCGACATTGAAATCAACTCAATGTGCATGGAAGTTTGTCTGCCAATGGATAAATTGTGCAGGATCCAAGCACTCATGGATTCATTCTCAAAGCATTCCTCCTTTACCAAGTAAGAACTTCTTTCACTGCTGGGATACCTGAATTTCACCATGCACATCATTCCTCAAGGGCTTTCCTTCATATCATAACTCCTGCAGCTAGCTTCCTCCATCCTTATGCTGCATCACCATGTCACTATTACTGCATGACCAAATCAGATTTGGCAATCTGGTCCCTCTTTCTATCTGATTGAATGGCTGCTCCCTGTTCTACAAAGATCCATCTCAAGATTGGCATCCCAGAATCTTTACTGATGCATCTCCACCTACAGATTTGCCACAGTCTTTGGACATTCATGGTTCACCTCTCCTTGGCAACCTGAAATTTATGACCTTGTGGATTTTTCAAAGTCATCTCCATTATTCAAAATCTACCCACTGGCTGTGGCGGCCTTCACATGGGTCCATCTCTGGTCACTTAAAACAGTGTCTATATTCTCCAATAACCAATCTATGATGGCTGTAGTCAACAAAGGCAGCTCCTCATCAGATTCTGTTATGTTGTTCATGGAGGCTGACTTGGATATCTTTATTACATAAATTTACTATGCAATGCTTTCATGTATTGGGTTTTGTGAATCAAGCAGCTGATTCTCTCTCTCATTTCCAATTTCAGGAGTTTCATTGCATCTGTCCATCAGCCGATCCATCCTTACTCTACTTCCCAACTTTTGTACCTTATAATAACCTGAACTTTTATTACCATCAAGCTGAATCCCTAATGTGGTCTGCTCTATTACCCAATACCCAAGCCACTTATACTACTGCCATGAAGAAACATGTAACTTTCTGTTCTACCCAACCAACTCAGGGGATGGGGAAGGAGGGCAAGGAGGGAGAAGAGGAGGGAGAAGGGGTGACGGATAGGGCAATTATGGAGGCAGGGTCTTGGAGGTCTGAAGGCATTAAGGGTGGATAAGGCACCAGGTCTGGATGGAATTCACCCCAGGGTGCTGTAAGAGCTGGTGGAAGTATTAGCAGGGCCACTGGTGCACCTGTTCAATACCTCCCTGGACACATGATGCATACCACAGGATTAGAGGATGGCTCATGTGATGCCCTCCACAAGAGTGGCCCAAAGGATGAACCAGGCAATTAAAGACCTGTAAGCCTCACTTCCATTGTAGGAAAATGTATGGAAGCAATCCTGAAAGAGAGCTGGTCACCTTTTGGAGAAAATGGACTCCAGGATGGCAAGCAGCATGGGTTTGTCTCAGGAAGATCCTGCCAGACCAACCTAATTGAGTACTATGACTGGGTAATGAGGGAACTGGATAAAGACCATGCAGTAGATGTACTGTATTTAGACATCAGCAAGGCCTTTGATTCAGTGCCTCGTGGGTGGCTGGAGGGTTAAGTTGCAATATGTGGGGTAGAGACAAAGATGGTAAACTGGATCATGAACTGGCTGAAGGCATCAAGAGGTGGTGGTGGTGGGGAACCTCAACCCCAATGGCTGTGACAAGTGGGGTGCCACAGGGCTCAGTGCTTGGTCTGGTGTTTGGTTTATTCTTATCAGATCTCACATGGCATTAGGAGCAAGATCAGTCTGTTCACAGATGATACCAATATAGGGCAGTGGTGGATGACAGAGAGGTGGCAAGGACTACAGGAGGACCTGACCAAACTGGAGGTGTGGTTTGGAGAAGAGGCAATTGAGCTTCAATGCAAAGAAGTTGAAGGTTATGCACTTCAGAGCAAGGAACCGAGGAGGGACTACCAGTTGGGAGGGGTTCAGATAGTGGTCACTGAGGAGGAGAAGGACCTAGAGGTGATCATAACAGGTAACATGAACAACTCAGCTCAGTGCAGGAAGGCAGCACCTAAGGCCAACAAGATTCTGGAGTGTATTGTGAGAGGAATCTCATCCAGAAATAAGGATGTGAGGCCACATTTGGAGTACTGTGTGCAGTACTGGCTTCCCTTTCTGAAGAAGGATATCAGATTGCTGGAAGGTGTGCAGCACAGTGCAACTAAGATGATCCAGGGGCTGGAGAGAAAAATGTACAAGGACAGGCTGAATGAGTTGAATATGTACACCCTGGAGGAGAGGAGGGATTGGGTGGATATGATTGAGACCTTTAAATACTTGAAGGGGATTAACAAAATGGGTACAGAAGGGATATTTAAGATGATGAGGGAAGGGACTCGAGAGGGCATGGTCTCAGGTTGGAGGGTGGAAGATGTCAGAGAGAGATGAAGAAGCATTTTTCACAGAGAGGTGGTGGAAAATGGAACACTACCTGGGAGGTGGTATCCTGTATGATGGTGGGCAGTTTAAAAGGACATGGGACAGGGTGCAAGGGGGTAAAGGTGAAAGGGGAGGAGGGGCAGCTGCAATATAAGGGTGCTAACTGCACATTCAAGCAGACTTGATAGACTATGAGGCCTGTTTCTGCTGGCAAACTCGTATGTACAGTATGTATGTAACCAAGTCATATCACATTGTTTTCAGTCTACTATATCCTTGCATTCATCACTTATTGCCACCAGGCTTTAAGTCTTTCTCCTTACTATGCAAAATATTTATATAGAATTCAGTTCTTTCTTGCCCAAGTGAATCCATCATTGCCTTCCATCTTAAACTTTTCTGTTAAGCTCCTATTACTTGGTATCAGCAGGTCATCAATCAAGAAAGAACCAAAGCGACAACTAATAAACAGACCTATATCCAACAATTAAAGCAGCAGTACTAGATTAAAAAAAGAAATAGAATATTTTGCAAGTTTGTTTCTGTGCTCTGTTGAGCACTTACCTATAATAGTTCTTGTTTTGCTGTACTATCACCTTGTAATTTGCTCCATTTTCTTTGTTTTGTTCACATTTCTCCCACAACATGTTGAATTGGAACTCTTTGCTGCCAACCGCCATGTGCATGACTCACAGCACTACACAGGGACAGTGGAATGTTACAGTACAGGGTCCCATAGAAGTAAGCAAAAGATGTGATGTGACATGAGGAGGAGCCATATTTACTGTGGATTCACAACAATGGAAATACATTTTAAATATCTAAAAACTAAAGATCACTAGTAAAAAATATGTACAGATATGGAAACCGAACTATGGCTGCATGCTTCCAGCCAACAAACAGAGTTTTGCTAATCACTTCCTAATTATCTAGTACTGCTGCTTTAGTGGACATGCACTGTTCAAAACTGTTTGACTCAACAATCAATATCATGGTATCATCAGCTAACTGCCTGGTCTTTCATGGTTTTCTTCACCCCGGAGAATTTTCAGTTTAATCATCTTCCTCTCCAGAGTTCCTTTCAGTTGCTAACCTTAAGAAGCAATAAGACCACTACATTCTTCACTTACCTAAATCAAAAATGATAGACATCACAAAGGAGTCCAAATTACTTACTATCCTACCAACAATAATTGGTGTCCCATCTAGGCTCTAGATCAACTCTTCTATCAGCACTCTAACTCCAAGCCATCAGATCCACTCTTATATACTTCAAATGGACCCCTCTGACTATGAAGCAATTTATGAATCATGTGAGGATCTACTCCTAAGACTGGGACTAGATTTTCTCTCTTTTTAGGTCACTCCTTTAGAATCGATGCTGCCTCCTCAGCATATCAAAACAATATCCTAGCTCACATTATCACAAAACTTGGAAGATGGACCTCATCATGGTTTGAAACTTACATTCCCAACCCAGAGTAACAAATCCAGAAGCAAATGGTTTAATACCTTTTATTGGACTAACATAGATGTTACAAAATGAACAAAGTGCTTAAGCTTTTGAACTAACAAGTCCTTCCTCGGAAGCTTATGACAGTTATTCAGAAATTCACAAACTATTAACACCCAGATCATACATTAAAAAAACAAAGAATTCTCATTGTTTAAAATACTCATTTAAACCATCACTGAAGTAAGAAACAGTTGAACCAGACCTCACAAGTTTGCTATTAGTTGTGATGCCTTTAAGGTCAAAGTGTCATTTCAATAAGATGATAACCTTCCCAGCAGAGAGTTCAACTATCATAAATTCTAAATGTAACAGCATGTGCAGTGAATACAGTCTTAATTAACCACTGGATTCAATTGTCACTTAAGTACATGTTAAAATGTGATATTATTGTATGTTAAAACAAAACTAACTGAAATTTTCTATATATTGCATTAAGAGGGTTTAAAATAAAGTTAACATAGTGGTTGCAACTGTCACACACTGCTACAGTTTAAAAAATAACTGGAGACATTTTCCAACTATACACTCAATCAGTTACTATAGTCCATAAACTTTAAAACCTTCAGTGTTGTAACATGATTTTATACCAGGTAATATCAATATGTATGTGAGCTAAGAGTACTAACATCATCATTACACCGATCACTACAATATTTACCCAATGGAATCTAACCAGTCAAGGAACCTTATGTAAATGAGATCCTGCATCCTAATATGTTCAGAGTTCAAAAATGTGAGTATAAAATCAAGCTACTATATGTACAGTAACAGTCCAAGGAATCTGAATAGAACAAGAATGGAATACACACCCCGGGAGATAACTAGTTAGAAGGAAGTACATATTCACTACCGTATGTGACCCAAGAATCTAACATACCATCATTTACACCAATCACTACAATATTTGCTCAATGTAGTTTAATCTGTCCAGGACCCCAAGCAAATGAGATCATGGATCCAAATATGTTCAGAGTTCAAAAATGTGACAGTATATAGTAAGACTACTGTATGAACAGTAACAGTCTAAATAATCTGAACAAAAACCCAGTTGGAAGTACATATTCACTATGTATGTGAACCAAGAATCCTAACATACCATAATTTACATCATTCACTACAATATTTCCCAATGTAATTTAATCTGTTCAGAACCCCCAGGCAAATGAGATCATTCATCCAAATATGTTCAGAGTTCAAAAATGTGAAAGTATATAATAGAACTACTGTATGAACAGTAATAGTCTAAGGAATCTGAATAAAAACCCAAATGGAATTTACCCACCTCCACCCCAGGAAGATAACTAGTTAGAAGGAAATTAATATTTCTTATGTATGTAAACTAAGAGTCATAACACACTAACACCATTACGTCATGTACTGAATATAAGCCTACCTCAATGTAACAGCAACCCTCAACCACACCCACATAACCCCCCCACACACACACATAGTTCTTTGCTGTGGAACCAACATGTTGATAACCAGTTAAAGGGGCACTGTAAATATTAAAACAAAACAAGGACACACTGAAATCCTATTATATGTCCATCCTTTGAAGTAAAGGTCTGTGGATGTCTAAGTCTTATAATGTGCCATAAACCCCAAATCAATGTTCATGCCATCTTCTACCATATTGAGAAGTAAAATAAGCCTGATCTCAGAAGCCCGTATCTGTTGTGTACTTTTAAAATGTACTTTTAAGACCATTACTGACATATCTGAGACTGAGTGGTCAGACTGAGAGAAGTGTTGCCCACTGGTTTTCAGTCATCTTCATATTAATAGTATGTCTGTGAGGTTCATTCTAGTGCAGAGAGGTTTGCTTATCTCCAGCATACCCTGTTCTGTTTTTTTCAGGGAATATTCTGCCACCAGTGTTAATTTTCTGGATACCACTGTCACTGTCACCATCAAGGATGGAACCTCACATACATGTATTTACAGGAAGCCAACAGACAGATACTTACATGGGAATAGTAATCACCCAAGCCACACATAAGCATTCTGTAATGTACAGTCAAGCACTTCAATATCACTGTATCTGTTCAAATGAGGAAGACAGAGATATACATTTGGCTATGTTAAAAAACACCTTCATTGAGCAGGGACACTCTTCCAGAGAAATTGACAGAGCAGTAGAATGTGCAACACAGGTACCAAAAGAACAACTTTTCAGTATAAGGAAATGACAACTACCAACAGAATACTCTTAGTAGTCACATATCATCCTGACCTTGAACTTCTACATAAGATTATTAAGGACCTCCACCCAATACTTAGTGAGGATGAGACCTAAATTGTATTTTTAAGAACTACCACTACTATCTTTTAAACAACCACATACTTTAGCCAACCTGATTATTAGGAGTAAACTTGGACAGAACAGAATACCGTGACACTAAATGGTACACGACCTGTAATCAACTCAGATGTAAGACTTGTGAGCTCATTTCCACTTTGCACTGTGTAGTTACATCACAAAACAGACAATTCAGGGTATAGAGGAATTATACATGTGCATCACATAATGTTGTTTATTTCATTTAATATAAGAGATATCCACAAACAGGTTATGTTGGAGAAGCAAGCAAACCTCTCCACACTAGAGTGAATTCGCACAGACATACTATTAATATGAAGATGACAGAAAACCAGTGGGAAACACTTCTTTCAGTCTGATCACTCAGTCTCAAATATGTCAGTAATGGTCTTAAAAGTACATTTAAAAGTACACAACAGATACAGGCTTCCGAGATCAGGCTTATTTTACTTCTCAATATGGTAGAAGATGGCATGAACATTGATTTGGGGTTTATGGCATTATAAGACTTAGACATCCACAGACCTTTACTTCAAAGGATGGACATATAATAGGACTTCAGCATGCCCTTGTTTTTGTTTTATTATTTATAGTGTCCCTTTTATCTGATTATCAACATGTTGGTTCTTCAGCAAACAGCTATGCGTGTGTGAGGGAGGTTGTGGGGGTATGTGGATGTGATGGGTTTGGGGGTTGCTGTTACATGAGGTAGGCTTATATTCAGGAGCATGACATAACGGTGTTACAGTGTGTTATGACTCTTACTTCACCTACGTAATGAATATTAATTTCCTTCTAACTAGTTATCTTTCCTGGGGTGGGGTGGGGTTAATTCCATTTGGGTTTATTCAGATCCTTAGACTATTACTGTTCATACAGTAGTTCTATTATATACTGTCACATTTTTGAACTCTGAACATATTTGGATGAATGATCTCATTTGCCTGGGAGTCCTGAACAGATTAAATTACATTGGGAAATATTGTAGTGAATGGTGTAAATGATGGTATGTTAGGATTCTTGGTTCACATGCATAGTGAATATGTACTTCCTTCTAACTGGTTATCCCTCCCCGGGAGGAGAGGTGGGATGTTTATTCCATTGTGGTTCTATTCAGATTCCTTGGACTGTTACTATACATATAGTAGTTTGATTATATACTGTCACATTTTGAACTCTGAACATATTAGGTTGTATGATCTCATTTACCTGAGGTTTCTTGACTGGTTAAATTCCATTGCGTAAATATTGTAGTGACTGGTGTAAATGATGATGTTAGGACTCTTGGCTCACATACATATTGATATTACCTGGTATAAAATCCTGTTACAACACTGAAAGTTTTAAGGTTTATGGACTATATTAACTGTTTGAGTATATAGTTGGAAAAACGTCTCTAGTTATGTTTTAAACTGTATAATGGTGTGTGACAGTTGCTCACACTAAGTTAACTTTATTTTAAATCCTCAATGCAATATATAGAAAATGTTGGTTATATAATTTTGTTTCTAACATACAAAATATCACATTTTAAGATGTACTTAAGTGAGAATTGAATCAATGGTTCATTAAGACTGTATTCACTGCACATGCTGTGACATTTAGAATTTATGATAGTTGAACGTTCTGCTGGGAAGGCTGTTATCTTATTGAAATGACACTTTGACCTTGAAGGCATCTCAACTAATAGCAAACTTGTGAGGTCTGGTTCAACTGTTTTTAACTTCAGTGATGGTTTAAATGAGTATTTTAAACCAATGAGAATTATTTCTGGGTTTTTTTTATGTATGATCTGGGTGTTAATAGTTTGTGAGTTTCTGAATAACTGCCATAAGCTTCAAGGAAAGACTTCATTAGCTGAAAGCTTAGGCACTTTGTTCTTTTTGTAACATCTGTGCTGGTCCAATAAAAGGTATCAAACCATTTGCTTCTGGATCTGTTCTTACAAGGACCAATATGGCAAAAATTGAATCTGTATGTCAACCCAGAGTAAGAAATCAGACAAGCCTTTTAAGATGATCTCTTCCTAGTATGCCCAGAGGTGGGGTGATTAGCAGCCATGGCTCCTCAGAGGTTCCCCATTGTGTTTTCCTCTCCTGCATTTCTGGTACCATACACTCCATGAGTTGGAGGGTTATCACATCACACCATTTTGGGCCATTTCATTCCATAAACCACTGGCCCTCTACTAAGGGTGGGAATGAGAAGGGCCAAAATAAAACAATCACAAGTAAGGACAGAGAACTGTACCATTTAAAGCAGAAGGAAGTGGAAACCAGTCAGAATAGCAAAGACCCAAACTGAGGAAAAGATAGTCAACTCAGTTAAGAAGGTGAATAAAACCTTTTATGGGTACATTAAGGAGCAAAGAAAGACAAGGGGATGGATAGTGAGGTCTAATAAAGGGAGGGTGGGGGTGGGCAGTGGGACAGTGACAAAGCAGAGAAACTGAACGAATACTTCTGCTCAGCATTCATCATCACCATCATCAATTCATTTTATTGGATAGCAAATTGAGAAAAGTATTTCTCATTTACAATTAGTCCAACAGTAAAAACAAATACAATAAATAAAAAGTTACTATAAACATACAAATGCTAGTTTTAAAAGTGTGTGTGTAATGTAATTCATAATTATATACAGAATGGTCTATCCAAACAGTTACAATGTTTGTAAAATAAACTAGCCAATGATGCTCTAAATGCTGCAGTGGTAATAAAATCTGCATTCCCAATTTATTTTGTACTATTTCCCATGTTAGGGGACTGTCACTGATAATGATTTCTCTCCACATTTACTTCTGCTCCTTGGAATCTCAAATGGTTGCCAAGAGGCAGATCTGAGGAAATATTTAGAGATAGTGTTAGACTGTAATTTGTTTAACAAAAAGAAGGTAACATCTGTAAAACAAACTTGTACACAAACATATACCAATGGTAATCCCTTCAATCAGACAAGGATGTCCAGCCAACTGCTCTGTATAAGGTACATCTATAAGTATTGTAAGGTGACTTATAAATCTCAATGCACTATTGTAAAGTGGATCTAATGTACCAAGTACCGTCTCATTGCATTCTTGTAAACAAAATCACCATAATCCAATATAGGTAGAAACAAAGATGTAACTAGTAGCTTCCTTAATGAAAACTGAATAATGATTGGTTTCTGAAAAAAAATCCTAATAGCTGCTTTAATATACTAGAGATATTTTTGATTTGGTGCTCAAATGTTAAGGGACTATCTAGTGTTAAACCTAGATATTTGTAAGAGTAAACCCTAGTGATATTAACACCAGAGATAGCTTGGATAGACTTTGTAATATCCTTTTAATGTTTCACTTTCAAAGAGTGTGCACTGAGTTTTCTTTTCTTTCAGGAGGAGCCTTAAGTCCGATAGTGCTCCCTGAGCAAAGGAAATCTTTTTAATATGTCCAAGGCCATGTTTGTATTTTCTTTTGTGTGTATAATATTGTGTCATCTGCATTTAGGAATATTTGAGTATTGATAGAACAATATTTAGGTAAATCATTCATGTAAATTAGGAACAATAGGGGATCCAGAACTGAGCCTTGTGGTACTCTCATATTCAAAATTACAGTACCTGAAGCAAGCTCTCCCCACTCTTACACTTTGCAGTCTTTCAGATAAGTATGAACAGAACCAAGACAGGGCCTTAAAGCCGACTTGGTGACTTTAAGCGATTCAGCAGAATTGTGTAATGCACTGTGTCAAAAGCCTTGACAGGTAGAGAAAAACTGATGGTACACTCCAGCCTCTTCGAAGGATATCAACACATCATCCACAACTCTAGAGATGACATAGGTGGTGTTGTGACCTTTCTAGAAACCTGATTGCAGATGTGAAAGGATGTTATGTTTTGAAAAATAGTTGGTTTATTGTTTGTGTGATAGTTTTCAAACACCTTTATACAGGTTGCCAAAATTGAAATGGTCTGTAAGAGCTATTCACAAAGAAGAGGAGGGGAGGAACCTAAACCAAATAATAGAAGTACACTGGATAGGGGTGTCAATACCAGTCCATTCACAGAAGCAAGGGTCCTGGAGAACTCCTAAAACTGAATGTGGACAAAGCAATGAGGCCGATGGTATTCACCCTAGACTTCTAAAAGAACTAAGAGGAGAAATAGTGGTACCACTGACTACCCTTTTAACAAATCATGGGAGGATGGAGTGGTACCGGAGGACTGGAGGAGAGTGGATGTGATCCCCTTCAAAAAGTGGGAGCAAGGCAAGGCAGGAAACTACAGACCTGTTAGTTTGACCGCAGTTGTAGGTAAAATGATGGAATCACTTCTGAAAGAAGAATTATTGAGTACCTAGAGGCTAGCAGGGCACAGGACCCAAGAGAGTATGGATTCACAGCAGGTAGGTCATCTCAGTAATCTAACAGATTTCTTTGACTGGGTGGCCAAGTAGTAGACCAGGGAGGGGTTGTGGACATGGCCTACCTAGACTTTAGCAAGGTATTTGACACAGTCCCACAAAAGATTAAACAGGTTAGCCAGCCTGAGTGTGTTACAAGGTGGTAATCTGGATAAAAAATTGGCTGGACAACAGGATGCAGAGGGTAATAGTAAAAATAGATAACGGAGCCCACCCAGTAGAAAGGGATGTTACTAGCGGGGTATCTGCAGGGTTCACTACTGGGACTGGTCTTCTTTAATGTCTTTATAGGTGACATTGTGGAGGGACTGGAAGAAAAGTATGCCTCTTTGCAGATGACACAAAGATCTGCAACAGGGTCGATACACACAAGGGTGTGTGGGAAAGGATAAGAAGGGACTTGGCAAGGTTGGAGGAATGATCAAAGATGAGGATCCACAAATGAGGTGTGCACAGCAGAACAGGCCCAGTGCTGAAATGTGAGTTGCTATCCCCAATTAATTAAATGTAGACCAAAGTTCAAAGCACTCACTGGCAATATTTCTCTGTAAAAACTGGTAGTTGCTTAAAGGACAAACAACCGAAGATGCCTCATTAAAGTTTCAAACATAAGTGTTTTATTCAAAGAACGTGCAGCTACAAAAGTCACACCACCCAGCTCTTTGACCAGAGGTCTTCCTGAGGGTATTGTGGTTGTGGTTAAATAACCCCATTTATACATAAATTCAGGCTCAACATTGCCATCCAGTGTCAAATCAATTATTTTACACAAGTCATTTCATTGAGACTTTTCAAGAGGCTTTCTGGGGATTCAAACCTATGACTGCAAGGTGTACAAAACTTCTAAATCAAACAAATCAAACTTTATTATTCTTTGTAGTTCAGAAAATAACACAACATAGTTCAAATAATTGCAATAGAACATACAAAATTAAAAAAAGCGAAAGTGTATAAAAAAATAAAATGGTGGCCAGATATTCAAACTGTGCCATTTTGTGGCGCAAACACTCGCTGCTCAAAACAGTTGCACAGGGGTGTGGCCAGGGGTGATATTCAACAGAGTTGCACTATGGCGGCAACTGCTTTGAATATTGCCCCTAGCCACCAGTGTGCATGGCACAGTGGAACTGCGCCAGCGCAAGTGGTCAGAATGGAGCATTGAGATGCGGTGGTGCAAGTTCCATTGTGCCATGCACAGCACCTGTGATATTCAAGGGTGACATGCAAATGGGGCCTAATTTATGCAAAGGCACACGAGGGGCCATTTGCATCTGATTCTGCCCTATTTGCATGCCATTAGCTGCTGAGTGTGCCGATCCCCGATGACTTGCGCCTGGTGCACTGCCAGACAGCAGCCGTCGGGACCAACACCTGCAGCCCGATCGCGGGGCGTCCGCAAGGGACAATGAGGGCTCTATCCCTGGTGGTCCAGTGATGGACCACGAGCAGCCGATAAGTGGGCGAAATGCCAATCCCCCAGTGGCCCAATCATGGGCAGAAATGTACCCCACCCCCAAGTAGCCGACAGCGGGCAGTAATGTACCCCGCCAGTAGCCCGATCACAGGCAGTAATGTACCCCCCCACCCCGAGTAGCCGATCCGGGCATCAGACCTCCGCCCAAAGTCCAATATCCCTGGTGGTCAGTGGACCATTGTGATCACGGGCGGCATTCCTCACCCCCAAGTCCGAAAGCCCTGGTGATCTAGTGGCCCCCACCCCACCCACCCACGGAGCCCCACCACCCTTCCCCCCTCAGCGGTGTGGGTGGCAGCACCCACCTGCCTGCCACGCAGCCCACCAACTGACAACTCAGTAGGGCTGCCCGCCCATTAGTTCAGGGCATGAACCAATGGGTGTGCAACCCATACTGCTAAGCCAGTCCAGATATGTGAATGAATGAAATGTTGCTCAGCATGATTTTGGGGGCGCAACTGCCTCCTGCTGAATATCGCAGAATGGCGCATTTCGGACTTGAGCAGGCACAACCCTATCGCGATGGCTTAACTCTTTTTGAATATCTGGGCGATATGTTCAGAATTTTGTTAGCTTTCATTTCAAAGTAAATGTTATCTATTCCCATAACTGTTGCCTCTTATTTGGCTTTTCAAGTTTGTTTATGCAAACAATTTAATACTCAAATCCAGAATTCTCTCATAATAACTATTTTATACTTTCATAAGTGTAAATGTACAGAGAATTCTTACTTGATGGCATCACTCAATGTTAGAGATTTGTTAAACAAATAAGGAAAAGGCTCACTTTAGCCTAACTATGTTTCATTTAACTATGCAACTTTTAGTCCAAACGCAATATTCTCAAAAGATAGTCATCCTGCACAGTAATAAGACCAAGGCAAATAGGTCAGGGGATGAAAAGGGGTTTAGTTGACGGCCAGACATATAAGGTACAGAGGTATTTGTTCCAAAACATCTGGTACGTTCTTGGAATAAAACACTTATGCTTGAAACTTTAATGGAGTGTCTTGGGTTGTTTGTCCTTTAAGCACCTACCACAGCTTTACAGAGAAACATTGCTGGTGAGTGCTTTGAATTTTGGTCTGCATGGTCAAAATACGGCAGTTCAGATTCAGTGCAAAAAGTGCAAAGTAATGCACCTGGGAAGCAAAAACCCAAGGGACCGGGGTAGTCATATCAGATGACCTAAAGGTAGACAAGCAATGTGAGAAGGCAGTAAGGAGGCTGGGGATACTGGGATGCACAGTGAGAGACATTACCAGTAAAAACAAGAAATTGTTATCCCTCTGTACAGACAGTTGGTGAGACCCCATCTGTAGTACTGTGTGCAGTTCTGGAACCCAATCTCTGCAATGACAGACAGGATGGAGGCAGTTCAGAGGAGGGCAATAAAATGATGCAGGTCTTCACCAGAAGCCATACGAAGAAAGACTAAAGAGTTTCATATGTATACCCTCAAAGAAAATGAGGGAGGGGACATGATAGAAACTTTCAAGTACCTCAAGGGAATCAACAAAGTCCAAGATGGTACCTTTCAGAAAAGAGATGTGCAAGAACAAGGGCACAATTTGAAGATTGAGGGAAACAACTCAGGGCCAATGTGATAAAGTATTTGCTTCATGGAAAGGTGGTGGATGCATGGAATGGCCTTCCTGAGGAGGCTGTGCAATCAAAACAGTGGAGGAATTTAAGAATGCATTAGACAGACATAAGGCAATTCTAGTGGGAGGTAGGAGGAAGTAGGCTGTTGGTAAAACTAGGATCTACAGCTTATCCAATAGGTAGGAAATGGGCAGACTTGGTGAGCCAAGCGGTCCTTATCTGCCATCAAAGTTTATGTTTCTATGTAAGTTCGCACAAGCACTACATTTATTCCCCATGCATTGAATATTCATTTAGAATAAAACCCGATCCTCAGTGGTGACTGCCTCAACATTAGCCTCCATGACCAGTCAACTTGTTAATGTAAAGGGCTTGCTTGCACATAAAAACATATAATTTATGTCTCCCCAGCATAGTACCTGACCCTACTCACACCAACACAATTCTTAAATATAAGTCAGGAAGGTGACTCGCTGCCTCCATGACCAGTCAAATTCTTAATGTAAAGAGCTTATTTGCACATAAACATATAATTTATGTCCCCCTTGGCTTAGCACCCAACCCTACTGTCACCCACAAGCACACAATTCTCAAATATAAGTCAGGAAGGTGACTGGCTCAACCATGGCTGGCCACCTTCTCATGAATGAAAGTGCTCACATGCTTGCTATAGTAAAACCAGCTGATCACATTATGCTTTTGATAAATGGTAGGGGTGGGGTTTACATTTTCCTGATTTGGGACTGGAAGAGGAGGGAGGCTGTTTCTAGAATCTTTGGGCATCTGTGTTTTGGCAGCTTCATGATACATATGCTTTACCCATTATTTTAAATAATTGAGTTGAGGTCGACAGTATTGTGAATGCACATTTTAACTTGACCTCCTACACATGAGAACGGCTGCTTACTATCACCATTTTAATTCTTTGTCAGTCTGAGAAGTAAAGGTTGATTTATCTCTTCTCCATAAACCATAAGATCATACTGTATTTGGCTTTGGGTTTTCTTATTTTGTTTGCCTATTGGATTAATAGGGTTTGTATTCATTTGGATTGCAAGGCAATTTTGTATAGCTGGATATTCACCTTACTGAGGGCTCCAGGGTGAGTCAAACAAATTGTGCTATTTTTATCATTTGAAAGGGTGCTTGTTGGATTTAATATTATAATTAGATTTAATAATTTGGTCCGTTTCTTGGGAGATAGAAGATGCTCATTCTGCTGACAAGAACTGAGGGTCTTAAATTTTGTATGATACAAAATACATTGCACTCTGTTTTAACTAGGCACAGTCGAAGGAGTTCATTTGTTTTGTTTAAGCACACAGATGTTTAGACTGGCTTTGAAACTTTCTGTTTAAATCTCCTGTTTATTACTCCCAGGTCACTTTCTTCTACAGATGTTTTAAGTAAAATGGATGAAAGGCTATTTTATCAAACATGCCTCCTCACAAAGAAAATACACCTGGGGCTTATTCCTTGGGGTTCTGCTCTCTCCTATCCTCCCATACCTCAGTGAACACTCGCACTGCCAACCGACAGGTGTGGTCCATCTCGAGGGTTAGAACCTCCTTAGCCCAAAGGTCATTACCATACAGGCCCCAGCCTGGTACAACAAACTCCCTCCAATGTCTCCTCCATCTCCAAATTAGGACCTTTCAAGTCAGCCCTCAAAGAGCACATTCTCGCTTCATGGCACTGCCAATGCACCAGCTAGCGGGATCATCTATCTATCATCTTATGGGACCACCCCGCCACTGAGCTCCTACCGATAGGGCTACCAAACATTACCTATTAACAATGCCTCCTTTTACTGCACTCATAAGGTATCAGTCTAATTCTCTGCTTCGCTGTAAATATCAAACCTGTTACTCCTCCTCTATCAGCAAACTTATTGTTCTCTTGAAAACTGTAAAATACAGCTCTCGGTAACACATTCAATGCAATGTATAGCTGATCTTGATTCTGTAATATTGTATAACTAAAAGAACTGTAACCTTTAGCTGCCATTCTATGTACATATGTATTAAGTGTTTATGTTTGTTTTTCTGATGCGTAGCCTTTGTAAATAAGTCCCTGACTCAAAGGTTGTAATCCTAAAGTCTGTTAAATAAATAAATAAATAAAATACTTCAAACATGTGTAGAAGAAAGGGACCTGGAAGTAACTGTCAAAATAGATCTTACTTTTGGGTCACATTGTGACCAGATGGTATAAAAAGCAAATAAGATACTCAACTGCATCCTTAGGCATATTGCAAGTAAAAGTAGAGATGGCCTGATGTCCTTGTATCGTTCGCTGGGAGAATGCAGCTGGAATACTGTTCACAGGTATGGACACCATACGAAAAGGGAGGTATGGCAAGATTGGAATAAGTACAGAGGAGGACAACAAGAGATATCCATGGGATAGGAGGCAGGCCCTATGGGGAGAGGCTGAGAATGTTGAATCTGTACTCACTTGCCTATAGGTGCTGGAGGGAGATTTGATCCTAGTAAACAAAGCTTTTGGGACAAGAAGTTAAGAATTGATCTAGGGCTCGAACTAAAACCAAAAATTATAATACCAGAACACATGGGTCACAACTTAATCAACTGAAATGGAATCTACTTAAGCAAAGATTTTGGTTCAGTCAAAGGGTAGTTCCTTATTGGAACTCCTTCCAACTGATGTGGTGGAAAGCCCAACCTTGGAAACTTTCAAAGCAAGATTAGATGGTTTATAGTCAGAACAAAACTAGAGAATTTTAGAACCATGATCTAGGTATACTCGGGCGGGTAAGCAAGCGTAATGGATGGAAATTTAAACACATGCTTGTATTCACTTTGAGACTACAAGACTATTTCTGGCTAATCTAGTTAAATATTTTCTGTGCTCTAATTTACTCTCCTATTTTCTTTTCAAGTGATGAGATCCTTTTTAACAGAGAAGTCCTATGGGTGTTAACTCACTACAAATATAGTTAGGATTGTTACTAGTTTGCTTTTTTTGTTTTATTATTTGTTTTCTATCCATATTGAATAAGAGGGTGTTATTAGTGCGCATTGGACATGTTTATTACATTTTCTTAGTCATAATTCTAATTCCTTTCTGTTTAGTATTTAAGTCTCAACTTGGACATTGCTAAAATTAGGATTGTTGAGCATTGTTGTATTAAATTAATTTATCCCTTTCCTTTGACAGATACGCTAGTAGTGGAAACCATTGCTATTTAATTTTACCTTTATATTTAATTTTACCTCTAGCTTTGATTAAACATATTGCACTCTTTAACTATAAGTTCTAAGTTATGCACCTCTTTATCTGAAGCTGGCACCGGAGTGGTAGTGAGATTAGAGTGAGAGTTTTTCACAGGTTGGAATGATGTGTGTAGTTCAATCTTTTGGACTGGAGGAGTAAGTCTAAGAATGCATTGTATTGTAACACTCCTTTGCACATTTTATTTACTTTCATATCTTAGCCTCTCCAATAAATTTTGGTTTTCTACAGGAGTTTTTGCTCAGGGGATAGAGTGTGTATTAGGAAGGCCTTACTAGGTAGTATATACATAATTTCCATTTTACAGATGATATTTGGTATAGAGGGTGGACCATTACATATTCAATACTCTAATCTAATAAACAATGAATAATGTAATTAGGTTTGTTTCTTGGAATACAAAGGGACTTACTCCAAGGTAAAAGGTTGCAGATCTTGAACTATGTTATACCACATGATTGTAAAATTTTATTTCTTCAAGAGACATTTGTTATCCATTGAAATTAATTTGTTTAGATGGTTAGATTTTAACAGGGTGTTTGTAGCTAGGAATAATAGTACACGGAAAGGGTGGCTATTTTGATAAACAAAACAAGTGATTTCCACCATAAGAAAATTATCGAAAACCCTGAGGGCAGATTTATATTAATTACACAAACTAAATCATGCAAGCGTTCTGCTGAGCTCCATCTGAGGCTAAATTAAAACTCTGCTGTCTTTTTAATGCACCTTATTTCACTATTATCTTTATTTTTGTTATATAAGATAATCTTGGGGGTTTGGAATTTACCTTTGGACCTTTCTTTAGATAAATCCATTGCACCAAGAAATAATCTATATGCAGAGGACAAGGTTCTAAAGACTTAAATGAGTTACGTGATTTAGCAGAGCCATGGAGAACAATCAATCCATCTGTCAGAAAATACTCTTTACTCTCCAGTTCTCAAGCCTTACTTAGGATTGACTACTTTTGATTAGTCAGTCTCTTTTCTCAGGAATAATTGATGCCCAGATAATGTCTAGAGTACTTTCTGAACACTCGTTGATCTGGATTCAGATTAATTTGGAATTATCCTTTATTAAACAAACCCCTTTCAGAATAAGGTGCAACTGCTGCCATAAATCCCTAGCACCATGTCACAGGGGTTTAGGTTGTAACTAGTGGCACAAGTCCACTTTGGTGCAAGGCCTGCAACATGTGGCAGGCTGCTTTATAAAATACCGAATACCGTAACTCCTGGCATAACTTGCTACTTGCAACATTTTTGGGGTGCAAGTCAAGTTACAACAGGTGTATCCCTTTTAAAATTGGGCCAATCTTCTTACTTATGGTTTCAATTATCTTACACTATTAGAGGCTCTTATAGTTCTCCTACCTAAACCTGACAAACCTATGAACAGAGTAGGTAAGTTACTGACCAATCTCACTTATCAATTATGATATGGAAATACCTGCTTCTATTTTAGCTCAAAGAATTAAAATATATGGCAACCCCTGATTTCTAGGAAACAGGTAGGCTTTATGTCTCACAGACAAGCATGTGACCAAATAACAAAACTATCCCACATTTCCACATCCAAGGACTCCAGGTCTTCTACAGCCTTGGTGTTCTTGGATGAAAGAATTAGCTAGAGTAAACATTGATTTTCTAATTACTACACTTCACAAGTTTGATTTTCCAACCACATTTACTAATTGGCTAAAAACTTTATATTCTTGTCCCGTCCAAAAATTTTGTAATGGTATATTTTCCCCATCTGACTTTTTTGGTATACACAAGGTTGCCCTTTATCCCTATTATATTTAATGTTTACCTTGAACCTCTTATTTTTAAACAATAATCCTAGTATTAAAGGAATAATGGTAGGTCCCTTGCATTTAAAACTTTTGGCATACACAGATGATGTGCTGCCTCATGTTTCTAATCAAAGACTGAATTAGATCAGCTTCAGCAACTATTCAAAATTTGAGCAAAATATCAAACTATAAGCTAAATATGGATAAAACTATGGTCATGCCTGTAAATAACTTTCCATTGAAGAATGACATTATTAAACTAAGACTATCCTGGATACATACTGTATCATTATGAAATATTTAGACATTCATCTTTCAGTGGACCACACACAACTAATTAAACATTATTTGGTCAATTTGATTAACAAATTAAAACACAGTATTAAAAGATGGAAATCACTTCCCATATCCTTCTGGGGAAGAGTAAATATTATAAAATGAACATCTTTCCTAGTCTCTTTCACCCTCTTAACATGCTGAACTTTTTCTAACCTCTAAAATAATTTGTACCTCTACAAGATTTAATTAATGATTTTTATATGGCAAGGTAAACCCCCAGAATTGCTTTACACAAATTAATGTGTCCTAAAACTTATGGGGATTAAATTCTAATTTTATTCCTTATTATATTGCCACCCATATGAATAAATACCTCAAATGGACTCTCCCTTTGACCAATGCAAATACCTATAAACCTACATGGTTAGACATAGAGTTATCTCTTCTTAATAAGTACAAAATATCTCCTGCTGCTACTCTCTACATTAAACCCACTAATTTACCAACCACTTAGAAGAACACTGTCTTGGGAATCTCTAAAAATTCTTAACCAAATTTGGAAGTTGTTAGATATTTATATATTTAATGACAGAGGTTAACATATACCACACAGTCTTAACTTTAAAATAAATAAACATTTTACAAAAGCTTGGTTTCTAGGTTCTCAAGATATTACTATAGCTTCCATGTTTTCCAATGGATGTCTGTTTCCATGTAACATAATACATGAGAATTTAGATCTGAGCAAAGATAGTGCTTGCTACAGTAAAGTTAACTAGTACGCGTTACGGCGTAGATTTTTCGGTAGCGATATGCATGTTATTAAATGAGCACCATAATTGCACAATGCTCGGTATTCCACGATACTGTGCAACTTTTCTGTAGCAAGCACCAAGAAATCTGTTAGCAAAAACTGTTCTTACTGTCCATTTGGTCCACTCCTTGGACTAATGATTTTCATAAAATCTTTTACAAACTCAAACTTATCTCCAACAAACCTCATCCAGTTAACATTTATATGACCTTATTATCAATCAAGTTTTCAGACACACCAGTTCAACTTGCATATTGGCAAACTGAAATTAGTTATAGTTCTCAGGATTCATCTCAGCTTTGGAATAATACATATAAATACATCCATTTAGACAACCTAAGGTTAATACAATTTAATATTCTACATAATGCTTACATAATGCCACAGAAATGATTTCAATCTGGCCTTTTAAGTTCTGATAAGTGCACCCAGTATAACTATGCTACTAGTTCTTTAAGTCATATTCTGTGGACAAGCTGTAGACCACACTCACCCTCAGCATGCATAGCCCCACTGTCTTATTTAATATGACTTTCTTCAATAATGGCCTCTATTATGCATTGATAACTGTGACCATTATAGCTTAAGGTGGTCATATTTGTTGTTGTTGTTGAAGGATGGTGAGGGCATGAGTACTGGAGTACTCTGAGTGCCAGACAAAGACAAAGTCTGGCGACAATCCCAGAGACATCAGGGCAAAAAACATGAATGTATGCCAATGAGTTCAAGTTCAAGTTTATTGCAGGAAAGACTCCATTGAGCAAGCTCATTCTAAGGAGGTCCTGAGCACATACACAGTTCGCAATTACATAGCCAAGAGATATAAAATGTAGAACAAAGAAAAAATATATAATACAATAGGTATACATAATAGAAGTCCTTATGCTATATATGCAGTACATTCCAGCTTTAACCTTGCCTAAATTATGCAACACATTTCAGCTTAATAAGAAGAGGGCCAGTTGGTACCTAGGAAGTTGACTTGGTGTTGGGGGCCTAGTAGCACCTACATATGTCTTTTAATTTAGAGATAGCTAGTGTTTTGTAGGAGTTAATTGATACGATGCTGGTTAGCTTCAGCATAGCTTGTAGTTGGTTTCAAATGTTTGGGAGGCATATGAGACAGCTCTTTGGCCAGCTGTGTAGTGTCCTGGAACATCTAGTAGGATAAGGTCAGATTTTCTTAGGGAGTAGGCGCTATGCAAGATGTGTATGAAAGACATAAAATAGACAGGCAGTTTGTGGGTAGTAATTTGAGGGTCCAAATGCCAGCATGCAGGAGGTGTCTGGTGGCAAGAGAGGTCCACCAACTGCTGCATAAAGATCACAGTGGTGGGTCCTGTAGCAGAGTTAGTAATGAAGTGAAGAGCATGGTGATAGAGTCGTCCAGTTTAGATAGGCTCAAGGTTGGGAGGAGATAAAGATAATGTCTCAGTAGTCAAGCAAGGGAAGGAATGTTGCTTGGACAAGTCTTTTGTGGGCAGCAAAGAAAAGAGGTCCTATTTCAAAGAAGAAACCCAAGCATGCTTTAAGCCTCTTTGATAGATCCTAGATGTGGTCATTGAAGAAAAGCTTGTTGTCTATCCACATACCTAGATATTTAAAATTTAGGTATGACTTCAAGGGTTCATAGGGAGGAAACTATGAAGTTTTGAGTGAGGTAGGTAGGGCACCAGACAAGGCAAGTCTCAAGAAAATCATTGTCTTGGATTTTTGGCATTTAAGAAAAGCTTGGCATTGATAAGGTTGCTTTCTAACTGGATAAAGTCAGCTTGGGTGCTTCCTGACTTCAGTTAAGGGCGAGCCTGATGCATACAAAACCGTATAGTCTGCAAAGAAATGTATGCTAGAGTTCTTTATGTGGAGTCAAGGTTGTTGATGTACAGGGAAAAAAGTTGGTCCTAGGATGGAGCCTTGACTCCTCTGGCAATTGGAAGGGGGCAGATAGTAGGCCATCAGCTTTGACTTTTGTATCCTTCCTGTGAGATAACTGTTAAACCACTTTAAGGTAAGTGGAGTGGCACCTATGAGGGCAAGACAGGTGATTAGAGGTGATGGTCTACAGTGTTGAAGACCTTACTGAGGTCTAGAAAGACTGCACCAGTAACCTTCTTGGTGTCCATAGCATGGATCCAGTCATTAGAGACTTTAGCCAAGGCTGAGATGGTACTGTGCTTGACCTGAAGCCAGATTGGACCGGTTTAGGGTGAGTGTGCTTCAAGGTGATTTTTAGTTGGTTGTATATAAGTTTTTCCAGCACTTTGTGAGAACATTCAAGATAGAGATAGGACAGTAGTTTAAGTCACTAGGATCTCCTGATTTGAAGAGAGGAAGAACATGGGCAGATTTCCTGCAAGATGGAACAGTGGCTGTGGTAATAGAGGTTGAAGATGTGAAAGATGGGGGCTGTGAGCTGGGCATAGCCTAACACAAGAAAAATGATTCAAGGCCATCATCCCTGCACTTTTCTTGGTGTCAAGGCTAAAATTAAACACATCAGAATGACACATCCAAAATGAAACACATCAGAGAAGAATCAATAAGTAGTAGAGTAGTCACAGGCCAGTGTCCATGCAGCACCCTGACTCCACATTCTACCTAACACCAAATGTGAATTGTAAACCTGGCTTTTCTCTCTGGTTTTGTGCCACCTTGGTGGAACAAAACCACAACATGATGTACAGCATGAAAACTTCATCCGGATTGCCATCTGTGAAGCGTATTACAAACCACTCCACCTGCAAGATGGTAATCCAGTGTTTAGCTGACAGTGATGTGCCACCAATCAAGATTCAACAGGTCTCTGGACAGAGGTGCCTTGCATCAATAAACTACAGTGCCTAGTGATGCCAAACAGAAAAGAAACAGCTGTATTTGGTGCACAGATTAACATACACAGGCTGTTCCTCTACCAGCCCACCTTCCTCTGTACTAGCTGTCCCTCAGTTAACTGTTGCCACCACAATGAAAGCAAGAAACCCACTAAGTGATATGGGAATAAACTTTAATCTGTTTGGTGAAGGCGTGTCGATTGTGGTCAACAGCAACTATTATAGGCCTCAACAAAAAGAGAAGAGTCGCAGTCATCCATGACTCGTCCTCATCTGAGGATTAGCCATCTGAGCTGAGTTCACCATCAGCAGCATGTAAGTTTTCATTTTTCTATCAAAGTTACTGCTTAAAAGTGCTGGTTGTAAAAAAAAAATGTTGTTTTTTTGTCTCTTACTCCCCACCCCCATCCACAGGCTGCTCTCCTGTGAAAATGCATCCCATCTTGGCCATCGAATATTTCCCAAACCCCTCTGCTCCACGCAGTTGATGTCTCCTCTAACTGAGCAAGCACATGATTAATGATGGCCAACTGCATTCTACTTCAGGAGCAGCAATAGTCAAGGGATGTTTTCTTTATGTTTAAAAACAAGGACTTTCCAGTAACACAAATCTTAATTTTAAGCATTTGTAAATGTCCAATATTTTTATTTTTGCCAAATTGGGCCTAATAAATACTATTGAAGATAGTCAATGTTGTGATGTGTATCTGTAAGGTAAGCCTTATTTTGGGAAAAAGCAAAGAAATAGTAATTTTTACTAACTCAAACCCCCATACACTAGAAAAGATAATGGCAGGGTTCTGCAATTAACTGCATTGCAATCACCTCGTGGTTGCCATGCCGACAGTAAACCTCTCGAGCTGCACTCTTGAGGTTTACAAGCACAACAAGGCAACAGCTCCAGGTGATTACAACATGGTTAACTGCAGAACCCCAGCCATTATCCTCTATGTTGTCTTTGCAGCAAGCATTTCATTTGGAAGGTTGTTTCCTGGGCAACTTTGACACTTTGACATCAAAGCGCTGATAAAGCTATGATGGCCTCAGTTATCATTTCTACTAAACAGTTAATCCTGAGGCACTGGCTTGATGGTGACAGTCCCTTTTTAAAGAATGGTCTTCAAATGTTCTACATAATTTACAACTCACCAAATTAATTGAAAATATTCATAACAACATAATTTCCTTTCAAAGTAGAATGGAAAACTATATAATTTAATACTTTCATAATTCTTTAAATTTTGGAATGAACCCTCACTCATAAGTATGTTACTGTATATATAGTTGTATTTCTGTATTGTTTTTTCTGTCGGTACCTCATTACATTTATGATTTATATTCTTACAAATTCATATCCACATACCTATTTTCTAACCTAGAAGTCATATCTTAATTCATAGCTGAGATGCATAATTCCTGTTATCTTCTGAATTTTAAATTTACTGTTTTTGATAATTATTTTCCTGCCACCTTTATATTTATTTTTTTATATGTACATTTTAAGTACACTATTGTATGTTTAATATTGGCCATCATGTAGTTGGGTATAGGGAGGGAAGGCTAAAGTTTTATTTTGTTTTATATATCTCTCTGGGGGTGCTTAGCTGGTAGTTGTATAATGTTAGTTCTGATTAGTATTGTGTTCATATATTTCTGATTGAATTCTTAATAAAGAAGATAAAATTAAAAAAAAATTTAACTAATCTAGATGGTGTGGGAATGTAGACCAGCAATGTTTGCACTAATCACCGAGCCACCTAACTGCATTTTCTAATTGTTGTGACACACACACACTCTGGCTAATACATATACAGATGTATCAAGCCAGGATGAAGTGCAGAAATGCTGTAGAATATCACAGAATACTGCAATTTACTGCATGGGCCTTTTTGTCATGCAGGATTTTATGATATGTCATTTCTGCAAGTTACTGTGTTTCATTGGGCTGACAGAGCCGTACACATATATGCATATATATTCCAGTATAAAATAGCAGTGCACTGTCTATACACATTTATACTGATTAAATAAAAGACATTGGGTCAAATTCTGAAGGATGGCACAAGTTGCCGATCACAACTTTTGCCACCCGCAACTGCGACAATGACCAAGCACCCTATTCTAGAAGGGCAGGGTCTCCACAGCAAAGACCTGTGTCTTGTGACATGCTGCTAGTGCACGCTGTACAGGCGTGCCTGGCCAGCATGTTTAAACCCGCTGCCACAGGTCAGAAGTGCCCCCTCTGCCCAGCAAGCACAATAGCCACCCCACAGGTGGCCCACACCCCTAGCCCCTGTAATATGCCCCATAGGGCAGTGCTGTCAGCCCCTCACCCGTGCCTCTGACCCCTGGTTGCCCACTGCAATGCGGTATGTTACCTGCCCTGGTAGTCTAGTGCCCCCCAAACAGTGTTAAATAAAGAATATCTTCCCCATAATCCTGGTAGTCTAGCAGCCCCTGATCAGTATAATATTAACAAAGAACCCCGAATCCCTGGTAGTCTGCAGCCCCAATCAACATAAAATATAAACAGTTCTCCAATTCCCTGGTAGTCTAGTGGCCCTCCACCCAGCCATGCCAGACCCCTCAGCACCCCCACCTGTCCCCAGCCAGCAATTAGCACAGCCTACCTCTCACCTCCATGGCTAGCCGCAGACTGAGTGCAGTATTATGCTACTGCAAGGCACAGCTCGAAATTAATTTCTTAGTGCTTCTTTACGGTAAGTGTTCCTATGACACTCAGTCGGGTGGCTGGCTGTGGCAGTAGTGGGCTGTGCCATCTCAACTGGGGATGGGTGAGAGTGCTGAGCAGGCTAACATGGCTGGGTGAGGACGAACCACTGGGCTACCAGGGAATTGGAGAACTGTATGTATTTTATGTTGATCGGGGGGGCCACCAGACTACCTGGGATTTGGGGGTTCTTATTAATATTATATAGATCAAGGGGCCACTAGACTACCATGGATTTGGGGTTCTTTATTAAAATTATACAGATCGGGGAGCTCTAGACTGCCAGGAATATGGATCTTTATTGTATACTGATGGGGGGGGCGCTAGACTACCAGGAATAGGAGAGCATTATTTATTATATGTTGATCAGGCCACTAGACTACCAGAGATGGGTAATTGCCACATATGCGGCTGGCAACTTGCGGTTCAGGACGCGGTTGAGAGAATGGCAGTGCCACCCTGCAGGGCTTGTGCCAATGGGTGGTTTGGGGATGGGGGTTTGGGTAGCCCTGTAGGACCCACTGGGGTATGCTGGCATGGGGGTGGACATGTTGGTATGTCTGCAAGCAGGTCTGCAGGACCCCGAGGTGCAACCGTAGGTTATACCTGCTTAATGCTGCTGTAACTTATTGCCGGTTCTCCTCCGGGCTCTTGTAGAATCCCAATGTGGGGACTTTGTGGCTGCCCTTCTAGAATGAGGTGCAGCTGCTGCCATAAACCCCTAGGCGCCATATCGCAGGGGGTTTATGTGGTGTAACTGTTGTTCAGTGTAAGTGGTCTGCCATATGTCGCAGGCCACTTTGTAGAATTGCGCATGCTCGCAACTGCTGGTGTAAGTTGCCACATGCACCATTCTACTTGGCGCAACTGCTGTTACACCAGGCATAACCCTTCTAGAATCTGGCACATTGTGTGACCGTTTTCTTCTTTCAGGCTCCAAGGGACATTGGAATGTGAGGTTTGCCACTAGACACCCCATTTAAATCAATGTAGACTAGCAATTGTTGCACTTACCACTGAGCCACCTAACTGCACTTTCTAATTGTGATACACACACACACACTGACCAATACATATACAGATATATGCAAATATTCCAGTATAACATAGCAGTGCACTGTCTACACAAAGAGAGCATTGCCACACATACACTGCCTTACATGTCATTTATTTACTTATACAACTAACCCTAACTTTTACTGTATTTAGATAAGCACTGTGTTTTGCACTAACTCATTCTACTAATCTACAGCATGACTGGGTAACTAAGGTAGTGGACCAAGGAGGTGCTGTGGATGTACCTATCTGGACTTAAGGCCTTGACACCATCCCCATAGAAGGCTGATTAACAAACCACAGCCTATGGGTGGATCTTAAAATAGTTCTGTAGGTGGAGAACTGGCTGAATAGCAGTAACCAGATGGTTGTGGTAAACAGGAGTACTCTGGAGAAGGAGAGATGATGATCAAGGTGCTGCAGGGTCAGTGTTGGGGCCTGTCATCTTCAATGACTTTATTGGAGACATTGTAGAGGGACTGGAGGAAGGTATGCCTCTTTCTAGATGATACAAAGGTATGCAAAAGGGTGGACATGCCAGTGGGTGTTGAAAGAATGAGGAAGACCTTTAAAAACTGGAGAAATGGTCTGAAGAATGGCAGATGGGATTCAATGCAAAAAGTGCAGGATCATGCACATAGGACACAAGAACAGAGGGGCAAAGTAAGAACTAGGTGGGGATGTACTGACAGTCATAAAGCAGGAAAGCGACCTGTGAGTTATCATCCTGAGGACCTAAGAGGAACAAGGTAGTGCAATAAAGTGGCTGAAAGGCTAGCCAGATGCTTGGATGCATAGGGAGGGGTATCACAAATAGAAAGAGGAAGGTAATTTTGCCCTGTATAAGACACTCATGAGACTGCACCTGGAATACTGTGTCCAGCTCTGGAGGCACCATCTGAGAAACAACATAGGCAGGGTGGAGGAAGTGCAGTGGAGGCAGCTAAAGTTGTGCAGGACATGCAGGATAAGACCTATGAGAAAAGACTAAAGAGTTAAATATGTGATCCCTGGAGGTAAGGGGAGGGGGATGATTGAGACATACAAAATACATATCCAGTATAAATAGAGTACAGGAAGGAGCATCTTCCAAGGTAAGAGATGCTCCAAGTCAAGGAGGCACAAAGTGAAGTTAGAGTGGGGAAGGCTCAGAGGAAATGTGAGAAACATTTTTTCACAGAGAGGGTGATGTACACCTGGAGTAGCCTACCAAAGTGGGTAGTAGAGGCTAAAATGGTCACAGAATTTAAGAAGGAGTGAGGCAGACACAAGGGTATCGTGAAGGCAAGATCTGGGGTTCCGATTTCAATTTGAGGATGGGGCCTCACACTAGATAGGGAATAATAGGGTGGACTGGTGGTGAGGTGACTCACCCCTCCAGCCCTAATCTCCCACTAAGCACCCACCATCCCCAGACTCCCCACACCCTCACTCACATAAACAGGTCTCAGTAAGATCCACTCACCCATCGAAGACAGATCTTTCTGTTGGAATTGGCGACTGCTGTATGAGAAATAAGGTAAGTGAGGTTCAATGTATTTTGATGGGTTTTCAACTGCACTTACCTTATTTCCTATATAAGTCATCAGTTCCAGAAGCAAGACATTTCTCCACTGGGATCTGTTCAGGTGAGTGAGGGTGTGGGGGAGTCTGGAGAGTTTGGGTGGTGGGTGCTCATGGGGAGGTCAGGCTGGGGGTGCAGGGTTGCATCAGTGATGGGCCTTTTTATACAGATTAGAGAAAGACATCAAGGAACTGTGTTTTTCTTTTCAGGCTTCAAGTGACATTGGAGGGTGGAGGAGTTGCCAATAGACACCTCATTTAAATCAGCAATGACATGCATAAGGCTGAAACTGATCTAAATAACAGAGGAATGTAGACTAGCAATTTGTGCACTAACCACTGAGCCACCTATCTACGGCGTTCTAATTGTTGTGATACACACACATGCTAACTAATACATATGCACTTATATGCATATATATTCCAGTGTAACATAGCAGTGCACTGTCTACACACATTGTTACAGATTACAAAAAAAAAAACACATCAAGGGACTGTTTTCTTCTTTTCAGTCACCAAGGGACATCAGAGGGTGGGAAACCACTAGACACTTCATTTAAAGAGCTAGTGGAGCCAAAACATGTGAACAGGAAAATAATAAACATTTTAAGCAATAGTCAGTTGTAACTTTTTATTTCTGAAGTATTTTCTTTTCCTTTTGCTCATCAGAAAGTATTCTATGTGATCACATTGTGCTGGATGTGTGGAACAGCTCTTAGCCTGGTATCTGACATATGTAACTACACCCCCACACTACATTAACATTATGATCTCACTGACAGTGACATCACAGGTGAATGACCTGTCAGTCACTCATTTGCTGTTCCTATGTAGCAGTGATGTCACAATCAGTGAGGTCACAATGCTGATGATATAATGTGAGGCAGTATAGCAAAATGTCTGCTGCCAGGTTAAGAGCTGTTACACATCACACTACTAACACCAGGCAAACAATCTTTGAATTAAACAAAGGAAAAAGAAAAGTACCTCAGATATAAAAGGTAATGGCTGCTTTTAAACTCTAATATTAGTTTTAGGCATTACACTAGCTCTTTATATCAGCAATGACATGCATAAGGCTGAAACTGATCTAGATTGTGGGGAATGTGGACTAGCAATTTTTGATCTAACCACTGAGCCACCTAACTGTATGTTCTATTCTTTTTCTTTTTTGAATTCAATATACTTTATTAAATTTTTAAACTACGTTACAGTAAGGTACATAAGGCAATACAGGCAACTCTATGATACATGAACTGTAAAAGAAAAATTGGAGCCTTTAGGTTACATCAGCTGAATTAAGCCCAATGCCACTCCTCCCCATAGTGTCCCCTCCCCTCCCCACCCTTCTTACCCTCCTCCTTTGAGAAAACCTTATAATAGAGTGATACCTCCTACCCACACATGAGAACATGGCTAATCAATTGGTACAAGTAATAAAGGCTCCAAGGGAAAATTTACCATTTAATAAACGTCCTCTAGAAATGGGCCAGGTCCGGACATAGATCAGGCATGCTGCAATGCACAACATCTAGGGGCTGTATAACTAATAGCCTATAATGTGACTAATTGGAGTGTAACAAAAAAAACACTATGGGGATGAATACATGTATAGTTTCTCCCATTTTTATTAAAACTTTTAGTGGTATGCCTGAGGGATGCAATCATCTGTTCTATCCAGAGATTAAACAGTAGCTCATTTAACCACTCAGTATAGGTAATCATTGAGGAATCCTTCCAGCATTTCAGTACCAGTTTTTAACTGAATGTGAAATAAGGGCAAGATTGAATCTTCTTTCTTTAACAGGCACTTGGGAGTAGTCACCCATTATACAGATTTCGGTGTAAAAATGCTTCAAGACCTAATGGGGTCTCGTTAACCTGAATCTCCCTCCATAATGCCTTAATATTAGGGCAGTCCCATAGTATGTGGTGCAGAGTGCCTTCCATTTACCACATCTAAAACATGTATCCTCTAATTTCCCCATGGCTACTAGTTTAGAGGAGTAAAATATATGTTATGTAATACTGTATAGTAGGTTATATTAGCGCTCAATAATTTTAGCGCTATTAGCGGACCCACCAACATGCTTAAATTTAACTGACCGCTAATATAATGAGAGGCTACGCACTCAGAGTAAGAAACAAACCACAAATGAAAATGGCAACCAGTAACTCTAGCTTATTCAAAGGGTCAGGTGTGGAAATTATACAGTAGCTACAGACTACTGTTGCAATAAAATACAAATCATATCACCAACAAATGAAAATTAGTAGTCCACTTATTTTCACTCATGAAGCATTTGTTTAAAATGTCTTTGTTAAGAGAAGCAGTTGGTATATAATTGGATGCACTCAAACAGTAATACAACCAGGTACTGCACCAGACAAAGTATAAGGATGACCAAGCACCTGTGACATTTTGAATGTAAGCGTGCATAGAACTTTGCTGTAACGGCTGAAAAGAGTAGGACACATACCACAGAGCCACATTTCCTGAATTTAAAACAGTTGCTGTTTTAGTATGCTTCTGCATTGTAAAACTATGACTGATTTTTCATAAACATAACGTCTGCATTACTAACGGAGGGACATATTGGTAGTCACACTGTCCTGCGATAATACTACTGAGGAAACACAAATTTAAATATGTTTTCATCTCCTCTGATGATGTCTACTCGTCTTCTTGCAAGGAGGTGTGAATGAAATCATCTGCAGTTTAGTATCGGCATGAGGCTCATTACATATACAGTACTGTACTAGACCACAACTACAGGTACAGCAAGCGCGCTAAATATATCGGGCCCAATATACGTACCAAGCCTGCATCTGCTAAATATATCGGACGCCAATATAACCTGCTATACAGTATGTAAAATTGCATTATCCAGAGTCTATTGTTAGATGTGTGGGAGAAAGCCACTTGCCAATTTTTCCCAGTTAAATTCCTTATTAGGAAATTGGTCTGTCCAATATGTAGATTGACCCAATATATCAGGACAAATAATAGGGTACAACGCAGCTGTGATCTGGGAAACTGCATAAGGCTGCCAAGCCAAGGTACAGAGTGAATCAATAAACTCAGATTGGTCCACCTCTCATTTTCCATTTCCCAGTTTAGTAACTAGTAGGTGTCTGATTTGGAAACCACGAAAAATCTGTCTCTAGGGATATTCAAAATGGGAAGAAGATCTGTAGTGGATTAGAATTTGCCCTCCATTAGAAGATTCGATATTTTGATGTCCATATTCTGAGTTGTCTCATGTTGCTTGAGACATTGCCCACCTACTCTAAAATTAGATTCAAATATAGAGGTTGGGAAGTGTCTAACATTATCACATTTAATGGCTTTACACAATTGAACGTGAACTTTGATGGACATCAAAATCAGTTCATTTTAAGAGAAGGAAAACGTGATTTAGCAGTGGTATATAAGAGGCCAAAGGAGAGAACCACTGTGTTGAATCAGGTGGCGCTCTAATTGTAACCATACTGGTACATGAGAAGGTTCATGGGGCTGAGAAACAGGGGATGACCAATGTAGATATTTAGCTAGGTGACTTGCTAAATAGTAGTGATAAAAATTAGGAAGTTTAAGACCTCCATGTTGTTTAGCGCTCCCAACCTGATATATGATCTTCTCGAGCTTCCCTCTCCACAAGAAATGGGAGATAATACTATGGAGTTTCTGGAACCAAGAGTAGGGAAGGTGAAAATGAAGCATATTTAAGGGACAGAATAGGCTAGGAAGGACATTCATCTTAATTACACTAACTCTCCCTTGCAAAGAGGTATAGTGGGGCCCACCTGTCCAGGTCTAGATTAATGGTTCCTAAAGAGAATCTAAGTTAAGCCTCTTTACTTGAACCATGTGTTGGAAACAGTAAGCCTAAATATTTAATTTGAGGGCCCAATTCAGATACAGTTTGTCAACCTGGGCATGACATGCATGACAGTTTAGCGGCATTACTGTGGATTTGTCCTTGTTTAATTTATAATTTGATAATGATCCGTAGAGGTCTATAATGTCCAGAGCTGCCAGAAGCGAGACTCTGGATTTGTTAAATGCAGCAAAATATTATCTGCATAATTTGACAAGTAAAGGTTAAGGTGTCCCATTGAATACCCTCTATAAGGGGACTTTTGAAGATGGTAAAGTAAGGCTCAAGATATAGATTAAAAGCATTGGCAACAGCAGACAGCCCTGTCAAGAACCCGAGTGTAGTTGGAAAGAATTGGAGTAGACCCTTTGCAATACATTTTGCTGTGGGGTTTGTGTAAAGAATCTTAATCCATTGAACAAATGTGTCAGAAAAGCTGAAACTGTCCAGCACTGCAAACAGGAAAGGCCAGCTAACTCTGTCAAAGCCTTCTCCGCATCCAGGGACACCAGCACCATTGAGAGAGGAGCCATCCTGGACGCTGAAAAGATATGGAAGAGCTTTGTCAGGTGGTCAGCTGAGGATCAACCTGCCACAAATCCAACCTGTTCTAAACTAAGCAAGGTGTCCATACCTAGCTAACCTGGCAGACAAGATTTTGGCAAAAGTTTAATGATGTAGTTCATTAGGGATATGGACCGATAATTAGTTACTTTACTTTTGTCTTTACTTGGCTTTGGAAGAACAATGATAATGGCTTCTAACAGGGATAAGTCGGTTATCCCAGAGTCACAAAAATAGTTAAACATCTGCAAGAGCAAGGGGGAGAGCAGTTTTCAAATGACTTATAGAATCAGGGCGAATCCATCAGGTCCTAGGGCTTTATCCTCGGAAGGGAGCGAATAGCATCCGATCGTTCTTGCTGACTTTTCTTATTAACTAGTGAGTCTTTATAAGATGGGGAGTGAGGGAAGATGAGTGTGTTGTAGATAGCTGCAAATATCTGATATTAGAGAGGGATGGGTGGGGAGAATATAAATCTTTGTAAAATTCTTTGAACTCTTGAACTATCTCCTTGGTTTAGTGAGAAGTGTGTTATCCTTGTGGGAGTTCAAGGCAATTAAAGTTCTGGATTCCTCCTGTTTTTTAATCTCAGTGCCAATAGAGGACTCGCCTTCTCTCCTGCTCAATATATCTGGTGTGTTATTTAAACAGCACAAACTGTGCTTTTTCCTCAAGGTTTCTGAGTACTGATTCCGTAATAAGGCCAATTGAGTCAGGATCCCTCACTGGGACTATGAGGTAAATTATTTTCCAGGCACTGAATCTGAGTCAAAAGAAAAGAGGGCATCCCTTTTCTTCTTTCTGATTGTGGCTAAGCGTATGCACTCTCCTCTTACTACACATAGCGCACTCCAGACTTTATCTGTATTTGGGATGGAGGTATAATTTTAGGCTATGTACTGCTCTATGGTTTCTTTTAGGGTTTGCACTATATTCAGGTCCTGAAGCATCTTTTATTTAGCTTCCAGCTACTATGTTAATCCAACGCATTAGGTAGGGTACCCTCTAACCAAATTGACACATAGTCCAAGAGGGTACTAGGAATAATTCCTGTACTAGTGAGCCCTGCCAGGACTCAATTATTTACCAGAAAATAATCTATGCGATAGGGACCTATGGGTGGGCGAATAGAATGTGAATTGTTTAACACCAGGATTTAAAAGCGCCATGGGTCAATAAACCCATGGTCTGCCATAAGTTCTCTAAGAGCTATTTGTGCTGGGGATAAAAGATTTTCTACCCTGCGCACTTGACCTGTCTAATTCCAGAGATTGAACCAGGTTCCAATCTCCAGCCAATATCATTGGACTTTCGGAAAGGATTCAAGGTGAATGAGAGGGCAGAGAAAAAGTCCGAGGAGTCAATATTGGGTCCATAGATTGAGCCAATAATACCTCTGAGTGATTCAATAATCCGAGTAAAAGTATAATTCTACCTTGAGGATCAACATGAGACTTCTGTAAATGAAGCTGTGCCACATGTAAAAGCAATTGCTACTCCTCTCTGAGCTGTAGCATTCCCAGCAGCATAGAGATGACCAATGTGCGTCTTCTAAAAGGATTCCTTCAGTTTCCAGCAAGTGTGTTTCCTGGAGAAAAGCAATCTTGCTATGCAATGACTCTAGATGTCTAAGGATTTGATAATGCTTGACCCTGCTCCTGGCTCCTTTACATTCCAGAAACAAACTGCGTCATCTTGGATTTAGTAAAACGTTATCAAGGATGGAATACAAATAGGATTGACTAGATACAATGAAGTTCTTTCCATAGTATACATTAAGTGGAGCCTTTTTAAGTTGTATTGATTTATATAATCCTAGAGCCATGGACAAATCATAATTTACCTGAATTGTAAAAATACCACCCCCTCCCTCCCAATCCTTTCCCCATGAGAGACTGAGATGGGAGCAAATTTAATCCCCCAACCATAATACCCAAAAGTAAAAATCCAAAGTTCCCAGTCCGTTAGACTGACCTCCTCACCAATTATCAGTTGTGAAGTGCACTAACTGCCAAATATCCCACAGCCCCATCACTCCCTCCCCTCCTCACTGCAACATTAACTGAGAAAAAACAGTAGCCCTCCTTTAACATTTACAAAACCTTGAAATATTTTATATAAGGCACAACAATAAACAAAACTGTGTTATAAACCACTTAATTGTAGTGATAAATGGGGCCTTGAAAGGCCGTGAACAAAATTAGCAATGCCAATCATTAAGGAGGCCTGATTGGTACAGCCTACCTAGTCCTTGGCTCAAAACATCAGTCACTCCATAAGTGCAGCAGGCAGTGGAATGATAATAAAACCAATGCCCATGCCGAGATTAATGCTGCAGTCCAAGTTAGAACTGAATGTAGTCAACAGTGCCTGGAATTAAACCACACACACCTGAGGTTGCTTTCATTTGAAGAAGTCAGGAAACTTTTCTTGAGGTCAGCCACAGTGTCTATGGAGATTCATAAGACATTCATTTCCCCTCATGCTGTACCTGGGTATTGCAGGGCAGCACATTGAACCTGATACCCTCTGCAATCAACTTCATAACCACCTGATGAAGCTCCGTATGCTTCTGTCTCATCGACGGAGGTAAATCTTGTGCTACTCAGATCCTTTTCTTTCTCACTGAATATCCTTTTTTCTGACTTTATCCAGGATAAATTGCTTATCCAAATAGTTAAGAAGATGGAAGATTAGAGGCCATGGGGAGAACCAGCAGGTGGTGTGGGCAGAAAGAGCAATGGGCCGCTCTATTATGTAAGTTGGGCCATTTGGCAAAGGGCCAAGCTATTTTACTGCACAGTTTCTGCATGAAAAGAACTGGATTCATCCTTCTTCTCCCTCCGAAGACCTAGAATCACTAAGTTGTTTCTCGCGAATAGCCCTCCAAGTCTTCAAGCTTATCTTGACCTTTCATAGTCACTGTCTCAGGGTGGCTAGCTCAAGATCTAAGCGCGACCTCCAGTCATCCAACGATGATATTCTGACTTCATTGCCTCCTGTACAAATGGTTAGCTGATTTAAGGAAGTTTTTAATGCTTGCATATCTCCTACTACTGCTTGCAATGAATCTTTTATGGGAGCCAGACCCTCAAAAAAATTACTTGGTCAGTAAGGCCTGGGAAGCAGGTGGGGTTGCTTCAGCGAATCCCTCATTTGTTCCTCTCTGCCAGCTTTACTTTGTCTGGAAACAAAGGCGGCATATGCTTGGGCCACTGGGTCTTCATGCCGCATCCAAAAACAGGACAATTCGCCATAAAGTTAGTTGCATATGTTAGTACCTAATGAATATCATGTCTCCTAATGAATGTAGGCAAATATTGAGGCTGAGAATTAGCTATGTTGAGCAGAAAGGGTTAGCAGAGCTGTAAACCACATGTCTTACTTAGCAGCCATCACTGGCCGGAAGTCCTGTACTTTCTAATTCTTGTGATACACACACAAACTAATACATACACATACTGTATATGCTTATATATTCCAGTGTAACATAACACTGCACTGTCTACACAAATTTTTACAGATCAAAAAGACATTGAGGGACTGTTTCTTCATATTCAGGCTTCAAGGACATTGGAGGGTGGGGTTGCCACTAGACACCTTATTTAAATCAGCAATGACATGTGTAGGCTGAAACTAATCTAGATAGCAGGGAATGTAGACCATCAATTTTGCACTAACCACAGAGCGCCTAACTGTAATTTCTAGTTGTTGTGATACACACACACTGACTAATACATACACAATATGAATATATATTCCAGTATAACATAGCAGTGCACTGTCTACACAAAATTTTACTGATTAAAAAAAAGACATTGAGGGACCGTTTCTTCTTTTCAGGCTCTGAAGGACATGGGAGGGTGGAGGAATTGCCACTGGACACCTCTTAAATTAGCAATGACATGCATAAGACTGAAACTGATCTAAATAGTGGGGGAATGTAGACCAGCAATTTTGCACTAATCACAGAGCCGCCTAACTGCACTTTCTAATTGTGATAAACACACACTGACTAATACATATACTCATATATGCATATTTATTCCAGTATAACATAGAAGTGCACTGTCTACACACAAAGCATTGCCACACACACACACACACACACACACACACACACACACACAAAAACAGATACACTGCCTTATATGGTATTTACATATACCTCTAACCTAACTTTACTGTATTTGGGATCAACACTGTTTTTTCTAATCTATGGCATGATTGGGTAACTAAGGTATAGGACCAGGGAGGGGCTGTGGATGTGGCCTGTCTGGACTTCAGAAGGCCTTCAACACCATCCCCATAGAAGGCTCAATAACAAGCTGTGCAGCCTAGGGTGGATCCTAAAATAGTTCTGTGTGTAAAGAACTGGCTGAATAGCAGTAGTCAGAGGTTGTGGTAAACAGGAAGTACTCGGGAGAGGTGATGATCAAGGTGCTTTAGGGGTCAGTGTTTGGCCTGTCCTCTTCAATGTCTTTATTGGGGACATTGCAGAGGACTGGAGGGAAGGTATGCCTCTTCACAGATGATACAAAGGTATGCAATAGGGTGGACATGCCAGTGGGTGTTGAAAGAATGAAGGAGACCTTAAAAACTGGAGAAAAAGGTCTTAAAAATGGCAACTGGAATTCAATACAAAGAAATGCAGGATCATGCACATAGAGCACAAGAACCCAGGGCAAAGTAAAAATTAGGTAGGGAGTACTGACAGTCACGAAGCAGGACAGGGACCTGGGAGTTATCATCTTGGAGTACCTAAGTGTAAAAGCTAGCCTGATGCTTAGATGTATAGAGAGGGGTATCACGAGTAGAAGAGGGAGGTCATCTTGCCCTTGTATAAGACACTTGTGAGACCACACCTGGAATATTGTGTCCAGTTCTGGAGGCCCTATCTGAGAAAGAACATAGACAGGGTAGAGGTGGAGGGCAACTAAAATGCTGCAGGTCCTGTGGGATAAAACCTATGAGGAAAGACTAAGTTAAATATGTATTCCCTGGAGGAAAGGAGGGGGATGGCATAAGAGACATACAAATACATCACTGGTATAAACAGAGTAGAGGAAGGAAGCATCTCCCAAAGTAAGAAATGCTCCAAGTCAAGGTGTCACAAAATTAAGTTGGGGAAGGCTCAGGAAACATGAGAAAATATTTGTTCACAGAGATTGTGGTGGACACCTGGAATATCATAGCAGAGGGGTGGTTGGGCTAAAACGGTCACAGAATTTAAGGAGTGGGATAGACACAAGGGTATCCTGGAGGCAACTAGAACAAAGTGCCATACACACACACACACACACACACACACACACACACACACTCACTCTAACACATGCACTGCTAACATATAACATTACAGCCATTTGCAAGCTGATTAGGAAAAGTTTAATATACCAGGAAAGGGTCAACAGAGTGGCACAGAACACACACACACACACACACACACACACACACACACACCACACCACACAGACTACGTCCTATAGACCTCCCTCCTGAACTGACAAAACACAGCTGTTAATACACTGACAGCATCCACTGACTAATTTGAGCTGGCATGGGTATGCTCCATGTAGAAAGATTTATGAATGAATCAAACAGTTTCAGCCAAAATATAGAGTTGTCACCTTTGGATAAGGTGAAAACGGGCATTAAACCACACCAAGCCCCACCCTAGCTCCACCCTTTTTTATAACCAATAATAATTCAAATTCTCAGGTTTCATATCTTTCAAATGGCTATTTTCTGCCTTTGTCAACAGTGCCCGTATCATTATGTTGTCATGTACCCTTGGATGCCTCCCATTATGGCTATAACAAATTGTACTGTACAGATGGGGTGTTAGTTTATGATTTATTTATCCAATAAGGTCTTGCTGCTACCCATTTATTGTGTGGACTGGAGCACGAAAGAGGTTAAGAGATTTTCCCAAGGTCCCACAGTGAATATTTTGCTCTAGCAGGGTTTGACACTGCAATTTCCTGGTCCCAAGTCAGTGCTCTAACCACTACATCAATCAAAGGCATATTACAGTGCAAATGCTTTGAGACCACAAAGATCCTAGTATCAGGTGCCAGGGATTATTTTCTCAAAAGCTTGAATGCTATGTACAGTTTCTATTATGCTGGTCTATTAAACTTTGTCACACTTCTCAAGTATAGTATATATACAGCAGTTTGTCAAAGGCCACTACTGCTACACATCTAACAATATTTCACGCTATATGAGGTTTATTCAATAATTCCTCAAATGTAATGACTAACTGTAACCATCAACAGGATTTCAAATCAGAAATTTAAAGCAGTTTCTGTGTGCACTAAAAATTCTGTTTGCCTTTTGAAGGAAGACCATATCCTTCACCATGAACAATCAAGGCATTTCACCTGACTGCTATACATACAATCAGAAAGAAAGTGCCATTCAACAATTTTGATAACATGCTCTTAAAACTCAGAAGTTATCTGTATCATTATTAATAGCCTTGTTGTATAGTCCACTACCCTTTTGCTGGGACCCTATTAAAAATAAACTGGTAGGCAGCTCACTGGTTGTTTTCCCATTCAAATACTTTTATGCTTTGAATAAATATGTTTTTAAATATACCTCTAGATTGTCTTAAAAGTAAAATAGATTGCAGCATACTGTAGTTCTTGGGCATTTCAAACTGTGTAGGGAGGTCCCTTTTATATATACCCCATCCCTGCTACACACATTAAAAGCTCCACTATCATTTGATCCTTCAATTCCACTGCTGTTGTTGCTATGTGTACATAGAGCATCATCATTCATGGGGCAGGGGATGTCACTACTTTGGACAACTGAAATACCTTTAGGTAATAAAACAGGCAATATACTCTCCTCTCAGACTCAGAAGGCCATGAAGCGTGTGGGAGTAGTGGATCTGGCATCAGTTATACAGAATGCTGCTGGTTTCTCAGGCTGAGCTGTGTGATTGTGTGAGGCTGATAGTCTGAGCTGAAAAAGTTAAGTAGTGTAGCTCCAATCCTGTTTATCTGCCTCTGCAAAAGTGGGATATTTGATATCCCACTGATACTTGATATTGGTGATAGGATGGCAGTTCAAAAATGGGACTGTCCCACATGAAATGGGACCAGTGGTAACCCTATCAAAATAGTTGGAGCAAGGAGACACAAAAGCCAAACTGCTGTAGCATAGTAATTCTAAGAAAACCAAAATTTTATGAAGTCCATTAGGAATCTTGAGAGCTCCCTCTCTTTACTGTGATAGCAAAATGACTGCAGGGCTCTGCCCGCTGCAGCTGTAAAATGTATATTACTACTCCTCCTATCTCTTATGTTCAAGATCAATCAGTGCATTGCACACTTTTTAGACTCATTAAGCTATGGCTTGCTTAAATATCTATCACTTTCTGGTGAATATGTGAGGTCCATGTACTGTGTATGCTTTTTGTTATGAATTACCACATTCATGACAGTGTCATTTTCTGCCTGGGGTTAGCTTGCTCAACTTGTAGTTTAAAATGCAAGAGGAAGTGGTCACTATTCCATTTCTCATCAGTTCCAAGCAGCATGAATTTAAAAATTAATATGCATCAATCAGGCATAAATCACTAGAACTGCCCCTTGTTTTGTGGGGAAACTAAGCCTCATTACCAATCATCATATTTTCTTCCATAAACTATTCTTCTTGTAAAGAAAGCTATTTCCAATAGTTTATGACCTCTAGCATTCATATTTTGTCCTTTGCTTGTCATAAAAGTATCTCTAGGCTATCATCCATATTGCAGCAGCTGGACTTTTCCTCAATAAGGTTGCCTATTCTAACATTCAGATCCCCAACTAATACAGTTGTTAACAACCATCTTCTTTTCTGTCAACAATAATATCTCTTTCAGATAATCCAGTGCTTCAACCTTCATTGCCTCCCCAATGGCTGGAGGAATATATGTATTAATTATGAAAACTTTTAAACCTCCATTTCTATAAAATCGCTGTACATAGGAAATATGAGTAACCAGTATTTAATAATCTGTATTCATCACAGATCTTGACTGAAATAAGTGAGGTCAGTCTACCACAATTTTAGTTGCTTTGAACATAACATTTTAACAGCCTGTAATGATCTAGTCCTCTTTATTGAAGATCAAGTTTCTTGGAGAATATGATGTCATTTCCCTTAATAAACTGTAACCATAATCTATTTTCAATGCTGTCAGCTGCAGTATGTCAAGAACATTCCAGCCAACACAACTAATCAGTGAACCATGATGTACAATTAATGCTTGAGGTCTTGATTTTTTGTTTCTATTCTGAAACTGTCAATCTTAGGTTTCTAATTCAGTTAAAGCTGACTCACTTTCAATTCTGAGGTTTCATCCTCCAAATTGATTTCAGAACAAGAGAAAGATGAGTCATCTCCAACTGGCCCTGATGTTTCTAATACTTAGCTATTATTTATGCTTGGCCCTTCTGCCTACAGCCTCTTATCATCTTGACTTTCTGTCAAAATGCATATTCATCATTTTTGATTAAATAAGGACATACTTTTATTGGTTTTATATATTTCATTGTTCTTGTCTGAGTACTTATTGTTTTTCCCCTGTTTTTCACTTTTCTGGTTATTTTATCTTTGCATTGTTTTCCTATCATCTGTTCTCTGCAATTTGTTTTTCAGTTTTCATCCTAAAATTGTAGTCTCCAAGTTAATTCCCAATCCCTTGAACTCTCACCTATGTTTAAGTAAGTGCAATCTTATGACTTTGTAATATGTTACGACCCTCATCTAATGTAGTATGATATCTGTAGACAGTTTTAATGTCTGCCATCTTAGTTACTACCACAATACCCTTGCACATGCTGTATGTCCTTATCCTTAATGCTAAGGTATTCTCAGTTTTTATCTTCATAAACCTTTTATATATACTGTAGGCAAGATTGCACCCTTTTCCAATAGAATTTCTTTGACTTCAGAATCCACAGTGTTACTCCTTTTTCTTTGTTTTGACTGTATACTTATGATCTGTTTCGGATTCTCCTCTGTATCTGTGTCTAATTCTCTACTGTATTTTCTCATGTGAACTTTCACTCTTTATGTGCTACCTGCTTTTTCTTTTAACACATTACCCACTTCTGCTTGCAAACTTAACTTGTTGTGACCCTTTGATGTTTTTATTTATTTTCTTGTCACAGCTGCCTTTTTGGGCTCACTGCATACAGCACTGTATTTCTTGTTATTTTACTTACTTGATATGCTGTACCCAAGCCTATCTGTAGAACTGCCACAGTCAGGAGCAACTAGCATCTGTGAATAATGTATACAGTATCTGTTTGGGATCTGCAACCACCTGCCTTCTACTGGTACACACTGTGATCTCAGTACTGTAGCATCAGACCTGCAACTGCCCACTGTGTGACACATTAACAGACTGTTTTGGGAGTTCCCAAGGGACTTTGGGGTACTCATGCAACCATAGGGGAGACAATAAATACTATGTGGGACTCACCAGAGGGTGGTTTGCTTTGTGGGTGGTGAACTGCAAAATTTCTTTATTGCATTCATCATTTCTGTTCCTCCATTCAAAGCATGTTCTATCATCCCTATAAATATTCCTTATTTAGAATAGTAATTTATTGTGTTTTCACTTACTATTGTGTTCATTTTATTGTACATGCTTAGACTGTAAGTTGGGGCTTGGTGTCTAAGTATAAAGGTTCCCTGTCACTGAGAGCGGGGTTGCATTAATTTCCTGTAGAGTAGCACACTGAAGCAAATTGCCAAATGGTACCCCCATAGGTGGAAGCATCACACAACTTTATAATTATCTTCAATATGAACCAAGCCTAGGGGCCTTTAGACAGGCCTTGTAGGCTGTACCTAGGTGCCATCAGACAAGCCTGGGTCTCTCAATTTATGGGTGGGTGGCTACATTTGCATTCAGTTAATGTGCATTAATTCAGAACTTTACCTTTGATTCAGTCCAATCAAACTTTTGGACCTCTTTAGAGCACCTCATCCTTTGCCAAATAATCAAACAAATACCACTCTGGTCCTTTCATGATGGTCAGGATTAGTCCTAATGCCATGCCTCTAGACATTCATAAAAGTAACATTCTAAATCCTTTTACTGTGCCAGGTGATGACTTTTGTGTTTTTTTAACTGACTGGAGAAATGGGATAAGCTGGAAGAGATTAAAATTGACTATAGTGTGTGAGGGGTGGTTAAGGAGCATCTCTAACCCCATGTTTAGTATGCTAGATCTCACACAAGGACTAAAAGTGTATTAACTGAAGACAGGGGTCTGAACTGAAGCCAAACTGCTGTTGCTAATTTTTACATTTGCTCACACTCATGTTAACCTTCCGCTTTCATTAGGACTACTTTCATGTAATCCATCAATGAGCTGCTACACAATTCTCTATGACATTCAATAGCATACCCCAGTGATACTAGGCTGCCTACACCCTCCCCAGTCTCAGAGAGCAGTCAAATGACAATTGACAGCTGCAGCTGCAGAGAGGGGACCCCACTGAGCTGCTTAAATGTTACCCTTTGTTCCCCATTATGGCTCAGGGGTTGGAGACCAGTAATTAAATAACTCTTGTGCCCATAGAAGGTGAGGTGGGTTTATGTTAGGGAGGGTATGTATTTCAAATTTCAGTGTTGATTACCCCCATCATGATTGGGGAGACCAGAGGCAACCATAGATTGATTTCATAGAAGCTGAGGTATGGGTCAGGTAAGGTAGGGCCAGGTATAAAATAAGTGTCAGGTGAAAGAAAGACTCAGAGTACCAGCCATAGTTTTTAAAGCAAGGCAGGACCAGGAGGGGATGGGAGGTGACATGGGGCATTGGACCATTGCTGTCACTGACAGTTCAGTCGGGGGCATTGGACCATTGCTGTCATTGACAGTTCAGTCGTTGGGCAGCTGTGGAGGTGTGAGGAGGGATGTGCTGCTTGCTGACTATCAGTCATGCTGGGGAGCAGGGTGGTGGATGATTACCTGAGAGGGTGAGGGGGGGGCTACTAGCACATCAGGTAATCACTTTGTGTTTTAGGGGATGGCAATCAGTGACTGGCGGGGGTAGGACACTACACTACCAGGGCTGGAGATTAGTTCAATAGGGATGGCGGTCAGTTATCGGAAGTGGGAGGAAATACTAACTATGGAAATGATTTATTTTTCTACAGGGATTGAGGATCAGGATGGGAACCACTACACTATGGAAATTTATTTTTCTATGGAATTGGGGATCTAACCACTACACTATGGACATTTTAGTTTTTTTCTTACAGGGATCGGAGTGGGAAACACTACACTATGGAAAACAGCACAGAATACATGAACAGAGATGTGACAACTCTGCACATTCATTCAGTGTCTCATGCATCCACAGAACCTTAGGTCTGGTAACAGTAGTACCATTCAAACTTATGCCCGAAACCAAAGACATTTGAACAAAACACACAGGATTTTTGAGGAAATATGTTTATTTAGATATTTCATGACTAAATCAGTACAACACCATATGAATGCTTAATTTCTGACCCCTTTAAAGGGTTTGAAAGCTTTTTTTATCTGGGTACAAATAAAGAGAACTGAAATTATATAAATACTGATTACTTTTAGGTCCTGAGTTTGAATATTCACTGAGTATTTACAAGAAGGTACTTGCAAAGCTATAATACATGCCAGGATCTGATGAACTGTCCTTTTGGAAATAGGGTCCTTGATGTTAAATGTGTCATTATACATTTTGATCTGAAACGCTGACGTCTTTGTGAACAGAAGCACAGGCACAAACTTTTGGCCCACTGGAATATTTACACTGTTTTCAAGAATAGCTGATTCACTCTGGATAGCTAAGTAGACAACACCATGTTTCTCCTGACATCAGTTTCTGTTGTGGTTTTGTACTGTATATTAAATGTCAGAGTACTACCACATGTGAAAGGGTTGACATTCATCATAGTCGGACACCCTGTGATGTAAAATATGACTTGGACTGCTAAAATGTCAATGTTTGTCCTCCTTCACCTCATTCTTAAAATATGCACTCACTCAGTTGGCCAACAAATTAGCAATTATTTTACAGTATGTCTTTAAAAGGTTGGCTCAAAATCACAATTGGCTTGACTTTTAAATGAAACAGCAAGGCATTCTTTGGCATGGTAACAGAAACTTGTGCTGCCAAATGGGAAAGCCACGTTTGGGACTGAATGAGATATCTAACTTACAGAGGCTGGGTGCTTTGTAAAGGTGATTTGTTTAGTCATTAGGAAGGGAGGTACTGTAGTGCCCTAGCAACCTAGTCAAGAAGTAGCACCACCTTTAGCTGCATGTACATTAGCAAATTTTGTTTTCAGCACTGAACCAGTCAATTTTGTCTTTTGACCAGTTCAGGATCTACAATAGGTGGAAATGCATTACTTTTGCCTTTGCTTTTGTCACCTTCTGACAGTGTGTGCTCCAGAATTTTAAAGATTAGCAGATTCTGGCAAAGTGTTGCCAACTTTCCCTTTCCACAAAAGACTATGAATTTTACAAATGTGTTGCATTCTGCCTTGGAAAATTAAGGAGGAAAACAGTTTCATACATCTCCAACTGCAAACACAACTGCTCACCTGTCCTCCCAGCTGGAGGAAAAGTGATATAAGGTAGCCAGCGGGGAAGAAAGAGGCCATCCCAAGATGAAGCAGATTACTTCAGAAGCCACCCTAGAGTAATCTGATGATCACAAGATTACTTCAGAAGTCATTCCATTGTTATCAATCATCATTAAGACAAGAAGTCATCAGAAAATGTTGGGACTAATAACCTGATGACTGCATCATGATCAAGGATGCACTAATATGCATGCACTTATTTTAATCCTAGTATCATCTGTCCTGATGATTTCTGATTACCAACATTTTAATTAAGAATTCTTTCTGTTTGCTGTTTAACTGGCAAAACAAATATTCTTTTAAACTGAATAAATGTTATTAAGAATTTACAAATAAGCAAGAAGGCAGGAGATTACACCACACAAAGCAACCAAAAAGTACATAGCAATCGACAAACAATAATATCCATCATGCAACATAAGATAAATATGGTATTCTATCCATGTTCCACAGTTGTAAAACATAGTGACGGGATATTCAGGCTGCACCAGGCTGGAGTGCGAGCCTGGGCCCAGTGCAACTGGGATGCACCAGGAGTGACCGGGTGATATTCTACAGTGCTGCACCATGGCTCAGCACCATTGAATATGGCACTGTGACTGCCCGCATTGCACATGGCGCAGTGGCACTGCACCACTGCAAGTGGTAACCGGGAGCAGGGGATGCACCAGCACAAGTGCGGATGCGCTAGGTGCAGGAACCATGATATTCAGTGGTGGGTATACAAATGGGGCCATTATGATGCAAGGTGCAAATGGGGCCATTGGCATGGCATTATGGCCCCATTTGCATACAGGTGCGCTGATCCCGGCGACTTGAGCCTTGTGTCCTGCCAGGTTGCAGCAATTGAGGGCTGACACCCCTGCCCCTCGGTGGCAAAGCATCCCAACACTTTCGATCGTGGGCTTTGTACATCTTCATAATATCCCTGGTGGTCCACTGGACCAAATACAGCCTGATCACAGGCTTTGTAAACATAACATTATCCCTGGTGGTCCGGTGGACCTGCTCCAGCCAATCACGGGCTTAGTTGAAATAAAATTCCTTGGTGGTCCAGCGGTATCCCCTCCCCACCTGCCCCTCAGACCTGCCACCTCCTCCCCACTCAGTGGCGGGTGGCAGCTTTCCACCACAAGCGCCCAGCCACCCACCGACTGGCAGCGTTTAGTGCGACTATATGCCCATTGGTCCACATCATTGGCCAATGGGCATATAGACTATACTATACTACACAGTCCTGATATGTAAAGGAATTCATTCACATATTGGGACTGTGTAGTACAGCTATGATCTACATGCCCATTGGCCCTCTGTGGACCAATGGGCGTAACTCTGTACACTGTCAGTTGGCGGGTGGCTGGCGGAAAGCTTGTGGGTGGGGAGCGCCACCTGCCGCTGACCGGGGAGCTGGGTGGTGGGTCTGAGGGGCAGTGGGGAGGGGAGTACTGCTGGACCACCAGGAAGATTTTATTTCAACTAAGCTAGCGATCAGGCTGGGATCAGTCCACTGGATCACCAGGAGAATTTATTTCAACTAAGCCAGCAATCAGGCTGGGATCGGTCCACTGGACCACCAGGAGATTTAATCTCAACTAAGGCTGCGATTGGGTTTGGGAACAGGTCCACTGGACCACCAGGGATTAATCTTTTATTACAAAGCCCACGATTGGGCTGGATTCGGTCCACTGGACCACCAGTGAATAGGACTATATCATAAAGCCCGATCGGGCATGTTGGAGGGCTGGCGCCCAGCCTGCAGCTCAAGTGGTTGGGTGGCCACCCACAGCAGGTGGCTGCCGTGTTGCACCAGCTGTCGGCTGCTGGCCTGAGATGTCCCCTGACATTTCCTCCTTTTTGGGTACATCTTTGCACCCCAGTGTGGTGCAAGGTGGGCTTGTGCCTACTATCACCGCACATCCCGTGCTGAATATCCGGATGTGCCGCATATGCGCCGAACACGCCCACGCACGTCTGCGCCGCCATTACTGGTGCGACCCTGCATCAGGATTTGTGCAACACACTTTCCCTTTTGGATATCATGCCAGGGCACATCAGTGGGTTGTGCATAGTGCAACACTGTTGCACTATCGCAACCCTTTGAATATCCTGGCCAGTATATTTCACAAAGATCATAACCTAGACATACAAGTCCAAGGTATAAAAAGCTAATAAAAACACAAGGATGATATCCAGGGCATTATTATCTAATAGCAATTATAATATAAATGTTAAACATAAACATTATCAGAAATCTAATGTCTAAATTGAAATCAAGGAGAACAGGATAGGATTCCAGAGATCTTACTATTCTTGTACCAGAGAATATAAAACAGGATAAAAATCCTTATAACTAAAGGGTACATCTAGCTTTTCCCATTTATTTTATATGAAGAAATGTTATGTCAAACTAGCTAGTGTTTTTCCATCCCAGTACTGTCAGAAGTTTGGCATACCACTCCCTAAAGGTGGAGTCCACTCACTCATCCAATGCTGTAATATTATTAATTTAGCAATAGCAGCAATAAGTGCAAGAGTGAATCTCTAGGGTCCTATTAATTGCTTGATGCCCAAGTCTAACAAGCATAATTCTGAAGTAAAACTGCCATGGAGGCCCAATAAAGGGTTCAAACTAGCTACGATCTGGTTCCAGAATCTTTGTATCAAGGGGCAATCAAATAGCATATGTCATAACGTACCAGTTTGTAATTTGCAGCATTCACATATTGGTGACTGTAGTCTGCCTAAAGTCAATAGATGAGAGGGCACATAATATACATTTTGCAAAATTTTATACTGCATTAGTCTAAGTTTATCAATTTTATATACTTACATACAAAATCCCATATAGCAGAAGAATCCAAAAGTGTGAATAAATCTGGAAATTCTCTGGCCCAATAACCACACCTAACAGAAGAGAGGTTTCCCTAAGTCCTCTCTCAAGGATTTATAAAGGCGACCCGTGTGAAGTTGTGTAACTAGGTCTGCTAGTTGACAATATAAGCGTACCATCTGTAAAAGCCAGGGACATGGATCTACAAAATCTAGAATAACATGTAAAGTTGACAAAAAGTAAAAGCAGCCAATCAGGGGATATCGAATTTGAGACAGGCAATCTCAAAAGAAATAAGCTGCTCCACTTCAAAAAATTCTAGATGGTCTAGAAGGTAGTACTCCGTAAAAGTTCTGAGGAATGGGTTTGAGGCAATTTTCACATTAGGATTAAGCCTAATCAGTTGGTGGATGTCTCGACTGGGAACATACATAAGTAAATGACACAATTGCGTATTAATCTGGACCGACCATTCAATAAGTATCCACAAAAAGAGGTAGCTGTTTCCATGATATGTGTGTAGAGCCTGGGGTATAACACTATATTCTGAGCAATAGTGGAGCTCAATTGCTTTCCACAGTAGATGTGCTTTATGATCTATAGTTCCAAAGTTGGGAGGCACCATGATCAAATTTACTAGCTTGGGATACTAAATAATACCAAAACAAAATGTGGCAGCTGAAGGCCTCCATGACATTTAGCCAAAGATAATTTTTAATAAGCTATTCTGGGTTTCTGCCTTCCAAAGGAAGATTGTGATTATTCTTTGAAGATGGGAAAACCATTTTGAGACAATGGGACTCCAACCATGGTAAATGGGAAGAGAACCCAGGGTAGGATATTCATCTGTACCTCCCACAAAGAAAGAGGCAAATGTTACCAGCCAGTTAAATCCCTTTTATACCTTGGAGTACCGACTGGAGACTGAGTTCAATCAATTTCCTGGTGCCCCATGAAAGTGGATACCCAAGTATTTAAGACCTGCCCCAGACCAACATGGTTGTAGGTCTACTGGAAGATCCTTCTTATAAGTAACAGAGTTAAGGGAAAGATGACTGTTTTAATCTATAACCAAACAAATGCCCAAACTCCTTAATGACCTGCAAGGTGGAAGGTGACACCAATGCATGTGTAAGGTGGAGCAAAATATCTGCATAGAGAAAGTTTGAACTTATGGGTGCCAATGGTAATTCCAGTTATAGATGAACACTGAAGAATGTCTAACAAGTGGTTACAGGAAAAATTAAATAAAAAGGAGATGGAGACATGTCCTTGTCCCCCTATGTAAATCAAAGACAGCTGACAAAACTCAGTTACAGAAATTATCATGGTAGGGGTAGAATATAGCAGCCATACCATTTTATAAATGAATCTGGGATCCTAAGGCAGATGCTGTAAGAACAAGAAGGGCCAAGAAACCCGATCAAATGCCTTTTGGTGTCAGGAGACCAACACCATGGGTGTTGGAGCTCCTGGAGGCCAAAATAGATGGAAGAGTTTCCTCGTGTGATCAGATACCAGGCATCGCCTTGAAACCCATTTGTTCCCTACCAATCAAGGGTTGCTCAATTTGATCTAGTCTATTGGCCAGGACAGTGGATAATATTTCAGCGTCTACATTTAAAAGTGTTATGGGATGATAGTTACCCATCTCTAAAGGGTCTTTTCAGGCTTGGGGATTAATGAGATGAATGCTTCTAAGACCATCAGCAGGAAAGCATTGTTTTGGTAACAATAGTTATAGAAATCTGTTAAGGAAGGGTTAACTCAGACTTCAGAACTGAATATTCCAAATATTTTTTATTATTATAAATAAATAATTCCTCTCCTTGTTTACCAGAATGTGCATTAGTTTACTTTTCAGGTTAATTGCAAAGTACAACTCAAATGTTCACTGGATAAATTTTGATTTATTATAAAGGATTCAATTAAGTACAAATGAAAACATCTATAAAAGCATAATCTAAAATTAGAGCCTTTCCCTGATACCATGGAAAAAAATGTAAACTTGTCTTCCAAATTGCCCTTAACACAGCCATTAACTAGCTGGAAAAATTTATTTGTTAAACAATTAAAAAAAAAATACCTCTAGTATTAAGCCTACTAACCATTGATTTTCTATTGCCTATGCCCATTGCTTGATATAGTTCATCTACCTGTGAACCACCATCTAAATAGGACAGATTTGCAGTACGGACATTTAAATCTCCCATCCTTATTATTATCAATTCATCAAATTGCTTGTTAAGTAGGGTTATTTCTTTTCACTTTATTCCAGCTCTTGACTCACCATTTGTACTGACAATAGGGATCAAAATACATATATATATGCTTGTGCCAGGCCGAGGATCGTAATGAGACAGTGATTTATAAACAATTGGCTTTTTCTGCATTTGGATATTTTATCGATATTAATGTCATGATGCCCCTTTATTCCGACCACAATTATTTTTAGGATTTTACCTTAAGCTCAAATATACTGTATCCTTTCAGATCAAAGTCCTGATTTTCACCCATCTATGTTTCCTGCAGAAGAAAGATATCATTATTCTTAATTTCTTCTATCAGGCTTTATCCTCAGTTTTATTCACAAAACCTGTTATATTTCAGGAGACAATCGAAAAAAGCTTTGGATATTTACTTAATACTTTGTGATCTGAATAAATATGAGCTTGCTTCAATTTTCCCAACTTGGGACCAGTTTCTTGTCAATTCTGATATGCTTCCCCAACTTTAGATTTCTTTCTCATCCCTATAGGCGTGCTCTCATTTTCTTCAATTTCCAAAACACTTTGGAGTCTGATTCAGGACACAGTTACTATTAATTCTTTCTCCCATCATTTTCCTACCCCTTATCAGGGTTTCCCACTCTGGAGTACCTCTCAAAAGTACTCCTCAGCCTCTCCTTTTGAAAGCATTTGGTTATGCATACTTGCCTAGTGTTTTAGATTTCTTTTCTGTCCCTTTATCATAGATTATTTCTGGAGAAACATGAATATCAGTTACTGCATCATTTAAGTAAGTAAATCCAATTGTCAACTAAAAGGATACAGTTATCAAAATTGTTTTCTAAGTTCTGCAAATTTACAACCAAACATATTTTTCCTTTCACAGGTTTTACCTTATATCTGTATACCAATAATATATCATTCCATTTCATTTCTCCTTTAGCACTGTTTTAATATGTTATAAACTAATTTTAACAGAAAAAGTGTTTCTTGTCTTGCTATCAGTATGCCTTTAATAATAATCGTGTCAAATTTTCTCCTCAGCTGAATGATGCTTATTTTTCCTTATTGTATCTGTCTACCAATGTATCTTTCTTATTACTGTCACTTTAATTTTTCTTTCTGTTTCTTTTCACTGTTTGTACTTCCATATTTCCCTTTCTCAGTTTGAGTTGCAACAGTACACAGGTTTTTCAGCTGTTTATTTGGAATCTTACCATTTTATCTGTCAATCCTTTCTTTTCAGTTCTTTCACTAATTGTTCAATCTCTTTACTCTCCTTTTTCTGAATCCTTACAGTTGTTTTCGTTATTGCACTCTGTTTACTTGATGTTTTACTCTCCATTTCAGGCCTTTCCTGTATGTTGCTTAACTCTCTTTGCTGATTACTATAATGATCATTTGCTTTCCATCTACTCTAGATTTTAATTTATGCCTATTCTTATCATCAGAAATACCATTATCTTTTTGTTAGCTTCCTTTAATGTAAGTAGAATTTCCTTAGCAAGAAATTATTTTGTTTGAATGCCATTTTAACTTATTTAATTCTTTTTCAAAACACTGTTTAAATTCAGCAAAATGTGAAGTAGATTTTCATTGACTTCAGACTATCTTCCTTTGATCAGGTCTCTAGATCTTGCTTAGACAGAGACACTCATTATCATTATTTCTACTGGGGATCCAACTTTTTCTTTTAATCAGATCAGGGGTTAAGAACTCCTGTAATCTTTCAGAGTACGGATGATTTTCAGCTTCATTACTCAACATATTAGATTTTCTTCTGCATAAAATATGTCACTTAAGTCAATCCTTGGGGTGCTGACCTACTAAGTACTTTTAAGATGGAGATTCCAAAATTCTAATACTTTTCAAAGGGATGATCCTCTTCCATTTGTTCCCTTTTCTACCTCATGGATGAAAAGGTTGATTGCACCCTCTGACTTCCCTTATTAAAGGGAGTTATGTATTCTGTTATTTTTTTATTATTACCATCAGAGTTTAACCCAAATTTCCTTTCAATGTTCACGCTTTTTCCTGCCCTTTTACCTTTTCTTATTTTTAACACCATAGTTTTCATTTTCTGTAATACTCCCAGATTACTATATGGAGAATAAGGAGTAAGAACAATCACACTGATAGAGATGTGATTAGTATTGACTTATATAAATCACAAACCACTCCAAAAAGGCTTAAAGACTGACATCAATACTACAGAAATCAATTATCTATTCCTCTATAACATAACCATAAGTAAAAGAAAAAAGTGCACATGTGAAATACTGTTAGTCTTCTTCCAAATAACACAATAAAATATCTGTACAAGGAATTGCACACTAAAACACTCTATGTCTGGGAGCTCTGGTTGATTTCTTTATGTTTCAATTCCCCAGGGTCCAGAATTCTCTTTTGCCCTGATTCTTTTTTCTAAATACCACAATCTCTCTTGTCTTTATAAATCCCACTTTTGATTTTCTCCTCCCTGGACACTATAAAGTAGAAAAAAGAAAAGATATTTTACAACCTTGACTCTCACAAAACCTCCTTAAAATGGATGGGAAGTCAAATTGATAAAGAATCAAAAGTCAAAAGTCAAAAGTTAGGAGGTTAGGGTATCACCACGAAGGAACGCACTCTTTAAAATTCTTCTGTCCTTCTATCCTTCCACTCATTTCTTCCTTAAGCTATACAATAATATCCTCATAAAGCAGTATACCTTGATGTTTTCAAAGGCTCAAAACACCTTTCTGTAGACACAATTTTAAAGGAAAGATTAGGTAACAATTACAAGTATTTGACTTCCAAGAAAATGATATTTAAAAACAGAGCACCCTAAAATTGCAACACACTTGAGTGAGTCACTGGCAATTATAAATGTTTGAATTCAAAATACAGTACTTAAAAACAGAACACCCTAAGAATGGCTACTCACTAAAACTGGTCAAATCCTTGAATGAAACAGTTAGAAAAATTTGCCGCTACAACATCTATATACGGTTGCCTGTAGAAGCTCTCAGGGTTAAAATGGCATCTGAGCTAACTAAGACACTGCATGTGTTTTATAATGCAGAATCATGTGTTCTGTCAGGTCCTATAGAGCACTCTCCCACAGCACAGCACAGTAACTCAGCTTCAGCCAACAGCTCAGCCTCTTGCTGTCTCAGGCTATCCTAACTCACTAGCCCAGGATTTCTGAGGGCCTCTCGTGTCCCTTCTCTCCTCGAGCTGCCACCTCTGTCAATAGTTCTTCTAGAGAAGACACAAGAAAACAACAAAACCAAGCCACCTGACCAGAGAGTTATATGATTTACTGGAAAGACTGCATAGGTAATGGTGGCATACCTTCTTTTAACAAAATAATAGTGTATATGCAGCCCTGCTTCCATTGCTTCTCCTCAGCACTCAGGTGAGAACTCCTGGCCTCCTTTGTGCTGACCAGCTGACCAGTCCAGGACTGAATAAAATTGGAGAAAACCCATCAGGGTGGGGCCTTATCTAGAGATTAAGAAATAGCTTTGTCCACCTCTGAAGTAGTGATAGGAGCAATTAAACAAACTAGCTCAGGGTCCAAATAGATTGGCAACCTCCAAAACTGACATATAGGTTTGCAAGTCTGGGGAGTCTGAGTCCTTACTATAGGGTTTGGAATAGAATTGCTTAAATTCTTCAGCAATGCCCTAGAGGCTGTCAGAACTGTGTAGTCCATGCTAGACCACACCTTGAATTAAGCAGGATATCTCTAATTATTTGAGCCTCACAGCTAACAACTTGTTACCTTTCTCCCCAAACATGTCATAATTAAATCTAGAGCAAAATATAGCATGCTCTGCCTTTCCGACTGAGTTCCGCATATAGGCTCTCTTTTTGGATTAAGTTGAAGTCAGTCTGTTTCAGGTAAAGACAAGCTAATTTTCCTCAAGATTCCTAATATCTTGTAATAGCTTCTGAGCCCTTTTCCCTGCACTTGGTCCATACAGAAACCAAACATATTAGTTCTCCTCGAATTATGCATTTATAAGTGTTCCAGCAGGTAGTCAATGAGGATACAGATAGTGCATTTATAGTGAAAATCAACAGTGACTTGTTTTAGTTTGTTAGAGCACAACTTGCCCTTTAAAATATGATTCTTGATTTTCCAACACTTGTCATTTTCATGAATGAGGAAAGGCCAACAGAAAGAGAAACTGGAGCTTGGTCTGAAATTAATATGCTGATAATCTAGCAAAATTGTACTGTCTGCAGAAAAATAGGGTTAACCAAAGCATAGTCTATGCAAGAACTATTATTATGGTGTACTCTCTCTGTGGGGTGGAGAGTTCTCCAAATGTCCACTAACTCCCCTCGGTCCAATAAATCTCTTACCTCTGTCTGGGCTGGTGAAAGGTCCCTGAGGAAAACACCCCAGATCTGTCTAATGCATCATCACTTGTCAAATTCTAATCTCCCATAATTATTTTTGGTAGTTTATCATAGCTAGATACCGTGTTAAGATATTCATGAAAAAGGCAGGATTGTCTGTATTTGGTCTATACACAAACCCTAGCAAAAGTTCCAATGTACAGAATTTTATATGTGAAAAAGGAGTCTGTCTTCTGGGTCAGCAGGTTCATTAAGAAGAACAGCCAACTGGCGATGAAATAATAGGATTACCCCAGCCCAATGGGTACTAACCCCTGCCCCAATGGCAAGACCCACCCATAACCTACAGAAAAGATGGGTCTTTGATGCACACAAGTGCCTTTTCTGAAGAAATGTAACATATGGTTTAAAGGCAAGATGTTTAAGAACCTGAATGCATTTTGAGGGAATTGCCACCTTTAATATTCCAAGTGATGCATTTTAAGGATGTCAAGGCCATAGAGTACAAGTGATTATGAATATGCTGAGCTCCCTAAAAAAATTGTATACCCTTTGACCATTAGTAATTAGAAACTTGGCAAAGGCACAAAACCAACCTTGATATAAAAATCTGAAATGACGTTTGAACAGCCTGTAAAACAGATTTGCTCAGTAGTGGTGGTTATCTCCAGGAAAACAAAAAAAAATAATATTTAACAAGGAATATAAAATATAAAAGCAGATCTCAAAGAGCAAACAATGATAACAAGAAACAAGCATTTGTCAATGCGAATGTTATCTCACTGGCATTGGCATTGGTAGTCACAAAGCTAGAGATGCATAATAGGAATGACAGTGAAGTATTGAGTGCGCCAACCCCACCCCACCCTGTGAGAGTGACAGGCATTGGGGTGTACCTTTGGGTCATCAGCTATAACGCTCATGTCATTGTACCTCACCTACCCTGTAGACACTGACAAGTGTTGTGGCATGCTTGAGTCTTTGGGCATTATACTTACCCTATTCCATAAGGAAATATGCTGACGTGGGTGCAATATAGGAGAATGGGTGAATTGTGTGGCCAAACAGTGCAAGGCATACTACGATGCCTGTCAGTGACTGCATGGAGGTGGTGGGGGTGGAATAGCATGAGCATTACATCCGATGATCCCAAGTCACACCCTGTTGCCTGTCAGTCTGTGCAGGCGGAGTGCTACAGTTTAAACCCTAACACCATAGGCATGAGTGGTATTTTCACTCCAAATTTTCAACATGGGCTGTCTGCAAGCCCACCTCATGAAAAGCGGCACAATGAGTTTGTTAGCTGAAAGGTGGTTTTGCACAGCGGTTATGCCATTTGGCAACACAGGGATAAAACACATTTTGGGCAGGATGTGGAGAATGACAACTGTATTGTTCATGAGGAGGTGTAAAAATGGCAACTTTGAAACTCTGGGTGAAAATATGAAAAAATAGTGGTGTCATGAGCATGCATAGAAACTGCATAACACCGTCCGTAACCCAGTTATTTTGGGAGTTTGTTAGCCACATTTTTAACATAGGCATTTTGGGACCTCCCTCATGAACAGTGGCATTATGATTTTGTTAATCTGTCCCAAAGTTGATTTCCCACAGCGACCACGTTATTATGCGCAACAGGTGCGGAAACACATTTTGGTAGGATGTGAAAAATGACAGCTGTACTGTTCATAAGGAGGTGTGCAAAAATGCCAGTGTTAAAATCTGGCATGGAAATATTACAAATTTGCAAAGTTACAAGGGTGCATGGAAACTGCAATGCACACTTGTAACAGTCATTTTATGCGTACGGTATCAAATTTTCAACAAAGGCATTTTAGAACCTCTGCTCATGTACAGTGTCACTGTCATTTCCTCAAACTGTCCGAAAACTGATTTTGCACAGCAACCACACTATTCTGCACCAGAAGTGTGAAAACACATTTGAGGCAGGATATGTAAAATAACAGCTGTACTGTTTATCAGGAGGTGTGTGAAAATTCCAATTTTGAAATCTGGGTGAAAATATTACAAATTCACAACATTATGAATGTGCATGGAAAGAGAGCAGTGCATGCTCGTAAAACAGCCATTTTTGGGAGTTTGTCACCAAATTTGCAACATAGGCTTTTGAGAGCCCCCATCATGAACAATAGCACTGTCATTTAGTTACTCAGTCCCAAAAGGTGATTCCATGCAGTAACCACAAAATCTCCTTTTCAGGACCTAATAACACCATGACAGTGACTGAATTCATGAAGAGGGTCCCAATAACCCATGTTGAGAATTTGATGCAAAATCAAAAAAAATGCCGAGATATGCATCAAAGTTGAAAAAAACATATTTATGCCATACAGTTTACCAGCATTTCTTCAGTTCGCAGTCAGCTTTGAAGAGTGCAGATGTGTTCCTGAGTCCACGAAGATCGTTGTGCCAAACTTCAGAGGTAAGTATGAGGTGGGGGGTGAGGAGGCAGGGTGCACAGAGGGTGGGTGCAGGTTGTGGGAGGGGGCAGGGGAGATGTGGAATTTTTCACAGGTTTAAAAAAAAATCACAGGACTTTTTTGTGGGCATGTGGCACGCTGGGGTGGGCTCCCAGCATGCCACCTAAGTGCTGGGGGGATTCTGTACATGCAGAATACAATTTAAGCAAGTATACCATGCTTAAGGTTCCTGACTATAGTAGGAAAGATGACTGTCCTGTGATGTGCAATATCTGGACGCCAGATCCAAAAATAATATACTAGAGAGGCACAACCGAGGAAACAATGGCATGTTCAAGTATTAAAGAAATATCCCCGAAACTGTAAAAGGAGCCTCAGAGTTTAAATTTAGAAGGTCATTACAGATAACCAAGTAATAAGAATCCCCAGCCAGGTTATGGACCCTCCTCAGGTATTAGCACTCCAGAAAACTGAAAAACTGAGCTGAGGAAATATTTATTCAGCTCCTTCTCTGCTTGCTCCACTAAACTAAATTCCATGGTACATGATTTAGTGTTTACAAACAGTTTAACAGTGTATCATGTGTAGAACTTCACCCCAGCTTTGTACAGACCTTGTTTAATATTACGATATGCTAGCTATCACTCCCAAATCAATGGCATCACATCCCGAAGACCAAAATTGCTTACCTTGCCAGAACAGTGGGTGATTTGCCTTTGCTTTTGTTTTTAAAATTCAAATTTTATTCCATTTAATATAGTAAACATTTTACAGAAAAGAACTTCATAATTCTTCTTCAAATAGTCAGTAAATAGGGGCAAGACCAGATGGCTCTGGTTCAACTCCTGTTACAGAAGAGCTATTTCAGACAAAAAAACATATCTTTATGTTTTAAATTATACAGTGCAAAGTAAAGCCTTACACCTTTAAACAATCTCAACATCAACTTCTGATAAATTTTATACAACTTAAAGAACTAATTAGTAATAGATTTAACAAGAAAGGTCTTAAAATGTTTAAAAGACCATTAAATAACTGTACATGTGGGTCTACACAGCATGAGGTGCCATATAATTGATATAGGAGCAAATTGTTAGTTATCTTCCAATAAGGTTTTGAATGGATTTGAGGGAAGGTGGGCCTAGCTAAAAAGAGAGCAAAGAGGTGTCTATCAATGGGTCCAATCATAACCTATCTGTAGGTTCATCTTCGGGGTCCAGTGTTTCATCTAAATGTAGGTCCCACCTTGTCCACCTGTTGATATATTGGGGGTGCAGTGGGATAGAGAAAAATGTATCCTTTAATTAGTCTGGATCATGGCCACTATATTTCTCCAATCTTTAAGGGTTGGGGACTGTTGGTGAGCCATTTTTGTGATGCCTTTATTTGCGGCCACTATTAGGATATTCCAGAGATACTTTGAGTCTCCACCTTTAATTCCCAGGGTGAATAGTCCCAAAATCAGATGTGCTGGGCCATGGAGGGTAAAGAGTGAAAATATGGTCTGAAGTTGTGTCTGTATGCTTTCCAGTAGTCTTGTATGATGGGGCAGAGCCAAGCGATATGAGCCAGTGGCATTTTCAGTGCCACATCCCCTCAACAATATGGCCCAGTTGTAGAGTTCCATTTGGTTACCTGAGCTGGGATCCTAAAATACCTACACCTCAATTTCCATAAACATTCTTGCCACCCTGGGGAGGAAGTTGAGCGCCATGTGTTTTCCATACTTGGGACCAGGAGTTATCATCTATTAGCTGTCCCAGATCTATCACCCACCTTTCCTTAATGTACTGAGTAGAGTGTTGCTGGTCTGTTATGTAATTTGTATCGAAGAGGATATTGCTCTCTCTCCTGCACTGAAACTCCATATGGCTTCAGACACAGGTGGATGTGTTTTAGCTGTGGAATATAAGAGTGCCTTCCTGGACTGTGTGTTTATATAGTCCCTAATTTGGTAACAATGTAATAGATCACTTTGTTTCCATCGAAATGCATTTTAGCTTTCTCAAATGTGATAATTTTGTCTCCCTTAAATGCCTTTACTTTTTGAAGGACATGTACCTAGTCTTGAAAATATAAAAGTTGCAGGATGATCACTCTAAGCTTACCCTGAGGTGGAGGTTGAGGTCTCAATGAGCAATGCTCTCTTTCAATGTAGTAATCAGGACCCATGACTGAAGGGCTGGCAAATTCCTTAAGTAGACCTCCAAGAAAAGAAAGTATATTGGCTCCATCAGATTGCTCAGGAATGCCAACAATCACTAAATTATTCGTCGGCTCCTGGCTAAGTAAATATTTCAACTTCAAGACCTGTTTTGTAACTCCTGGATAGAGTTTTCTTTTGGGTTTGCGGTCTTCTATTGCATTAATCAAGACCTCGCATTACCTATTCATTGGTGAATAGACTCCAGGGCCAGCTTCAGCAAGTGCAGGTCCTCTACTGCCTTTACCAGTGAGAGCTTCATGCCCGTCATGTCAGCCAAAAGGATGTCTAATTTATCTGGCTCTTGATCGGGATCAGGTAAGTCTGGGGTCAGGAACTTTCTTGGTTGTTTGAGCCACAGGTTTACTGGCGACACAGCATCAAGTTGCTCAGTGAGTTGCTAGTCCTCAGAAACTTCCTTGTTGGATGCTGAATTTCAGGGTCTCCTATCCTTCCAAAGTGAATATAAAACAAAAATAAACAGAATAAAGGCTGTTAAAATATAAAAATTATATTTAAAATTGAACCGAGTAAGCGGAGCTGGGCTGGATGCGACCATGCAAACCAAGAGCATCACATGACTCCTCTCATACTAAATTATTAGTTGCAGGCCTGATACTGTTGCAGCTGGTTGGCCGGCATCGGGCCCTGAAAGGAACATCAGATTGCTTTACTTCTCTCGTGGATTAAATACTAACTTCAACCTTGCAGAAAATAGTTAACTCCCGTACTTTAATAGCTTGAGACTTGATACTTGAACTTGGCAAACCACATTACGAACTATATACAGTTCCCTCCAGGATTTGCAGAGCTAGTCTGCATATTCATGGTTCTGTAGTCATCATCAGGCAAAGTCAAAATCAGGCTTTACAATGTAGATTCAAGGTAGTCACAACTTGCTGGCTTTGACTCGGTGCTGAGATACATGGCAAAGGTATGCAACTATAACCCCTCCTTACTGACTGCAGGCTCTTGTAGCTTTTGCAGGCTGAAAACTTCTCAGTTTCTTTTGCAAATGCCCATTCCTCTGAGCTTGAAGTCATATTCTGAAACAGACCAGGCTGGGACCAGGGTCAGCACATCTCAGACCTCCACAGCTAGGCTATGCTCTGCTTGGGGAGGAGCGTATGCAGCAGCCTCAGAGGTAATGTAAGGAAGTATTTTTTCACAGAGAGGTTGTGGATTCATGGAGCGGCCTTCGGAGGAAGGTTGTGGAGTCAAAAACAGTGGTGGAATTCAAGCATGCATGGGACAGTCATAAGGCAATTCTAGGGGGTGGGGTGGGAAGAAGCAGGCTGCTGGATAACTAGGATCTGCAGCTTATCCATTAGGTAGGAAAATGGGCAGACTGGGTGGGCCAAGCTGTCCTTACCTGCTGTCAAATTCTATGTTTCTATGTAAGGCTGACACACTACTAGGCTGACTCTCAAGCTGCTCCAAGACAGTCTTTTGTTCAAATTCAGGCATTTCAGTTGCTTTGAATCATCACAGGCACTTCAACCATTTGGTCAGCATTGCAGATGTGGTCCTTTCAACATACAGGATACAGTCTCAGAAACGTGAGTGCAACTCCTTGGGCTGGGGGTGGGTACCCAAGTCCATTTACAGAAGAAAGGGTCCTGAAAGAACTCCTAAAATGCAAGGTGGACAAAGCAATGGGGCCTAAATGGGATTCACCCCAGAATCCTAATAGAACTAAGGGGGACCTAGTGACACAACTGACCACCCTTTTAACAAATCATGGGAGGATGGGGTGGTACATGAGGACTGGAGGAGGGCAGATGTGAGTCCCCTTCACAAATGTGGGAGCAAGGCAGAAGCAGCAAAAACTACAGACCTGTCAGTTTGACCTCAGTGGTAGGGAAAATGATGTGATCACTTCTGAAAGAAAGAAATGTTGCATATCTAGAGGCCAGTGGGGGCACAGGACCCAAGGCAGCATGGATTCACAGCAGGAAAGTCATGTCAGATGAATCTAATTGATTTCTTTGACTGGGTGACCAAAGTAATAGACTAGGGAGGGGCTATGGATATGGCCTACCTAGACTTTAGTAAGGCATCTGACACAAAAGATTAATAATCAAGTTAGCCAGCCTGGGAGTGGATCCCAGGGTGGTAGCATAAGTAACAAATTGACTGCACAACAGGACACAGAGGTAATAGTAAATGAAACTCACTCAAGAAAGGGGAGTTACTAGTGGGGTACCCCAGGGTTCAGTACTGGTCGGGTCCCCTTTAATGTGTTTATAGGAGACATTGCAGAGGGTCTGGAAGAAAAATATGCCTCTTGCAGATGACACAAAGATCTGCAACAGAGTTAATAAACAAGGGGGTGGAAAGGATGAAAAGGGACTTGGCAAGGTTGGAGGAATGGTCAGATGTATGGCAACTTAGATTTAATGCAAAGAGTGCAAAGTAATGCACCTGGGAAACAAAAACCCAGGTGAAAGAGTACAATGGGGGTAGGTACTAACAACAACAAAAATGGAAAAAAGAACTGGGGTAATCATATCAGATGACCTAAGGTAGGCAAGCAATGTGAGAGGCAGTAAGGAGGCCAGGGGATACTGGGATGCATAGGAGAGGCATCACAAGTAGAAAATGGGAAGTGGTTATCCTCTGTACAGACAGTTGGTGAGACCCCATCTGAGTACTATGTACACTTTTGGAGACCCCATCTGCGCAAGGACATAGACAGGATGGAGGTGGTCCAGAAGAGGGCAAATAAAATGGTGCAGGATCTGCATCAGAAACCATATGAGGAGTGACTAAGAGGCTTAATATGTATACCTTCAAGGAAGGGAGGGATGGGGGACATGATAGAAACTTTCCAAGTACCTCAAAGGGAATCAGCAAAGTCCAGGAAGGTAGCATATTTCAGAAAAAGATTGAGAGAACAGTGGGACACAATTCAAAAGATGGGGGATGGCTCAGAGGCAACGTAAGGAAATATGTTTTTCACAGAGAGTAGTGGATGCATGGAACCGGCTTCCTGAGGAGGTCATGGGGTCAAAAACAGTGGGGAATTCAAGAATGCATGGGACAGATATAAGGCAATTATAGTTGGGGTAGGAGGAAGTAGGCTGTTGATAAACTTGAATCTTCAGCTTATCCAGTAGGTAGGAAAATGGGAAGACTGGGTGGGCCAGTGGTCCTTATCTGCTGTCAAAGTCTATGTTTCTCCATTTCTAAAACATGTACAGTCCATTACAGTAGACAAATTCTTTGCAGAAATAGAGCTTAAGGCATGGCTCTCCACCAAACAGACGAACAGAGCTTTAGGCATGGCTCCCAACCAAATTAAGCACTTCACATGTCAGCAAATGCTTTTAAAGTAGTTTCTCACAAGCACAGGTACTGGGTAGCTTTGACAAACTGGATTACTCTACTGGTATTGTCTGCTCTCCTTAGCAGGCAAACTTGACTCTCCCACTGCCTCTGTAGGCCCTAGCTCTATCTCTCCCGGTCATCTGTAACCACCCCGGGCATATGTGTTTTACTGAATGTCACCACTCTATGTATTCTGTTATTTCACTGTATGCAATAGTTGTATTAGTCACTTCACTGTATGTAAAAGTTGTATTAGTCGCTGTACCTGTAAAACTCAAGTCTGTAACTCTCCGGTCGCACCTGAAAATAGGCACCTGGATGTCTAGTGTGACTTGCCCGTAAACAAAAGCAAATAAATAAATACTGGCTTCTCACAAGCCAAATCAAATAGCACAGTTCCTTCTAGCCAGCTGGTGGTTGGCAGTTCCAAACAGAACATTTGCAAAGTCCTCAAGGCAACATCTGGCAAAGCTCCGACCTCAGGATACTTTCCTTCCATTCCTGCAGGCACACTTAATCACATCAGGCATTTCTAGTATCTGGACCATCCACGGTCATTCAAATAAATGTCCACCCTATCCTTGGCACTGACCACATGCAGGGTGCAGACAGGTGAGTTACTAGTACATTAAAGTAGAAGTTTATTAATTCAGGATTAGCATGCAGCTTTCTATTAACTGAAGTCTAAGATTCATCAGCACTCTTGCTGTTGAGGTAGAAACATTCTTGCAGCTCTCACAACTGCAGGCAATACTCTTTGCAGTTCTCTCACAGCTGAAGTTCAATCAGGATTCTTCCCCATACTTCTCTAAATGTGGAAAGATGAATGCCAGCCCTGGGGTACAAGTATCTGGCAACCCCAGGCCAGCCACTTCAATTTCTTACAGCCACATTTCTCTAGCAGGGACAGAGCCCCCACCAATGAACTGAACTACAGGCTCATTGTCTTTGTCAAGGGGCCAGAGCCACCCTCCCTGTGGAGGGGCTTCAAACAGAAACGAAACCAGACTGAAAAGTCTCTGGGGTTTCGGGAGCTCTCAGCAGCTCCTGATTGGCTGTTTCAATTGTCTGTCTCAAAATTAATATTCATCAGGCCCTCAACACCTGATAGGCTCTTCATTTTGGGCACCAACATTTGTCCCTGCTTTTTCCACCCACAAGTCTTGGCATAGTCCCAAAGTCCTCTAATGAATCCTGGCTTTCTGATTGGCTGACATTAGGTCAAAGGCTGCAAACATGACTGCATTTAGTACAGTTCCCAAACAGTCCAACAATGTCCTGTTTTAAAGTTCTGGTGCAGTCAGGATAAATATTATATTTAAATCATTACCCACAGTTCAATAACTACTTCAGTGCCCTCTTAAACACTGCCCATATTTAATATTTTAACACAGTCCTTAGCCTGTAGCTAACGCTGAAATCAATAGTCCCCAGGCTCTTACAGTTCCCTTCATGAATATTAATGCAGCACCTCATTAATATTCATAAGTGAGACCAAAACACTAGAGTGATTGGTGCTCTTAATTAAGATACACAGAGGCCTCTCAGTGGCCTTGTTCAGGTGTCAGTCCCCACTCAGCTGCAATTGGGGACTAAAACTACCAGACAGTCATCTGTTTGACAGCAATTTCAGTCAGAAAATGAATGTGTGCTTCTTCACATGCACGAGCACCCATCCACCTTGATGTGCTTAGGGAGAGAAGGCAGCAGCTCACCCAGACTCCTCCAGCCCCCATCCAGAAGGATGAAAGAAGTAGGGTCTGGACGGAGGCCAGCACATACATTGGGGTACAGTTGGGACTCTGTGGTGATGCACACCCATAGAGAGTGAGGCAACTGGGAGGCAATCGAGAGGCACGGGGACAAATAAAGACAAGCCTCACAGAGGGTTACACTTGTGATTCTTCTTTTATTTCTTGTAACTCAAAGTGCAAAAGCATTGAAACAATGTCCCAGCTGACTCATAGAACAATGGATCAGGAGTTTCAGGAGAGTCACTGGGTGCGGTGGTCAGTGGAAGGCAGAAGGCCACCTTTGTTATGCTGCTGTTGGTGCTGCAGGACCAATTCCAATGAGGTGACTAAAAAATAAAACTACTGACATTAGTCATGAGGTTTCTCAGCAAGGTCTATCCAGTCAGGAAGAACTCCATGAGAAACCTGCAGCCTCCTAAGTATTGACCACCACTATCTATGCCCAACAACTACACAGTAAATACAAGCAAGAAAACATTCAGTACTGACCAATGCTTGTTTAAAACAGATCTGTCTATCTGGGAAGATGGGGAGGAAAGAAAATGGGTGAGGAATACCTGTAGGGTAAAAGTAGTGTGGGTTGTCTGTCTGTGGCAATGCTACCTTGGGAGGACAGGTGATGGGGTGCCTGCTGCATTGAGATGTATAATCAAGACTGGCCCTGCACAATGGCTGGGACTTCACAAAGTGGCAGGGTGATGGGGCACAGTGGGGCTGGTGAAAGATTGTGTACCCTCAGAGGGAAACATACAGCCTGAAATGTGGGTGCCACCCAGGCATGCAAGTAATAAATCCTTTAATGATGTTCCAAGGAAAAGGGCACAGCTGAATTACATGCAATTATCAGATAGATGCCCAATAAAGGTTGGGCTAGAGAGTCCCCGACAGTATGATGCCCCATGAAAGTGCAGAGACAGCCCAAGAACTATCTTGAAGTATAAGCCCCAGGAGTGAGACTGGACATTTACTGCCACAATCTTGTAGCTCAGGGTAAGATATCTGAAGTATTGTAATGTACTGTACAGAAACTGAATTACTGTGGTCCTTGATCAGGAAACAATGTATTGTACCCATGAATTAGACCAACATCCTAGTAATGAAAGTCAAGTGCTTGAAGCCCAGTTTTTCAATGTGTTCTGGTCACCCACAAAAGGGCCCATGTCCAAGATCTCCAAATAGGAGGATACGTGAATCCATAAACATTAAGTGCAGGGAGCTATCGGTGTGCATACCAACAAAGGGAGGATTCCATGGTGCAAGAGGAGCTAATGTGATTTGATGGAGAAATCCAATGATGAGTCAAAACACTAAAAGAGAATTGAACTCCATAGGATAATCTCATTATTTTATTTAAAATAACAAGATCATCCTGTGCTGGCCCAATGGTGCTGAGGGTTGAGGCTCTGGACACCACACCTCACTCCATGCTAGTTACCTGACTTGGGTTGCTAGGGTTAGTCAGGGGGTGGATCAAGCATCTGAGGGACTGCTTTCCTCTCCTGGGGAGGAGAGCTTCCTTGCCCATCCTCTGATTGCCACCAGGTGGAGGCCTGGTGGTACTGATGGGGAGGGCTATGGTCTTGGTGATGTGTGCATGCCCACACGCACACCTCACATCGACCACAGGAGTGATGGGAAAACATAAAATTAGAGCTGGGACTTAGTGAATCCCTATCTGTCCATCCATGGATTTGTGCTGCCACTTGGACCACCGTGGTCTGAACTGGATTGTGACTCAAGGAGAAGGACAGGCTGCCATGGTGGGGAATCTGTTAAGTGCCTGAACATCAGGTAAGTCTCAGGGAGGAAAACACCAGTCCGTGGGGATAGGGACATGGATAAGCCACCACAAATCCTGATGTGGAAAAAAACTATATAAAAACATAATAAGATTATTCTAAAGTTACATAGAAACATAGAATTTGTTGGTTGAAAAGGACTACTTGGTCCACCCAGTCTGCCATAGTGTTCCATGCCTATTCTTCCTCCTCAGATCCTATCTGGTCTCTGCAACCCTCTCAACTCTCTGCCTCTTTTTAATACACTATGATGTTTATCCCATGTACAGTATGCTTGAAGCCACCCACTATTCTAGCCTTCACCACATCCACCTGCAGTATGTTTCAGGGGTATACCACCCTTTCAGTGAAGATGTATTTGCTCACATTTCTCATCACCTCCTTCCTAGTTTTTTCTCATGCTCCCTGATCCTGCTGCTCATTTTCATTTGAAGGAGGCTCTCCACTTGTACCCTTTACCTGTTCACCCTTTGAGATACTTGTAGGTCTAGATCATGTCCCCTCTCTCCCTTTCCTTCCAGGGTGTACATGTTGTAATTCCTCAGTGTCTCCTTGAATGGCTTCCTGTGCAAACCCTGCACCATTTTAGTTGCTTTCCTCTGGACCACCTCCACACTATATTCTTTCTGAGGTGCCATCTCTAAAACTGAACACAGTACTCCAGGTGAGGGTGCACCAGGGAGTGATACAGTAGCAACACCACCTCCCACCACCTGCTGGAGCCACCCTTCATATGCAACCCATCATCTCACTAGCCCTTCCTACCGCCATGCCACCTTGATGTCCTCTGATATAACCCCAAGGTCTATTTTCTGTCAAGTGAAAGTCGCTTAGTACCCCTGCATGTTGTACTAGGTACCAGGGTTCCTATGACCTAGGTGCAGGATTTTGCATATTTTGGCATAGAATACCAACTACCATGTCTTTGATCATGCCTCGAGTTTCCCAAGATCCCTGGACATTTTCTCCACCCCTTGTGTAAACACTGTCTTGCAGATTGTGGTGTCATCAGCAGAAAGGCATACTTTCCCTTGCAGTTCTTCTGCAATGTCCTCTATGAAGACATTAAAGAGGACTGGTTCCAGTACAAAGCCCTGTGGTACCTCACTGTCCACTCTCCCAACCTTAGAGTTAGTTCTGTTAACCACAACCCTCTGTCTCCTATCACTAAACCAGCTTTTATCCCAGTTTAGTACTTTGGATCTCATTTTTAGACTGGTCAGCTTCCTTGTTTGCCTCAGTACAGTGTTTAAAACATTGTTAAAGTTAAAATAGGCCTCATTCTGCCTACCCAGATCTATTTCCTGATCACTCAGTAAAAGAAATTTATCAGATTTGTTTGGTATGACTTCCTCCCATGATTATATGGTGCCAGGTACTTGAGGTAATACCCATAACTGAGACTATTGTGTAGTATGAGGGGTTGCTTTGTATGACATTTTAAACCAAAGTCCATTCTGCCCATCTCTGGTCGCTACATAGGTGGAAGTTAAAAATCCCATGGCACTTAACACAGAAGAATAGGGAATTTTATTAAAATTAAAATACTGATTTGGAACAAAGCAATAAATTGAAACAAATCATAAATAGAATACAAGACTCAAACATAAGGGAAAAATGGAATACATAAGTCCTTGGCCACACCCTGGTGTACATGACCATAACAGAGCCTGTTTAGTGATACTATAGTGAGATTACTTTTTTCCAGAAATTATTAAACCCTTCTTTGCAATAGCATGAAACTGGTGCCTCTCACCAGAAAAAGTTAATTTATTAATCATCCTAGTTAACACATCTGCAGGTGCATCCTTCTGCTGTAATACACACACATATATATATATATATATATATATATATATATATATATATATATATATATATATATATATATATATATATATATATATATATATATATATATATATATATATATATATATATAACATCTGTGTTACCACATATGCCATTTAATAAGAAAAGAATCACAAATAAGGTGCTTTCAGTCCATTTTGTCCATGCTGTAGTCTTATGACATACAATTAATGTCTTGCGCTTAATAGCCTCAAGCTGAGCTGGATTCCATAAAGTGGTCAAACAAGACAACAAAGAAAGCACATAAGGGCATTCAGAAAACAAATGTTCCATAGTCGCTTTTTATGTCCACATGTAGGCTGAGAGTAGTATCTTTCAGAGAAGGCTTATGCTTTTGATTACTTTTCACATTTAGGAACTGGTGTGCATAAAGTCATATCATGTCCTGCATTTTAGGTGGAATATGTTGATCACATATCACATTAGTTTCTATATTCCATCTGTTCTCAAAAATCGGATCAACATGACACGTTCTAGCTATAATAAGCATATCATAAGACACTTCCCAAATCTTGAGTTTCTTAAAACATTCTACCATATACAGTATCTAGGAATGCAAGCCCCTAAGCCCCAAAAGGATTTCAATTTCTGTTTTTCCCAAAGGTGCAACAAGTGGGCATATGATTTTTAAAACAAACCCCACTGGTTAGTGATTCTACCAATAAGAACTTTAATATTAGTACAAAACAGATAACATAATAAAAATCACAGGGCTTGTCTCATCTAGGCCTCCATGGTTAATCTCCCAATAAGTAAGACCCTTTAACAGACTTCAGCCTGATACCCTGCAAAAGTCAAAAAGACTACAAATCTTAGCTTCTAAGGAAACAGGTGGTAGCAATACATAACTAATCAAAACAAGCATTTGTCAATGCTGAATGTTGTCTTGCTGGTGTTGGCATTGGTAGTCCAGGAGTTAAGAGATGCATAATAGGAATAGCAGTGAAGTATAGAACTGATGTCAAACCCACCCCACCCTGTAGTGAGTGACAGGCATTGGGGTGTGCGGTTTGGTCACTGGCCACAACGCTCATGCTATTTTACTTCACCTTACCCTGCAGAGTCTGACAAGTGTTGCATTGCGCCTTGGGATCATCTGGCTTTATGCTCACCCAATTTCATAAGGAAGTATGTTGAGATGGGTGCAGCATAGGATAATGGGTGGAACTCTGTGGCTGAAGAGTACAAGGCACACCTTGATGCCTGTCAGTTCCTGCAGGGAGGGTGGAGGACCAATGGCATGACCAGTACAGCAGACAATCCAAAACACACCTCTGATGCCTGTTAGTCTGTAAAGGGTAGGACATAATGGTTAGAAAACATAACGCCTAGGGTGTGTGTTGGTATTTGCACTCCAAATTTTAAAACATTGCCTTTTGTGACCCCACCTCATGAAAGCATTTGGGACCTCTGCTCATGAACAGTGTCCTTGTGATTTTGTTAATCTGTCTCAAACATTGATTTTCCACAGTGACCGTGCCATTCTGCACCACATTAAAATTTCAGCTGCATCATTGATAAGGAGGTGTGAAGAGATGGCAATGTTGAAAATCTGGAGTGAAAATATTAAACATTCTCAAAGTTACGTGCATGTGGGAAAACTGGACACTGCATGCTCGTAACACTGTCATTATGGAATTATTTCATCAAATTTTTAACATAGCCATTTGGGACCTCTGCTCATGAACAGTGGCACTATGATTATCTTAATCTGCCCCGAACGTTGAATTCCCACAGTGACCATGTAATTGTGTGCCAGATTTGAGAAACTACATTTTGGGCAGGACATGACAAATGACAGCTGTACTATTCATAAGAAGGTATGTAAAATGACAATGTTGAAAATCTGGAGTGAAAATATTACAAATTCTAAAGTTATAACTGTGCATGGACACTGTGCAATGCACGCTTGTAACAGTCATTTTATGTAATTTTCACCAAATTTTCAACACAGGCATTTTGGGAGCTCTGCTCATGAACAGTGCTACTGTAATTTTCTTACTGAGTTCTGAACATTGTTTTCCTACAGTGACTGCGCCACTGCATGCCAGATGTGCAAAACCACAGTTTGGGTAGGATGTGGAAAATGAAAGCTATACTGTTCATAAGGAGGATGAGTTAAAAATGGCAATGGTGAAAATCTGGAGTAAAAATTAAAAATTATCAAAGTTATGAGCGTGCATGGAAACTGCACAATGCATGCTTGTAAACACAGTCACTTTATCGACATTTGTCACCAAATTTCAACATAGGCATTTTTGACCTCTGCTCATGAACAGTGTCACTGTGATTTTCTTAATCTGTCCCAAACACTGATTTCCACAACGACCGTGCTATTCTGCACGGAAGTGTGAAAACACATTTCAGACAGGAAGTGAAATGACAGCTGTACTGTTCTTAAAGAGGTGTGGAAATGCAAATGTTGAATATATTGGAGGAAAATATTACAGATTCATGAAGTTATGAGTATGCGTGTAAACCGCGCAACACACATAAATAAAACAGTAATTTTTCTGATTTTTCAACAAATTTGCAACATAGGGTTTTGAGAACCCACCTCATGAACAGTGGCACTGTCGTTTCATTAATCAGTCCTGAAAGGTGATTTTGCACAGTGACCGTGAAATCACCTTTGGGACTGAATAATGCCATGACAGTGCCTGAATTAATGAGGAGGGGTCCCAATAACCCCATGTTGAAAATTTGTGCCAAAATTCCTCAAAATTCTTGAGATATGCAACAAAGTTGAAAAACTATTTATGCAATTGTGCAGCTTACCAGCATTTCTTCATTTTGTGGTCGGCTTTGAAGAGTGCAGACATGTTCCTGGTCCACTGAAGATCATCATGCTGGGCTCTGGAGTAACTATGAGGTGAGAGGGGGTGTGGGAGGTGGGGTAAGCAGTGGTGGGTGTGGGTTGGGAGAGGGGCTGCAGACAGCCAGAGAGAAACTGTTTTCTACTTTACAGGATTACAAAAAAATAAACATTGAGGGAAGGTTTTTCTTTTAACAGGTACTTTTGCATGCCGGGTGGGCTCCCAGCATGCCACCTGCATGTTTTGGGGTGGGGGACTGGAGCCGACAGGGATTAGGCCCCATTGGCAAATAAAAGGTGTTTTGGGGATGATGCCGAGGGGATTGGGCCCCCGGCAAACAACTGGCACGGACATGATGCCAGCGGGATTGGGCTCCCCATCTGCAAATAAAACTCAGGAGGGGGGCATGATGATGCTGACAGGGGATTGGGCACCACTGACATCTGCTTCTGGGACTGTGGGAGGTGGACGCACAGCTGCCACCATGTCTGAGTGAAATGTTACACCAGGAAAGGCACGTCCTGCAATGAGGTGTAGCTCCCTCATTACATCGGCTAAAATGTTTTAAGTTGGTGGCATGCTTTTGACTGCTGTCATAGACAGCATGCAATCTAATTCATGCCACAGAGCCCAACCCCAAAAGGCAGTGGAGTCACTGGCTACAACACAACCACGCCTCCAAAACCTGCCATTCTAAACTTACTGCAACATGTTTTTGCGCACGCAAAAGACAACGTAAAAAATAAGGCAAAAGAAAAGTCTTCATGATAAAATAATTTACTTTTTACACTTGAGCCAAGGTGACCATCTATTAACTTTTCTCCACCATATTCACTCTCTCCACCCAGTTCATCATAGCTAGTCACCTTTCCCAAAAGTAAACCCTAAAACAGAGACAGGGTCTTCTGAGACTGATGCATCATTCATACTGAGGAGGGCTGTCTGGTCCTTCCCCCATACACATGCCTACACTTTTGTATAATTCATACTAGCACAGAAAATCTGGAATGGTCTTGATGAAATGATTGTATAGCCTTAGCCCCCAAGTGATCATCTTTCATCAGAATACACACATCATCTGCATAAGACACTGGCTTCGGAAAGTCACCTCCCTGAGCGAATGTGCATTTAGTCACTGAATTTAGGCTGATTTTCTGCAACACTGGATCTATGCAAGACAGGGCAATGAGGGATGCATTAAATAGCTACCCTTTTAAGTATACAGCCAGAGCACAGCCAGCCATGAATCAGGTTTAACCAGAACATTTCCATACTACACCTTTATCCAACTTGTGAATTTGATCAGTATTCCATATTTTCCAAGTACTATGAACTGGGACTGTATATGGGACTATATAAATGGGAACATGGGAGACTCAGTCAAAGACCTTCTCTTGGTCTAGAGATGGGAGAAGACCTTTAGAGGAGTTTCCTTGATGTCACAACCAATGTTTCCCATCAATAAAACAGGTCTAAGTAACTCAACCACAGGATACAACTGGAAATGAGCTGTCACAGTCCAATGTGCCTGCACTGGTAAAACAATGCCAAATAATAAATATAAATATGCACTAACAATGCAAAGGATTTTATATGGGGCCATTAATAAGGTTCTGGTGGAAGGAATACAAGAGTTAAAATCGAAACAGTAATAACTGTTTGTCCCATGGAGTAAACTTGCCAGCACCAGTCAGGCAGTATTTCTCCCACCAAGTATCTAGCCCTTCCTATTGATAAATCACTAATCCCCAACTCCTCTTGGGAACTCCCATAGCCAATATAGTGAGCGTGCAGATGGTTGAGATAGCAGACCTCATTGTTGTTCAGATAGTGTGCCATCGGTGGATTATTCATGCTAGCAATCCCATAGAACTATTCAGGCACACAATCTGTTAATCCTGTGCTGTGATGGAAAAGCTGGTTGTAAGGCATAAGATCTAAGTCTGAACAAGAAGGCCCAGATACCTATCTATCTTGATTCCAACTGTAAAAGAGTGGCAGGGTCCTAGCTGGGTAGTGACAACCTGGATTTGTTAGCAGTTGAAACAGTCACCCTAGAGTGTCCTCCTGGAGGAATCAAGCACAGTAGCTGTACAATTGAACACTGTACATGAGAACTTACTGTATTTCTGTAACTGCAGCAGTGCAAATCATGCTGAAGCATTTTGAAGGCACAATGATCTTCACTCATGGGGAGGAACTTTTCTTCCTGGTTGTCAAAGCAGGCATTCACACAGGGCTGCAGTGATGTAGCCATCTACCTGTACAAGTCAAGGCAGCAGGATCCATGAAGAAGGGTGTTCCCCTGCCTATTTGACCCTCTGGTATCAATTAGGAGGTCAGCAGCAGTAGAAGAATGCTTGACGGACTTATCACTCTCTGTTGCAGACAGTTTTCCCCTGGTGCTCCCTGCCTCAGGTCCACTCCTTTAATTTTATCCATTAATATGGCTTCTGAGTGTGTATTTCAGGATCTTACCTCACAGGGTTGATTTTTTGCATTGGGCATGAAGAATGGAAAGTAGCCACCTCTGCTTGCTTCTTGCTCCCCAAGCTGAAGTTCACAGGGAAAGGACAGTGAGCAAGTGGAAGTTCTGCAGCTGCAATAAGGAGACCAGGAGAGTGAGGAGTGAGGAGTAGCATTGGCTTCTAGGTTGGGATAAGGATGAGTCAATGAGGAATTTGTATTTAATTCATGACTGAAATTGGCACTTGACTTTGAAACAGCACAGTCAAACATTTGGTCCCCTTTGTGATCACTAATATTCAGTCAAATAATTCATTGTCTTATGCAGCCAGTATAGTGTTATGCTTGTGCAACTGTGTTAGTTTGGTTTTGGTCATTAGCACTATCTATTCCAGAGGAATTACCACCCTGTAGGGGTAAAAAGGCAAGGAACCCTCAGAGGGGTTCCACCTATAGGTGCCATGGGATGATTCCCGTGGCTAAAGGTACCTTAAGGAATCCCAAAAGAAATGTAGTACAAGCATCTCAAAAGAATGAGGTGACACAAAGCATATGAGCAAGCAGTAACTGTGACGTAGGGGCAGTAACTAATGTAGTAGTAGAGAAGCATAGACATTTTGATAACGTAATGAGTTGCTCAGTTTGATAACATAATGAAATGCCCAGGATTACGTAATATAAAACAGGTTTGCATTGAGAATAAGGGGATCCTCTAAGGAGAGAGGAATAGCAGGGACACCATCCACATCCATCCAACAGCAGAACCTACCTAAAGAAACTAGGGGACACTACTATGCTAACTAACAGTTATGACCTAAGACAATGAAGGAGAGAAAAAACCCTATAAGGAGGAAATCTCTGGGTATCCAAAGCCTAGGTCATCTTCCCTCCAGGCTTGAGATATTTTATTCAGTGATGGGCCTGCAGCTGCCATTTAGCAAACCCAATTAAGGAGGGTGTAAAATATTCCAATTTAGAGAAAGGCTCTCACTCAAACCCACTAGCGGACCACCATGGAAGGTTGTGAGAAAACTCTGCAACAATATGTGCAACCAAGGTGGAGGAGAGCAATGACTGCTGAGACACTCACCTGGCCTACCCACCCTAAAAATCAAACCAGGTGAACCAGAGGCAGTCGTAGGGAGATGCAGTGAAGGTGCCTTGCTGGAGAAATGCACTAAAGCCAATGGACAACTGTTATAGTAGAGCACTAGAGCCAAAGAGATCACAGTAACCACTCTTCACCGCTAGCCTTAACTTCTACACAGGAGCTGCTGTCACATAGCAGGCAGCTAAAACTGAGCCCGGGTGAGGACATTCCCAGCTATGGGCCAGGTGAGAAGGATCCCACCTCAGTTGGACACACTCAATGATGCGCACTAAATGCAGAGTGAAACCGTCAGTGGCAGGAACCCTGCACCAATAGAGAATGGCTGGCATGCCCCAGAAATAGATTGAGAGCTGAAGCTAGCCAGCTGATTAAGCACTGGTGTGCTGAGATCATAAGGAGCAGTGATTGCTAGACCTTGCAGGTCAAATGCAGAATTGAGTGCAGCAGAATCCCAGAGGCTGAAGCTGAGGGATGGCAGTAGGCATGAAGAATGAGTTGTGTAAGCAAAGAGTACATAAGCAAGCGTGGACCTGTATGTAGGTCAGTAAACAAAGTAGTAATAAGTGAACCTGCACGTAGGTCTGTATAACATAGTAGCAATGAAGCAGCACTAACAGTGGGGCAAGCCAGCCAACATTTAAAAACCAAATCAAGGTGACAAATACTCTGAGGATTTTCAGCAGTGAAGGCAGGATTTAGAACAGAAATAAGTAGCCACATGGGGCCATGACTCCTCAAACACCTCCCAGTCCCCACCAGGACAAACAAGGAAATGATGAAGGCTGAGAACCACATGCAGATATTAAAGCTAGGTTAACAGCCTCAATGGAGCTTTTTGACTGACCTCAGAGTAGAACATGTAGAATAAATATAGAAGCAACAGCTGTATGGAGTACACAGAGTTGCAAACTGCAATAAAACATAGAGATACAATCTCTGAAAGCAGGTATAGCCAGGAAGTGCAATGAAGCTGCAAGTAGAATAACAGCATGAATGAGCAGCATAGCAAGGGTCAAAGTAAACCTGCATCAGGTGAAAACTGAATATGCAACATGGAGCAGCTATGGCTGAGCTGAAACACACAGATAATGATTGCAGTTGCATTGCAGTAGTTTGAGAGTGGTGAGCAACAGTTTAAAAAACACAAGCACTGGGTACAATAGTAATTGAGTAAACAGTAGCAGTGGCTGCAGTTGTAAGTAACTGAAAGCAAGTAGTATGAGCTTGGAGTAGCAGTATACTAGGAGCTTAGAAACAAAGCGCCCACCCAAAAGGCAAAAACAAAGACACACAAACACAGAAAACAGGTAACAAAACAGAATCACACACAGCCAAGGCAAAATACAAACCAGAAGCAGGAAAACAAACACAGAAGCCCAGCGGAGGAAAGCAGTAGCAGCAAGGTGGGGGAGGTGCACAGGCCCCAGCCAGCCAGGTAGGCCCAACCAGCTCAGAAGACAGATTGACAGAGCCTTCAGCTGCAAAGAAAAAATGCTTCTTAATGAGGCTGACAGGAACAGCTTATATAGCACAGGAAGTGGAGTTTCTGGCTGATTGGCTACCATCTCCAGGCAAAGCCTTTCCAATTAAAACACACACTTGTCCTACCCAGTTGGCAAGGCATTGTCCTATAGCCACCTTTTACCATCCCAGCCACTTTTTACATTTTCCCCATCCACACATTTTTTTTAATTTAGAAAATATTTTGTTCTTAACACTGTGCCACATGCTGACTGAGGTTTAAAAAATGGCTGGAGGACAAAGGGAGGCTGGAAGAGGTTAGAATTGATTTGGGTTGATGAGGGTGGAGACTGGGTGTCACTCTCACTACTGTTGTCCTACTTGACGTCATACCCAGAACCCAAAGTGTATTTTGATGAAATGTTGAACCAACTGTCTCAACTGAAGCTAAACCGAAGTTGTCAATTTTCACTTTCACTCACTCTTAGGCTGGGAGTCCCAGGTCTAATCCCTTCTTTTGTGAGGGGTCTCATATCAGTTGCTCTGGGTTGCTACAAGGTTTATGTAATTACCTAAACAAATAGTGCTTGTGTTTCTTGGGACTAGAAATAAGGGGTTAGTTTTACACTAGTGTATGGTACTTTCCAATTTTCTATCAAAGTGCAGCATTTCCTTTACCAAAAAAAAGAGATGAGAAATTTGTATTTTGACTGGTACAAAATGAAAAGAAAGAAAGATACTGGCATATGCAAGTTGCGTGCAAGCTTTTATGTAAGAACTATAAGCAAGGAATATGTAAGTATTGTGGCATTGTTCTTGCATTATAAAACATCCATGATGGAAAGTTTCTTCCCAGCATCATCGATGCAAGAAGAATTGTGTGGGGTTACTGAACTACAGTACTGGTTTCACATGTTCCTGAGGTGGAGTTAGAAACTACAGCTTTTGGCCCCAAAGGAGGATGTGCAACCTAATGAGCCACTGACACCATGTTATTCAAGTGTCTTGAAAAAACAAAAACATATGTCTTACATTTTAAAGGAAGTATATTTATTCTGCTTGCATTGGCTTCTATGCATGAAGGGGCGGAGTGGCTATATACCACATATCTGCAGCACAGAGCCACTCCATGCCCATTGCTCCCCACAGGATGCACTAACAGGGATGCGCAGCCCTTATGTACCTGATCCCTGGCCGTGCAGACAGCAATACACTGGGAGCGGGGGTGTAGCAGCACTACGCTGGCCATCAGTGCAGCATGTAGTGCTGTTTGCAGGGGTCTGGAGGACAGTGTAGGCTACAGCAGGGGTCCCTACTGTAACGGCCATATGCAGTCATGGCTGCTCAGCCACAGGGACCCCAGCACAACTGGACCCGAGTTCCCTCCTTCAACAGTCAGAGCTCCCCACATATGCCGCCCCATCCCAGTGCAGACAACGGAGGAGGTGTGCAGTTGGCATTGCTGTTGGCTGCCCATGGTGAGGCACCTCCTGCCAGGTCCGATGGTCAGGGATGGTGTGGATAGTACAACAGGGGATGTCTCGTCTGTGTTCTTGCAGTTGTACCACCATCCTGGTGCCAGTGATCCCCTGTGTTCTGGGAGGATTCTGCTAATGGCGGCCACCCGTGCAGTGCACAAGTGTGATGCACAAACCCTGTCCTGCGCCCGACATGAGGCGGGGATCAATCTGGGTCCCAGGAAGGCAATCGATTGACCGCCTGCCTGGGACCACAGTTCTCTTAGTGCAAACCTGTGCACGGGAGGCGGGGCCAAGGACAGGTGGCCAGCGGTCATGAATGCCACTGGTGCACACCTGTCCACAGGTGTGGAGCTCTGCAGGTGTGATATGCACCTCTTGTATAATTCCACCCTATGAATATGGGGCCAATATTTTATTTGAATGCACAAGACCATTCTTACAACTCTTAGAGTGGTCTTTATGTCAGTATTAACATTGACCAGGGCGATATTAAAATGTTTGTGCAGGGCTAATGGGTCTTTGCCTGCACAGACTGGGGTTTGTGCTGGAGCCCATATTCAAAAGGAGCTGTTGCATGGCAAAGAGGTTTCACACCTATGCAAAACATAATGTATATGTGGTAAGGGGACAACATGGCCATGAATATGGCATACCTATATTCAGTGGCATTGCACTGCACAGAAGTGTTTACCGTGGTCCTTTTGTGCGCACAAATACACCAAACAAAGCTCCAACTTAACTTTGGGCAACCCTAGTGACTGCCAGAGGTAATGCAGCCACCAAGCTGGTTGGCCACTGGGAGCACAACTTCCTCCTGCGGTCCCTGGCACCCCACTCTACCAATCGCCTGCCTGTTTTGTAAACTAATTCTATGTCTGGTGCTAGCAGTCCCCCTGCCACTCACAGCCCATTCTGTAAAATAATAATAACCTGATGCTAGTGGTCCCCCTGCTAATCATGGGCCCGTTCTGTAAATAAAAATATACCTGGTGTTGGTGGTAACCCTCTTCCCTCTGACTGCCAGCCCAGGCTGAAAGAATATAACCCCTGGTGCTAGTGGTAACCCCACTCCTTCAATTGTCAGCCCAGTTGAAATATCCTTGGTGCTAGCGGTAACCCCGGTGCCAGCTCAAGCGCTAAAAGAATAATATCCCTGGTGCTAGAGGTAACCCCCCACACACATACAATTGCCAGCCTGGTAGTAAAACAAAAAACTCCTTAGCATCAGTGGTTCTCTTCCAATAGCACCGAGCATATCCTCCCACTCACTATTGCATTATCCATGGTGTGTGGGAGCTGACAGCTGACTCCACACAGCTGTCCTCCCACCTCTTCGGCTGGCTGCTGTATGTACAGGGACCGCACTTCTTATTTATAGGACAAGGTGCATTACCTTGTCCTAAAAAGAGGAGTTTCTCCAATGTAAGCACTCCACAACCACAAGAAATGCCACAGTAACTCAAGGTATAATCCAAAATGAATGTTTTATTGGTGGCAAGCTCCCGTCAAAGGTGCACCAGTAACCCAAGTGCTTCAGCTAAACAGCCTTCATCTGAGGTGTGGCTTGGAACAAACTGTGCTATGTTTTTCATGTTCTTACCTCGGAGAACACACTCTTTAACTATTTTGAGTAAATTAATTTGAGGTTGTTTTTCCAGTTAACGCTACATCATGTACTTATGAACATAAGAAATTTGCCAGCTGATAAAGGCCCTAGAGGTCTATCAAGTCTACTTGAATGTGCAGCTAGCACACCTTATTCTGCAGCTGCCCCTCCTTGCTAAAGAAGTTGTAAGTTAATTTAGTTAAAAAGTATTGGCTTATTAAGTTAACATATTTGCTGTATTGAACTTTTATTAACTCTAACAAATAGATAAGTGTTCCTTAAAGTCTAAAGAGCTTAGAAAGTATCATTACGTAAGAACTTACTGTAACAGTAGATCTTCGAGTAACTGTCTCTTGCAGTAGGTTATTACTCTTAGGAGTCTGCTAGGTGGAGCTGTCACATGGTAGCTTCTTCAAGCAGTCTTCTATGAGGCTGCCCTCTACCTCACTTCCTGTGGCTGTGTATAAAGGGGTGGCCCTCAGGCACACACTGTTCTCCCCGCCAGCTGCACCATGCAAAAAGGCCGAGGACTGAGGGAACCAAGGGACCATGGAAAAACAACCCAACAGCCTGAAAGCCAATGTCCCGATAGCAAAATGGCAGGAGTACGGAGGGTGGGATTGTACTTCTGCAAGAGACAGTTCCTTGAAGATCTACTGTTACAGTAAATTCTTATAGTAATGATACTATCTTCTACAGACTGATCTCTTGCAGTAGGTTATTCTCTTGGGAGAGTACCAAGCAGTTATAACAAAGGAGGACAGATGGAGCATGAAGCTGGGATAAAGGCCACGGCAACAAGCAGAGCCAAGAAGACACGAACGTGGAAATGGCGAAAGAGGTGGCAAACAGGGAACCAGGTGGAAGCCATGGAGGAGCCACAGACATATCCAAGAGACAGCCGCGGGATCCCTGACAAGGACGGCGTGACAAAAAGTCATGTGCAAGTCAACTCAAGTCACACCCGGAAGGGCTGATAAGCCAAGGGTGGTGAGGACAGTGCTACTCCATGAAGGAGAGTAGGAACAGGGCCATGCCAATGATTCAACCTGCAGCACAGGGTGCAAAGGCAATGGCGTACAGCAAGTGCAGAAGGGCATCAAAGCATCACAGAGACAGTTGGAAACTTGTCCAGGTGGAACATATAGATGCAGGATGCCATGCACAGTGATGCAACCTGACAAGGCAGGGGTCAAATGGCCATGAGAGAAAACAGCAAATCCAGGAGAGCATGGCAAGCCAAGCAGCACACATACAAGGAGTGGAGAGTACCGGGCAAGGAGCACCAGGCAGGCCACACAGCAACAACAACTGAGGGACTCCAGGAGGAGAACAACAGGAGTTCCAAAGACCACAGAGAGAGGAGGAAGCAGGCCTCTGAAGAAAGGGTGAAGGGATACCGGATGCCTCTAGGCATGTGGAAGGAGGCAGGGAGCAAGCCCTGTAGAGTGGTCAGGAGGAGGGCAGGCCCGGCCTCCAAGAGGACAGGAGCACAGGGATGGGGGGCAGATGCAGCTGCTCCCACATGAGAGGCCCCACTGAGACCCAAGCATCCTGGGAGGGGGACAGAACAGGACATTCCAGCAGTCTGGGAAGACCTGGAACCAGGGGAAGGAGAGGTCATGGACTGACCATCAGGCATGACCAGATGGTGGGCAGCAAACCAGAAAGCCCTGGAGACCATGACCAAAATGTAGCACCACAAAAAGGTGATGACAGCAGAAAGGCAGATGTTGGGTACCAAACCAGACACACTGAGGCCAGGTGGGGTGCAGCAAGGGGACTGCCATGGCAGACAGACAGGTGGATGCAACCATGGCATCAGAACCTGCAGGAAGCCAGTGTCAGGAAAGCATGGAAAGGCCACATACAGGCAGCACCAACAGGGCTGACCCCAGGCAGGGGGCAAAGGTGGGTAGAAGGTGCCAAGGCCAAAACACATGAGGCGCAGAGCCACCGGACCATGAGGCCCACATAAGAAAGGCTGTGAAACAGCAAGGCATGAAAGGCAAACCCACACACCAAAGCACATCAGGCACCAGGAACCACAGCCAGCAAACAGGAACAGGTGTGGCGGGGCATATGGGCTGGGCAGGAGCCCCAAGAATCCCTGAGGCAGCTGCAAGAGTGGCAGTACAGAAGGAAGGCCCAACAGGGTGCTGCTCAACTGGAAGCCCACATGGGGCATAACGGAGGGGAAGGGAGGGGACGCCCAAGCTCAGGCATGGGCAGAAAGGACCCCCATGAGGGAACTCCAGGGCCGGACCCACAGGCATGGACCCACAGAAACAGGAGGAGGGAGGGAAACTAGATGGAGGGAGCCCAATCTGGACAATGCTGGAAAGGTGGGTGGGCATCCTGACCCCAGCAGTGCAGCACCAGAGGAGGAGTGATTAACAAGGGACAAGACCCATTAACCCCATCTGAGGGCACAAAGGAAAGGGCACCCAGGTGGCACCAGTCTGGTGATGGAGGTACCAGCAGCGATGCAGGAACAGGACACTGGTACCAGAATGGGCAGGTGGGCAGGGAATGTGACCCCGGCACTGGGGATGTCCGAGGTGCTGAGCCCTGTCTGTGATGGGGAAACCAGCCCAGTTAAAAGGGATGAAGGCAGGGACATCCTGTTAATGGGGAGCAGCTCCATCAATGAGGAATGGAAATGGGGATGTCCCATTGATGGGGAGCAGCCCGTTGATGAGGAGCACAAAACAAGGCATCCGTCAATGGGGAAGCAGCTCCATCGATGAGAGTGCTCTGTCAATGGGGAAACCTCAGTCAGATGAGAGAGAGTGAGCAGCATGCTCCATCGATGGGGTAGCACTCCCATTGATGAGGGAAGGAGAGAACATGTTCCATCAACAGGGAAGAGACCCCATCAATGAGAGAGAGCTGCATGCCCTGTCGATGGGGAAGAGCCCTGTCGACAATGGGAGAGAAAGCAACATGCTCTGTCGACAGAGGAAGCCTCCCATCAACCAGGAACATGTCATTGAGAGGGATAGTGCCCAGTGAAGAGACACGTACGGAAGAGTGCTCCATTGATGGAGGGCAATGAAATCTCATTGACGGGGGGAGCTGACCCATCGACACGAGCACCCCATCGACTGGGAGGGAATAGCCCCATTGATGGTACAAGAGAATGAGAGCTCCGCGATGGGGGGTATAGCCAGCTGATGAGGATGTGAGCAATGAAGGCTCCATTGATGGGGAGCTGTCCCATTGACAATGAAGGCCCCATGGAAAGGGGAATCAGCCCCCAGTAATGGTAGGAGATGAAGGCCTCACAATGATAGAGGAGCCACTGTCAACAGAACAGATCAGAGGAGGAGAGAAGTGTGAGCCCCACTGCCCAATGCCAGGAATGAGAGCCTGAGACCCTTAACATGGGTCCCGAGGTCTTTCCTGGGAAGGCTGCCTGTCAGCCATGGACAGAGTACCTGACCCAGCAAGACAGCCTGGGTCAAGAAGCAGGGGTGCTGTGAGTTAACACAGGCCCGCTAAAAGGGGCATTGTTCACTTGGGAACTCAAGCAGCAGGCTGGTAGGACAGAGGTCTGGGGTTATATTCTGTTTTAACTGAAATATTTGAATAGTTTGTAAGTGAAATTAGCTCTATGTGTTAAAAATTATTACCTTGAATTAGAACTGTTACTTGGGCTGTGATATTGTAACTTTGGGGACTTGGGAAAGTTGTTTGTCAGGGTTAATTAGAGGAAATTTAAATGTGTTGTTTGCCTGGTGTTGGGGGAGGGACATTAGCTGCAATTACCTTGTCTTTAAACAGGAATTACCCTGGCATCCATTGTTCACTTGGGAACTCAAGCAGCAGGCGGTAGGACAGAGGTCTGGGGTTATATTCTGTTTTAACTGAAATATTTGAATAGTTTGTAAGTGAAATTAGCTCTATGTGTTAAAAATTATTACCTTGAATTAGAACTGTTACTTGGGCTGTGATATTGTAACTTTGGAGGCTTGGGGACTGTTTGTCAGGGTTAATTAGAGGGAAATTTAAATGTGTTGTTTGCCTGGTGTTGGGGAGGGGTCATTAGCTGCAATTACCTTGTCTTTAAGCAGGAATTACCCTGGCCTCCATTGTTCACTGGGAACTCAAGCAGCAGGCGGGTAGGACAGAGGTCTGGGGTTATATTCTGTTTTAACTGAAATATTTGAATAGTTTGTAAGTGAAATTAGCTCTATGTGTTAAAATTATTACCTTGAATTAGAACTGTTACTTGGGCTGTGATATTGTAACTTTGGAGACTTGGGGACTGTTGTTTGTCAGGGTTAATTAAAGGGAAATTTAAATGTGTTGTTGGTAAGAGCCCTCTCACCCACCCTGTTTTGTAGGCTTTCTTAAATACTGAAAAGCCACTGGGGTTGGGATTGAAGGGCTGAGTATTTTGGTTTTGGGACTGAAATTCGAAGCAACAGGAGCTGGTGGGCCTGTGACATCATACGGTACCTGATGTCTGCTTACGCACTGTTAGTGGGACTGAACACACACTGGACTGTATGTGTTTGTGAGACTTGGGAACTTTATTGGTGGGGTTGAAATTGGGTTTGTAAATAACTACAGTCAGTATAGAGTGAAACTGTATTCCAGGAAAGGGACTGAGAAAGAGTGTGCCATTATAAACAGAGGGGATAAACAGGGTGACCATATTCCACCATGGCAGGCATCTTCGGAAGGGTTGTAGGCTGCACAGGCTGTGGGATGGCAATAATTCTAAATTGGGCCTGGAGAGGGAGGCTGTCCACTCTGAGACAACTATCTTGTATCAGGAGTGAGGTATATTGGTTAAGGAGTAAGCTGGGGGTGTCCAAGGATAAGGGTGTGGATTTGGGCAGCAGAAGGGTGGGGCTGAGGGAGGCTGGGGCAACGCTCTGAAATGACAGGACGTTATGTTACAGCAAGCAGATGGGGGATATTAGGGACAGAGGACCCTTAGATAGGGAAGTTGATGCTAAGGGTAAAGCGTGCAAGGTGAACATTCTGAATACAAAAAGAGTGGAGGGGAAAGAGTCAGGAGGGGCTGTTGTGCAGAAGCCTAAAACAGCAGACTGTGGGAAGGGAGCTCTAAGGTGAACAGAGCAAGAGGGAAGAAGAGGGGTAGTTTAGAGGTGCAGTCAGGGGAAACTCAGGTTACTTGATGGAGGCTGACAGAGTGTCACAATAAATTTGAGCTACTAGGCAACCTAGAGGGGAGGAAGGAGTTGGTGGAAATGAGGAAACTTATACAGAGGCCGGGGAGGGAGTCGATACCAATAGGGCATCACAGACCGGCTATGGAAAGGATAGAAATAGTCCCAGAGGAGAAGGGGAAACATATATGTTAAGCAAATGGGAGATGCAACATATTCCAGACATGAGGAAGAGAGCATGATTGGAGAGAAACTGGGAGACAAGGAGGTGGGAGGAGCCCCCCTTCAGCAGGGGGTCAATGAAGGATAGGGCCCTAGCTAAAGGGGACCCACAGAGAGCCTCTGGAGGCAGGGATACTATTACAAGGGGAGGATGGTGGTGTGGGGAAGGGAAACCATCAGGGCCAGGATAAATGGTTCAGATAAGAGAGGGTTAAAGGGGACACCTATTCAGAGGGTTTGAGTTAAGTGGGCAAAATAGCAAGGGAGGCAGAAAGGGAGGTGACAAGGGGTCTCTAATAAGGCAGGAAGACTCCACAAAATTGAGATCATGAATAAAGGGGAAGGGGCTGAGAGGGCATAGTGGAGGTAACCATAAGGATGATGGCGGTGTTAAGGTTCTGTTATTGGGAGACTCGATGATTAGGGGTATCCAGTGGGAGGGATGGGGGTGGATGCCATAGCCAGGTGAAGGTAGTGAGTATCTCTGGGCTGACAGTGCACAGAGCAAAGTACATGATGTATGAAATGGTTAGGGTTTGTGGAGGGAACCCGGATTCCTGGTGCATTTGGGAACTAATGATCTAGAGGAAATAGCATTTTGGAAATCCAAGCAAGGTTCCAAGAACTTGCCAGAGTCTGTCAGGATAATGGATGCAACATTCCTTTTCGAAGATATTGCCAGTACCAAAGGCCTCAGTGGAGAAAAAATGAAGCTCACAGAGGTTAATGACTGGCTCAGGAAGTGGGGTGAAGAGAGTGGGTTGGGGTGTTAGGGAACTGGAATGGAGTTTGGGAGGATAAGGGACTATATGCCAAGGACAGGGTTCATCTTGCCCCATTAGGAAGGAAGTCCTTAAACAGGGGATGGCTGACTACATACAAGAAAGGTGGGGTTTAAACTTGTGAGGGGAAGGGATAAGGGAGGGGCTGACCAGAGCCCTCCTCCAGATGAGGGAGTAGCCTTCAAACCCAAGAAGGGAGGGGGAAACAGATAGGGGTGGAGGTTTCAGGAGGAGCAGAGGGAGGATGGAAGTATAAGGAATCTGGGTGGGGTTCGACAAAGAGGATCCAGGGATAAGGGGTAGGGGTTGGTGTTAGTAAATGCCAGGAGCTTGGGAAACAAGTTGCCAGAGTTCCAGGCCATGCTGTTCGGGGGTGTGGATGTGGCAGCGTCAAGGAAACGTGGGCCAACAAAACCATGACTGGGACCTAAGCGTACTGGGGTACACTATGCTTAAGTAGGATAGAAAGGAGGGCAGAGGGTGGAGTGGCTATGTTCATTAGAGATGACATAGAAATTGCTAGGGTAGAAGAGGCAGAGGGAAACGTGGAGGCTTTATGGGTCACCTACGATCCCCAGCAGGAGATAAGGTCAAGCTGAGTGTAGCATATAGGCCCCCGGATGAGTGATGTTCTAGAGGATGGTATGCTGGACAACAACATTGCCCAGTGTGGACCAAAAGGGGAAGGAGTGGTGTTGATGGGGGACCTTAATATACCAGGTACAAACTGGGGAACCATGTCCTCTAAGGTGGCCAGGAGCAGAGGCTGCTGGATGGCTTCCAGGATGTGTTCTTACACTCAGCGTGTGATGGAGCCCACAAGGGAGGGCATGTCCTGGATGTGGTTCTGGCAGATGGGGATCTGGTAAGGGACATGGTTGTATAAGATCCCTGACTGGGAGCGACCACAATACTGTCTGGTTTCAAATAAGCATGGGGGAGGGAGATCTAGGACACTGGCAGTGGACTTCAGGGGGCAGACTTTATGGGCATGGGAAATATTTTCAGGATCACTTGAAGGGATTACCTCAATGACAAGTGTGGAAAGGAGATGGGAGGTCATAAAAGGGGACTTTATGAGGCAGTCAGGATCTGCGCTAAGTTGAAACGTAAGGGAGCAAGGTCACATAAACCATGCTGGTGGTCCAGTGAGGTTCAGGTAGCAGTCATAGAAAAGAAGGCGGGCTACAAAAATATAAAACAACAAGAGGGATAGGGATAAGGAAATGTACCAGCTTGCAGCTAGAAAAATCACCAGTATGGTGAGGGAGCAAAGTCCAGTAAAGAGCAGCGGCTGGCTGCAGAGATATGGAGGAAGGGGTTCTTCCAGTACATTGGGAGTGGAGAAAACTAAGGACCATCTCAGCAGATTGAGATCAGAAGGAGGGTGGGTGGAAGAGGCGAGGGACCAGGCAGAGGTATTTACGAATACTTTGCCTCTGTGTTCACTAGGGAGGGATGGGATATCTACAAAGCAAGGCACGAAAGGGATAGAAGCGTCAGTAAGTGGGATCAGGGAGCAACAGAAATGGAGCAAGAGGGAGGGAGAAGTACCCCAGAGGTGTCACATCTGGGTAAGGATAAAGAGCCAGTAGGTGGAGGGACGGATGATGCTATCTCCGCCAAAGGGTGTGGTTAACCCTCAAGGCCATAAAGAAAGACAAATCTCCTGGGCGGATGGCATTCATCCGAGAGTACTATGGGAATTGGCAGACATACTGGCTGCACTCTGGCGGAGCTTTCAGCAGGTCACTTGAGACAGGGGAGGGTACCTAGGGATTGGCAAGAGGCACATGTGGTACCAATCCACAAAGGGGGTCGAGGGAAGTACCAGGTAACTATAGACCCATCAGTTTGACCTCGGTGGTGGGAAAATTAATGGAGATTATACTAAAGGAACGATTGGGGGTGTACTTGGAGGAGGTGGGAGGTCTGGATAGTCGGCAACATGGGTTTGTGCCAGGTAGATCATGTCTAACCAACCTTGTGGAGTTCTATGAATGGATAACATCAGAACTGGACAGGGTAAGCCTGTGGATGTATTATTCTTGGACTTCAGCAAGGTGTTTGACTCTGTCCCCACAATGGTCTGGTGGAGAAACTGATGGGGTTAGGAGTAGGTCCTTTGATGGTCAGATGGATTGAAAACTGGCTAACTAGACGCACTGAGAGTAGTGGTCTGTGGAGCTCTAGAACCCTAGAGAGGTTGGTAGTGGGCACAGGAGGGCTCAGTCCTGGGTCCGATCCTGTTGTATGCATACATATCGGACATCAGGGAGGGTATAGGTGTGAAATGAGTCTCTTACGGATGACTCCAAGATGGGAGCAGTAGTTGAGGGAGAGAGGGGAGGTTGGCCCTGCAAGGGACCTGGACACCCTGGAAAGCTGGGCTCACACATGGAAATTAAATTTCAATATTACAAGTGCAGGTGTTGCATCTTGGTCAGGAAACCCTAAACACAGGTACACCCTGGGAGGAGGCGCTGGAGGCCTCAATAGGGGAAAAGACCTAGGGGTCATGGTGGATGCATGTATGAATAACTCTGAGCAGTGCAGAGAGTGGCTAGCAAGGCAAACAGGATGTTGGATGCATCGTAGGGGATCACCTCTAGGAGCAAGGAAGTGATTCTGCCACTGTACAATGGACTGGTTAGACCACACCTCGAGTACTGTGTACAGTACTGGAGACCACACTTGAAGAGGGACATACAACTCCTGGAGAGGTACAGAGGAGGGCAACAAAGATGATACCAGGGCTAGGGATTTGACGTGATGAGGACAGACTTAAGGAGCTCTGCCTGTTTTCATTGGAGGAGAGGAGACGGGGGACATGATTGAGGTCTTCAAGTACCTCAAGGGAATAAATAGGGTAAACATGGATGGGATCTTTAGACTAAAGCAGGAGGTATCACCAGAGGGCATGTGGTTTGAAGTTGGAAGGTGGAAGGGGAGGGGAAAACAGGAGGAGGAGATTTTTCACTGAGAGGGTGGTGGACCCTTGGAATGCACTGCCTGGTGAGCTGGTTCAGAGATCCACAGTGGAGGTCTTCAAGAGAGGGTGGGACAGACACAGAAAGTGGATGCATCAGATGATGGCCTGTCCCAGGGGTGGGGATGGATGATGCGGTTTCTGGAGCACAAGGGATGGGAGGGTCTCGCACCCAACTAAGGATCTAAGGTTCGAGCAGACTTGATAGACCGTTAAAGGCCTAATCTGCTAGCAAATAGTATATTAGTATGTTAAAACAAGGAGAGCCAGGGGTACTATGATAAGCACAGGCCCGGCCCAGTAGAAGCAGAAGAGCCGGGCCTGGGAGTAGTACACAGGCCCAGGACCAGAGGCAGGAGCCAGGGTTGCTGTGGTGGTTCACAGGCCCAGGTCCTGGAAGTAGAAGAGCCAGGGCCTGGGAGTGTTCCACAGGCCTGGCAGAAGAAGAAAAATTGGGTTCAAGTTCACATCAAAGACTGCAACAGACAATTGAGCTAGCTGCCGTGTTGGCTGAAGCAGGTGGGAAAATGAACAGTGTGTGCCTGGGGGCCACGCCCTTTGTGCACAGCCACAGGAAGTGAAGTTTGGGCGGCCCAATAGAAGACTGCTGGAAGAAGCTACCGTGTGACAGCTCCACCTAGCGGACTCCCAAGAGTAATAACCTACTGCAAGAGACCAGTCTGTGAAGATCTACTGTTACTGTGATTAACTGCTTGTTGTACTGTAGTGTTTCAAGTTGATTTAGAGTGTGATTTTATTTTGTATTTGTACTGATTTATAACACACGTAACCAGTTATTTTGGGGGATATAAATGGCAACTGTTTTGTTCCAAGCCACAACCCCTGATGAAGGCTGTTTAGTTGAAGCATTGGGGTTACTGGTGCACCTTGACTGGTAGCTTGCCACCAATAAAATGTTCATTTTGGATTATACCTTGAGTTACTGTAGCATTTCTTGTGGTTGTGGAGTGCTTACATTGGAGAAACTTGTCTTACCATTGGGCTGGCTGCCTATTTATAGCACCCCCTAGCACTGCTGTTCACAGTGAATAAACTTTGGAGTTTTGTACCTATAAATAAGAGGTATGCTCATTGTCTGTACATACAGCGGCTGGCTAAAGTGGTGTGAGGAGGGCTGGAGGCAGTGTCGGTCACTGTATGCTCCCTGTGGCAACACAGATAGTGCAAAGATGAGGGTATACCCAGTGCCGGGGGGGGCACTGGATTCTAGGAGTTTTCTGTTTTACTTCCAGGCTAGCAATCAGCAGAAGGGAGGCAGTACTCAGAGGGGATCCTGAAGTAAATGAGTTTTGAGTGAACCTCCATGAATGGCTTTTAGAAGGTCTACTACACTCAGAGAAACTCGGCCCATAGTAGGCAAAGGGGACTTCAGGTAAAACGTGGCTTGAGAATAAGTCTGTGGGTGGTTACAGCTGAAAACTGTAATGTTTGTAAAATGGTAAAACCTGGGAAAGGTTTTCAAAATCTACATACCAACCAACAGTTTGAAATAAGGCAGTTTATTTTCTGTTTTACTTGTGGTGTCATTTATGCAGTGATGTGCCAATATGGTGTATTCAACATTAGCAAGACTAAGAGACAACTCGGGAGAAGAATAGGAGAACACTGCAGAGTGACAGAAAATAAAGACTTGAAATATGCTACAGCAGACATACTGCCAATGCAAATAATGAGGAACATGATTTTTCTTTCATGGCAATTGACAAAGTATACAAGAACCCACGAGGAGGTGAGTTTGACAACTACTCCTCAGGAGAGAAGGTTTCTAAATCTACATTTTGGTTGCATTAAAGTAAGTCTGAATGGAGGATTTGATGTAATGCCATACACTAAAAAATAATGTCTTTAATTGAACTTACAATAAACTTGATAGAGAGTATTTAAAGATCATACCTAGATATGCATAGGCTCTGATGTATTGCTTGTGTTATAAATGATCCCCCTTTTTCTTCTTCCTGCTTACCCTTTTCTCCCCCCAGTTTACTGAAAATATCTTGGTTTTTATTTCTTAGCAAATGATTAGCAAAAACCTTTGCACTGTACACAAATACAGATAAAAAGGAAACAGATTTTTCAGCAATGAAAACTATTTTATATTTCCTCTAAAAAGCACTGGGACAGATTCTCAAAGGATGGTGCAAATCATGCCAAAAGAGACTTCGCCAAATGCCACTGCACCAGGGACCCTATGCCTGATTTTCTATTGGGCAGGTCCTGGCAGATCTGTGACTTGCACCAACCCAAATGGTGCACCTAGCAGAGGGTGCACTGAACAGGTTGTTGCAAGTCTGCAGCACTGCCAGTAGAGGGGCATAAGTGCCCCCAACCCTGATCCCTGAAGTTCAGAATAAATAACCCCACAGGGCTATCGAACCCCCACCCCTTATGCCTCTTTTGCCCCATCCCCAATTATATATATATATATATATATATATATATATATATATATATATATATATATATATATATATATATATATATGTATATATAATATATATATAACAGCCCCACAGGGCTATCTGACCCCCAAGCCGATCCTGATTGTATTAAGAAAGAATCCTCATAGGCTAGCACCCCTCAGCCCCGATGCTCAGAATATACATAACCCCTGCCAGCCCTGATGCTTCCAAACATTAATAAATAGCCTCCCTCCCAGTGCCCTTCCCCAACTCCCCAGAAATATACATTTTTAACAAACTCATTACTTCTGTGTTCTGTTGTGTAATATAGCCTGGTGGTCTAGTGGCCCCTACCCCACTCAACAGTGCCTGACCATCTCACTTTGATGGATGTCCTCCAAGGGTTGTTTTAGAATTCCAAATTAGGGGATGTGGCTGCTGCCCTTGTGAATAGGGTCCAGATGATGCTCACCTTGTGCCATGTCACAGCTGAGGTTTTGGTGCAAACATGGCACAAGTCCACTTTGGAGCAAGCAGCCCAAGTTTTGCTGTAGGCTGGTTTTGAGAACTGTGTGATGTAGCTATTGGTGCAAAGTGCCACTTGCCTCATTTCTGTTGGCGCAAGTCACTTTGCACCATGTGTAACCTTTTGAGAATCCAGCCAACTATGTTTTTCTATTCTGCAGGTTCTCCTGATTAGCACAAAACATTTTGTCTGCACTCCTGTAAAAGACATCTTTCTCAATCTCTGGTCCCTTACTTAACACAGCAAAACAGAACAGTCTAACACCAGCACTTTGAGGAGATCTAGTTTTAACTTAATTAAGCCTTTTTAATGTAAATAGCCATTTATGTAAATGTATTAAGTCACACTGTTTGAGATGGATGTACATGTTTTTTACAAGAGTTTGGAATCATAGTTTCTATCTCTAAGTGACTGCATTTTCATTAATGTGTAAGATATATATATATATGATATATATATATATATATATACACACACACACACACACACACACACACACACACACATACACACAGATATACATATACATATACAACATACAGTGGTTGCTGCAGAAAAGTTGCCTGGTACTGTGTTATATCACTAGTTGCAGTGCTGTACCACTTTATTTTATTTTTATTTAGTTGTTTTTTAACCAGGTATAGCACACTAAGCTAAAAGCTTTTTACAGGAGCGACCTGGGAGCACAAGGTGTACAAGGAACTTGGTGTACCACTTGGTGCTGCACTGGTATTGTAATTATTCAGTGTGGTGTAGCTAGCCTTATATGCATTTCCTCTGCAATTCACATGGTAGTGACAGCAATGCATCTTAGCAGGACTGAAGCCTGAAGTATCAGAGCATTTATATTTCCATTATTTGCACAGGTGCACAGTAGGTAGCATTAATTGTTACTTTTTGTGCGGGGAGCCAGCTGAGAGCACCAGCACATGAACTCAATTGCTGGCAGCGTTGTCAATTACTGCAGTAAAGTTAATTTCAGCGATCGTCTACAAACAAGTTTGCACCCCCCAGCACCACTGTAACCTAGTATGCTGAGTTTTCCCTGTGGCAATGCTCGGCATGATCCAAGAATATCTTCTCCATAGCGATAGACCGATATGTACAGTGTGAGTCTCCTAATTCTGGATCATTGGATCATCAGACCAGATGAGAATATTTTAATATTGTAATTTAAATAACTATAAGTTAATCTTTGACATGCCAGCACATTTTGTGTGCGAGGAAGCAGTGGCGGTTGTCTACTGGTGGAAGAAATGTACACTTGTAGACTGCTAATTGTCTAGTTTCATTGTAGACTTATCTCCTTGGCGATGTAGTATTTTAAGTTGTTGCATGCTCTATTTAATCTTCAAAAAAGAAAAAATGATGATACAGAAATAACTGAGAAGCCTTTTCCTGGTTGTCACTTACTGGTGTGATCAAATTTAATTTTTCTATCCTCCCAAACAGATGACAGCTGTCATTAAAAAGGCTCATGACCATCAATTGATCTCTACCAGAATTATGTGCTGTATGTTCTTTTGATCATTTAATTTAAATTACATTTTGAATTATTGATATATTTATTTTCTCCTCGTAATTCTTTCCCCTCTATGTACTGTAGTTCCCTGTTTTACTGCTGATTACTTACTGCTGGCCAGTTGGATCATGCCTGATCTCATTTGTAGAGTGTGACAAGATCAGTGGAATGGTAACTGTCATGTCTGTCACAGTTCCTTAAGTGGGTTTCCTCACTTTGTGTTTTACAATGTTGTTGTCTAACAGTTACCGCTAGTTAGAAAAAAGGACCCGACTCATATACTGTAACATTGTGATATTGATAGTGTAAAATGACAGGTACTCATTTGTGGTAATATGAGCGTGGGACTGTCCTTTCTCACCCAGATACAGTGACTCAAGCATTTTTTCATTCCTCAATGGTTCAGCCACTGTGATCTCACACTACTCATGACATACAGTATATGGGGGGAGAGGTCCATCCCACCTAATAGAAACTGTCACTATAACTTCTTCACCAAGTAACAGAATATGATTTATGGTTTCTTTTGTTCCAACTAATGATAACTGTCTGGCAACCACAGTGTAAAACACAACCACAGCATGGAAGTCACCACAGTAAACTGCAACAGACATGACAGTTACAGCTCAGTCGATCCTGTCAGAACCTAAAATGAATTTATGCATGATCCTCTGCAGCTACTGCTCCTTGTCTCCTGTTAGAAACTATAAATGATATTTAATGATTTGCACCTACTTTTTATAAATAATTACATTCAGGGTCATGTGTACTAAGTCTGCTTATTATTGTACCAACCATTACCAACCCCTCATCACTTGCCACCCATATTATGTTTTGTTATGCTTTTAAACAGTAACAACACATCTTAGTTGAACCTCTGAGACTGCATCAGGAGATGGACTTAACTACTACAGTAATTTGCTCCACTTCCTTCATACCTTTCTGAGGCAAATGAAATATAGCCTAACTGAACTTTACCAACTCACTTTATGAAACATTCTAGCCTAACTAACGAGCTGCCATGGTATCCATGTTTATCTATCTCTCGATCTATGCGGATCACCGGCGGCAGGGAAGCGATTTGATTGAAACAGTCAGATCTCTGATAAAAACTGGGAATACTACCTCAAAGTAATCACCTTGCCAAAAAAATCTGGTGGTCTAGTGGCTCCTACTCCCTAATCCCAATCTCCTTTATACTAGAAAAATTCCCTGGCAGTCTATTGCCCCCACCCTCCACTAATCTGATTCCCCATATACTGTACGGTAATGTTGAAAATGTCCTGGTATCTAGGGGCCCTCTCTCCCTAACCCAATCTGATTAATACTTTGAAAAAATCCTTGGTAGTCTAGTGGTACCCCCAGCTAACCCAATCCCATGTATAATGTTGAAAAAATGTCCTGGTAGTCTAGCAGTCCCCTCCCTAACCTGATCCTCTATATATTGTAGCCTTACACCTGTAAATCATATATTTTTCACATACTTTTTCCCTCCAGTATTTGATGGCAGCTTTTGTTTTAAGCTGCCCAATCAATAAAATGCATTTCTTTTCAGATGGCATTGTAATTAATAAAAAGACTCTTTTGTGTAGTTGTCCCTATATGATCCCCAATGGGGCCCCAACTGTATATTTAAAAACACTTTCCCTGGTAGTCCAGTGGCCCCCTTTCCTAGATCCCCATGTTGCCCTAACTACAGTAGGTATAACAATTAATAAAACAATAACACTTTCCTGCTAGTCTAGTGGAGCCCCCTCCCAATGTTGCCCCAACTATAGTACACTTTCCTGGTAGTCAGCAGACCACCCTCTCCAATCCAGATGTTGCCCCAACTACATAATTTAACAATAAAATACTTTCGCTGGTAGTGTAGTGGATCCCTCAAGATCCTCTGATGTCGCTAACAGTGCTGTAATTAATAAAATACAACACTTTCCACAGTAGTCTAGGGCTCCACTCTCAGATCCAATGTTACCTGTACTATGTAATTAAAAATAAAACACTTTTTCTTGTAATCTAGTTGACACAACTCCACCAATTTCCTGAAGTCACCCCAACAATGTAATTAATAAAATAAAACACATTTCACAGTAATCTAGGGATACTTGTTCCCTGATCCCCGATGTCAACACTTTCCCTGGTAATCTAGTGGACTCCCCCAGCACAAATGGCTATTTAAAAAGTTTGTTTTGTCAAAATAAAATTAGCTGAAGGAGCCGAATGATGACTTAGTAAGATAGCTTGGTGCCTAAAAACAGCTGGATTCTAAATTTAGACAAGGACTGGCAGGGTCAAATGTCTGAATTTGAAGCAACACCATATAAATACTACTTAAATAATATTAACTGACACAGTTTTCTCTATTATATGACTAATCGATCTGCATGTGCTTTATATTATATGAATAAGTATATTTATGTGATAAAGTCAATTTAAATAGTTGTTTAAACTACTGTAGTGAAATATTCAGTCTAAAATACCTCTGTATTAAGACTAATAAAGAGTGACTAAGAAAAATAACTTAAGGCTACAGTCTGTTTTTTATTGTAATGGAAACTGTTGCTCACTTTGGTCATCTAGCTGAAATGATCTAAATGCAAATAACACTGAGTATGCTCATATGAATATCCAGTAGGTATTTTACATAAAAAACATGCTTTTTGACACGTTCAAATCCCACCACAGCTACTGGCTCTTCATGGAATCATGAGATGGTCAGTCGAAATCCATGTTCTTTACTTGAAACTGTAAAATTAGATTGACAAGTATTCTCCACCAGGTCAGATAGCAAGTATAGCACTACATTGCAGATACATTTGATAATACTTAAATGAACATCTCTGAGATAAAAGTCCCAGGCTCCCAAGCACTTCAGATAAAATTGAGTAGTTATATAAAGAATGAATGTCTTTCCAGTAGGCATCACACAATGTTCCTGGATCTGCAACATGTAATGGTATACAATACTTTCATGGGGTCTGGGGACATTCTGTGCTGCCCCATAGGTAAATGAAACCCGTGCTCTTATAATGATTTGGTGGGATTAACATATGCAGGAGTATTCACATGTTACAGTGCACTGAGGTTAGTTGACTGAAGAGGAGGGCCTCACCTGACACTGGGATCGGTGAATCGTTGTCCTGTTCACACTCCTCAGAGTTGTAATAGCTAGATAGATAGCAATTTACCAAGAAGCTAGTTAAAATCCTCTGCATTAGATAATGGTCTTTAAAATCATAACTCCTATAGTGACTGCATCATACAACCTCCACACTCCCTAACCATGTGAGAAATGTAATAGCTATTAGGCAACATGTGAGCCACTCTACAGCATGCTTCCATACAGGACTCCCTCGAGTAATAACTGCCCTCATGTAAATTATTCTGATCTTAATATGGTCCAAGTGGTGAGAGGAGGTTACATCACACCTTACCCATGCTCAACATTGCATGGAGGGAGGGTGTTATATGGAGGAGCCAGTAAATCAATAAAATTAGTACAGCCCAGACACAACAAGACATTTACCTAATGCCACTCAACCCTATTAGCCAAATCGCAGGTGGAGACATGGTCAAGGTTACCTCCACCATCCCTCCAGTTGACCCTCTTCTGTATTCACTCAGACATCTACTCCGCCAACATGCTGAACAAAGTCTGGGAGAATTGAAATTATACTCATATAGAGGAATACCTAAATGTTTCCATGCATTGAGGCTTGATAACGGAGGAAGGAGGGCCTCATCCAACTTTGGGTTATGTCCACTATCCCAACCTACACCAGCCAGAGCCACATTATTCATTCATTCATTCATTCATTCATTATTCATTCATTCATTCATTCATTCATTCATTCATAGTTCAGTCTACACAGGAGTTAGTCTAAAATATCTCCATTGTGTAATGACCTTTGCAATTATGCATCTCCTACATGGACTGTCTGTATCTGATAACCCTCATGCACCCCGTCATCCAAAATGTGATAATTTTATCATCCCGCAATCCATGCTTCAGCATGCTGGTGTACCAGATTCCTCCTGTAATAACTATTTGACAAAATTGGTCTGGTATTCACAGTGTCAGTGAATTAATAAACTGCCTTTAAAATTTCCAAAATTTATTTTATTTCTATGTAGGAAAATTACCAAACCAAACCATAGTGGAGGGCAACTTTTGAGTAGTGGAGTATGCAGGCAGGATACTAAAGCAGTGAAAGTTTTCAAAAGAAAGTAAGACACACAGTAATGCATTTGATAATCCAGTGAGGAATTTAAAAATCTCTTGCAAAAGTCAGATGTGGCAAAAATAAATAAATAAATAAAAAACACAGCACATGCCATCCCCACAAGTCAAACAAAAGAATGTGCACACACCATTATTAAAATTAAAATAGTTTATTACAGCAACATGAATTCTATGGCCACTATATCCCTGCATAGCACCTTTATAAACAAGGTTTCTAGGGCATGGCTTGCCATCCAGAGTCACCTGTTAAAATACCACTGACTCATATTGTACATATTCATGACAGCTGGAATTTGAGCCAGTTTGACACATGTCAGGAGTATGTAAATTCACATAACATAACAAATGCGCTCATTCTTTTGCTGGATAGTAGTACTCACAATACATTGATGTGTAAGTAATCAATGTTTGCTAGATATAGATTGCCAACATTCCTTTGACTGCTCAATATACTCCATAATCCAAAGATTTCAAGTGTTTGCTGCACTGAATTTTAATTTAGGTAGAACATTGAATAGGGTCTTCTCAGTGCTCTGCCTTTATCCTCCATTATAGAGCTTGACAAACAAGTACATAAACAACAAAATACAGGTAAATGTTAATACAAATTAAATTAAAGTTTAATGCAGCAAATCCTGGGAAATATTTGAATTATAGGTATGTGAAGCAGTCATATGAATGTTAGTATAAATATATTTCGTGCGTTTTTAAACATTGCTTTTCAGCACTTGAATCAGCACATTTGTTATATTATGTGACCATATACTGTATGTTTCTAACAGGTAATTGTCAACCGTATCACACAGATTCAAATCTATACCAGTCTGGGGTATTTTAACAGGTGACTCTGGGCCAAGCACCACGCCCTGCAAAGCCTTATTTATAAGGTGCTACATAGTGATGGCATGGCAGTGGAGTTCAAACTGTCCTAAAAATATTTTAATTTTAATAACATTATGTGCACCATTTGTTTGTTCTTCTTTGGCATTTTAATTTTAATAATGTTATGTGCACCATTCATTTGTTCTTCTTGTGTTGCATTTCATAGTAACACTGCATGTTCACCAGAGCAGAAGTAACTGAATCTGTTACAGCACAAAATATTGCACACTGCACTGGTGAAAATGCAGTATTACTATGACATGCTGTGACTTGGGCTAGAAGAACAAAATAAATTCTAGGAGAAGGGAAGTGGAGATGTAGCCCACCAAAACTCATTTAGTTGAGGGCTGTTTGAGTAGGAGCCACCTAAAGAAACTTGGTTCAATAAAAACAGGTTGGAGAACTGCAGTCACTTTATGCTTTCTTGTTAGATGAAGTGCCAGCTGTCACACTTGGATGTGCTGTTGGCTGCAAGTACAGCAGTAGTACCGAATTGCTCAAGGATTTTAAAAACCCTATTGAGAATTGTAAAACCTTTAGTTAGGATTTTGTTTTGTTAGTGTGTTCACTGCTACCCAGAGAGGGTTGTCTCATCTGATAGTGTAGATGAAAATCTACCAGATAGCACTTAAGTACTGTAATAGGAACTGGTCTGTTTCTGTAGGTATATCAAAAAAATTTAGAGGATTTTTTTCCTAAATTTTATGAAGGATAAATAGGGAATCTCACAAAATTGCTTGTCCATATTTGGCACTACTACTGTAATAAGCTGCTCCCTTGTGAAAAGTGATTCAGTTGATTTCCTAAGCAATGTGATTGTTGCTGTTTAAAAAGTTTCTATGGTTCAACCTACTATTTTGGTTTAAAGTGTCTGTCAATATTGAGACTAACTGTCTACATAAAAAATAAGGATCATGTCTTTACTAACTACAAATAGTGATACTGGATTTGTTTCAGATGTGTTTCATCAGCAGTAGCAGTTAATTTTGAATTGAATAAACTTTCTTTCTTACACAGTGACTTAAAAGTTCACACTGCCTATTATTCATATAGTTACAGTAGTTAATTATTGGTGGAATAAACAGCCCTTTATTACTTCATTGGAATTAAAATCAATGCATTTTAATGTTAATAATGTTACTACAAAATGCTCTGACATGGGCTTCCTGGATTCACATGTTTCAAAACAATTTATTTTTGGAAACATCCTAAACATGCATTATACAGTAAGTTTTGATATAAGGACCTTTGAGCATTGTCTTGCAAATGTTTGTAAAAAGAGCAAAATACATTCCAGGAGAAAAGGAAATGTAGTGATGTAGCCCACCAAACCTATTTTAGTATTTGAAGCTTGTTTAGAGTTGGAGCCACTTAAAGAAACTTGGCTCAGTGGTGAACTTCAGAATAATAAATTAGGTTAATACCATAATTATGGTTGTTTTACAGTTTCTAACTTGAGACCTGCACAGTTCCAATTTCCTGCTTGGGCAATCAAAGAAACAACACACTGCGTGTCACATTACTCTTTGTATCATTCTAGAAGTGTACTGTATAATAAACATACTCAAAGTGTTAATAGTTATTTGTATCTCTTTCAACAGTAACAATGTAACAAAAAGTAATAATACATACAGTAGTTGCTTGTGATTACAAGCAACTATTTGGAACTAATGCAGATCTGTTTTCAATGATGCACTGAATAAGGGCATAGCAAACCAGTGTTAACTATCGCATTGTACTGATTCATACTTATGGCACTTTTATTCAGAACACTGGAAATTATGTTATAATTAAAACTGTATTTTTTTTTAGAGGGGGGCAGTGGAGTGTGTTGCTTTGCAAATCCTGCTAGCAGTAGCCATCATTTTACCAGAATCTGGTTTTAGCATAATCATAGGGGTCACAAAACTCCTCCAAGCACCAAATTTATATATAGTACATGTTAGGAAAACCCTTTTTTTATGGGTTCTCTGGGGTTGCAATGGACATCATAGCAGCTGCAAAAAAAAAAAAAAAAATCATATTATCAGCTGACATCAGTGTCTATCCCTAAATGACACCCTCCCTGCCACACAAAAATGATAGAACAAAAAAAAATGGGATGGGGTGGGTTACAAAACTATTGTCTTGGGAGATAGGAAGGCTGTCTATGGAAAGCACACAGTATCCATAGGTGAATAAGCTTGGTAACAACAAGTTGTCTTACCTGTATGGATTCATTGACAACCTTGCAATAGGAGACAGCTATTCACAGATGCACATACACAACAGAGCACAAGAAATCAAGAAATCACCCCTCCCCACTGATAGAAGACTGTCTACATAACATTGAGACAAAGGACACAAGAAAGCAAACACGCCCAACAGGCATAGCGCACATATTAAATCCCTTTTTGAAGAAACAGCAGCTACATGGCTGCCTATTGTCATGCTAAGCAATTATATTTCCACTCAAAGGCAGGTCAAACTGTTTTACTGTTGTGACAGGGATATACTGTAGGTTTAACACTAAAGTTTTCACTGTTATGAGCAAACAGTTTTTTTTGTTTTTTTTGCTTTGCTTCTTCATGGCCCCTTTGTCCATTGAGTTAGAGCTCAGAAACAGATATTACATTTCCTGTAATAAAAGGGAAATAAATAGCACCATAGATATTAGGAATCTGGGATATGTGGAGTCATTAACTGAGGAAAGTAGTCACAGAAGCACATGCTGTTTGGAAAACCTTATACCGCTACAGTGTTTGATCAGTGTTTGAGCACAGTGTTTATTAACATTTCCTGTGCTCATTGAATTGTAGTATTTATTTCTCACATTTTAGGAGGATTTTTTCACATTTGGTTGTATTGTACATTGATATCACATACACAGCTGTATGCACTTGCCTCATTATAATGTTATTTAGATACCAAGATAATGCAGTTTGCATTACCCTCCCCACACCGCCATCAAATGTAGCATTACACAGTACTGTAGGTTACTTTCTTTGTAGGATTTACTATTGATCCCTATTTAATGCTTATTATGATACTCTTGTTTATACATTTTGGTGATCTTTTCAACATTTTCTTCAACATTTGAAACAGTGCTGTAGTTTTATCACAGTATTTCAATATGATAAGGAATTAATGGTGAGGACTGCACTTGTGGAAAGAACCTGAAGTGTACCATACCAGTCAATATACTGCAAGTGCCAATCTGACATATTACACTGTATTGTTGGGAGGTGTGAAATACAAAATTAAAACACTGGTATCAAAATGGCACAGTCCGATTGGCTGGTAAGATTCACCTAGCATTATAACATTACAGTACATTAATCCCCTGTTGCACTGGCATGTACAGAAATGGGGGTAGGAGAAAGTACGCTGTTGATTAACTAGGATCTGCAGCTTATCCAAAGGTAAGGAAATGGGCAGACTGGGTGGGCCAAGTGGCCCTTATCTGCTATACATATTATATGATATGTGTGTATATATATATATATATACATATATATACACACACACACACACACACACACACACACACACACACACACACACACACACACACACACACAACATATATATATCACACACACATATATATACACACACATACATATAAGGTACACGTAAATATAAATCTGTTCTTAACATTCTTGTTTTCCTTGCCTATCCGAGATGTTAATTTTTCAAATTTATGATATTTTAATCTGTTTTAGGTATTTTATTGTTATTTGTCCTGTAAAAGCACTTTGATATTATTTGAATTATGCTAAATAAAGTTTAATATAAATATATTTATACATATTCTATGCAAAAACTTCATTAATGCATCAGTTAGGGTTCTTCTACAGTGACAAAGTGAGGAAATTCAGTATTGGGGTTAAGCCCCCCTTGGACCCTCAAGCCCGTTCCCAACCAGCATCGGGGTGCTCGTTGGGGTCATCGGTCCTCCCTAACTCTCACCCCATCGCATGTGTAAAGAAGCAGAGGTATAGGAGAATGGGGTGACCTCAATGCTGGTTGGGGGTGGGCTGGGGTGCAAGAGGGCTTTCAACACTAATACCAAATGTCCTCACTTTTTTTTGCTGTAGAAGGATCCTAACTGATGCATTAATGAAGTTGTTTGCATAGAATTTCTACTTTTTAAGAAAGAATAGAAAAGTAGAAAGTTGCATAAGTTTCTGGGAGTGCAGGGCCTGGCTCCCACCAACTTGTAGGTGTCAGCCACATTACACACCCAATGACTAAAAGTACATTCACAACAGCAAGACCAGCCTCCAAACAAATGTTAATCTAGTAGAACAATAGAAAACACTGTCCACAAATGTGAACTGTGCCACACAGTATGTCCATAAAAATATATTGTCTGACACATAAGCACCTCTATTAACATCTACAGGACATGCCGTCAACACCCTCCAAATTTCAAGTAAAAGATCAAACCGTGTCCAAGATATGACATATCAAAATTTGAAATTTTCATTTGTCAACGTGGCACAGTTCCACACCTGTTGACATTTAACACAGACGATGACTGAAAACTTCATCCATGACACTAAGGCTAGGTATCCTATCAATTTCAAGCCACCACCACAAGCAAAGCACTGTCTGCTGAACGTAAACTGCACCACACTGTATCTGCACCCAAAAACATTTTCAGACATGGAAACACTGTAATTTTCATCCACATGACATGCTGTCAATACCCTTCAAATTTCAAGTGAAAAGACCAAACCGCGTGCCCAAGATATAACATTTTAATGTATTAGATTTTATTCATCAGACTGGCACAGTTCCGCACCTGTTGGCATTTAACACATACAATAACTGAAAACTACATCCAAGACATGAAGGCTAGGTATCCTATCAATTTCAAGCCACCACCACAAGCAAAACATTGTCTGCAACATGTAAAGTACGTTACGCAATATCTCCATAAAATAAATTTTCTCCAACACATAAACACCATAATTCACATCTACAGGACATGCCGGAAACACCCTTCAAATTTCAAGTAAAAAAATAACCATTCCCGAGATATTCAATATGAAAGATTACTAAAATTTCACTATTCCATTATAAAAATCTGGCAATCTTGCCCTCCTCGCGATCAAAGATGGGGATCAAAGAATCTCATGATCAAAGAATTTGCAGGCTCATGAACAAAGATGTAAAAACCTTATAAATCAAAAATTGAAGGAATTGTGGTAAACCACCACCATGGTTCGACAGAATGAAGCCCTTGAGTAAACCCCACCCTCATTTGACTTCCTAAAACTCCCTGGGCTGAGAAAATTGATTTTTAATTGGGACATCTCGTCCCTCATTCACAATGCATGATCACGATCAAAGAATCTTGCAATAAAAGAATTTGCAGGCTCGAGATCTAGGAATTTGCAGGGTCATGATCAAAGAATTTAAATTCTTCAAATTTACAAAATATACAGAATCGAGGGTAAATCATCACCATGGTTCATATGAATGAAGCCACCTGAGTAAAACCACCCTTAATTGACTTCCTATGACACCCTGGGCTGAGAAAATGTATTTGCATCTTCGTGATCAGACATTGCTTGCTCATGAATAAAGAGCGAGGGATGAGATGGCCAGATGAAAAATCAATTTTATTAGCCCAAGGGTGCTGTAGAGTATTAAAAAGGGTGGGTTTTGCTCAGGGGCTTCACTGTGCTGCATCTGCATGAGAAAAAATAATGTGGTACCTATCCCTGGTAGTCTAGTGCCTCCCCATCAGAATAAAATATTAACATCCCTGGTAGTTCTAGTGGCCCCCAATAAAATATATTACCCTACGTAGGGCCCTGGTAGTCTAGTGCACCCCACCCCTGTATGTCTTCACATACCTGGTAGTATAGTGGCCCCACCAAGCTGTATCGTATTAGATGATAAATACATTTTATATCCCTGGTAGTCTAGTGGCTCCTCCAGCATAATGAAATTGATAATGATTAATATACCTGGTAGTCTAGTAGCCCCACCCCCATGAGCCCACCCACTCCCACCCTTCACCAGCTGGCAAATGGCACAGCCCTCCTCTTACCTCCATGGTCAGCCACCAACTGTCTGCATTATGAGCGATAATGGAAAGAGGCACTCAGAAATATTTTCAGAGGTGTGGGGCCACTAGACATTAGGTCGGCTCTATGGATCAAAGATCATTAGCGCAGCCACAAATGAAGAATTTAACAGCTAATAACTATTTTTGGACTGATTTGGATGGAAACAAAGCCATGGCTCAATAGATCGGAGTCCCCTGAGTAAAACCCATCAAAGTTTTACTTGAAGTGACCCTGAGCTGAGATATTTGTGTTTGTGCAGTCAGAAAACTGAAAACAAGATAGCTGACTTCACGGTCAAAGAATTTTTGAAATTCCTCAGGATCAAAGATTCTTGAACTGCTAGGCTGCAAATTCTTTGACCGTCAGGTGGGACAAGATGGCCAGAAACCCCATTCTTTGATCATAAGATATACATATAAATTTTCCCATTGACTTATAATGGGAACTTAAAAGATGCCATAACTTTTAAATGCCTTAATATATTTTCACCAAACAAAAGTGGCATGTTTAGGGGTCACGTGATGGCAGCTAAGTGAAAGCAACCTTTTTGCTCAGCCCGCTTCCAGCTTAGCTTATTACCTTCACTGCAAATAACCTCATCAAATCCTGAGTGGAAATCGTCAAGCAAGTCTTAAGGAAGGTACTTGGTGATATAGGTCCATTCAGAATGGAAGTATTTAGTAAAAACAGCCCACTAAACATACGCCAACCTCCTTCCCAGAGAAAGAACAGGCCATAAAGCGTCCTCGGCAGGAGTCAGTAAAGCAGCATCGGGCCTACAGTATTAACTGAAGAATGGTTCCTAGAAATAATAATGCCCTTCACAGCTCAATTGAGGAGGTTTCTTTTGAAATTCACAGTTTTAAAACAGCTCTGGAATTGTTAGGGACAAGAGTGGGAGACAACAAGTCAGAATCCGGTCTATGGAAGCCAAATTGGATAAACATGATCTCGAACATAGTAACTTACTAAAAGAATTAAAAAGTTTGAAGACAAGCTTGAAGACTTGGAGGGAGGATTAGAAATAATTTAGTCATAATCGAATTCCGGAGAAAGAGGAGGAGCAGCACCCATTCAGTTCGTCCAGAAATTACTGAGAAAGTAGCTGGCCAGTCTCCAAACAACGCAAGCTACATAATTGAACAGGCGATAGATCCCTCCATACCCCTCCTGGAGCACAACCAAGACCGTAATCTGTAAACTATTAAATTACCTTGACAAACAATTCATCTTGAGCAAAACTAGATCACTGCAGGGGTCTCCTGGGATGGTAAGCGGATCAGAATTACCCACGATTTACCCCAATCGGTCTGACTCAAGCGTCCAAGAATTACACCCAGTTGTCTCTAAGCTCATTGCGGCAAGAATACAGTATCGGGTTAAATACCCAGCAGTATTACAAGTTAAGATTAAGGATCAGTGGCACTCCTACGAAAGCGCAGAGATAGCATGACAGGAGCCAGCTAAGTCACTGCAGGACTTATTCAAATGACATGCCTACCATTTTAACACTCCTGAACGAGAATGACCAATAGTAACCACAATATCATCTGATCCTGAGAATTTGGAAAACCTAGTAGCTTACGTTGCTCCAGCCTGTCTACACATTTGTCTGCAGTGAGAGTGCTGAGTCTGCAATAGGGGTCTTCTCCTCAGTGCCTGTGGATCTCGTTTCTCAGTGCAATGACAAAATATAGGCTCCCCTCTCTCTCTTAGTAAATCGGACAGTAATCCCTTACTTTCATAGGGTTAGAATAGAATATAGTGGTGATCTGGAGATCTAACAGCTCGGAATGTGACATTGGTTTCTGGCTTAGAGAGTGCTTGACATCTGTCCAAGCTTCAAACTCCTTTTAAGGTCAGCGTCAGAGTACTCAAAAGCTTGTGGCCCCAGTAATCATTGTTGCCTCTGAGATAAAATGCGGTCACAGTGCGCTTGGTAAAATCCTGGGATGGGCTGGAGGCACTGAGGGATGGGAGCTCCTGCTAATATGTGAGTCACCAGCTGATATTATGATTCCTCCGATTAACGCAACACCTGTCAGATGCCCAGCCTGGGGAATAGAAGAAGAGGTAATGCTGCTAGATTCAACGTAGGAATGTTCAGCTGCATGACAGACTGTATTAAGCGGTCATATTTACTTAGAACAGTACTTAAACTCCAAATAGCAACCGCTGGGGATGAACATACATTGCATTGTTGAAGGGACAATAATCAGAGTTATCCAATAACTTACAGGCAGTGACCGAGCCAGATACAATCCGATTGGCTACATCGGCTACGATGGACCAGTTTTTTTTCTTTTTATTTCTAAGGAGGCTATAGGCGTTTTCTGTAGGAATTAATGCAGGAATATTAGGGACAATTATTGATAGCTTGGATTTTTCTAATGTACTGATCATAAGGTTGGCGGGTTATCCTGCTACAGTATAGTTTAACTTGTCACACTCTTTGTTCCACTAGAGGGGTTTTGTGTGTGTGTGTGTGTGTGTGGGCAGTTGTTACTTGTATTCCAAGGTTTGAATTCACATACTAAGGTTGGGGATTTAAGCACATTCTCCCTAATGGAATATAATTTAGTTTTCCATCCCTATTCGAGGAAAGGAAGCTCTAAGAATGCCGAGTCATTTACTATGGTTTAATAATGTTTAATAATGTTGGTGAGGGATAAGTTTTTCACGAAAGGGATGTACACAATTAAAATTTTAGCTTTGTCTGGAGATGAAGACCTATTTCATTTGGGTTTGCAATAACATCACATGGCAATTGGCTTGGTGGTGCAGTTACTAGAGCTGGGGGTAGTAGTGGGTACTTAGGGGATTAGGACTATATAGGGGTAAGAGGGATGGGGATGTTGCAGCATTTATGCACATGGGTATGGGATGACAAGAACCACTACATTTAGCATGGTCGAAAACACACATGCTAAAAATCTGATAGTAACCTTTTATTTTGCTTCAGAGGATGGCAGCGGTAGGTATTAACTTTTGAGCTGGAATATTAAAGGGGCTCGGACAGATGCAAAAGACAAATAGTTTTGAAGCATCTTGCTGCCTTAAATTGTGATGTGGCATGTCTACAAGAGACTCATCTTCTAAGGAGGATATTCAGTTGTTCAATAAGTATTGGGTGGGACAGGCATATGGTGCAGGTCGTCCTCAAGCAGAAGTGGTGTGGCCATTTTAGTCCATAAAAGTGCGTTTCCAACTGGAAAAGGAAATATAGGACATGCAAGGTCGCTATCTCTTTCCGGTTGAGAACGTTGGTAGCACAACAGGTGGTCATTGGGTCGATCTATGGCCCCAATGTGGACTCTCCACAATTTTCATGCAGTTTTAGATTTGTTAAATATCCATGCCTCTAGGATAGTTCTTATTGGAGGTGACTGGAACATAACACCACAGCTGCAATTGACAGATCAGATAATAGACAGGTGGGACTTTCTCCTGCCCAGAGAGCTTTAAAAGAGTTAATGGAGCGCTTAAGTGTAATAGACATATGGAGAATGAATAATATGGGGTTAGGCAATATACCTTCTTCTCAGCACCCCACAAGACATGTTCTAGGATTGATTACTTTCTTGTCAACATAAAATCTCTCACCCTTTTATAGGCGCAAAGATACATACCAGAGTTGTATTGGATCACTCCCAGTATCCATCCTATTCAAACCTAACTCTAGTGTTAAGAGAGATTTCATGTGGAGATTTAATAACCAGCTTTTACAGGATTCCTTTATTCATGAACACCTGAAAGATTTCATATCTCTTTTCCTTGATAAAAATATGAACTCTGTCTCCAATATTGATGTGGTCTGGGCAGCTCTGAAGTGTGCGCTGAGGGGAGAGTATTAGAATAGCTTCCAATAAGGCCAAAAAGAAAGGTTACAGCTTAATGAAATTACTAATGCTATTAGGGTCATTGAAAATAATATAACCCATTCCTCATCCGAGCGGATTGGATTAAATTGCATTAGTTGCAAACTCAGTACTCCTCAATCATGATGCAAAAAGCAGAACTAGCCCTTCGGAGAACTAAGATTAAGTATCTTGAATTAGGAGAAAAAGCAGGAAAACTTCTAGCCCTAAGACTCAAACAGCTAGATTCCAATAGATTTATAGCTGCTTTGCAAAATTGTAAGGGAGATACTATATCCAAAGACCCCAGAGAAATTGCCGCAACCTTCAGAGAATACTTCCATAAGGTATACTCCATCCCTAAAACAGATAGAACTGAATTTGAGGAAATTCAGAATTTCCTGGATTCAGTCACTCTACCTAAGATTACCAATGTAGAGGGGCTTAAGTTTGGATTACACGTACAAGAATGGGAGGTGAGGCAGCGATTACCCAACTTACGTCAGATAAATCCCTGGAACTGATGGTCTTCTGCTAATATATATAAAGCATATGCAGGAGTATTCTGTCCAATCTTGACCAAAGTATATAATTTCTGGTTCCACGAGGGTCTTTCAGAGGAAAGTTTCCTGGAGGCCCTCATAACGCTTATTCCCAAACCAGAATGAGACCCCATCTTGCCTGGCAGTTATCGTCTGATATCACTATTGAGCGTTGATATCAAGATACTGGCAAAAGTGTAACAACCCTACCCATTAATGAGCAAGATGGTAAGTGAAGTGCAGGTTGGCTTCATGAAAGGCAGAGCGTCTAGTGACCATATACATAAACTCCTTCATTTAATAATACGCTGATGAATATGCAGACTCCGGCGCCTTGCTAGCACTGGATGCTGAAAAGGCATTCGATCGGGTCTCGTGGGACTTCTTATTACGCAGTTCTACCCAAGTTCGGTCTACCAGAAGGCTTTTTAAAATGGGTCCAGCTACTTTACCGAACACCTAAGGCAGAGTGTGGTGTAATGGTATCCTGTCAGATCCCTTTCCCTAAGCTGTGGCACAAGACAGGGCTGCCCCTTCCCCACTCCTGTTTAATTTATATCTGGAACCCCTGATCCACAGATTACTTGCAACACGGGAAATTAGGGGACTGCAGGTAGGCAACAAGAGATATTTAATCTCAGCCTATGCTGATGACTTGCTCCTACATGTAGAAGACCCTGAAACCTGTATACCAGCAGTCATGAAAGAGATCGTAAAGTTTTCCAAAGTCTCAAACTACAAGCTTAATATCTCCAAGACAAAGCTTTTCCGCTCAACAGTAGATGCTATCCAAATGTGGCAAAGGATTTGGGGCTAAGCTGGGAACCAAAAGTACTGTCGTATCTTGGCATTAAAATCACTAGGAGATAACCACGATGATTAAAGAAAATTTATATAACCAAATTAAAGTAATTAAGCAAGATTTGACCAGATGGAGTTTGTTGCCCTTTCACTCTGGGCAAGAACAGAAGTAGTGAAAATGAACATATTGCCAAGGATTTTCTATCCTCTAAACATGCTGGGGTCCTATCTACCCAAAACCTGGTTTGGAACATTACAAAAACTGCTTAATGTCTTTCTATGGAAAGGAAGGCTGTTGGAGAGCATACCAGAAGCTAACTGGACAAAGAAAGTAGGGGCCTAGCCTTCCTTCCTTTTTAAATATTATTTAGCATAACACCTTAGTAAACTAGCTTTGTGGAGCCATCGACTTCTTCAGCTGACCCTCTTCCTATGTGCCTCCTTGGGTCCATATTGAGAGAGACCTAGTTCTTAAATATTCACTATCTTTAAACTCAATTGCCTATGCTTCCCAAAAATTACTTCCTAAATCAGTTAAAATATGCCCATTGGCTGGTCACTGAAAGTTCTCCATCAAGTCCAGAAGCTCTTAAAGTGAATTGGTAAAATCACGGAGCAACCCTTGCGCATAACATTCACCTCCAAATACAATATGCCCCGATCCTCTTACATTCTGGGAACCGATGGCAGGTTACATCTAGGGGACCTTGCACCACAAGGGAGACTATTGCCATATGAACAAATTTGTTCTCAAATCCCGGATGCAAGAAGTCATCCTTTTAAACTTCGACAAATTTATGATTCCATAAAAGCTCATTTACGTAAGATGAAAGTAGGGGCAGAAAATAGGATTGAACTGTCCGGGTTGTTAAAGGTTGCAGATCAACACCACTCCATCTCCAGGCTATACTGTGAATTACAGAGATTAATTAAGAAATGCCCTCCAATATTAGTTATTACTGGATGCAGAAACTAGGGATAAATGCTGAGAGAGTAGTGTATGGGGCAAATATGGGAAAATAACCATAAATACATAAGGCAAGACAGATACAAGTTACAACAATTTAACATCACACACAACTTATATTATACCCCGCTAGGTTACACAGGATGGGTAAATCAACATTGCATAGTTGCAATAGGTGTAAGGCTGGAGAAGGGACTTATATCACGTGCTATGGGTATGTCCCAAGATTCAGACTTTCTGGAGGCGATTCAAACCTCACTGCCACCTATAATAGGCCTGGAATCTTTTCACACCGAAATTTGCCTACTGAATATCTTTCCTAAAGACATGGGTAAGCGGAATAAGTTTACATGGCTATTATATCTCACGGCCAAAGCAGTTATGTTAAGGCATTGGAATGATGATACAACACCCTCTGTGCTTGAATGGTACAAGGAGACTATGTTGGCGCTACAGTTGGAACTGCACATAGCAAGAATGAATAGAATTCAATCCTATAATGCCAAATGGGGCCCTCTAGATGCAGTTCTAGCCACTTGGCACGCTTAATCCCTTTAACTCAGGGAGCCACCACCTCCACCGTGGCACCTCCCAAGTCTTTGTGTCCTCTTCCTTCTAGGAGAGTACTCCAGTGACTTCTTTAATGTAGTAAATGCTGCTGGGGAGGGGTGGTTGAAGTGTGGGGCATTGGGTAAAAGGCTTTATTAGGTTTAATATGTTAAGGATTCATGTTGAATGTGTATCTTATATATTGTTCACCATTTCATTCTACATGTTCCCTGACACAGCCTGTTTGTATTGTAAACACCTGGCCTGGTAAAGGCCATAAATACTCATGTAACATTGCTGTGTTAATAAAGTAAACTAAATTTAAAAAAGCGGCATGTTCAGCCACCAAAGCTCTTTCAAATGAGCTATCTCACAGTGTGGCACACTACACAACGCCATGCAGGACCACATTAAGAATGCCAAAAGGTGCCTCCAAAATGGATAATTTTGCTTTTTTCAGCACTTTTGTACACAAAGACCAGCACTCCAACAGAAATATAATTTGGCAGATCTAGTGAACTCAACACATGTACAAATTTCAGGCAAATCCATTGAATGGGTCCAAAGTTATTAACATCCAAACTTTTGTCTTTAGTATGTAACTGGCTGCTCAACCCCAACTATAGTGACATGACCGCACCACTATTTATATTATATATATAAATGGATATTATGGTAGCATGGTAGTGCTACCATAGTTAGGTTGAGGAGCCATTTACATGTTAAACCTAAAATTTTGCACCTTAATAACTTTGTAACCATTCAATGGATTTGCCTGAAATTTGGAATACACAATAAAGAACCATACATCTTGGGATCTGCCAAATTTTGTACTGATTTGGATATATGGTTGCAGAGTTATTAAGCATGATCTGCGACATGTTTACACTTTTGCAATTCTATGGTCATCTCTACAGGTTGCACGGTTTATGCTGATTGGTACAAAATCTTCAGGAACATGCAGCCAGGGTCCCTGATGTGCCTTTTGAAGATTTTGTGAAAAATATTAAACGGTTCAAAAGTTATTCAAAAACAAGTTCCATTATAAGTCAATGGAAAAGTTAACAAAAAGTTCTACAGTGTCACAAATGCAGTTTTACTTTCACAAATGGCCTTTTACTGTTGCAAATCCGCCCTTTTGTTTTCAGTTGGTCATCAGAAAATGCATGGCATTTAAATGTGGGACCCTCTAGCAACCTAATTATTTTTGTGTTTAGCTAGTCGGACCCTGAGGCTGCTAGGCATGTCTTTATTTTGAGGTTAAACATTCTAGAAATATGTTTTCAAGCTTCTGGAAAATGTACTTTTGCAAAGTACTGTCACACTCTGAAAGTGTCATGAAATTTTGCAAAAGCTTTGCAAAGTTCAACAGTACTTTTCCAGGCAGTGGAAAATGACAGCAATTCTTGCACATCCTGTTGCAAAAGAACAGTTTGGTCTTTTGGGATGAAACTGGGAGGAACACAGCTAACATCTCACAGATGTGCCTTTCAGTATTTTGGTGATAAAATATTACAGGGCGGCAAAGTTACAGCACTCCAAAGTTGATGCTTTTTCCGTAGGATAACATTATGGCATCCGCGCATTACAGGCATCTTTTGGCCCTGCTGCAAAATAACGGTTTGGTCTTTTGGGCTGAAATTTGAGGAAGAACGCTAACATCCCACAGATGTCCTTTCAGTAGTTTGGTGAAAAATATTACAGGGAGCCAAAGTTATGGCACTCCAAACTTCTTTTTTCCCATAGGATAACATTAAGGCGTTGCCCACTTTCATGGCCCATATCTGGAAATGGTGAGAGATACGGACTTTTCATCAGAAAAATCCTTAGCCCTCTAATGGGGACTAAGTACAAAACTAGCCAGGAAAATCAAATCATAAGACTTAAATTTTTTCTACGTTGTACGGTTCCTGACATATAAGCAATTTAATATTCCAACTCTCATTTTCTGCTCTGAGACCCATTATTATGCATACCTTCTTTGTACTCACTGTCTTTCTTTATGCAGCTTTTGGGAAAACCAGCATGTGCACTTACATTACTGTTACCATTATCGTTTCCTCTTGTGGTTCAGTACCCATTTCACTTACTATTTACATCGCCCCATATGCGTTACCCTTTGCATTTTCATTTGTGCTTGCGTTTGCATTATTTTTACCATTTGTGTCTACAGTACTGTTTCTCTTTCTGTTTTGCTTTGAGTCTACATGCGTTTCGGGCACCATGTTACTATGTGACAAGACAAGAGGGGCAGCTCCACATCACACCGCATTACATTCACTATTTCTCATTCTCAAAGAGGAAATTAGAGGCAAAAACTCAGTTTAATGTATTAGTTAGGGTTGTTCCACGAGTGACAAAAGTGAGTGAAATTCTGTGTTAGAGTTGAAAGCTCCCGAGGACCCCTGCCCACACCCCCAACCGGCATCGGGTGCGCAGGGGTTGTCGGTCCTAACTCTCACCCCATTCTCCTATACCTCTGCTTCTTCACACATCTGATGGGGTGAGAGTTAGGGCCACAACCCAATGCACACCCCGATGCTGGCTGGGGGTGGGTGGGGGTCCTAGGGAGGCTTTCAACCCTAACACCGAATTTCCTTGCTTTTGTTGCTGTGGAATGACCCTAACTAATGCATTAAACAGAGTTTTTGCCTCTAAAATATATATATATATATATATATATATATATATATATATATATATATATATATATATAATGGTAGATATTCAAAGCTGTTGCACATGGCACAACCAAAATGCACCAGCGCAATCACAGAATTGTGCCCGGAGCCATATTCAAACAGTAGTATTGCACAGAGCAATTCTGGATTTGCTGCTGCACAATAGTAATGTATGCCATGCAAGTATAGTGGGGCATGACCATGAACATGCAGTGCAATGGCATATTCAGCTGAAACACATGGCACTACTGTGAAGAAACTCACAGATTGTGCCACACAAAGTTGAGCATACAAGAAAGAGGCTCAACTACACACACACACACACACACACACACACACACACACACACACACACACACAACACAGGCTCAAAACAGGAAAGCCAGTACAATGGATACAGCACCATTCCTGATGGAGCAGGTAATGAGGGGTGAGGAGGAGGGAGGAAGAACAACATGGCAGGAAGGGCCCATCAGTGGTTGCCCAGAGATGGTACCGCACTCGGCTCACATTTGAGAACTATAGTATTACAGAGATAGTGGGCGATGCGGTCTCAACAGGGCAATTCTGAGGTAGCTCTGTGAGGGTGTGCCATGATGATGGAGACCAAGGTGACAGCAGTAATGTGCCTGCTTGCAACGGCACCTTTCAGACACCAGTGGAGTTACTGCTGGCATATCACAGTCGGCCATGTCCTGCCTCCTTACCCATGTCCTCAATGCTCTGCTGCCACGTGCTTCAGAGTACATAACATTCCAAAGCACACATTCAGGAGTGTACAGCAAGCGTGCAGGCATTCCATAGGGTGGGGCCATGGCAGGCATGATGGGGCCACTGACTGCGCCCATGTGGCCACAGACACACCACCTGGCCCGGAAGGCGCTGTTTACATGACCAGGAAGAGATACTACTCCATCAACTGCCAGGTGGTGTGCAATGACGCTGGGTGGATCATCAATGTGCCCCATGCTCCCTGGAAGTACAAAATGCATTTACATAGAAAGAAAGAATTTAATGGCAGATAAGGACCACTTGGCCCACCTAGTCTGCCCATTTCCTACCTGATGGATAAGCTGAAGATCCTAGTTAACCAACAGCCTATTTCCTCCTACCCCACCAGAATTGCCTTATGTCTGTCCCATGCATGCTTGATTCTCCCACTGTTTTTGACTCCACTACCTCCTCAGGAAGGCTGTTCCATGCATTCGCAACCTCTCCATGAAAATAAACTTCCTCACATTACTTCTGAGCCGTCCCCACTCTAATATCAAATTATTCCCTTGTTCTTGCACATCTTTTTTCTGAAAGATGCTACCCTCTTGGACTTTGTTTATTCCCTTGAGGAACTTGAAAGTTTCCACATGCCCCCCTCCTTTCCTCGAGGGTATACATATTGTTAGTGGCTCAGCAGGTAGCACACTCACCTCTGAGGCTGGGAGACCAGAAGGCTGTGGGTTCTAGCCCTACACTAGGCATTTGTGTTAATATCCCCATACTGACACTGCAGTGCAGCATGAGTGGGGTGCTGCACTCCTGAGGTACCATATTTCAGATGAGACATTAAACCAAGGTCCCATCTGCCTGTTCTGGTGGTAGTTCAGGTGGATGTTAAGATCCCATGACACTTCTCAAAAAAGTAGGGGAAATTTCCCGGGCCATGGCCAAATTCCCTCAGTCACTAAAATATGACCAACAGCTTAATCTGGTTCAAAGTCAGTTGGCATTCATCCGTATCCCCTCCCCAGGTCGTGCCTGAAAATAGGCAGAATTTGTCTAGTGCAATTATCTGGTCAACAAAACTAAATAAATAAAGATTAAGCTCCTTTAATCTCTCTTCATATATCTTCGGTGCAGACCCAGCATCATTTTAGTTGCCCTCCTCTGGACAATCTCCATCCTGTCTGTATCCTTGCTGAGATGAGGGTCTCTGGAACTGCACCAGGACTCAGATGGGGTCTCACCAATGTCTGTACAGAGGGATAACAACTTCCTGTTTTTCTACTGGTGATGCCTCTCTATGCATCCCAGTATCCCGCCAGCCCTCCTTACTACCTTCTCACATTGCTTGCCCACCTTTAGGTCATCTGATATGACTACCCCCAGGTATATGGCACAATTCCATCCTGTGCCAGTGATTTGAGAGTGAGGTGATCTCCACGGGGCACCTAGTTGGTGACTAGAGACTGGGAAGAGGTGCAACCAGCAGCCATGTGGTACACCACACAGTAGTAGGATGGGGAGGTGGGGAACAAGGACAGTGCTAGGTGAGGAGATAGGACTGGAAATAGAGGATGGCAACAGTGCAAGGGATCATGGACATAGGGGCCCAGGTACATGCAACACATGGTGAGCGGGAATGGTGGCACAGCAGCAGTGCATGAGGGGCATTGGCCAGGGCACACAAGGTGGCAGGTGGTGGCAGTGTGATCTGGAATGGGGGTAGTGGAAACAGGCAATGACAGGCAGTAACCAACACATGTAATTTCCCCATAGGTGACCGTGCATATCCCTCCAACTCTGGCTGCTTTTCCCCATATGGCGAACCAGCAATGGTGCTGAGGAGCATTACAATGAGGCACACATCGCCACACGCAACATCATACAGTGTGTCTTTGGCATACTCAAGATCCGTTTCCATTGTGTTTCTGTTGCCTAGACAGATCCATTGGTGCCTACAGTATAGCCCTGTGAAAGCCTGTGGCATATTCATGGCCTGTTGTATTCTGCACAACATGGCCATTGACCATGGGATACCTGTCCAGGTGGATGAGGGGCAACAGTACAGATGATGATGAGGAGGACCAGCTGGATGGGGGTGTAGCTGGCCATGGAAATAAGGGACCCCAGGCTGGCTGCACATGTCAGGAGGCACAGGGATACCACTGTTGAGGAACACTATGGGAACTTCAGGTGAGTAGCACACAGGGAAGCAGGGTACACACAGCACCACACACACACAGATGCATGCAGGGACACATGAACACACACTGCTCACACAGGTGGACTTGCATGCATGCACATGCACCCCACACCCCTATGGAACAGATACTGACCCAACCACCCAGATGCCGTGTGCTGCATACCTATGTGGTCAATCACAGGCAGGCACATGCAGCAGTACCACCACAGGGCATGTCAGAGCACAGCACCAGGTGGGACACACACAACAGTGCAGCCATGGATAGGGACACACATACACAGCAGTACAAAAGGCTGTGGCATGGACCAGAGGGTAAGTTCCAGCACACAGGCAATGCCAATACAGTGCTGCAGTCATCACACCATTCCACATGGTCAGCACAACTGCCCACACTCATGCTGGACATGACCCAGATCCCACGTGTGCCACAGCACTTAAACCTGGCCAAAGCCAGACATGTGTGCAACTGGCAGCAGCAGCAGAAGACTGGACTGGGCAGCACACCTGTCAGGACTACCATGCGGAACCACAACCACCACAGTCACGTGAGCAGCCATGCCCTGACTGTGTTGGCAGCCTCAGGCTGCTCACAGCCACAGGTGGTGTCACCAACACATTAGCAGGGGTAGAGGCCTGAGAACATGACTGGGTTCTCACGGGTATGTACAAACTGGCAAACAGACTATTGTTGGGTGTGGCAGGGATGGGCATGGTGGTGGGCAGCGTCCAGCCTCAATGTGGTCACCAGATGCAAAGGCTGTGGTATAGACATTGCACTACAGGAGTCCTGCACCCTGCTGCAAGCAGTGAACACCAGTGCTGCAAAGCACGGTGATGGTCTCTGCAGTGCAGTCTAGTGACATGGTTGTGGCCTCCCACAGTTGCCAGATCTCACCAATCAGCTGTGCATGCCCCATGGCCCTGCGCTCAGCTAGATGATGCACCTCAATCTGCAGTGCACATATCTCTACCCGAGCATTGCCTGGTTGCCCACAGAATCCCACAGCAGTCTGGTGTGCTCATTCAGCCTGTCTGCACCAGGTGTATCATGGTCCTGATGCCGACAGGCTGGAAGGGTGGTGGCATGCCATGCAACATCCCTTGATTGGGAATGCTACAGAAGGACCACACATGGTGTGGGGACTGATTGCAGGCACGGCAGCAGCCCCTAGGGATTGCTGCACAGTGTTCCCCGCAGGCCATTGCAGCATGATGGCAGCCTGCTGGACCTGTCCAGCAGCAACAGTGACCACACCTGGGCACCATCCCTGGCCAACACTAGCAGCAGTGCCACATGCCGCCGAGTGGGTGAGGGGGTCCTGCATATTTGCCGGGCCTCCAGAGCTACCTACAACTGCCTGTGTTAGTACCTGACCTTGGGGAGTGGTGTTGATACAGTGCAACCCAAGATCAGGATGAGGTAATCATCACTGTCATCATACTCCATCATCCTGTGTTGCAGGAAAATACACAGGTAGGTTGTCCTGAGAAGGAGGTGGCCAGTGAATCCTCATCCCCAGACCAGAAAGCCACCAATCCCAGACTGGTACAGCGCCCTGGTGGTGGCCACAATGCCAGTCAACGTGGATGGTACAGCACTGTCCTGTGCCACATTACCAGTCTCGTCCTGCACAGCACCCCTGAGGCATGATGGAGCTGAAAGACAGAATGGTTAGAGTTAACTGTGTCATAGATGCAGTGCAGGTAATGTGGTTCATTGCCTACATGTGTGCCAGGCCTCACCTGCATGTGGTGTGGCTGCACTACAGGCCATGCCTGGCATACACATGTGAGGCCCAGGACATGTGTCCGCATCTGTGTGCACACACAGCAATGTGTGATGCACATGCACACGTATGACAGGCTTGCCCCCAACAGCACACATGTGCATGTCCTGTGCAGTGTGACATGCTGCTGATGGTGGCCACTGTGGATGTACAAGTGCCGCACATCCTGCAGTGCTCACACAACTGACAGGCTTGCCGGGTGGCATGCACCACCTGGGCCCTACATTTTCCAACCACTACATGCCTCATACTGCTGTCACACAGCACACAGGGGATCATGTTGGTCCACAGTGTGGCTGTGCAGGCAGTGCACCACATCATGATGCAATAGGCAGAGATTACATGCACCCTGCTCTGTACATGGCACACCAGTGGCATGCACATGCTGTCCCCACTGGTGTTCTCACAGTGCTGTGATGGCCTGCTTCCTGTCTGGAAACCACCCTTGGACACCCTCAATTGCTGCCAAGCTGGTGGTGGCTGCTACCAGCTCATCCTCTGCTTAGAGGATGGGTGCTGAATGGTCAGCCACATATCCTGTTGCGTGATGCCTGATGGCAGCTACTTTCTCCTTTATACATCTTCTGTCAGCGCCCATCTTCTTCTTGCATTCCTGTGGAGTGCAGTTGTGGCGTCCATGTGCACTGACATAGGCCGCCACCTCATCCCAGCCATTGGCCCATTCCTGTGTGGTCCCGTTGCCCCACTCAGAAGTTACTCCCTCACAAGGTAGGCCTCAAACCAGGTCTGCTTCTCATCTTTGCTGGACTTTGGCCTACGCTTTCTGGCAGGCAACTGCTCCTCAGCACCCTCAATTCCGACATTCTGCTTCCTGTGAACAGTAATGATGCACCAATGAGCTGCATGGTTGCATTCCCTGTTGTGCAACTTTGCATCGTGGCATTGCAATTCAATAGTCAGAGATCAAAATGTGAACAAACCTTCCTTAAAGGCTGCAATACCTGTCAGTGACCGGTACTGTATGGTGTCGCTTTATGGCTCAAGTCATGCAAATGAGCTTGGGAGGAACCAAGCAATGAGATGCTAATGTGATCACTAGTGCCAGGCATTGGCTCATGAGCCTATTTGCATATTCTGGCTGAATATTGCAGAATTGCTCCTTTCACAATGGACTGTGTCATACACAACATGAATGCTCCTGAGAAATTCATAGGTGTAATTGTCGGCGCATGCACACTGTGCAGTACTGCAATTGCCATTGTGCGGAGTACTGTGTTCTGTACATGACTGCATATCATGCATCCAATGAGCTGCACATGCATGTCCTACCATGCATGCATCCATGTTTTGCATGCTGCACATGCGGAAGTGTTGCACATGACATACCTATTGCACATCTGGTCTTGCAGCACCATTAGCAGGTTCCACCGTATGTGGTCATTGCTCCATTGAGTGCGCAGTATGTGTGGCAACACATGACCTTCATAAGATGGTGTATATACACCCTTGTGCATATGTAGGTCATGGACATGACCCCAGTCTCCACCCACATTTCCAGCTTTGTGCATGTGCTGGACTGCACGATCGACCCTAATGGTGCTTGTCTATCATGCATTTACGTGCTGTGTGACAGTGTGCTGTGCATTCCTGTCATGCAACAGGCACAACAGTGCTATAAGGATAACTGTTAAGCACCACATTGCTTGGTTAGGCATGTGTACTGCGTGGTGATCATAGCCGCGTGCTGTCATGATTACACCAGCACTGGAATTTATTTCTTAGCTGCTACAGTTGCTAAAATATTAGCAAATTACTCTTACAAGGGTTCCTTACCCTATAGGGCTGTTGTATGGCTCTGTAGTTATGTATAAGTGGGAGGCGCAAGGTGCGGAGGCCCATGCTTCCACATACATATAGCATTATGCAACAAATGGGTAATGTGAAGGGAGCACAGAGCCCAGAAGGCCCATGCGCCCACTAGCACATACCACTTACATTACACTTCCTCAAAACAAGGAAATTCATTGCAAAAAACCTCCGTTAATGCATCAGTTAGGGTTAATAATACAGCGACAAAAGTTTGGAAATGAGCTGTTAGGGCTCAGATCCCTGACTCCGCATTTCCCTCCCTACACACACACACACATGAAAGACACATGCAAGATTGCAAAACACTATACCACTCCGTCACATCTGCAACCATGATAATCACAACACTGTACTTATTTCACATAACACTATGTAATGAAAAACCAAATATAGTGTCAACTCTGTACTGCCAGCACAATATGATAACACATTATTGTTGGCATATCTTCACAATGAGACTTAGTCTGTTCACATTTTCAAAATATTGACTTTTATGTGTCACTATTCAACAATTGAGTTGCTGCATGTACCACTGCTACCACTTAGCCATGTGGTGGCAGGACAGATAGAAGACACATAGTACTTTCAAGATACTGCTCAGGTATGAAACTAGCACCATCACATGTTGTTATACAGCTGCGTTACCTGAAAATACTCATTAGCAGCATGTTATTCTTAGCTTTGGATGTTACAACTGTTGCTGTCGCATGTTACTTGTAAACTATACTACAAATTACTTTTATTATTACTACCATTTGTTATTATGACTGACTCACTCTATCAGAAAAATAAATGCAAACAATCACTGTTGGTGGGCTTATACCTACTCAGTTCCAAGAAACTTTGGCTAACATACTATATGTTTCTTCCCTACTGAAATATAGGCATCTGCTTAAATCTCATTATTGCTGTTTGTAACACAAAAAATGCTTACTGTGGGGCATCGCCCATGGTTGCCCAGCATGAGTGTCTATCCCGCACTATGATGGTGGTAGAACATATACAGTTGGTGACCCATGATGATGGTTGTGTTTTGCAGTACATTTACAGAGTTGTACGTTACTTCTGTTACCTGATGCTGGTTGTCTCCAACTGGTTGTGTTGCCTTGGCCTTCCCCTGCTTATGTGTGTGTGGGGGATGCCAAGTTAGGGTTTTGAACCCCAACAGCACATTCCAAACTTTTGTCTCTGTACTATTAACCTAACTGATGCATTAAAAAGGATTTTTGCAATGCATATGAGAGAGAGAGAGAGGTGTGTGTGTGTGTGTGTGTGTGTGTGTGTGTAGCACACACACACACACACACACACACACACACACATAATGTGTGTGTATGTATACAAAACAGTCAGACCTGGTTAATCTGTGCCTTGTTATTATGTATACCTGATAATCTGAATATGATACCTCTGAAAAGAAAGGTAGGGGGAGACCAGACCTAGTACTGCACATTGGTACCAATGATTTTGCTGGAGAAGAGGTTGAAGTAGTACAGGAAAGGTTCAGGTACACAGCAAAGGCATATAGGGAATTGGTACACTGAATGACATTCTTAGAAAATCCCAATCCCTAGGGCCAGCACAAGGAAAAAGAGAATAGCTGAGTTTAACAGGTGGTTAGCTGAATGGTGCAGAGAGGAGGGGCATAGCTTTATAGGGAACAGGGGAGCGTAAGGTCCAACAAAGGACTATATTGCCATGGCAGGCTGCACTCTTAACTGGGCAGGGAAAGAATGCTAAAATACATGCTGGGGTGTACATGATAGAGGTACTTTGTTTAAACTGCTAAAGGGGGACAGAAAAGAGGACTACTGCCCCCCCATGTAGTTAGGAAGAGATGGAAGGATGCAGGTAACAGAGTGAACAAGGGGGTGGGAGAGGGGACAGACAGGGTAAAACAAAGGAAGCAATTAAAAGCAGGGGCAGAAGGGACAAGGTGGACGGTGGTGTCCCTCAATGCATACAGCATAGGAAACAAGATGGAGGAACTATAGGCCCTCTTGAGGCGATGCAAGTGGACATTACAGCCATTACTGAATCCTGAGCCACAGTATACCATGACTGGGACCTCTTGATCCTAGAGTAGAAACTTTACGATGAGACAGGAAAAAAAAAAGGAGGAGGTTGTGGCTTACACGGGGAAGGATAGTGTGTGTGTGTGTGTGTGTGTGTGTGTGTGTTGTGTGTGTGTGTGTGTGTGTGTGTGACAGGAAAGAAGAGGTGGAAACAGGGGGCAGTGAGGCATTATGGCTATAACTGCAAACAAACAGGGGCAGGAAAATTAGGTTAATAATGGTTTATACACTGCCTAACCAGGGGAGGAAGTGGACAGGGTGTTGGGTGCACAAACTGAAAGACATCATAGGGAAGGGCAGGTGGTAGTAATGGGGACTTTAACCTGCACAAAATAGACTGGGTAACTCCTGCCATGACCTACACATGAAGCCAGGTGATCCTCGATGCAATACAGGATGGCTTCATGACACAGCCTGGTGGCAGGACCAACCGGGGAAGCAAGCCTGGACCTTGTGCTTACAAATGGGGAGCACATCCAGGAACTTGATATCAGGGAACCCTAGGTGGGAGTGACCATAGTTCAGTATGGTTCAAGATAGACATGGGCAAGAGGATATCCAAACAAGGACTAGGGCACTGGACTTCCAGGACAGCCAACTTTACTAGGATAAGGGAAATGATCAGGAGAAACTAGGAAAATTAGAGGAAGGGATGGGGTAGAAACACTATGGGGACATATCAAGAGCCATTCAAACGACCTTGGACAGTTGCATAAAGATCAAGGGAAGAGGCATAGGCAAGATGGTCCAGCTGGTTAAGCAAGGAAGTAGCTAAATCAGTAAGGAAAAAAAGAGCAACCTATAGCAAGAGCAAGCAAACTACGAGAGATGAGGATAAAGAGGATTCTGCAGACTGGCCATAATAGCCAAAAAGAGGTCCAGAAGACCAAGGTACAGAAAAAGCTACATATAGTGCAGGGGATAAAAGGGAGAAAAGGCCTTCTTTAACTATGTAAAGAGAGAAATGGGACAAAAAGATTGCATTGTCAGACTCAGAAAGAGGGACAGAATGGGTAATGGAGGACAGAGCAAAAGCAGAGGATTTCAATGAATACTTCTCTCAGTCTTTATGAAAGAAAAGACGGGACAATACCACAGGTGGGGATCAGGAAGGAGGAACAGGGTAGACCCAATAGGGTTATTGAGATACAGAGGGTGAGAGGGGCTGAGGGTGCTAAAAGTGAATAAATCTCCAGGGTCAGAAAGGATACACCCTAGGGTACTCAGCGATTTGGCTGATGAACTGGCAGGTCTGATGGCAGTTCTGTTCAATAGTTCCTGAACTCTGGGGTAGTGCCAGCTAAATGGAGAACAGCTAATGTAGTACCACCCACAAAAGCAGTCCCAAAGAAAACCCAGGCAACTACAGGCCAGTAAGCCAGACCTCTATAGTGCACAAACTTATGGAGTCCATACTAAAGGAAGAACTGGTGAAATATTTGGAGGAGAATGGTCTGCATGACAGTAAGCAACACAGGTCTGTGGCTGGAAGATCTTGTCAAACAAACTTAATTGAGTTCTTTGAATATGTCATGAAAGCAGTAGACAAGGGTCAGGCAATAGACATCATATACTTGGACTTTAGCAAAGCCTTCTACTCGGTGCCACACAGAGGCTGATAACTAAACTAAAGGCACTAGGGGTGGGGATAGATTGTCAGATGGGTGGAGAACTGGTTGGGGACTGGATGCAGAGGGTGGTAGCCTCCAGTACAAAAGAGGTCACTAGTGGGGTACCACAAGGATCAGTCTTTGGCCCAGTATTGTTTAACATGTTTATAAATGACATTGAGGACATTGTTCAAAGCAAGATGTCTCTTTGCTGATGACACCAAAATCTGTGGGAGGGTGGTACAGGAACTAAGGGAGAACATAGCCAAACTAGAGAAGTGGTCAGGGATTTGGCAGCTGAGCTCAATGTCAAGAACTGCAAGGTAATACACATAGGGGCAAACCCCAAGAACAGAGTACTATATTGGAAAAAGAACAAGTAACAGAACCTGAGGGAAGAAAAGGACCTAGGAGTAGCAATCACTAGTGACATGAAGCCATCCACAATGCAAAAAAGTGGTAGCAAAGGCCAACAAGATAATGGGATGCATCATGAGGGTTCAGTAGCAGAAACAGTGAGGTTATTCTGCCACTGTATAGGTCACTGTTGAGGCCTCACTTGAGTATGGAGGAGTTATTGGCATCCATACCTAAAAAATACATTAAACTCTGGAAGGGGTATAGGGAGGCAACTAAGGTAATCTGGGGCAGCAGGACAAGTCATGAAGAGAGTTGGAGTCTCTGCAGATGTACTCACTGGAGGAGAGGAGGCAGAGGGGGAATATGATAGAGACCTCAAGCACCGGAGGGTATAAACAAGGTAGCATGGGAGGGTCTCTTCAATGTAAAAAAAATAGCTCCACCAGAGGACACAGCCTAAAGCTAGTGGGTGGAAAATTTAGGAGGGATGTGAGAAGCTTCTTCACAGAAGGGGTGGTTATGACCTGAACATACTGCCCAAGGTGGTTGTGGCATCAAGATAGTGGGATCTTTAAAAGAGCCTGAGACAAACACAGAAGGAGGATGTGGGGACAAGGAAAAGGAAGGGGAAGGAGGAAAGGTGACACAAACATTGGTGATGGATAAAATATAAGATCCCAACACAAATCAGGCTGACAAGATAGGCCTGGAGGTCTCCTTCTGCTGGCTACTACTTATGTTCTGATGTTCTAACAGATTTTTGCTATATTAAAAAACTCCATTGGACATTGTCTGATTACTACATATATTCTTATTATGTAACAAAATGGGCAAAACAAATGTTTATGGATTAACCAGGCCTGACTATATATGAATATGGTGATGGGGTATGCCTTGGGGTTGATGGCCCTTACTCTCACCCAGTTCCATGTTGAAGAAAAGCTGACATGGTACAGTATAAAGAATGAGGCAAAGAGATTAGGCCCGGATGACCCAAAGGCACACCCCAATGCATGTCAAGTATGTGGATGGTGGGGGAGAGGTGGGGTGGTCAGGTGACGGAGGTGTTAGGTGTCAACCCAATGTCTCATTCCTTAATTTTGTTGCTTCATCCCTAACTGATGCATTAACAAAGTTTTTACAATGAATTGCCTTACTTTGAGAAAGTGTAATCTTAGCCATATGTTTGTGGGAGCACAAGGCCATGTGGGCTCTGTGCTCCCATCTATCCGTAAGTGTACAGACATTGTAATGAGCTGTCATCTCCCTGATGGAGCACAGGACCCTCCCACTACTGCATAAAGGACACTGAAGCCACATAACTGAATAACAGTATTCATCTCCCTATAGGAGCACAGGGCCCGATTGCATCTCCTCTGGGAGTCCATCACTCTGTAATGGGAAATTTCAAACTTCAAATCTTATAACTATGGAAACAATGTAAATTTTATTACCAAACTAGCAAAAGTCACATCTTTAGGGCAAGCCCATTTTACCCTGAAAATTTCAGCCCAAAATTCCAAATCATTTGCAGTGCCCTTTTAAAAAGCCCTTTTAAGTGAGTCAATCCCTGTTAGTGAGGTAGGGTCATGTAACCTCCCATCACAAAAGAATTTTGACAACTCACGAACAGGGATTAGAAATGGATCAAGAAAAAGGATTTTAAAGTCCCATAACTATGGAACCAATGTAAATTGTTACCAAACCAGCAAATGCCACTCCTGAGGGCAAATGCTTTCTACCCTAAAAATTTCAACATGAAATTCAAACTGTTTCTTTGCAGTGCTCTAAAAATCCCTCTATGTGATCCCTTTTGTGAGCCAATCCATCTTCGAGATCCCTTCGTGAGGTTTAAAACTGCTGTTTTTAAATAACTACAAAAAGAAAACAAAGGCATGGGTGGGTAAAGGATGTCCCCTTACCAAAACCCATGCCTTGGTTTTTAAAAGACTTCCCTGGGGCAAGTTATCAGGTTTGTTTTTCTCCCTCACTAAGCAAGAAAACAAAGTAAGGCGCCAAACAAGGGATTTTCACATAGAAAAGACAGCCCTTTCACAATCCCTTCTACGCAAGCCATTCATGACCATGAA